>OX438534.1:28306276-29698315 GCA_949316355.1 Bruchidius siliquastri | reverse complement strand
TTGCAAGTTGACGATAATGATATCTAGAAGACCTTACAAGCTTTGATGTATAGTCGAAGTTTAGGTTTCCTGGGTTGAATAAGCGAAGAAATCTGGCGATATTGAAGAAAATGGAAAGGATTGGAATTAGCAAAAGTCGCCAGCTGTGTCAATGTCTTGATATGTGGTTTACCTTTTTTACGAAGATCATCATCATCATACTTACCTGGTTCATATACTATATGGATTTATTGCGACTCTTAAGCTAAATATTGGAACTCTTGCAGGTTGATCCACACATGTTTCAATAAATTTGAAAATCGTTCGTGATCAATTATTATCAGATCCTATTTGATACTGGATTGTTTGGTAATGCAACAACAAACACTACACAGTTTTACCACTGGCCACAGCACAAGAAAATTCCCAACATGAATTTTGCTACGTTAGCATTTAGGTGACGAATAAATCTCAAAAGTTTAGCCTTTTGTGAGTACTTTTTAAAAACTGGTTTGGCGAGTGGTTAACTATGCAGCATTGTTCTGCTTTATCCCTTTCAGTGGGGGACCAACATGAGTAGAAACATAGGTGAGTTGAAACAACAGAATTTTCTCCAAATCCAAAAACACTAGAGAACTAACATGGTCGCTAATTAGGGCTTACCACTTTTGTTCGCATGCCGCGGTCAACGCTTACGCCGCTACAAAATTTCTGTTTCAACCTGAGCTTTATTTTCCATTTGAGTTTTGTTATGCATCTGTATATGTATATACGTGTGCTTGGAGGTTTATTTGTTATATTTGTGTTACAATGGCTAACGGATACAATACCATGGAAAAGTCATGACAATACATAATATTACTGGAGTTTTCAAACTGCATTTGAAATATCAAGTACATACCTACCGAACTTCTTTAGGAAGCGCCACTCATTTGCTAAATATTTTCCACGAACGTTGAAATAAAATATTTCAGATAAAAATTGTACTTTCTCAAATAAAATTATCTCTCTTAGAGTATGACGCGTTTCGATTTATATTTTAATCATCTTCGTATTGTCAGATGATTTAAATATAAATCGAAACACCTCACAGTAAGAAAGTGTCTTATTGTGAAACTGTGTTGTAAATAAAAAAAATATTTTTTCTGCGCGAAAAAAGAGTTTCACTGAGTAAGAGCAATCTACAATCTACATGTATATATAAATAAATTTTCCTTGGACTGTCAGAATTAACTGTCTACAACAGCTACCCAAGTTACTTGTCAACTAGCTAACTAGATCATATTATGAACACAACTGGATTTCTGCAAAGTAGCATTCGATTACATTCTTTTTACAATTGGTGAGTTTTAGGGAACATATTTGTGGGTTACAGCATATGCACCAGTGCTAAGAGAAAACCCATAGAAAACTCTAACCATCGGAGTCATAACATCCTTAAGATAATTCATGTCGATAAAAAGATTATGTAACTAGCACACCGTTTCACAAATAAAACTGTATTCCTTTCAGCGATTCGATTGATATTTAAATCATCATCGGACTGTCAGATTTGACTGCTAACAAGACTACCCAAACTACTTGCTCACTAACAAACTAGATCCTATCATCGATACAAAACTAGAGCTCTCACATGAAGCATACTATTTAAACTGTCCAGCTATTTTTCTATTACATATTTTTCCTTCCTTGTATCTGTCTTGGGGGAAATATTTTTTTGGCGACTGCATTTCCACTATTGTTAGGGTAAACCCTTACAAAACGTTAACCATCACCATCAAAATGTCCTTAAGGTATTTCATGTGATAAACTCCAAGAAGCTCGGTACACCAAGAAGTAAGAGAACTACTACTGGGAAATGGATTTTTGAAAAACAAAATCAGAATTTAAAATGTGTTAAAACATATCAGAATGCACTAACAAAATATCTAGACTCAATTCTATGTTTTTTCGTCTCATTCATTTCTGTCTTCAGACCAAAGTAAGTATATACCTATAGAGAGGAAAGCTATTGAAAAGAGAAGCGCAAAATAATCGCATTTAGAAAACAATCAGCTTTACTCAAGTAGACAGAATCACTTATATAACGGTTTTTATATTACCACGTTCCTTAAAATGTTTTTTATAGGTAAGACACAGAACGACCACTTTTCTGAAATATGTTCAATTCTTTCAAGATTCACTTATGTCAAATTAATATATTTATTTGGGGAAGGTCTATAGGTATGGTGATTGCTATAGCGTGATCTTCAATTCAATAGTACATAAAAACATCTAAGCAAGTTTTGAACTGCTACCACAGTTTTACCTCCCACTGAAAAGAGCAAATTGTTGGAACTAGAAATCATAGGTTTTGTACATTCATTATCTATACCGTCAGTCTGTCGTTCCGTCTGTTTGTCTGTGTGTCAGTCTGTCGGCTGGTCTGTCGGACTGTCTGGATGTCTTCCTATATGTCTGTCTATCTGTTATTTTGATAACAAGGACTTGCAACACTGTTACACAAAACAATATATAGAGGTTCACTGCCCCGACTTTATTACACCTATCACAACTTACTTACAGAGTTACATAATTATCTTCAGTTTGCTGTTTTAATAACCCATGAAATAGGAAGGATATATGTCACTTAATTAAGATTCGGGGGTTGTATATAAGCCAATTCAATAACCTATAGCTTGCTTTGAAAGCGCAAACAAAATGTTATTCAATGGCTCTGTACATATTTTGCCAAAGACTGTATTGAAATCGGTTGGGTCAGATGAAAAATCCAATAAGTAAATACCGGAGGGTTCCGCTTAAATGAAATGTTTAATTTACATCACCATGACGCCGAAATCGAATCCTTTTTCGGAGTTCTTCAATTATACGGACAGCGATGGATGACCATGCTGATGAACAACTGTTTGTTTTATTAAAAATTCCTCCATGTTCCATCATTCCCAAGGATAAGAATGAACAGCAAAAAAAGGGAAACGTGATTTCGCTTAATGTGAGAGAAGAAATAGTGGCCTCATTAGTGTCAATTCGTTGGTATCTTATCGGCATTTCTGGTATTATTAAAATGCCTGAAAAAAGATGGAAAAGAATATATCTGGATATCTTTATGTTGCAGTTCTTTGAAGGACTAGTTACTCGTACATTTCATGCAAGATAACGGTGGGTAAAAAAATGCGAATGGATTTTGCATGCCCAGTATATTAATACCTGTTTGTTGGTTTTAGTCCAGTCAGTAGGGGCGTTAATTTAAGCTAAAGTATGGGGTAATATAATCAGGGTTTTTTAGTATTATATTCACCCGTAAGAGAAGAGAAGAGTTAATCTAATTGGGTAATTGTTTGATAAGTTATCAAAATAAGGATGTTGTGTATTTGGGTCAGTACTCATGGGCTTAGGAGTACATTTACCAAATTCTTAATATTCCGCTTCCCACGCCATACACGTAGGAATTATCGTAATCATCAACATTTTGTTCAATGTCATTTCAAAATTTAATTTCTTGTTGTCCTTTGACAAAAGCTAACGTGGCATACGAAACGTTAGTGAAGTTTTTTATTTATCATTTTTGGTTTCAACTGAGGAGCAACTTTCCAGAACGCAATAAATTTTTCAGGCAACTATAAAAATCTTGTGCATTTTAGTCATTGCATCATTATGACAATCTAGTTTTTACTAAAGCTGTATATCTTATTCAACAAAAAAATAATCTAAAATCAATTACTTTAAGCGAGACACAAATGCGAATTCAACAATAACGAATAAATAAATTCACACTTAATACGCAAAATGGCATAAACCCACATGCTGGTTGAGCAAAACGAAGTACATTAATTAAAAAATATATATTGATGTGAAAATCATTAATTCAAACTAAAGCTGGTGCATTTCTTGTAAAGCTGTTATTTAAATCATTCTGCACTAGACATAAACTGTAGTTTCTCTTTTAACTTGTTTTGCTATTTTTTTACTTTTAGTCAAAACAGCATATTATGGATTTAACGCATTTTGGATAGTTGCACTTCAATTGACAGCAAAGACAAATTTTCAAATTCGAATATAATTACATATGTGTATGCCGGGAAATTCCATGGAACTCATTTTCGTCGAATTGCCTGGCTGTAGTTTTTCCACAAAACAATCTTAGAGATCGTTTTAACGAATTTAATAAATTTGGAAAGTGATTTCATGTGAGCCTTTATTGGGTAAAAATTCAAATATAATACTACAAGGTGCAGTACTGACTTTAACAAGCAGTTCTTTCGTAGCAAGCCTAATTTATTTTACACCCCTGTTTTGATACAAATATTGATTTGAAAAGAGTAAACCCCACAAAAGTGTTTTTCACTATGCTCTAAATCGATCAACAGTGTGAACACAATCACCTTTCTTTCAGAACTACTAATTCTGCGAAACTGATTTCTCAACGTAACTGTAACAGGTTGTGTCTCCCAAAAATGACACCTCTGTGTAGAAGCAATGTTTTCCAATTTTTCCCTTCGCCATTGAAAACCAGTTAATTACCAAAATAATTGTTTGCGAGCGGTATGAAAAACAAAAGGCAGCGCAAAAATATTGTTCAAAAAAACTATGTTCGGACGTGTCCGTACAGGAACTGTTCCTGTCAGCGCGAAACGTAATCTCAATCTACACCGCAATGGAAACTCCCCAACATCGAGCGTTAATGTTCAATTCAGAGCTTCCAAACGCACACAAAAATCGCAGTGTGGCCAACTTTTTCGCCATGCCAATTTCCGGCAGAGACCTCAAAAAAATTAATTAACGGACGCGTACATCGCTGCCGAATATACTATCCGCGCTTATAAGGGGGGATATTGTAATCTCGAAAAAAATAGTTTTCCAGTTTCATGACAGAAATCACGAAAAAAACCAGTCAGGCCCATTTAGAGAAAATCCAGGACCGAAGGGATATCAAAAATCCTGGGGTAATATTTGTACATCGAGATCAACACCTTGTCTACCGGGGAATAACGGAAGATACGATGTGTAGAAGGCACACTTAACTGTCAAAATATTTGACATTTGTGATCACTTATCAAAAGCCGAGTTTTCTTTAATCATTCCTGTTTTCCTGTTTCTCCGAGAGCAATCAGGTTCAGATATTCACTATCACGTTTATTTGTTTAGCTGGAGTAGACATAGTGGGTCTTTGTACGTTGTTTGAGGGATGTCCAACTTAACGGGATTTGAAAGCCAACATCGATAAATGTCGGATTAGTAATTTCTGGATTTAGCCTGGTATGTATTTCTTCCACCATTTGCAACACGTTTTAGAAAAGTTGGGGTAGTAACGGTGAATTGTTTAATCACCTTAGATCTCTCAATAAAGAAATCAACCGTTGTAGTAGAACTGGTTTTGAGGCTCATATGCATTGCATTCAAGGTCAGCCGGCCGGTTTTATTTGTAGTCCTGCCTTGATTTGATAAGTAATAAAAATACCTTACCCAAAAAGACCATACAATCAAATTTTGAGGCTTCCTTATATTAGGAACCGGAAAAATTTGGCGACACAGGAAATAACACGGAAATAATGCTTCGAATATTAAAACTTGCTCTATGTCTAAATAGTATTAGTTGTTCTTCGTTCGTATATGGGTTAATTTCTTGTTTTAAGGTTTGATCTCATATTTATACTTATCACTGATCTAACAAGCTTATTTTTTAAATGATCGAACGTGATAAATTTTTTACTGTTTTGTAAATACTTCTCTGCAAGAGACGATACTGACTGTGTGTATAGGTTATAGGGTCTATACCCCCATAGAATGCTTCCCTACATTATCCGAACCGATTTTCTATATCTTTTTGGTATCCGCTGAGTATTTACAACTACTTATAAAATCCTAATAATATACATATTCATTCAGCTCATTTGTATCCATGACGAATATTCTAATGGAAATAAATGAGAGAGTCGAAAATTCATAAGGATTACCCATAATATTATTAAAATTCTATGAATACTATCAAGTGCAGAACAATTTCCTACTGAAAATGAAACATGGAACAGCTGACAGCTGGTCCATTGACAAAT
Organism: Bruchidius siliquastri; assembly: GCA_949316355.1. NCBI lineage: Eukaryota > Metazoa > Arthropoda > Insecta > Coleoptera > Chrysomelidae > Bruchidius > Bruchidius siliquastri. The sequence goes on along the minus strand of OX438534.1, from coordinate 29,692,283 downwards.
GAATTAACATTATGATAATGCCTCCTTAAGGTAACAACCAAGCTTCGTTATCATTAAGTCCGCTTTAACGACGCCGGGGTTGAATATAAATTGGGTTTCATCAATAATAATAATAATAATAATAATAATAATAATAATAATAATAATAATAATAATAATAATAATAATAATAATAATAATAATAATAATAATAATAATAATAATAATAATAATAATAATAATAATAATAATAATAATAATAATAATAATAATAATAATAATAATAATAATAATAATAATAATAATAATAATAATAATAATAATAATAATAATAATAATAATAATCATGATAATAATAATAATAATGATAATAATAATAATAATGATAATATAATGTGACCCTGAATAATAATTCTCTCTGGAAATATATTTTAACGTTTTTCATTACATTGTCTGGAATCTGAATCTGTCTCCAGCAACCCAAAAGCAAGCACAGGAGCAACATACCAACACCTATCGTTAGAGCGGAAAGGGGGAGCGAGATGATATATAGGAACGCATATTTTTTGCCTCCTATTTATAATGGAAAAGAATCAATGTTTGCGGCCGTGGGGGGCAGCGTTGCCATCGCGTAGAGTGCGGGCGGGGGGAGAGCTCAGAGGCTCAGAGGTCGTCGTCGGCACGCAGTCTGGCAACATTGCGACACGTCGCGTCGGGATCGATGAGTCGCCGGCTGCCAAACGCTTCCTTCTAGGCGCTGTTGCCAAGCCAAGGAAACGCAGCGTCTTCTCAATGCAGAGACTACCTCAACCTCCAAAGGAAAAGGGCGCCTGACTGTATTGCAATTTTGTTTTATATCCTTCTCTCACGCAAAGTTTCGAGGCGTTGTTTTCGGTCTGAAACCGTCCCTCAACGGTCAAACTCAACGAGTTCGGAACAGTGTCGTAGCTGGGAATATGAGCCAGGGCAAATTTCTGATACACAGCGACATCCCGACATCTCTTGTTCTTCCTAAACACTTTTTACGATGTATCATTATCTCGGCATCATTCACGTTTGTAGCTGAAGACAGATACTAAGTTATGCTCTCCACTGTCACCTGCTATAGACATGCATGTTTCGTCTTTAGCCTAGACTTGTCAGTATAGCCTGGCAATCTGACGGTAGAGAGCAATCGCTATTAGATCCAAGCTGTTAGGACCTTAGACCTTAGACTTCATAAAAACGCCAATGGGGCAGCGCCACATTGCTCAATACTTAGATATGAATTTAGCTATCACACCCTTACGTAAGTTTGGTATATGTAATCTAATTGCTCTCTACTAACAGTCCGCTTGGTTATATTGACGAGTCTATGACAAGACCAAATATACATGTCTATGACAGGTTACGTTCATAGTGTAGAGTTCACACTTGAATATACAGTGATAAAAAACCATTGAAAATTTGAATAAAAGAAAATGGCACCTAACAGTGTGGAAAGCTGAAAGTTTTAACAAAATTCTCCTCCTCCTTGAAATGTATGGGCTCCCTCTAAAGTCCTTGGCTAATTGGAACCCCCCCACGCTTCTCACCTCTTGTCGGGCCAACAAACTGATAATATTGGAGGAGAATAATCAAAATATTTCATTCAACATGTTGATCATTTATGGAGTTATGAGCATGCTTCTAGGGGTTTAAAATACGTCAATGTATCTGGTGGAGAGATTCCAGCCAATAAACTACACTACAAAACCTTGTCAAAGTCTCTTGACGTCATATGTGCCTTGCTTTTTCCGCTGGCTGCGCTGAGGTCGCCTTTGACGATACTCCTCGTCGCTCGTAAGCCAGTCTAGACATCAAAAGATTTTGGGAACGTAATCCAACTTCTATGTATTTTAAAAATTTTGGTTCTTCCACCTGTTCCAAATTTGTCGCACTAGCTAATTGGTATTAAGGGCCTTCTATAGAAACACAATATTGCGAAAGACCTTAAGGCAATGATTATTGATAAAACCGTTTGATATCATGGCATACAGACCGCAAGTGAGGATTATCAAACAGATAAACATACAGATCGGTAAATAGACAGACAGCCTGATAGACAGACAGACAACCAAAAATCGGATAGATAGACCTATAGATAGACAGACATACTGAGCAACAGTCATACAAAACGGTAGACAGGCAGACGAGTAGAAAGACAGGCAGACAAACCGACAGAGAGGCAAAACGATAGATTGGCGGAATGTCACCAGAATTATGATTCATGCGTGCCGTATAACCTGACAACAATGTAGCTGGTCGGAGATGTTCGTGTTGCCCGCTCTGTTCCTGCAAGGGTAATAGTCAGCGTCGCCGTGGATCGAGATGCTGCTCCTACTGTTCCATGTTCTGGAACTAATGGCGGAACGATAGGGAATGGAAGTGACAGAAAATATAATTATGCTATATTACTATCGTCGATCTATGAACTTGAAAATCGAGATTGATTGTATCTCTATGATGAAGTTCAGTTTGCTTGAGCCTCTAAAAAAACTAAATATTTTTGAGCATATTACAGCACGTATAAAAATCGTGTGACTATCAAATAGGATATTTCTTATTTAAATGACAGTTCACTAAAATTTCAAATTCTAACAAAAAAGGAATAATGTCATTATAGGATATATCGATCATTTTTTTCAAACAGCTCGAATAAACAAGCGAGAAGCGAAAAGTAGGAGTATTATCGCGGTCGAACAATTTATAGATGACAAGACGTATCATACCAACACAACAATTTTTTACATTTCCCCCTCCCATACCCCCTCCCCAATTTTTAAGCCCCCCTCCTCTTAAAACGTTGAAAAATTATCTCCGTAGTCAGAATTGTATAGATGATAGAACCTATTATCCCAACACGTAAGATTTTGACATCTACACCTCCCTTCCCTTATGTATTTTTTTCATTTCTTGAGTCTTTGCCATCACCGAACGGATTTTCGAAAGCTACAAAGTTTTTTTGACCATGTCACAGTAGTAATCTAACATCATATTTTGAATTTGAAACCTTTCGCCAATTGCCATAGGGAGTAAAATTCTTACTGAACTATATAGAAACGTTGGTATTTGTCTGAATCCCTTTTCCAATACGGATCATATTGAAGCGTGTAATACAATCACATTCCGCAACATTTTTTATTCCTTTATAGTCAGTAATAAATGGTATTAGGTCTGTGTAGGTAAAAAGTTAAGTAGAAACATTAATTTGCTTGAATATGAATGCAGCAGCGGCTGTAGATTCGCCCACTGATGAAATATGCAACAGCAATCGCAATCGACTGTATGCTTAAAAATTTATGCATCACTTTCCATTTGCCTTGCAGAAATATAAGGCAATAAAAGAAGAGGGAGAAAATGTAAGAGTATCGTAGAGACGAAGCTGATTTTCATTTCTGCCTCACCTTCATCAAATATACAGGATTAGGATACATTTCGTCCCTATCAGTGAAAAATGAACGGCGCTTGATGGGTGACGGTTATAACAAAGAGCATATTATAATTTAGTTTTCAAAACGGTAGATGATGAGTATAAATGTAATAGAAAGGGATGTTCGGTAACAATACCACCCGGTGCACAGGCTTCCTATCTGGCCGTTTTACACCTCCAACCGTTTAAGTTCATGATACTGGTTAAGTATGAGTAGCTTGAAGCTAGACTTCGCCATTAATAACTAATTGTAAAATAGTTATAATAAAGTCATTATTATTATTATTATTATTATTATTATTATTATTATTATTATTATTATTATTATTATTATTATTATTATTATTATTATTATTATACCAGCTTTCTTAGCGAAGAGAATGTGACTATGACCTAAGATGCTGCCCATCTTACACCTTCGGGTCTACAACGCTAGAGCCCAGTAGAGGACGTAGCGTAGTTCTTCTTCCAGTTGGCTGAAGTTAGCCACTGTGTAAAAAAGAAGGTTGGAAAAATTTCAGATATACTTGGCAAAATCTCAATTTCTCTCTTCTCTCTGTAATATGGTCTCAGTTCGTCTCCGAGTTTTTTTTGCTTGTCAGGTTTTTGAAGGGGGCCCAGGTTTCAGGTATGTATGAAAGGTCGTACCCTCTTGACAGCAACAGCTGGTTAGCCAATAACACTTTTGAGTTAATTTGATATAAGCTTACATGTTTGTATTAACCAATAACCAAAATTTTAAGGCTTACTTAACGAAAAACCTTTCATTTGGATGTGTTGCCGTTGTCAGTAGTATTTTTTAGTAGAAAATGAATTCACAACATAGAAGCTAATGAGCTCTTGTTGTCACAAACGTCCAAAGGATCTGCGAAATTAATATGGAGGTTAGGAAGTACCTCATTTAGCAATCTATAACGTGTTTTCTACCAGTACTAGAATATTGCATTTTAACATCAAACATTTTTACTTCTAAAGCAAACGTTCCCTCCAATCAAAATCTACAAAAGTGATATCTTGATTTTGATTTCTCCACCTCCCTCCAACACCAAACGTTTATTCTCTATTTCTTGACTATAAGTCCGCCACCACTGAACTAATTTCAGAAAACTACAAATTTGTTTTGTCTTTGTCATAGTAGTAACCTAGTGTCAAAGTTATATAAATATCCGAAGTACTAGTCGAGTTATAGAGAGGTCAAGTATTACCGGATAAAGTAGACAGACAGACAAACAGACCCACCGAAATGCGTGACATGCTTTTTTGTGATGTATCTGATGAAGCGTTAAGAATGCGCAACATCTTGAATTCGAAATTTTTCGCGGCTAAAATAATTCCTCGCCAATTGGCGTGAGTAGTAGTTACGAAAATCTTCGTAAACTTAATAAAGACGTCAAGTAGCTTGATTCTGTATTTTACGTTCAATATCGTATTAGTCAATCGAATATTTTGATTGCATTTTAGAACTGTTTATAAACTTGATTAACTTTCAAAAAATTTGGGAATTGTGAAAATTGAAAAATTCCAATTCAAATCTTTATTTCTCAACCGATACCATTACGCGGAAAGTACAGCGTCAACCTACTTGACGCCATCCACCACATCCCGTCCTGCGCCTATTGGCAACGGGAAGGTGAACCGAAAGCAGCAGCAAATTCAGAAACACAAACGAGCTTTCAGCTTACACTAACAAATAATCAATACAGACATGTTTACTGGAAGTACAGGGCATAAAGGCAGCTATGCAACGATCGAGGAGTTGCATGGGGTGTGTCACTGCTATTTCCAATGCAAAGGGTATAGGAATATTGCTATATTTTTGACTTTCCTCTTATAGATAACCTCACGCTTCATAAGCGCTGCGAGAGGATGAATGATATCCACATTGACCTTAAAAAGCTGTAGATTGTAAGCATCGGCGAACAAAGTCCCCAGAGCTCATTCTACAACGTCGAGGTTCTCCAAAAGAACGACTTTTGGAAGAGGCTCGTTCGAGGTGTGGAAGCTCGACCTGGTGAGAATGCGTCTTATGAGCTCCTCTTGTATTTGCTGTACTGGCGAATCTTGGAGCTATTTTGCGAGATAGATAGACCAACCACCCTTCTTCAATGTTCCAGACTGTTGAGGTCATTTGTGAGGTCAGGCGCATTCATTAGACGTATTGCTCGCTTATGGATTATGTCCAGAAGCTTCAGGGAGTTCTTTAGGACACATCCCCACACATGCGAGCAGAACTCCAGCGATGGTATAATCTGTGCCTTGTATAGTAGCAGAAGCTGTTCCGGAAGATATAATTTCCTGGAGCGAAAGAGAATCCCCAGCTTCTGGGACGCCGTTCTATCCAGGCCAGCAACATCATCGTGCCATGACATGGTAATTCCCAGAAGCTTGATGGAAGATGATTCAAGTATTGGGTTTCCCTCCATCTCCACAGCTGACAGACCAGCATGCGACTCCTTTCTCAGGGTTGTTGTCTGAATCGTCTGCGCGTTAAACTGAACTACGTATATCCCTATTCAACAATTCTCTCAATGTCCCCATTGATCTGAACAGCATGCTTCCCTCGCCGAAATACGGTGACGGGATGGTAGTGGTTTGCCTGTTTTCATGTTATTTCCAAAAGATCTTCGATGTACAGCAAGAAGAGCGTTGGAGAAAGGACAGATCCTCGAGGAACACCCGCATTGAAGCTAAGTAAATCGGAGGCATATCGAGCCACCACCACAAATAAGGAGCGATCCCTGAGAAAACTATCCAACCAGTGGCATAGACCCAGTGGCAGCTCATAGGCACCAAGCTCGACCAAAAGTCTGTCGTGCCACACCTTATCGAAACCCTTCGATATATCGAGAGCGACGACTCGAGAAGTAGGCCAGGAATATTGGCAATAGTCGATTATATTATTTTTGTCCAGATCCTTCAGAAGCTGCTCGTTAATAACAGTCTCCATAACTTTGGACATGATGCAGAGAAGAGTCGCAAGTCTATAAAAAGTTGCTGTGGAGGTCTTTTGTTAATACTGAACGTCAACGTCGTTAAATAGATAAACTTCACATAAAGTGGCATAAGAATGCATCAGGTGTGTGACGCGTTTCGCTATATTTAAGAGCATCGTCAAGTTGTAATAGCTACCAAATCAGCTAGTTCATATGTAATAACAGTAGCAATTCTGCTCTTTTAGAAATACCATATCTGCTACGAAGGTTCACTTAAGAAACGATTAATCTAAAATTTGTCTCGTGTTACATCCAAAACATTCTTCCGCACCATAATATTATACGTCTTCTCGCGCCTCTTGTGCCTTGAACTTCTACCTCAATTATCAGTCGCAAGATCTTATAGCTTATACCTCGCCGGATGTGTTCCAGATCTGTCATAGGAAAATGATTTCAACTTTGCGAAAATCAACATCATTTTATTGTGGATAATTCGCAATAGAAAAAATTAGTACAATCTTAAACCATTTTTTTCAATGATTCTGTTAACAGCGATTGCGGCATTTTTTCCAATTTATATGTGATGTCTGAGCAAATTATTGCACTGAAGATGGTCGTTCCATTGATGAACTGGATGATTTGGGTACATTAGTAAAAGCAGCGTAATGACTAGATCTGCACTGTTGAAAGTTTGAATGTATTTCATCTATAAGAATCGTCACTTTGATTCTAAAAAATCTTTGTTGTTCATCTGTCATACTCCTCACGTCAGGCAGTAAACTCAGTAAAAAATAACGCGCAGAATCCGAGTCTTCGTTTCTTTCGTTTTCCTTATGGAAACTATTTTCAATTTTTCTTGTTTTGCTCTCTAAATAGCTTATAATACTATGTTCGACTTTGGTAATTGTACGTTTAGCTCGGCGCTCGGCTGATGAAGAGGTGAAAAAATTAACGCTTTCCTCGTCCTCACCTGTCAATGCTCGTGTTGCATTTTCAACAATTGTATTTTCATCTTCAATGTAATCATCTATATTTTGCAAATCTTCACTGTGTATACTGAGTTCCGAATCTGGCGTAGTATTTTCTAGCTTGGTAAGATGCTGGAGGCCTGTGCCTGTTTTGTCAGAATTGATGTATGGCTTGAGATAAGGTAAAATGAAATGCAAGTACTCCTTTAAATAATAGGGCTTCTTCGGTTTTGATCCTTTTGGTGCTGCTTTTAAACTCCTAAGAAACGAGCACCTGATATTTCTCCATTTTTCCTTGCATTCAGCAACTGCAATAAGAAAATATTAATAGGAACAATCTCACAAAATTATAATTTACACCACGAATCAAATTACTTGCACCACCTTGATATATGGATACGTAAAATCAGTATTACTCTGCTGCCACTGTATTGGCACCTAACGTTTGTGTAATTTGCATATCGACTTCGAGTTGTGTGTACCAGCGTATCGTGGTGTGTCATAATTATGTTAACCAACTCTTTTTATATCGTAAAATGCATCACTCAGTTGCAGAAGGAAGCTACTTTTATGGATATAAGACTAAGTCAAAAAGACTTGAAGGTAGCCTATATAATTCGAAAAATTTGGCGACATCTTACTAAACTTCTCAGTATGGAGGGCAGAGGTAAGGAGGGCTGTCTCATATGGGGGAGCTGTTAAATAAGTGTCTGTAAGTAGTATATAATAGTATATAATAATCCCTCCAGAATAGTGCTAGAGTAGCAAAAGAGTGAAATGAATTTAGCAGTGGTAGGCGGAGAGAAACATTTAATACTTTTGTAGTAATTAATAAAACTACAGTATACAGAACCCAACAATGTATGTAGTCCAAAATAGTTTCGTAAACATAGCTTAAAAAACAGCTGCGTGGAGAGCGATCAATTTTCGTAAGCTTTTAATAATTCATTAATTAAAAGTGCTCTATAACAAAGCATAAATTATTCTTTCTCTGTTTACTTCTCTATCCTACTTTAGTATTCTTCGGCCCTCCTTTTAAAATTAACCCATGTGCTACATTAGCGCCACCATAATTTACCTACTTCTAACGGACACTTTTGGATACTCAGAGACGGTTCTCCCTACTCTCCTACCCTCCATACTTCTCAGGTTACATTGCGTTACGTAACGACAATTCTTAAGTACACCATTACGGATTTGACGTTGACATATACAGTATATAAACTATAAAACGTCAAAAAACAGTATAACCTCAAATTCCTATATTCTTTAGGATTACGGTACTTTCCTTACTTATCGCGTGGGAGGTAAACGTCTAAAAAATAAACTGATACTTCCATCTCACCTGGATGTTTCACTTTATTGGAAATCTCTTCCCAGGATTTTTCGACCAGATCCTTTCTAGAGTGTTCGGCCAGCTTAAAGTTGTAAAGCAGCTCATATTGCTCAATTTCCTGCACTAATTTTATCTCAAATGACATTTCCCATGCGACAATTAATGCAAATACATGAAAGAACGTAAACACAGCAACGATCCCGACTAAAACTTTGCTGATAAGCAGTATAAACGAGACAAACCGTGTCTGTAAATCGGTTCTGTGTGAGCGTGCTGCGTGCCGTCGACCAGCTGAAACATGAGTGCAACATCGTCTCGGCATGCTGCATTGTTGCCGCATCGATAGCGATGTTGTGTTGACTCGTAATTGAGTCAGTGGCGGATCTCTGACGAAAGAGATGATCGCATGATCGCCAATTACGAAATAATGAACAAGTATCTATAATTTATTTATATTTTTACCTGAGTGGATTACAATCTACTTCATTGCTCTTTCTCTGTCCAGTGACTAATCTTAATTATAAGGTAAGACGATTTTCTTATTTTTACACCGGAAATTTCAATGTTTCGATTTATAAAAGACATAAGTTACTTAAATTAAAAACATCGACCAAAAGGCGCTGGTAAACAATCTCCCTCTGCTTTGCTCTGCTCGAGGGCTAAGAACTAAGACCGGCGCCGGTGCTGGAAGCGACTTCCCTCTCGGCGACGTGCTGATATTTCTAGCTACGCCACTGATCCCAGGTGCGTGGGAATTAAAATGCACCAAAAGTAACAGCAACTAAATCAAATCACGAAATTATCTTACACCATTGTAGTGACTGATCATATTTTTCTGTTTTTTATATTGTATCGATCCACTACCATATTCAACCAAACAAAACAAGGTTACTCTGTGTAATTCCTTGTATATAATACCTAATATATTTCCACCTTTTACAGCTGATAGCATACAGTTCATGTGCTTTCAAGTTTCAAATCGAATAAAACTAGGACACAATAAACATATCGCATTATAATCCCGAAACAGATAATAGATCAAGCAAATTATAGTTTCGACAAATGTAATTTCTGAAACAGAGACTGTTGTGTCATTGTGTCACCCATTGCTAAACAGAAAATTTCTGTAGAAAAATTATTAACGTGTTCTAGATGTCTTCTTAAATCATCGTTGGTGAATCTCAATATAGGGTGTGACGAGTTTCGCTTAGTTTCGATGAATTTTTTAACAGACGTTTCTCAATTCTGCTAAATTGTTCCAAATATAGACATCTGTTTTCATATTTTGTCCCCAATTAAACAACGCGCTAGACATTTGCACAAGGCAAAGCATTTGATGCATATATAAATTAAAAACGGTTTTGTTTGGTATTATTTATTATTTTATGTGAGTACAACAACTGTGGATTGGAAAGACCAATTAGCTAAGTATAGTAAAATGTGTGTATAGTTTTACTGAAAAATCTTAGAATTTCGGGGAAAGGTCTGACCACATGTACTGATGGCAGCACTCAACTGATATAGCAATAATTTTTTGGATGATGACTGTTAAAACTAAAAATATCTTTTATCTTCTAAATTCCGGATAAAAATACAAATTTATTGTAAGTATCTTTAACCATTCATTTTGTGAATAAATCAGAAATCATGTAATCAGGAATCTCAAAACGTAGAACTGATTTATTTTGTTACAGCAGTTATGTCCAGCTTCAGAAAAATATGTCCGGTAATTCAAAAGGTATCTTTGGATATTACAAAGATATGCCTGGCTCCCTGGGGGCATAATATAGCGCTGATTCCGGCTTTTGTGTTTTAGGACCTGGTAACCCCACCCTAGATGTTTTAATTGTTGTGCTGTTGTGGTCCAGCAACTATGGTACCAACTCGAAACGTTGAAAACACAGGTTCGAGTGCCGTCCGCATCAAACATTTTATTCTGGAATTCTCTCATTCCAATTTTCGTCTTTAACGAGCCTATCTTTCTCAGGTTTTAATTTCGACGTCCAGAGCAACAATTTTCTCAGACTACTATCATAATTCATAAATGTATAACTATAGAAATACGAGCCGACCATTTAAATAAATAACCTTATTGAACGTTAAACTTTCTCTAATATCCCAGTCTCCCTTTGAGTGTATGTCAGCGCACAATACTCGTATTTCGCATTAAAGCTCCATTAAATCTTTTTCTTCCGGACTCGGTTAATCATAGAACGCCAATAAATAATAATACCGATTTAATTGGAATCGTTTAATATCTACTTGGACGTAAAGAAAACGCAGCATTTTAAATTGAAGTACAAAACCGGAGGATAATAACGATTCAAATGCATACATTATTCACGATTAAATTATAGTTTAGGAATTATGGAGTGAGCGTAATAAATCGATGTGAATTTTTTTTGAACGATAGTTAGATCGGAGGTAATTACAAAATGTGATGCTTTGTACAACAGGTACGTTTTTATCGAGTGAAACAAACGCAGCATGAAGATTATAAATTGCAAGATTGTCGGTAAGGGAGTATAGGTCATTTATGCTGATAGATATTGAACGAGAAGTTATTAGCAATTTCACGATACTTAGGCAGGTATTACACAATAGAAAATAGTGTCAAGTTGAATAAGTCTACTTCGCACGCATTAACATCGGTTTAGAATTATATTTGAATCAAATCTCAACACTATTGATTTTTTAGATTCAAATAAAAAAAATGCATAACTTGGGAGACATATTTCAGTTTTAGAATCTCATTTCGGAAAATTCAAAATAATTTCGAAAACATTTTTTAGTGGATCAAGAGTGCTAATCAGACTAAACTAAAACTCAGTTGATGGACTAAACTGCAGTAATCTGCCGTAGTAAAGCCCAAAAGTGAAATAAATTTGTCCTCTTGTATTAATTTGGTTACTTTGCGCTTTTATGCACGACCTGGCATCACATGCAGTAATACACTATTGATACCGTTTCATACCATGTGTGAACTGTTAAGTATGTTTAACTACTGAACTGTACGGTTTATAGATAATGTAACAGCTGTTACGAAAGCAAAAAATTTATCCACCCACCAACGAAGTTTGAACTCTCCAAAATAAGTATGATCAGAAACGTGTGAAAACTAAATTAGAGCTTTTTCAGCATTTTTATTTTTGACGATAACTATCCACAGAACCGATTTTTAAAAACTATAAAGCTCACTTGTCAAAATTTAATCAAAATCCAAAGTTATGAAGTGACAAATGATTACAGCGTACAAACAGTCAGACAGACCGACGGAAATGAGTGATATGAGCTTTCTTCCCAACTCTATCAGTTTATATATAAAGACTTGGACTGAAATGTGCGTGAAATACTAAGTAATTATTTATGATCCCTATTCAGTTGGAATGTAGTAATCTGTACTACTACAGTAATATTAAGAGTTCAGAAGCGATTGAATGAACATTATTTAAAAAAGTTTTCTGCAACCTCAAGATACCGTACAAGTTGTAATTAATTGGAATGCTTTAAATTGGTTTAAAATATTTTACATGTATGAAAAAATCTACTATGTTCAGAAGTCAAATCTAAGTATCGTTGTATAGATGAATAACCAAGAATGTGTCTGTATTTTTATTCACATCAATTTATGAAGGGATGTTAAAAAAAAGGTTTAACAAAGTGAAATAATTAAAATAACCGGCTGCCCCTACTTCCAAAATTTCGCCACTACTACAATGATTTTCTAAAACTAGAAAGCTCTTACGTCCTTGGCACAGTAGCAATAGTGTCAACATTGTATCAATACCTGAGTTAGAGTTGATTATCAAAGAGACAAAACAGAAAATCGATAGATATACGTGTCATGAAACATCAAGGAAACATATCTTATGTTTTACGGGACTACAATACTTATCCCGCCTACTGGCGTGGAAATTGAAGATATGTATTCTCAGTACCTCCCAATGCTTCCAATGACTTTATAGGTGGTATTGATACCGTATTCTGCTTAAATACCATCAATTTTCGAATAATGTTGAATTTTGAAAGCTTATAATCCATGAAAAGCAAAGCAAAGCACTGAAATCCTAATCCGCCCCTAACACAGACCGCTGCATGTTCTCTAACCTCGAGCGTTCTTCGGCGACAAGTGTCATTGTTCACGTAAAGCATGCCGAGCACCGTCCTGGTGGTGTTAATTACCCTTCCGATACACTCTCTTATTCCCTCTTAATTATCAGACATAAAATGCAAAGGCACTCTCGCCTCCCGCTCATCTTTTATTAATTTTAATGTTTCCCTTCTGTTTTCTCCGATTATATCCCGTATAACATTATACACAAAAGAGGAACCCTGCAGGGACAGTGGTGTGCCAAGTGTTGATTGAGTACTCTATTTCCGAATAAAAAGCCTTATAGATCGAGCTCATTAAGATCAATATGGCCGATTGAAGTGTAGGGATCTTTTGAGAGAGCCAAGTGTAGCACAGTGAAGTGCCAAGAACTGCAATTCAAAGTTTAACGAGCAACGATGGTAGGGAAAGACGTATTTGACTTCCATTGTCCATATAATTTTCAAGTGTAAGAATGTTCTGATTGATTTACTAAACTAGCGGACATGCTATTTTGATAGCTATATATCTCTAGCTGGCGTAGCTAGTCCTGATTGGTTCAGATGGCGTTACGGTTGAGTTGTGTTTATTTCTGCTGTTCGTTGGCCATTGTGTTTTACTTTTGTATTCAAGTTCTTTTCATATCAGTCTTATTCGTACCCCAGGTTAACTGTATGCGTAGCCGTTGACCTTAGCGTTGTCCCAAATTATTTTATGGTGCTCTACCCATGTGTGGTCAGCTAAGGTTAATTTTCCCAGCTCGCTGGGTGTTGATTCGTTTTATCTTAATTCTTACTTCAGTGGTTTTTTCATTGCTACAACGTATATTTTGTCACATACGCACGATGGTTGGTGGGTGCAGCTCTTGGTTTCATGATATTTAGTCCTAGGTTTGGTTTTTATTAAGGAAACTTCGGAGTGTAGTGTTCCTGGGAAATATGATTTGAGTTTTGTGTAATATTCTGATTACATCCGAAATTATCCGGACGTATGGTAGAACGAATAAATGCCAATATTCATTTGAAGACGATTGAAGATATTAAATCAATCGGACGTCGTAATACTCAAAAATTATACAAAAGTCCAAAACACTACTTTTGTCAGTAAATACCGCTACAAACTAAAAATTCACTTTTGCGTGGTAAGTTTAAATAATCAAATATAAAGAAATTATGAAGGTGCCGTACTGACTTATCATACTGAAGATGGCCAGTAAATGGTTTCGGTTGTGATTTTGATTAAACTCTCACAAGTCAAATATTATAGAAATGTATCGACGTAAGCCACTGACTACAGACTGTATGCAAAGTAAATTATTAACATTCATAAACGAGGAAATCCTTCCAAGTTTTAATACCCGACTTTATTTCGTATAAAATTTCCATTCGTTTCCGCTTTTCTTTTTAACATAAAATTGCCTTCTTTTCATCCCATTCTATCCCGTTCCCGTCCCGCGAAGGGGCGGGGGGCGCATGTACAGTTTGATATTGACTGCTCCCCAGGGACGGCGAGGCAATCCCACTTTTGCAGGGCGCGACCCTTTCTGTAGTTTGATTTGAGGGTCGAATACTTCAGCGATAAAATTCATCGATATTGTGCGAACAGTTGTTTCTGGAAGTTATGGTTCTTACTACTCTTTGTGATAAAATCGTGTAAATGAGAATTGAATTGGCTTCTCAGTAGTTTTTTAGATTGAGCAAAAGTATATTATGTATGTGTGCATGCTTCGTTTGTCCCGGTGACTTCAATGTCGCATCGTATCGGGAAAGTGGCGGCAGAGTTATCGTCACAAATTAAAAAAATTAAACTTCGGTTTTAAACGTTTCTGAGGAAAAAGATCTCAAAACGTTAGATTGGTAGATGAAGTCGTTGTATGATCATCCATAAAATTTTGACTCCCGTATTACTTCCTACTTTTACTTTTTGAGATATCGATTCAGTGGCAGCAGAGATATTGACTCTACGTGTCCATTTAAAAATGCAATGCATTGAAGATTGTGATCGAATTTTAGAGCTGCTGATTCAATTAAACTAAATTTTGGAAATTTTCAAATTTACAGAAAACCTCATTTTCTTAGAATTCCTCAGTTTTTAAATATTCAGTTTTTTCTTAATTCAATTCTTACTATTAACAAATAGTTCCTAAGTCCAATCCAAATTGTGCTATTTATGAATTGATACCACTGCTTGGGATGTACAGCGTAACCTGCTTGGAGCCATTTTTTTTGCCCATTAGCCCTTCATCAACGTAATGATTTTGAAAAAGAATGCACCTCCTATTACAACGGTTCCTGATACTACGCGAAGACAAAACCGCCAGAAACCGATCGACAGACAGACAAATAGACATACATACAGAAATATAAACATAGAGACAGACAGATTGAGCTAGATACAGGCAGAATGAGAGAAAAATCGATAGACAGATCGGCAAACTGACCGACAGACAGACACACAGATGGACAGATATACCAAAATACATACCGATAGACAGATCAAGAGAACGATAGGCAAACTATTTTCACACACACAAACAGACAGATACCGACAGATAAACAATAAGTGGTCCTGGATCGTTTGGTAACAACTACAAATACTACACAGTCTCGCCAGTCGTCAAACAGAAGGAGGAAATTAAGAATTTTTAATTTTAGTGTTCACGCTTGAGTGATTCGCTCACATAGTACAAAAAATTCTGCAAATCTGCGCCTGTGTCACCTGCTGCATTGTGCCCTGTAGATGCATTTCTCGATGGTGCGGTAGGTTTGCTTATATGAAGTTTCACCCCTTATTTTATGATATGAGAAAGGAATGTCTGTACTGGTGATCAGCTGAGAAGTTCATCAGGTCATGAATGAAAGTGGGGTGTAAAAGTGCACGTGCCTCTGGGAAAGGCTAGAGCGGCCTTAACCCAGCGAATATACGCCCTCGGCGCGGCAGCATCGTGAAACAGCTCGCGGCCTGACCGACTCGTCTCTCGTCCCGACAAAACTCGGTTAATATCTGATAGTCCAGGGGTATCAGGCAGAGAAATTATTATGATAACTGGTGCAGTCGGTGCACGCGTAACGCTGTGCTCTTAAGGGTAGTTGAGTACCACAGAAAATAAGCTTTCAAATCATAGTTTGATCGTTTTTGTATGTCATGTAGTCTTCGAGATATCCATTAAAACGTTGAAATGTATATTTTCGGCAAGATTCCAATTTTGGGCACACCCTGTATATGCTCAACACTTATGCCGTCCCTGTATATCATGTTGTTTTCGAGATATCTATAAAAACGTTGAAATGTAATTTTTCGGCACACCCTGTACATGCTAATCACTTCAACATGTTTGTAGTTTTTGTATGTCATGTAGTTTTCACAATATCTGGCAATACGACTAAGGGTAAATTTTCGGTTAAATTCAAATTTCAGCCACACCCTGAAGATGCTAATCACTTTAACACGATTCCTGTATGTCATCGAGTTCAGTACAGCATAGGGTCCAAGACTGCTAAAATGGGTGTTGTAAACTGTAGAAGTATAACGAAAATAAGCCTAAATTCTGAAATACTAACGGATAGCTGCTACAAAAGGAAGAGGTTATGGACAGTCAATTAAGATTGTCCGATGATGATTTAATCGCTATATCGAAACGCGTTACACAAAAACAGAGCTTTATTGGTAAAACATTTTCTTCAACTTACACAATTTTTATCAGAATGATGGAGGCGTTTTACCACGTAAAAGCATATACAATTTTCATAATTATCTACTTACTCAACCGCATGATGTAATCCGATATACAAATTCGCATTTGGACACTCGGGGAAATGCTGGTTATTATTGCGCTTCTATTTACAATTTTTTTAAAACAGGAGTTTAAATTGTTCCTCCATTGAGACGCAACGACAGAACGCGTATTAAACAAGCTTCTATTAACTCGGACCTCATTTAGTATATGACAAAAGGTTTTTTGTGACTTTATTCAATGCAGTCTTTGAAACTATGAATATGAGCAAGAAAAAAGCTTATGTATCTTTGGAAGCACAAGAGAAACATATTCAAAGATTGCGGGTTTTAAGATTAGCTCTCAAGGAAGCTGTAACACCTCTCTTAAGAACCCATGATTTATATTAGATAATATATAATAATATAAAAATAACAGAATAGTCTATAAAGAGTTGTAACAGCCTCCAGTAGGCATTGATAAAATTAAAAATGTTCCACAGCCTACAAGAATTGATCTGATCACTCGTCTGATGGCGGCCGAAAATGAGATTCTCAAAAATTTCAATATTTCACACGGTTAAGTACCAGTTTTATAGGCCATCCTTTAGGGTTTCCTTTTTTCTCTATAGGTTGTCAAGAGGGTTCCGAATTTTAAAATTTCTCCGGGGTTCGGATCTTCTCTCGACGAATAAAACACATTTGTTCATAAATTTTGCGCGAGACACTTTGAAATATAATCAGACTGTTGTCCACATGCAAAGTATATTTTCCAAAGGTACGAGGTAGGCACTTGTTGCCTCAGATTCAGATATCACTGGGTCTCTCAAGAATGAGCTGTGAAATTCAGATTCAAATAAATATATATGATGTATAATGCTTAACCTGTGTCTATAAATCTGAATCACTGATCGTGTACATAGATTTATAATAATTCATTTTATCGGGCGGCCATTTCCCCTGACCCAATAGTTTTGGCCCACTAGCGAACAAGCAACGTTGGAGAGTCGAAAAATGTATATATTTATTAATGAACAGCCTTTGTCACTCAGAGGCAACAATGTATTCGATAAAACGTCACAGAAATAAGTATACCTATTGTTTGGCAAATAATCAAAATCGGAGTGTTTCTTTATGAACTCACCTTTGGTATAACGTCAATTTCCTTCTATTCTCAGCCTAATTTCCTGCACTTATAACAATCCCCTAGTCGACGTGGCGCGACGTCATGGCACGCTGTAACACACAGAACGGCGCTCCTTTGCGGGCTATAATCGCGCCCTACAGTTTTAGCAAATTAACACGTTTACGGGGAAACACGGCACGCCATGATGCGGTGGGAATTCCCCGTTTCACGCCTCGAGGTAGCCACGCGCGGCATGTTTGTTTTCAACACCACTGACAGCTCAAATCTCATTTGTGAACAACGTTTGTATACAGTGTGAGCCTGGTATAACCGATAGTTTCTAACTATGGCCCCAACTATAGCCGAAACTCGTATCTCGATGCTGAGTTACACCCCTCCATGAAGAGCCAATTGAAAGAGGAGTTGGTAGGAAATAAGCGTCATGGCTGAAAAATATTCGCAGCTGGTAAGAAATTCGCACTGTGTGGCACTGTCGACCAAATATTCAAAGCAGGATCGAGAGAAAAATCCGTCAACGTCAGGGAGACTGGATAAGGGACATTGGCACGCAAGCAAGAAATCCCATTCCCATTCAGTAGAAGGAGCAATACACTATAATCGTAGTGAAAACATTAGACAATTTTGACATTTGTTCTGTCATAGAGAAGCTGAAAATTATGTAATTTTAAAGTTTTCCATAATTTGCTTGCGCTTTTTGAATAGCAGATTTACATTTGTTTTTGGAATTTCTTATAAGTTAGGTCTGCCGTATCTGTTGTCTTATTTGTAACAGTCTTGTAAGATACGTTCTCGTTCACGCCATTCATCTATCTGATTCTCTTTCACTCCAGCAGTGCTCCGATTTGGAGAGCACGCCGCTCAGACCAGTGATCTTCTGACCATTCCAGGGACCATATGTATCTCCCTTCTACATTCCAATTTTGCCAAGCACTTTCCAGATACGAATCATAAAGTTGGCAATGAAAATAGAATGAGTGTACTTCATACTTTTGATAAAATACATGATTTAAACTTCATGGAAACATTAGAGATTCAACAATATTTGCGAAACCCTGATTTCATTGTAGTAAATGAACAGACTGATCTTTTAAACTCAATTTTTATCGATACATTACTAAGTTTTCATCTATTTGTATTTTAGGTTAAGTAACTCTTAAAATATCTTAAGTTACAGAATGTATTAAAAAGAATGAAATAGCCTAAGAAATGAAATATCTTAAAACGGAATATATCTCAAGGACATTTTGACGGCGATAATGATGGTTTTGTAGGGGTTTCCCTTAACACGAGTGTAAATGCAGTCGCCGAGAAAATATTTTCCCAAGATAGACACAAGAAAGAAGAAAATAATTTAATAGAAAAATAGCTAAAAACATTATAAATAGTATGCTAGATTTGAGAGCTCTAGTTTCATATCTATGATAGGATCTGGTTAGTTAATTGGCAAGTAATCTGGGTAGCCTTGTTAGCAGTCAAATATGACAGTCCAACGATGATTTAAATATAAATCTAAAGGCGTCACTGAAAAAGAGAGTTTTATTTATGAAAAGGTGTGTGTTTATTACACAAATCATTTTACCTGCAACTATTTTTTTTGATGTGAATAAGCCGAAATATGAAAGATATCGGTCGATCGTATATGATTCCAATTCCAGCAGATCAAAAAAAATAATGCACTAAAAAAATGAAATGAATCAAACCTATTAGGGCATACTTAAAGTGTCTTAGACGCTAAGATCACATTGTCAATGGTAAAAAAATTACTTTCGAGCTATCATTCATCCCCAAAGACTTGTCGGGATGAATCATTTGCTTTGTGAGAATATTTCGACGATGATGGCTGAATGGTGAAATTAATTACATTTAATTGAGGAAGTTTCTCAAAAAAATGTCCAATTAAAATTCAGCTTGCTGACGTCGAGTGAAAGGAAATATAAAAGCGTAATTATGCTACGAGTTGAGCTGCGTTCAAACTTATGTAGTAACTGGTGCGAGGGAGAGGTTAGAAGGGTTGTGTTGTATGAAGGGAAGTTATTGATTGGACTTAAGGTACAGGGGGTCCTAAAATTATAGCCGCAAATACATCAAGGCAATAAAACTGAGACTCCGAGAGAAGTTTAGTGCTATTCTTCTATACTCTTTTTTGGTTGTAGTTTAACAGTAAGCCCTCGAGCTCAGTTCTGGACCCAATTCCAATATGGAACACAAAGAAGGCTGATCTGTCAGTACTCTATATATTCTACTATGGTGAATGTTTGATCGAACTGTCTTGGATAATAACACCGGAAATCGTCACTAGAAACACTAGGAAAGCCCAATGACCTCAACTTCACCAGGTCGAACTTTGAAATTATAATGAGATCGACATTAATTTATTCTCTCACATAGCTTCTGTACTGCTGTTATTAGACTCTTTTTCTGGCTTTATGAGAGGTTACCAATACAGAAAATACTGTCTCAACATAAATTGCAATGAAACTTTTAGAACATTCTAGTGTGTGGAAAAAAAATTCCTCATTATTATCTTGCTAGGGTGTATACTAAGGAAGAAGCATTTCGATTTATTGTCCATTATATATTAGAACGTCCCATTCAAAAAATACACATTCAAGGTTCTGAACATAAAACTTCGGATTTTTATCAATCTTGAATCTTTGAACTACGTTCTTAAATAGTCTGTAAAATTCCGCTTTAACTAATTAGAAATTAGTAACATATACTAAGTGTCGCGCAAAGTGGCACTGCCCATAGGGATTCCACGAAATGATCCCAACAGGATAGATCCTTACATCTGCAGGTAAGTGTTGCTATCACTTACTCTCTACCAAACCGCCGGGCCATTTTGACGAGTCTAGGCTGAAGCGAAAAATGCAAGTCTACAGAAGGTCACATAAGGTTGAGTCATAAACAACTAAAAACTCTTCCGAAAAAACCGGAAATAATTAAGAAGTTTAGCATCAAAAATGAAAAAATTGGTAGCTCCAAAAATGTATTTCAGGTTAGAAATAATACCATTAATAATCGTGTTACAAGTCTACAACGAAACTGCATTTTGTGATACAAGATCCTTTGGCACACCAACCAGAAACACTGCAGAATTGTTTGTTTTTTACGATAAGACGTAATTATTGCATTCTATACTTGCCGTGTGCTACCAACCGTAACATCCATCAGCAACCAGGTGCGTTAACGTTTGTAACGTGTCAGAAGAATACTTCATCCTTAAAAATCCAAGGCAGACAACAGGCTGCTTGGAATTGAACCCTTGTCCATTTGCTATCACTAAGGTTTCATTTGCTTCCAGTTCCTTGAAGTTTACAGTACTTTATTTTGCTTACATCTAGCTTCACTACAGAATCAAATATGTCTAGAAATATAAATTATAAAATTTCCAGGGACGTTGTAAACAATTCCGCCTGAGAAATGAAGCCATTATTTCTCGAAAGTAGCATCAGTGGTCCAAATAACTTTCTGGCATATTCTGAAAGAATGGCGTCCATCAAAAAGACGAGAGGTGCAGTAAATATCAACCGTTCCCCTCCCAAAATCCTATCCTCTGATTGATGTAGATACTCAAGGAAAAAGATCCTGCACATATTTCTGCACTGAGTTAGAACAATGTAATAATTGTAATTCGCGCGCATAAGCCCCTAAGAGCCCCTAATTCACTCAATTTAATGAGATCGCAGTGAAATGGCCTAGGAAAGGACGGATAGCTAGCAATGACGGCTCTTAAAGTTTTTAGTGGTTCCCTTGTTTATGGCTTTGTCTACAGTGGTGGAGACAAAGGTGAAAGGAACCCTTTAGAAATTAGGACATCGGTAGAAAATGTAGTACATATTTTATCCAATTAGTCCATCTATCTCGCAATTCGTATATTTGTACAGGTAGCTGTAAATATCAAGAAATTCTAGAAATGAAATTCAAGGCTTAATGAGTTACATTGATTTCGAGATGTTTAATAATTTCTTCATAGATCAATTTTATTAGTTTACATGAAGCCTACATAGTGGATACAATGATTATTAGAATCCTGAACCTGTCAGTTAAACTTGTTCAGAGACCTTTTCTTTTCGTAAGCCACTGACTATTAACTGAACTAGATCAATTTATTCACATTTCCACTTGATGAGTGGATTACTTTTGGATTTTGCACTATCTAGCGACTAACTTTGTTGACATCTGATCATGAATTGATCCAATGTATGGCATTTAGCAAGACTACCTAAACAAAAAGCAAAATGATTATAATGACATATTATACTTAAAAAGGCTTGATACTGATTTTGCTGTTGTAGATCTGATAACACTGCGATTACCCTCTTCATGCATTTCACATATCTTACTAACTAACAGACACTGACGCACGACAACGCTGAAGGTTTATACTTGACAACGCCCATTTTAATTTATTGGCTGTATGTTTCTCTTTCATTATTTTGTATTTCATTTGAAATAACAGTAATGTTTATACAATTTTTTTACTCAAAATGGCCTTCTTCTTGCCTTGTCCAGTCTCCCTGGCGTTGAGAATCATTGAGGCAAATTTTTGTCGCTCCTACGCAAGTTTAAATAATTGGTCCAGTCGCGAAATGGCCAGTCAGCAAAATTACCAAATATTTCAACCTTTATCATATTTGCAACCCTGCTGTTGACCATTTTCAACCATGTCATGTTGGCTTCCCTGCTCGTTCCCTTTTCCCACCTCGCCATGTAGTTGAGTATCTATATTTTTACAGTTTTTGTCCAAAGCACTGACGCTAGACTCAATATACAAACAATGCGCTCAATTTTAAATTAGGGAAGAAAATGATATTTGAGGGAGTCTATTTAATATCAAATATGTACCTACCTATTTTTAGATTCTAAATGTAAATTTATATAATACATAATATTATCCATGAAACAATGCTCACAGTAATAATATTTTACAGACCAGGCGGTATCTGTTTTAAAAGCATCTAAGTGGATGTTTTCTATATCAAATATACTAAATTCACAATGCGCCTCTTTGAAGATGTGAGCTCAAATTTTTATTAAACAAATATTTGAAGCATCACCAAAATGTTCTTTTTTCTATTCCGGCTGATATATTTAAATAACAGTTCATTTTAGAGGTAAAATTTAAAAGAAAACTATTTTTGCACCCCAATTTTACACACGATCTAGATGGTTCCTTATCGAAAAAGCATTATATTATTTTAAAGTAAGAAGGATGAAAAATTATGTGTATAAATCAAGTTACTTTACAATTCCTTTTCAATCACTCATATAATAGGTAGGACTTTTACATTTTACCAAAAAAATCTTTTTGGTATCAGAAATTATCACACCACTTTTCATCAAAATCGGTCGAATACTTTTTGCGCAATAATTTTGACATGCAGGTCTATAAAATAATTAGTTAATATCAGTTAATATTGCAAGTCACAGTCTAAACTAAACCTAAGAGATACTTTTTTTAATGAAACATAAAACAAAGCATTTTGAATAATTTAAACCGGTACTTTAAAAAAATCAATTATTTTTACGATTTTAATCCAGCTAGGTTCCATAAAAGTGTTTTCTCTTTTGTAATTTATCTCTAAAATATTTTTTCTGCTGCAAAAAAGACTAGACTAATATTTTTAATAATAGTATAATCGAAATTTTGGCGCATTTTTTAGAGCCCGCGTATAGAAAAACTATAATTTCTATAAATATTTGGAACTCTTTAAAGCAAATATTTTCCATTATATATAAAACATCGTCTGTTCCAATAATGAAGATGATTTAGAATACCAGCAAACGAAATATTCTTGCAGTGGTGAATAGAGCAAGAAAACATCAGGGACACTGGTTCTTACCTGCTTTACATATGAATTATGACATAGATAAGCTCAAAGTAAGTAGACCAGAAATTATATATAAATTTAAATTAATCCCGTGTTCAGACAAATTAATCCTACGCTGAAGAAAAACCAACCAAACAGCTAGTTCGGAGCAATGTGTCTTCCTAATGACAATAAATAAACTGGAATGTGTCCCGAGGCAGGCCCCCAAGCATGTTCTAGCCAGTATTTATTAAAGGCTTAGTTCCCTCAAACGTTGAACTGTTTTGCTAGAGATTACACCAGATTATTGTATGCGATTAGCTTAATCTTATTAATTAGATTCTGTTAGACGAGAGAGATGTTATTTTATATGGATATGTCGAGTTATCATGAAGTAAAGGCTATACTTTGAAGTCATATAAATATAATTCGAAGAAATCAAGTTAGTAGCACAATAAACGAGCTCTATTTGTTTAAATACCCTATTTTACTATATCTGCAGATTTAAAACGAATTTTATCTTTAGAACTATTTTTTTCAGGAGATACAGAACGCAGATGCCTCATCTATAACTGTTACTTCGAAAAAATACCTCTAGATGTTACGAGATTATGACATTTCACGGATACAGAACGTAATAAAATGTATTACATAACAAATTATTTTTACAGAATCGTTTAATGAATATATGTGACTTTTCGATGGGGTATCTATTAAGTGTATGCTCTCCATGCATCAGACCTACTAGAGACATGCATGCTGCGTCTTTAGTCTAGACTCCTTAGTGCAGCCCAGCAGCCTATCTCTAGAGAGCAGCCCAGGTGTTAGGACCTTTGACTTTGTAAGTTGCCAATGGGCAGCGTCATAATGCGCGACGTTTGGAGATGAGTGTTGGGGTATTGCTTGTCGGACACCCTAAAGTATAGTCAAGTATGACCTAGTATGGGATATTCTTTATACCTACTGAAAAAAACAGATATAATAGTCCGACATCATGACCTGCATCTAAAAGTCTGGTAAGTGCGACGTTATGAAATTACCATTTTAGCTTTAGTTCTAGTATTAGTTTTAGTAATGGTTTTCGGGTCTGGCAAGAGGGCCAAAGGTGGGCTACTCGCCAGGTTTTCCTCCTTACTACAACTACTACGATTACTAACTTAAAAAACTGTAGAAAGAGAAATAGAAAGTAGTGTTACCTTTTAGTGCTGCATTGTGCTACGTAAGTACGGTCTACTAACGTAGGTAGTGAAAGAACTACCTTAAGTTATCAGAAAATGTTTGCATGGCGTGTTACTTTGGATAACTACGTGAAAGAGTTCCAGCTTACAATAAAATCCACATAATTTAAAATTTAGATATCCTTCTTACCATTGACTGATGCGTAATGATAAAATTCCGTCGAATTTCACTCTTTCTATACTATATGATGCAATCTCAGTCTACATTTCTGGCTGAAATGTATCAAGCCGACAGCAGCTAGCAGATTATTCATATTTCACTGAATTTGCCCTAGTTTCCATCTATCTCACTAGTTGACTGACGCCCAGACTTTAGTATATCGATTTCCTAGCTCAATAGTCCAGTGAAAATAACTTTAAGGAAATATAGCAATACCTAAAGCTCAACCAGGGAGACTATTATAGAAGAGAGCAATTCATGAACTAAGGGGAAAATAAGTTTATTATGGGGTAAGAGATTTCAGTAATTTTTAGCTAATTAAGGATGTTGGTTAAATCAGTATTCCTTTACCTGATTTCTGGAGATAAAATTTTAGAGCTCCGTGTCAGCAGGACAGTAAAATAAAAAAAAACAAGCATTATTGAATAGAAGTAAAGCACAAAAAGATCTAAAAAATATATTACATATATATTAAATGAAATGTTATTCAATAAATAATAGCTAATATGTTTTTTAATGATTGATGTATTATCTTGTTGTCACGCTTGTTTTCCTTTTTATTATAATTAGTTATTTTGAAGCTATAAAAATAGCACAATGTTGTTGCTCTGATTAAAAATAGATAAATCATATTTTAATGCTAACGGGCTCCTCAGACAAGAATTAGTGCTATTGTGTTCCTCAGTCTACATAAAGTTGATAAAAAGTACCTCAAGTGGCAACAGTGATTAACGTAAACGTTCGATCTTCGGCTTTGCTGCTAAACAATTAATACCACTGGAATTTTTTCAAAGTAGTTGCTATAGAAGTATGACCAGTTTTTGTAGGCTAAAATCAAGCAATTGTTTTGGAAAAATATCAACATGGCGAGTAAGCCGAGAAACTATATGCACCAATACTTAGAAATTACGCTGTTAATTTGTTTATGACGATCCGGAACTATTGATTGATATCATTATTAATATTTACCTATAACGTTCACACACTAAGTGAACCTAAATGATGATACTTGGAAAATGATTTCAATTAATATTTAGTGGTACACATTTTTCATACATACAAATAATGCAAACAATCAAATTTTGATTATAAGTAACCGAGTCAATCTACTTGACTCCTTTTTCCGTTGGTAGCTTAGGAACTGTCAGTATGTATTGCCACAGTCATATATTCAAAAATGATGCTCAATGGTTTATAAAATTAAGTATAGGTCAACCATACAACGTATTTTTTTTAACGACAATATAATCGGTTAGCAACCCTGTGCGTACTCGACTAAAACTCTTCCAAAAGAAACACGATGAGTTGACATTTTGCTCGGTGGCTGTGCTTTCATAAAATCGCGATATAACTTCCGCCCGACATCAAATAAAATGGGAATAAGAAAATAAATTGTCGTTTTCACTCTTTCCCGCTCCGACTTAATTGCGTTAAGGCCTTTCATACCCGCTGGAATTAGTCAATTGTGTCACCATACGAAAGCAAAAGATTGTCCCGGGCTGTTTTCGTTCCGAACATTAAAAAGTATAGAATTCGCTTTTTGCTTGAGGGCAATGAGAAGGAGGTTTTGTCTCTTGTAAACTTTTTAACCAAGTCCAGAAGAGGTTCTTATGCTTTCAATCGTTTTATATGAGTTTATTTTATTTAGTATGACATGCAATGTATCATCAGATTAATATTTCGTACTATTTGTCAAGTGGCGACACAAGGCGACAACGTACAACGAAGATACGTAATATTTTATGCTCGTATCAATGACCAGATGTTTGATGGTCTGTGCGTCGTCTCTCCAGATCGATGCGCGGTTGATGTGCGAACGATTGAGAAGGTGTATCACGTAAACGAGGACGAACTTTGCAAGACACTTCAAGTTGTATCGGAGCTAAAGACACGGATTCGAATTTCGTACGCACCAAAGAAAACACATTTTTCTCAATCAAATTTGAGTGGTGGTTATTCAAATTTGTTCTCTACGTCTTACTCATAGGTAACACATTCTTTCATATTGAATAGATGCAATAAAAAAATGTGAATAAGCTCAAGAAGGTTAAGTATCCCTTACCTGAGCCGTTACGTTCGATTCCAAAACAGAGATCAAATTTCTGATTAGCGCCCCCAAATTACCCATAAGTTTTTTGTCTTATTTGGAAAATATTTTTTTTAATTATTGTTATTAATAACTTTTACCGATTTTCAAACGCAGACACTCGACCTCCATTTCGAAAAAGGTGGAGGTGCTACACTATTCGATGGAAAATATTCTACTACCATTATCTCAGATTTTGAGATGAAAAAATTCTGGAAGGACGCAACGACGAAGCCATTTTCGTCTTTAAGCTCGTTGCTGGGTAATTTAGGGGCTGATTGCTAATTGAGTCTCAATTTACAGTCGTGACCTATGAGAAGTCAGGTGTCCTGGGAGCCCCGAAGGCCATTTTGGTTCTTGCTCCCACCAAATGGATATGCGAAGACTCAAATACATGATTCAATTATGAAAACTACATTATAGATAGATTTGATGAAAACCGCTATGTATATTAAACAAAAGAGCACTTTGTAGCCAGTGAAATTCACGAATTTGAATGAAATTTGCATATAACTTGTAGTGAACAATTTGACAAATCGTTCTGTAGGGTAAGAAATTCTTGGTTAAAAGTGTAAATAGGCTGATTTGAGTAACCTTCAATATAAGATTCAATAACAGAAATCGTACAAAACGATGCCCTTTCCATTTTTTCGTCTGGAAATAATTATCACATTCTCTATTCACTACTCCTCACCATCTTCCGCAACTCGGATTGTCTTTATTCTCAGAGTCACTGTTCGCGAGATAATCTTATCCACATAAAATTTACAATCCCCCCCCCCCATTCCGACAAAATTAGAGCTAAGCTTCTCGCATGTAGAGATATAGATCTGTCAAAGTATGATCACTTTCTAAAACATTTCGCAAAAAATTACAGATTGACTGTACTAATTGTCATTTCCAAGGGTTGCTTAATATAACGAAGATTTATTAAACTCCCGCAATCACCTTCAGAACCTCCAGTTATGGGCATTTTCGGCAGCCACGGCCAACACCATAGTAGAAACAATTCACCTATTTGTCCCTATAGATATAGAATAATAAACATCTGGTCATATCGTTCTCCCCGACATATTGCCAGAGTGGTGGTATCAACAAAAGAAAGTAACTCTTTTTAATTGCCATTCATAACATTTTAAGGACTATGGAATATGGCATTTTTACGAGGCTCTAAATTTCTCAGCTGAATGTTTAAGAGCGGCAGTTATCGTAAATTTTACTATTCATCAAGGGTTGCTTTTCATTACCAATGGGGGATTATTTGTCGGATATTTTTAAAACAATGCACTAGCGGTAATGAGTACGGTACGGTGTTTCTACACAACCCATCAAAGGTCCCGGTTTCATAAAAAGAAATGGAGTCAAGTAGATTAATTCAATGAAGCTAATAATGGATGGACAGGTCAAATAGCCCATATTTTTTATAGATAACCTTTTGCAAAGGGAGGAAGCGTATTCTGCCTCAGAAACGCCACAACAGGACATATGACTATTCAATTTACCTTAGAATGCTGTACATTGTGGTTCTCCAAAAAAACTAATTTTGGTAAAGGCTTGTGAGGACGCGTTCGTTTGGCCTTCTTTGTGTCTGATGTACCAACGACTCTTGGTTTGCGTGATGCATATCCATCCACCACCCGGTGGCATCCCATAAGCAGCAAGCTTCATCAGAAGGCTTTCATGCCTTAGCCACACATTCAGATATGTCGATGACTCTAGACTTTCCATGAAGCTCAATTGCTCTGCTCCACATAGGCTAGAAAATTTCCCGTGGATCTATGTTGGTGGAAGCCGTACTGGCGATTATTGATGATATTGTTTTTATCCAGATACTTCAGCAGCTGCATGCTTATGACAGTCTCCATATCCTTAGACATGATGCAAAGCATAGTCATAGGTCTATCGTTGCTGGGTATATTTTTTCAGGCCTTCTTAGGTATGAGTCGTTTTCGACCGATCTTCTATCCAGTAGAAGGAGTGTTAATCCTCTCTGGTAGAAGAGTCTAAAAGGCTTGCAAAGAATCACTTGCTAGAGTTCAGTTCCGCAAGGATGGATTTTGAATATCTGTTTTGAAATCTTATTTCTGGAGCTTTTGAATCCACACTGATATTAGTGGATGGAGCATCTCCTTGAGAGTTTATTGTAGAATTATCAGCGAAAACCTCTTTGCAGGTGCCCGCTTTTTCTTTGGGCGTGGAGGCCTTCTTTGTTGTTATCGATGACCCGTTTACAATGGTTTCTCGCATCTATGAAACAGGGATGACTGTTGGTGCTTTATTCTCTGTAACGTCGGCTTTTTGACGTAACTGCGCCTCTGCTGCTCCGGTTAAGCCAAGGTTTGTTTATGGAAGGGCGCTTGTCAACGTGAGAAATGTAGGGTTCCATACCTGATGTAAACACTTATTTTACTTCTTGACCACAGACTGACGGGTCCTCAGACTTAAAACACATCATTCCAGAGGAAAAACTGGTCATAGTTCCCTAGATCATCCCACTTTGCTGATTTGTAGTGCCAGACTTTGCGTGCTTTGTTATGTAGTGGGGGTGGTGATGGCAATCCACATAGGGTTGGAATGGATGTTCCTAGTGGAGCGAATATATTCACTGAATAGGTGGCGGGATATGTTGTGAAGTGTACTTCCAACGAGCTAGTGGTCTTTATACTGGTTCTCTGCTGATGGCAATGGCTTCAGCTTCACGTCTCTCGTCATGAGAATATTTTAGCCAGTGCGTATTGTGAACGTTGCAGTCGATCAAAGCGATTATTTCTGAGTTGGGTTGATCTTTTTGTAAGATATCTACAGTGACTAAAGGGTTCTCTGTAATCTTTGGTGGTCTGTAAATGCAGCAAATGGATTTGGATAAATATATTTATAGATACTTTGAGCCAGATAATGTCGAATCCTTCAAGTTAAAGGTCTTCCTCTCGATGACAAGAGAGTTCTGACCTAACATACCAGCTGATATATGCCAAATTTTCGTCTGCGTCGGGTTTAATTCATGATTATAGGGAATATCTGAAGTACTTGTTGACTACTGACGACTTGGATCTCTGATAACGCCAGAATGTGTGGCTTTTATGTAGATATTTATAGAGGAATTTCATGTTTGAGGAGAAACCTCGAACATTTGTGAAGTTAACCCTGTGTCGTTCGAGTGAAGTTTCGCCGAGATGGGGGCTACCATGTTCAGCCTGTTGAAGTAGCCATTTCGACGAACGAGCTTTGCTCAAAGGGCTTCTAAGGCCACCTAGCTCCCGGAAACGGCCTGGTATTTGTATGTGTGCTCCAACGACTTGCTCTACATCTTTTTGAGGAGGATATTTGCTCAGGCCATGTTTACATTTTATTACGTATTGATGCAATAAATCAAGGATAGTTTCTATGAATAACCCTATAGGAGTGGTAAACAAGCGGCGGTCTGTCGGACAGTCTCTTGATCTGACGCCGTGCAATTTTCCCTATTGGCGTCCATCGGTCGTGCACTTTTCACAATTAAAAACGACGCGCGACAGTGGCAGCTCCCACTCGGCGTGTCCTCCCCCCACCGCTTCGCTGCCGACTGTTATTTTTAGGCGATGCTTTTTATTTATTTTTATATTTAATCAATAATCCCCGTGTAGGGATGCTTGGGTTATATCCAGCAGTGGCGGACAGACCAAGTAGTAGGGACCTTTGACGTTGATGTCATGAACAGTAAAAATCATTAAATTTATTGTTATGTCACATAATCCCAATATTTTGGGGTTTTTAAAATATACATCACTTGGAATATATCCAAAATTTCGGGTGGATAATTACAGTTTTACAGTCCGATCAAAGTTTCCGGTAAAATGCCACTGCATGTGAGATACATAGTCAAATTTCTTGACGTCAGTTTTTGAAAAGCTTAATAGTATGCTCATTATTATTTATCATCCATATTTTGTTGAAATGCAGTTGCTTCTAATAGTAGTCTGTGCTAGGTGTAACGAAAAGTGTGTGTAATACAGTAAAGTGATTAGCTAGGGGAAATAATGAGCATCAAGAGCAATTACAAATGCGGCAGCAACAACAACACGAACCCTGAACATCAAGAAGAAGAAGAGCAAACAGGAGAAGAGCAAGTGTAGCATCCCGAAACCCCTAATCCCTATGGGGAAGGAACTGAAGATGGATAGACGCGGCTACTCCAGAAGATATGTCTAAGCGACAGTCCCAGGATAGTTAAGATGTCAGGGGAGCACTTGCTTCGGTTAGCTACGGCGCCGGAAATGCTCCCGATTAAAAAATGTTAAAAAAGAAGCATCTGTAGTTACTAAAATAGAAGCAAACAAATTAGTCCTCTTCGTGAAGAAAGTTAGTGATGCCCTATAGTGCCGTCAAACATACAAATGCATGGCACATCTACTATATTCATAAGTCGGATGTATCGTAAATTTTCAAGCCAACAGCTATTGGAAATGTGTAGACAATCACCTGCATCTGACAAGTGCGGAGGATTACCGGGTTCAAAAGTATATTGATGATAACCGTGTTTCACTTACACAAAAAAAAGTGATTTCCTCCTGTGACCATCCTCACTCCCAATTCAAGGCCCACCTTTCTTCAAATGATCGGGTGACATGGTCCCTCTCCAAATGGCAAGGAAATATTGTAATCAAGAATGTGCCTTTAAAAAATAACTCTAGTTTTAGAGATGTTGGAAATTTTGAATTTTTTTTTAATCATTAATGATTTGAGCTGTTTTGGTAATTACAATACTTTTTCATCAAAATTCAAAAGAGACACAGCTCCGAAATCTCGGGATATTAATGATTTGCCCGGTTCTATTCAGAAATTTCCAAATGCGATTCGGTTGTCCCTGACCGCCCATAATTTTGCGATTTCGTCCAGAACTATCACAAACTACATCGATATTCCATGTTTTGAGTAAAACTTTTGATCTTCAATGCGCTCGCTTTAATTTTTTGTTAATTCTGCCATCAAAATTACTGATATCACATGGACATTCTGAACGTCCTAACCTATTATTTTAAAATGAACATAACGCGTCTTGAACGTTGATATTTTTTTTAAAGAATCGGATATGAACTAGATCAATTATATTTATATATTTACTTAGTGACAAGATCAGTTTCGGATTTTGCGTTGTTGACTTGTTTCAACTTGCTAACACACGATCATCAATCGACCCAATGTATGGCATTAAGTGACGAGACTGGTTATCACTACCTAAACAAGAAGAATAAGACAAACTATGCTGTACCAATTTTTTATGTTGACTATCATTCGACCATGTAACTGGTCCTAAGAATTCAGCTGATTTTGTCCATATATTAGGAACACATTGTGCTTGACATAATTTGATTTATTGTTTTATATCTTTCTTGTATTTTCATTTATTGGTTCAAATTACAATAATGTTTATTCAACTTTTTACTTGAAATGATGAGAAAGATTACCAATTATATTTAATTGACATATGCGAAACACTAATTATGACAATGTCGGCGTTGGTAGACAACATAGATATTTCAATTTTTTAATTTTGGAGTCATTATTTATATGAATTTGAGTATCACGACGTTTAGATTCATTTACTATCTTCAATCATCTTTAGGTGAACTGGCTAACATGTTCGCTTCGCAGCTATTTATACTTCTCTGACCGGCGTGGGTAGTTCTGATTGGTTGAGATGGCGTTCCAGTTGAGGGACGTAAGTTTTCTGATAACTAGACGTGGATATTCGGTGGTTATTACGTGTCACGTTCGTGTTCAAGTTCGACGGTTCATCTATACGGAAATGCATTCCCCAAGTCTGCTCCTCAAATGAGGAGTAGGGACGAATTAAACGGAGAGGAGTAGCTAACAATCAGTAGGGAGAAAACAATGCCCTTCTGCGTATGTCCTGTATATGTGTAGTTTGTATTATCGCACTATCTCCTGCGGTAAAGCATGGCTGCTCAAACAACCGATCGTGTATTATCGGGATATTAATGAGTTTCTGCGTTTGCTGTAACGCTAAGCAAACGGGGGGTAACAACGACGCTGCTCTATACATGCACCAATCTTGATGATGAATCGATTCTAATGTTTCATAAGTGAACCGGTAAAATATTTCCTTACAGCATAGAAAAGTACACTTCACGTTCGGATTACGTTGGATCATGGACAGTTTTATATTAATTTTTTTTCTCCTTTTTACATCTTCAAGTTAGATATAATACACAAATCCGGATTTCTGATTTTTTAACATGTTTCACTGACAGGTAGGTTCCTGCATCAAAGAGTCACAAGTCGCCTCTTTGATCAGTTAGCCAATATCAACCAGCTTTACCAGACGGCCAAATTCGTCCTTTCAAATGCAATTATAATGTTACCGAAAACCAATTTTGGTTTGGAAGATTAAAGACAAAATTTTGGAGTGAGAAAGCTCAGAGAAAATATAAATTCGTACTGACACCTTAGACGACTCAACCACTACACAGTTACGGATGCTGAATAGTTAGTTTTGAAATTTTTTTGGTTCAGGTTGAGCTTAAAACCGTCTCTCGGAACACGTTTATGGTTTGGTTGAGCAGGAACCAAAGCTCGGGCAAAAAAGCTGTTGCTGAGTTATTTAATATTTTCAAAAATATTTAAATATGTTTGATAGGATTTAAATAAAGGAAAGATTGAAGGTCATTCCTTCGGGAAACAATTAAAATGACAAGATCAAAATATTTGTATCATAAAAATATTTTCGACGTAGATCAAGATCAAAATTCGATTTCCTATCCATACGAGTCGCCATCATTCTCCTCACACCCCATATGTGCAATTCTGGTTATTGATTATAACGTCAAAGCTTAGGCAACAACTTTGTACCCAAAACGTATACTTTCAGCGTGGGAGTCAAGCTACTTGACACATTTAGTTGCAATCAGTAATACTGACAAAATATGGATTAGCGGGTACTTTGTGCAAGATTGCAGGATAATGCTTGGTTAGTAGATGTCCTTGACTTTGTTTCTTCAGACACATTTATTTGGTATACTGTAGTATGGTAACTAGTGAGCATGGGCATACATTATGTCTGCCAGACAGTCGAATTTACGCTACCGATATCGATATCGGCCTGAATTTGTGACACCGCGACCGCAGCGAGAATATCTGCAGAGCTGATCTAGTGAGCCGGTTTTTTGAGACAATCGAGATACGGGCCGAATTTATGTCCTATGCAACCACCGGCCACGGTCGACATCCACAGTCGCGACTCGCTACGGCGACGCGACGCCGCACGCCAAGTATGCGAACAAACATGTGTACTAAGCTGATAGAATGAGCTTTTTTAACGTTATTTTATTATCTTCTCCTGTATGTAGGAATGTAACGGCGTCTTCAAACGTAATTTTCACCGACCAAGATGTCTGATTAATTTGAAAATTTGCGCGTGTACGATGGTCTGAGGACAGGACAGTAATTTGGAAAAATTGTGAATAATCTAATTCATCTCCAAGTGCCGCGCACGGTGACGCTGCCCAGTGGCGACTTTAAGTCAAGGTCCTAACTTGGACACTTGGACTTCCTTGACAAACAAGGAATATTGCTGTTAATCAGTTCACCCTTGATGACAGTTATCGTAAGCCGCTTCAAGGCAGTCCAAGTGTTAGGACTTTGACCTCGTGAGTTACCAATGGGCAGCGCCACCCTACGCGACGCTTGGAGATGAGTGTTAAGTAAGGCTACCGCGAGTCTAGGCTAAAGACGAAACTTGCATGTCTATAGCAGGTCTGATGCATGGTGGAGAGCATAAACTTAATAATATAATTAAATTTTTTAAATTTTGAATCCAAAATTTTATATGAATAACAAAAGAATTTCGAAAATAAATCAATTTAATAAAAAAAAATTTTTTCTTATAAACGACTAATATATTTAGAAATAATTAATTTCCAATAATCAAATTTCAAATAAAAAAATATTAAATTAATTACAGAATTTCTTTGTAAATTTCTTATCTGCGACATTGAATTCAATATTTCATATTCATTTTTTTGGTGGTCAAAAAATTCGTTCTAGAATAAAAACAAATTATTGTTGAAAAAAACTAAACTCGAAACAGAATGACGCTTTAATAGCAAACCGGCCTATATAAAGAAAAAAAATGTGTTTTATTAAGACTTTATTCAGCAGTGATGGAAAGTCTACTAGTTTAATATGTTGAAATGCGATTTATTAAGTTCAAAATAATAATAAACTTACAGAAAATTTTAACTTTTGTAGAAATGCGTAAGGTGCTTCGTATCTACTGGTATAAACATCTTATTAGAGTTAGAGTTAATATAAAAATATAGTAAAAGCAACCTCACGCTATTTTACAATATTTTTTCTTGTTATTAAATCATTTTAAACTTGAAGTTAAAGAAACGTCAAAACAATGTAATAATGATGTTGCTTTTGTGCTCTTACTCAATACTTATTTAAGACAAGCCTGGGACAGTCGTAAAGCAGTAGTTTATGGTTTTCACGGAAATAATGGATGCCTGCAGGATTAATTATAACTTGTCCGAAAACCCCATTGCATTAATTTGCATATACATCACTTATCCAGCAATTTTTAAAGTAAAGGCAAAATACTTATGGGCCTGTGCAAAAATCGAGATGGATTCTGAAGACACCAAAGTTTCATTAGTTACATTAAGCCATGACTCGTTTGAACTCACTCTGAAATGAGGCATGGCGCCCAGTATATTTCTTCGCATTACTAGACAGAGCAACAACGAATCTACAGTACGCATCGCTACCGGTCAGTCGTGTGCTTAGCAGACAGGTGCTTGACGAGCTGTCTTCTCGGGGATGAGGGGTGGGGCAGGGGGTTCTAGAACGACAGATGCGTTGATGTGATTTGTTGGCCACGGACCAACATCTCCTAGCAACACCTGTTGTGCCGATAACGCTGGACGATTGGAACACTTTACGGGCAACAGCAGCAGAAAGGATTAATGGATAGGTTGTTGAGGACGTAAAAATACCCACCCAAGAACGAATGTAATTTTTCGTAATAGCACGCGAGCGTAGCATGGAATCTTTTTATGGATTTGGTCGCTTATTAAAACCTATATCTATACCTAAAAAGCAGGGGTGTTTATTTTGATTGTGATATTACGAAGAATCTATGAGGATAATTTTAGTTAGGTTATAGCCGATCATATTACTAGTTGGGATAAAAAAGTAGTAAAGTCAGAGTCAATCTACTCGACATGTCTACGATTGTCGTAGATAAGGAGTCCAGGGCTATGCAGATGTGATACCTCGGTATTCTATTTAATAATCAACTGTTAACCTTTCTGATATTATATATGTAACTATATTTGTTTAAGAGCACTTAAACGGAATTATAGCAATACTGTCAACGCAATGAATTTGTGGTAATTTCGGGACTGATTAATCTATAAAATATACATGATTATATCACATCGAGCCGGTAGAACCTGAATCAGATATGGTAACGTTTAAAACGGCACCAATTGGCGGAAATTGGCGGTATTTTAATAAGATTATGCTGGCCCCGGCATTCATGCATCTCTCTGTGTTGCAAAGCTTGTAATTTAATATACCAAATAATAAGCTTTACGCTGATATAGCAGTGATTGCGAAACCACTATTATACTATAAATTACCAGCGGCTGTAATAAACATGTTATGTATTGCTCTTCTGCACATTCCGATAGTTGGATCATTAATGTTATAAAATGTAATATGGGATGCATGCCGTTCGTTTTGGATTAACTTCGTTCACTTAAAATACCTCTCTCATGAGTATTTGATTTATCTTCATGTCAAGAGGGGGTTCTGAAGATGGCTCTTCAAATAAGTTTGTTCCATCATACCTGGTTTCATCATATCATCATCCCGAATTGGTGCAGGGCTATCTCTGCAAATTTGCATCGATTTGGACAGATAAGGTCATCAGAACTGTTCGATAAGAACAAAGTTGTCACAAATATGCTTGTAGTCCCATTATTATCATACAAGTTATAACGGCCGAACAAAAACTACACTTTTTGAAACGAACTTTATTGCCTGAGAGACAAGAGGCGAATGAATATCAGGACCATCCAACATGTGGCTTTTATAGATAAACACTTCTTATCTGAGTATAACATAAACAAAACGGAGGGCTGTTTCTTAAGAGGGTTTCTTAATTTACACATTTGGTACCATCCAGTGCACTGTGGACGAGATAAAAGGATGGTAAATAACTATTGGTCTCAATACTCAAGGTCAATATATAATCTTGAAATATTGAACATGATTGTAATATCAGAATAAATTTCATCACTAGGTTTTCAAATTCAATATTATCGCGATACAATAGCTTGTATCTAGCTTGTAAGAATAGCAACTAGAATACCACAAAAACGGAGGAAGTTGATATTTATGTACGTGCCTCTGATGTTTGTTAAAATATAAATGATATCTTGCCCAAGATCTTAGCATTATAACACACGGTCAAAGCTAAATTTTCTTTGATTCTGAAACAATGACAGCGAGATAAGCAGCCATTGTGCAACCGATACATGCGTGGTATCGAATTGGTTGCAAATAAAAAAAAATCCGGGCAAAACAAATACCTGGACTAATATAAATCACGGACACAAAACGCGCATATTCAGCATGGCATTGCATTAAAGTTAATTAAACTTATTGTAATCCGCAGTAAAGATAAGGAGAGAACAAATGAATGCAAATAGTAATTGACAGTCGGCCGGCAATCTGGATCTGCTCCAGGGTCGGATCTGGTTCTATAGATACTCGTATAACTTGTTTTATATTAAGTTATACGTTAAGTTAAGAAATATTGTGCCATACGTATTGAATAGCACCAAAATCATTCAGAACATCACCTATGCGGTTCAATTGACATATTCTACATCACAAAAAATCATGTCGCTAATAGTTTGTTTACATGTTAATAATCTGTCTCAGATGTTGACATCTGCGAAACTGTATTTTGGATTAGGAGTTAATTCGTTGATGTATAACAACAGATCTTTGATGGTTAATATATATAAAGCATATCCATCCAACTCCATGAATAAGGATCGGTCCCAGATAAAACTATACAACCATTGTTCCAATATAACTGCTCCTGGATTCAACATCACCTTGTCTGTTTGTCAAGGACTGATTGGCCACTTTTCTTCAATGTTCCAGACTATCAAAGTCCTTTGTAAGTTCAGGCGTGTCTAACAGATGAAGTGCGATCTAGACCTCAGTCCTGGGAGAGAGTATGGAAGTACTGTTCAAGGTCTGACTCATACAACAAACGTATGGTTCTTTTCTATATTGTGTCCAGAGGGTTTAGGAAGTGCTTTGGAACGCATCCCCCTACATGCGAGTATTAAAATGATCGCACCAGAACATGTTATTGTTGGTGTTAGTCCCACGATGCTTCACGGAAGATGATCCGAGTATTGGGCATTTCCCCCTTTCCACGGCCGCTGGCAGACCTTGGGTCTCCAGCTCCATCCCTGCGCTGCTGTATTTGAAAACAGAATTGCATTCCGGCGACTGGTTTCCGTTTTTTACTCTTTTTTTGTGAGTTATTATGACGTGACTGTTTATGGTAGAACAAAACATGGTACTTGCTGTTTGCAGCAGCAGCAGGATAAACCGACGACTGACAGCAAACAATGTGTTTAATCCTTCGTTAAAAGATAACGAGCAGGTGCTGCCCTACCAAGAATCCAACATGATCCTGTTAGCGATGTCAATCCTCATTGATCAATTACGAAGTGTTACCTTTTTAACAGACCCCAGAAAAAGAAGTTATGAAATCATCCGTATGAATGACAGCGGCATTTTTCGTAATTCCTTGAAATTTGTCAAATCCATTCTATTCCACAAAAAAAAGTAGACCCTCTATATGTTGAGGATTATCAATTAGGAAAAGGTACGATCATTTCTGTATCAAAGTAAAACCTCCGATATAGTTGATCTCTATTATCACACAAATATAAGGCATATGGTTTTATGGGGATTGAAAGCAGCCCTTTAGAATCATACTTTTCGAGTCATTCACAGATGGTAGTGATTGAAAAGGTCAGAACTTTTACAACATGATGTGCACTAAGGGTCTATTTTAGGCCCGCTGATTTTTCTGCTACGTGTTAATAGTTTGCAAAATATATACAGTAATGCCAGTCTAACAATGTACCAATTCTTATGTTTAAATTGGTACAGATATAGATATGCTTGATAATTTTCCATCTCGCACAAACGACATTGGTTCCAGTGGTGCGGGAATATGCTTGGGAGGAAAATTCCAGGCCAAGTTATTTGGCATTTACTGGTGGCATTGTCCGCCAACTTTGAGTTCAAATACTCCCTGGGCACAGTGGTGTGCCAGGAAACGAGGAAGCAGGAAGACTTTGCAAGACCAAGGGCTCAGGTATTTGCCCCAAATCCTTGCTAGGTTTGGCATTATCAAACGTCAAGTCAATACGACCTTGACAAATGGGCATACAAAAAACTCGCTAATGTGTGGCTAGTGAGAGATGATTGCAGATAGGTCAAGAGGTGGAAGCTGTGGCTGTCAGACATGACAGGGGCATATAATCGCTTTACCATCTAGTAGGAATTCTCAAGGGCCATCGCAAACTGAACAACACCTGTCCCTCATGAGAGTAGAAAAATTCCATCTATATCCGTAGTGCTGGGAGGAAGAAATACCTCGTTCCACTTCCTAGGTTTGCTTGTATATCGTGGCTTCCGAGCCAAGATAATAACAAGGCTTGACAGAGAAGACATACTCAGCGGAATGGCAGGCTATCATGACTTCCATTAGGTATGGTAGGTTCGACATTAAGATAATATCATGTTCGTTTCAGTGTTGGCTCTTGCGATCGGCAAAAGTTCTCCATAATATATAATGTCTACAAAAGTACCTCAAACAAGAAATAATAAAATAAGCAGAATATATTTTCCGCTCAGTGCTAGCACCAGACTCAGTCTGCGAACATCCAAACTTGCTTCAAAAATGCTTCAAAGTTTTGTGCCTAACCTCATCCCGACATGCTAGCTAAAAATAATCCAGAGACTGGATAGGCTTTGGGGACATACACATCCGATTCCGTCATATTTTCATAAATGTACATATATGGTACGATTATCCCTGGTAAGGTATCCATGACCACATCCTTCCCAATTACAATGCTTCCCCGCTGGTGTTCGGAAAGTAAAAAAGGAGCTCCCGTTGTGTCGAATGTCTTCAAATTGATCCATCGATATTGGAACATTCCGATGGGAAACAAATTTTCAACACGCAGATCTGATTATTCAAATCCCCTGGAAATTTACTTCGTATTCCGTTTTATGGGAGAGGTCGCAGATATATTTACGAATACGAAATGCAAATGACAATCAAAATAGGACGGAGAGGAATGACAAATATTGGGATTACAGCGGAGCGGCGAGGCGGAGGGGATTTCAGCCCTGCTAACCCAACCAAATGGAATGCTCTCAGATGCTATACTACATTCAC
The DNA here is from genome assembly GCA_949316355.1 of Bruchidius siliquastri. NCBI lineage: Eukaryota > Metazoa > Arthropoda > Insecta > Coleoptera > Chrysomelidae > Bruchidius > Bruchidius siliquastri. The sequence continues at coordinate 29,651,861 of OX438534.1, read as the reverse complement.
TCCGACAAAAAATTCTTGAGAGAAAGGTTTTAAGTGCTTACAACAAAGGATTTTGAACTGAGAAAATCGTGACTAAAGCAAAGTGATTTAGGGTATTGTAGATGCTTTTTTTGGAGTGAGGATAGTGAAGTGGTGAATACTCCATTCTCACACTAGGTCTTGACCGGCTCTTTCTTGGTAGATATGTTCAAAATCGCAATACCGTAGGAATAAAAGAGTATCTAGTGGACCTATACTCGAAATATCAGAAAAAGAAATGTTGTTGAAAGGAGTTAAAAGAATACATAGTCCTTCTATATTCGACAACGTATTTACGAAAAAATAATCTATGGTACACTTTTTGAAGGGATCCTCCATCCACACCTACATTCTTTAAGCATCAATTGTAATCAGAAAGTGTCACTGATGCTCTCTTCTGAACTGTGCCAAGTGTGAACGGGTGTTTCTTGTAACGGCTTCTCAGATATGAAAACAGCATTTGAAATTTTAGATAAATACTGTTTTTAAGGTGTTTATGGTGAGGACTAGAGTACCTTAATGAACATCATCAAAAATTATTCTGACACATACTATTGATCCTATAATGATTACTTATCAAGGTTTCAAATTATTCTGAGACACTCAGTATAGAATGACTCGGCATTCAGGCTGTATTGTGCCTCCGGATTTAATATGATTGTTCGGTGACTGGATCCGACAATATTTAATAATGGTTTTAATGCGGACGTAATTGGATTTATTCATAAGGCTTCCTCAGTCGAAATTCAATAGCAGCGACTAACGGTATAAATGTCAGTTTATTTTGTAAACGTCAGTCAAACCCCTTAATGAGAAATTCGTAATATGGTCATGAAATTAATTAGGATATTTCGAATGTATGACCTCGAAAACGTATCAATCGGAACAATTTTAATGGTGGAGTGTTTGAACTAGAGCGTTTGGTCTGTCTATCATAATAATGACTCGTATTTTAGACGAAAATCATATATATAGGTAATGTGCCCAATGCCTCCCAATTGTGTAGGTATATGTAATGTAGACAAAAAGATTGTGTAATTAAATCACAGTTTCGCAAATAAAACAATTTTTCTTTCAGTGACGCGTTTCGATTTATTTATTAAATTTAAATCATCGTCGGATTGTCAGATTTGACTTCTAACAAGACTACTCAGATTACTTGCTCACTAACTGTCTAGATCCAATCAGGAATACAAAACTAGTAGTTAGTTAGTTGGCAAATAATCTGGGTAGCCCTGTTAGCAGTCAAATCTAACAGTCCGACGATGGTTTTTTTATTTGTGAACTTGTGATTAATTGTACAATGTTTTTATCTGCGTGTTGGAAGAGCAACCACAATTTACATGATATGTGTTTATAGATTTTAGATCATTCATCCAGGCTTGCCAGGTGTGTCGATTTTCAACCAAAGTGGTAATTTAACAACCTGTAATGGCCAATAAATAGTTTGTCGGTCAGGGGTTGATAGCAATGAAAGTTCAAATGATCTTGCCTGGAAGGGACCATCTATCCCACTCAATCCTATCAAGATAGGTAATTGGTGAGACTAAACTAAACCATTCAGGTGGAAGTACAGGGTCAACCAATTTAATGCCATATTTATACTTCGTATGCTTCCATTCTAATTTAAACATCTCGAACCATCTATAAACCTGAAGAAATGGCATCGCTTGAAATCTGCAATTAAAATGTGAAATGAGCGATGTATTAAATTTGTAAATTTCCGCCCTGGAAAATTCAGCGCTTTCCTGGGATGATTCATGATGCTCTGATATTAAAAAGTAATTTATATGTGTGTGCGCTGCCTTTTATTTGCTCTTTCTTGTTTCGTTTTTATTTTCGTACTTGCTTCATAAAATAGAATTTATTTCCGTTTTATGCTATATTTTACCAACAAAATGACAATATTTTTTTGTCGGCCGTATTCCATTCAGAATTATTTCCATTTTAATGAATTTTTTAAATTAAAATCGCTACGCTATATGCAAATCGCATTATGTACCAGAACGAAAAAAGCTTTTGTGCTTTTTACAGGCTGCATTATAATTATCTTACAGGGTCATAATTCTGTGCTGAGAGCACCAGAAAAAATGAAATGCCCGTTTGGGCTTTTTTACTCGGATTTCGCACCGAGTCCACATTAAAAGTGCTAGAGTATGTTATTTTATGTATGGAAAGTGCATAGTCACAGCTCGACGTGACAACGGTCTGTGAGATCCTGGCCTAGGAAGCGAGCGATTTTCTGTCAGTTTGTATCAAAAAATTGTTTTCGGACTCCCAGTCCCTATATAATAAAGTACACACGAAAAATTTCAAATTCTAGATACTCATTTCCGTTGGTCTGTATGTCTATTCACTGTCCGGAAGTATTTGACCTACCAATAATTCAAAATGATACCATTGTGTACGTGTGATTTTTGAGGTGCTGATTTACTTCCATTATTTACTACTTAACTAAATTTTGGAATATCAGGAATTATGAAAATTTTATTTTTTTGATATTATAATTTTTTCCAATATTTTAAATCAAATTCGAACTATCAACAGTCACGATCCGATATAAATGATCAATCCTAAACTGCGTGGGAACTAGAGTTAACCTACTTGACGCAATTTCTTAATGTCACGAAGTTTCGATTGATTCACTATACTCAATTATCTTCAGATGTACTGGCGTGTCTGTTTATGATCTGGCATGTCGTTGATGGCTAGCCCTGATTGGTTCAAATGGCGTTTTATTGCGCGCCACGTTTGTATGTAACTTCGTCCTCTCCAACTGTAGCTTATTCATCTTCCTTATAAGTGAGTACCACATCGGTTCTATTTTTACACTAGGTTTGTTATACACGTTGACAACGAAAGCTGCCTCCCTTGAATTTTCGCCGCTACCAGTGTGGTTCCTTTTTCAATGATCCTTGACAAAAAATATATATATAGACATATAACAGGACACACAAATTTTTAAATATCTACATTATTAAGTATATGCTCTCTACTATGCATCAGACCTGCTATAGACATGCATATTTCGTCTTTAGCCTAGACTCGTCAGTATAGCTTGGAGATGAGTGTTGATGTCGCTATCTAAGTCATCTGGAAATTTTATACAACAGTCAGTTTGTACATCTGCAAGATCTGGTTATTCAGAAACCTGAAAATGTATTTGCTGAAATCATGCAATATGGATAAGACGCCATGTCTAAAAGTAAAAACCACGCGTCGAGGAATGATGTTCCCTGTCGCTGCAAGTCCAGCTAATAAAGATGTCCCAGTCTAGGGATTTCTATCTTTGTCTGCGACATAATCACTTTGCTGGTCACGACGCGTTCAATCACTACATACAAGATAGACAACTGGAATAATACTTTCTTATACTCGCACATATATATGAGTACGTGAGATTTCCAGATAGTGAAATATCGATTGGGTCGGAGATATAATGATATTTCCATGCCGTCCATGCATGTGCTAGATGAGATCTTATGGACGGCCGAATCAGATATGAATATGTTTGAAAAAAATTGAATCTGGTTGCAACTTTGACTCTGCCACAACTTGGATGGCCCTATAATGGTGAGATCCCCTGCTTTTGGTAAACACTTTTTACAATGTACCATTTATCGCTGCATTATTCACGTCAGAACTCGAGACTAAAAATAAGTTGCTTTCCACTATAATTCAAACCTGCTATAGACATGCATATTTCGTCTTCAGCCAAAACTGGTCAGACTAGCCTGGAGCAATGGTTCATACCAAAATCATTTAAAGGGTGATACTATCATTTATCTCCAAGTGTGCCGGAGTATAGCGCTGCCCATGGGTATGTATCTTCACGAAGTCAACATCCTATCAGCTTGGAACTGTCTTATAACGGGGTCATCTGTAACCACCAAAAACTCGAAGAATATAGAAAAAGAAGTTTTAAGATATTTTGATATTTTCTTTCAGACATAACTCCACCTTCAATGCAAAAGCACTGCAGCATTAACTCCGCAGTACATAGCTCCCCTAGTTTCATCAAAATCGGACAAAAAGACTCACAGATAGACAGACAGACAGGCCGACGGAAATGTATTTACTTGATGTAAACATCATAAAAGAACTAAAACGCGTATCGAATAAAAAAAATGTGATCAGAATATTTCGCTTGTAGTTGCGTGGGAAATCAACTTTTTTTTCATTTGGATTGTAGATGCTCTTACTTGGTGGAACTCTTCCATATTGCAGATAAAAGGGTTGGGTGATTTAACACACAGTCTCACAGATAAAACTATTTTTCTTTCAGTGACGCCTTTCGATTTATATTTAAATCATCGTCGGACTGTCAATTTGACTTTTAACATAGGCTACCCGGATTACTTGCTAAATAGCTAACTAGATCCTATCATGGATACAAAACTAAAGCTGTCAAATCTATCATACTATTTATCCTGTATAGCTATTCTTCTATTAGATTATTTTTTCTTTCTTTTGTCTGTTTTAGGGGAAATCTTTTTTTGGCATCTGCATTTGCACTAGGGAAACCCCTGCAAAAGCTAAAACATCACCGTCAAAATGACCTTAAGGTATTTCAGGTGATAAACTATTTCATTTCTTAAGATATTTCATTCTTTTTATGACTCAAGATTTTTCGAAAGTAAGTAAACATAGAATACAAATAGATGAAAACCTATAGTATAGTATCTATAAAAATTGAGTTTAAAAGATCAGTCTCTTCATTCACTACAATTAAATCAGGATTTTGCAGATATTTTACAATCTCTAATGTTTCCATGAAGCTTAGATCATGTTCATTATTATTATATATTATGAAGTACTCTCACTATATTTTCATTGCCAAGTTTATGATAGGTATGTTTTTGAATTAAAATTTGAAAATATTCATAGGTTGCATGTATCGTCATAAAATTTAAAAGTCCACAACTACTGAGAAAGATCTATCACTTTTGTGATTTGAATGCATATGTTTGAACAATAGATCTGCCTTACAAGTAAGGAGCATTTCTCTTTTTCTTAAGGTTAGCTACAATTTTTGCATTTCTGAGTCCACATTTTATAGATGATACGTATTCTACCAAGACTTAAGCTATTTTTGAGATCTCAACTTCATCGCTCATTAGCCTGGGAAGTAAAATAGGCCAATGGCATTAGAAATATTAGTAAATTCCGTTCAGTGATGATATGTAGTTTCATTTTCTGAATCTTTAAGAGCATACTTGAAAAACTTCTCAAGTTTCATATATTTTTCATATATACCTAGTTAACGTCGTTCTACTTCAATTCGCGAGAAGTACTAACTCGAATCATCTTCTCCTGTATAACAGAATGAAGTAATTACGGCTGTCCTTATGGTCCGCCAGATGAACATAAATACCTTTAGAGCCGTGTACAATAAGTTACTAAACTTGTACACATAAATTGGTCACTCCGACGGCCAAGTTTATCGAGGGGAAAGAACCATTCACACAACTATAATAACCTAAGAGCTCTGTACTCGATACAACACTGAAGAAGACTTACAATCAAAGAAGTAGAAGCCGTAGTTTGATTTTTTCCAAAATGTTTCATCTCCTCCCTAGATGTGTTCACTACTCTTTAAGATAATAAGAAATTTGTAAAAATACACAAACTATGGATCCACAAAAAAAATCTGACTACACTCAACGACGCCTACGATGAAAAAATATAGAAGTCAAATCATAAATAAATTAATTATTAGGCGACAACATTGCTTCTAGGCATTGTCTAAAGCAGTGTTAAAAACATGACAAGGGTAAGATACTTGCTAATTCAAATAAACATTACTGTAACGTTCACAAATAAATGAAAATACAAGAGACTCCTTTGAAACAATTATTCACTAAATTCATACAACCAGTTACTACTATTTGTAATAAGAATCAATAGGGTCATCCCAGTGTTATCAGACTTTCAACAACTTCCTGCAGAAGTAGAGTTGATTTGATAACGAGTGTTGCTGCTAAATGCCATACATTAGGGCAATTTATGATCGGATCTTAACAAAATTAGTCACTAGACGGTACAAGTGCAATGAAGCGGGTTGTTTTTAGACTACTAAGGCAAGTCAGCAACGCAAAATTCGGAAGTAGCGATAGGAGTAATATCGGGTATGCCACCAATTGAATTGATGGCACTTGAAAGAAAATAAATATACATGGGAATAACCAGATGTGAAGCAAGAGAAAATCTTTTCTTACGATGGCAAAGTAGTTGGGAGTCATCAGAAAGAGGCATTTGGACCCGAAGGTTGATAAAGGATGTTAGAAAGTGCTGCAACAGGAGCCATGGTGAGGTGGATTTTTAGCTAACACAGCTGGTATCAGGGCATGGATGTTTTAACAGTTACCTTCACAAGATCGGTATCGCTACAAGCGTTGCATGTCAGTACTGCGGTATGACTGACGATGCCGAATACACAATGCTTCACTGTCGAAGATGGCAAGAGTACAGGGAAACCTGCAACAGAGCTGTTAGAACTAAGATCACAGTCGAGAACGTGATAGCAGTAATGCTGAAATCTCACGAGGCGTGGAATGCTGTGAAAACCATGGCTAGGAACATAATAGAAATAAAAAGGAGTGAAATGTAAATGAGACGACCTACCCTCAAGAAGTAATGCTGACGCGGTTCCGGAGGGCAGAAGGTCGCGTGCAAGTTTTTCACTGGAGTAGGACCCCCCAGTCGCCGCAAAAAACGGTGCGTGCAACGCATCGAACAGCATCGAATTTTTAAAACAAGAAGACCATCATGTTTTTTCCTTTGCAGAAAAACCCAAAGTGACATAAAAGTATTATATAGGCATATAATGTTCCAAGGATGAGGTGGAGGATTTCGAATGTTTGACATAAACTGTGTCGAAATCAGGGATTCCTAGTCTGGGATTACTATGCCTTCATCGCCCAGCACGAAAAACAGCTGTACCCTACATAGACAAAAGTAAACTCTGCTTTTTATGTTTGTAGTAATTTTTCAAAGATTACATGTGTGTGATTATTCACTTCTTGAACTTCCTTGGAATCTTGTCCTTGGCCGGCATAATCCTGAAGTTGCAAATTCTTACGAACACTTTTACTTATGCATGGGAAATGACAATTGAATTTATGCATAAAATGGCCGTCAATGATGATGATTGATGATTTGAGAGCGCCATGTCAATAACGTAGTGGAAACAGAGCATCACCATATATGAATTTCCATCTTCCACTCGTTCCTCTCTTTCGTTACCCTTCTCAACCCCTACTCATTCGTTGGAGTAGTATCCATATGTATAAATAAGCTTTTATGGGGTGACCTATTTCCTCTTTAAATATATATACCGCACTTGCTGGAATTTAAAATGATAAATCTTCTCTTGAGTTCAATTTGTAGCTGAATTGAGCATTCAACTAAATAAAGGGTATTTGTGCTAAACAGAAAAGTAATTGCAAGAGTTCTGCATTTTTTAATGTTTTTTCTATATATTACTCCTCAAAAATTGAGAAATCCTATCACGCTCAAGAAGACATTCGAGAGGACAAATCAATACACATTGATCTTCACACGCTGTAAATTGTCACCATCGGGGTATAAACTTTGCGGCAGTCCATCGCACAACGCTGAGATTCACCAAAACAATGACTTTTGGAAACGGTTCGTTCCAGGTTTATGAAGATCCACCGTCCCAGCCTCTATCACAAAGTTTCATCAACATTGGCTACCAAGAATGACTTGGTTACAAGAAATCTAAACACATACTGGCAGACACCCCGAAGGAAATCAGTTACGTATTTTCGTGATCTGGAGATTATGAAACGTTCAAAAAACGAATTATCTTGAATTCATCAATTATGTACATTTATTTCCGTTGTTTTGTCTAGCTCGGTACTGAAGAGTGATGTATAGATATAAATTAAATTAGCAACCTGCCATGATTGCTTGTAGGATACATAGTCAACCTACTTGACATGGCATTTCGGTATTGCAATACCTTTAATGTGATAACCAAAATGTTCTTTTTGGTCTCGTTCAAAGAAGGGCAGGGGGAGAAATCAATATTATTGATGTAAACTTAATTTGTTTAATACATAATAAGCCTTTGTTCCCTGATGACCTCATATGTACAGATATCAACACATGGGAAGTACCGAAATAATCTACTTGACTCCATTTTTGTATTATATGTATCTATATATGGACGTGTTTTTATAAATAAGTTATATGACAACATTATTAGAATATAAGCATCTACGGCCTCTCAAAGCCCCATAACACTAAATGCAACAAACCCACTTCAGACCGAGGAAACTTTGGAAAAGATTTAGTTAGGAATGAGGGAAATAAACCAACATAAAAGCAAATAAAGGGCTGCACCACAGCGAGCCTCGTTAAAATGTAAATTTACAGTTTCACGTTCGCGTCCGCGTAAAATTACTTGAAAAATACTTGTACTTAATTATGAACAAACAGAAACAGAGCCATACTCGCGTATGTAATGCAAAGAGGCCAAATAAAATTAAACTACATCTACATCAAATAAATTTCCGCACTCAAACTTAACGAACCGTTCCGTGAAGACGGGAGGCTATAGACAGAGACGGAAAAATCGGAAAATGGCGATGTAAGGATAGGCTGAATGTATACAGGGTGGGCGATTTACAAAATTCAACCAGTTCCATAGCGCCGGGAAAGAAGGCAGCCTTCATCGCTCCTGTCAGGCGAAAAGGCTTGTATAATATGTATTTATCCATCAACCATCCTTCTACACCCGAAGTGTGAGATCAGAAATGTACGAATTCTGATAGTTTTGAGATGATTTAAATTAGAAATATTTTCAAATTTGATTCCATTCGATCAAAAATATTTGATCCAATTATATTACATACTGTTATAACTATGTGGAAGTAAAGCGGTTATCTACTTGCTGGCATTTATTTTGGTTTCAAACTATAGATAACTTTTTTCCAATGAAAGTTCTTTAATGTGTATCCTTCGAACTTTTTTCTGCCACTCCGCCCCAAGTAGTAATAAGTAGCTACATTGAATCCAAGAACATACAGAAAACGCGATTGTGCTCTACGCCTCCCTCGTTAATTTTGCGCGTACTTATAACTGAATGTAGATAAATCGTAGCCCATTAAATCATCTCTGAGTTATTACGGCGTAATAATAATGTTCCGGCAATATGTCATCTTTGAAGCAGCAATCTATCGGGGATCTTCGCAGAGCCCGTTATTATAGAAAGACAGAAAAATAGCGGCTGTAGAGGTCGAACGAAACGGTATTTAAATTAGCTGATACCAGTAATTGAACTTGACCGTTGTTATAGAAAGCACTATCGTTATTTAACTAGAAAGTAGTGTAGGATGTAGTTACCCGTGAAGATTATATAGTTCAAAAATATGTTGTGCACGCGAAGGTTCAAACAGGATCACATTCCTCAGTAAAACTGTTTATGTTATTAGTAAAGACTATTAATGTAACTAAAGACCATGAGAATTTACAGAAATACAATTATTTACATTTTCCTGAAGAAGTCTTCAGCACATAGTCGAGGCAAGCATTGTGATAAGGAAAAATTTATAATTTGGGGTATAACGTCCCACTCCAGCTGGCGCGAAAATTTTTAATTCGAGATATTCTATTTTTTTGGTGATTCATGCAATACATCACGTAAAACCATTTCACTCATCTTCGTTGGTCTGTCTGTCTGTGCTCTGCTCTCTAATCCATGACTTCTCTCTAAGTGGGAAGGTACTTTTCGAATTCTGACGAAATTTTATCACTTTGACAAGGACGAAAAAGCTTTTGAAAATAAGTCCAATGGATAAAAATAATAAAAAATGCAGATACTCGTCGAGGTTAGGGTAGTGCTGAAGGAAGTAAGGTAAGTAATATTTCTAACGTAAGTACAAGACATTATTCATTATTTGGTGATTCATGCAATACATCACGAAAAACCATTTCACTCATTTTCGTTGGTCTGTCTGTCTGTACTCTCCCCTCTGATTCATGACTTCTCTCTAAGTGGGAAGGTACTTTTCGAATTTTGACGAAATTTTATCACTTTGATAAGGACGAGAAAGCTTTTGAAAATAAGTCCAATGGATAAAAATAATAAAAAATGCAGATACTCGTCGAGGTTAGGGTAGTGCTGAAGGAAGTAAGGTAAGTAATATTTCTAACGTAAGTACAAGACATTATTCATTATTTGGTGATTCATGCAATACATCACGAAAAACCATTTCACTCATTTTCGTTGGTCTGTCTGTCTGTACTCTCCCCTCTGATTCATGACTTCTCTCTAAGTGGGAAGGTACTTTTCGAATTTTGACGAAATTTTATCACTTTGATAAGGACGAGAAAGCTTTTGAAAATAAGTCCAATGGATAAAAATAATAAAAAATGCAGATACTCGTCGAGGTAAGGGTAGTGCTGAAGGAAGTAAGGTAAGTAATATTTCTGACGTAAGTACAAGACATTATTTATTATTTGGTGATTCATGCAATACATCACGAAAAACCATTTCACTCATTTTCGTTGGTCTGTCTGTCTGTACTCTGCCCGGTGATTCATGACTTCTCTCTAAGTGGGAAGGTACTTTTCGAATTCTGACGAAATTTTATCACTTTGACAAGGACGAAAAGGCTTTTGAAAATAAGTCCAATGGATAAAAATAATGAAAAATGATACTCGTCTGGGTAAGGGTAGTGCTGAAGAAAGTAAGGTAAGTAATATTTCTGACGTAAGTACAAGACATTATATTGTCTGTAAAATTTGCCCGTGGTAATTGTCAACTCTTTTTTAAGATATATTATTGTTCACACATTCGTCTTCATGGACATGCGAAAGTGGTTTTTTCTGAAACGTTTCGGTCAGACGATAACGGTGACTTACCAGTTCCGCCAAGCCTCATACTTCTCCGGGGGATGTTCTGAAAGAACGTCATGATCTCATCCTTCTGTGTTGCTTGAATTACAAATATGGAGGAACAAAGAAGGCGGAATTATACATTTTGCTTCAGTTCTTCTTCGATCTTGACAGCTAATAATAGTGATGGGCTAAATTGAAAGGGGTTCGAGGTGTTGTAAAATCGACTTGGTGAGGATTCGCCTGTAGAACTCCTGCAGTGCTTGTTGTACTGATGACTCTTGGTGTTATTATGAGAGACAGCTGCGTCAAACATTGACATGGTGGAACCTATATAATAAGGGCAGATCCGTAACTTTTCTTTCATGTTCCAGACTGTTGAGGTCGTTGATTGAAATATGAGAAGTTTTATAATATGCATTGAGTTAGAATTTTTTATATATTTTATGATGTCTTCATCATGGAAATCTGTCACCCACTGCCGTCGGTCTACTGGCAAGTCTATCGTCATCTATGTAACCGTTGTCTGATTTTGGTGGAATTTCGCTTGCAATATGATGTGGAGTCAGTAGTTGACGCTGCTATGTAAAGAAGTGTCCTTTGAAGTCTTATATGAATTCAAAGAATCAAGCTAGTAGCAGAAATTAATTGACTTGGGTTTCTTCAATAATTATATAGATTTTACTGTATCTACGGTTTGATGCGGTTTAACAGCTAATTTTATCATTTAACCGTACTTTTTCGAGGAGATACAGAACAAAGAGGCCGGAGACAAAACATGATCTTTATATGCAGGATAAAACACACTCGCATATTTGACGACCAGTTCAAGAATTATTGACTGCTGTTTTTCAAAATTGCATTATGAGCAGACATTTTATGAATGTATGTTCTCCAAGATTGCCTAATCTTAAACGAGTGGATTACTGGCTGTGTAGTCATTTGAAAAAATTGACGATGCTGGATAAATTAAAATATTGTATTAGGAACGGCTACAATTCAAACAGAAATGACTAATAATTTTAAGTATTGGTTATTGGGTATAATTGGTTGAGCGCGAGCGGTTATGATGGTATATTATATGTGTATTAACCCATGGTTGCTTGAAGACTACATAGTCAACTTATTGGACGCCATATTTTAAATGCAATACCTTTAATTCGATGAATGAAATGTTTCTATTGGTCACGTCAACAGACAAAGAGCATCAATGTGATATTTGCGCGAAGCTGTCTGAGAAGCAGTCATACAAGCAGTGATATAATTTTAATTATTATTATAACAACTTGCACAACTAACTCTACTTTCGCCGTAACGGGTGGCCATTATGAAATGCCAGTCGACTTTCTAAGGAGAACATGTTGCTTGATAAAATCAGACCGGTCGTATTGTCTGGTAACAACAAATAATAGTCCAGGAATCATAGATAGATCTGCACACGTTGTTTATTGTCGTTGCTCACTCTATAATTGGTATCTACAAACAAGTATTAGACTAAATTTGATCATCCTGGATGTTTTTGAACACACTTACATGTCTATATCAAACATAAAAATGAATACTCAGACGAAGAATCTTAAATTGAGCATATGATAATCTTGGCACAAGACATAGAATATAACCTGTAAGAATACTATAATGTTTATTAAAGCATTTAATAACCCTTGAGAAAATAGTTCATTGTGAAATTTTGTTCTTCTTGGTGTAAGAATTTAAGAAAATTTGTATAATAATAATAATAAACCGTCTTTATTCAATAAATTATAGATACATCTATAATCTGTAATATACAGTGAAGCAGTTAATGACGAAGTTTAGCTAGAGCTATTCTTACACTTAACCATTAACTGCATACAATTTTCGTTGTTCTTAAAGAGTTAAAAGAGAAGTGAAAACTGAAAACGTTTTTTAGCCATAAAAGTTTACATTATAGGCCACTATGGTTTAAGCATTCAGTAATTTTGATGAGCTGTTACTTGACCTTGAAAAGTATAACCAAAAACGTGTCGAAACTGAAGTAATGTAGGCCTTTCTCTGCATCATATAGAATTTATCTTAATTAAAGTTTACAAGGTATCGTATAAAAAAATATGTACCTGTACTTTACGAAAAGATAAGCGTTCACCATCGCTAATAGAGTAATTCAAACCTTACATATTACAGATATCACATCAACACCTGTATACCTCCTTACAAGAGTCATTACCCCAACTTTTCAACAGCTTATTCACCCTGAGAGGAGTTGATTAAAATAAAAACCAATGGAAAATAATAGTTTTATCCAGTTTTACCAGATTGTAAAGCGCCAAGATATCCCTGCTCTGAACGAATTTCCTAGAAACGTATTTATTTATTTATTCATTTATATTTACGAGCACTGCACAGTTTGTTATGCTCGATACTGTCATACGGATCTTCGTGCAGATAAATCCAGGATTATTTTATTTAAAATAGGTTCATCCGATCAAACAGGATTTATTGCTTATTGTCCAATACAAATAATATATGTTTCTGTTGCAGCGGATTCAAAGACTAGGAATGTGATTTCAGGATTCAATCCTTTATAGGAGGATCCGCTTAGGGTGGAATTCCTCGAATATTTGAGGGACCATTATATTTAATGGACCTTGAAATTGAACTAATGGTATTTGGGAACTGACAATATTCAAAAAATACAGAAACTAACCTTAAATTGGTGGGATATTATATGATTATCATACAAAATCCATTATTCATCCTAAAACATTAATGGATGTGAAACTAAAATCTTAAACGTACTTGTCAAAATACGCAAAAAATTTTAATGCTATCTTGATGTTATTGATTTTGTGGCATTTCAAATTCTTTATATTTGCATTTGATTTAGTGCATCAGAATCTTAAACAGATGGTTCAGTCAAGTAATTCATATGTGCACTCTATTATGGGGGATTCACATGCTATTAGATGGAGAAGATTCGCTTTTTTATAAAGCAAATATTTCATTTTCTGTTGGTTCATGATACATTAAACAAAAACCAATTTTTTCGAATGGCATTATGGGCCATTCATATCATTAAATCATTTATTGAATTTGTTGTCCAATTAAGATGCTAAAATTGTATATATATAACTAATGAATCAAAGGTAAAAAATCTTATTTAAAATTTCAAAGCTCTTATTCAAATGCACTAACAATAATGAGATAAACCTTTTTTTCAAAACTTTTACTATCTACCCCATAATACAATTTCTGAGATATAAAATCTTGTCGCGAGATTGAAGTACTCGTATCTACTTAGTTTCAAAATTAAAAAAATTAAAATCAATCAGATCTATTTATTTAATTTAAATATTTATCTACACAGGCACCTTAATCTCGCGACAAGTATAAATTGTGAAATGACGTTGAAGTTGCTATTAAAGGTTTTAGAAGAATAGTTCATTTTATTATTCTAAGCGCATTTAAATAAAAGCTTGTTTTTAAAAAAGTTTACTTACTTTTGATTCATTTTTCACTTTTAGTTATGACTGGACATGTTTTTCAGTGTGTTCATCTCATTCAAGCATGATTGTTGCAAGGTAGTTTATTGGTTAGTTTCGAACAGTTTAGCTCTTGAATAAGTAGACCTTCGAATGATAACTTAGTCCGCCATGTTTAAAAGTGCGCTATATAAGATTTAGAGTGACGTCACTTAATTCTTCGGGTCATTCTCAGCAAGTTCTCTTATTTGATACCCATATTGTGAAAGTGCATAAGAAATATACAGTCACCCATCTTGGGTGTTCCACTATATTGAATTTAGAGTGACGTCACTTATTTTTCTTAGCAAGCCATTTCATTTGATACCCGTATTAAAAGAGTGCTTTAAAAATAACCAGTCGGCCATCTTGGGTGCTCTGCCATATTGAATTTAGAGTGACGTCACTTATATTTCAAGTTATTCTCAGCAAGCCCTTTCATTTGATACCCATATTGTAAGAGGGCATTGAAAATAACTAGTCCGCCATGTTGGATTTAGAATAACGTCACGCAGCTAACCATGCATTGTCATCCAAACTAAAGGTTCATAAAAAATTTCAACTCAATCGGTTAAAAATATCTGCTCCAAAATTGAGTTGCAATATTCCACTCGGACAAACGTAGTTACATACATACATACATACACTGCTAGTTAAAGAACAGTTTGTAGAAACTTAAATTCATTGATTTTCAAACTACAAAATATTTGAAATGGTTATACTACAAAAGATTAGACAAATGAGTTAGCATCCGTAACTACGTAAGAAAGGATGATTATTAACACAAGTTGGAGCGAGGAAAATCCAGAATTTTTTTAGTCCGGACAGGACTCCAGCATACCGTTTTGACGGCGTAGCGCCTGGACTACTAGACCACACTGACCCAGCTAGCTAAGCAGTCTTGTAAGGTATGGTCTCGTTAAGTTTTAGTGCGGACAGGACTCAAACCTGTGTCTCCAGCATTTCCATCTGACGTCGTAGCCAGTGTGCCATAGCACCACACTGACCCAACTGTCTAAGGATTCTTGTGAAATACATCCTCGTTAATGATTAGTGCAAACGCGACTCTAACCCGTATCTCCAGCATTGCGTTCTGACTCCGTAGCCACTGGGAGGCTGCATCATGTGAATAGACTTGTACCCTCTCACAGCGCTTCTGGAGGGTAATAGGCTTTCTGTCTGTACGATAGGTACAAGAGGATACCTCTAAGAAGCTAAAGTTCACGAAATACCGAGCTATCAAAGGCAAAAGAGGATCTTTAATTTGTTCGAGGGCAGCCGAGTGATTTTCAGAATTGCATAACCATCAAATACACAAAATACAGATGGAGTCAACTCAACTGTTTCATAGCGTTTCTGCGAAACCAGCCTGATGTATCATGCTGGTGGCAAGTGAGCCCACAAACAGTCCCTTAAGTGCTTATTATTCAGCTACTATAGATAAACAATCGATTATGAACTAACAGTGAAACGAAATTTATATAGGGGCACACACCCACCATTTCAATTGGTAGAATGCATTAGTGTAAATAACAATGAATTTATAACGTACTCTGCATTGTCCTGCTGTAATTACAGCCTGCAACTATAATAAATAAGCGGAGTGTAAAGTTTGCAGTGCCGGCTCAGTTGAATGCTGATCATAATTTCAGATTTGCTAGTCGTCCTCTCCTCTAAGCCCGCCGTTCCCCTCGTCACCACTATACGTTACTACCGACCGTTGTTTGTTATACAAGGAACACTATTATAAACAAGTAGATTTAGTACTGGCTAAAAAAAGGCATTATTGCGGAGCAAAGTTACGAAAATAATGTTTCTAAAACTCTCTGATATTACCTCTAAACAGTACAAACACACCAATAGCGCCAAGTAGATTGAAGCTGAATTGTTCATTGTTGAAATTGGAATCAAAGAACTTTAAACTTGAAATTTTCAGGATTTGATAAATTTCTATAATTTTTACAATCTTCAATAAACTGATTCAACTTACTGTTGTTTGAAACTTGTAGACAAGGTGGATTTATGAAAAGTTTGATTTCGGACTTCTTTACTTTAAACAACGGATACCCAAGGAAGCTAGTGGAAGTAACAATACAGGAAAATACCAACAGTAGAAGAATTAAATACGATGAATCACAGCATTTACTCATTCTGCCTTACGTCAAAGGAACATCAGATGGAATCAAAAGAATAGGTCAGCGATACAAGATCCAAACGAGATTCTCTAGGACTGCCACCCTCAGAAGTATCCTAACAAAAACTAAGCCCAGGAATGAATCTCAAGAGACAAAGGACTGCATCTACCAGATACCATGTCAATGTGGTAAAATCTATGTCGGAGAAACAAAAAGGCCACTGGAAGTAAGAATCAAAGAACATCGTCTCAACACTCATCGAGCAGAGACAGGAAAATCTGGAATAGCTGACCACGCATGGACGGAGCACCATAAAATAGCTTGGGACGACGCTAAGGTTATTGCCAAGGAACCGCATTGGTATCGAAGGAAATTCAAGGAGGCGGCATTCATCACCAACAACAGCAAAGTGTACAGCAAACCCAGCGTAGACATTAAACCAATCTGGCAGCCACTCATAAAAAAGATCAATAGACTACAACTGGACCAGACAACAAACAATGACCGACAAACAGCCACATCAGCAGACCGGAATACCGCGCATCGGGAACCAATCAGAACAGACCGAGCACAACGACACATCACCGGACGGGGTATAAATAGGCATGAAAGGAACGTGTTGGCCAGTTCACCTGTAGACGATTGAAGATAGCACATCAATCGAAACGTCGTGATACTCAAAATTTTATAGACAAAAGTCCGAAATCAAACTTTTCAATCAAACTTTTCATCATACAACTTACCTGATGCGATTTTTCTATGAGATTAAACAACACTTTCCTCACTATTCATCTCTATTCAGTTAAAATGCAGTAATCTATAGTAAAAGCCGGTAAAACAGAAATGGAACAAACTATTTCCACTAAGAAAAAAAGCTAGCTACGTCCTCAAAATACCGTACCGTAAGAAATTCGGACGCTACATTTTTTTGAAACATCCGAAATGCATCTAAATTTACTATAATGTATCTGCTTTAAACGCAAATGTGTGAATAATCATCCATAATCAACAAGTACGGAAAATTACCCAGGTCAAAAGAATATAGATGATAGAATGTGGTTTACTAACGCCTAAATAATTGTGACATTTCCCCAAAGCTTTCACCCCAATTGAGTACCACTTATTTCAGGGGACTTGAATACCTCCAGAAACGAAGCCTGAGTGTTTTTATTTATTTGTCAAGGTTGATTGGGATAGATATATCATATTCTCACAGCGCTTGTGGAGCGCAATGGGCTTTCTGCCTTTATGAGGTTAGATGATTTTAAAAAACCATAAATTCTCCGCCTATTGGAGTGAGAGGTAAAAACCACTATTAGATGGTAATATGTGAAAAGCCCGTGAGTTTTACCGCGTAACTTAAGTCTATGATTTATTACTTGGCGTCGAATACCGACTTATTTTGTTTCCTTTTCATTGCTTTTCGGTGTCGTATTCTAAACAAGTGAATTATCTGCACCCCATAAATAACCCGGCCTGTGCGACATTTGTAAAATAACGTTTCCTAGAAAAATACGGGTCGCATTAAAAATGCTGATTTATTGTAGGAATATAGAAAATACATAAATAAACTGTTACTGTTTCTCTTACTTAACAAATGACCTATTTCTTGTAAGCTTTATTAACTTTCGTAATAACAGACTGTGATTGATGTTGAAGGTATATAATTTTACGGCTTTTCGGTTTTACTGTTGTACAGGGATATTAAGGACTCAGTTATGTAGGAGTCGTTTCTGTATATCGAAACTAGACATAAAGAATAGACTAAAACAAACACCAAAATATATCCATCATATACGAGTACCTTCCACCGGCCACTAATAATTATCACATACGATTGATGGAATATCTTTACTAACGTTTCGGCTGCCTCGACAGCCTTCATCAAATTACGAAATAAGGAAAATGAAATGAAGTGAATTTTCAAATGTTAATGTCAATGCCCTGGATCTTATAGATGATTATTCATGTTGGGAATGCACTTAAAATAAACTATGTTCATAAGATTGTAAAATTCGTTGCAGGTCGCAGGAAAAAAATGCATAAAAATTTTCTGGAGAAAACATGAAAAATGCATGAGATTGTAATCAAGGGCCAACAGTGAACAGCAAAAAAAAGGTAAAAACTTCATTTTTCCATCGCATTATGTTACAATGTTTCAGTTAATACGCGAAGTGCAGAAAAATTCATCCAGTTAGCCCTACAATCATACTTGCTGCACAAAGGTTTATAGCAGGATTGAAACCTGAAAAATGTGATATGTCAGACGGAGGCATGAGAGCTGGCAGCATTGCATGACGCAACTACCGCCATAATTTTGTAAATTCACTCGTATAATAAAAAACACTTTACACTAGAGACACAACCATATCAACGCTGACTGTCCAAAAACGGAGTTTGAGCGTTTTTTTCGTCCTTGCCATAGCAGTAATCCAATCCATCTATATTAATTCCATCAAAATCTGTATGTAGCATTCAGAATTATGGAGTCAAGAATATAGGCTCGAAAATTACCTAACCTAGTACAGATAGACAGACAAGAAAGACATACCGATGGAAATGATCGAGATGGTTTTACGTTATAAAACATCAAGAAAACACGATTACAATACTTCCTCGCCAATTGCCATGTCAAGTAGGAAAAAATTGTCGTATACACAATCTCGACAGCTATTATACCATTCAAATATCTCTCTCTCAATTACCAAGCTGCGTTTCATTGGTGAAACATTCCTGTGTTTCCCAACTGACAAACAGCAAGCTGAAAAGTAAGCAACACTGTGATACTTAGTTTATGCCTGTTCTTATTAGAAGTAAACAAATCGATTACTCATACAATAAAAATGTATCATATTTGCTCAATACAAATGGAAAAATCCTAACTGAAGTCTTTATGTCGACCGTTATTTTTTATTCCTGTAATAAAGTAAAAGGATCCAGGACGATCTCCCCCATTCCTGTTCCACTAATCCCGAAACGTTGCTTTATGCTCCCTCTTTGCAAAAATCAATATTAATATCGTTTACTTTTATTACCTTCGTCCTTCCACTCCGGGCATGTTCGATATGTGGAAGATACTTCCAAGTAAAAAACGGATATTTATGGTAATGTATCATGTAGAATTTCAAATGAAGGTGTTCTGTTTCCCAGAATAAATCCATTGGTTGACTAGTGATGCCAACAAATTCAAAATCAAGGTCCATCTAGTTACATCCCCATTTTCACTATCCAAAAATTCGAGCGTGTGAGAACTAAGTTCTATTATTTGCTCAGAAATTACAACCTTTTTTATTTGATGAACCGGGATGTAGCTCGACGAATTATAATAAATGCAAGAAATAAGTACAGTGCGGTTGACCGCAGTCTGGCTGTCAGTATCCGCAGGATAATCAACACATACATAAATTTTGTTACCATCCGAACATAAACAACACTAAATGGTTATCAAATTAACACTGCCTAAACAACTGTAGAAAATCTGGCAACACTGTGACAACCCCTTTCATTCGTTTCTCAAATCCTAGTAACAGTTCAAAATATTTAATTTCGGCAACACTGACACAATTCAGCGACGAAGTTTTTTGACAACACCTGTCAAGATATTCGTTTAAGACGTGTTTCTTGAAATTTTGACAACGTCTGGCTTGAAATGGTGAGATGGTAAAATTACCAAATATTTCATCTCTCTCATGTTTGTAACACTACTTTCGACAATGTTGTCCATGTTCCAGGGTCTCACAGTGTATGAAAGGAACTGCCAAATTTTGTTCAAATTAAGATCTCATCTGCGTGACTGACAATGACGAAATAAACTCAAATGTGAGATACGGGATTGAATTGCGCTTACAATACTTTTCGAGCCCTTAAATGGTTAAATTTGATTTTATTTGTCGTTAGCAATCTCGCATATGATCGTTTAATTAGAAAAACAACTGTCGAGTTGTTGGTTGAACTGCTAATTACTATACTAATAAGATTTCAGTCACATAATTTTACAGGCTGCGTATAGATTCTGATCTGTCGTGTCTTGAAAAAATACATGCTATTTGCAAGTAAACGGTCTGTCCTCTGATTCCCACAAAGGGGCAGATACCGTCAGATAAAAAACGGTGGAAGGAGACTGCATCTGGCCGTTGGATCTCATTACAAATCCGCGAGTCGGTAAATCACTGCCTCGTTTAATTACTAATGGAGGCCGCTCAATTAAACAACCACCGCTTGCTGATCGTGGGCTTTCCATTAGATACCATCTTTCCACTTTCGATCAGGTGGATACACGTGCAACATTCACTTTCAGGTAACTAATACTGAGACATAGGATTTATTAGCATTTCAAGTATCACCCAGAAACATACTTACAACGTTGTTTCATTAGTCAGTGTCAATGCAAAATTGCAAGTTCTGAGCAAACGCAACTCGGTAAACGTATGTATATGAGAGCACGGAATCAGGTTACTAGAACTATTAAGAATGCCTAACGAATCATGTGGTGTTCTTTGATACAAGCGCCAAAATGGGACCGGGTCCCCTCTGAGTCCGCCTTGGATTCGCCTCGGAAACAGATTCGTTATTAGTGCACCTCAATTGCCCAGGAAATGACTTTTTGTCTTGTTTGAAAAAAATAATGTTTGAAAAACATTTTTTTTTTTTGATAATTCGACACCCCTTCAAAATGCTGAATGCCTGACCCGTTACACTTTTCAATGATTATACTCGTACTTTTATTCAGAGCCAAAATAGAAACATATGGCGAGTCTGGAAAGGAAAGGAAACTCGGTAAACACAAGTATTTGGGGGTGCTGAACCCGAATGTGCTATCAAAAAAGCTTAACGAGTTGTAGGGCCGTCCTCAGATCCGGGCCGGATTCGTAATAAGTGCTCCAAATAATGTTTTTTCCAGAGAGACGACCTAGTGCAAATCTGAGAAACTGCAAATCGATGTTCGGAAATTTTTATAATCAATAAAGATAAACACTCAGGTAGGGACCGTACATGATTTGTGTAGCAAGTTAACAATTGGTTTGTGTTCAATACATTTTGTCCATAAACATGTTTAAGCGTTAAATAGGTTAACGCTGTACTTCCTACGTAACTACTTCGGAAATAAAAATTTGAACTGGATATTGGACCTGTTGATCTTCTAAACTGCAATTAGAATATTGAATCTGCTGATTGAACTTAAATAAGTTCTGAAGAAAAAGGAAGGAAACAAAAAATTGAATACTGGTTAATGACCATAGCACGATTGCTTTCAAGCTTTTAGTTTGGTATATTACGACTGAAACAGAAATATTTTAGTATTTTCAATCAAGATGGGCTGGCAAACATAAATTTTTTGCGATACGGATGTTTTCTTTGATGCAATAAGTTGACGATTGGCGACTTTAGGCAAGGTTGGCGACAAGCATCGATAAAACCCTGGCGACACTAATATATATTTCTATCATACGAATTAGCATGTACTCGTAAATACCTGTCGAGGAAGTTGCCGACCTAGTGGCACTGTAATGTAGGAGCTTGTCAGTCAAACATGTTAAACATATTTACTGTCCCGAAACGTTATGTATCTAAATCTCTTTCTCTAAATGATTTTCAGGGAACTGTACCAATCGACGTTCGGATAGATTGAAATACGTGCCTTCGTAGCTCAGTTGAGAGAACGTCTGCCCGGTCAGCGGAAGGTGTGTGGTTGTAACCCAGTTTTTTCCCTGGCTCGTCGAAATATCCTGTCGGCAACTGTCAAACAAACTCACTTTGACTGTTATATAAACGCTTTAAATCCGGTTACTTCTGTAATTATCATATCAAGTCGGACAGTATCTCACGGAACTATTACAAAACGCATATGAAAAATTATTCCAAAGAAAAAGTCTCAATGAAGGAAGTTTTCTGCATGTCATATTCGCATTATTTATTCTCGTACAATATTTATGGTGCCGTGCAGTTATACATTATTCATGACAGATGCCATTATGCAATGAGTATTTTTTGTTTCTTTTATTCGCATGAATTGAATGGTGACTAGCTTTTTTATGTCATTCACTTTTACATCCAATTAACGCGTTTACAGTTGAAATGCCGTCCGGTACAGACAAGAACTGCCAAGAATTCTTGTTTATCTATAGATTTTGATGGAATTCGGATTGACTATTTTTTACAGGGTGAATTTCAAAGGTGGCATACTATTAAAAAACCCTCGCACAGCTCAATCACTATTTTATTACGATATTTTTAATAACAAGTCCTATTTTTGTTACCCCACATAAATAAATACATTTTTTTACATACAATTACTCGTACACTGGATACATATAATAAAACCCTCGAATTTAATAATCAAATTAAAATAGAATTCATGGGAATCATTGAAATTTTTATTTCTGATGTAGTATCTATGTATGTTAAAAATGACATAATTTCATATGGTGCCATAAAAAATAGTGAATGTTATTTTTTTAATTGTTGACGATGTCGCCATGTTCCAAACTGTGGTAACAGATAAGTACAAAAGTTATTTGAAAAAAAGCCTGATAAAGAATAATAAATAATTAGTCTTTGTAAGCCTTTTTTACTGGCACAGAATTTTATTGAGTATATTCAAACTTTTACGTCTACACTTCATGTAAGTTCTCATTTACTAAATACAAGTTGAATAATATTTTTTTTTATGAAACATGAAATCTATTACACGATTGGACGAGTAATATAATACGCTGTTTATATGATAAAAATACGTTCACTGTAATAAGCTGGTTTCAGGTTGTAGTATCCGTGAAATTGATTTATTTGGAGAGGAATTATTTATTTTAATATTTAATACCATAATCTCCCACTAAATCACCAGTACTATGACAAGGACAAACAAGCATTCGAAAATTCTTTGAATATAGGTTCAGTGGCGAGAGATTTTACGTCAAAAAGAAGCAAAAAAGCTTTAAGTAGTAGTAGTATGTCCGGGGCATTTCAAGTGTTTCTTAAAGATGTTCCATTTAATTTTTATAATGCTAAACGCCTATCTTTTGAGTCGTAAATAGAATATAAATAATGATGCAGGCAGTACCAGTGGTGTCTGCTGCCTATGATGCCAGGTCATGCATAAAAGAGAAGAATTACCAAATTAATACAATGGAGATGAATTATTTGATAGTCTCAGGATTCACTGCAGCAGATAACAGATTTCAATTGAAAAAAAAACAACGATTACGAAATTGCGTTTTATCATCTTGAAAAATGTGATCAATTCGGTTGACTTAGTGTTTTTACATTTTTATCGAATCTTAGGACTGGTAATCGACTTGAAGCAAGGCTTTAAAATCAGGGACTTTATCGGTAAATCGAATATATTGAGAATTTTTAAAATTAAAGAAGGGTTTCTGTTCTAACTTTTGTAGTATTTTCAAATTTGATTCCAAACCATCAAACATATAAAAATTTGATGTAAATATAAATTCCTGAACTGGTATCATTAAGTGGAAAGTACATCTCCTTGATATGATTTTGCCGTCTGTAAAAGAGATCAGAAAAAATATTTGAATCATAGATTATGCGTTTTTTATGTTTTATGGTGTATTTCACATGAAAATACACGTCACTCATTTCCGTTGGTCTTTTGAAGATGATCGGAGATCACAAATAGTGCTGCTCCGTAACCCACTAATGTCTCCTTCCTAATAAAAATAGCAGCTTTATAGCCACTCTGGGTACCAAAATATTTCCCTTTGAACGCCTCGTAGCTAGTGGGCAGAAAATGATTTATATTTATTGAAGGTCCTCCGTGAAAAGGTTAAACACCTCTAAAGCAGACTGCCTACATTTATTATCTCTGTTTTATGTGTATGTAATGTTCCCTTCCACTTTTAAATCATATTTCCATTGATTTTATCGGCTATCAATTCTCTTTCCATAAATACTTCGAACGTGATATGTTAACCTCAGATGGTAAATATTATTGAAGCAATACTCAACTTCTTACATCGCGCACGGTGGCGCTGTCCATTGCTATTGGCATCGAAGTTTTCTTAAACTGATGCAGCTACTCATGAGTTAAATCTGACTCATGGGAAAAAAAAACGGTAATTTCTTTGAGAACATTAAAAATAGTGTAAAAAACAATATAACATGTAAATGAATTAAATTAATTGAAAATAGAGTTACGAAATATTGAAATAATTCAAATTGAGCTATAAAATACTACTTTGATTTCACAAACTACTTGTCTACATGCTTTGCACGTATTCCATCCACGACAGCGAATTTGAAAATTTAAAAGATTTGGAATATCCAATACTATGCGAGTTTCAACATCAATAACTTGACATCTGATACGTATTTCTCGCTGGGCTACTGCAACGTCATTAGTTTCATATTCAATAGAGTTCAATGAACCACGCTCTAAATTTTTTGACAACTTTTAGTCGATTTGACTTCATTAAGTCTCATCTATAGAGATTTTGTTGGCTAAGCAATCAAATACGCCATTAAGAGCTAAGGGTTGACATTCTTAATGACCGGTCTATTTCAGAGTTGTTGTATATACAAAGTGAGACAACAATCCAACTTGGATTAGGGAATGGTAGCAATAACTACATCGGAGTTTAATTAAAGCACTGAGTTTATATTGAGCGTTGAACAGAAACACAAAATAATTTCATTACGGAATAATATTACCACGGCCATTTACTTGATGGAATAACAGTTGTAGTGTCCCGTGTTGTAGTTGGAGATATTGTAACAATCTACCAACCATGGGCGTGCCAAGAGTCGGATTTGATATTGAGGACAGTGACGTAGAATAATGTCAAAGAAAATGTCTATAATATGAAAGTATAATTTGAACAATAAACACAAAACCTTTCATGTAAATCTAAGAAACCGTTAAAGTTCGCTAAATGGCAAGTTGCGTGATTGAATACTGATTTTATCAATACCACAAACCTTTCTGGGAGACCTAAATATTATATAATTAAAAAAATTTGGAACACTTTCAATATCTACAAAACATTTCACCTGGATTAACGATTCTGATATCCGATAAAACTATTTTATAAACTGATACCACTGCGAGTCAACCTAGTTGACGCCATTTCAAGTCTGAATATCACTTTTTTTAATTATTTATTATCCTTATTCAGGTAAAATGCAGAAATCTGTAGTATTAGCAGTTGCTGAAAAAAGAGCTGGACAAACTAGTGTTAGAGTAAACGTGGCAACCGCGCAAGCCACGTCTCTATATTATAATGAGTCTATAGACCTTAGCTTCGGCATTACTCTACTGCCACTGGATTGATATCGCAAAAATAATTTAGCTTATAGAACATCTTTTACCAAAATCTATTTTCTCCCTCACCACCCATTCAACCCAACAACTTTTTTTCGAAAATAATCAAGGGCCTCTAAAAAATACTAAAACGAAGTTTGAGCATTTCCTTTTTTTTTTGACGATAACCAATTTTAAAAAATTACAAAGCTCTTTTCGTCACACCAATTATTGTCAAAGTTTCATTAAGTTCAAGATTCCGCTGAGCCAAGCATCACCGGGCAGAGTGCAAAAGACTGACGGAAATGGGGAGATGGCTTTTCGTGATGCATAATTATGTCGTGGAACATCAGGAAAAGACAATATCTCAAATTCATTTTTTTTCGCGAATATACAATAGTTCTTCGCCAATTGGCGTTGAAAGTAAAAATCAGGTGAAAATGTTTCATATAGGAGCATAAATATATTTTATCGTCAATGCCTTCTTTCGTTCTAGCAACGATCATGCCCCGCCCCCATCACGAAGAAGATTATTTATAGACGAATTCACTAGACGTGTATCTTTCTATGAATTTCGACTGAGCTCGGCAGACAATTTGATTCAATGTTATAATATTGAAAGTTCCATCATTATATCGTTCCCATACATTCCATATTCATATAAATTCCAGATGAAATTAATGTGGCAGCGCCGGCGAGCAATATAAACGGTTTATGTGAATATATTGTGCCCCAGGCAAAGGTACAATTTCGCTGATATCGATCCTTGTCGGCCTTTGGGGAGCCATAGAAGATGTTTCGCAGACGGAAATATTACACTGCAATGCCTGTTTTTCATAACACATATTAGGGGTAATATCCATAAAATACGCCGGCAGTAAATGTTGCCCTTTTTATTGGACATCACATCAGGTCCCCTGCGTGGATTGGGGTGTTGCGCAACTCAATATGTAAATTTGGAAATTCGATAGAAATTCCTTCGTTCACTTCAAATGAAATAATTGTCGATTGGGAATCTACAAACGGCGTTCAGTTCAAAGCACGGAAGACTCAGAAAACACAGCCCTGACAAATTACATGTTAATCTAACGGTTGTCTTCCATCAAGATTTGAGCAATGACAATAATAACATGTCCTAGCACGACCATGTTACTGGCCTTGATAGTTCAGCGTCTCAAAAGTTGGAGGTTTTCTCTGCTGCTCTACAAGGTTTAGATCAGACCATCGCCGGAGTACTGCTGCATGTGTGGAAATGCACTCTGAAGCAGCGCCAAAAGATTCTGGACACAACCGTCTAGCGGATGCACCTGCTTTTACCAAAAACCTCCACAGTCTCGAACATCGCAAAAGGGTGGCTGATCTTCCTTATTTTATAAATATTATCAAGGCAAATGTTCAACCGAGTTGACTTACATAATAACACCAACAGTCACCACTACACCAAAGATTATAAGGGCCCAGCAGGCTCTTCCAAAAGCCGTACTTAGCTTTATAAAAAATAAAGATTAAGGGGTTTTTCGCCACATAATGTAGATCAAAAAGCTTCATTCAAAATCGTTTAAAATCGATATTCTGTAATAAATTAAATTTATTCGAAATTGGTTCGTTGTGTAGAGACTCTCCACGATGATTATTTTACGCATCGGTCTCCGAGAACTAAATTAACAGTGCACATCATCTCCCCCCACAAATTTCTTCAAAATCGATTCAATTGCTACTAAGAATATGTGGTAAGAAGAAATCAATAAATTATGCCGACAAACAGAAGGAAAAAAGTGACAAATGCTTTCTTTTTGTCGGAATCATAAGACGTCTAAAAACGTAATTTCGTTAATTCTAGAACTTACACATGTAGTAAATACACGGAGTTTCACAAACAGAAACTAACAACATTGAAACGCCGCACAATTTTTATGTGTGAAGAATTGAGCTAGAATAAAGGATGCAATTCAAGCGAACACAATACTATTTCGAGGAACATATCTGGAATGTTCGCGAGAAATATAAACGACTGTATAATAAAGAGGAATAAGATAGGTATAAAATCAATAGACTGGAGGCAATATTCATTTGAATGCGAAATTTGTCATTCATGCTCGAAATTGAACGACGAGCAGAATTTATGATGGAGACGAAAGAATATTGGCTCTCAGCCGAAGCAGAAAAGAATACCGGTCTAATAATACGTGGAGGAACATCCTGCCAAAGCGGAAGCAGAATAATAGGCTTTCAGTGATGTATTTTTACATGTACGTATAGCAATTTACATCGGGTAAAAGGTAAGAGGTTTGCTCCTGTAACATAAGTTAAAATGTAATAATCAATTAATAATTGAATTTCTAATGTGTTATTAACATCTCACAGTGCCAGCATTGGTATAATTCAGCGCAAAAATTGGCCACTTTGTGTAGGATTGCTAAGAAGTACAGGGTCTTAAAACTATCCGACTATTTCCAGAGTGACTAAGACTAATTCCATTAAATTATGGATTGCACAACATTGGGAAATCTCCAGGCAATGCAACCATACTGACTTGGATCCAGACATTCAATACTACTGGTAACACCAATTGGCGATATTCATCACGGTTGCCCAAAAGCAGCAAGAAACATTGAGTTAGTTGCAAATTTTGTTCGATTCGGACTGGAGCCCTGACTTAGCCCCACCAGATTTTTTCTTGAGGGATTATCTTAAGGGTGTAGTGTATGAAAAGAATTCAAAAACTTTGGGAGGCTTGAAAAAAAAAATTGTAGGAAAGGTGTGATTCACGACAGTTTCTTGGATAAGTCGGCAATAATATTCGCAATGGGTTTGAGGAGGGCTACCAACGAGATGGCCATCACTTAAACAATAATATATCCAACAAATAAAAAAATTTAGTCTTGGTATCCACCTGACCACCACTCTAATATCGGGGCCCTTCAAAATGCTAGAATACAAACTAATAACTAATCAGAAAAAGTCTAACAAGGTTTTGGCGGTTTTAGGGGGCCTTTTAGGTATCACGTAAACATAATTTCAGTGATTATTAAACCCCCAACGCCCTTGTCAGCGAAAGCAAGCAAACTTCTTCCCCTCCCCCTCCCTCTCCTCATTTGACGTAAGCATTGATATAATTTTTACAAATCCTGTTCCATTTATTTATTTTTCTCAAGAGCAGCAAGAATAATAAAATAATCAATTTATGTATAAATTATAAAGAAGTTGAATACATATTTAATATTTATTCAACCAAATCATTATCATCATAATAATACACATTTGTCTTTTTCTCTAATGATTATGCGGTGAATTCAAACTTGGGCGGGTATAAGCAGTAAAACTTATTTCCAGCAACCCCCAAATATTCTTTTGCGCTTTCGAGTATAAGCAAGTAGGGTTGACATAGTATGCGTACAGATCAGAATCTATTGAGAAGAGAAAAAATAAGTAGGTAAATAAATGTGATGTAACCCTAACGTCATCAAAGATAAGTATTGCTCAGATCCCGCATCTCCTTCCGGTGTTTATCAAATGCTAAAATCGCCCTTAGGTAGGGAATTATAGCAGAGCGCCGCGTCATCTAAACTCGTCCACTTCATTTTTGTACGTTGCTCAAGGTCCTAAATTTAAGTTGTAGGCAAAAACATAACGCTCAAAAATTTATCTAATTTGTTCAATACATTTTTGAATGTCAAGATTTGGACCTGTTTAGTTAAACTCAGAAGATTATTGAGGAATTGGTCTATATTTCTGACATTTTTATCGCTCAAGTCCATAGCTTCATCGAAAATCTTATTGAGATTTTCCATTTGTTTTTTGTGTGCATAATTTGAAAATGGATTAATTTTAATGTGTGGGAAGTACCAAGTTAATCAATTCGTTAAATAAATCAATTCAAAATTCGTATCAACGAATCTTCAACTTCTAAATAGAAGTCAAGGTAAATTGGTTTTTAGGCGTTGCCTTCGTCACTACTTAGACAAAAAAATCTAATTTTGAAATAATTTATCTTAACGAGCAATCACTTTGGTTTCTATTTTCTCTGGAATAGCATTTATCTTTATTTAAAGAGAAATGTCTTATATGAGAAACAAATAGAATGAAAAGACCGTAAAGTACAACTGCAAACTATATAGTGCTATGAAACTCTTAATACTAACGTAAAATCAACGACTTAACGATAATGACGGTGTATTCACCATTAAAAAATGCCAATATAGCCACTGTGTAAAATTTACTGTGTTGCTGCCATAAAAATGTGCATTTCAATATTGATGATGGGTTGAGTTTTATTAAAATGGATTTTTGGAAAGAAATATGAGACCCTACAAGAGAATAAAATATTTCATGCGATTTAAATTGTTTTATATTTCATATCAATTCTCATTTATGAACAAGGCAATGCTATTATTTGATTAAATATTCAACAGCTTTTTAATTGAATGTTCAATAATGCCTTAGCCAGACACTTCACTATTACTATCCACGCATAATCAATAGCTAATAGATTTTTTGGATGTTTTATTATGCCTGCGAAACTAAATGCCACTTATTTTCGTCTGTTTGTTCGTCAATCTGTCGGTGTTTCAGTCACATATGTCGGAATCTTGTGAGGTGAAGTTTCCAAATCTGATTTTTTATGAAATATTTCTACTAGATAATAATTTTTTTGGTATTCAGCTTATTGTTATTTTAAATTCATAAAAAATTATTCAGTCGTATTGAGTGGATGGACTGTCTATCCCTGTTGTACATAATCTCAGTATTTCAAAATGATTCTTTGCCTTTTAGTTCGATTTCTTATTAAAGTATGTTTTCAGTTCTTCTGAATTATAATTTATATTTTCCTTCTTAAAACGAACTTAAATGTAACTTGAAGACTCTGATGATACATGTTTGACCTGTGAAACTAGTTCTTTGTATTATGACGAGCTTTGGTCAGAACATCAGGACAAAATTGTGAAACTACTGTATTAACAAGTCCTTAACAAGTTGTCATAATGTCCTGAACTCAGTGACTTTCACGTTGTATGATTCTATTACATTGATGGACATATACTTACCATACAGCTCATTTTATTGAATGCGAGTTAATAAAATACGCAGGTTCAGCAGAAAGTGTTCCGGTATGTCCCGGAGTATGTTATGTCCCGACTCCACTTGATACATTTCGAAGCCATCATTCATCGAGCTCGTTTTTTCGGTAATCGATTCACGTCTAGTGCTGAGGAGCATTTTTCACCGGAACTCTATTTTAGCGGACGTCAGCAATTTTTCCATATCACTCAGAAGAATAGTATAAATATTAATTTGCACATGCCCCAAAGCATAAAATCCAGCATACGTTTCCCCGGATAATATATTTTCCGTCCATTTGAATCACGCCTTCGTTTTATTCTCATTTCTGCTCGTTTTTCTCGTATTCCTTTTCATATCCGGACAAAGATTTATAGGTGCGCGCGGTGTCAGGGAACCTTTTTATATTAGGATATAATATTTTTTCATATTCTCCCTAGCACTCAGGCTGACACCTCCGACTTTATTAAGATTTATTTATATTACTTTTATTTCATGTTACCGGACAAAATTATATAGGTCAATTTATAGTTAGGTATTCAAAAAAGCGTTTGGCACTGTTAAATCACATTACTTTCTTTATAAAGATCATCATTATATAAATATATTTCAGCTCATTATGTAATTTTAACAGCCGAACATTGTTTAACGCAAATCTCGATATGTCACTCATTTTGCTTCGATATAATCATCGACCGGTACCCCGGTAGGTCTAGCAGAGGTCAACGATTTCGAGAAAACAAACGTTCTCTTAGATCTAAACATAATCCCATCCTGACCCCCAAATTTCACACCACTCTTCCCTCCTCAAAATAAAATTTTTATAATGATCAGCTGCATTCGAATCATACAAAAACGTTTGGTAGTTTTGTTTTCGTTTTTTGGCAATTTTTAATTCCGCCGCCACTAAACCAATTTTAGAACACTGCAAATCTTGTCACAGTCAATGGTCATCAAAATTCAAAAAGCAATTTACGAGTTATAGAGGAATCAAAGATAACCAGACAGACACACGAATTGATTGGGATAAGTGACATCGTGTTCAAGATTTATGTATCATGAACCATCAAGAAAACACAATATCTCGAATTTGAAATTATTCATGATTGCAAAATCATATTATGACTTGTTTCGTGCTCGTTTTGTACCGCTGGAACAGCATAATCTCATTTTTTTTATCTACAGCATTTTTTCACCATTAAAAGTTATAGATAAGGCCTCTACATACTGAATCTTCTAAAAAATTATGGTTGAATTATAAAATCAGCAATGACATCGATCAAATGATAAATACAGCAAAATGCAATTGAAGTAACTAGATTCTGTTTACCTTTGCTACTAGCTTGATGTCACAATATTATAATAAGACTTTAAATTATACCCCTTACTTTATCATGATGAATATCTTTACAATTCGTACACAAACCTGGAAATATGATACCGTTCCGTCGGCAAAACGGAAATGGTGAGTAATGAGGCCCTGAGTCATTTAACCTTCTAAAAATAACGTAGTATTGCTGGCACGATTTTTTTTTAGTATTATTTCCTTTTGTGAACTCGATATATCGAAGGTATCTGTTTTTCTGGGCTTTTTCATTACTCCATCGCTCTTTGAACTTACTAGGTGGACTACGGTTACTCATTTAGCTGCAGTTGTAATTCATGAACTTGCCGAGACTCTCTGATCAATTTAAAAGTTATATGAGCAACCTGTCCAACTTCTGTATGAAGATATTCTAATATAATCTACAAATCTTATTCTCTCTAACGGTGAGCATACGATATTCAAACCCGAATCAAACTTACAGTGGAGAGAAATTCATAGTCGACACTCTGAGAAATACCTTTGATGTGCCGACAAATTTTCCATTGACCTTTTGAATTTGATATTTGATTACATAGTCTATAAAAAAATATGTTATTTTTCTGAGGTACGACGCTAAATTCTGCGTTCTACCAAAGCGTGATCCAATATAACCTCAATGTTCATCCAAAATAGGCTTCCCTTGAGTAAAAGAAAAATTAATTCAAATTCACTTTATCGGCAAATTAATAAAAATGCATATTAATATAGAACATTCACCTGATTTAGTGATATTCAGATGTCAGAGGGTTTGGTGATGATCATTTGCATTGTTCTACTCGTACGTTAGGAAAATCAACCGATTATTTTGATATAGGATTTGAGAGACACTTCTATGCGTTGAACCGAATTCTATTTGTAGATCCACATCCGAAAATTATTTCCATGCCTTCGTTTATCTGGATAATAATAAATATGTTTGTACCACAGTGTAATTGTGCAAGATGAAGAATAGGAAAAGCAAAAGGGGATCCAAACACATTATCTTTTCGATTACGTTTAGAGAGAACCCGTCTCTGCTGTCGTAATAATACTTATGAATATGTAATAAAAGTTATTAAGCCCAAAATAAGGAGACTATAAAGATAAAACAACTCTCCGCCAGGCAACTTCCACTATAAATCCACAACTTTATAAATTAAGCCGCGTAAATGAGACTTTGGTAAAGTCAGATTAATGACGGGAATAAATGTATGTATATAAGGAGAGTCTGCGAACTCTCCCCCACTCCTCTCTACCGTCGGGGGAGAGTAATAAATAACCATTTAATCGGACGGTCTTGCTTTACAGGCAACGTAAATCATCAAGGTTCATCTAACTTGCCCTCCGAATTTATCTCATTATATCGACTTACCGTGCCATTTTTCATTGCCGTGTAAGACGTCCTAAAAATTAACTGGCAATGATTTAGAAGGTAGCTCAAATTAATGGAATGAAGAATGGAGAGGAAGAGGCATATCGGTGGTCAGGATCATCAGTGCATAAGACACGTGTGGGCCTTTTTGCAGCTCTATTCATGCTAGTTACTCGAGACCAGCCTTTTTTTCAAAGACGAGGATGTTACCAGAATTATAGGTCCCAGTATAGTCTTCATATGATACCTTAGGCGAATTCAGCGTTTGAAGGTATTTTGAGCGCTCAAAAGTCCCACCAACAGTCTCAAAAGTCTCCGATGAAGAGAGAGAGACAGAATCGTACATCACTTCAACAGACACCAATATAAGTTCTTGTGGATATGCCCCAAGGCACTCTCCTACCTTAGAAATAGTTGATTCAAAGCATTTCTATTTATATTTAAATCATAGTAAGACTGTCAGATTTCACTACTAAGAAGGCTACCCAAATAACTTGCAGACTAACAAACTAGATCCTATCATGGATACCAAACTAGAGCTTTAGAGCTCCAGAAACTTCATATAGACATAAATGACACACTCGATTTAGATCCAGAATGGGATTAGGAACCCGCGAAGCTCTTTTCGCACTCAATGTGTTGATTCAGAGATGTCTGGACGTTAACAAAGAGGTGCACGCCTGTTTCATTGAAGGCATTTGACAAGGTCCATGATTAACTAATAGACATTATTAAGATACGACACCTAGATTGTAGAGACTTACAAATTATCTTTATTACATCTTAATTACAATCAAAAAGCTAGAATATGTGTTGAAAACCACACATCCATCAGAAGGAATCGAAATACAAAAAGGTGTAAAACATTCTGTCGCCTATACTTAGAAAGTATAATAAAGCGAGAAATGTGGGATAACCGTTGGTAGAACGCCAGTGAAGATAAAGTAATTCTGGAGGAAAGTGTTGAAGATTGACAAAGACTAATGAATAAAGTATATGATTGTGTGAGGAATACGATTTGTCGCTTAATATCAAAAAGACAAAATTTATGGTGATCTCCAAGAAAAATTCAATAAATGTTAGCCTAACTATAGACGGAAGAAATGTGGAAAGAGTAGATCACTATACCTACCTTGGAGCGATGGTGAACTGTACAAATGAATACACTCAGGAAATGGGAATAAGAATAGAAAAATCTCGATTCAACTTCATTTAAATGAAATAAAAGTGTTCCACAACAAAGATCCAAGTATAGCATTGAAACATCGCTTAGCTTAATATTACGTTTTCTTAACTCTCCTTTATGGAGCGGAAGCGTGGACTATGAATGCTGCAAAATGAGTCATTTGAAACGTGGATATGTAGAAGTATTCTGAGAATATCGTGGATGGAGCGAGTAACAAACGCATAGGTTCTGAGACGCATAGGCAGGGAAAGAGAGGTTGTCAATACATTCAAAAGACATAAATTGGAATATCTGGATCATATCATGAGAGAAAAACATATTTACTTACACACACTTGAGTGTCCAAGGTAAAATCCAGGGAAAAGACAACATAGGCAGAATAAGAATCTCATGATTACGAAACTTGAGACAGTGCCATGTATGATGTTTAACTGGACGAAAAGCTGATCCTAATGAAATATATTTTCAAAATGCTATGATTAGCTATAATGATTCGTTCCAGAAGAAACATGATACCTCACTTCAGTCATTTCGAAATATCGGAACCGAGCTTTAAGGCTGTACTCCAGCCACTGATAATTTTCAAACTTTGTTCACAATACATTCATACATGTGTATGCAAACTATACTCGTACAAGTTTCTTAATCCAAAATAAACAATAGCATGAACTGCACCCGCGTAACAAGATGATATATTTCCATTCCCCTTGTTTATCTAGCGTTCGTTTAGAACGGAGTTGAGAAGGGTATTTCTATAAACACCGTTCCATTCACTTGGTAACTACCCCCTGTTCCTATTAAAACTGAATATTATATAAATATCGCTCGCTGTTATTGCCCCATTATGTTCGCTGTTTTCTTTTTGTAATTCTGTTTGATTTCCATTGTTTCAGTTGTTTTCGTTTTGCTCGTCGCTTGAGGCCGGGTATTAAATTGGATTCGGTCTCATTTTTCTTTTTCACTCTACATGTACGGTTTGTATAGATAAATGGCTACGTTTGCCCTCTCACGATACATCCGCAATGAAAATATTCTTCTTATCGACATAGATTTGTATATTTCTTCTCATGAATTCTAGTGGATACCAACAATGCTACACAGAACATTTTCAGAGCGCCATCTCTTTTTTACCCCTTAGTTCCTCTGCCTCTGGCTTCTGGTACTTTTACGCCTATTGCTTACAGCAGCCTTTCTAGCAGTCCTGAGATCTGTACTATTTTGTACAGTTTCTCTGCCGGTACTATACTGAACTCTACTGGTTCTAACCTATGCCTCCCAAAGAGCTGTTTCATCTGGTGATCTCGTGCATGGCGGTCACAGAGAATTGTCTGTAGTTAAGGTCTTCGATATACAGCCGTAGTTTGTTCAGATTCTCGTTTAGGCCACAGTGTCCAGTGAAGAATCCAACAACTCATTGTTGTTTATAGAAATTAGTACTGTAGCTGTTTTGAGCATCATGCTATTATGAATTGTTTCCCATGCCTGCATCCAGTCATCAAGTTCCAGTATTCCTTGTGATGAAGTTGTACCACTTCCTTGACTTGGTTCATTTCTGTATCTTTAGGGACCCACGAGGCTGGTTCTATTTTCTATTTTTGTGCACCAAAGTTTCCTATTCAAGATTCGCGACACCGGACAATGGAGATACATATGGTCAGAGAATTACTGGCTAGGATGCCATGTTTTCCTGATGCACGGTTTGGAATCGAAAAAACTCAGTTAGTTGGATAACGCGAGTGAGAACAGGTAATCTTAAATGACAACAAACTATACAATTTCTCTACAACATAAGACTCACAAAACTGATAACGCACGATACACTCTCAGATCATAGTGTGAAGGGTATTTTTTAAACACCTTCCTACCCCACGGCATTATTTACCGTTTTTAGTATTTGTGAGTATTATTAGTTAGGATTGATCTACAAAACTTTGAATAAATCGTTAAGAATGTTCATTGGAGTTGATGAAAATGTTTCGCAGTTTTCCGTGTTTATGGAAAATAAAATCTCGCAAATACAATGAACGTATTAGAAAAGAGAAAGCATATGAACGACTATTAAGAAACATATAAAAAATTGTTTCTAATGAAAAGTTTGATTTCGGACTTCCATTGTCTATAAAATTTTGAGTATCACGACGTTTCGATTGATGTGCTATCTTCAATCGAAACGTCGTGATACTCAAAATTTTATAGACAATGGAAGTCCGAAATCAAACTTTTCATAAATCCACCTTGTCTACAAGTTTCAAACAATTGTTTCTAATGTAACAAAAGATACTTTGAATAAGGAATTGATTCGTCAAGGACTAAAGGGAATTGCAAGATATGCATCAATCAAAAATAAGTCGCACGGGAAGAGAAGATTCTTATATCCTTCATTTATGGCTTTCTTTTCGTCCATTTTATCCGTTTCCTTTTTGTTCTTGATTTTACCACTAACACCGCCACCACTGCACATGATCATAATGTTTTCATATGTATTTATGTATTGTTGCCTATGATTTGAACATACTTGTACGCCGGAAAAACTAAGGCGATCAATACTATAATTTTCGCAAAAATTAATCATTAGACGTTTTCCATTCATCAGAATTTTGATGTAGTGCCATTCTGGACCCGGGAAACCATCAGCCACAAAACCAGACACAAAACAGCCGAAAATTAAGAGGTCAGTTGTCATTTTGAATGTTTCCTCAAATCCAAATATTAAATATCTACTGCACTACCACATTATCTGTGTTAGATTGTCTGAACTGAATCGATCTCATCCAAAATGCACTGTGAGTTACGCAACTACACGGTTTGCTCCACAGCTCCCTCTTTTTTTACTTTATCCACTGTAAATCGCATGTGAAACAGAACGTGAACTTTTAATAATTGAATATTGATCAGGTCAGCAGTGCATCCATTCTGTTCGTCTGACTGTCTGTCTGCCTGTCGCCTAAGCCGCTTACTCTCTCTCTCTCTCTCTCCATGTGATTTACTTTGTTCGGCCAATTACAAGTCCGTCTGCCGCTCCAACGCATTTTTGCAGTTTACCTATTAATTTTGCCATTGCTATTTGCTCGATTTGGAGAGTCGAGGCCTTTGTAACTGCGCATTTTCTAATTTGATCACTCCACCGCCGACGCTACAATGTCCAGGATCGCACTGAAGTACATCGACTCGGTACTTCCTCGTCATTGAACAGGAAATGCGAAAACTATACGAGGAATTTAAGGTCCTTGATATTTCAACTACGTCACTGAGATCAGGATTATATGAAATTTAGTGAAACGCAGTTTACATTTTACATATTTCCTGTCAGCTGCAGTACATACGCCCTAAGATGATCGCTAACTTGAATATGGTAAATACGCAAACATTATGAGATTTTGTATCAATTTCCTAGCCTCCCATTTTATCTACAGCCTAAAATTACCGAAATTCGGGCCGATAAACGTTTTTGTGACTACTAACGATAATAAAAAAAATCGCATCATTTTGATTGCACGTGATGGTATCAGTTTAAAAATAAAGAATTTGATCAACTTTTGGAATTAAACTTGAAAAATATATGTATCCCGAAGAAAATCTTTTCAATCAGATACTGAGGGGTGGAAGTAGTCACCAACCAGTTTCTTGAAGTTTAGACGATATTTGGTCATACTTTTTCAATCCATAAACAAACCTGCAACAAGAGTTTTGCACTTTTTGCAGACACATTCTGTTTACACTATTTAGACAAGCGTAATACAGGACATCACAATAGCGAACAAAAGACATGATTAATGTTTCACATATGATTTTTGTGTAATATTACTTAGATGCGAATTGAATCCTTCAATAAACTAGTACCACATGAAATACTTAATCAGCATAATGAACGCCATATTTATGATATTAAATAGCATTTTGATGTATCTCCTATTTGCATCATCCACGCCATCTTAAATTATCTAAAAGTCGACCCAAGCCACACAAGGACCCATATAAAGAGTTGAATGCAATATATATGTATGTAAACATATACTCTAAAGGTACCTACTATCTTATATTCTATCCCTGGCATCACGAACGTCTCAAATTTCTTAGAATTGATCGGAAGGGTCTTGTTTGCTTTCGTGTTAAACGCACCAACAGCCTTCATTTTTCCTTAAACTAGCTCAATCGATTGGACTATGATTTCTAAATTTTAAAGGCAAAATAATGAAATTTTACCTCCCCTCCAAGCTCCACACAGTTACCTCCCATTTTTGAGTACTCAAATTTTGTTTAAAAATGAACGATTACAAGAATGTAGTTTGCAGCCATTGTATGACTTGTTTTGCTACAAACAACATTTGTATGATTAATTCCTCGAAAAAATCTGTGTCTTTGCCATAGTAGTAAGGTGATGTCAAAATATCATCAAAATTTGAATGGTACTTAGCCCAAGAATTACCGGACGTGCAGACAGACATACAGACGGACGAAAATAGTGACACTGTTTTTCGCCATGTATCAGTAATAAAACATCAAGAAAGCAAAATATCCCGAATTCTAAGTTTTTTCGATTATAAAACTTCTCCGCCCTTGAGCAAAGGAAGTAGAAGATGAGTTGAAAGCTTCTGAAAACTAGTAAGAGCAAGTAGATCCGTTTCATGACAAAATACATCTGAAAATATGCAAAAAAATCTGTAAATGGTTACATTCTTCTCAAACCATGAATGTTTAGTGCTCAATACTCGAATGTATCGCAACAATAAACCATAACTTCAGTTTTTCCGTAATTCATAGATGGATTATAAATTATTTCATACCTTGATCCAATCCTGGCGTTAACTGCCGCATTTTACATCGGAGTTTTTTGAAAAAAAATATATAAAGGCCTTTGAAGCTTTCTACGTGTACATGCACAAATAAACTTGAACAAGTTCCGCCTTTGAAATAACATCGGCATAATTATTAATAGAGAGAAAAGAGTGGCGAGGGGAGGGAGAGAGTTTAAATATTTCTCGTTTTATTAAATTCTCTCCGCACTTATCTTTTTTAATTTTCCTTTGAATGGCAACATTTTCATCGTTTAATAACATTTTTCTAGTGGTCTGCTCAACATTCTCAGGAGTTTTATTACGCTCAGTCCTGAGCTCATAAACGTAGCGAATGTTATATCACGATATTTCAAGAATTGTGCCTAAATAGCTAATCAAGTCAAAAATAAATAAACATGATATAATAAATTTTTCTCCAGTATAGGTAGTATATAACCTAAAATGGAACACAATGTAAGTTAAGCAAATTTTGGGTCTTTAGGCTTGCAAATCTGTAGATTGGTCCTTTATCCAGAGAAGGATATATATCTCTGTGAACTATATTTCAGTTCCCACCTAAAATCATAGTTTGTATAAACTACATTAAAGGTAAAAGATTATTGGACATGCATAACGAATGAGCAAGGAGAGAGTATTCGAAAATCATGCAAGTGCAAAAGAGACGAACTCTGGAACCCCATGTTCATTTCAATTAACAGCCCAGTCCATTTAGGCTTGCCAAAAATCCATTGTCTAGATAGAAGCTAGGAATAAGGAATTTCAATTTAGTAAAAAATTATTGCATTTATTTTAATTAAATGTGATATTTCAGAAGTGTACATTTCTTCAGAAAAGTGCGGGAAGATGTTCGTTACAAGATAGCTGACAGGGTTATTATTGGGGATATTTGAATTGTGCACCTTGATACGGTGAAATTGTGCGGCTTTGTGTAAAATTGTACAATAGTCTTTTTACAACTGCCATTAATGCCAAGTGTCAGCGACGGACAGCATGTGGACATTGTGGTCA
Organism: Bruchidius siliquastri; assembly: GCA_949316355.1. Lineage (NCBI taxonomy): Eukaryota > Metazoa > Arthropoda > Insecta > Coleoptera > Chrysomelidae > Bruchidius > Bruchidius siliquastri. Next base: position 29,611,321 of record OX438534.1, on the reverse strand, counting down.
TTTTATTAGCAACCAACATCATTATTTTCCTGGAATACTAAATAGTTGCTACATGCCTCTTACAAATCGGACTTCATCCTTTTAGTAGAATACCAAATACATCAAGAAATGCTAACCACGGCCATTGTAGTGATTCATTATCACTTGGACGCAATAAAAGTTCTTTCGATATATTCATTTATAATAATACATTCATATCATTATTTTACTACGGTGACTGCACTTTATTCTCTACGTTAGGGCTGTATAATTGCCTCAAGGGCGGCTTAAAAACGGTTTAGAGGGCTGCATTCACACGTGCTTTTATTTGTGTTATATAGTTAATGTAAGAATTATGTATATTTCGTATTTTAGGCCGTAAATCGTGAGATCTCCTGTATGTCTTCTACTGTAATTGTTCGTTAGGCTGTCCGTAAATCCACGATTTCCTGATTTGATATCCGGATTGGCAATTCGAACACCAGAATGTACTCAAAAGTTCTGTTAGGGGTAAAATTTCCAAATAAAACGATAGGGACGTCTGCGCTGAGTTGTCGAAATTTCGAATCTGTATTTTATATTCCAAATCCGAATCAAGAAACTATACATGTCCCTCGCTGTTGCCAACTGTGCTTTCGCTGGCCATCTTTCTTACACTTAGGCGCTCTGCTAATTCTCTTTAGTTTCAGAAGATGCATTAGTGGCGGTATGAATTTGGGAGAAATTTGGAATGAATCATTATAGATTTTCCATCCAACTTTTATGGCATGAAGGATGAAGATAAAAAACTACCATTGTCTAAACTACCAATCCTCAAATTTAATTTTCTTGCTGGGATAGACTACATATTTTTCGTTTCAAGGTTTCTGAATTCATCTCTTCACTACCGATTGATACCCAAACTTTTTATAATACGCTTATATTCAAATATTTTGGTAATGTACTTTTTTAAAAGAAAAAACGTGTTTTTGTAGAACATTCGACTCTTATTCAGTATTATTACTATAATTATCAATGAAAATTTTAATGAGTGTTCAATAACTAAGAATTATTAAGAAACAGGATAAGCATCAACTATTAAGGCAAGGCTTACCAAGAATAAAATTGAGGCTACCGCGCTCATGGTTTGAAATAGACCCCAAGAGCTAGTTGTTGTTATTAACAAACCAGAAACTGTACAACTTTGTATACATACTTAATGTTTGCATCATACTTTTTTGTTCCACTTCAAAAATGGTAGAGACCGAGTGAATTGGAAAAAGTACGTGAACAAGCAGCTTTATTTTTTTTCATGAATAGAAATGGAAGTAAATGAAATTGCTGCATCCTTGTGAAGAGTGTGAACCGTAGTAGATTTGTAATAGTTCGGGAGTTCTATTTGGAAAGTGGCTTCCCCAACAACAAAATTGACTTTAATCCTCGGGTGACTTGTTACTGATGAAAATTAACTCAACTAACGTTTCGAATGTATCTTTTTTTAAGGACAGATAGTAGAAATGATATATATATATATATATATATATATATATATATATATATAACTATTATGAGATCCTAAAATATAGTGAGTTTTTTAAATTACCTGTCAAAATGACTGGAGTATTTGGAGTATTTGACGACCCTTGGTAAAACTCACTTTCGTACTTAGACTAATGAAGATAGGATAAGTCTCAGAACTTACATTGATAGTTACGACTATAACTTTTAATGAACTTCTTTTCTCATATTCTCGAATTAATTGGAAATTTTTTGCTATATTCAAAGAATAATAAAATATTTTTGAGTGGTCACAATTTTTTGAAACTACCTTTCTACATTTTGCTAACGTTCTGTTTAGTTTGAGACGCACGCATTAAGAACGTTAAAGGGCTCACAAATGTTAAAAGCAACCGCAACGCCGCGCTATTCCAGTGAGGGCCAGATATTCATAGTGCAGGCAAATAACACATTGTTAACGCAATCCGTCAAATTCACGTTCGTAGATTTCAATTTTATTGTTATCATCGCTAAAGAAAACGCATTAATAATACAGTCTATACATTAATTATGAGATTGATAGTAAAAGCGTTTACATATTAATATTGAATTTTGAATTAGTTGAACTGCGCACTGTCGCACTTTTAATGTGATGCAAAAGTTGTTTGAAACTTGTAGACAAGGTGGATTTATCAAAAGTTTGATTTCGGACTTCTATTGTCTATAAAATTTTGAGTATCACGACGTTTGGATTGATGTGCTATCTTCAATCGTCTTCAGGTGAACTGAATATGATTGAAGGTCAACTGAAGACGATTGAAGATAGCACATCAATCAAAACGTCGTGATACTCAAAATTTTATAGACAATGGAAGTCCGAAATCAAACTTTTGATGCAAAAGTGTTATACCTCTGGGCTCCAATATACCTCCCTGCACTAGGATAGAGCACGCTGTCGTATTTCAGATAATTTGTTCGTTATCTTCATTATGTGACGCTGTCTTTATTTCTACCTATTGCTATACGATGACGTGGCTGACTAACTCGTGTCTAGGTATTTATATACACGCTTTACCACGTTTATAGCGCTATTATCTGCTTCTATCTCAGCAAATGTTAAATAGGAAACATTACAATACTTTTAACCTGTCTGAAGTTAATTTTTCAGACGGTGGATTATACCTTAAAATCCTGCTAGAATCTGATCTATTCTCATGACAAAAATATATGTTCAATCCTATCTCAGCTCGAGCATATACATAAATATGATTGATTATAACTCTTGAGTATATTACCATCCAGCATCTACACGGCATGAGATATTTTTGAAGATTCATTCATCATTTTTTTCATTACTTGCTTCTCGCTAGTTTCCTTAAATGCAAACTGTATCTGAGTCTTTTTTCTCCTCAAGATACAAAAAATTGCAATTTGGAATGTTAGACTATAAAGAAGAAACACCTCAGAGACATTCGGCACAAAGAATATCTCTTAAAAAAAAGAAAAAGGGTTTCAGACCGGTGAGTATCACCTTCATAACATTATGATTATTTTACTGCTAAGATCACCTCTATATTCAATTTGATTTGACCATTCCATATCCAACATAGTTTCACCGTTGCGATGTTTCCATCCCAAGGATTGACTCCATCCTCAAGAATACCTTCATGTTTGGCATGACTCTATGCTCAGCATGAGCTCATCTCCAGCATGATCCCATCTCCAACATCACCTCTGGGCTGAGATAAGTTAATCAAATCAATTTCAGTTTTTTTAATACTATTCTACAAACTCAACAACCTTCTGTGTCTCATTTTAAGTAAATGTTTAATTGAATGCCGACTTTTTTTCACTTTCACCTGCATTCATGACAGCCCCTTTTTTCCATGCAATCATCTGGAGCTAGAATACCAGTCTCTGAGAAATCGGGGAGGAGTTGTACTACTCTGCCTAACTCTCTATTTCATATCATTGTGGCATCCATGATAAAATAGTTAGAAATCTTAATCAGAAAACATAGTACTCTGTAATCTAAATCTAAAAAAATCTGAAGCGTAGAATCAAATAGGGCACGACGCAATATGTAATAACTGCGGGCAATCAGTGGCGTACCTGAGAGTCTGCCGAGCCTGTGGCTTAGGGTCGCGCAAGATTCAAGGGGTCCCCATTAAACCTTAAAAAAATATTCTAGACGTCTTAGAAGGAACATGTTGGAAAAGTATAATTTACGGAATTAACAGTTCAAAATGTATTAAAAAGTAATTAATAAAAAATGGAATGGTTTCTTGGCTGTTAGCCTCCGGCTGGCAGTAGAAAAGTCAATGAATGGTATCCAAATATAGGAAATCAGATTAACAAAAGAAGATGGATTTAACTCAGGTAGCTCATCTATCTTTGCAATAGTTTGTAAGATGTGTATCTATCTAAAATCCGCAATTTGAATGGGACTTTTTGGGACAAAATCAATGTGGTTTTATAGTACGTCTAAGGAGCTAAAGTGTCCAAACTAATGAAAAATATCTAGCTGATTCACAAAATCCCAGCGTTTCCTTAAATCCTAACTTATATTTTGTTTCACGGTTTCGATACTTGTGAATTTAGCGGGCCGAATAGAATATACAAATAGGATGCCTTTTGTATTGCTCATCCTTTTTATATTGAGGGGAAACTCCTCAGCTGTCAGGTACGCCAATGTGTGCAGATAATTAAAAATGGATTTGCAGAGATCTCCTTATTACGCTAATTGCATTCCATCAACGATCCATTATCCAGTATGATGTATGAGTATGAAACTCACAAATTACCTGCTGCCAGTCGAATAGATAATCACTATGCATGTATGTAGACACTTCACTCCGTCCTGATCTGCGAATAATCAAATGATTTGTTCCACCTGAAATGTTGCAACTTGTGAAAGAAACCAAGAGTTAACACGCAACTGCGCGATTTCATTCTAAATTCGAGTAAACATTGAATCATGTATATCGCATCGGTACTTCCCACAAAACAGCTCGTTCCACAACGCTGAGGGTGTCCAAAAAACGAATTTTGGAAGAGGCTCGTTCAATGGGTTGGAAGTTCAAAGTGTTCCTTGGTGATATGCTAATATTGTGTTGAGTCCAGAATCGACGTAAGCCACTGGTAGGAATTTAGGTAAAATTTCTACACTAGAAAATGTTACTTCACGTGTAGAAGATGCATGCCGACTTCCACGAAGATATCTAGAATGATATACCTGATATTATAAAAAAGATCTGTTTACCATTCTGTATGTCAAAAGTTTATAACGTTCAGGACATACCTTCGTACCAGCGTACACCTGCACATGCGAGTAGTACACCAGCGATGGTCTGATCTGGGTCTTGTGGAATGCAATTTTCTGGATCGGAAGGTACGCCAACCTAGCAAGGCCGGTCACATGTTTGTGCCAGGACGTTATTGTTGATGAAAAAAAGTGTTTTGTACTTGCCATCTTAATATCCTCATCTCACTATTTCATTAACATCTGCATGGTACTGTCAGAACTATAGAGAGGTTGAGGATCAGCTAGCATTAGCTCGATTTTAAATATTCCATTTTGTTATTACAAAATAAGCATGTAAATCGTAAACGCTATTACTTGCTGAAACTCTTCCATCATGAAATTGTGTAAATTAAATGCAAGGCTTTCTTCGATTTGATCGAAACACGTAATAAGTTTTATTTGTGACACATTGTGTTTATTTTATCTTAAAATAGGCATGAAAATTAGACATAACCTATATATTTTATTAAACCTACAGGCACGTACCCATGGGGAGCGCCCACCCCCCGAACACACAATATTACCACTTTTGAAACTGCCTCCCCCTCCGAAATAAAATTCTGGGTACGTCCTGCAAACCTATAATAATAATAATAATAATACGTAAATTTTAGCTGACCCTGTTTCTAAAGAATAAAATAGCATTCAACATTCCCTGTCATATTAAATGTTTTTCTTTGCACCATTACAAAGTTAAACTTTCAAAACCTGAGGGCTGAGGGTAAGTAAAAGTTTTTGTATATTTCGAAAGGGTGAACCCTTGCATAGAGGGTGATGGCCGAATAAAAAGCTATCCCCTCCATAGGTCTTTATTCCTGAAAGAGTTTTAATTGAATTGCAACCACAGAATGACGCTTTTTCTTTAGAAGAGCGATAAAGTTTTAATTATTATTTTTTCAGCGGAAAATGAAATACGCCAAATGAAATTCTTTAATTTGAGTGCTGTTTGATATGATTATCTTTCAAGATAACGCTGACTGGATTTATTGTTCAAAGCAAGTTCGAATCAGATTAGATTGCCAAACATTAATGGACATAACATCCATTAAAGAAGGTATTTCCTAGATACTCAAAGCTGACTCTACCATATACTTGTGATCATGAACTGGAATGGAAGATGATGGAAAAATTAAAGTTATACAAAAATGGTTTTTCTTGATATAGTTTTACTGAAATTACATTTTGGTAAATCAACAAATCATCATTGCGTTTGCTAGAATTGTTCTCACCTTTAACAAACAACATTTTCTTAATCATCACATTTAATTTAACACAATCATTCACAATAATAAATTCCTTTCTATTAGATATAGAGTATCTTATATAAGGCATGCTCTCCTGAAAGGACATTTTCAAACAAAACAAGATATTCAAGGTCTTAGGAAGGAAAATTTCAATTTTTCATCTCCAAAATTATGGGAAATCTACTCTAGCTTAATCAATTAGAGGTACTGGTTTCCTTCATAGCGTAATGATGTAAAATCGGTATTTTTAGAAATGTAATTCACACACGCAACAATCCCCAATACGGGTTTCGCACATAGTCTACTCTTACGATTATCTAGCATACCCTCTGAAAACAGAACCGCATTACAGAATGGTATTTAACCTCTTTTAAATGGAGTCAAGAAGTATTGAGTCTGTATATCATGTGCAACGATATCAGTTTCACAACTGTGGAACAACCTGAAATGAGAATTTTGGAAATTTTTAAAACTATTTGAGAATAGAGTTATATTTTCGATATTTGTATTTTTAATCCAAAATGCACGCTTCCGGTTAGGTCTTATCAATATATATATATAATTATATATATATATATATATATATATATATAAATAATTGATATAGGGTGAACTCATTGACTCGGATATCGTGTTTTATACCCTTATTGCTCTGTTATAGCAAAAAAGCAGAGATATTTATATTTAAAATATAATTCGCAATTATAAAACATGAAAGCAATTCAGGTTTCCACGGATCGATATTTTTTCAATTTGGCTATCTTATTAAAATTTCAAATTGAAAAGTATATATATATAAATATAAATCCGAACGTTTAGTAGAATAATCCAATTATTTTTTTCGATATCATTAAATTGGCATTTTTAATTAAATTAAAGCCGATAGAAAATGACTGCCTCATATTAAACGTACATATAAAATTCAGGACGTCCAATGTATGCATGGCCGATGGCCGTTCTAGTATTTATAACATATTAAACCGATTATGGGTGTCTGATAAATTATTCCCAATGCGGAACAGCTTTATATTCGGAGATAATATTAATTTTAATATTTTATTACGACCGATAATGGGAAATATACATTTTGCTGGACACATATTGCACTATAAGTATATACTATTCAATATAATCGAGTACATTTGTTTGTAATGCAGCTTATTAGATATATTTTTATGATGGCAACACTTTTTTCTGAATCAAATTTAATCCATGTTTACAGTTACGAATCATACTCATCCAACCAAACTTCCCTATTTTTTATCAGTTGATGATCCACGCGATAACGTACAGCGAGGTACGTGATAATCACTAGTCAGAGAGGCGAAATTAGGTGCGCGGTTACAGGTGCGAACGATTCACAGATGGATGGCATGAACGACAGCTTACGTTAGAAGAGTTCTTTTGAACTTCAAAGTTTTGTTTTTTAAGAAGATGAACAGTTTTCCATTTAAAAAAGACCTTGACAAAGGGTCTAAACCAGTGGTTCGGTTCTCAGGGACCGATCCCTGATGGGCTTCCAATGTCACTATCAACGCCGGTGGTCCTCAGGGCTGTGTCTTTCCTCCAATGCTCTTCTTGCTGTACATCAACGAACTGAAGTGACATTTAATCCCGTTGTTCCATGTTGCGCGGTTTCACAACATCTCAAATAATAATCAACAGTAAAGATGACTATTCTGATAAATCATAATTCTTTATTGTATATATACAGGTTGAGGAGATTATAGACAGATTTTTAATGTCACAATTCAATTAATTATACCAACCTCAAAAGACCCAAAGGTTGTAGAAGTGAGATCAACATAACCTGATTGTTGTCCGAGAAATTCTGGTTCAAACGTTTATATCGCAAAGTTCATTCAGTTTGAAGTGTAGAAGAAAGAAGAGGGAAAGTACGATATTGCCATGGAATTATGGCAACATTAAACGGCCCATTCCGGTGAAATATGCTTTCCATTACCATCCAGCCGGCAGAGATATGGCACAAAAAAGTTTTAAAAGATCGTTGACATTATTTATTCGGACGATTCATTGAGGCCCTGGGGTCTCTAATATGTGGGACTTAGTCCCAGTAGCATATTTGTGTAGGAGTCGTAATGAATTGCTTGTCTGTTGTCTAGTCCAAGTTACCAGACAAGATAATTACGTATAGCAGGATTCTGCAGGAGAATATGTCCTCGGTAAATTATAATTCAAAAAAACACCGCACAAAAAATAATGTTTCCAATTATTGAGATTTTGTTGTTGATTGTAGAAAAACATAAGCTGCTTTTTACTATACGCTTTGATATATCGAAGATGTTACTTTTTTTTGTCTAAATCAAACTTTAATGTTATAGTGAACAGAAGACTTGATTTTTTGGTCAGCAAACAGGCGAGAATCCATTTATTTTGGGAATTAATTACACCGAAAATTTTCAGTGCAGATTTAAAAAAAACTTTATTACTGTAGTCTCATCGGTTTTCACTACGTGTAAAAATATAATGAATATGACGTCTTGTAGTCTGTGAAAATTGAATTAAAAGATATCGATACATTGATAGATACACAGGTACATACAGATGAAGTTAATACATGCTTGTTAAAAAGGAAGATATAAGCAACTGAAAATTACAGATTACAGGGCGTTTCAAGTTACTTCTATATTTCCGCAAAGCTTGCACCTCTTGAACACTGATGATGTGATAGATATGAAATAGACTGTTTAAGCCCTGACAATGTGAAGAAAACATTTTTAGGTGTGGAAATTTTCAAATTAACCAGACGTCTGGATGGTGGTTTGAATCCTACTGATGCATAACTTTTTCCGTCTCTCGAATTTTTCAATTCGATTATTATTCCAACTAACTTGTATCTGAGCCCTGGATGTGAAAATTAAGAACAGAGAGTACTGATGAAGCTATTTTGCAGCAGCCGTATCCATCCATTAACAATAGTGTGAACCTGTTTAGCGTGAAAAAGACAAAAAGTCCTTCTGCAAAAAGATCCTCTCTATTAGTCCCTCCACCTTAATCGGAACCGTACTACAGCTCCAAAGGAAAACAAGAGATGTAAAAGTAATACCGAGTTGAATATGTGATGTCTTCAGACAAGGACAGACACTTAAGTGGAACTAGTACGGGAGAACGAGTGTCACCATGATCGTAGGCAAAAATTATTCCCCAAGAGGAGATCAACCCATATCTCCATAACATGTGTAGACTGGAACAAAAGAATGATCAAAATCAATAGTAATGATAATAATCACAATAATAATAATAGCAATAGCTTGGGTACTGACTTGGCACAGCTTGTCAGTACCAGATTATACCGCAATCTGGTGAGAAGAGTGAAGATGATAATAATAATAATAACCTTTGCATTCTTAAGGTTCGTTATTGAATTTTCGGCTCTTGCCGAAATGAACATCGTCTTGAAGGTGGAGGAGAAACGGACAAAGTATCAGGAGCTCCTCAGCCAGCTTCACAGACTTTGGCCAGACCACACTGTTCTGCTGTAATGGTAATTGGATCCTTAGGTGGGATGAGAAATACGTTGATCTCTGCTTTAAATTCTATACCGACAGTTGTTGTGAAATGGAACAGCAGCCCGCCGGTGTATCGAAGCCCGGGCTTGCACATCTTTTTCACACATAATATTAAATCTCTGAATATTTTCGGCCACTTACTGTATTAGGAGTTAGGTATTATCATGTGATTTCATTTATTCATCAGAAGCCTACATAGTAATGGCAAATATCGAAGTAGTCGATGCAACGGATCCAGAATTCTTTTGGGTGATCGAATCAAATTGCAGCACTTTTTTATACCTGCTCATATATTATTCCTCGCATACTGTCAACCGATTATTCAAGAAATTAGATCCTTATTCCCTCCGTACCCCTACGTCATTGAGCGTCGCGATCGATACATCATTTAGGCTGTTTCCATGGCAGCACGTGCCTCTTTTACCCCTACCCCACACCCTTCAACCCTCCTTATATTAGTGCTATACAGCAAGGAAAATGAATATTTTCTATTTAAACCCTGTGAGTGTGTAAGGGGTGGATAACCTCAGCGGAAGTGGAGCAAGACGGAGAAATGCTGATAGGAGGAGGGGGGCAGAAGTTTTTAGGGGATGATTCGTTTAAAATCGTAGAAAGACATAAAAAAGAGATGCAGACTAAGCGTACTGTTTGCATCTATTGAACTTTCTTTAAAAGCTTACCAATGGACTTGGTGGTGGTGAAGAAAATAGCTATCTCATGTTTTTATGCTAGGTGAAGCTCTTCTAGCTGTTGCCGGGAAAAAACTCATAGTATGAGACTACGGATATTCAGTATACTCACTGAAATCCTTGGTTGCCTGCTATGTGTCCTACTACGGCAATTATTGCTGCATTTAGTCATGGTGGGTAGCGTAAAGTTCTGATATATATATATAATAGTATTTATACTTATCTGGTTTTGGGGAAAAAGTGTTTAGCCCCTCAAAAATTATATCAACTAGATTGACTTTTTTTCACGTACAGTTGTATCAGTTTATTGAAAATTTTAATCAGATCCTAGAGCTGCTGATCTGCTTTTTGAATTTTTTTTTGAGGAATTTGTTTAATTTTTATAAATTTTGAGTGATTCCTGGTGCTGATAACAAATACGGACACCATTTCCAGGCAAAGCCTTAGGAATAGACTACAGTGCTTATATTTTCTCTATGACATTCCGGTCTCAGGATTTTTTTCCAAGATTAAAATTCGAGGTGTGCAGAACAACTGTTCTAAATTGGACAAAATATCATTTTTGAGGTAACTCGGAGGTTCTGAAACCGAATACAGCCCTGTTTTCAGACCTCATCTAAGGGAGCAAACCAGAGGATCATTTTGATGCTTTGCCTCTCAAATGCGCACACTCGCTTTCCTGAAAATGCATATACCTGTACCTATATCTGTATTTTTCTATTTATCTGAAGAAATCACTATACATAAATCGTGACCAAAAAGGTAGAACCATTTTATTCCGGTAAAATAACAGTTTCGATCAACACAGGTAAAAGATGTCTTCAACGGCTCCATAGAGCGTGATACAGGGTCTCCTTTGCATCTCAAACAGCCTCTTACTACGTCGATGGTTATTACATCATGAAATTCAATAAAAAAGTAACGAAACTTCTTCCATGAAGCCCTTATTTCTTTTATCTTTGAAAGTCTCGCAGGCAAAATATATTAGAATAAAAGTTTCCGTGGTGCTCGCCCAACTTACTTTCGGAATAATTCAAGAGTGCAGCCAGGCTCAATGCAGGTAAGTTCATCATGCATTTCCTGGACGAGTTATAAAACTGCTAACGTTACAGCAATTTCTATAGCATTTGATAAACTGAAATCATCATAGATGCACGCTCAGCCATCATAAAGTAAATGGTATGCTAGAAAAAAATTTGTTTAAAGAAGTCAAATTAATACAAGATAAAATTGGATCTAGTTACTTCGATAATTGTATTTGACTGATTCTACCCTTTGGTGCAGTTTAAATAGTTTATTTTATCGTCAAAGCATACTTTTTTGAGCAGATACCAAAAGGAAAGGCAGTATCTGTAACAGCTATCGATGAAGATCTTCTATATATATTCTATCGAAACAGGTAGGAATTGTTTGTATGCCGGTTGGATTGCCCTCACATATTCAAAAAATGTTCAACTGCTGTTTTACACGGTTTTGTTCAAACGTTCTGTGAATTAATGGCCTCCAATATCGCCAGATCTCAACTCAGTGGATCGCTGACTGTCGGACATCAATGGAACATCTCAAAATTGAAAATGCGTGGATATTAATTAGTGGCATGGAGTATCATAAGTCAAAAGATAGTTTAATGGTAGGCAATTAAAAATTGTATACTTTAAAAGAATATTCTCAACAAAACGATTGGCTCCCAAAGCGATTTTTTTCAGAAAAGACAAATATTCATTTGTTCCGAAAATAAAATTATGGTAAATTGTAGAGAATCCAATGGGAAGCCCCCAGCGAGCCATTATCGAAAATATTGCAATAATTGTAAAGCCATCCTTTTTGTGCGAACGATAAAACCGGTTAAATGCCTCGTAAATTTTCAAGCTCCCTCCGACATGATGCATTTTATAGAACAGCTAATCTCCACTAATGAAATATTAAAATAAACACGGCCCCTAGAGCCAATTTAAATGATTTAAAATTCAATAGCATGTTCTTTGCGTTAATGGTGTAATAAATATGGAGATTTCTTAGATAAGATTTCCTCACAATTGTGTTGTTTTATTAGGTACTTTAGCAAGGTGGACTCCAATCGATATAAAGTGGTGTCCCAAAAAAAACTGGCCGCCAATTTAAACCACATGTGAATAACTTTACTAACATTTCGGCTTGCTTGGTAGCCTTCATCAAAGCACATAAATGAAATTTTAAAAGAGCAGATATATCTTCTTATAGAAATTCAGTTAAAACTATTATGAAGAACCAAAACACAGAAGATTGATTAGCATTGTCAGAAAATCTAATAAAATAAGACATAATGCATCATCATGTACTCTAACTCTTCTTAGTAGTTCAAAGTGAGCTCTTATTTTAAAAATAAGACTGTTATCCTAGGTAATAGTAAATATCAATGAATATGAATGTGATGCGAAGTGTATAAGGGTTTTCGTTGTTTGGTATGAGATTGTACAATTATTGTGTATACGGCTGAAATAGATCAATAGCAAATTGTGGTGTATTAACAAAATATTTTTTTTGTTTAAGTATTCGAAATAAACATTTATTTATGCGTCCCAGATACAAAAAGAACAGATTTATTCAACTAAATATTACATTCTCAAATAAAATCAAGAGTAGAGTAGAACTACACGTCGATGACGTCGATTTACTTTTCGAGGAAATAAATATGGTTCAGAGCAATAATACTATGAGTATCATCTATAAATTTCATATTCACTTCTTTTATACAAAACAACTTATCCAGCCGTAGATAGGGAGGGACTTCAAGTACTTGAATCACCTTCGATCAAGATTCTGGGATTAATATCAACAATAGCATGTCAGCGTCCCAGAAGGAACAATTGCTGCGACTCTACAAAGCTCAGACCAGACCATCCCTGGCGTATTGCTCTCATGTATGGGGATGCGCCCACTAGCAGAAGACAAATCTATCAGGCAGTGTGCCTTCTAAATTTAAATTTAGGAAAATGGATCTTAGAGATCAACCCCACTTCCAGTTATCACTCTCACCCTAAACGACGGTGCAAGAAATGTTGTAATACCTATCTGGATAATTTAGATTTGAGTTGTATGTGTGATAATAGTCAAGCTAATCTCAGAGTAAATATTATGGATGGAAGTTTCTCCTCTATCTTGGTTCGGGCTGTCGAGGTTTTGTTTGATTTTTTCAATTTCATCCAATTTTGATGTTCTTATGCTCAATTATTATACATATAAATTGCTGTCTGGAAATTCTACATCAAAATGCGCATCGCAAGCAAAATGTACCGATTCATAAAAAATATGCAATGTGTCTTGCAATAAAGTGAAGCAGAGTGATGGTGAGCGAATCTATGATGCAAAAAACCCAATTATTCAGAATTGCGCACTTCTGACTACTCGCATTTCTCTCGCGTTACGGCATGATTCAAAATTGAAAATAAACATCCAACGAAATCAAACAGCAGCTTAGGACCATAAGCGTAACACGAGCTATGGAGTCCGAAAGGTGCGTTTCTATAATACTCGTAATACGTAGGGGATGCTATGTTTATTCGACGTAGTGACTTGTCAGTTAAATGTTTTTTGAGATTTTTTACTGTTCAAAAATATCATCGCTTTGTCTCTAGATGCGAACAACAGGCCTTATTTTATATTCGGAAGAAAAATTGTTTCCAGGAGCGTCTACTTAACATCACCACTGGAACTGATTGAGATAAGAGCCTACGTAGCTCAATTGGCAGAGTGTCTGTTAGGCAAGAGAGGGCTTGTAAAGTAGAACAAATTTTATCAACAGAATTGGTTTCTTATGCTTTTTCAAAGTATTGTCCTCCACAATATATTTTTGCATCCACAAAAGCCATTCTTGAAAATATTTTCCCCAGTCTTCTGGCCGTGATTTATTTCATCTTTAAAGGCTTTAAAGGTATCAACTGCTTCTGATGTTAAACTTAAACCCGTAGGTAATTTATCCTTGACCTCCGGAAATAAGAAATCACTCATAATTTTTGTTCTGGGCATTCAATTACTCATTCGTCTTTTGGAAGGCCTGAGGCAAACTGCAGTGTACCATTCTAAGTTAAGTGTATATGTTTTTTCCAGTGCTACTGTGGAAACATGTCCAGTAATGCCAATAAAGGTGGCGAAAATCTTCTTGTTCAGGCTTTTTTCACGAACAACTTTTCTTCAAAGATCCAATCTGACGATTTTTGTTTTTTTTTCATCACCTAGTCTACCCCTGTTCCATCACCTGTGATGATATACACCAAATTAGACTAGGCGACGCATGTTCAAAACGATCTAGTGTAGACCGACACCATCTAACAAGATCTTCTTTTTGAGTTGGAATCAAGTTTTGGAGAACCAACCATGAACAAATTTCTCGGGCTATCAAATGTTTGTGTAAAATAGTTGAATGCTTATTAACAAGCAGATTGAAACGTCGGATCGAATTGGTTGCAAAACTAGCATAACAACGCTTACTAGATTTAGATGCTCAACGTAAAGACAACGTTCTCCATTCCTCCAAATGCCAGCGTCTTTCCCAAAGTAGTCTGAGAATATTAAAACTTCAAATAAGTTTAAAACGGAAAACATGGATTACAGTATGTCCTTTGCCACCTAATAAGTAATTCATCCACGATGGTATCATGATGGACTCCGTTGTATCCACCCATGACAGCGAGTGAGTGCGCATCATTTTATCTGTATTTAAAAACGCTTTTTAGACAAACCGAATATGCCCCTTGCAGGAAATTAAAAATGGTAATAAATATTCATGGGCTTGTCAGGTGCTGATGTAAAAATAATTCAATTATTGGAACCAAATGATTGATATGTCTGCCGAAAAAAGAAAAAATGTAGTCTGCCACATGGCGGCTGTATGGAAATTTTTGATGGAGAGTCGTCACATACATATACATGTATTTATATGCATACGATTAGCCTCAGAAATTCATTTTAGTTGGATGGGAGGATGGGATTAAATATTATAGGTATAAAAATTGTTTTTGCTTCCGAGGCAGAGTCAAATGAATAAATAAATAAAGTACTTATTGTAACAAAGTTCCAATTATAAGACAATTAACTAAATCAATATCCAATACCTATAAACTGTAAATGTCGGAAGAAATAAACTTGTTAGAAGCTAATGAGGATAATAGAAAAAACATAAATGTGACTGATCAGGCCTACATAATCAAAACACTAAATTAATATGCCGTCTCAGGTAGACTTCCCTCTATAACTCGGAGAGACCTTTCTGGATTTTGATAAAACGTTGACGCAAGGTTTACTGTAAGAAGGACGAAAAAGCTCTTCAACTCTAGCTTTTGATAATTGGTTCAGTGACAGCGGGCTTATCGTCAAAAGACGAAAAGCTCAACTTTGGTTTTTGAACATTTTCGAAACCTTTTCTTATTTTCTTAGAGATTCTGGGGAGTTTAAACATCGGAGTTGGGTGTAGGGCGTGATGAAAGTTAACAATGTATTTCACGTGCTGTGATATAAGTTTATTAAATATTCTTGTCGGATTTCAGAACTAAAAATCTACGTGAAGCAGATTTAGGAAAATTTGAAAATTCTAAGAAGCTTGGTAATTTCTTGAAAATATTTGAGGTCTGTCATTAATTCCAAAAATTTTTACTGACATGCAATAGTCAGTAGCTACAAATCATCAGTTCCAAAGATATTTATCATAATATTTGGACTTCTGCCCTCAAATACATGACTATACAGATTCTGGTACGCTTGTCCTATCTATATAAATCCTGTGCTAATTTAATGAAATTGATTAGTTGATATGGCACACATAATGGAAGTACTTAGCGCGTTAATTAAAATAATTTAATAAACGCACACCTCAACTTTTTTGTTATTGAGCCGTCTGCTATTATATTCATAGAGTTTAATTGAATTTTCTCTCTGTAGGTAATAAAATTGTTTGATATGCGTTTTACTGAAATTTATTACAACTTATTATTCAATGTAAAACATAGTTGCTTTGAGATATTTCACAGAATCTGTTACAAATCAGATTAAACTACAGTTTGGGGATGAAACTGAGACATATATAAATCTTGTTATTTCAATAACTATTGATGAAATCGAGTCTCGATAGTATCGATATAGGACTTTAAATAGCTTCAGAGCGTTTGCATTTGCTTCTTGAGGTAACAGTTGTGTTCGCAGAGATCCCATCATGCGTTTACTTCACAAACTAACTTTTTTCTAATATTTTTGGAGCTCACACATGGCCACTTCCTTCAATTAGTTTCAAAGTGGCTAAGAGTCAAAAATAAATGATAAATATCGAAGTAACTTTTCTCGCGTATGCGTGAGAGGCAAAATGAAGTGTTTTCACTAATGAAAAAAGTACGAAAAAGCAAAATTATTGTTTTTAGTGCCTCAAAATTAGAAAAAAATTACAAAAATCCTAGAAATATAAAACACGACTTTTTAAACAATTTATTACGTTTTTATTCGAAAAAAATACAAATATCCTCATGAAATTAAACAAAGTAAATCTACACATATCTCCATGCTTCGCGCACAACGGCGCTGCCCATTGGCAACTTACGAAGTCAAGGTCACAGCAATTGGACTGCCTAAAACCCGACGCTGGAAGATGAGTGTTGATGTTGCTATCACACCCTTGACTGGGTTACGTATATACCACCCAATTGCTCTCTACAGTCAGACGGCCAGGCTATACTGACGATTCTAGGCTGAAAGCACAACATGAATTGTCAATTGCAAGTTTGATGCATAGTGGAGAGCATACAGTCAACAAAGTAAATCTGGGAAGGTTGATTGATGAGAATTACTTCCATGGAGGACTTTGGGGATTTCTGAATACCAAACCACTCTGATATCTTAGCAAGTAGATGTACTTAAAGTCGATTGAACTAATAAAATATCGACCATAACTTACAATCCCGTGACATAACACTAACTATAAATTCCAAACCAAATTAAATAAACATTAGCAGATGATGAATTGTAATTTGTGATGTTAAATGTATGTTTGGACATACTGACATAGGCGTCACTAACCAGGGTATCTCTAAATTTCGTACTCCACAGGACAGGAAAATTTTTAAATTCTATGTATTAATTTAACATGCACTTAGAAACTCGACAAAAAATCTCATGCTAGATTCCCTTTTGATTTCCGATTAGAGACTCTATTCCTAAGCTTAGTAGACATTCTGCCTGCTTGAATCAGAGTGGAGATGATATTAAGTGCAACCCATCCGGGGGTAGTGTCTAATTAGCTCAAAGGCAGCGCAACTGACTGAAAATCAGATGAGTAGTTAGCATCTCGCAATATATATATACATATATAAATACCTAACCTCAAAACAAAAAACTTTGGTATTTTATTATGAGAGTAGGTCACCTTATTGATCGGTTGGAAAAATGTTTACCATAGAAAAGGGTGATTGAAAACTCGAACAGGGGAGAGAAAAATCCAGATAAATGCTCTATTGCGTCTCCAGAATTCTGAGAAGTCTAGAGTAGGGTGGTGCAGAGTATCATTCATACATATTCTTGAAAAAATATTTCATATTTTATTTTACTTCGCACGCCAATGGGCGACGAAACTCTAAACTGATACCATTGCGTGGGAATCACAGAGTCAAGCTACTTGACGCCATTTTTTAACGGCGCCGCCATCGGTAGCCTCTTGATTCAATGATGGTGTGCACTGCAATCCCGCCCCGTTTCGGATCGGACCTGCACGTAGTCAATATATTATTAGCGTTACTATAAATCTTCATCTGCTAGAACAAAACGCATTAGCGAAAGTTGTTAATACCTTTGGACATTTTCAGATACATACTTGCATAACGTAATGCGACCAGTTTACAGCTGTAATGAAAATTAACAACCGCTTAAGTCCGGTGTTTATGAGGGTGTCATATTTTATACCGGATTAATTAAGAAAAAAAGATGAATATGAGCTATGTAGAATGCTGAACGCGGACAAACTATTGTGAAGCATTGTAGTGCCGGAAAGTACTTCTACCGCTACCATCGTGTTAAATCAAAGGCGTCGATAGGGGGTAATAAGAATAATTACCTCCTTCCCCTACACTTTTACAGGTACTTTTACAGACTAAAAATTAAAGTGGAAGCAGAAAAAAATAATATTTGATTAAATCTGCGCTATATTCTCCCCATTAAATAAAAATAAATGTTCAAAATGGGCACAGATCGTTTAACATCGTATTGGATGTGTACCTACCACTGACGATATAACACTAATAGACCTCCTATGTTTACAAAAACTTTCGTCAGACATTGGTGCACAGTTGCCCGAATTCACCAAAGGACTACAATAACATTAATTTTTCTACATAGCTAGTTCACAAGATCGCATGAATATGTTCTACAATGAATATCATAGCCACTGAATAGTAATGAAAGTAAAAAATAACTTCATAATTTAGAACAAACCTGCAATGTTAATCACACCTCACACACTAGCTGGCAACATGGCTTTATATTAAATTCTGACTGCTACTAGCCGCTACGTAGCATTTTTCATTCATATTTTGCAAATTTGACGTCTGTCGGCATTTGAAAGAACCGAACCGTCAACCGTTTACGTCAGGTCACTGTCAACCGCTTTGCATTTTGACGTGAGCGTTCGAATCAGACATCGTAGTTTTTGTTCATTTTCTCTGTTTGATCTGGTTTGAATTTTGCTTATTGTTGCCAAAATGATGATATATTGTTATGTGTGTAAGCTGTTCAGCACCCAGGCTGAAGCTGCAGGTGTAACCTTCCATCAGTAAGTATAATTGTGTACTTTTTCAAATTCCCGCCATGTCAAATTTCGTTATTCATCCAAATGTCATCGATGTTTACAAACAGAAATTACGGTCCCCATCAAGCGGCCATCTTGCCATCTTCCCCTGTCCCCGCTGGTCCCCTCGCCCAAAGTCATGTTTGACTATAGACATAAATGAATTTATGAATGAGATACCAGGTCTTCAGTTGTTCTATCGTCGTTGGTACCTACACATTTCAGAAATTAGGGTTATCTTACCTAATCAATCGCAATGGTACTCCAACATGGACCCTTTTCTTAAATCACGATAATCTTCAGGAAAAAAAAACAACTTGGTGCCCACAAGCTTCAGGGAGTGCTGTAGAGTACCAATAACTATGAATACAACCTTTCTATGAACCTACCAAATATACAACAATAAAAGAAAAACAATGGTGTGAGATGTAATCAAAAAGTTACTGAACGTGTTGATTTTAATTCATCTACAAGTCTCCATTGGGAGAGAAAGCAACAGCCCTCATCTACCAGACTTTCGTATTCAGGTCCGGGAAATATTTCGAAACAAGTTATAAGTAAACTTATTTAAGTTGAGCTTGTTTTTTATTCCATTTTCGGAGCTGTATTTTCATTTTAAAAGCATTTCTCATGAATAAGCAAAACCGCCAGGCTTGTCTCCCCTCGTCGTTCTCTTCCCCATTTCAACTCAGCATCCCCTATGCAGATTCAGTTCCCTCGAAATTGCACTTTTAAAAGGGTATCAGAAATTGTCAATACTTTCAGGCTTATTGACTTTGTCCTTTATATGCAGTAGTATTAGTGAGTATAGACCAAAGATCGACTATAAAAGATTAGCTGAGTAACAACTAAAAAAAATACATTGGTAACAGTTTCAAAGAAAACTCATTGCATATATAATAAATCAAAAATAAATCTCGGTCTCTTTCCTTACAGTTAATGACACAGTTTGAAAACCTAGGCACTTAGGATATTTCTTGAAGTTGTTGCCGATTTGTCTGTCTGTCGTTTCTCTGTTGTCTGTATTTAGTCTGTCCGGTTCAAATAGGTAATCTACAAGGACAAATATGCTACAGAGTTTTTTGATCTATCTAGAACGGCATTGTATATATTTTTTATAGATCACATCTGGCAAATATATAAAGCTGATAGCGCCCCAGAAGCGCTACGAGAGAATAAATATCCATTACCATTAACCTCGAAACGCTGTACGCGGTAGCCCATTCCACAACGCTGAGGTTCTGCAAAGAAATGACTTTTGGTAGAAGCACGTTTGAAATGTTGAAGAGAAGAAGACTGATGAGTTGGTGTTATTAAGCTAGACAGTCCGATCGAATATTTACCATAGTAGAATATATACGGAATAGAGACGAAGATCGATGTCCTAGAGCCAACCCTGACACTAGTCTGTGCACGTCGCCATGTTTGAAACTTACTCTAGATATTCGGTGTAATTAATCGTTTTTATTCGACTGGCTGTATTATTTGGACAACTTTCAGGGATCTCCACTTTGCTGAAAAGTTAGACATCTCATTTATTTTAAAGTTTAATCTCAAGAAATGAATCTAATTATAATTTGTATTAGTTATGTCTTTTTGTTCAGAAAGTTCAGTTTTAACCGCTTCTGCATTTATATGCTGGCAAAATTTCTTTTGTGTCTGTCGAACACTATTATATTTAAATCAGTTGGTGAATGTTATTCATTTTTTTGAATTAAAGTAGCATTCATTTATTTTAAACTCTGTACAGAGTCAACCCAATTTTAAGGTTCTAGTCAGTCAAAATGTATATAGTAATCTGTAAATATAATGTAAATATAACTTAGCAGTCTTAGTAGCTAGTAGTTGTTAGAACACGAGCTGAACTAAGAAGCCTCCTTTAAAAACAAAAATTAGTCTCGCAAATTAAAACAGCTTGATAAAAATTAAATCTTTTAAAATTATTTATAATTTTCCAAAAACCTTCCACCTTCAGCCATTGAAAATAAATCCACCACATTTGTATTTGAATCGCAGATCTATGAAAGATTGTCTTTTCCTAACAAGTACTGGGAACTACTGGGTTCAAAAGTCTATAGATGACAGATCGTCATTAACCAACGCCACAAAAAATCGCGTTTTTCTTATCTCCGAAAACATTTTCGGAAAATGATGGTACATCGTAAACGTCCAAAAACCTCCAATTTGCGTGGGAGTAAGCCTCGGTGGTAACTGTGCATCCTGCAGAAAGAAACTACGATCCTCTATTGAGATTAACAGCCTCTTATTTTTAATTCCTCTTTGCACGAGGGAGTTTTTGTCATTGTGGCATATTTAATGTATAATATGCAATTAGAAATGGCTGCTTCTATTGTCCTCTAGTACAAAGAAGAAAAGTAAAGATAAACTTGAAGACAATGGCTTTTGTCGCCAAGATGTGTTGGTTGGGAATTCTCTCTCCGCAAATAAACACTGAAAAAACTGCTGCTCGCTGTTTATCTCTACAGGATTATAACGAGATAAAGCTGTTTTGTCTACCGCGATTTATTCCACCAAAGTTTGCGGGAATTATGTAACGAAATGTTTTCGTCGGACTGTCTGACGTTACATCATAAAGGAAGTAGGTACAACAGTTATGATACTAATTCAAGAGGGAGAGATTGTATAGGCGCAGCTGTTAAATATGATCGCCCAAAAGGCGAATATGAGATACCTTTTTTAATGTTCTACATACACATTTGTATCACTCATTTCTGCTGATCTGCCTCTATCTTTTTGTTTATCTTTTTTTTCATCACGTATTCTCAGTAACCGTTGCACCGATTCTGATGAAATTTGAGGAACGGTATGGGGTAATAGGAGGAAGTGCTACTATATTTATAAAAATCGGTGTAATCCGACCTTCAATCGTAAATCTAAACTATTTTCGCGGATATTTAGGATCGTTCAATTCTTCTACTAAGAACACGAAGAACCTCAGCACTTACTCATTCTGCCTTACGTCAAAGGAATATCAGATGGAATCAAAAGAATAGGTCAGCGATACAAGATCCAAACGAGATTCTCTAGGACTGCCACCCTCAGAAGTATCCTAACAAAAACTAAGCCCAGGAATGAATCTCAAGAGACAAAGGACTGCATCTACCAGATACCATGTCAATGTGGCAAAATCTATGTTGGAAAAACAAAAAGGCCACTGGAAGTAAGAATCAAAGAACATCGTCTCAACACCCAGCGAGCAGAGACAGGAAAATCTGGAATAGCTGACCACGCATGGACGGAGCACCATAAAATAGCTTGGGCCGACGCTAAGGTTATTGCCAAGGAACCGCATTGGTATCGAAAGAAATTCAAGGAGGCGGCATTCATCACCAACAACAGCAAAGTGTACAGCAAACCCAGCGTAGACATTAAACCAATCTGGCAGCCACTCATAAAGAAGATCAATAGACTACGACTGGGCCAGACAACAAACAATGACCGACAAACAGCCACGTCAGCAGACCGGAATACCGCCCATCGAGAACCAATCAGAACAGACCGCGCACAACGTCACGTCACCGGACGGGGTATAAATAGGCATGAAAGGAACGTGTTCGCCAGTTCACCTGAAGACGATTGAAGATAGCACATCAATCGAAACGTCGTGATACTTAAAATGGAAGTCCGAAATCAAACTTTTCATGAATCCACCTTGTCTACAAGTTTCAAACAACAACTATATCCGTATCAAGATCAGGATGATGAGTGGATCACTTTCTAATGGCGTTTTCGTTATCTGCCAATTTGTACAATATTCACAGTTCCAAGCTGATCGATATAAAAAGTATTTCCTTCTTCATCCAAATAACTATAGTAAGTACCTCCCATCTCTAGCTTAATACGGCGTCTAAATAAATCTGTCTTATTAGCACGCCAAGCATCCTTTTGAAGTGTTATTTACCAAGCTCGTAGTTTGTTCTGCGAGCTGTTTGTGTCTGCATCCTTGAGTAGCACGAAAAAGTTGTTTAGCCCAAGTGTCCCATCTTATTCCAGTACAACGGAAGAGTGTTTCTTTTGATGCGACTGACTGAAAGTAGGTCGGCGAAATATTAGTTGATTCGTATCATGGGGCATGAAGCTCCTTCACAAATTAAAATAAAATCACACCTTCATTACGAACTGCCTTATACTGCGCCTTCAGTTACTAATAAACAGACTTTGTACCTGTACTCAATAATAAATTGTCCTAAGCTTTTTTTTATCGTCACCTGCCGGGGTTTATGAACCTTTTTTTTGTCTATTTGGTCTGCATATTGATGTATGGGTGGATGTTTATTTTTCTTAGGTACTACGCTCGTTAGTACTGCCTGTCACAGGGTCGCTTGATATAACTGGGATACATGTGGAATTAAGTATTCATATTTCCGACAATCAATCTTATCTTAATATTTGGTTTTTTGCTGTATAACCTCAGAAGTGGGATTCAACAAAACTCTAAGCTGCTTGTTAAAATAAGTGGTCGAAACACGTGGCGGGTTTCCAAAAAAGTGGTTTGGCGAGTGATAAAACTAAGTAGCGTTTGTGGTTGTTGCCCCAAAGTATCATACATTTCTGGAAATTGTAATAATAATCACGTCTTTATTGTTCCACTACAGTGGGGCGAAGAATAGAGGGATGAAAAAACCATGTGTTACATAAACAGACAGCAAGCTTATAAGTTAATCACTAGCAAAAAATTGAATAAAAATATCAAAATGAGGCATGAACAATAAACACATACATACAACATTAATTAATTAAGCATAACCCAGTTTGGATTTAATATTTATATAGGTACATAGAATTATATTAAAAGAGGAAATTAAATGTTTTGGGTAGTTTTCAGTTGTAACATACATGATTCTAGAGATGGTAAATGTGAATTTAATTAGAATCTAACAGCTGACTTTTCTCCTTTCGAATCCCCAGAAAGTTGTTGATCTATAGTTACTGAACAAAATCTGCTATGATCAATGAGTTTCTGAGAGAAATACTCTGCTTTGTTAATGTGTAAAACTTTGAGTGTGAAGATTTTCAAGGAGTATATGAACAGCTTTTCCTTTTTTATCCTTGATTTTTTCTGAAAGGTGGCTGCATTTGTCCAAACCAGAAATAAACCTACAGCAGATGTTTATATTTTCTGAAATTTATTCTTATTCAAATAATCCAGACAGGGGTAGTAGAGTATAAGAGAATACGATATAACCAATACTAAACTATATCAATATCAGTGGCACTGAACATGGTATATAACTTACCACCAATTACTGGACGGAATTGCTACACATATAAGCTGACCAATAGGGCAGTGAATCAAAAAATTTGAATACTTTGCACAAATTTTTATGTATGTCCTTGTTCCTGAATCACTTTTTTAATTGAATCGTTTCAGGAGTTTAATCTTGAAATTTATTACATATCGAATTGCATCGTTTGGTCCGAAACAGCTTTTAAAAGTATATCGCATAAGTCATAAGCTGAATAAGCATTAAAACTTTAAACGAACAAAGAGGGAAAATAGGGTTAAGTAGATGATCGTGTTCTAACAAAATCTGATTTTTT
The DNA here is from genome assembly GCA_949316355.1 of Bruchidius siliquastri. NCBI lineage: Eukaryota > Metazoa > Arthropoda > Insecta > Coleoptera > Chrysomelidae > Bruchidius > Bruchidius siliquastri. The sequence continues at coordinate 29,586,740 of OX438534.1, read as the reverse complement.
GAGATCTTGGAAAGTAAAATGGTGTATCTTGTATATATGTAATTTATTAAACAAACAATCATTGTCAATGAATAAATGCATCACATTATTCAGCTTCTCAAAGTACAAATTAAAACTCAAACAGCTATACACTGTCAGATCATGTTTATCATGGTTTTTCATTTTTCTGTTCGAAAAAAACCTGCAGTTCATTGAAGTTATGCAAAGAAAACCTTCCAATACATATGCAGGAAACATAATAAAAATACGAGAGCTTTACAAAGTTAAAACTCCTTTGAGCATTTCGCATCTGTAGTTACAGGCATCCGGATAATCTAATCAGCCGTATGAAATTGAATAAAGCGCCAGAACAAAGGACTAATGGCGTAATATAAAGCAGCGCAGCTATCCTAGAATAACGATGTAGATAATACAAACTTGAAAATTATCTGCTCGAGTTTCCTCGTTATATTTGAAATAGGAAGATCACATAGATATATGGTATATAACGCATTACTGCAGCTGACTTAGTCTCTCTGTACTCATCTTCCTATTTTTTCTCTCGAAGCTCCAGGAACTCACGGCAGTTTCTTTTGGGCAGTGTCCATTCTAATATTTCCTTGAGCCATCCATAATTTGTAAAATAGCACCTCCTCAAACGTATGGTGTGTCTTGGCATGTCAAAAATTTGAAGTTATTAAAATGAGTTCGAAATATCTGAAATACATCGGAAATTTACTATTGTCCTGTCCTCAGCCATCGAAAAAAGTAATGTATCTATTTTGAAGACAAATTTGTTAATAATTTTTTATGAAAAGTAGGGAAGATTACCGGGGTCAGAAACATAGAATGAATGTTGCTGACCTGTGACTATTCCATAGATTCTAAATGTTCCACCGAGTTTTCTGAGTTTTCTCGCATAATAACAGCAAGAGTCTTCTCTACTCCCTCATATATATTACGATAAATCAATATTTTAATTTATTTAACACTTATTGTGAATATGATGGTAGCCAACTAGCCCCTCTATTACGTTCCTGTTCATTACTGGACCAAAAGACGCCCAAAACATTGACCAAAAAGCAATATAGTGAAGAGCAGTCTATACATACATTTATCTGAGGAAAGAATCTCATTACATCATCCCCGGTGAGTTGAAAGCTTGTATGACGTACCTACATAAAAGTTCAAGGGTAGCATGTCCTTTCACAAGCCTTCGTTTGCGTCCCAACCGCCCAACTACGAGTCTCCCTTTCCTCCCGCCGTCGGCGACCCCCTCGTAATCTCCCGAACTTTCAGAACTCTTGATATAGTTACGCTACGATGAATAATGCATAGATGCAATTTTCGTCCTGCAAACTTTGGCAATATTTTATCAATTTCTACTTTATTTACGTACAAACGAAAATTTATAACTCCGTCATAATTTTAAAAAGGAGAATTCCGGAATAACATATTTTGAAGGAGAGAACTCTGTCTCAGTTACTGTGTATGCAATTTGTAACTATATATTGAGTACCAGGATTGCTTTGTGAGGGTTAGTTTTCTGTCCAGGGCGACACATTTTCGTCTCCAGCTTTTCAGGTTCCTGGACAAAAACAATACCAAACAATCACTAGGACCGTTTCCGCAAACATGGTAGATCTTCTGGTCCCGTCTCATAGGATGATTCAAATATAAATCGAAACGCGTCACTGTAAGAAAGAGAGTTGATTTGTGAAACCAGGTATTTTGCGTTTAATAGGGTTGTTGGATCAGTGACTTCTATGCAAGTTTGCTGCTTATGGGACTCCACCAGGTCTATGGTAAAACACACTATATCTAACCGTACTAAAAAGTAAAAATAATTTTACGCTAGTAGTAGTTAAAATAAGAACAAAGTATTTGTACAAGTGTCCAAGTGGCGCTGTCCAACAGCTAAAAATGAGATATGCATGTATAACAGGTCACAGATATTTGCTAAAGCATACACTTGATAGAATAATTATGAAAAAATATTTTAACAAACATGTTTTTTTTTTAGTTTCTTTTCAATCGCTTCCGTCTTAATAATTCAAAATTGCGGTTCGCAATTAAAGCGTCAGCAAACAGATGAAAACCGATTCCATTTCGGAAATTATTTTTTACCCACAGTTGTTGTGGTAAAAAAAACATTATTTTAATAATATTACAATATTGAACATTTTCAGACGTCTTGAAGTTGGAGAAAATTACTTCAAAAGCATCCGTAAGCATACATACTGGTCAAGCTAATAGAAGTATAGATTGTAGATGCTCTCACTTGGTGAAACTCTTCCATCATGCAGATATAAGGATTTAACACACAGTTTCAAAAATAAAACTCCTTTTCTTTCAGTAACGCGTTTCGATTTATATTTGAATCATCGACGGTCAGATTTGACTTTTAACAAAGACTACCTTGATCATGGTACTCACCAACTAGCTAACTAGATCCTATCATGGATACATAACTAGAGCTTTCAAATCTAGCAAACTATTCATCCTGTCTAGCTGCTCTTCTCTTAAATTATTTATCTTTTCTTTCTTTTGTCTGTTTTAGGGGAACTCTTTTTTGGTGACTGCATTTGGACTAGTGTTAAGGGAAACCCCTACAAAACCTCAACCATCGCCGTCAATAGAAGTGTGTGAACTACATTCAAAAGCAAAATTCTTAATCAGAAATATAAAATCATGTCCTCATATGTACGAAGATCCTTAAATATATGCCTCATTGTCGTTTGACGTCTAAAAAGGATAACTTCTTATCAACCAGGTAATCCGCCTGCGGGTTTTGACCTGTGTGTGTTATTATATCATATATTTGGGGCATTTGTTTATTCATTTTGACAAAAACAAGCTGGAGCCAGACGAGCACAATGAAATCACATCATTACGCATTAGCATGGTCTTGGTACCGTAGACGATGGATACAACTGGTATACGCATAAGACACAGACACACCTATTGATTATTATTTCCGCAAATTAAACTCATCATAATATTTTGCGACTCCTCAAAGTGAGTGAGACGCTATCCATAGAGTACCTAGAAAGCTGGTCTGTAGGTGAAACATTATTATCATCATAGCACGAATTTATTGGTGCTCGTTTTTCCTTTCTGTACAACCTCACAAAATACGTAGTTGAGTATCAGATGTTGCTTTATGCACATGAAGAAATAATGTATGTTAGATAATGACTATAATGCAAATGGTAAATTATACCGAGACAAGGCATAACTTACAATAACTCATGTTGCTTGTACTCGCATATATTACGATGAATCCATGTTTAATTATGTTGATAGAACAGTGGCGTACACATTGTTTTGCGTGCGTGCTGTATACCAGCGTTTCTTAAACTGTGTTCCGCGGAAACCCGTAGTTCCTTGAAGGTCACACAAGGGTGCCACGATTCGCAAAAAAATAATATATATGCGATAAGAGAAAGCGGTACCACTCATCCCATTTAAATTTAAATTCTATTTCAATACCTGTTGTACTTAATTTTTGGAGTAAGGAAATAAATATTCAACTAATTGATTACACCTGAGGTTCTGCGAAAAACAAATGACATTATAACAGAAGAAATGCTAATATGATCAAGGGCCTTGGGCAAATAGCAGGTTTGTTATCATTTATGATCTGCGTTCAGTTAAATGCATCAATTTGTTATGGGAGTTACTGTGGCAGAAGCAAGACAAATACCTCTCTTTAGAAAGGAGTGATATCCAATGATCTTCTTGCTATACATCAACGAACTGTTGAGAACATCTAATTCTATCTACAGCTTCGCATTTGAAGGCACCCTTATTTCCTGCATGGAACGAGGAAAACTACTACTATCTTGAGAGACTTTACTCCGGCGGGGGTTGACGTAATGAAGACATAGAAAAAAAAAGGTCGAATGTAGATGAAATAGAGTTCAGAATAATGCACAGAAGACTGAGACAACAACCCTATCGAGGAAATCATAACTGGTCTGCCAGAGTAAGTAAGTAAGTAAACAAGAACAATAACATGTACTAGCATAATCATGTTGTCGCGCTTGCTATATTGGTGTCCAAAGGCTGAGGCTCCTCTTCCACTCCAGAAAATTGTATTCACCGGTACAACTAATGATTCTCTACATGGTTTAGATTAGACCATCACTGGATCACTGCTCGCAAATATGAGGAAGCATTCGAGCAATATGTGTATGTACTTGATTCTATCACCACAGCAAAGATCACTGAAGGAGGGGTGTTGATCGGTCTATAGATACTATCACGGCAAATGTTCCACCGAGCTATCTTGCATAATAACACCAAGAGTTATCTGTGAAGAAAACACTATAGTGCCCAACGGACGTGTTCCCATGAGGATGAGCTCCCAACGCCTTCAACAAACCTGTTTCCATTGGTCCTTCTTTTGGAGAACCTCGGCGTTGTGTAATGAGCTGCCGCGGAGTTTGTTCCCCAATCGTTAAAATTTACAGTGTTTTAAGGTCGAAATAAGATATTTGTCTTTCGCAGCGCTTCTGGGGCGAACAAAAAAGGGTAAACGTGATAACCGGGAAACGTCTATCGATTTATTAAATGCTAGCGACCGTTCCAAGTATCAATTAAAGGTCAACTGACACACTTAATATTAATTTTAATAATACGTTTTTTTCCAATAATCAATCACCATAAATGTGCAGACAGTACCAAATCCATCTACTTGACTAATATTTCAGCCTTAAAATCCGCAATGGTCCTGCTTCAATCCGTGTAACCCGGCACTGAATCAGGTTTGACGAGACTTAAGTTGGAAATTGAAAACAGTTCGCAATTATAATTTTTTGCCGTCGACTATTTTGTTTTATTTTAACAGGTGGGAAAGTGTATATGCTCCAAACAGGCTTGAATTAATAGCAAAGATTCATTATAAAATAAGATGATACGAAGGAATTTATGACGCGACGTCACTCTGAGAGTGCATCGCTTGAAGATCGTGCATTACTCAGATCAACTTATGTGGAGAGAATGGAAATGTTATACCTGAAATCCAATGCGATATTATCACGAAGGTATATGCGAGTTGTGCAATGATCAATACAGATGTAACAAGACGATCACGATACTCTTGCTAATACGTGTGAGGTGGAAACAGATTTTCATCTCTTTAGCTAGGGTGGAGGTCAGCTCATGCTCCATAGATGTTTCACTGAATTATGTACAGGATACTACATAATATATGCATGATTCCAGCGGGAGAAGGATTCATTTATGCGGGAATGCTGCCATTTTTGCGGAAGTGGACTTGAGAGGATACTTGATACCGGTACAGAGAGATTGGATACTCTCATATTCTGAATTGAATATATCCTCTTGTCCTGCATTTTCCTCCTTCGCTAGCTGATTTAGAATGTTGACTGTTTCAACTCATAGTGATCGGTATACATGGTATTACCGAGTGAAATAAATATGGCAAAAATCATTCAAATAATATGCGTTTCTAGTGGGCTTAAATATTTTTTGGCGTTGACTCAAGACGTTCGATAATCCATGAGTGTTTGACCACAATATATACTCCGTCCTTGTTAGACATAAATGATTATTCACACATATCCCTTCAAAGCAGAAGAACAGAACGTAAACCATTTATTTTTTTCAGGCTTTCAACGCATCGAACCAGCTTCTTCCAAAAGTCGTTCTTTTGGAAAACCTCGTATTTGTGGAATGGTTCCCGATTGTTACAATTTACTGCGTTTGAAATTCAATGTGAATAGTCATCTGCCCTGTCACAGCGCTTCTGGAGCTTCATAGGCTTTTTGCAAAAGGTTGCTTATAAAAAACGAAAATCTGAACAGCAAATTGTGCACGTAGCTTGGTTAGAGTCTAAGCTACTTGATTCTTGCACTCAGACTGATTGAAATATATTCCAATCGAATATAAAGTGAACAACAGGAATCAGTAATGTTCGTTACACGGAAAGAAGGGATCTAGTAGTAAGTGCATAAACCTATGTTCAAAATGTGTCCGTTCCTGATACTGAATAAGTGCCATTTATTTTCCCATAGAATCACATCAGAACAAAAAATGTGGTAGAATAAACATAAATGGATATTAAACGAATATTAGGTAGGATTCGAAAAACAGTCATCCACCGAACCATAACGAGTGTCCCCTATAACTTTTGCTCCCCAAAGAACTTCGATCGATCAGCTTGTTTTTCTATTTATGATCCGTTTCTTTTAGCGAATTCCAACGAGCGGTCCGTCGGGGGCCTGATTTATGCGTTCGTCGATAATGTCTCCGGTGGCGACGTCACAAATCAAAGGGACATTATGTCCTGAATTAAAATGTCTCCCATAAATCAATGGCCATTGTTTCTGCCGGACCATGGACGGGTACCGGTATGGTGATTCTAACTGAGTAATGGGACTCCACCAAGACAACTACAGAGCTCCTAAACTGTAACTTTGCTGATCTCGCCTCTGGAGGTTTTTACCACCAATGGTAGTCAACAATCAACAACCGTGATACAGCAGAAAAGTAACTGAGATGCCAATCCAACAAAAGTTATTTATTAATTTTTATCATCTTTCAATCATCTATGTATTGTTTCGCCAGCAACACAAAAACTGAACTTCTTGGTTCAGCCAGTAGCATCAAAAGTATAATAACTTCATAGATAGCCGCACGCAAAGACAGAAAGCCTTTCACGCTTCACAAGTGCTGTGACAGGATAAATGTATAAACATTGACCTTAAAACGCTGAAGATTGTAACCATCGGAGAACAAACTCACCGAGAACTCACTCCAGAATGCCCAGGTTCTTCAAACATATTTTTTTGGGAGACACTCGTTCGAGGTGCTGTAAGTTGGACCTGGTGAGGATGAGCCCGTTTCGCACCTCTACTATTTTCTGTACAGGTCTTGGTATCATTGTACGAGACCGCTTAGTCGAACATCTGCTATGTTTTTTTTGTAAAGTCAGTCACATCAACTAGACGTATTGCTTGCTTCTCGAGTGTGTGGAAGTTTCAAGGCTTTAAGGAGTACTCCGGAGCGCATCCAGACACATGCGAGATAGTCTGATCTGTGCCTTGTAAAGTAGCAATATCTGTGCCGGAGAATACAATTTCCTGAAGCGAAAGAGAACCCTAGCTTGCGAAACGCTGACCTAGCAAGACCGTCATACCATACTATTGTTTATGTTAATTCCATGGAGATTGATGGGAAATTATTCAAGTATTGGGCGATCCTCGATCACCAAGGTTGGTAGACCAGTATGCTACTTCTTTTCCTGGTTTTTTTGTCTGAGTCTTCTTTCATACATAGAGCCTCCCTTAATTAGCTTGTCCTTTACCTTTGTTTTCATATGTCAAGAAGGGAAAAATAGATTATCACTTTTTGAACCGTTAGAATCAATTGTAAAGGCCCCAGTATACAATGGGCCATGCGCCACGTAGGCCATCATTGCCTGAAAGGTGTTCACACAATGGCCAATGACGTTCGGTCGTGAACGAACTGAACAATGGCCGACCGTGTGAACACTACCGGCCAGGCTACGCCACGATACCCTTTGAAGTGTAACAAAAAAAACCGACAACATCGCCATTGCGCGCCACGATCCATTAACCACTGCCGACTGTTCGCCATCATGCGTTATTCCTCCCTGTACACAATGGCGATGGCCTGCAGTGGCTCAACATGGCCGATTGTGTACTAGGGCCTTTACATGTACTAACATTATTTTCCCTAACGATAATAACCTTAGACCAATACTGCCTTTCTTAAGGGGCGCTTACACGTTGTATGTAGTGACACACCTTGGGCGCGGCGAGCAGAGTGACGATGTCTTTTGATCAAAATAACACCCGCCGAAGTAAGGTCCCTCGGGGTGGTAGTGGTTTGTTTGGTTCCATGTAGGAAATGAGGGTGTTATCATCTGCGAAGCTGTGTATTAGATTAGATGTTATTCCCAATAGTTCATTCATGTAGTTCAATTGTTCTACTCCACATGTGGGTAAAAGAAGATCATTCATGGACATCTGCTTGCGAAAGCCGTACTGGCGATCCCAGAATGATGTTGTTTTTGTCCAGCTGCTTCAGGGGCTGCACATTAATTTGTTGTATTTGGCTCAGATGATTTTTTTCTGATACCTGTTGTCCTTTTAGTGGATGTAGTGGATTTATATGTAATTCCAGAATTCGAAAACATTAAATGTCAAATATCTATAACACAACTGATCTATCCTGTCACACAGATTGTCTTTTAAACACGGTGTCATTTACAACCAATGGTGATATAGCATCCGTCCTTCTGCATTCGAGCAAGCTTCATATTCGAGACAGTTACTGAGTTACCTTGTATTTTAAATAAAATAGATATCGAATGAAATGCAAACATATACCGGTTAAATGTATACAGCGAGGGGAAATTTTAAAGATCGCCTTTTGTACGGCGGTTCGAGGAATTTTTGCTGCGAGTTCTCACGTTTTTGCTGAGCTGATGACGGTTGAACATCACCGATACGTCATTGTGCGTGACGTATGCGCAATGTTGTACGGTCACGATCTTAGATGAGAGAAATAATAGTATAATATATTTATAGAAAAATACATAGTTTTATATAGGAATGCAATGCATGAAAATATAAGCAATGAAACGCCTTTTCGGCTAAAACTTAACTTATCGCAGTATGTCGATTTTTAAATTTTGTACACAAACGGTTTGATTTACATGTAATTCAAACTTTGACATCGTTTTTTTGCTTAGGAAACGTATACTTTTGCATTTTTTACAATTATAATTACAATTTTTCCATCTGGCACTTTTTAAGCCCCTACTCATCAGCCATATAAGATATTTTCCCAGTATTCACGCACTAAAATACTGTATACAGGTAGACTACTATATATACTTCAACACACCGTAAGGCCCTGGATCTACAATGTGTATTCCTGTAATAGTTTGATATTCACATAGAACTATAACATATTCCAGCTTTTTACTTTAAAATAAACCACGCAATTAATTAAAATACCGGTTTTGACTGTCGAAGATGAAGCAAATGCCACTAACACAAACGTCAATGGTTGTGCGATGTTGTCGGATTTACGGTTTTTTACAAATTCCTCAGATTTGCTGGATTTGTACAACTCATTGCACCACGCACCATCTTGTGTTCATAGAATGAAAAAAATAATAAATTATTAAACAATATCAATTATTTGCACTAAGTTGACTGTCGTAGCTATAACAATTTTACTATTGATAGGTCTCCCGAAGTCGATTATTCAGTTATTGCAAAAAACACATTTGGCAACATCGCAATCTGGTTCGCTTTTTTAGGGACATAGTTATATCAGATTTCCCTCCCAAATTTCTGAGAGTTTTGAAACTATCCCATTTTTGTGGTTTTACTACAATTTAGAAATTCACATTGTTTCTCAAAGAAAATCGCCGAAAATCTATCTAAATACAGAAGAAGCAACAGCTGTCCCAATCAATTCATCATATTAATTGATAGCAGAAAAATGATATTCGTAATACAATATAAAATTTAGCACATTAATCGCACAATGTATCAAACAAGGCGTTAATTTAGTGCACTGAAAATGAATATCATAAATATGAATGAACAAAAACGAATTGGAGCTGGGTCGGGGTTCATCAATAGAGAAAAAGCTGTATTATCCGGTAATCCCATCAGCACGATTGTTTTAAAAACCTTGCAACTTTTAGCGTTTTCAACAATAACCCAATTAAACGGTCCTTTGTCAACAAAGCTGCAGCGCCAATGGGCGATGAATCTCATTCATGGACGTACACTACGCAAAAAGATATTTAGCGCAATATCGACCTACACACGGCAAGGATTCATCCTACTATTTCAGAAAAGCACCCAAAATGGTGGACGTAACACCGTACATATAAAAATCTGACAAGCGCGAGACGGCACTCATTCTCAATTCAAGAATTGCGATATTCTACTAATGATATATTCATGATAAGAACAACATAATATACTTGATGAGAAAATCTTGTAGATAAAAATTTGTGTAATTTACACACAGTTTCACAAATAAAAATATTTTTTCAGCGTCCGATTTATATTTGAATCATCGTCGGACTGTCAGATTTGACTGCTAAGAAGGCTACCCTGATTACCTGCCACTAACTAGTCCTATCATGGATACAAAACTAGTGCTCACAAATCTAGCATACTATTTATCCTGTCTAGCTATTATTCTATTAAATTATTTTTTCTTTTCTTGTTACTGTCTTACGGGAAATATTCTTTTGGCGATTGCATTTACACTAGTGTTAAGGGAAACCCCTAAAAAACCTTAACCATCGCCGTCAAAATGTCCTTAAGATATTTCATGTAATAAACTATTTTATTTCTTAAGATATTTCACGTTTTAAGATATTTTATTCCTATTTCATACTTCTCAATACATTCTATAACTTCAGATATTTCAGGAGTAACTTAACCTAGAATACTAATAAATGGAAACTTATGTATCGATAAAAATTGAGTTTAAAAGATCAGTCTGTTCAGTTACTGCAATGAAGTCGGGGTTTTGCAGATATTTTTGAATCTCTAATGTTTCAATAAAGTCTAAATTATGTATTTTATTACAAGTATGAAGTACACTCCTTCTATTGTCGTTGCCAACTTTATGATTAGTATCTGGTAAGTGTTTGGGAAAATTTGATCTTTCTGGATGGTGCTTTTTGAAGGATATGTTGTACCTTTTTGTAAATGCTCTAGCTGTGATTACGCTTCATGATACAATTGTGGACCTATATCTTGTGATTCAAGTACAGGTATATATTTTTTATATTCTATATTTACCAATATAGTACCTTTTATGCTTGAATTACGAAAAGTACTATATGACGCAGAGATAAGTAAGTACACTATGGACACCTTTTTGATTCTTATTTTTCAGTATATTTACTGCAAGGGAAATTAGAATTAGTGTAAAATTATGAAATGCTGCAGTCAAAATTATAGTATTCTTGTATGTGAGATGATATTTGTTTTGTGCCAAGATTATCATATGCTCAATTTAAGATTTTAGTATTCTTACTTCCAAGCCCTTTCCAGTTTTAAATTGAAAATATTCAGTTAACCTAAACCTATAGGATCAAAAATAGTCATACATATAATATCTACTTTCCGATTGTTATAGCTTTGCGTATATAGGAATATATGGTATAATTGAATAAAAGCACATATTTTTTGTCTAGGAATTTATACTGAGTGTAGATTCGTTTCAACAAAACTCATATTTCGAATATAAATAGTTTAGGATGTGTCTGATATCGTATAAGTATTTGTGAGGTAAAAGCTGGGAAAAGGGCGCCAAGTGCGTACGATGTAGTTCCCACACAATGGTGTTCATTTAGAAATTAGAATTTTGATTGGATCTTAGAACTGTTGATAGTGGAAATTGAATTTCAGTAATCTTTTAAAATCCTTTATTGGCTTAAACATTCCCAATATTTCTGGTTTTCCACATATGCAGCATTTCTAAGATTCAGTTCAATTGGATCAGCAGCTCTAAGATTCTATAGATTCAGCAATAAGCTACACATGAAATATTCGGATAAAACGCAACCGTAATATGTAGTATGAACTACAGTTTAAAAAACTCAAAGAACATGCGTTAAGAGCAAACTGCACTAGCAAGTAAAAATAATGTTTTTTTTATATATATATTGTTGTTGATTTTATTTTACAAAAACCGTGGGGTGCTTATTACTATATTTTTAAACAAATAGCACTCTTAGAAATACCCAGCAATAAAATCTTTATACTAAGCAATCCACACGTTTATATCCAGTAAAATCTTAATAATTAAAAATTATTATAACTTTTTAGTTCGGTTTGGGGACTTCTTTGTCGACTATTGCGCAGCCACTGGACGGGTTTTTTGTCCTTGCATATTTGATTCAGGATATGGTACTTTCTGATTTATGAGTGACCACAGAATACCGGATAGACAGACACACAGACCAATGAAAACACATGGCTTTTCATGATGTATAGTCATAGAAAACATAAAATCACATTCACAATATTTTCTACTGATAAATTTCAGTTACATCAATAAAATCTAAAATTCGAAACTTTTGCGCGATTACAATACCTTCTCACCCCAATGGGGTAAACATGTACGAATGGTACGAAAAACCTTACGAAACCGCGGGATTTCAGCATTGCTCATTTCTGTATATGTTCCACACAATATCATTAGAAACCCATGTTCATTATTGTTAGACAAATTCTGCATACCATTCTGTCAAAATTTTAAAAAACATCAAACTATGCTACTTGTTATATACCTTATGTCTGATCATAACTCTACTTATTCTGGAGACGCTAAAATACGGTCGGGTGTGAAAAAAGGTTGTACGAGTAATACAACAAACATGTGTAGTGGCGGAGAGCGGGCACAAAAGCTGTATAATCCCCCAAAATTTGGGAGCTGCGCTCATGCCAACAGTATTTCGAATAAATGTTGCAGAATTTGAGGAAGTGCAAATATATAACTTTTCATGCAGTCGAATATAAACAAATAGGTAACGATCCTATTGTCAGTACGCTGGCGCTAATTGCAAAATCGTCAATTTGAACGGTCAGAGTAGCGCTACCGGTTCGTGTGTCGAAATGATAAAAATCAGCAGTCTGTTTACACTTTACAGAGCTGTTACTCTTGTTATGATGACTTCTGCATATTCGTGCCCAACCACTTCAACGAAGGTTGAATTGACTGTACACGAACAAAGACATATATTTAGCAACGAAGCACATATTTTACTTCCCACACGTCATATAAAAATTTGTGGATTTGAGCACCTAATATTTTAGGTAATATTATGCTTCAAGAAGTTTGGAGGTTTTATGTCTACATCAAGGAAATCCGTATCACTCATCATCACCATCGGTCTATCTATCGATCTATCTGTCAAGTCAGTCTGCTGGTAAGTATATCGGTCTATCAATCAACCTGCATGTCGTTCTATTATTCGATCTGCCTGTCCGTGAGTCGGTCTGTCGGTCTCGGCCTATCTGTCGGCCTTGCTGTTGCGGTTTTTGTCGCCGCGTAATCACAGTAACCACTGCACTGATTATGATGAACTTTGAGAAGAGATTTATTGAAACTTAGTATACGAAGGTCACGCTGAAAGTTTTTAGATACAGAAAAACTACAAGGTGTTTTTAAAAAAGTTTATTGCTTTTTCAACATATTCTCCCCCTACCTCAATACATTTACTTTCCTCCTTAATTGTGATAAATTAAAAATCACCAACTACACAGACACTAACGTTTCCTGGCCAGCCAATTGAGTTAATTGAAATAATCAACACTTTCCAATATAACATTCCACCCACAATAGATAACCACAATTCATTCCAATAAATCATGACCACGTCTCCTGGGCTATAACGTCGTCTCTCTGTAACCTTTCTTTCAATTTCCTTTTCCATCCGTTTTTCGCTGCCAATTAGACAATTGACGTATGTGACAGATATGTTCTTTCGGCAAACGTGAAAGAAGAATTCCAACATGCTCTAGTCTGTAAAAGTTTTTAAAGAAATTAATTTTAATATGTTTTTATTTTTAATCCTTGCTATTATTGCCGCTTCCCAGTGTCGGCAAACGACTAAAAGCCTGCTTCGAAAAAAAAAATATATATATATATATACATATTGTTCGTAGAAGAAATATGAATTACTTATATAAGGAGATTGTCGGAAAAATCCAATTAAAATCACATAGAAATTTCGAATCTTAAACTGAATTCACATGTTGTTTAGTCAAATACGGCAGCATTGTTTTATCACTCTACAAGCGATTTTTTTCATATGCCTTTGGGACTGTTACTGTCATTACACTGTCTAAAACAAAATATCTGTTATAATGGTCGTTAACAGTGAGTATCCAACTTTTATTGTTGTCGCCATCTCCCAGCAGCTTACTAATATAAATAAGTTATATATGAATTGAATCGATAATTATAGTGTTCCTGGCACGATTCCTAGTTAACAGTTCGTATCAACTGCGCTAGATGGCACAAAGAATACAACACCTCACGTTACTGTCAAAGTAGAGTGGTAGAGTCCTGTCGTACAGTTCAAATTGTCAACAACGATGAAATGACATTCTATTCTATCTCTGAGTATCTATCTTGGTTGGTCCTAATCACTGGTCCTAATACTCCAAAAGACATTCCAATGTTAGGTTCAGCCGTTCAGCGTTCAGCCTTTGTCACTCCGTGTTCAGCCTTTGTCATTCCGTGCAATAAGTCACTCCGCAAGCCCTCCAGCCGTTCAAGTATTGTTTTATCGCGTGTGTAGAGTAACTCCAGTACTCCACACTTGTTCGACTAGGAGTCGAGTAAATGGAGCTCATCAGCTCACTCCTCTAAAGTTCCACGTCGAAGATTGGGGCACATGGGGTAGATTGCTATCAATCGAAAAAGTTTTAATTTTTGTGGGATTGTTAGTTTCTGAGTTTTTGTTTGTATGTGGTACTACTTGAAATTCGCAAAATACAAAAATATTAAGGCTTCATCTATAGAAATAGAAAAATTACTCATTTTTCTAGTTCTGTTCGTGGATATCCCTAGCCTCTAGCATTAGAAATACTGTTTACTTCAACACAGCATAATAAGTATATATTAGGCTGTGGTTTCCACTCCAACTCTGTGTTGAATAGCAGAACTCAGCACAAATTGCTGTCAAATGATCAACCGACTGGACGATACTTGTCACCGAACGACACCGAAACCAGAAAACGAACAACAAATTTGATTTCAAATGTATTTACTGTGTATATAATATACGGATATTGTGGTATTGACAATGAAAAACACTAGTGAAGTTATGGGAGAGAATCGGAAAAATCTACTATGCATATTAAAAACAAATATAATCAAAAATCAAACGTACCATTACCGTCGTATCCGGATCTTTGACCATAGAACAGTTAAGAAGCAAGATGTATGTTTTGTGCTTCGATCATTATTAATGTTCCAAGTTTTATTGGTTATTTCGTTATTTGTTATTTTGCCTTCCTCTTTTAAGATCATTGTAAATCCCATTTCTTTAATTCATATTTTTAAAATTCTCTAATAAGTTTTAGTTATGTCCTTGGTCCCGGATTATGACGATTCCTCAAATTCTAGCAACTTAAGCTCTCCAGATTCTGAGAAAGAGGCAAGGTAAGTATGGTTAAAAATTACATGTATTGATTATGTTCTTATGAAACTACTGTGGACGAGACGTTGGACCAATATGTTTGTAACAGATATTTCATGGTTTGTTGGAATGAATGAAATCTATGGACAAGTGAAATTAGTAGTACAAATACTCGAACAATATGAATAATAGATACGTGTTGTCAATTTGTAACGCCCGTGTTACTAAGCAAAAAATGGGTCAGCTGTCATATGTTTCAGCACAACAGACTCAAAAGAAGAAAAAGAACCATCACAAAGGAACAAACTTCTTCCCACTCCAACTTTTGACAGTACAAAGAGTATTTCCACTGAAGGAACAACCTCAGTATTCAAAAATCCATTCCTTGAAGCAGAACATGCCAAAGAGGCTATTCTCCAGAAGCATGTTAAAATGGTGGATGCAAAAGACAAAATAGACATAATCAATGGGAAGAAAATTTGCTGGAATTACAGGTAGTTATACATTCATCCAAATAAATACTGTTTTTATTACAGGCAGTTATACATTCACCCAAATAAATACTGTTTTCATGAGAAATTGAATCTTTGAAGTCCTGGTTCAAGATTGAATATACCATGAAAATGGGGATTGCATTCAAATTATATTGGTAGGTATTGTAATAAGTAGTTGTGGATGTGGCCACAAGATATAAACAAATAGTCCCAGTTTTTTCAAGTCTTGTGTGTAGTTTAAGAAAAACATAAACAGAGAATAGATTAAATCTGATTACTAATGTCCAAAATGAGATAAAAATATTATTCAAATTGCAATTGAATTCAGACATATAAGCCCTCTTCTCCATTCAATCCTCATTATATTTTTTAATAATCAAAACAATAGAGCAATTAAAACTATTCTAATTAACACTTATTCTATATCACAAAAACATAGTGAAAGTTGACTTAAAGATTCATGAATTTGTTAACTGAGCTGATATATTTTGTTTATGTGCAATATGTGTTTTGAAATATTTTTTACTGATTTATTTGATTTTATTCAAAATTATATATATTTTTCTGAAATATTGGTTATTTTATTCCTAGCAATGAATCGACAGTATACTCATATCTTGTTTATTAACAAAACATTTTGGCTGAAACAAAGCATGTAGCTCTCATAATACAAGTATTGTAGATTCATTCCATTTCCTCACTTAGCATTGTTGTTATATGTAACATTACTCAATTCCAGAAAAGGGCGCTGTCGATTTGGTCACAACTGTAAATTTGCTCATGACTCTGATATCCAAAAAACTGATGAACAGATTGAAGCTGAGAAGGATATGACTATCAAAAATTCTGTTGCCTGTCAAAACACAGCTCAGATGGGATTTATGCTGGAGCAGGCAGAATTAGATGATGATAATGGAATGAATAAGAAGAGGAAGAGGCCAGGGCTATCACAGGGTTTGGTACCTGGAAAAAAAGTCATGCAGCAATATTACAATACTAAGACTTAGCTTCTGATCTACCCTACGTAGATTATTGTTGATTGATTACACAAATATTTTACATGTCAAAGTACAAATTTTAAAATTTCTCTCTATTTAGATTCAATTTATACATCTGTATCATCAAACATGTATATACTTAGAGTGGTAAAGAAATAAATATCAAGATTATTTCAAGTCTTTATTGTAACAACATGCTTATAAAAATTTGTGGAAATTCATAAATGTGTAGGGTGATTATATTGAAAATATCAACTTATGTTACCAATTTATCGATAACACAAAAGAATGTTACATTTTTAGACCGCTTAAAGTATTATTCCTTTAATCAGCTATTTTTTATATAAAAAAATAAATTTTGTAGTATATCCCTATACGGTGAAAGTAGCCCAAAATAATATCTTACTATACTATAGTATAATATAGTATAGTATAACTATAACTAAGAATGTGAAAATCAAAATTGTTACACAAAACCTTGTGGTGTGAATCTTAGTTCACATTCACAAATAGGGGGCATAGCTTTCAATGCTTTTTTTAAAGTGACAAAACAAGTTTCACCTTTTTTCTTCAGATTCATTCTTACATTTGGAATGTTTAACCAATATGCACCACATGATATTCTCTCTTTCATGATATTCATGTTTTTGAAATCTCCATCACTCCACCAGGTCACTAAATTTGTGACTAGGACAACAACATTACATTCATTCACCAAGTAATTTAAGATGTTGACAGTATAATTTAAAAAACTATTGTTCTCTGTGTGATTGCCATTTAAAAAGTATAAAGCTGGGAGAGAGTCGATTATCAGTAATTTGGAGGTTTGATTCTTCCTCAGTTTGTCTTTAATTCCGAACAGTGTATGCAGGAACTCAGGTCTGCTATGTACCCTCACAACCAGGAGTCTTGAAAGTATTTCAGCTGCTTGATCCTAACATAAAAATTCAAGTTTTGACATAGGAGGTTTCCAAGATATACTGAACAAATAATCTAACATGAGATTCCAAAACCTTGCAAATGAGACTACAACAAACAGAATCTCCTGCAATCAAAATTTCACAATATCGTGAGTGTCTCAAGGAGGTTTAAATTGAACAAAAGGAATATATTAAAAACCAAAAAATTAAGTGAGTATGCTTTCCACTATATGAAAAAATATCACAGGATTGAAATGCTGACCAAATTACAAAATTCGGAAAATTCTATGTAATTAAGTGAATATACTTTGTAGAAAATGCTTTCATAGATTCATTAAATAAATTTATAAAATTAAAACATTTTGCTAGTTGAAATCAAAAGAGTATGACAAAATTACCAATGAGAGATGCTCAGTTCAAGCATACCTTATAATCTGTTAGCATTCCCCTGAATGCAATTGCTGAAAAATCCTGTTTTGTGTCGATATAATAAACTTGGTCTTTTGTAGTGGTGAGTACATGTTTTGCTAATGATAAACAGAACAAAGTCTTTCCAGTAGATGGTAAACCACATATTTCATATATGTAGCCTGTGAATAAGCCGCCATCAAGTAGTTTGTCCATGCTTAAAGAGAAAAATTAATAAAATCAGAAAGATAAACAGGAAAGGATACGTAATGTTACTGGCGACAGTAGGGATGGAAGCAGAGGTAGCCCCTCCCCTAAAATAAGAGATGCAGAGGCTTCAGAAAGTCCAAAAACGCAGTTTGGGAGTTTTTTCCCTCTTATGACGATAACTCTGCCGCCACTAATCAGATTTTCGAAAACTACAACGCTTTTTCGTCGCCATGGCGTGGAGCCTAACGTCAAAGTTACATCAAAATTCAAAAAGTACTTTCCGAATTATAGAGGGGTTTAGGATTACCGGACAGAGTACGAAGGGCGGCGCGACGGAAATAAGTGACATGGTTTTGCGTGATATAGTTATATGTTATAAAACCCAATTTTCAAATTCGCAATTTTTCGAGATTACAATACACATTCGCCCATTGGCATGGAATGAGTGAGCAAAAATAAATAACAAATAGTTCGATATTTAATGACAGTTGCTCCCACTCTTATCCACAGATTGCCATCAGAAAGATATAATTATTCTCTCGATACCGAGTCTATTCAAAAACTCAATCATATATTATTTCCAATTTGCTTTCTGTCGCCCGTCATCTTTAACCGTACAGTTCTCCACTCTCGCTTGGACACATCACTGGCCTATGGTCGTTAGAAAGCAAAATCGACCAACGTTTCATACTACTACATGATACTCTCTTTTGGTTGGGAATTGATGATTTTGCTAGAGAGCTTCAGTCGATGAGGAGAGTAGCAGTAGGCTACATTTTCCCCTCACATTTGATATTCCTAAAAAAATTGATCTACTTATACTCATTACCAGTTTATCCCAGTTTGCAGTATGGCTGACTGCTGAATAATTGTTTGATAATGCTCAAATGCATTTCTTGAACAAGGTCCATATTTCTTCAGCAGGAATTTATTAAGATCGACAATTTCCTAAAACATAACACTAATAAAACCCTCTTTCAATATTTAAAAAAAACATTGTATCAAAGATTAGGGTAGAGACTGCAGTACTATAAGCTATAGTAATAGCGTACAGTACTTATAAATTATATAATATTAAATCTTAATTGATAATTCCGCAATAAATCACTTACTCTTAGATGTAGATTTGAAAGTTTCTCAACAATCCGTCGATCTGAATTAATAGCTCTTATCAAATCCAATATAGTGTATATACTTCTTTTATTCAGTTCTTTTATCATATCTTCATTCAAAAGTGGACTTATATCTGGTGTTAAACGATCCATTCCAATTTATACCTAGGAAACAGGTCAATAGAAATTCATAAGTAATGTATAAAATCATCATCATTTTGATTATGAGGAATCACAATTTGTTAACTTAATGTAAAACATTTTTTTCCTTAACATAGCTGTATTTCATGTAGATGTTGCATATTTTTCTTAATATATTTCAACAAGTAACCATATCGGTTTTCTCCTACAATGCATGCCTTTTACTGTTAAACCCAAGGAGAGGTCTTTTAAAATTAAGAGAAAAGAAACTCGCATAAAGAAAATGAGTATTTACGACGAATTTGTACCAAATAGAATAATCTCTTGAAATCTTTTATCAACCAGCATTGCCTAAGGCCCATATATTTTTTCCAATTAAATTAAAAGTATTACTTATAGAGTTCTAAAATCACGTCCAAGTATACGAACCTGTAATAATAATAATAAAAGGTCTAATTTTACTGGACTATAATTTATTCTACACTGTCGTTAGACTTCCTATGGAAACAAATAACAATTTCCGATATTTCTTCCAGAAATGTCAAATAATATTCTAAAACGTCAACTTTTTGGTTTATATGGCTAGTTTATTTTAAAATAAGAGATTCGACTAGTTTAAATACTTTGAAGTGAGTTCGCAATCTGAAATTCCAAAAAGGACAGCACTGATGCGCAGTTGGCTTATTTTTATCGTCGGCGCATGCGCTGTCTCTTCGTGATCGTTCGAGCAGCTTGGGCGTTTTGTGGATGCCCCCAGTTTTGTCTTTGCGAAAGAATTGCCGTCGCCATGTTGTGGGCAGATTGTGTCCTTGATGTGAGCGCGTAAAATGTTAAAAATATTAGATATATTTAAGATTTCACAAATAACGTGAGGTACCTAATTGTAGATTGAGGTACAAGGAATAAGATAGTGCTGTTTTTAACGCCGGATGACCGTTTTCCACTGGAATAATTTGTGATTACATGATGGTAAGTTTCAGGCCATCGGAAAACGTAATATGGCGGCTGTAAAATATTCCTTTGTTAAATTTATAAAAAATCATAAGCGATCCTAAATAAAAAAGCATAGTTATGTTTGATTTTGATGTTCTGACACAAAATGAACCTATTGCAAACTGAAGCATTTTGCAACAAATTTTGAGGCGTTTTTTATACCGTGATAGCGGGCTGCCCAAAGCCTCGAGTACCTCGTAGTCAATAGAAAGTTTTACGTCACTGCTCATATTGATTGAACTTCTGGGAAACGTTCTTCAAAAATAAACTCTCCCAATAATTAACCTTTTCAAATACATTTTTAGCTATTTTGAATCTGTACTACTTCGGGGTACTAGCTTTTAATCGTTCAATTTTTACCCGCCAAATTTGATCCACTTTTTCCGACATTGCGTCATAAATTGAGTTGCGTTCTAAAAACATTTAAAAAAAATTGTTTTTCTTTTTTAAGCTTTGGATGTCCATCCTCTGACTCAGAATTACAATTGATAAAAACGTATTCATAATGCAAGATTTAAATTGTGCAATGCAATTTTTAACGTATGATGAATTATTGTTTATTTACCTTTGCCGGTATCTTTGATAATTTAAAATTGGGTGTGGAGTAACGTAATCCAACCTTTCCTATATTTAAAGTATATCTCAAGTATATATTTGATTCTTGAGTTAGATCCTTCACCATGCCTAGATAACCTATGTGATTTATCAAAGAATTTCCAGTAGGTGATTCTTGAATGTATAATACAATAATAAAGTATATTTACTGGTGCTCTATAATTCATATTTTTCCAACAATCTTAGCAGTTCTACTCTTAACAAATTCCTATACAGATGAAAGAAACTGCAAATTTTTTTGACTCAAGTGAGCGTTTTTTTCATTACAAAGAGTTGAATTTCATGTTGAAACAAAAATATTTGTAGGTTTATAAATTATATCTCAATAACTAGACACTTTTTTTTAAATCATATACTAGAATTGTAATCATTCTATATTTCTTTTCAAATCAGTATCCTTAAGACGCTAAAATACCTGCGTATTTCTTATTGATGTATCAACTAGTGGGTCATTTACGTGTTCTCATTCGATTATTGCAACACAACCTTCAATTTCATTACAATACATTGAGTGCAGTGCTGGCCCTTGCACATGAGAAGGGTAGAATATGATTGGTTTCCAGTGCCCTTTGATTGAGCTTTTATTTCCTGAGAAAGTTTAAAATTCTAAAAAGAATCTTCTAAGATGCCTATTTCCCTCTACTTTTTGGAAAGCCATGCCAAAGTCTAGGGTGCCACAGGTGAACATAAAAGCAAAGAAAAGATACTCTACAGCAGGTCTCAAAATAAGGTACTTTTTGGTACCTATTTGGCTTTTTGTGCTTGTTGCCACCTGGTACCTAGAGCGGCCGCTCATGTTATATATAATTATGGAGGAAATTGAGAACCTATTAGTGATGTATACGAAGCCAATGTCTTGTTAATTACACCATTCAACCATCACAATTGTCAAATATCTGAAATACACAAATCTGAATATCTAAACCAAGTGTGAGCATACTTTGATTTTTTTGTATGTGGCCAATTGTTACAAGTTATTGTTTGGAAATGCTTACTTTTGTTAGCATTTATATTTTTGAAATAATATTTGTCAAATTAGCTCTTTTCATGTGCACTGATTAACCATCAAAGCAGCAGTAAATTATGGTTGTTATGGAACCTATTTGTCACAAACAAAGCCAATGGCTTGTTAATTATACCATTCACCAATTGCAGTTGTCAAATATTACACATACACAAATCAGAATAGCTAAGCAAAGTGTGCACCTACTTACTTTGTTTTCTTTATGTGTGGTTTTCCTAGTTAGCCAATCATTACAAGTGAAACTTATACTACTTTGATCAAAAGTCAGAATCGTGAATATACCTGCGGCAAAGATCTAAAAATAGCATCTCATATTTAAAATATATTATTTAGGATGAATCTGAAGAAAATATATCTATCTAGCCAACAACATAGCTGAAAAGAATGAGGCATTATATATTGGAATAGGATGCATTCTGATGGAATTTAACATCTTCATTTATTAGTATTGTTGGATATAAAAAATATCCTTAATTATAGCAAAATGAATATTACAAGTATTTTTATTATTCAGAATTCACATGAATTGTCATTTGTTGGAAATGTAAAATCATTTCTATTTCAGGAGCACCAGCGATGAGTGACCAGGCTCCGGGGGCAGGACAAGCTGCTCTGCCCCCGCAGGAAGGGCATGCAGGCCTGAGGACTGTAACAGACCGACCCCCTACATCTGGTACTACTATGAGGTTGACCCAAGTTGTTGGTGGCCAATATGTTATCACTTCACAGCCACATGGAATGCCTTCCTTGACACAGGTACAATACTACTCAGTGGAAAAAAATCTCAAACATAAATTTGTGCTTTCAAGAATATGGAAACTATCAAATGTATCAAACTTTAATTGTGCAAACAATTGCTTCTTTCCAAATTTGAGCGCAAGCTAATGAATCAAATGTAATGTAACTTCTGAAACATATCTCTTGTTCATTATATATTTTTTACTAGTTGTTGATGGAAACCAGTGGAAAATATGATGAACCAAATCTAGTGTAGTAAAGTTAAAAACAAAGTTTGTTGGAAAGTGTTTTTTGTACATTACATCCTTACATTAATTTCATCATGTTGAGTTCTATTCCTTCAAATGTATTATGTCACTATCATCATAATCTGGGATTATATTCAATTACCCACCAAGGATGACCTTAAAACTAATATTCAACAGATATACACACACCAGTAATTAGAGACTGACCTAAATAGTGGAGCTAGACATTACACATTTTGAAAAACAAACTTCAAATCATATTCTAATAAATGCCTCATGCCTCTAGATTAGCCAAAGTTCATTGTCGGGTACCACAAGCACTATGGGGCCCCATACTGGTCAACCGGGTGTGACTCGCATAATTAGTATCAGTCCATCGCGTGGTCAATCGACGTCCCCACTACGACCCAGTGTGGCCAACCAGTCTATCGTCAATGTACTAACTTCCAAGTCCAGGCCATGCTCTAATGTGAGGCTCCAGCTATTCCCTTCATCTGGGGATGGTCAGATAGGACATGCTGCAGGCACATCACTATCACCTAGGTATGTACAATGGAAGAAAAGTAACATGAAAAAATATTTTATATTTTGTCATTTTTATGATAGAGTATTGGATCATTTTACACTTATAAACTTTGCTAGGATCTTTACATTTTTTGTCTGTCTTGCTATACATATATAAAATAGTAAAAGTTGAATAGCCCTATATATATATATATATATATATATATATATATATATATATATATATATACACATCATATGGTTTTCTCATCTTATTTTGATAATTATAAATATGCTTCTGTGCTTCAAACTGTTTTATATTACAAATTACTCCAAAAATGCAATCTATTAATCATAGTAATTTTATTTAGAGCGTTAAAACGACCGCCAAGTTCATCCAGCGAGAAGAAAGACAGTTACGCATCAAAACTGCAACGAGTTATGAACCATCGGATTGTGCGGTCAAAGTTAGTAAAGGAGAAGTACAATGAGCACCTGCTGGAGGCTTACTACTTGGAAACTGGCAGTAACATCCTAGACCTGTACCAATTCGCGAAGAAGCCAAAGACGCAGGCGTACCTGGCCTACCTGCGAGACCACACCATTGACCCCAAGGAGTTTCAGCAGCAGGAGACACCTAGTGAGGCATCATCTACTGCTGGGGTTACTGTGCCAATTACTACTCCTGGTACACCCAGTGCTACGGCAGTAAGCTCTCTTCCTGGCATCTCACATACTACCAGGTAATTTAATCAAGTTTGTTCTCATGGGTATTAGAGCTAGAATTTTGAAATAAATACCAACAGTTCTGGACATGGAAACTGTTTACCTCTGGAGTTATAATGGCGACTACGAGGGTATCCCAGTCTTAAAACATTGAAAGTAATCTAATTGTGTGTGTTCTTCTATTATGCTTGTACTTTCCAGTTCATATACAAGTATGTCAATGGTATCCACCATCTCTTCTGCTACGACGGACTCTATGAAAGCATCTGTTGTGGCGAAGGCTAAGTCCCAGTTCAACACAACGCCGTCGGCGTCCCCAACTCCCGGTGGTACGACATCTACAGCACCCACCAACCAGGAGCTAATCGTCGAGAAGGCCAAGCAGGAGGCCTACGTCGTGCAGAGGATTTCTGATCTCCAAAAGGAGGGGCTGTGGTCTGAACGGCGACTTCCAAAGGTAGTGAAATGTTCACTTTTTTTTTAGCCTCATTGATTTATCATCTAAAGATTAAGATTCGTTACAGACGATTTTTTCCTCAGCTTCCTCCATCCTTGTTTATTTAAATCAAGATACAAAATGTATGATGAAATATTTTGATCCGGGAACTCTTTAGATGGTATTGTCTGCAAATCTATAATTTTAAATTTTCATATTTCTTATTTGAGTGTATTTAATATCTAACAGAATTTCAATTCTTGACATATAAGTTAATATAAGAATATAATAATAATAATATTATAAGTAATTTCTACCAATTCAAAACATTTCAATAAACAGGGGATTTTTTTATGGAAATCCTAAAATGATTAAACACATTTTGATTTCAAAAATCTTTATAATAGATTAGGAAGAAAATACCAGTAAATATCCAACCAGATCTTGTTAGTAAAAAAATATTTTTTATATTGTGATTAAGGCTGAATAAATAGTCAAAATGTGAGTTGGTTTTTATATTAGGAGATGATTTTTTTAATTGGATAGTTGAAGTGTGATTAATATATTTTGCTTTTACTTTCTATATCCAAGGTAGCTAGACGTATTGTTTAACTACAATTAATAGAAAGGAGATCAAAATTGTAACAATACCAAACAGGCTGAGCATTGTTATAGCTAGTCTGTATGCACGTTACATACAGTTTCCGTAAAATGTATTGTTGAGGAGCTTCGAATTTTAAACTTTTACAAATCGATTGCTGATTGATAATGCTTATAAAACGCATCATTATTATATTAGGATTATTGTAATTACAGATACAGGAAATGCCGCGGAACAAGGCTCACTGGGATTTCCTTCTGGAGGAAATGCATTGGTTGGCAGCGGATTTTGCTCAAGAGCGTAAGTGGAAAAAAGCTGCGGCCAAGAAATGTGCCAGAATGGTTCAAAAATACTTCCAGGTATGCATGTTGTGTTGTGACATAAATCATGATAAAGCATGTCACTGTTTCCGTCGCCGTCGGTCTTTCTGTAGTCTATCCGGTAATCTCTCGCCCCTCTTAAATCTTGATGTTAATTTTTTCAGCAGCTTAACAGCTGATACATGATGAAACAATTTTATAGTTTTGAAAACCTTGCAGTGGCGGAATAACAATCATCAGAAAATATTTAATATGTGGCTACTCTGTAACTAGGGAAGTCTTATTTTGATTCATTTTTCATGATAGGTCATCACTGGCGCAACGACGAAACCGCTTTAACATTTGTTTATCCAGTTGATCCAGTGTCGGCTAAATGTTTGTACTATGCAAATTTAAATATAATTTTTTCCTTCATGATATATAATACAAAAATATAACATGAAAACGAATGAAACATGTCAAGCTGAAAAACTATGTAAAATGTTCTAAATGAATAGGTGAGAAACAATACAGTACACATTAACACACAACACAAATAAATTAGATCACCCGGATAAACCATTGCTGAAAAAAACATTATTTAAAACACGCCTTTTCCGTTAGGATGCTTTTCAGCTTCCTCTTGAAGGCTGACAAACTTTTCATAGTATTTATATCTTCACATAAACTGTTGTAAAATTCACAACTATTGTAATAAAAGCCTTTTTGGAACTGTGCAGTTTTATGCATTCCACAATCGAGTCTCTTTTATAGTGACGATCATTTTGATATTAAGTCTTTGCAATATTTTTCATTCTTTTTCAAAAGACAAGTATATATACTGACGCATCTGTTAAAATTTTGAATTTCTTGAAATTGCTTGAAATACTGTAAGCTTGGCTTACAATTAATAAGTATAAAAAAGCTCTAACCTTTTAGGCGTTTTAAGAGGTTTGATTGTATTTATTTTGGGAGGGCAAATTTGGCGATTGGAGCTGTAACATTAACACATTCTTTTTACAAATACCTCTGCGGATACTCCATAATCAACCTACTTGACGCGTCAAATAGACGCCATTTTTTTCCATATACATTTTCAACATGTTCGACTTCAACCTAAATGATTTAAAAAAAATCCATTTACGACAATAGGTTTTTCAACGCCTAATTTATTCTCTCATGAATTCAATCGTTTTCAGGATAAGGCTTTAGCGGCTCAACGTGCCGAGAAAGCTCAAGAACAACACCTGCGACGCATGGCTGCGTTTTGTGCGAGAGAAATCAAAATATTTTGGAGTAACGTCGAAAAGCTCGTTGAATATAAACAGAACACCATACTGGAAGAGAAGAGGAAAAAAGCGCTCGACCAACAACTCAGTTTTATCGTTGATCAAACGGAAAAGTATTCACAGGTGATAATTTTTACATTTTGTATATTTCAACTGAATTCATAATGAATTTATGTTGCTGCTCCATCAAATGCCAAAGCTTTTTTAAAAAATAGGTATTTGAGACTTGGACCCATGTGATGTTTTCCTTACTTCCCTTAATATATTTTACCACAGTCCCAGCTCCACTTGACATAAATCCAAGGTTAATGTGGCGTTTTTTACTGTGGAGATTGATCGCATTGCTTGTTATATTTGCTAACTTCATGCTGTAGTTAGTACAAAACAATGTACTGCAACAAAGATGTATCAAATATTAATTTTTTATAAACATGTCAATTTACTTATATGGACTAGTTTTTTATGGGTAGCTTTGACTTCCCAAGCGAGGGACGTATTGTTTCCCACAATCGGTATATTTGTGTATTTATTACCTTATAATCTGTGTAACTGCTGCATCAATTTTGCTGAATTGGAATATTTGTCATATACCCGTGCTTTATATTTAACCATTTGTGCATCGGAGAATGTAAATAATAAAATGCAAAACAAAATCACAGATCCTTAATCGTTCGGCCAGTTTTCCGTACTGTTTCCCAAGTAATTGTACCACACAACACACAGCAGAGCTTGAGTGGAATGAGCTTAGAATTTTGTTTTCAATTACCGTTTCATACAAATCAATACAAGTAGATAAGTATGTTAGAGTGACGAAATATTGTAATTGTTTCTCTCTGAACCTTACAACCATACCCCAATCTGGATGTTACAAGATTCCACTACTATAGTGGATTTATCAAGAATAACAAATATAATCTTTCAACTTTTTACAGTTGCTGGCAGAAGGGATGAACAAGCAGCCAACCGTCCACTCGTCAGATCAACAAAAAGACCAAATATCGATAACCAGCAATATGTCCTCGAGGTGTCCGTCCAGGGTGCCATCAGACGTAGAATTTGAACCTGATGAACATTCGGACGAGGAAGACGACGAAGAGACTATCGATCAAGAGGAAGCGATGGTGGATAAAGAGGGCCGGGACGCTGAGGTAATACAATTGCAACTTGTTTACGGTCAGAATACTTATCGGTTTGGTATATTGCATTATGTAATATCATCACACACATATTTCAATGTTTAACCAAACAAAATATTGTTGAGTGATAAAACAACTGATTGAAGAATTTCCACAGTCCCAGCTCCACATGACTATATATTCCAAGTCAGAGTGGCGTTTTGCACTGTGAATAGTGAATGCAGTACACGCTATGTTTGCTAACGTCATGCTATAGTTAGTACAATACACTGTGCTGCAACAAATGTTTCGGGTAGACGTCACATTGCTTATTTTCATTGACCTTCCTTGAGTGTATGATCAAGATTTTGGACACAATCAAATAAATGGGTGTTTAATTAAACCAATATTGATATAAACCATTTTGATATCACCGCGAATGTCTCAAACTAATGTATTATAATTTTGCTTTTACATGCTACATGTCGTGTTTAGGTGGAAGCGCTACAAAAAGAATCTCAGTTGGAGCTGGACGATCTCCTGGAAGACGATTTACTTAGGAATTACCTAATGAACCGGGATAGTATAAGGTTGAGTGAATCAGAAGATGAAGAGGATGATGAGAAGAGGTCTGGAAGTAAAAGTAAAGAAGAGGAAGATGAGAAAGAGGAATCTGACTCCTCAAGAGAAGAGGTTTGTTCTATTTTTTTAATGCTTCCCCAATGCATTCCATATATGGTTTATTGTAGGTCAAATAGTATTTCTATATTTTCCACTCCCACTCATCATAAGCAAGAGATCAAAAATCATTTGGAATTCTGGATGACTGGGATTATTCAAGTTTTTTTCAATTACACAAATCTTGACTGTCAGTAGCCCACCATAAATGGCTGATAAACTGTCAAAGCATTTGATCAGCCTTGGCTTAGAACAATATCTAAATGATTTCTTTATCTAAGAACAACAATATAGCATGATTAGTTATGTTCACTTTTATATTTTATTATAAGCTTCATGATATTGAATCTTTATTGTTGCAGGAGGAGGATGAAGCGTCAGAGGATGAGAATGAGGAAGAGGAAATACAGACTAACCAGGAAGGGGAAGATGAGCTAAAGATGTTGCTTGCAGAAGATTCTCATAACGAGGGAGAAATCACAAAGACTGACAAAAAAGACGACCTTATTAACGACGCTGCAGCCATCGCGGAGAGTATTCAGCCAAAAGGAAATACCCTCTCTTCTACTAACGTAAGTATTAACCCCTTTTTTTTCTGAGAAAATGCAACTTTTGCATTATTTTGTTAGTGCGTAGATTCAATGACGTTGACTACGCTAAAAAAAATTGTCCTAGGGCAACATTCTATCTTAATTTATATGCAGGATTAAGAACAATATTTATTTTATTTATTTATTCATACCAGTATATTTACAATGTAACCACAGAGAAACAAATCTCTGTACGCGGACCGGTGTACATAACCTAAAACTAATAAAATATGTAATTAAAAAATAATATTTTCCAATATTATATTTCGTGTTCTCAAGATCTAGAGACTCTGAGATACAACCTGAATGTTTTCATTGATATATAAAATATTTGTATTGTAGCGCCTCGTTATATATTGTCTTTCAAATCATTTTGAATGCTATTCAATTTAATTTTTCATAAATTTAAATAACTTTTCTGCTTTTGCCTTAATGTTCTTGCCATCTTCAATGACATATACCATAATACAAAGCTCCTACCAGTTTTCAAAGTAGTGTTAAGAAGTATATTTAAATACATATATGCGATACAGTCTCATCAAATTAGTTCTGTCATTTCTGCTGTTACAGGTATCTACAAAAATACCTTTTCTGTTGAAATACTCTCTCCGTGAATACCAACACATTGGTCTTGATTGGCTGGTGACTATGTACGAACGTAAGCTAAACGGCATCCTGGCCGATGAAATGGGTCTGGGTAAGACCATCCAGACGATTGCGTTGCTTGCCCATTTGGCCTGCGAGAAGGAGAATTGGGGACCACATCTCATTGTTGTACCCACTTCCGTCATGCTCAACTGGGAGATGGAGTGTAAGAAGTGGTGAGTAGTTCTGATGTTTTTTTATACTGTATTTAAAATATGAAAATAGAACAAAGCTGCCGCCTCACAATGGCCGATGTCCGGATACTGTAGTGGTGATTTCGGGTGCTTGATGGTTCATGCTTGGCAAGTATGGCGACCAAATGTAATACTACCCATGGTTCTACTATTGGATGGCTGCTTTTGATATCCTAGCTGATAAAAAAATATACGCAGTTTACATGATGACTAAATACCGTTTTTGAGAGTTATGGAATCCATTCACCCATTAACTCGATCATGATAGAACCGAGGCATTTGTCTGATCACGTTCAATACCGCCTCTTGTGTACCGTTGAGTCTCATCATCATACTAAAAATCGTATTTTTGCGCCGCTTAGGTGTCCCGCCTTCAAAATACTCACGTACTATGGTAGTCAGAAGGAGAGAAAAATGAAACGGACTGGATGGACGAAACCAAACGCTTTTCATATCTGCATCACATCTTACAAGCTGGTCATACAGGACCACCAGAGCTTCAGGCGGAAGAAGTGGAAGTACCTGATACTGGACGAGGCACAGAACATCAAAAACTTCAAGTCACAACGGTGGCAGCTACTGCTCAATTTTCAGACGCAACAGTAAGTTATTATTAAAAAAAAATTGAACTACAATTCAGATAGGAATTTGTAAATGATGAGCCACTATCCCTATTGTATATGAACTTATTTATTGGTTTAACAGTTATAAGTGGTATATAAATTGAAATCTTAACAACCACAGTACCAGTTCCACATATCGAATATCAGAGTTAGAGTGGCATTTTTTACTGTGGAGATCAAATGCAATATTTACTATTTTCGTTAACTTGTACCAAGTTGATATGATGCAATGTGCCGCTACATAATATCTCTTCCGTGTTTCTCCTATTTTAAATTCCAATGAACTGATAATGAACGATGGTATTCCACCATCCCCAAAATTCAGTTGTTTGATTCATCAAAATAGTTGCCTCTCTTTTTCCAAGTATATCTGGTAGTGAGGTAAGGAAGTTCCATTAAGAATATCTGCCCATAGGTTTATCTACAAATTCACTCTTGAAATCGAACGTGTGAATTTTTTCCAGTGTATGATTTTTATTGACAGGCGACTGTTACTCACTGGAACGCCGCTTCAGAACAACCTAATGGAGCTGTGGTCGTTAATGCATTTCCTCATGCCGAATGTATTTCAATCGCACAGGGAATTCAAGGAGTGGTTTTCCAATCCGGTCACAGGTATGATCGAAGGAAATTCGGAATATAATGAGAACATCATCAAACGGTTACATAAAGTGAGTATTCAATCATATTTGTATGTAGCGTTTGGTCGAGGTTTGAGGGAAATCAAAAAATGTGTGTTGTTCAACACAACTTTAGTCAAATGCAGTCATTTATGATGTTTATTTATGTATTTCATAAATGCTATTTTTGAAACTGGCAACACGGAAAATTTCAATTGGACAATACAATACACCTCAATATTTGGGATCTTTGACAAATAACGTGCATGTCTAATGTCCACGTGCTTCCAAGTGGTAGAAAACCTGATGTGAAAATTATTCCAAACATTTGCAAAAATATGTCACTAATATTTTAACTAAAAATATTTTGAAAAATTTACGCCATTTTCATTGTAATTTTTGATGCATGAGTAGCATGCTGTTCCATTAATTTTTTAATTAATTCCAGTAATGTTTTATTTGCAACAAGTACCACTTTACATGATGATAACTTTACCGTTTTTGAGAGAAAGAGAATCCATTCACCTCTTACTCGAGCATGATAGTACCGAGGCATTTGTCTGATATTGTTTATACCCAACTATATATTATTATTGTTGTATTCTTCTTCTATGGGATTATTGATGTTGCAGGTGCTGAGACCTTTTCTATTACGGAGGTTAAAATCAGAAGTAGAAAAACAGATGCCAAAAAAGTACGAACACGTCGTTATGTGTCGTTTATCAAAAAGACAAAGATTTCTTTATGATGACTACATGTCGCGAGCTAAGTAAGTTGATCAATAGTTTTTTATGCGGAATATTTATAAACAATATAGATGACATATTTTGTTAATCTCAGGTATAATGATGAAATGATTCTATAAAATGAAAACATTTGTGCGCGTTAGTCGTTTTTTTACTATCATGTTGAATATCATGCATATAGACATGAATTCAGTGAAAAATTATAAGCTATATGGATATTTTACTTTAGGACGAAAGAGACCTTGGCTACAGGAAATCTTCTAAGTGTGATAAACGTGTTGATGCAGCTGAGAAAAGTGTGCAATCATCCTAATTTGTTCGAAGTGAGGCCAACAATTTCGCCATTTCAGTGTGAGGAGATCAAATATCACATTCCATCTATAGTGTACTCTGCTTTGGATTATGACCCTTGGAAGGTGAATAAGTCATTTTTTATTCTGTTGATCATTATAGTATTGAACGATATATTTTTTTGCATAATTTACTATATATTAATTCTAATTTTCCATTCACTACTTCATGTTCAATCCAAAATAAAATTGATTGTAGTGTAGCTAAGTATAACCTGTATATGATATACATTCCACACTCCCCTTGAAATGGTAATATTGCTTACTAAAGATTTACTCAATGAAAAAAATTACCACAAAAGTTAATTTACCAAACCTAATTTTTCCGCTGTTTCACAGTATTCATGTAACCTGTGATTGGTCACCTTCAGTACAGGTATTCAAATACACAATGGCCGCTTTCAACCAACGCAGCACACATTTTTTTCATTGTCGTATTTAAGCAGAAGGCGTCGAAGTGCGAACGATGTGTTTATCATTACAAAAGCATATTGAATATGACATGTTAACTATTGGCAAGTAGTAGATTAGGTACTCCAACGTGATGATTTCGTTACATGAAGTGTCAGGAATCCATTCAATCTGTCACCGACTATGATTACTATCGAGGCATTTGTCTGGATATTATCTCACACACATACCTATTCATTCGTATTGGTTCTCTTTTCAAACATATCCAATAATTTTGATTACAGCACATCAATTTGTACGCGTTGAACTTGCTTTTGATAATGCACGAGTTGCGTCTGAGTTCGTACCAATGCTACCGGATGAGGCAGTCACGCTCCTTGTCCCGGAAAATCGTCGAGTTGGGCGACTTTCCTGCCGACGCCGCCTCCGAATCAGACCGTCCGCCCCCTTGTCCTCCCAACAGGCTGTCGATGCGGGTGCGGGCATCGGCCGAAGTCAAATTAGAGAAACGAGACATCTCAACTATCGGGGGTGGGCAGCAAAAAGGTAAAGGAGGCTCCATCTTGCCGGGGCAGCAGCAGAAGGTCAAGCTGTCTAACGTGCAACTGATCAACCAGCCAGGATTTGTCAAAGGTGAGGCAATTATTTAGGTATGATCATATTATGCAGTTCAAGAAGACGTTAAATAAATGCAAAGCGGCAAAGGATATATAAGTTATGAACATATGAACAGGTCACTGATATATCTAATATATAACTTTACGGAAAAGTAATATGGCATGGCGCCGTTGTCTATACATAAGATTCAGATCTTCGCTTGATAATACCCTTTTTTCCACAGAAATGCCTAGTTTAGATTGAGTTACAATTAGAAAATGGTTAAGTGTGAATAGCTACAAGGCTAGATTTTGCCAATTATACAGATATTGTATAATGAAGACGTTTATTATTATTATTACTATATACTTATTTGTCTATTGGACACACTCTGAGTGAAAGTCATTTATTTGTCCCATGTTACGTAGCTATAACAAAAATCTAACAACAAATACTACATATTTGAAGCATATTCATCCTTGGTGCTTATTGTGATTATTGCATAAATGACATATAATTACCACCACTACCACTCAGAATATGTTGTTAATATTGTGGATTTCACGCTGATAGATTTTTTTTCAATAATATCTAGCAATACCAGTTGTGAACATCACCCAGGCTGGACAAGTGAGTGGGCAGGGCAACAACACGACGGTTTTGAAACCCACCACGAACTTTGCACAAATCGTGCAGAGCGCGACCGGTAAGCATTTGGTGTTGACTTCTAATCCGGGAATAACAACGAATATCCCCATTACGTATACGACAAGTAAGTTGCCATTTCGCACCCTCTCAATTATTTATTTTTCGTCAAAATTTATTCATCCGTTTGTAATTGTTATTCTTGCTTATAAATCATCTTACATCCTGTAAAACATACGACTACCGTCTCCAGTTGAGGTCAATAAAATATTCTTTTATAGATATACACTTGTTTCAAACAACTACCATTTGAATGTTATGATTTCTAGCGTTTTGTGGTTTTGCGTCTTTTCCTTGTGCATTCCTGTCAATTTCAATGTCACATCCATTCGAAAACTCAATCTACGAAATAAGTCATATTTCTGCAAATCCAAAAGAATGTACAGTGTCGGAACGAATCCAGTTCTATATGTCAGTAACTATAATATAGCTAATTGTAAAAACCTTCCATATTCAAGATCTAAATGGAGATATTCAAAATTGAGCAAGCAGGGAGTGAACCAGTTCATTCACTTTTTTGTTTTGGGTTGAATAGTTCGTCAGCTCTTAATCATTTTACTATACCAACACCTTAAATGTGGTTTTGTAAAAATAAAGAGTGTATCAAATAAGCTATAAAATAATGTACAGCCCTGAATACTAGCCTTTGCTTTTTCCAAGGACACATAGTGTAGTAGTATTTGATTTCAACAATACAGGTCAAATTTATTTCTTATTAACTCCTCTATTACAATCATACAATAGATACTGCTCACGTAACAATGCATTTTGGACATTAGTTGGAAGCCATAGATCATTAAATAAAGTCGCAAAGTATATGTAGGTATGTGTTGATATTAATCCAAATTACATGTTTAATATGACACAAAAAGATGAGTAAATTATGACTTATTCCTACAAATCTGGTAACTCAAGAGTATTAAGCTCAATGTAGGTTTCAGAACTCGTTTAGAGGGTTGCATTTGATTCATACGTGCGTTGCAGAGAATTATTCACAGTGCATTGCAAATAATCCATTTAATGGTCATTTTTTTATGAACAATACATTTGTGCGTATATCATTTCACGTCAAGTTCTAAGACTAAACTCCAGTTCTCAAACTTTTTTCAATGACATGGGTCCACAAAAACTGTCATTTTTTCAGAAGACAAATTACTGCAAACATGTATTGTCTCGCTGTTATCTGATGCAATCCTCTCCAATTCATAAGTAATGAATATGATATCGACTGAAATATATTCTCTCTCCATATTAATAGAGGTGTATATTGTTCAGGTGTGCAAACACTGAAGTTTCTGTCTAAGCAGCCAGTGACCACTGTTGGAAACGCCGGGCATGGTGTAACCAAAGCTTTTGTCAAATTTCAACTGTCTTCTGTTACCACTGTGAACACTACTCCTATCACGACCACCGTAAGTAATTAAGATAGCACAAAAACCTTTTTTTTTATAACCGTTGAACTGATATTCCAACCGTCTAAAAGACCACCTGCAATTCCTCGTTCTTGTTTATAAATGTGCAATTTAATGGTTGGGGAGAACTAGTTTAAAATTTATTCGCACGAATCAAACTTACTAAGTAGCAAATTCACCTTTTGTCAACTGTTTTGATTGACTATAGCAGTGGAGGTGAATAAGAGCTTCTCAACCACAAAAAGCTATCCAAATCAGTATTTAGCATTCTATAGCTGCGTGGTTAATTGACAAATTGTTTGTATCGCATCATTGTATACATTCCAGAATTCTGTGCAGTGCAGCGTGAAGTCCGAGGAAAAGAACACGTTGGGCGGCGTTCGTCCGTCCGTAGGAAACGATTACATAGGTAGATTGTACTCAAAACAAAATAATCTGGATGTGCGGTGGAAGGACAAGAAGTCGAATAGGTCGCAGGTAGTCGTCAAGGAGGCGACGAGAAATCTGGCAGTAGACAAGGATGACCCCAAGGGGGAACGAACGCGCCGGCTGCAGTTGATGGCTACCGTCAACGCAAGACGTTGCGATGCTCTACCCCTGTACGGGAGAGACTTCCAGGTACGTAATAATTCTAATAATTACATATGATTTTTAATGGAAACATGCTTCGTTCGAATCTTACCACGACATTGAATTGTAGTTTATTAAGTAGGTGGGCATTATATCTCGTATGTGAATCAGGTTTTGTTTTATCACTCTTAATTTGGAGTAGTTCCATTGGAAACGCAAAATAAATCTCAACATAAGTTAATCGTTCTGAAATCCCAGAAAAGTCCTTCGTTTGGGTTCCTCTATCCTCTGACAAATTACTAATCAGCATAAAACTTAAAATTCTACAAATACATTGTTTCTGTTTTCGATTCTTAGAACAAATTAACAGCGTCAAACCGCAATTTATTGCTTTTCTAAGTCGTATTGTTTACTATGTGAGTCCTGTTTTATTGTTGCAATTCAATCGATTCTCCACAGTCCAAGCTATATCAACTATAGTCAGAGTGGCGGCGTATTTGACTGTGGAGATTAAATGTATTGCTCGATAAGTTTGCTAACTTTATGCTATAGTTGGTTTAATGCGATTTACTGCAACAATCATCAATTTTAACACTCTTTCATTTTAAATCTTCTAAGCAGCTACAAAAAAATAATTTAAATACCAGGGCAGTGTGCCTAAATCGTTCCTATATGCGGTAAAATCTTTTACCCAATAGATTTTACATTAAATTCTTTTCTTCCGTTTCCAATTGGGTAGGTTGAACACACTCATACATATCACAAATACATCTGTGTTCTTCATGTCTATAGTAATAAATTCCTTTTTCAGGATGTAGTGAAAATTTTCAAACCAAATGTGGTGGATGTATGGTCTGGAGGCTATGTACGTTGTCTGAATACTCTGTATGGTATGCATACAGAAGAACAGACAGATTGCCTTAAAGACATGCTGTATAATCCAGAAAGGAGAATTGGACAGTTGAAAGACGTTTGTGATCGGTGAGTGCTCTCCCATTTTATTTTGATAGTTATCATTATAATACAGTCACATAAAAAATGTATCCTATGTAATTCAAGCGACTCCCGTGGATTTATATCAAAATACATATTATTCAATAAGCCAAGTTTCACAGACTCTTCCTCCTGGTGAGATCAGTCATAGCAAATCTTAGAATTGACTGCATGCACTGCAGTTTGTATGCTGTGACAGAGATAAGATGAAGTCTGTGTGTATGTCAACAACAATTTTTATATCTGAATTTGCAAAAGTTTATAGACTGATATTCTGGAACTACAACGCTCTGCCAGTACGAATTCAGTTTCAAATGTAAAGTCAAATACATAATTTTTCATTTCTCCAATCAGAACAATGTGTGACGAAGTTTTGAGAAGTTTAAAAAGCAATAAATTGTTTGCAACCGTTTTTAACGATTCTATAATTTTCATTTTTACCAACAAACTTAAGCGAAAATAAAATTTTGCAATATCTATTGAATAATTGATACAGATAAGGTTGTCTCATTTCTTGTGCAGGAAAGTTATTTTGTGCTTATATAATATTTTGACATGGTGTGATGATTTTGTATTGTTGTATTTAACTCATCGTATTTTCAAGATGTTATAAAATACGTAATTACATAGAAAAGGATGCACTGTCGATCAGTTTGCAGTTGTCTTTGTGACTGTAAATATTTTGCAGCAGTGCTATAATACCAGCAATGGCCAGCATGTTTTTGGATTGTCGATACTGAAAACTGTCTAGAACCTTGCAACACACCAATGCTCACCAAGAAAAGTCATTTAGCATTCATGTAGATTGTAGATGTTCTTACTTAGTAAGCTCCTCCATCATGGAGATAAAAAGTTGTAAGCAGTCATATCTTACAGTCATATTATTTGTGAAACTGTGTGTGAATTGCACAAATTTTTATCTACATCATTTAGAATTGTTAAAACAGTCAGCTGAAAACTCATTCGCTCACAGTACATTGATTTTTTTTGGTCAAACTCTGTTTTGAGCGTCGCTCGTCAAGTGCGCTGGCGTCAGATTGTCGCCTCGTGAATTACAGCGTTACGCATTACGAGTGTACAGATTTTTCTACTGGATATTTGGATGGATATCAATAATCACTTCAGAGTAACTCCGTCGCAAATCGTGTAGCTGTTCAACAGCTTATGTCTTGTTTACAGATTCATCTTCTTCGTACCTGCCGTGAAAGCTCCGGAGCCGGAGATGAGGGTGTGGCACCCGTCACCGAGCAAATACTGGAGCCAACAAGAACAAAAACAGTTGATTCGGACGTTGTTCTCGAAAATGGCAACGCCTTTGCATCCGATCGCTTCCGCTATGGTCACGCAGTTCCCCGACCCCAGATTGATTCAATACGACTGCGGCAAGCTGCAGACGCTTGACAGACTACTGAGAAGGTTAAAGGTTAGTATTTTCCATCTATTGATACCTATAACGGATTTCGTGTCTTATTTTTACTATACATTTCACTATGATAGCTCTCTAAACATGCTTCTCATATTTAGGCCGAGACACATCGTGTGCTCATCTTCACTCAAATGACCAAGATGCTGGATGTGCTTGAGGCATTCCTTAATTATCATGGACACATATATCTAAGATTGGACGGTACAACAAAAGTGGACCAAAGACAGGTATGCATAAAATCACAATTACTATTTTACCAGAATACATACATTCCTTGTGTTGATAAAGTTAGTAATTGGATATCAATATGACAAAAATGATCAGGTTACGTTTCAAGACCTGGGTTTCAATTTGGTGGGTTCTCATGCATCGGAATAGCTGTTTTACCGCAACATGTCCCTGTCAAGTTCCGCTACACATTCTTCAACCAATCGTTGGATCTGAATATTGGAATATTTTGTTTTATTGATACCATTAATATGTGTAATTAGGTGTTGATGGAGCGTTTCAACAACGATAAGCGCATCTTTGCGTTCATCTTGTCGACACGATCTGGTGGCGTGGGTGTGAATCTGACCGGCGCTGACACGGTGATATTCTACGACTCCGACTGGAATCCTACGATGGACGCGCAGGCCCAGGACAGATGCCATCGGATCGGGCAGACACGCGACGTCCACATATATCGACTAATCAGCGAACGCACCATCGAGGAAAACATACTGAAAAAGGCCAACCAGAAGAGGTTACTGGGCG
Source organism: Bruchidius siliquastri (assembly GCA_949316355.1). Lineage (NCBI taxonomy): Eukaryota > Metazoa > Arthropoda > Insecta > Coleoptera > Chrysomelidae > Bruchidius > Bruchidius siliquastri. Next base: position 29,547,387 of record OX438534.1, on the reverse strand, counting down.
ATCTCGCGATCGAAGGCGGTAATTTCACCACCGCCTACTTCAAGAGTGTAAGTAGTCTTTTTATGAGTTAGTTCATGTTATTCATTTCCATTGTCCTTGTTTATATCCTTCTGATCTCTGCTTTTGTCTTGTAAAAATATTTTGGCGAGATATGGATTAACGTAGAGTAAGCGTTAAAATTGAAAATGTGTTTCATTTCTGTTATTAGCGACAATATTGAATGTGACGGTGGTGTAGCAATGGGTAGATATTCGTTTCACGATCAATGTAGAATTTCGATAAAGGACTGCGGCATACCTGAAAATCATTATTTGTTCATTGCAGTCGACTATCCAAGACCTGTTCAATGTAGACCAGTCTGAGGATACGACAGCAATCTCCCGCCTGGCGGAGCTCGTCGACTTCAAAAATGAAGAGCAAGAGAAGTTACCGGCCACCGCAACAACTCCACCCGCGACTGATGAAAAGACTGCCGTAGGCGCTTTGGAAAGTGCGCTGGCGGCCTGTGAAGACGACCAGGACGTGCAGGCCGCTAGGACGGCGAAGGCCGAGGCGGTCGCCGATCTCGCCGAGTTCGACGAGGATATTCCACTCGAGGAGCAACAGCAGGAGCCCGCTCAGAAGGAGGTCAGCAAGGCTGAACAGGAGATTAACAGCGTCATCGAGAAGGTAAGCATTAGGATGCGTTTTGAAATTGACATTTCAAGCCATTTAGAATGTTTCTTCGGAATTGGTGTAGGTAGTACGAAACTGTGTGGTTATTTTTTCTGTCATCTATGATTAAAGGTTGCGTTCGTTTATCACGATTATCTTATGAAAGCACCTTTTCGAAATGTGCACTCACTTTGATTTATTTTATTTTTCAAATAATTGACCTAATTTGCTTGGAAAACAACATATGTGCACTCAAGTGGAGCTTTAATGAGATCAGAAATGAAAATTTGGCCAAACCAATATTCTATGCAAATCGATTTTCTATGAATACTTTGTAGTAATGAACAGTTGCACTGTCGATCAGTTATCAGTTTTTTTCGTAGCTGAAAAACTTTTGCAGTAGTGCTATAGTACAAGCGATGGCCAGCATGTTTTCCAATGTTCAATACTGAAAACAATCTAGAACCTTGCTACATTTTATTTCAGTATTCTTCGTATAACTAGAATTATCCGAGTAGTTATATGAATACTGTTCCATAATTTGAAAAGCAAATCAATCTTTTTACCTGGTACTGTTATTACCATTTGCTGAATCCTTAACTATAGATCTTTATGGGAAGTCAAACTTTTAATCCATTTACAAAACAGTTAAAAATCGAATATATTCATTATTCTTTGTCAAATTTTATTGTAAAACGATATTTTGATCAATTGTCCCCATTTTAATTTTTTTAATTTATGTTTACAGCAGGCTACTTCTTATACCATTGTAAATGATTTCAAATGTATGTAATGAGTATTTTATGTGCAAGATTTGAGAAAGTGTCGTGTTATTTAATTTTTTCTGTTTTATTCCATAGCTATCCCCAATCGAGAAGTACGCGATGAAGTTCATCGAGGCGACCGAGTCGGCGTGGTCTGCTGAACAACTGGCTGCCGCCGAACGGGAGATCGAGGAGCAGAAGCGCGAATGGGAAAAGAACCGTCTTGCCGCTATGCGGGAGGAGGAGGAGCGACGTGCCAGAGAGCTGGAGGAGGAGGCCGACATCATCACCTACAGTCGCGAGGACGCCGCCAACCAGGTCAGCAACATTAAAAAATTCCGCAGGTTTAAGTTCAAGAATAGGCGTAAAATTAAGGTCAAAACCGTAAACAAGAAGCTCCTCAATAAGGTCAAGATGAAACGACGACGCATAAAACAACGCCTCAAACAAACAGCAGTTGAGGAGGCTCCACCACTGCAGCTCAACGGAGATGCTGAAAATAGTCTGGATAGCGCTGAATCTCTGAAAAGTAGTAGTAGTATAACGAACAACCGACTCTCGAATCATGTAGATCACAATTCACCGCGGACGCGATCTAGAGGTACAGTGGCAATTAACCTCTGGACGCTAGACGTAAGCCCCATTCTTCCGGGAGAAAGGCCGATGAAACGTAACGCGAAAGAAAGAGCCTCCTCGCTGTCCGAAGACTGCCAATCTGGCGGCGAAGAACAGGCAATAAGAAAGAAACAATCAAAGCGGCGAGCGTCTTCGGTGTCTGGAGATGACAGCCAGTCCGGTGGAGAGGAGAAGGTAGTGGTAGTGAAGAGAAAGAGAGGCAGGCCAAGGAACGAGGATAAGGGTAAATCAATTAACTCTGGAGTATGCGAAGTTAAAAAATGTACAGTTATTCTGAATGATATTTTAGCTGATGGACAACTGCAAATATCCAGCGTAGACAAACGAGAGGCAGAGGATGAAGATGAATCAGTTACCAGAAGTGAAAATTATGATGATGAAGACACCGTAAATGATAGTAAAATTTTACCATTTACTGAAGCTTTAATGGATTGTAACGAGCAAGCAACACTTAATATCACTGAAAATGCAAATTCGGAATGTAATAATGCAGCTGAAATTACTCAATTGAATGAGAATTTTGAGAAAGCTACGGATGATTCGATGGATACATATGTACCAGTCGAGGTTGAAAATGAAAGTTTGGAATCTGAATTAGAAGAGCATGATCAAAATTTAACTGACAATGTATATCGCTCGAAACAATCATCACCTCATGATGAAAATGAAATTGTTGAAATAAAAAGAGATGAACATTTAGAGAAAAATGACGATTTGATTGATACAGTAAATCAAATCCATGTTGAAGATTATGATGAGGTTGGTATTCTAACATCTGATAATAATGAAATTGACTGTGATAGTACCGAAATTCATGATAAGGAGCAGGATAATGATCAAAGTGAGGATAAAACAATGATCACAGATAAAACAGCATCAATGCTGCAAGAAAATGAAATGTCATCCTCAGTCGCAAATGAAGATATTTTGGCAAAACTTGACAGTGAAATTAAAAAAATTGAAAATTCCTCGAAAATGTCTGTGAATAATGAAGAAACTGTGGTTGATGCCGGAACAACTAATGTAAATAGTGATGAAGCTGCCAAAGAAACAACAGAAACTACCGTAGAAGGTAATGCCGAAATTGACAATAGTTGTGGTGCTGCAACCATAAATGAAACAGACGTAAATAATGACCCAATTGATATATGCGCAAATTCGGTTGTCGAAAACAATGACAATTTTACAGAAACATTAGATAATAATGAATCTGAAGTAGATAGTTTAGTAAAAAACAAGTCAGCCACACAGATTCCTAACTCCACAAATAATTCAGAGGATACACTAGAAAATGATGAAATAGAATGTATACCAGTGAATAATGATTCAACTAGTTCTAACGCTCCTAAAGGAAGCGAGTCTGGTACCCTTTTCCTAAGGTATCCAAAAAGTAATTTGAAATATAGACCTAGTGGCCGAAAGCCTTATAGGAAGCTTGGAAACAATAATGGAAAAACTTTGGATGGTTGGATTAGAAAGCCGCCGAAAGATGCTTCCCATGATTTTGATGAGAATACAAGTAATGCGCATGAGGACGCATAGTAATCGGTATGAAAACGCAACATTGGTCATTGGGCAAATCTATATGATCGTCTAGAGCAAGTTTCTTCGGAAATACTGACTTTGGTTTCGGAAAAATAATGAAAATGAAATTATAACGCCTGGAACCCATAATTTATATCCATGATCCTGGCCAATTACCGATAGTGCTTTCATTTAGAAAAATAATTATTGAAATCATGGTTTTGATACTTTTATTGCCCGACAGCCACTCTTCCTCTATACTTTGATCAGGCTGTGGTAACTCCCTTTTAGGCTACCATAATTTTCCTCATCCTTCACCTCTAAGAAACAAAAAATATATATTTCTTATTTCTACTGAGAATGCGATACTGCAGGTAGACAACTTTGAAATCAGATCTAGTAATATATTCCACCGCTGTCAGTATTTCACCGCCTCTTAAACTTGACTAACATCTCACTGTCTGTTGACATGATTTGCTCAGTGACCGGTGTTCAACCGGACTTTTAAAAATTATATTGTGATCTAGTTAATTATCTTGTACAGTTTATTGGTAGAGTTATAGTTTTTTTACGAAGACAATTTTTATTGCGCATAATTGTAAATTATCGTGTGAATGTGTACATGTCTGTTGCCTTTTTTCCAATTTTTGTTTAATTTTGGAAGATACATTACCTAGTTGTTTTCAAATTGTTGACTTATTTATCTGTTCTGAATGTTGTTTTCCCGTGATGTTTCATTTCTTTTCTTCTGGCATTTTTGCCTGTATATTGTATTTTTTTCTCTCGCATATCATATTTTCATGAAATCTGCCGTTTTATAAATGATGGCTGTTCAGATTGTTATAATAGTCTTCTCAATGCTTACTTAAATGAGGCACTTCTGCAAGCAGTAATTTCATTTCTTTTCATGGGACGAATCAAGGAGGATAGCGAATAAGAGCATTACCCTCACTGAATTAACTGTCATGAAAAATGTATGTAATATAGGGTATTGAAGTCGAAATTTTATTATTTTTTCACAATTTATGAGGTACGATATGTGTGAATACAACCAACGTGTTTCATGAAAGTTTAGGTTTGGACAAAATTTCTCAGTTCGATTTCTTATTCTCTATCCCCGTTGCATTGAACATGGTACTGTTGCATTTAGCTTTCACTCAGGCAAATTAAACAAAAATTCCTATGCCAAAAGAAGAGACTGAAGACAACATACAACTAGACATTGTGTATACTTTTTACACATCCATTTATTAATTGTCATATTTGTTTTAGGCAAGTTTCATGTTACTGACAAAGTTATATTTTTTAAAAGGAAATTGTAACATGAAATCTTCTTGTAGTCATATCCTGGCCAACCTTTGTTTACTGACAATAAGCTCATCATGTAAAATAACTCATTATTCACTCATCTGTGCCTGAAATACTCTCTAATTGTAAAATTAGTATTAGGCGGATTAAATCACCGAACCTAAAATTGTTTTTCCTCAACATTTTCCCTGGTTAAAATATTGATTTCGTAATAACAAATTTGCATATATGAATGTCATATGGCTTGGATACCACAGACAACTCGTTATCATTGTTAATTCAGGGTTTTGTAAGGATTTTACAACGTAAAAGCATAAATATCACTGAAACTTTGGAAAATATCACTACATCTATCTAGGTACATTTCATGAAATAATTTATTTGTTTTTCGAATTTAGTATTGCAGAATTCATGCAAATTTGGCCTATTTCATTATGTAGTTTTAATATCATGGTCTTCCTTTACTCCTTTACTACATGTTCAAATACTTCCTACATCTTTTCTTATGTATTGTCTCATATTAATGACAACACGATTACCATTGCGGTTTTCGAACATCTTGATTCACTTGAAATTTTGATTATCACCAATTGCTGTAACACGACTGTCCTGTTGAAGGAATCAGAAGATTTTTTGCTTACAACAGCAATCGCAATCAAATTGTTATACAAATGTGACCTTATTTGAGAAATACTTCTTGATGTCTTATACAAAAATATGTAAACCTAATATTTTTGCAGCTATCAAATCACACTGTATTAGGTTTTTTTGAAGATGTTTCTTTTCAAAAATTTGTCTGGAACAGGTTTCAGCTATCAATATTTTGATCCCGCACCTTTTCAATTAAGCTGTTTGGTGGTACAGATTTTTTTAATGCAAATCTAGTAAGTAAATCAATATTATTTATGGTGAAGTCCATCCTGTTGTAAGCAAAGGGTGTCCATATAAATTGGCCATGTACATAGTAACTGTATTATATCGAAAAATACAAACGTGCGTTAACACGAAAAGAGAAGAATAAAGAAGTTCTCTTGCGAATGTTCCGTGTTTTATTGAATTTTGAGTAAAAGTACATGGGGTGGACGTGGGTTTTGGTGCCTTCTTTGCTTTCGTTAGTCCTCGACGGGGGCACCAAAACACTGCCCCCACGGGACACGAGCAAGGGGGCTTCTTAAACCCCGGTCACCCCATAGTCAACCAGTTGCCGAATCCTAATCCCTCAAGAAATACCTAATGCAAAAATATGGTGCAAATATGATATGTTGAAATATTTCTGTAATTGGATTACGTGAATAGTATTTATTTATTTGAAACTACACATTCAGATGATGGTACACTTTCTTTTTGATAATCACGCTTCTCTACTCATTATATTTCCACGTGTTCAATCCACATATTACGATATTTTGTACCATTGAATTTATCAAAGTAAAATGGTTTTGGAATGACGTCGGTTTACCTGAATTGTAAATCGAACTTGACCGTTAATAATCACCCTTATTTTTATAGTATCTTAGCCAATAAATATCTGTCTATCCAGTATTGTATATTCAGACGTGGCACGACGCTGTTACCGGATTGAAATTTCATAAATGATAAAATAATCGTACCATATTTGCACGCTATATTATGTTCGCCACTGAAGATTAATATTGATTTTTTTTATCGTGACGTTCGAATCTGGCGAACATAGTATGCATCAAAAAAACTAGTGAATATAAGTAATGTGATAGAAGAAACGCACACTTTCGGAGGTGAGTATACGAATACGAATATTGAGAATGCAGGTTGTCGGCACCCATGTGCTGGTAGCTTATATACGAAATGAATTAATGGTTAGTGATCCCTATAAACTGCAAATTTTCGAAACGAATTGAAATAAATGTTCTGCGTGTGATTTTAATGAATTTATACACGACGCGTTTCCGTTTTCCATATAAAAAAATGAATTTCAAAGGAATGTTAATCTCGACATGCAGAACCTAACAAGTACAACAAATATTGAAACAATATTTATGTGCAAAGTAAGTTAGTAGGAAAATGTACGTTCTGAAAATTAATCTGTCTGAATCGTCGCATTTCTGACTGGCCTAGGCAGCTAACGACGGTATGATAAATAAACTATTGCAACTATGAATATTCCATCCGTATTGCACTTATATTACTATTTCGGTAATGATGGTTACTGATGTAATTTTGAAATTTCCCTAACTAAGTGAAATTGATAAAGACATATTTATGGAATAACTTAATTTGCGTTTTCTGTGTGCGCGCTGTCTATGGACTTTTCCTACCGGCAGCCAGTGAAAGCAACCTGCATTCTTTATGTTCATGTGCTGTTAAATAACTGTGTGAGTTCAATAAGTAAAAAAAAACAGTCTGACGCTGCTGATAGGAGTGACTATGGGGTACCCGACTATAGAGTATTACTATCCTTCAGGAAAGTTCTTTCGTTTCAGATCTGGGTATCAGACAGTACAATGGAGCAAATGCCGGTGAGTATTTTTGGCTTAATAATACCAATCATACCAATGTGTGACTAATACATTCGTATTGATTTATATGAAATAGTACTCTGTACATATGATGATCCACTTTCTGGAAAACCAGGAAGTCAGGGAAGCTAATGGTAGGGTGGGTCAGTCGAAGAATAGTTGGAGAAAAGCTGAACATTTTTTTCCGTTTTATTACTATTAGCCTACTGTTTACTCAAATCTAATACAACTGCAAATACCTCTACCAACTACCAACTAGCTTGTCATATAACGATATAGAAACATTTGTAGTAATCTGACTTGAAATAAGAAATAGATATAAACTTCAGAAACGATTATTATGAAAGTCTTTGAGAAATTTCGAAGAAATGTTCTTATTGGCATTTACAGTGGACACGCTGCATGTAACTTCTCAAATTGATTTTATGGCTATCTAGGTTGATAAATATTCAAAACAGAAAATTGTAAGTATTAAAAAATACAAAAACCCAAAATAACTAGGATTCATGCCGATTCATGGCGTAAATAAATTATAAGGAAAAAACTTAAATACCAGCTTTTATTTAATGCGCTAAAAAGAATAAAATAATAATCAACGTCAACACACAATTTATATGATATAAAAGCTTGTCGCGAGATTTAATTACTAAGTATTTACGTTGTTTGAAAATTGATATGAATCGGATCAAGTTTTTTTATTCAGAGACTATCCCGACTATTATAGCATGTTAAATGTAAAGGAACTACCCTGCCATGATTTACAATTTTAGATGTGGTGTCCACCAACTCCTCCAACACAAGAGGGCGACATGTATGTGGATCAGACCATGTCGTTCCTATATGACGTAAACGTAATGTCAGAATCCCAACTGCCCCCAATCTATGTGAAGAGAAGTAGCGGCGATTGCAAACGTAGTCGCGCAGAGGCGGGGCTCAGCATAGATGGCAGGCGGCCCGTCAAGCTACCCAGAAAGGAGGAGACGATCCAAGGAACCGGAGGAATCACCAACGTGCCCAGGAGCCTCTTCCATTCTCCTGCCGTACTCAAGATGAGACGCGATCTCAAGCTACAAAAGTACAGGTAAGAGGTAACAGCCACATAAACGACTCGAAACGGCGACAGAAAATTTTCCGGAACGATTGTTTCTCGTGTGGGCCTCATTTGTCGCTTGATTTGCTTTTGGTGGTTTTGCATAACCATGTTGAGGGAATCCGAAACTGGTAGTGTCAAATGAAGCTACCCATTTCTCCTGGTCCTGTATGTTCAGAGAGACGGAAAAGGGCATTCATATGCCTTTCAACATAACAAAACGCATGAAAATCCGGGTCCTCTTCAATATTCGATCTTATTTTCAAGAGCTCCTGTTAGAGAAATAGCAGAAATGTTGAAACAGTTTTTAGCTTACTAATTATCCTGCTTTTCATACGTATTTTTCAAACAGCAATTACACTCTTGACTTACTGTCCAGACTACTCTTTATTTGCAGAGAACCGAATGGAATACATTTTTTCCATAACTTTTTTTTATGCAATAATATTTTTTATTGCTGTAGAAAGTCGGAGATTAAGTTGCAGCGGAAATTTTGCAGGGGATTGGTTCGTCCTTCTCTACCGATTCCAGGAAAAGCAGCTGTCCAAAAACCACCAGTAGAACAACCTGTTTTCCACGAATGGACTATACACGAAGATATGGCTATTCTTAAGGTCATCCAAACTTTCCAGGTAAATATTCAACAAATATCTGTCAGATATCCAAATTTTGATAATTCAACATACCATTAGATCAAATGTAAATAAATTCGAAGCATATAACAAAATAATCATTACTCCATACTGCAAGCTTCGATTGCTCCATCAAAGTTCTAAAAAAATTTATTGAGGCAACAAATACCAGTGGCGTGGCGCATTTACTATATGATTGATGTAGCGGCGGCCAGTAATGACTGGGACTAGCTGATACCTTATATTTTTGAACATCGCAAAATTCTCGTATTTTAATTGTGAAAAATTACATATATTTAGTATATGTCAGAGATCCCCTTAGGATGGACGGTCATAAAAGTTCGGAATTTAGTGACATTACCTGGTGCATCTAAAGATACAACAAGAAAATATTAAAATAAAATATAACAGATGGGCTTACATTTGAATCGTATTTAAAGTGAAATAAGCTGAAGTTATCATATAATGTAATAACTTAGCTATGTAAAGTAGTAGTCTTGGTAGATTGTATTCTACTAAAGCTTGTATAGTGTAATTTGAAGAAATCATTTGTATTTTAAATGTTTTTTCGCTATGTATATGACGTCGCTTAAATATACATTATCGTGGAATAATTTTTAATTAATTGACATTATTTCGTTTAAAGGGTCTGCCATTGAATTTACTGGTGATGAATCCTGGACATACTCCGAATTGGGACTTCGTGGCTGATTATGTAAATACAGTCTCGGTGACTTACCGGACACCGAAGCAGTGCAAATATCGGTACGAAATGGTACTAATACAGCGTGAAGAAGGCAAGCAAATCAGTATTGACCCAACATTTAAAAAGAAGAAGAACAAGATTAGCGGTACGGTGCAGAAGTTTGCCCTTGGTAGGTACAAATAACTTTTCACTAATATTATTAGCTTCAATCATTATTCTCTCTTTAACTGAGCATCCTTATTTTTATACCAGCATAACGCCGCACCGAACGGCAATACTACATTCACTCTCTCTTTCTATCTTGCCGTCTCGCTCACTTTTATACTCTTGGAAATTTGATTTTTTGAGGCATTTTCTGCAGGTGACCGCCTCCCTTCCTAATATATGATGGGATATATATGATTTTAAAGAACTATTTTTTCTGATTAGGTACCAAGGCAACCAGTCGAGGAATGCGCACCTCGCAAATGTATACTCAAGACAACAATATGACTTTCTCACAGATGATGAGCGAACGCTTTGAGACGTTAAAATCGATTGTGAACAAACGCGTCCCAACAGCCAGAGTAGCAGCTCCTAGCAGTCCAGTTGTCACCAAACGACCCTCTCAGGCTCAAGTTCAAGCTGCCGCAGTAGCTGCAGCTCAACAGCAGCATCAGCAACAACAACAAGCTCAGCAACCAACACAGCATCAAGATGGGCTGGGAATCGACTTGGACCATCCCGTTTTGCCGGTCGAGGTGGCTGCCAGAAGGGCCGAGAGACTGGCTAGGGAGAAAAAGGGAGCTGAGCAACAAATCGCCGCTAGGTTGCAGATGATCAAAGGTAGCCATTAAATGCGAACCTGTTAATAATATAAATTCTTAGTACACCCCTATCTGTTGCTTTCAAATAACAAACCAAAAATACCAGAAATTTCAATCGTGCGATTACTTGTAACCGAAGCCTGCGATGCCGCGATGGTATACGTATGTATGTAGCTTGAAAACGGAAAATTTAAATAACTCTTGAATGATTTTTTTGTGCAATGTATATAATAATTGAACATTTTTATCTCTTTGTTAGCTGGCCTGATAGCCACAACCTCGCAGCCATCATCATCTGCTGGCGTTACTGCTAGTACCGCAACTGCCCCAACTGTAGTTAGTATACCATCTTCAGTACAGCAAGTGATATCGACTCAGGTGGCAACTGTGGCGACCACTTCTATACCTACTGCCACAACGCCTGGAACTCCACCAAGTAAGTTGACAATAGTCGTAGTAACCTCAATCGCAAATTTCATTAAAATGATGAATTAGAGCTGATTTCTCATTGAAAGATAGAACGTTCAGTTAAGTCAACCTCCAGTTAACAGCAAGTACGAGTTAAATTGTTATCATGTTTCTTGTATATTGACTGTCTTTTACTTGACTGCAACGTTTCCGTGAATCCTTGCAGACAAACATGTCTCATTATTTTATCAGTTTCAGAGTTTATGTATTTTGCAGTAAAATAATCCGGACATTCAAATAAAAAAAAAAAATTTCCAGAAGGCAAAATTTTTTTGCCTCTGTCGATGTGCCCTAGGTAAATTGTCTTCCGTTTTTCAGCAATTCCAAAATGGTCTCTGTCTACATTAATTCTTTTGACTGTTCAATTGATAATGTCCACGATATTCTGAGCATTAACCAGATTTCGCTCTTCCTCGCGTCGCATCAAGCGGGCAAACAGCGTCCACTATGCCGTCCGTGTATAGAAATGAAGTAGTACTGTACAATATCACACGAATTGAGTTATTCTTTTACAGATGCTCTCCGAACTCAGCGTATCATAGCGTCTCCAATTCAGTCATCCACAGTGGTATCCGTAGCGAGTTTAAGCGCAGCTCAACTACAGGCTGCTACCCAGAGACTGATCGTATCTGGAGGGAGTGCGGGACAAGGAAAAACCGTTGTGGCAACTGCTCAAAGCATACAAGGAAAACAGGTGATAGACTTATTTTTGGAAAAATTATTCTTACGTTTCATTATTAATAAAATCCCATATGTTAGGTTAATTGATGTAGTGATTAATCATTTCCCCCAGCTAACGTCTCATTGCATAATATTCGAACCCAAGGAATTGTTTTGATTTAAGAACAAACGGGTTTTCCTTCAAGCACATCGTACTTGACCGTCTCACTGAGAAATTTTGGAGATAATTGTTCATATCTTATTTCTTTAAACTTTTGCTGTGATCACTTCCTATTTCCTACGTTGTGGTACCACCCTGATGTACAAAAGAGGTAGTAGGTGGTCGTTTCAATGTACAGAGGATTACTAGTCTGAGCGAGTCGTTCTCGATATCGGTGTGTGGTTGCAGGGAGAGACATTCAGAGATGGATTAAATGAACAAAAGCTTATTGTACAAGGCGTGTTGGGTCGACTAGTCACCGCGCTGCGATGGCGTATTGGCTACGTCAGCATGGAATACCTCAAATGTCGTATGTTTACCTCACTGTGAACATGACGGCAGCCCATGTTTGATTCAATAAAAACTCCTCGAACATTCGAATCGAAATGAAAACAGTTAAAATATGTTGGAAACGGCAACGATTATACGAACACTATCTAGGATATCGTCTATGATATAAGAGAAGTTACTTTGCAAAAGTCATAGGAATTGAAAAACCCCTGTCTTTTGCAATCCTGTTTTAAGTAGTTTGTCCAAGTTAGTAAACCGTCCTATATATTCTACCAGAACGTCGCACGGAGTGGCAACACGTCGTTTACTTTCTCATTCTATCATCCTTGCTGTCTCACTGCTATACTTTTATCGTTCAGGCCAACAGCTACAATCTCGTTTTGAAAGTTGTCGTTTTTCGTAAAGATGTCGGATATTGTGCCCTTCAAGGGTCGGTTTCGGAAAAGCTTGCAGAAGTGCTCCAAATGTTTCAACTGTCAAAATGTTTAATTTCAGGCCCAGTTGGCCATGATTCGACAGGCGAACTTGAACAAGCAACTGCGTCTGCATCACCACGGTAACATTGCTGCTGCAGCCGCCGCTGCAGCAGCCGCTCAAGGGGGCGGTCAAGTAGGCGTCGGTGGGGGACAGACGCAGGTCAAGACCTCCACGGTTACGATCGGAGGCCAACAGGCCGTCGTGCAGTTCACACAGGCGCAACAACAGCAACAGCAGCAGACCAATGCGAGGGCACAGTTCATCAGACAAGGTATTGTGATATATTCTCATGCTGTGTTCAGTTAGGCACGGAAGACGTTACATCATCGCAAAACAGTTTATTTTAGGATGACTTTAATAATACATATTTCAGTATGATAATAAAACTACCGAAAACATAATCTAATAAACTTGATCACATGCATTCTGTTTTTTTGGGACAGACTGCTATCTTGAATGAAATGTAAGAAAGACTTGCCATCCGAGAGTAAAACATTTGCTCACTCGCAGGTCCGACTCGAATTCAAAATTTTTAATCTCAAACAATCTGGTTTCAGGAACAGTTACAGTTGGTGGCAAGGGCGGTATAACGAGAACTGTGACGGAAAACGAAGTGGCACAGCTGTTGAAGAAACAACAGCAATTGCAACAGAAACTAAGTGGTGCCGGTGGAACTGGTACCATTCAAAACCTATCACCTCAGGTGTTGGCCCAAGCTATACAAGCTGGCAGTTCAGGGACTCCAGTCGCCACACTGGTTAAGACTGTTTCTACAGCTGGAGGTGAGACTTTGCACAATAGATATTTTTATCCAGTTTTATTTTCTCAACTGTGCAATATTTATTAATTGGATCAATTGAGAACAGTGGATAAAACGTTTTTATATTTTATATACCAGTAATACCCGTACACCCGTACAATATGCTGAGATAGAATACATTTTTTTAAGAATTATACAATTTAATAAATATTTGGCCTACAATGCTGAAGAGCATATTTCTTCAGAAAATGGGTTATTTTTTATTATTTAAGGAACAAAATAGTGCGAAATATTCGGTAGTTGAAACACTTTGCAGATTTGATAATGCTATTGCAGTGATACAAGGAAAAAAAAGTGTCAAGTAGATTAACGCTGTACTGCCCACACAATGTCTAGAACTTAATATTTGAATCGTTTCTAAAAATTTGAATCCTCTGCAATCAAATTTGAAAATATTACAAATGCTGAAAATCATTTTCAGTTTCAATTGAAAATTCACAAAAATTTGCCATTTCTAGAAATTGTCCATAACTCCTCGCTTAATTTGGATCAACAATCCTGAAAGCCGACCAAAATGTTCAAAAACTGAGAACCGACTTAACTACATTTTTTTTAATAGGCTTCAATGCAATTTAATAATCAAGAAAAACAAATTGGCCACTTGTATTTATCTAGTAAAGCTTTTATGCCCGACCAGGCATCACAGGCAAACATTCATCATACCAGCGTATGTCGATCAACCAGAAACAATGTCGTGAACACAGCGGTGACGGACTGATCGGGACTATTCTGTTTCGTGTGTCCGTTATTGTGGCTACTGTCTATGACTCTACTGTGATTGTGGCGTAGTGATCTGCATCATTATTATTTTATTTACAATATATGGGCGTCATTGTACAAATTAAATGGATTTGAGTTTGGGAGACATTTGAAATGCACCTTTTATGTATGTACGAGTACATATGTTCGTGAATCTGATGTCTCGTGAAATTTTTCACTGCTACTTAAAGCATATCTGATTTTGAAGACAAACGCCGCCTCCACTGAACCGATTTTCAAAAGCTTTTTAGTTCTTTTCACACTAGTAACCTCGTGTCAAAATTTCATCAAAATCTGGGAAGTACTTTCTGAGTTATAAATGGGACAAGGAGTACCGGACAGATAGACCGACGAAATTGAGTGACAGCTTTTTATGATGCGTATGTCATGAAAACAATAAAATTACACAGTATCTTCAATTAGGAATTTTTCTTGATTAGAATACTTCCTTGCCAATTGGCGTGGGAAGTAACAATAGTCTTCAAACTGCTATAATTTTGCATAATTTTAACAGTTTAGGACATTCCGACTATGACTTGTATCCATATTGATTTGATTTGCATTCTCGGTTGAAGTGTACATACTATAATAATGTGGCAGAATGAATTACTTAAATATCAATAATCATCATTGTTACAGTGACCCAAACTGTAACGATTCCTGTGTCGAACGTGACATTGTCAGCCGCCCAGGGCAAGACGCTAACAACGGCCGCGCTAAAAGCAGCCGCAGCTGCAGGGGCTACGTCGCCCCAGCTACGGCAGCTGCAGATACAGCAACAGCTCCTCGCCCAGAAGAAGCTGGCGGCAGCTGCAGCAGCTGCCAGCGGAGCTGCTGGTACTTCGGGCGCTGGGGGAACATCCGGCGCCACCGGTTCTCAAAAACTCAGCATCGCACAGGTAACTGCCTAATAGGCATGTTTTGAAATATTCAAAGTATATATATATATATATATATATATATATATATATATATATATATCTAACATTGAGAAATCGGCTCTTTTTCAGATGCAGGGTGGCAAATCAGGGGTGCAAGCACAGGCAGCACAACTGATCGTGGGTTCGAAACCTATCGGCCAACCGATGACTGTCCAGCAGTTTCAGCAGGTGATGCGATCGCCCTTGAACGTGCAGCAAACACCCGTTGTACTGGCGAAAGGGCCTCCAAGGGTCATACCAGTCAACACGGCGCAGGGAACCAAACAGACAATACAAGTAAGTTCATCAAATTATTTTATTAATTTTATGAATACTGTAAATCGAAATACATCATCATATGTAATGGGGTAGTTGAAGTGATTATGCCGAATCAAAAACCTAACAAGTTATTTATTTAAAAGTTACCAATACCGGCTCTTATCTTGAAGACCATATACGAATGGATTGACATTACTCTTATATTTCCGAAGGTGGTAGCGGCGACGTCCCAGGCATTGAGCTCTGCTTTACGTCCGCAGAATGTTTCAAGCTTAGCAGGAGCTCTTAGTGGAACAAAAGTACAATCAGCGTCCACCCAACAGGCGTTGTTGTCCGCGCTGGGCCAAAACGTTGGCGTAAGGTTGGGAAGTCCAGTTCGTTTGCAAACCACTAGTGGTAAGTAACCCAACTACTCTATAGTGCATGTCAAACTCTAAATGAAAAAAGAATGCTCGATCAAAATTTATGTGAATAAAGCGTCCGTAAAAGTTCAAATTCGGAAATTTTCGCGATCACAATACTTCGGTGACAGTTATTTACTTGCTAATCCTCAAGACGGCTACATAAATTCGCATTCACAAATCGGAAGAACCGGACCAGGTCAGGATTTGAACCACGCACCCTCCGCTTGCAGCACATACACTAATAATTAAGGAAGTTCTTCCAATGCTCACGTTAATAGACCGTCATAGATTAGCATACTAGCAAAAAGCCACATGGAGCAGAAACACTGCATTTGCTTTTTGTTCTATCTTTTGATTTCTCACTCGCTCATATATTTGTCATACTCAATCTCTTCTATCATGTACAGGTACTCCAATAGTAGCGGTAAGCGTCCAAAACGTTCAGCAACAAGGAGTATCATCCCAAATGACCAACCAAAATGAACAAGTAAGTAGATACTTGAAGAAGTGAGAACGTTATCGTTTATAAGTGGGTGAGCTGGTTTTGGAAATGATATGTTTATGTGTTACCTCTGTGAAGTAGATATTCAGAAGATTATTATCCCTTCAGTGTTTTATTAAAAATTTAGCAAATTGAGTTAATTCCGTAGTTACTGTTTTTTATTGATATTCAACCTCGTTGATTCCATGAGAATAATCATTTAATTTATTGTCCAAACAAAGTTTTCTTATCGTTCTTTCCAACTCCCTCTATCTTTGGCCTAATATTGCAAGAAACTACATGAATATGTCAAAACCTATAAATATTTCGATTGTTCCTAAAACTTCCATCCCAACAATATTAAAACATTTGACACTTATATTCAGTCAGATGGAAGCTGTAGTTAGCAATTTTCATAAAATGTATGAACCATAATGAAATGTTAATTGTGAAATATCACCTGGAGTATTCTCTCAAATCAATTCAATATCCTATTATTTTAGTTTAATAGAGTTGTTGGAACGAGCGATTGATTGACATTAGTCCGAAGACTGGCGGTATCAGTTTGATGATTTTTACTTGCCTAACTTGTCATGAAAAAATTCTATATAAAATTGGTCTTGAACAAATGTATGATGTAAAATAGTATAAAATCCAAAAAAAAACTATATCTTATGTTTATTCAAATTATATTTTTCTTGTAGACAGTTTACAGTGAACTTAAGTTTTTATGTAGATTGTAAATGTCCTTTGGTAAAACGCATTTCCGCATAATTATGTTAATCTGAAACAGGTTCACATAAATGCATGAAATCCTTACACTTTTCGCCATCTTACATCGCTATTAAATATGGCGAAACATGTTACTGGTTTCATTCATTTTAACTGCTGAAAATGTGTGTCGGAGTAGTTATAATTTTTCATAACTCCTGTTTCTATTTTTGTTAATCTAGTACTACTAAAAAAAATATGCTGTGATACTAAATAACAATATTTCAGATTGAGTATTACGTTTGTGAAATGTAGTTAATATGATTGTTCCCCTGTTATTTGTTCTACATTTGATAAAATATCAACTCTAAAGTACTTTTTGAACGAGTATGTAAGTTATGGAAATGTGCAGAGCTAAAAAATGGTAGTTTCTGTGGTACATATAGTTTTTTGCACAACTGTAAACGATGAAAATGTCAAACCGCTAGCTTATTAAATACAACTACAACAATTATGTCATTTTCCGGACTAGTTTGGAAAGCACCCACATAACATACAAGCGGTTTTCGAAAATTATATTTTCTTTTAGTTCAATGCATTGTATTACATTGGAGCATTATTGGATGTAGAACAATATACCTATTTGTGAATATGTAAGACTTAAAATAAATTGTACCTCAGCCTTTGATAAATAAATTATGATTTTCTATTATTTGTTTGTTTTATTTTTTGCATGATTTTGTGTTAGTTTGACATCTAACCAAAAGTGATTAAGAATTTGCTTCCATATTCAATATGGTGTTTATCAAACATTTTATTGTTAATTGGTACAGTCACTGTGTTTAAATTTATTGGCAGCATATTCTTATTCTAAGTTGTTGGCCTGGAACTAAGATGATCTTATTTTTGCAGGCATAATGTTTTCCAAGAAGATAACGACTGTGACTAATAAAATATAGAATAAATGAAATATGTTGACTGTTACCGACTTTTCTTCTAATAACCCTATTCCTGTTAAACGCGGGAATTAGATAAAATATTCAAATTCTGGATAGGTAAGAGAGTTCATATCTAAAGGGATTCTAATAGTTGGTCAAATATGGCTGTAAATGAAACAGATAGTTATTTTTGAGCGACTTTATTTATATAATCACAGGCTAAAACTTACTTCCTAATGTTTAAGTGAATTTGACAATACTAAATACAATCTTATAATCTTATCGATGAATAGATATCTATGTTCAAATAAATCACACATAAAAGTCAAAAAATTATAAACAGATGGAATAATAATGAAGTATAGATAAAAATTTCAATGAACAGGTACTTATTATGTAACTAGCTGTTACTATAACTCATAGTTCAATATACTCAACATAATTCCAGATGAAAATTAATGTCACAGTTATGAAATTATTACAATTTTGCATGTGAATTTGGAATAAAATTCTAATTTTATCCCTTGCCATTGTGTGATTCCACAGAAAGGAAAAATACTGCTAGTATTGAAATCCTATGATGTTTGACAGATTATATAAATTATATAAGTACATTTACTAAAAGAAATACTAATAAAAATACCTTTATATCACACTTCAAATGTTGCCATTGATGGTTGGTTTCATAGCCACTTCTTCCTGCCTGCTGTACCCATTGGTCTTGCAGGTCCCCGAATAGCCGTTGCTCTCGCTTTTGTCTTTTTGATTATCTTTTTCTCCTGCTTCACTGGCGCGATTTTCTGGTACTGAAAATATCGAACAAATTTCAAGAATTTAAAGGTGACTGAATACTAAATAAATAATTCTGTGCTGGTTACTGGCAAAGAAGCATACAGTAAGTGTAATAGTTGTATATTTCTAGTTGGGACCAATTCTGAATTTGAATACACCCTTATAAAATCTGGAGTGACTGTTTACACCATATTGCCAAATATGATCCTAAATACATCTGCATCCAACCATCATTTGCTTAATATTTAATATGATTCCCCACACAACTTAAAATTTTATTCATTCATTTCAACAGAAATAGTAAGTAAAGGTATTAACACTTTGACGGTTGAGTACTTAGGTGATGCAGCTTCTAAATAATATGTTTGTTACTTTAGGGATTTAACTTTGATTTAATGGATGAGAAAAATCCTGGTTTGAGTAAGAAAGGACCCTCTTGTGTTCATTATCTTGGTTGAAACTAACATTTCAAACTGACGATACATATGCAGTTTACAGATATAACAATAAATTTCTCGTAAGCTGCGCGAACGAATGGTATGCCTGTTAGCTTGACTAACAAACGTCTTTGTACAGGAACACTTATGATCTGTTTTTAACATAGTTGTTGGTATGCTCCCCCATTTGTTTGATGTGACAATAAATGAATCACAACTGTGAGGCCTCAGGATGGTCGCAGATACCTATTTTTATTCCACGCAAAGAACTCCAATGGTTTCTTCCTACTTTTACATTTAAAATGAGTCTAAAAACAGACAATTGAGCGACTTCTGCATTTCCCTTGACAACAATGACAACTGACAATCCAAAGTCACACGAGTAAAAGTAGTTCAAAAGTACACGACAATAGTTTTTCCTCTTTCCCAAACATATGATCAAATATACATAACTAAACAAAAACATATCAACCACCTTGTCCATGAGGCAGTTTTGTTTATTATACAACAGATAAAATATGAACTTCAAATATTGTGTCTACTAGACTATATAGACTAGATCACTATCTAGATATAAAACTATTTCCAATAAAATACTCCATACATACCAATTACTGAACGGCAAAACTTTTTAGAAGTCTTCCAATCTTCTCGTAAGGAAAGGTTGTACATAGAATAATCCGGGTTTCCAGTGACTTCTTTTTTAATATTCAAAAATGGTGGCAAGGTCTTCTGTAGTTGTTCGTCATCCAACGCAGAGTATGTTTCCAATAAAATCAGCCCTTTACACCTACAGCAACTCAAATTAAGTTAATGTCCATTTCATTTGATCACAGGTTTTTTATTAAATCGTTTTTCTGTCCAAGTAGCAGAAGCTATAATATCTGCTTCTAAAATTATTCGAAGTAAAAGCCGTCACGTAAATTAACTAGAGTTCAATACTTATGCTTGAATTCGAAAATGTAAATCTAGATATTATTAAACATCATTAATGATAATTGTTTTTTCCATAAAATGCATGGATATTTAATATTGTAATGAATGTCACTTTCCGTTCCAATATTTGCCTAATCCTACATTGCCTGGACTAATAACACAGCTGCTTAGCCTTCTCCTTACCAACGACCTAATTGCCTATCTATTTTTTATTTCCATCTATGATTAAGATTTTTGAATCAGCAGGGAAGTGGCTTAATCTCAAATGCGAATCCAACGTTGCCATATATTTTAACTGTCTTTGACTGGCGACAAATTTTCAATCTTTGCAATAATTACTTTTACATTGACGTTTTTCGGAAAACCATCAAATTGCTGACGATACACGGCCAAATAGTTTCACGTATCAGTAACTACATGATTCTTGCGTAATATACTATGCATTGTCCAAACATTGTAAATAAAACAGAATTATTATTTTCTATTGCACCATTAAAAAACACCGAAAAAATTCATTGATGGGTCGTTCGATTGATACCTGCAGTGTTGTAAAGCTAGGAAAGCATATCCAATGGTATAAAATTGATGAAAGTATTCGAGAGTTCGATTCATACCGACCACTCACAAATTTTGAAGTAACTTCCAACACCAGAATAATTGGCAACGCTGGATTGGCATCTGGAATTTACCCGCCTCTTTTTTATTTTGAAGTGGGCTTTGAAAAATCCTTTCTTTCATTTCCAATTGTTTATTTCAATATGACCGGCAAGATATTGTCAGCCAAAATGTCTTTTTTGCCTTTTGACATTTTTAATGAGGTGAAAAAATTATTCTTAAGACAAAGTTTGAAATGGTGCAATTCTTACAATTCCATTGTGGTAACTATGTGGGTATGGGTTATTTTATTTTTCTACGTAATTTTTCTGATTATACTAAAGCTATTCTACAAACTGTACGTAAGTACCAGCATAGTTGAAAAACTGTGCAACAGCATAGAAAACGGAGATATAGTGAAATGCGTGAAGTTACTCGAAAAATATCCTAAATATATAAATGTTTATAATCGCATGGGTTACACACCATTTTTGATTGCCTGTGCGAATGGACAAACACAAATTTTGAAGCTGATGTTGAAAAAAGGTAAGTGTAAATGATCGCAAAAATGACCCAATATAGGTACTATTTCAATACCAGAAAATATTAGTGCCATTCCAAATTCATACCTCGTCTCAAATATATCACACAGAGGTTGTCCCCCCCCCCCAAGATTTTTTCATTTTGCAGATACATTAAATTTGCAAACTACAGAAGGTCCCCACAATAAATTACCGTTATAGATATTAGTTTTGGCGGGAACGGTTGAATCTATAATCAAATGACATAAAAACTTAAAAGTTGCCTAAATATCATGCATCATGAGGTATTTTGGTTAGTAGCTAATTTATCATTAGATTAATGTTTATTCGAGTATCTAGTAAAATACTAAAATATGATATTTCAGATCAGTCAAATAATATATAGTCATAATTTATTGGGTAATAGTAGCAAAACAGGCAAAACATTTTCTGGTAACGAAAATGATACGATGGAACTGTTCCTTGTTTTATGAAAACGTACCTTTCAGTTTTTCATTGTAATAAACAAAAAAAGTACCTATTGTAACTGCAAAAAAATTTTGAAATTGAGATACGTTTTTTTGACATAACATTAATCTCAATAACTCCTGCACCAAGTATAGTAGGAATTTGAGGGGGGCTTGCATGTTTCCACATGCATTATATTATTGAATGCAGGGACAGTGCAGTAATAAATGAGTTATCAGAGCTTCTCTAAAATTTGTTTTGCTGTTTCTTGAACCGTCAAGCGTATAGAATATAATTTTTTTTGGGTTCAAAAGTTTTGATTTCCTGCTCCTTGTTCATTTGTCGGGCAAATAATAACATTTTGTGGGGTTTAAGCTAGTTGCAATATATCAAACGAAAATTAAACAGAGTATGTATGATACGCAATTTTCTTTATGTAACATAGCAATTCGAACCATGGAATGTTAATGGAAAGCCACTCAAATTCCTGATATCATTATATTAATTAATTTTATTTCAGCAAGTTATACAAATCCCTTCAAATTGATAACTATTTCGGTACATCAATTCAAGGATAATCACTTCCAGGTGCAGATGTAAAGAGAAAATCCAAGCAATTCGAATCTGCTTTCTACCTGTCCACCTTCTACTACATCAGAAATCCCCATATCAAGAACGCCACTTGCATTCGTGAGCTGTACTACGCAGGCGCAAACATTGACGAGCCTAACGCAAAAGGGCTAACACCGTTACAGATGGCTTCCATGTTTGGACACACGCCTTTGGTCAGATGGTTACTCCTGAAGAACGCATCCGTTGTAAGCGCGCCTGATCCTTACATACTGGCCTTGTCTCAGGGGTATCAAGAAACCGCTAAGGTTATACTTGATCATACGCATGGTTTGGCTATTGACTTCAAGTGAAAACATTCATATTTTAGGTTAAGTAAAAAAATATAATTGATTGATGATTGAACCTATTTCATCTGAATATTTAGAGGATAATTTCCATAATCTTACAAGTACGTATGTATTAATCTGGATTCAAATATATAATAATTGATAAACACAGACTCTATCTAAAACCAATAGCAATAAAGGGATGTATTGGGTTATATTGATCCCAAAATTTGAGGAACAATGCGCAATACTGAACGGAAAAAACATCAAATTCACTCACCTTGGATGACTGGGCTGCTCATACATATCCAACTGAAAATATTGATTGTTATGTATGAAGCATCTCCTCCTCTTGTAAATGGTGAAATGGGAATTGTCCTTCTGCGTTAAAAGGTTGATATAATCTCGGTGCGCGATCTGAGTTTTCACCTCAATCACTTGACCTCCAGGCGTATTCTGTCTCCGCACAGTATGGATGTAGCTGTAATGACCTGAAATATGCCAACGGTCCCAAGGTTCATCTTCTTTCCTATTGCGCATTGTGAGAATATGATGATAGGTGGGTGATCATGCGGATGGGTAAGCTTTGAGATAATGAAAAAGGAACCTAGCTTCTTCTTAGTATTTATATGTTTAATAACAAGCAGTGAAACATCTTAATTTACTAAAGTGCCAGCATTCAAAATTACTTATGTGTTAATATATAAACAAGTAACACAAGGATAAAATTGCAAAGAGGCCTCTGAAAATTGTTAACTGATCACGGCTGTTTTCACAGCCATTTTTTATCTGTGTGTATAGAACTACCTACTATGAGTAACTACTTATAAATAAAAGAACTTGCGTTGAGATTTACCAGGAGAAATTGAAAAAGAACGTAAGGACGTGGAACGCCATAATTGCCATGATACAATGAAGCTAATTTCAATGGCATACCATGAAATACACTGCTGGACACAAGAGAACTAGACGTAAACGGAAACAGAAAACTAACAAAGGACAAGAAGAAATGGCGCAATTTTTTTATAAAAACAAAATATTACCGTAACTGAAAAAATATCACCGTATATCTTTGAGTAGAAAGGTTGTCAGATTGTGTGTTTATAGCTATGAAATTAAGTGTCGCTCTCATGGTATATTGTAAAGCACAGTTAACAAAAAAAATAAGTGGAAGACATTCTAGCCTTGATTTCAAAGGAGTAAAGTGAGAATGAATATCAATATGGACATTGCAAGAGATGAACAGTAGATCTATTGGTAAATAAAATACATATTCCCATTACTCTCTTCCAGCTTGACCCACTAGCCGATTGGCTAGCGGCGATCTTGAAACTCACCAGTAAGTGTTAGTGGTGTATGTAAATAAATAAATCTTTGATATTTGAAAAATATCAAACGATAAATTTACTTATGTTGTCTCCATGATTCAACCTGCTTTAATTGGTTAGTTAGGAAATATCCCAAACAGAGACATCCAAAAGTTAGGTTTGAGAGGGTTGCAGTTATTAAACTTTGCAGATATAGTCGAATCATTTTTAGCGAAGAAAATATTTTAAAGTAGTAACTTAATTTGAACGGCTGAATATGTTCTTTCCAGTTCGGGATGAGAGTACAAAATTGAAAAATATTTTGGCGTCATAAATAGTTTAATTTATTTAGTTTTCTCTAGAATCGTTGGAGGAACAGGCGATGTCCCCCCTTTGAATTCACGCTCATTATCAACATCCTTAGTCAAACAATTCTGAGCAAATGTTGCTGTTGTATTGAAAAGTAAGTCAAACTAAAGGAATAACTTATAGTTTCCAACTGAAAGGCTCAAAGGCGGTTTTATATACGTAGAGTTTCACAAATATAAGAATCCTGCATGACTTCTTGCACAATGAGATACAATAGTGTTGGTCATCGGATACTTGGTGAAAAAATTACAAAAACTGCAAAACTTTTCCATTATATGAGTATACTTATTGGTTTTGAGGACCAAGAATACCCCATTGGACTTTTTTTGGGGGGAAGGGGGTGTATTTTTTTAACGTAAATATATATAACGACAATATGCACATTGTCTTGACAACAATCTTGAGCTGAGAACAATATATGGGATTGAGTCATACTAGAGACAAGATCTGATGTAAAACGTTCAAAGGATATTGGTATATCAAAGAGTAATTGGTGAACATTTATTAGATATTACTGTCTATTATTAAATATATGGGGTACTAACTACAGATGCTCAGCATAGTAACATTAGTCTAGAGGCATAATCTTACATGCAAGAAAACTCTGTTTGTTGAAGAAATAATATGTAAGCAACGAGTGAAACATTAGAAGAAAAAAATTAAGTTAGTCAAAGAAGTGTTAAAAGAAAAGACTGAACTAGCTGTTTCCTATATATTTTCCAAATAAATTCTTTACAATTTCCAACATTATTATAATGTTCAATAGTGTAACAATTTCTTACTAAGTACACAAACAAAAAAGATGTATACAAAAAATCATGGAAATAATAAATATTTCAAAATAATTGCAATACAACTCTACTGGCAAGAGTTCAAAAATACTGATTACAACAAAAAGTAGGAAAAATTCTGCAGTAAACAATTTGGATCATGCAAGTTAATTCGCAAATCATATTTTTTATTTGACACAAATCTGTAAAGTTGTACGAAGTTCGGCACCCGACTTGCAATTATGACTAGGTTGAACAAAATCACATTTTCAGTATTAAGAGCCTTGGAGTATTTATAATCAGATATGACTAGTGGGCTGATATAAGCCTGCGTTTCTCACCTTTTTGGCCACGTTTCCTTAATCTGACCTGATTAGGCGAGTTGGACTGCAGATAGTTATGGACAACCTCGAAATCTTGGAAGGGCGGAAAAACGCTATCGTCTGGCAACGGGCCTTCCACCAGGAATTTATGCTTGCGAGCGTTCTTCAGCAGCCTGAAACCAGAAAAAAACATTGATTATTTGATTAAGAAAGATTGGTTGGTTGTCCCTTGTTTTGGATTTATTATAAACGGATCAAGGATTACCGTACTGCTACTACTTTTCATAATATTTTAATTAGAATGGATGATCGCAGGTAGAATAGCAGTAGGACCAATATTCATACGAATCTTTTTATCTCACCTGTCGCCAGTATCAATGCCTATCTTATGGCATACAGATCCGATCATTCGCCTGATCTTGTCCTCGAAATCGGTAGAGTTATCGATGACGTCAAAGTAAGGATGGCCAACCCAAGAAGCAGCTGCTCTACTATCGAGCTCGCGGGCCAACTCAACGTTTTCTGATCGGCAGTTGTGGTCCTGCAAATTCATACAGTCAAAAGTGGTTTTATTTTAATCCGTAAACAGCTCATCCAATAATTCACTAGACGTAAAAAAATATATAAAAAAAAACACTGCTCCCCTGGAAGCAGTCAAAAATGTCGATGTCATAATTTCATAATCATTTTTTTTTCATATTTTGTACTTTGGCAAAGGCTGCCTAAGCAACTGAAATGTTGATCGGAATATTTTAGTAAATCACATGTGGTTTCAATTAACGACCAGTTGACAATATATTATAATCAACCAAAGAGACAACCACAGGATAAGTTTCAGAAGTTACATTAATAATTACATAACATGTATGTATATAAATATGAAATTACGTACAAATGAGAATTTTAAAACATAATCTCCGAGGTTATAATATGGTAAATAATCTCTATAGTAATAAAAAAAAACTGCACCATGTGCTGCTATCTTTTTCAAGCATTCACAGATGTTTCCAAATTATAAATGTTTTGTTAGCAGACTTATATAGGAGATAAAAGTGCGTAAGTGAATGATATTCATTTGACATGTTCATAAAAAATATTGAAATCAAGTTTTAGGTGAAAATATTATTTGTTATGGCCGTAAATAAACCAATCTGAACGTGGACGCATGCTGTGGTGTCAATGACCAATTATTTTTTACTGTTTTAAAACGAAAACAACCGCCCACATTGACCTCGAAAATCAGTAATCTTTTTTGTTTTATTATGATAAGGAATAAAGTAAATATGCTGATCACTACATCGAAAGTAAAAGTTTTATTAACAAAATAATAATTTGTAGAACAGCATACACATATAGCTTTAAACTTTAAATACATTTAAATGAAAAATGTGCCTCCCACAAATAAATTTTTTTAACCTATAATTAATTACTGAATTTTCTATACAAATGATCCCCCCAGAAATTTTATCACAATAGCCCAGCGTTGACAAAAAAGACATAGACCGACGGAGATGAGTTTTCATCATAAAAGATGCAAATAAAGCATCTGAGATTCGAAGTTTTCTCAGTCACATTAACCTCGTTTGTACGTACCTCGATAGAATAGAACTCTTCAGCACCCTTTGCAGCAGTTACCATATGGATGATTTGATTGTATCTGTTGTCTCTCAATTCAACACTGTTCCAACAATTTTCTCTCATGATGTTTTCCCATCTTTCTTTGGTGACAACTGAAACAAATTCAATGTAATGGTTACGGAATACATCCTAAAATTGGTTGGTAAGGAATTGCTTGGTTGAAAAAATCCATTATAGCCTAGCAAATTTTGTTATTTCAGGAACCTTTTATATATTATGCTATTATGCACGTAATAACGATATGGCATAATAGAAGCATTGTTTTATAAATAACACTAAATATGTAAGGCTTGCAGTTATGCCTATCAATTTGAAACGATAACTAGTTATAAAGCCAACAAAACATATTGTCATTTGGCGTGAATCTTAGATTACAGCGCTTAATCGCGTATAATAAAGCAAATTCATGCGATTTAATAATATTCTGAATACAGTTTTATAGCGACGAATAAATGTGAACGTACATGCAGATGCGTCCATAGCACCCCTATCACAAATAATCAGACAGTCCCTCTTACACGTTCTACCCAATTCAAAAAAGGTGTCTTCGATTTGCAGCATGGTCTTCAAAAGGTTCTCTTGAAATTTCACAGCTGGAACAAAACAAACCGATTCAAAAAAATAAATCGGCAGGACCTACTACTTGACAACATCTCTCCAAATTTCATCAAAATCGATGCAGCAGGTACCGAGACAATCATGTCGTATCGACCAACTGTCATCGCTATTAGGCAGTCCACACTGTTAGGACCATTTTACTTCGTAAAAAGACGATAATGAGCAGCGTCACTTGTCACCAAAAAACAAAAATAACATGCTTCAAATGCAAACCACACTAAAAAGTAAAAAATAATTGTCAAGGCGCGCGATAGAAATTCCACCAACTCAAAACAATTGGATTTAACAAGTTTAATATAAGATAAAGGAATAAGTGATATCATAAAATGTTACAAGATAGTTCATTTTACTATATTTTCAAAGTAACTCAAATGATTTAGAAATAACTACCAGAAAAATATTCTATACTCCCACGCTTTTCTCCAACAATTTTTTTTTTGTTAATCACTTAAACTAACCAGAAGAATCGATTTTTTGTCAGGAGCAGTCGTTTCATACATACAGGTAAAGCTAATAAGAACGTGTCCAAATTCGATTAATTTCGCGTGTAACGTGAACAGAGTAGTAAAGCGAATAAGTGACTCATATCATTTAGGCTCCAGACAGACAAACCTTCCAAGAAGTGAATTATCACCATTATATCATGTAACAGTGGCACAGGACAACAGAAATAATAAACAAGTACGTTTTGTTTATTGTTTGGATTATTCACGGTGCTGATATGGAAGCTGAACGTGGAATGCTGAATGGGATATAAAAGTAATAAGAGCATTGTCGATAAATATACAGAACATGTTTTGCATCACATTGCATTTTAGATGCAATTCTTCTCTAGAAGACCCTTAAATATATGGAGTAGTCATTAAGTATGGGTATATGTTACAGTTAAGAAATCAAACTAGGAGCAGAGTATATGGAATCTATTTTGTTTAAGTACTTGAATCTTACTGTTTACCGTTTAATTACAATATATCCAATCATCCCGTTATTTCTTTTACATCCTGTTCGTAACTTGATTTGTTAAAAAATACATAAGCTGAGATGTCCCTTACTTTCTCATAACCTTATATATTTGTATTCTAAAAATAAGTTCAATATAACATGATTTTCTTGATGTTTTCATAAATCCACCGCCGTTTTGTAATGGCTTTTCTATATATATATTTCGCCAACAAAAATTAACATAGTATTTGTGAGACACAGTGATAGAAATATCTGCGTTTGCACAATTTTTAAACATGGATATTTGTTGTGTACCTAGATAATAACATAATTTTTTGTTGTAAATTGCAGTATTACGCAGGAAGTATGAATAAAATAAATCTGTTAAAATTTAAAAGTATTATTGGTTCCCATACGCAACATATACTCAAGCTCTAATATCCTTAGACTATTATTATTAATAGTCTAAGCCAATATTATTCACACATTCTTTAATCATTATAGTCTTATGTATGTATGTAAGTTTAAGAAACCCTCTCAATAATAAAGTTCTTTATAAAAACTCTGGTTTTTGTTTGGTCGCTATAATTTGTATACCGGAGAAATTCAAATTTGACCCTAGTTTGGCCCTTAATTGTAGATGATGCTACTTCCTGGTCTTTTTTCTTTTGTATAGTCACTACTTTTTCGTGTGTTTGTTTTATCCCATTTTCTAGTAGGAAAATCGATTTCCTTATTATTTTTAGCTGAAAAACGTATTCGTCTGAAAAGTTTGTTCATCCGAGACACACACGCGTACAGAGAGAAATGTATAACTCTTCTAGAAGTCCTTTTATGAAAAATTAATTGTTTATTGAAAATATAAAAATAAATCTTTAACACCCAGTATCTGAAACATCAACAACTCGTCCTCTGGAACATAGGACACATTAAAAAACACCCTGTATAGTCATACAATCTCAAAGGCGAGTTCTATTTCGAAGACGACACACTAATTTGTGCCTCTCGTATTTATAATAATAATAATAATAATAATAATAATAATAATAATAATAATAATAATAATAATAATAATAATAATAATAATGATAATAATAATGATAAACGTCTTTATTGACCTTAAATAAATAATGATATGAGGTTTGGTACCTCAAAACTATATATTTTTTGTGAAATCTTGAATGGTTTATATGAAAATGGTATTTTTTGGCATTTTTTACGTTTCTTTGCTACGACTATGAAATTGCGATTTAAAGTATGAGGTTGTTATGCAGATCATTTCTTATTTATGGTTAAATAACTTTGTTTTAGATGTTGGTCAGAAAAGAATCATATTAAGAAAACTATGTTTAGCTATACAATCCTAATTTCAACAGATTGTATTTTTAGATGTACAGAGATACTAACATTTTACAAGTAAACGTTAAAACTATAATTTTAATCGCGGAAATAAAACAAAAGAATACATTTTTTATAAGAAACAAGGAATCTGAGCTGATGAAAAATACCGGTAAGGTCAGTACTTTTAACAAGACGTCCTGGCATGATTTCAAAGCCGATTTATTTTTAGCCTGTTGAAAGTTCACAAACTAGTAAATTTAGGAAGGGGACCGAGCCTTTTTTGAAATTTCGATGTATGAATGTTAATAAGAGTAGAATACACGTGTTTTGGTAATTAAATGTTGATTTCCCACGCATATAAGAAAAAGAAGTACGATCACGAAAGTATTCAAATCTGAGATGACGATAATCCGTGACTTCCATCGGTCTGTTGGCATTTTTGACACCGTATATCTGCACTGCACCGTTTTTGATATCTTATATGCCTTAACAACCCAACTAAAACATTCAAATAGTTTAAATTTATTTGAAGCATTCAAAAACCAGACTTTTTGAAAAGATCTTTATTGCCTGAGAGACAAGAGACGAATGACTGCCGGGACCATCCAACATGTGGTTTTCATAGATAAACACTTATCTGAGTATAACATAAACAAAACACATAACATAAACGGGCTGTTTCTTGAGAGGATTTCATAATTTGCACATATGTCGGAGGTATCCTAGAAGTCTGTGAAAAAATTCTATGGGTTGTTTTTTTCAAGAAAAAAATTGTGGACAATTATCTAACAAGTACGGGAATACCGGGGTTAAACAATTAAAACCAAACAATTATATTAACGCCTCTCCCCCACCTTCATTTCTTGACCCGTCCAGAATAATTGGAAATTTATCAGGGGCCTACGAAACGTCCAAAAACGAAGTTAGAACGTTTTTTCTTAGTTGTTTGCCTATAATTCTGCCGTGACTGCAACGATTCTTAAAAACTGCAATGCTTTTTCGTTCATGCCCCAGTAGTAATCCACTGTAAAAATTTCATGAAACTTGGAGACCGTAGAGTGGCCAATGACTACCGGACAGACAACAAATGACAAACAGACAGACTGACGGAAATGTATGACATGATTTCTTGTGACGCATATGATATGAAACTACAACAAAACATAAAAAGTTTAACTCAAAATTATTATTGGCGTAGGAAGTGAAAAACGACAACCAACTATTGACATAGCTTGAATAACTCTCCAGAATAAAATTTCAAACAGAAGCCTAAGACAAATTTAGTCATGAACTCAATGCATAAAAAATAGGTCGCTTTTTCAGAATTTCACCAAGTAAGAGGATCTACAATCTACATGGTTCGTTAGTTTCCAGGTAGGTTACCTCTTTAAGGAAAAATCAAAACGACGCAGATTATTCGCATATCCCTAAGATAATCTATACGAACATGGTTTACATAACGAAACAAAAACTATGTGCGCAAAATTTTGTAGATGACGCAATGATTATTTTGCGTTCTTCTAACAAGTGATGCGGTGTTGATAAAATTGGTTTAATGCTCAATAAAACTTAAGTATCACATGGTACGAAGCATGTGTCGGAGCAATTGTTTTGCCATCACTCTTAACGACTGTCTACACTCAATCTAATTAAATGAATCCTATTTACAGCGTTGTGTAAGGGTTTAGCGTGCTAAAATAGTCATAGGAAGAAAAATTAAAATTACCGTGAAATTATTCGTAGGCATGTATCAAAGAGGATATAAATAAAACTAAACAAAACAATTATGTTTTTTACTTCCCACACCAATTGGCGAGGAAGTATTGTATTCATGAAAAATTTCGAATTCCGAGAAATTATGTTTCATGACGAAAAACTATGACACTCATTTTCGTCAGTCTGACAAGAAAAACTAAGACCTAGAAACATGTGAATATCATGAGTAAATAAGTAGTTTGACTTTAATGTGCTTCCTGAGACTGATAAGTTCATGTATTTGAACTGCACATTAAGATTGTTGTAGAGGTTAACAGATATATGAGAGAAACACCGTTTAAAATGGGAAGTAAAGTACTTCAGACGAAACATCATAATTCCATGAGGTGTGGTCATATTTAAGTACACAATTGTTTTGAATTATTTGTAATCTTGATCGAGATAATAATTATGAACTTTTTACAGTAATTTAAAGTAGACAAAATTCGAGTTTCACACAGCTTTTTACGTAGATTGGAGTTCAAAATGAACTTATTTGCATACAGTGTACGTAGTTTACCACGCCTTCTTCTTCAACAAACTAACATGAGAGGAAAAACATAATTTTTCATCAAATGACACCAAGATTTTTATATTTGTTGATAATGTGTCATTTTCAATTTTTACCATTAGAGCCAGTTTTGAAGTTTGACGTTTGCTTCAGGACAAAATAAAATAACTGGTGATTTAGCTGCATCATTGCAAAATTGTGATTCCGTGAAAGTCACAGATCCGTACAATATTGTTATTCAGGTTTAAGTTCACAGCATGAACATCACTGATAACAAAAAAATGAACCATTTGAGTCTTTTCAGCAGATGATTGTAGTTCAGAAGTAATTACTTGTCGAGACTGGTCAAATGTATATGATCATCAACTCATCATCAGTGTCGTGTCTATGGGGACGTCCATTGGCAACTTACGAAGTCAAAGGTCCTAACATCTGGACTGCATTGAAGCGGCAACAGATGTACTTTACGACATCTGTCAACAAGGATGAACTGATTTACAGCGACATCCCTTGTTCTTCGTAAACACTTTTACGATGTCCCGTGATCTCGCTTTATTCACATAAGAAGCTGACAATTGATAATGAGTGTATGATCTCCATTATGCATCAGACCTGCTATAAACATGCATGTTTTGTCTTTAGCCTAGACTCTTCGTGATTATAGTACTTTCCTCACCTATGTGTGCGAAGCAAAAGGTAGTTCATGCTTCCATTTGAAAAATATCAATATAAATATTGAAGATAGCATTTTTATATCAGAATATTCCAATGAAAACATTTATTGAATGCTCGAGTACCAACAGTACATGCATTCCGCCCTGTAAGACATAAAAGTTGATATCTGATAATCAAAAAATTGTTGGGATCAGGACCATATATGGAGATCTTAAAATTTTCATTATACAATAAGCCCTAAAAGTGTGCGCACTGTACGAGGGTCACGCTAAAAGTCTTTAGATATTCAAGTTTGAGCACGCAGCTATTTTGTCTAAAGTTGTAAGTGCTTACACGCAAAGGCAGCGTTTGAATCGTTCAGTAGTTGCCTTGCCACGGTCTCGAATGCATCTAAGTGTTGGCCGAATTTTAACATGAAAATGGAACCGGATAGTCGCAATTTTCGAGCCATGATTTTGTATGACTATAAAAAGAGACAAGCGGAATGTCACGAAAGTTTAGTGAGTTGCTTTGGGGACTCAGCCCTTTCTAGGGCTACAGTTTTCAATTGGTTTGCTGAGTTTAAAAGGGGGGCGGGTCTCACTCGATGATGAACCTCGCACAGGTCGACCGCCCACTGCTGTTACTTCGGAAACTGTAGAAGCTGTGCAAAATATGGTAAAAAAAGATCAACATATAACCTACACCGAGATTGAGGCTTCTCTTGGGGATTAGATCGGCAGCGGTCTGAACAATCATTCATGATCACCTTCCCCTAAGGAAGCGGTGTTCCAGATGGGTGCCACATTTGTTGACCAGTGAGCAAAAAGCAACAACAGTCAGACAGAATTTGACAAGTGGTTTTACCGAATACGTAAATGTATTGAGGTAGGGGGAGAATATGTTGAAAAAACAGAATAAAGTTATTTAAAAAAACCTTGTAGTTTTTCTGTATCCAAAAACTTTCAGCGTGACCCTCGTAGATGAGTATTACACAAATAAGGTTTATTTAATTTAGATTTGTCAAACAAATGGGAAAAGTATATAGGCAAGTCAGCAGAAAATTCTGAAATAAACTTTAGGAAATAAATTATTCATAAATATGTTGTAAAACATTTGGCATTAAATTTACTTCATTATTTTGTTGGCACATACTAGGTTTTATACGAGACATGCTAATGGCAAAAAACAGCATGTTTTCGGAAGATCACGAGCAGTTTGATCAAGATGAATTTATTTATAATTCTCACAAGAATTTGAAAGATAGCTCTATATTTTTAAGAAACCATCCAACAATTTTTACTATAAGCATAGTCTAGTAATTGACAATAGTTTAGCAGCAATTCGTTTTTCATCAGGTCATATCATGGAAGAAAAAACTTTTTCTCCTAGGCCCATCCATCTCTGTTTTTATGTTTCAAAGGATAAAATGTCATCGGAACTCATATCAATTGCCATTTTTGTCACCCCGTAATCTCAATGGCCTCTTTACACTGCTCAATTTTGACATCACATTTCTAATGAGTTCGGCAGTCTCCCAACGATATGATATTGAATATTAAAACCCTATCAAACGAAGCTCTAGGCTCTACGAAACATCAAGAAGAAAAACCTATTTTTCTGTTTTAGCGGCGTTTAGATGTTTTAATTATTTTTTCGGTCTTTGTTCCGAAATTCCGGCATTAGACGACTTCACGTACCGTATTTATAATAATCACAGGATTTCAAGAGCCGCATAGGATTGTCACCCCTGGCTCGTCTATACCTGACCAAAATACGCGACCACCCCCACATAGACTTTGCTGGGTTCAAATGGTCACGTCCAAATTACTATGCTTAATATAAACATCAATGTCCGAGAGGTTGGACAGCACTCGTTGGAAAATATCAAAGTTTCTGTTATTTTAAGGCCTCGCACCTCATTTATTCATATCTCATATGATGCCGTACGGAAATAGACCAGCTCTCCAGTATGTTTATTGTATTTTAAAAACGAGGGCGTTACTTTTCACAATGGCATGCGCTTTCGGATCAGTGGACTTATCGAAATATCTTCCGGGAGACAATCTTTTCCAGAAGCGGAATAAATTCTGATTTCAAATAGCAAGTAATAAAACTTAGGAGCTACATGTCGTTCGAAAACAAATTATTCCTGTAGTAGTATCATTTTTTTTCAAATTATGTTTATGATGATTATAATATATTGTTAAACGTAACACATATTGCATTGTGACTATGAATAGGTAAAGACCTCAGTTTGCATCTCAAGGTCATGAGGCTAAAACCTTGCTCCCGGTGCTGCTTTATGGGATGAAAGGTTTGACGTTGAAGTAGATCAGTTCTGTTCTTATAACAACTACTACAGATTATTGCATTTCAACTGCATACATTATAGGAAAGCACTATTCAGCCTCTAATGGCGTAAAGCAGTATCAGTTTGAATATTTTGATTGGAGTTTACAACCTTTGCTCCACTTGGAGTAAGTTTTGGAACAATTGGTTATCATTTAAATGTTGGGCACCACGGATATTTTCGGAATAAAATCTTGATACAAGAAATAATTCAAAATCATCAGTTGAGTGAAGCATGATTATGTGAGAGCAGTCAGCATATAGCATATCAATTTAAAAAACATTTCAAAAATAGCTGATTCAGTTTTACTCCACGCGCAAGTGTAATGGTGAAAAATTTAGAAATCGTGTTATTACGGTTCATTTGATATTTTGCGATCAATATCTTGTACCCAATAACCAAATGCGATAACTCTGAATACATTATGAATTTCGCTAGTTTCTCACACCGTGTTCCGGGTAATCCACAGAACGCGTTATGGGTAAATTCCAAAGACCCACACCGCGAAATTCCAAACTTACGACAATTTTCACGTTATAAGTGACCAAAGTTATATTTCTTTATTAAAAAAGGTTCGTAATATTCTATTTATTCTTGCTTGGTGATATTTTTTAACGAAATAAAACTGAAACGAATTTGTTTGATATTTTATTATAAAATTTCAGGTTTCACTTTGTATATATTTGTAATACCCATAACGCGAAAATGGTAGTGTTTTCGACGGCAATCGGAGTTTTGCATTGTGGGTTTTTGTGATTTATCCACAACGCGTTCTGCACATACAATGATTACTCAGAAGGCGATGTGAGAAATTAGAAGAATTCACAAAGCGTTCGGGGCACCGACGTTCTGGTTTCTGTCACTGGCCAAATTCGGTTATTGAGTACAACATAAACATACATCACGAAAAATCCAACCATGTCTCTCATGTCCTTTGGTATGTGTGTCTGTCCGGGATAACTAATTATCATAAATGATTCTAAAAGTGCCATTTAGTCAAAGGCTTTTACAAAGGATGGGAGGTAACAGGGTAATTACCCCCCCCCCAAGATTTTTGAAAAAATTGTAATCACAATTTTTTCCATGGAATGAAATATTCATATCTAAAGCTGAGTTACGTAATCTTTATAAAAACTAATTACTAATTCGGTATCTATTAGATACATTGCGTTTCAAATTGAAATAACAGATCATCACATGATGTACCTATTTCTATTTTAGTAAATTAGGCGCACTGATTTCGGTTTTATTGGAAGTTTTGAACAATTCTGACTTTCTAAATAAATAATATGTGTCTGGTATCATTGAAATCAAAATAAAATTTCGCAAACCTTGCGAAAATGAATTGCATATTTCTTGTACAATTTTCGAAATTCCATACACTGACTGGAACTAAAAGTCGGCTTAAGGTAACGTATTTGTATACCCTTGCATTTATCCTAATAAATAGCGTCAAGTTGGCTGCGCACGAAATAAAAATCCTATTGCAATAATAAATTGCCTTGGGTCTGTACTCGAGAAGCACATGCTAAACGATACGTTGACGAAAACAGGGATTACGTGGTCAAGATAAAATATAAACATCAACTATTGTTAGACTGTTATCGTCTCTCGCAATAATAGATATTTTGAGACATTATAGCGTTATACACCAACTAACTTGAGAATGAGACAGTTCTCTTTCAAAATCAAATACGCGGCTGCACCATTTTAACGAATGTGAATGGATGCAATTACTCCACTGTTTATAAAATAGCAATGAAATCTATAACGATTTTTAATGAGTGACAAGTCGAGATTGGGAATATAATAACATATCACAATGTCATAAAAATTAAAGGAATTTCATTCAGAGAGCTCTACATCGAACAGGATGCTCGGGAGATGTCGTCAAGTAGACTGACCCCAGTATCTTTGATGCACTAATAATAAGTCATTTTCTCAAAATATATGCATTGCCTTGAGGTATGCACCCGTGGTGTACCCCTTGTTACCACCATTTCTATATATATGAGATAAGCATGTGAAAATCGAAAAAATTACATACTAAAACTCACCTTCTTTGTCATCCAAATCAGAGAACTTCACGCCTCCACTGTAAAAGTCGAATTGGACAAGTTAATGAATTTACTGAAACTAAAACATCGTCCTCTTGAGCAAATAATTTTTGGTATAAAAAAATACAAATACATTCAAATTCAAGTTTGATCCCGGAAAAATTGCTGACACCTGAGTACATTAAAGCAAAACTTTCAACAATTTTCTGTACAAGTAGTACCTGCATAGGCCTAGTCAGCAGACATATTGCAAATACAACAACTATGAATGTTTCTGATCTTACTCTTAGAATTGGTACATTTGATTCTAAAATTTAACATTCACATGGAAAAGTAAATACCAATAATGACCAGGAATGATGTTTTATATTTGTTTTAACTCTATATTATTAGGGTGTGCAAAAAACCTACAGGTTCACTTTGAAGTGGTTTTTTCTATTGATAGTCTTCTTTCTTAAATTGAATTTCATTTGACAATGTCAAATCAAATATACTGAAATCAAATATGTATGAACCAGTATAGAATATTGGTAATTTTTGCACTTGAATAGGAAATGTCACCATAATAAAATGACCTTCTGTATATCATATTCCCACCCCATATACTTCTTCAAAAAATATCTCTTAGGTCTTTAGTCAACAAGCTTGTCTGATCAAATGAATGTTCAGCCAGTTGTACTGAATAAATGCTCATACAATCATAGTATATTCTGAGCATGATTTGATGATGATGATGTATAAAATGGTAAGAAAACATACCTGAGGAGTACCGAAGCTGTTTCAGGTACCCGGAACACCTGTAAAAATTAATTTTTGCCAAAAACGCTCAGCACACCCTGTTGTAAGGGTGATAAATGTAATCATAGGTGCAACAAAAGGGAACAAATATGAAATTATTCTACTTTAAATATCTTTCTTTTTCATGACTCAAGGTTGTTTTTTTGATGCTACCACAAAAAGTCTCACAAAATTGAAGCAGCTTTGGAATACCTTTAGCTGGATCTAACACTATTGATGCTAACAACATCTGCAGAATATACTTTAAGTAAAAAAATCCTAATATTAATTTCTAAAATGTAATCTACATTCAATGTCCACTTCATGTCAGCCTACAGTATTTTATATATATTTAAATATGTAATACCAACAATTACTCATTAGTACCTTTATTATAGGATTTAGGATTTTTAGATATATCAGCTTTTTTCATTAACACTGCCAATTATTGACTTTACATCTTTGTTTAAAATGATACAAATTGATTTAGACCATGGACGGGTTATTGTTCACCAATCTCATCCTATTTGATCAATGATATGTGTAAATAGAGCAACTAGTTGTCAGCCCTCCAAAACATTACCACTTAGTTGCGCCTATGGGAAAATGGGAAGTAATCAGACAAAAATGTTGAAATAAAATTGAGACTCACCTTCCAGCCCAGATTTTCGAAAAAGGTGCACAGCCTGGCTTGTCCGGTAGTTTTTCCGCCACATGGCCCTAAAATAAACATACAAATTTGACACAATGGAAATCGATAGGGGTGACAAACAAATTAATATCAAAATTAACTTACCACCAGTAAGCACTAACTTGTACAATTTATAATTTTGCGTATTCGTTTCCATTGTGTTCTCGCGGCACTCTTTGATTCTTTATTTTTAAACACGCGTAGACTATTGTAGGTTATGTTGTAGAATTGGTATGTCTGACCGAAAAAAACTATCGTTAGATATAATCAGTGAACCAATAAATTAAATGAAATTTGAATGTACTACTTAGTAGAAATTGGTGGGCCACATTGTCAAAGTTTGGTTTTGGGTGACAGCATTTTTGAAATTGATTTTATAAGCTTATAGTCGCGAATACAGACATCACTAGGGACACCGCACAAGACGGCGAAACTTACGATTGTGACAAAGCGAAACGGAAAGACGCGAAAATGCCGTCGACCATTCACAGTGTTGTCGGATGTAAAAATTTGATTATTTCCTGACCAAAACGTTTACCCCTGTACTATATTAAGGCGGGTCCAGACACAACATCTTATCGAACGATAGAACGTTCATGCAAATCGTTCGACAAAAAGTACAAAAGATAGCGCGTAAACACGTTTCCAACTAATCGGTCAAATGTTAGTTTCGCGACGTTTTCGGTAATGGACGAAGCGTTTCTTTGGTTGCTCTATGCTATTTGCAGTGCAATAAAAAGCAGAAATAAACAAAAAAGTCGAAGATTAAGATGGTCGAGGAAATGGTTGTTTAAAAGACATGCATTTTTTCATGTCAGATTATTACGTGAACTTGAACCAGATGATTGGCGTAATTACATGAGGATGGATACTGAAACTTACAACCATTTGTTAAAATCTGTTACTCCTTACATAAGAAGGCAAAACACCTGCATGAAAGAAGCCATTTCAGTTTATGAGAGAATTAGTCATATTTCATATGCCTGTGACTTCTTATTCCGATCATTATACTCGGCACTTTCAACTTGCCACAAGCAAGGAAAACTACGATAGAGTTCAATAAATTCTCTTAAAAACTGTCGAGAGCACTGACGAAGATCAGACATATCGCTATCAACTTTTCAAATGCAAAGTATATTTAAATACGCATAGAGATAGCAACAAGAAGTGCGATACGTACTACGAAAATGTACTAAAACAATGTCCGATAAAACGGAAGTTTGTCCACACGCGCCAACATGTCGAATCAAGTTTTATAAAATGATGCCTCGCACTTCAGATTTTCGACTTATCGTACAACCTTATTTCGATCATGCAAGACGTACGTTTTGTGGTCCACACGCGCCGTTTTACTTGATACGACTTGTCTGAATCGATAAGACGTTCGATAAGACGTTGTGTCTGGACCGCACTTTAAGCATCAACTGTATTCAGGGTTGCCGTTGTTAATGCAATCGTACCTGATTTGGTATCTCATATAGTACGCTTTTAAGTACATCTCTAATATAAATTTATCGATAAAAGAGCCCATCCCTAATGAATTTAGGTCGCAATGACCTTAAATGAATATATGGCATTGCCTGCCAGGTTAATTTTATAATTTGAAATTCTGCTTACTTGGTCTATTATCACTTATTGTCATAATAACACACATTTCACAGAAATCTATGGAAAATGTGCTTAATGGAAGAAGCACCTCAAGAAAGTGTTTCATAGCGTTCCAACTAACGTGGTATCTTCCATTATGACATTCAGCTGAAACTGCAATTTATTATTTCACAGTGATATACATTCAGAACATTTTATATTACAGAACCTTTTTTTCAATATATCATTTTGAAAACATTTCCATCAATTGCCACGCATGTCATTTCTGTACTGAATAAAAATTGGCTAGATTCAGGATTTTATTGTACACAGGCCCTATAAGAACGCAAGCCGATGAACAACCGTATCCGGAGTTTGAGCTGGTGCATGTGAAGAAAGAAGTATTCCAGTTTTCCCCCAGCAAAGATGTTATTTCTTGCGGGCCTCATTGTACTGCAGGCATATAATATAGATGAAAATATAATGAAAGCATATAATGATGATATATATTAACTGCGTAGTGACAGTAATGGTTGAGCTTTCCTAGAATATCTTTTAGTTTCTATAATATAAATGTGAACAATCCTGACCTAATGTTAGTTTCCCTACCCAACTATCTTTATATCTATCTAAAAATGAGTAGATCCTGCAACCCAGCTAGTAATTCACGGTTACTCAACAGAGGTGTAGAAGGGGAGCAATACTCGGTGCGCAGAATCCACATGACGGGCTGTGTAATCATGACGGTATGCCATTGGCTAACGTTTCCAGGTCACATGTTTCTGAAGGATGTTGTCGTATAGTCCAGTCAATATAGGTTGTTAAGCCACAATACATCATTTGCATCATACTTTAGAGTTGATTTTGGAATCACTGATATTTCACTGTTTACTCTCAATAAATACTCTATATCTTGATAAATCATGCCAGGAGCGTAAGCCAATCCATCATTTGCTAAGCCTTCTTGTACTGAGTAAAAAAGACATGAAATATGCATGCAATCATTTTATTAATGCTCACTACATCATCTATTTTGCAATACGGTATTTCGTCATGGAGCTTTTAGGTTGTACAACAAATCAATTTTTTGTTACTCCAATGGTCTTCAGCGCAGTGTAGTATGACACTGTTGACTTCAAGATCTGAAAACACCATAATGAAGTTAGATGCAGGGTTACCACGACACAAATAAAAAAATTTGCAGGTCCAAACCCATACCAAATTTTTGCCACTAGAATTCGTCATCATAAATATTCTGTTTTATTTATCTTCCTAATTTGCATCTTGGTATCAGCATTAACTATACATACAGTCAGTTTTGAATTCATATTATACCAAAAATACTATTGACAATAGGGCAATGAATCCAAATTAAAATTTCTTTGCTTAGTGAACTTCCAAACTTCTTTCATCAGTTGATACAAAAATGTAGGTTTGTATCGAATAAACTCAAAAGTTTTACTTTATCTGCGATAATAATATATACCTTTATATATAACTTTTGTAACATGCTATTTTTTTCCGATATGTCATGCTTCTAGTATCCGTTAAATCTACCTATCCTATATGACTTCTGGACGAACTTTCGATTGCCAACTTTGAAAAAGCCTGACTAGGCATCCAAAACGTCAGTGAGGTTCGTTCCGCAGTGATTGGTGGTTTTAAGTAACGGCCATACAAAATAAGATTAATTATAAATATATTAGAATTTTACTTACAGCCATTCCAGTTCCAAAATTCAACAAAATAAAACCGCCGCCAGTAATCTTTGGTAACGTTTGCCCTTTTGCTATAATTATTATCAAGTCTTCACTGTGCTTTCCCAATTCGTACCATTTACTGGAATAAGCCATTTCACCTATGTTTTTCGCCTAAAAATCGCATCTTCCAGTAAATAACTGTAATGTGTGTTGCCTAAATAGGTGAAACTATGATCATTCCAGGCAGGGAACAGTCAGTAAATCGTGATCAGAGACTTTTAATGTTACTTAAAACTGGTACGGTGTATCTTAATTATATTCAAGAGCAGCATGCGTTATGTCTACCTAACATTAGCACTAGGATTTACTGGAAGCCTGTGGAGCTCAACTGGTGAAGTTTCTGTCCGCCAAGCGGTACGTGCGTGGTTGGAATACCTCCATAAACCAACTTGCCGATTAGCAAATAAATAACTGTAAAGGATTTCCATAATTCAAAATATTCTTCGTTAAAAATACTTTCCTCGCCTAATCATGAGAAGTGAAAAGTAATATTTCGTGTTCGAAATATTTTCCATCATAGTAGGACACAGCACAGCTTATGCAGTAATGCGTACTGTCCAAGGTTTTGGAGACTGTCATTAAAGTACCTGCACAAAACATTATTAATGATGTTCAGTATGTCATGCACGTGTGGAGCAGAATAATTGAACTTCATGGAATGTATCGATTCATCGCGCTCGATATATCGAACTGTTGGAAATGACATCTAAACCAATCTACAGCTTCACAGGTGACATCAACCTCATTTCCAGCATGGAACCAGGTAAATCACTACCATCATGAGATAGTTTACACCGGCGGGAGCAACATGTTATCCAGATTTAAGAAGACGTCGAATGAATTTTCGAATAGAGATTAAGAAATGAAATTCATTACAACGAAAACACGATTCACAGAAATACTCTGCAAAGAAAGTCACATGCTGGTCTACTAGCCGTGGAGATGTAGGTACACCCAATAGCTTCCGGTGCTTAGCATCAACAATAACATGTCTTGTAGATTGTAAATGTATGTCTTGGCACCATCACTTTGCTGCACTTGCTGGGTCTGCATCACAGCAGATCCAAAAAATTGTATTTACTAGAACAGCAAGGATCAGATCAGACCATGGAAGTTGAAATACTGCTAGCATATATGAGAATGCATCTAGAAGCACTACCTGAAAGTTCTAGACACAATCCAGACAAGTCTTACCTTGCAAAGTACCAAGTTTGGCATATCAAAAAAAGTGCCTGATCTGTCTATATGCTAGAGATTCTACCATTGTAAATCTTCATCTATGCTGTGTCGCATTATAACAACAAGAGTCATCAGTACAACAGACACTAGAGCGACCCA
Organism: Bruchidius siliquastri; assembly: GCA_949316355.1. NCBI lineage: Eukaryota > Metazoa > Arthropoda > Insecta > Coleoptera > Chrysomelidae > Bruchidius > Bruchidius siliquastri. The sequence continues at coordinate 29,503,906 of OX438534.1, read as the reverse complement.
ACAGACGCATCCTCAGCAGGTCGATGTTCCAACACTTCAAACCATCCTAGTTCCTGTTGGACAAACTCAGCGTTGTGAAATGAGCTGCGTGGGAGTTTGTCCCCCTTTGGCAATAGGGTTTGTGCTTTTGCAAGTGGTTATTTATAAGAATTCATGTGGGAACAAATTTAAAAGGTAATTAGTAGAAATGCGTACCTCTTGCAGGAGTGATTGTGCCGGGAAGCAGTAACACATCATCAATTCAAAAAATCCGCTCGAGACATATACGGCAGATTTGAAGCATATTGAAAAACTTATTCTAAAATGAAAATGGAGTTATGGTTCTAATACCATATTCTGTAAATATAGTTTTGCTCACTCTGTAGATAAAATATACATTTCTATACACATAGCCAGTAAAAAATCTCCTATGTATAAGAACATATACAATTTGAAAGCGCTGTCAATGTCTTTTGTGAAGCTGAAAAAGAGAAATTCATCGTTCAATCTTTCAAGAAATTTCTCTCAAAAATACGTACTAATATCTTGGTCTGGCTGGAGCTCAATAACATGTTGTTGATATGGTATAAAATTTATGAGAAATTATTGTAACAAGCAAATTGCTTCTTGTAGGAGACTCTGTGGTAGAAAATAATTGTATAAGATTTATTTTCAGTCTTAGGAAATACTATCATGTTTCGGATTATTTTCAATCCATTGGATGGTTGAAGGTTAACCGTTCAGGTCAATTTTTATTAGGTATTTGATTTTTATTCATAAGCTACAACCCGCTGGAATTCCTGTATACCTTTGAGAGAAATGACTTTTCGCTATGACATACACGACAAGGACAATTCTACTACCTTGTTTACTAGATGTTTCACTTACAAATCTGTTACTCTTTATAATACCTTTGCCTGTAATTCAACTAATATGACATTGCATAGATTCAAAAAATGTGCTAGAAACAAACTTATTGGTTCACAATGATCTTTAGATTGAAGTGTTGGCCGAATTTTAACGTGAAAATGGAACCGGGTAGTCGCGATTTTGGAGCAATGATTTTGTATGAGAAGCAGAATGTCTCGAAAGTTTCCTGTGTTGCTTTGGGGACCCTGCCCCTTCTAGGCCTACAGTTTTCAATTGGTTTGCTGAGTTTAAAAGGGGCCGGGTCTCACTCGATGATGAACCACACACAGGTCGACCACCCACTGCTGTTACTCCGGAAACTGTAGAAGCTGTCCATAATATGGTGGAAAAAGATCGATATATAACCTACACCGAGATTGAGGCTCCTCTGAGGATTGTATCGGCAGCGGTCTGAACAATCATTCATGATCAGCTCCACCTAAGGAAGCGGTGTTCCAGATGAGTGCAACATTTGTTGACCAGTGAGCAAAAAGCAACAAGAGTCGATTGAGCTAAGTTTATGCTTGAAAAATTATATATGATAATGAGCACAATAAAAAACACACTTTAATATCGTAACCGGAGACAAAACATGGTTATATCATTATGATCCCGAAACTAAACAGCAGTCATTAGTTTGGTGGTTTGAAAGTGAGCAGCTTCCAACGAAAATTCGTCGTTCCAAGGAGGAGAATATGTTAAAAAACAGAATAATTTAAAAACTTTCAGCGTGACCCTCGTATATATGGGCTGTAAAGTTCTTAACAAGCATGACGGGAGTATCCAAAGGGCAATTCTTAATAAGGACCTTTAAGCAAAAATCGAAGGCTTTTCTAGTAGAAAAGTGGTGTGATGTTTTGACGTATAATTTCTTATGCTGTACTTGTTTATGCTATTTAACAAAGAAATTCATGGATCTTTATTATTATAGTTCTAACGATGTCTCAACATTTTATGGTGTTTAGTCTTTTTAATTACGTCCCAGGCCAGTCGGTGAGGGATGTCTTATAATTGCAACAAATTTCGAATTTTTTATTACGTGTACGGTATAAATCGTAAAAAACCATGCCACTCATTCTCTTCAGTTTGTATGTCGGTCTGTGCTAAAGACATATAAAAAACGATTAATATGTCCTTGGTCTGTGCGGTAATCATTGATTCTCTTTAACCCGTAAAATACTGATTTGATTTTGATTAAGTTATCACATTACATACTGAGGCTGGAACAACAAAAAAATCAGCTTCTAAAAACCAGTCCAATGATGTCTAATCCATCACAAAAATTGATTCTGACATATAACATTTTGGGGTTGAAAAAAGACTACAATATCTATAAAAATCTCCGACAGATATACATACAGAAATACATGCATACCTATATAAATGAAAATACTTATTATTTATTTCCATCTTTGAGAAGTCAAAGAAAGGTCGTAACAGCTTTGAACTTGGTCTAATTGCGATGACAGATGCCTCTCTTATCTGTCAGCAAGAGTGAACTATTCACAGCGAAATGCTTAGTTCCTTGAAAACTCTTTTTATGATGTACTATTCTTGTCAGAAGTTGACAAATGATACTAAATAAATGCTCCCCACAAAACATGTGAGCTGCTATAAACATGCATATTTCGTCTTCATTCTGGACTCGTCAGTATAGCAAGGGTGAACTGATTTACAGCGACACTTGGAGATAAATGTTACTTCATACCCTTTAACAACCTAATTACTATCTGCTGTCAAAGCACTTATAGAATTATTTGGATTAACACTAATTTCGACATGCGATACTTACCCCAATAAAAAATTATGCCTATCCACACATTTCTTCACGTAACCGTTCATAGTTAGACAGTCTATAGTGGTTGAACTGAAACATCGTTTCATTTCACAACCCAGCAGCATAAACTGGATGCGAGTTTCTTCTACGATAGTGAAGAACATCATGTCGGTACTGGTAATGGGCAGGAACACCGTCATTATTAGTGAATATTCCTGCATGACGACCAGTATGGTCAGCGGCAGCCAATCGGGCTTATAGCTTTGGAAGGTCAATGCTACTCCTTGGTCTAGCGGAAGAAAATAAATGTTCGGGGTTTTATCTGTCCTAGCTGTTAATCACGCCGTTAATCAAGTGCACCTTTGGAATATGCCTCCACTTTGGCTGGATGAGTAATATTCTTCAGAGACTATTTGATTTTTTTGCATGTAATACATATTTGGATTCTTTGATCAGTTCTCTGGGCGTCAAGTCGGAAGAAAATAAACCTCTGTTATGTTTATACAGTTGCATCCTGAACATTTATTGCAATCATCGCAATCAAAATTTGCTTTCATAATCGAAAATATTAATAGTTTATATAGCATTGATAATTTACTATAGGGGCAGTCATTCTTGTGGTTTTATTTTTAGAACAATGAGACTCACATAGAAAACTTCTTACTTTTTGAAATATTTATCCATCAGTGGTAGGCAGAGTAAAACGTATCCATATAACAACGGGCGATACATTGGATCTACTCTAAATATAATATAAATAGATGCTCCCAGCTTCTGCCAGATTGCCATCTAAAACTAGTTTGCCTTGTTTCTCTTTCAACAACTGCTAATACTACACATTACTGCAAGGATATTAAATAATTTAAAAAGCTAATATTATTAGCCTTCAAAAGAACCGTCAAGTAAGTTGAATCTGTATTTCACGTGCATTGATATCAGTTCACTAAATATTTTTATCAGATTTCAGAACTGTTAATTCAGATAAAGTACTTTGGGAAAAATTGGAAATTTAGAACTTTTCTCTTACAAAATAGGTAGGGAGAAGATAAATTGATGTTATTTTCTGATTTGCTCTATGGATAAAAAAGCTGGGAATCTACTCGTCGGTGCCTTAGACGAAGATATTTGGCGTCCCAATAGTATGGCATATTGAGCGGAAGTCGTCAGTGATATTACCATTTTCAAAAATGTGATTTTTTAGGCTCGGTACTTTGATAAAAGCTATCAAGGATCCATCATATGTTGTTTTCATCATCAGCCTGTACAAGCAAGATCATGAAACAAAAAGACAATTACAGAATACCTTCCAGAAGTTACATTGATGTTATTTCTATTACTTGTTCATACCTCCTCCTATGAATGGAACCACACAATGTCCTATCAAGGCAAGTACATATACTGTAAGTAAAAAATGTGTCAGAAATTTCAACTTTTTCTTAGATTTAGCGTATTTATTTAATGCATCCTTATCAAAAATATCATCAGGTCCCCAGAACTCGTTTTGCATCACATCTGTCAATTTGAGAATATTCGGCTTGGTGGTGTACATTGTCGTTCCCCAGGTGCAAATACCCTAAAACAGTTTAACATTTGGATAGGTATATAGTTTTTCTATTGAGATTACTTACTTAATGTTTGTGAATCAGAATTCTACTCGATAGATAAGCATTTTAAAAAAACACAGCAATGAAAGCAATGCAAGGGTGGGAAGGGTGAACACTGTCAAAATAGGTATGTTTGAAAGTTTTCCATTATGCTATAGTGATGCAATTTTATTTGGCCAATTTCATTTTGCATTTTTAGAATAAAATTTCTCTGATATTACTATACAATTTCTACATCAGATGAAAATGCCTTTGAGTTATAGGAATTCTCAGGTCTGGATTAAAACAGTGCCGAGCAGCTGGGATTTTTGTCAAAGGCAGTTGCTTCATAAGGTTCAAGATCATGGAATGTAAAGGCGAGAGAACAGAGGGGGATTGACCAAGTTGGTGGTCTCCCACGAAAGGGAGGTTTTAACCGTTTTTACAATTTTTTAAATGCCTCCAGTAAGGACGCCATAGTTCCTAGTTACAACAGTGGGTAAAAATATCTATAAAATAGATGAAAGAGCAGTGAGAGACATGAACATTTTTGTTTGAAATCTATAGACAATGTGGATGTTCCAGTAACACTATTTCGGATTTCCATATTTTTGCTTTTCACATCGTTTTGATTAACGTGGTATCCTCAATCGTCTTTAGGGTTCAGGTTCTTGGGGTCAGTTGGATTTTTCAGAACACTTCACAGAAAAGCGGTGACTGCATCTGTCAGATGCCTTGTGAATGTAGCAGCATATACGTGGAGAGAAGGTGAGAAATGACGAATATTGAATTAACACTCTGAGGGCTGAGCAAACTATGAAATCTGGGATAGCGAATCATGCATGGTTCGAGCACCATAGCATTGCTTGAGATGACGCCAAGCTACCTTGGCATCGCCAAAAGTTCAAAGAGGCAGCCTCCATTGCTAGCAACAACGATGTTTACAGATGAACTAGTGTGGGAATCAAGTCAATATGGCGCAAGACAATAAACAACATCTATACAGTGCATATCAACAATGATGATTTAGCGGCGCCCTGTCGGAAATCGGACGGGGCGGGGTGAAGAGTGATCACGGGAAAAAATATAAAAGCAGCATCGGAATAAATATTAGATTCTTTCACCTGAAGACGATTGAGTATACCACATCCACCGAAACGTTGTGGAATGCCCAAAATTTCAAGAATTCCGATCTTGTTGCACCAAACACCTGAAGAGCAATAAAACCTCCTGACACTGCGTCGAGGACGAGAGGCCATGGTCCGCACAAAATAAGTCGTAGGTCCGTATCCGCACCTCTGTCCGCCATTTCGTGACCACTGTTCTAGTTAGTGCTTATTTGGCGTCTTATTACAATGAACCACACTGACAAATATCATGAAATCGGAACAAAGATTCTTAAGATATTCATAAAAACCCATTTTTTAAACCTTGACACCCCGTTTTTTGAAAGTCTGACTTTTTAGGAATTATAACATTTTAATTATTGAATTTAATTTTCACGTCTCCCTTCTACATGTACTTTCTGCAAGATGCCAGAGTTTCCGCTGAGGAAGAAAGTTCTGATAATATCAGTATATTCATGTCCAAAACTTTAAGTATTAGTATTTCAAGTTTGGATAACATAGCGAAATGTGTTAATCGATGCTAAGACTAAAGAACTGAGATTGATTTTTATTTAGATACTTACGTGAAATATCAACAAAAAGCAAGACGCAGCGTCAGTAACTTCAGACATGGTGTATTTCTCGGATACCACCAAATGCATGCCAACGAGCCAAGATACAGCTATTCCATTAATAATGCTCAGGGTGAACGCAATTATCTGAGACAACTTCAAATCGTGTTTCCTACTGAGTCCGGCTATATCCAAAAATTTCAGGCATATCTTGAGAAAACAGATCATTTCGAAAATGGTATCCGTGGTCAGTAGCTATGTTGAGCTTTTTGGTATACGTTATTATATTGAGAAAATCGAAATAGTAGTTCTAAACGTTTTATGATGATTATACCATAAAAATCTATACAACTTAGTTTCCATCTGTCAGTCTGTCTTTTTCATACTTACGCAGCCACGAAGGCAAATGATATTTTATGACAGGAAATATCTTAAGGATATTTTGATGACTATAGTGTTTCCTATAAGCTTAGTAGAAATGCGGTTGCCAAAAAAATATGTTCATAAGACACACAATGAATGAATGAATAGAACAATAGGTAAACAAGATAAATAGAATCCTAGACTTAAGAACTCTAATTTTGTATTTATGATAGGATTTAGCACAATTAACCTGAGTAGCCTTTGTAAACAGTAAATTTTGACAGTCTGACGATGATTTAAATATTAAATCGAAGCACGTCACATAAACAAAGCTGTATTTGTGTAACCTTGGGTTAACAAGTTAAGGAGTGCTTGTTGAAAAATAACTTAAAACTGCTGTTGAACTTGCCAATATGAGTAGTATTTTCCTTGTGATACTGAAAAATCAGACAGATCGACAGATCTAATACTGCAAAAGAGTCCACTTTGTTTTTCACCGGCATAATAGGTTTCTTTCAAATGTTTTCTCATCGTCTTATATAATAAATATATTGGATGATACATCTGAATTATTCAAACAAAGTAATTCAAGGTGTATGATTAAGCTCATGATGAAGCTAGTCACCTGCCCATTACCTATTGTATTTTTATTTTACATCCGTTCAGTTCTCATGCAGAAGAATTAAATTTTGAATGAATGTCACTCGGTCCGATTATCTCTCCACATTAAAAATGTATTCGTATGTTCTTCGCTTCTATAATTGAGACCATGTGATTAGCTACTGAAAGTAGTATATGATTAGAATTCGAAATATTAATACATATCTATAGCCTATTGATGTATTCAGCACGAAAAACGATATCACTCATTTTCATCTGTCTGTCTGTCTGTTGTCGTCTTCTTTCCGGTATTCCTTGACCCCTATATACTGTAAAATTACCGTTCGGCGCTAGATGAAATTTTGACTCTATGTATATTACTAGTGTAACAAACAATTAAAAGCCTCGCAGTTTCTGTGAATCAGTTCAGTGACCGAACGAAAAAAAAACGATGAAACTTCGTATTTGGACGTAATAGTTTCTGTGGACTAATCGCAAAAAAAAATAGGATGGTATCAGGCAATGGTATCAGTGTAGAAATAACTATTGGAATAGTAAGCTGACAGAGTCAACTCACTTGAGGCAATTATTTAAGAGACAAAAGGTTCTCCTCATTATTCGAGATCCCTATTCAGTTGAAATTCAGTAATCATTAGTAAAAGCTGCTTAAACAAAACCAGAGCAAATGAGCGTCGTGAAATTTAGAAATGTTCCTGAACTGTTTATATTGGTTTTCATGTTATTAAATTATTGCACATATAGCTATTGATTTGTTAGTATTATCGTATATCCATCGTACAAAAACAATGATTATTGAACGTCTCGCACTGCTGATAAAATAGTTTCCGTGGCCACGATTCCTAGTGGCTAATTTTTTCCTACCATTCGGTTCCTCAATGCATGTTCAATGCTTCAGTAACATTTGGGATGTTGGAGTTACAGGTAGACAGACGGAGATTCTTGAAAAGATGAATACTAGTAAATCTACTGATCCAGACCAAACACCAGTTCTCTACAAACTCTTTAGGTTGACTTACCAGCAAGGCGTGTTCCCCAATAGATGGCAGATCCGTCGCGTGCAAACCTTCCCTAAGAAGCAGCTATAGACCGGTGCCTCTGCTCTGCATCCCAGGTTATGGAGAGCGTCGTTAACGTGCAGCTTCTGAAGTACCTTGATAAAAAACATCATCAATGATCGCCAATATGGCTTCCGTAAGTGCCACATGCTGGTTTTCCAGATTGAGGGACGCTAAGTACTTGAGTCTTCTTCCATCAAGATTCTGGGAATCAATATCAACAATAGCATGTTGTAGGCCTTGATACGTCGGACTCCCAGAAGCTAAGGGTTCTCTTCCGTTCCATAAGGTTGTATTCACCGGAACAAGTACTGCTACTCTACAAGGCTCAGATCAGACCATCGCCATCGCTGGGGTACTGCTTGTATGTGTGGGTATAGCGGAGAGTTGTCAAAGCCTATTGGTGGAACTAGATGGAATTTCATTCCATTGCTTCTATTTATCAGTTCGATTGTTAATGAAATCAACTCTGATGTTCAATGACTTTATTCTTTTTACTCAATAATAATTCAATCAATCCATAATAAATTATTAAAAGTAGTACAATCAAGAATCAGCTCAGCATTGTAGTTAAGTTGCTTCTTCCATAGTTTTGAGAAATGTAGCGTAAGATACCATACTTTTGACAACCTGAAAAATTGAAACTGTTATAGATAACAAGCACCTTGATAGATAGAAAAGGAGTGCATACAATATACTTGATGAGGAAATATATGTTCAATACCAGCAGTCGTCAAACTTTGTTTGATCATGCACTCCTGATTAATAGAGCACTCAAAATATTGTATAATATTTATATTTGTTACGATACATAAAATGTTGAATCCGGTTACATTAACTCAAGTTCCATGTTGCCCCGCAGATCTGTTAAGTTAAGCACTATTTATAACTAGCATAGTAAATATTAAGTTATGTACTTGAACGAGTAGAATAATTGCACCCGAAAAAATTAATATTTATTTCAATTTATCATCTCTCAAATTATTGGATTCGAAATTGCTATTCTATATCGACTAATGATATTGTGAGGGAAAATCAAAACCCATATTAATAAATTTCTATTGACGAGTCCCTAAAAAGTATATGAAACATATTGGCCTTACGATGAGTGCAGTTTTCAAGTTGAGCTCCCATATTCCTAAAGGTTTTATTTCAACCAAGTTATTACTTCTTGCAACTATCATCATGATTGGTTTTGCAAGCTTTACATGATCATACCATTTGCTGGAATATATATTTTGGCATACTTTGCTGGCCTAAAAAAAATGTTTCATTATCATCATATTGAAGGCTCGTTTCAAAATATAGGCTACACCATAATACCAAGTAAGTATAAATCATCAAAATATATATATATATATATATATATATATATATATATTTTGATGTTTTGAGATGTGTGAACTCGTACGCCAAAATCTCGTACGCCAAAATCTTGTCATACAAAATTTGTATTTCAAATCTGTTCACAGTTCTGAAACAAACTACTAACTACCATTCGCAACAGACGAAAAGTAGCATATTATTCAAATAGTTGGATAAATTCCATTTAAAAAAAAAGTTATGATAAAATGGAAAAAATTAGGAGAGTACTGCCATACATCAATATAATAACTTTATCAGTGCATAATATGTTTTTCATAATACTTCTTAAACAAATAAACACATTTGTGCAATTTGCGAGGTTGTAGTGAGATATCGACAAATCCCATTGATTCATTTTTGAGCAGCATATCGAATGTCATTTTACCAAGTTTCATGCAACATTATAATGATTTTTACCAATTTCATATTTTGCAAGAAAAAAAATACTCAGACTTTCAGAAACAATTTAGTAGAATGTGGTTATCTGGAAGCTTGTTACTGATGTCACTTCAAGCATAACAAATTGTGTCTTTAATGTCATGGATATTTGTGATTACATGTCTATTTGAATCACTTATTCGCTTCCAAATGTCCCTATAAAGTTAATAATATTATTGTAATATCCTGTTCCATACTTCATTTTTTGTAACTTTTCGTGAAATGAACTTTACTTGTAAAGTGGCAAACGCATCTAGTTTGTCACTTTACATGTAAAAATAAAAAACAGAAAACATTTTCTCGCTATAATATTTTATTACAAACAGTAAAAACGCGCATTGTTTCGAAACAGCTATGAACATCGTGTTTGAAGGGCACTTGTCAAAAGATGGATTGATTGATTTGAATAATCAATATCCGAGATACATGTATTTTGGTTAAAACGTGAACGTTATTCAGAAAGTAGCTCACCTCATCTTGTAGAAGCTGGGCAGGGATGAAAAAACACATCGAAGAAATAGCTACAAAACTTGCTGATACGTAAACTATAGACTTCGAAATTGCCAATATATCTGTCCTGGTAATAAACAATAATAAGAAGGAGAACACAAAAGTAATCACTGTGAAAAATCAATAGTGTTGTCTTTGTGAATGATAAACAAAACAGATTAGTTGTATTTTACAGAATACCCAACTGATTATTTCAACTCTATATATGATAACATATTCAATTAAAAGTACTAACAATAAATAACTAATCCCCTGATTCAATAACGTGTCAGCTCGGTGTTTATTTGGAGCTAGTATATTTCCTGAGTTTGAATATTTTACGAAGAAAAGTTAGAAATATTTATTTAGGCATAGTATTACAGAAGATCCTTAATTTGGAAATTACACTAAAACTTACTCATTTATCATTCTGTAGGTCTCTATAGTTTCGCAGAGAAATACGAATACAAAGAATATTCCCAATATACCCGAAAACTGGTCGCTGACTGTTTCGGAATATCTGAAATAATGACAATAATATACAAGCTACTTGCGGAATTTCTATATACTGACAAGAATTTCAGATAACAATAATTAATCATACTATCTATCACAAGAAGTCAGTACTGAGTGATGCATATGCTTCCTTTTTATGAGGGCTTAGCATTCTCAATTCCGATGCCAGTGCTTATTGGCCTATTACGTTCGAGAAAAAAAGTGTAACGCTATTTGAATTAGCGGCATGCTTTGTTATGGTAAGATACTATTACGGTTAATTATACATCAAATGACTATTGTAGTTATCCATAATGCAAAATATCGATAATCCATGTGAATTTGTTTGAAGTATTGACTTGTCTTCCTGTTATTATTGCACATATATGTACATATTGTACAACTCACCAAAAATTAAAGCTACTATTTCCTCCTGTTCTTCTTGAATAACGAATTTTTATCATATTGCTGTGACTACAGAATGACAAAATGTAAATATTTGCGCTATCAGAATTTGTTTGGTGCTAGGAAGCGCACATGCCAAACGGGGCAATCCAAGTGAGTCAACCCAAAGTCAGCTAATTCGAACAATTGCCATGATAGTATCTCTAGAATAGAGACTGATCAGCTGCCCTTCTTCGATATTTCAGACTGTAGCGGTCCTTTGTATGGTTATTGGATTCTGTCCAGAAGCTTTAGGAAGTGCTTCGGAGTAGATCTCCATACAGCGATAGTCTCATCTGATCCTCATCGAGTATCAGTAGCTGTTCCTCTGAATACAATTCTCTAAAGCGTAACAGAACGCCCAGCTTCCGAGGTGCCGACATGGCAAGCCCGACAAAATAGTTATTATTGATGTTAAATCTCAGAATCTTGATGGAAGATGACTTGAAAAATTGAACCTTATTAAAGGAACAGCTCCAGACCAAATGTCAGCAATCGTCCTGAAACGTTGCACCACAGGGCTTAAACCAGACCTATAAAATCTTCAAGATCTATTAAGAGCAAGGTGTATTCTCTAGTGGACGGGAGATCAGTCGCGTGCAACCCATCCCTAAGAAGGACAAAAAAATGTACACAGCGATTTCACTGTCCTGCATGATCAAAGTCTTTTGAAGTACCTGGACAAAGAAGCATTATCACTGCTTAAGTACGGTTTCCGCAACCATAGATGCGGCTCGATATCAAAAACTTTCAATCAGGTGTGGCACGACAGATCTCTGATAAAAGTTGCTGCCAATGAGCTACCACCGGGTTTATGCCGATGGTTGTATAATTTTCTCAGGGACTGATCCTTGGTGGTCGTAATAGTGATAATGGATGTATATGATTCCGAAGCTTTTTTTTGTTGTACGTGAGCACACTGTATATAACATCTTATCCAATCTGTAACTTCACAAAATAAATGACAGCATCCTTATATCTTGCATAGAACGAGGCAAACCACTACCATCTCGAAAAACCTTACATCGGCGGAGCAACATGTTATCTTGATATTCGAAAGAATTGTCGATTGAGGATCTACAAATTGAATGTTTGGAATACTGTATGTTGGCAGATCAGTCCTTATTATTTAGATTCTATCATGTTAGATTGTTTGATCGAGCTGTCTGGCATAATAACACCAAGAGTCATTAGTATCTCAAGAATGGGGTCCAATGGGCGCATCCTTATTAGGTCGAACTTCTATCATCTCGAACAAGGCTTTTCCAAAAGCTATTCTTTTGAAGAGCTTCTGCGTTGTAGGATATGCAACAGCAAAAACAATAGTAGTGAAGTAATTAACATTTAGAAGTTACATTGAAAAAATATAGTGTGATATGAGACTAGCTCTATGGATTAAAAATATTATTGTACTATACTGACATCATCTCCTGAAAGTATTGGCTCCTGGACAAGCAAACGTAATATTGATTTGAATGTCAGCCAAACTCACCGCATCAGGAAATCATGATGTTTGATACATGCTCTCATCCTTGACTTGAATATCTGCGTTTCTTCTTTTTTAGTGAGATCTGTATCGAAAATACATTTAAGCTCTTCGTTGAGCATTTCAAACTGACCTCTGGTATATGTTAGGATGATCATAAACATCATATCGAAAGCCAACATTCCAGAAACCAGATGGGATGCGCCTGAAATATCATGTTATCTTTATAAATGAAAGAAAAGCCTGTTGGCATCTGGTTGCTCCAGAGCAGAATTGACCACAATACTCAATTCTATAGGATTTTGGATCAAATTAATATCTGTAGAGCTAGGCAGCAATATTTTGACAGTGAGTCTCAAATACTTGATCACATAAGAATAAACAGAGCAGCTCAAATCTCGGTTAGACATTTAATTACTAGTGACAGATGCTATCTTCAGAAGCCAATAGCGGAAATTGCCGCTATCAAAAATATTCTTAATTTCTCTAATTATGCGTTCAGTATAACAATATTTCATAGTGTTTTCTGGTAACAGCATTCTCCGCATTTAGTTACATATAGGCAAACTTTCCACTTAATCTTCAGGTTCCTAAATTTTGTAATATTCATTTAACAATGTCTAACAAAATTTTTCATAAGTGTAAGGAAATTTGAAGATAATCCGAATAACAACAAATCGAGACGAATAGCAACTGAACATCATTCACGAGTCTAGGATGACAAAAAAATAAAGTAATATATCCGAGAAGCTCCTTGTACCTAGAGGCCCAGAGCACCGAAACATAAATAAATTATTATTTGAGCAACGACGTCACTTATTAGGTATATGTTTTCTAAGGTTCCTGGGTGTCCTCTACAGCTGGTTTTTCCGTTGAACTGCACCACTTTCACTAGCTATATTAGGGCCCTAACGGCCTGTATTAAAGGAGTTTGAATAATTTGTTTTTGAAATTTTACATAACTACCGACACACTATGGGTTGTAGCATGTTGTAGTTAAACGCGAGGTTATTAGGGGTTGACGAAATTGCATTTAAATCCTTGAAAAAAGATTCTTTCAGAGTGAATGAGGTTCCCTCAAGCTGTATGCCCCCGCACTGCAAGCCTAGCGGACCCTGTAATGTATACACCAAGTATCCACCTATGTAAATGGGGTAGTAACTAAAATATTTTCTCGCATATGTTTTACTGTGTTCCAATAATATTTTTAGAGCTGCTTGTATATGATTTGCAAGTGTCGTCTCTAAAACTTATTTAATTTAACTAAAAATTCCTTCATTCTAACCTATATAGAGCTGAAAGATGAACATAAACTCAAAGGATATCCAAGTAGGTATGTACGACTGAAAGATTAGGTCCTGATTCCTAGTTACCAAAGGTACTATAGTATACATAATCAAAGCACCACAAGAGCTCATAATGTACAGATAACTAGTCTTCCTCGCCAGTTTTCTGCTTACAGCAAGTTTGTTTCTTTGATCATTTTCTTCCAATTTCGGGAGCCAGAAATATGTTTCCATTTGGTCAAAGAGCATGTTGATGTCACGTTTCATATAGAACATGGTTATTGTTTTGCTGGCAGACTAGAAAAAAAGTTAATTTTTTGGCTTAGAATTATGATGAATCTAACGGATACGATATAATCGCCACCGTGTCGCTTTTCACAAAGCGATATGTTCAGTGGAACACGCAATGTTGAGGAATATGAAAAACCGCTCTGTATAGACAAATCAATCACGTCTTCAACTCCTGCAATCTTTGTCAAGTTCAAAGTTCACAAATGCCATATAATAGTTGAATCAGGAAACAAAATGAAATGAATATGTAGCATATGTTTGAAAGCGAATTCGGATTGATTAACTTGGACCAAAATTCTACAACAAATTAGCCATGATGGTTGATTTAAAACTGAGTGAGTTTAATAAGACTAACTTTTTTTATTTCAAGTAGAAATCTTTGCCTCGAGAGCAACATACCGCGGAATATTTTTCGAATATAACCAGTCAGAAAGGCAGAAAGCCTACTGCGCTCCAGAAGCTGCTAGAGGATAAATTAATGTCTAAAAATACTAAATAGAGTCACCCTTGGAAAAGGCTCATATGAACTATTGGAGGGTCGATCTGGTGAGGATGAACCAGTTGGGCACTTATTGCTACCATCCCATGTACTGATGAGTCTCGCTGTTACTACCCGAGACAGCTGGATGTAACATTATTTACCAGAACAGTAATGCTTCGTGACTGTCTCGGGAGAAGAACTCCCAGCTTCAAGGATGCTGGTCTAGCTTGTCCGGAAATATCGTTCAGTCAGCCTCCAGCATCTTGATGGAAGATGACTTGAGTTTTGAGTGCCTTCATCTCTATCACTGGCAGATCAGCCTTTGTTTCCTTATCGGTACGTGTCTTCTGCACGTCGGACTGATCTATCTTTGTGGTCTCTCCGGATGGCCTGCTTCCATGCAAGATATGGTGCAGAGTGTAAGATTGTTTGTTGACCGTGTCATTTGAAAATCCAGGTAAGTATTCCACTGTGCTAGATGTTGCAATGGACGCAAAATAAATGGCAAACTTATAACAAATATTCAATCAGTGCAGCAGTTCTAGATATTTTTTTTAAATGATTTTTGTAATGAAAAACTATTGATAAATTTTTTTACAATAATTACAATTGTGACAGTTATTTAAAAAAAGTCGAAGTTGCCTTTTAAAAAATTACGCACCCGCAATTTTCAAATAACAGTGCAGTATATCATTATTGGATATTATTAATGTTCACAGAAATATAAAATTATCAATTAGTGGAATTGAATTGCAGTTTTTGCAAAACGATCATTTTATGATATTCACAATACTTACCCACACATATAAATTGCAATGGTGACGTTCAAATACTTCTGCTCAGACGTTAATAAAATGCATATCTGTGTATTTTGAAATATTTGATACTGTGTATATCAGGAAAATATTAATTTATTTTGTCTAAAAACATAACTACTTTCTCCCAGTATACGATATGTACCTAATGCTAAATGGACACAAATAGTACCTGCCAAGTATAAAATAATCCAGACAAGGCATCTAAGATCTCGTTCATGACCAGGCCTTCCTTAAAAATGGAGCAGGATACAAAGAAGGTGTTCGCGACAGAACTACTCACTGATATAATGAACAGTGCTATTTGCGAAGTACGGTAGCCCTTCGTTGGGTTGCATCCCGTAAAGGTCAGTAATTTGAACATCATCTGCAGCGTAGGATCACTATACATTTTGCACGCGTCTTTCGATAGATTTATCAGCGGACTTTCTTTTATATGCAGGAATTATCCTGCCCGGACGGCCATAGCAGTACGGGGATTTTTTAACAGGGTTGTCTAAGACTCTCTCTTTATACTGACAGGAAAATTGTGGAACTGGACAATCGATATTTTGTGTTGTGAAGTTTACCAATTTCATGTATTTTCAATAATAATTCGTCTCAGAATTTTTATATAACTTACATGTATATGAATATTTGCTTTTCTCTTTCTCACCTTACCTAGCCGTTAATCAAATCCAAATTTACTGAACAAAATTCAATTAATTTTTGACTATCTCGATCACCTATTTCAATGTATAAAAGTACAGAAAATAATTTTTTTAATTTGCATGCATATTAACATTTACTGATTTACTGTCTCAAGGATAATATTGACATATTAACATTTCTGATAAATCCAAAATGGGGGACGTTTGAGATCCAAGAACAAGCCATAACAAAAACAGGTTAATCTGTAAGTTTCTTGTAGAAAATTTATTAGATTCTTTCTTCAAGCATGCCCATGGAGACTGGGTTACATTCTACTGTGAAAATTGAAAGTCTATCATGAATCGACTGTATAAATGCAAAAACTCACAATATTTACTATTTGTCGAATTTGCGTGGCAGAAAAGGGATCTGAATATATATTTTTTGAAAATATTCTGCTAATCAATTTCGATAAACGCTCTTTCATCAATAATATACAGGGTGTTCCATAAGCAGTGCGCAAACGCCCAGGTGGTGATAGTTTAAGCTGTGACCTATCAGAATAACGACAATAATGTTTAGTAAAGTCTTACGGTTTATAATACAATACTAAAAAAGCGCATTGAATGTATTTAACAAATCACTTTAAATGATGCAACAGCTCACAGGATTGATGCATTTTCCAAGCTTTTTCCAATATAGAAATTTAATCAGGCAAATGTGAAGGTGATTTTTGTAAAACCATGTACTGTGCTGACTTCACAAACCACATGACTCACTTGCTTGATTTATGAGGATTTTAAAATGATAAAACACTTTTTCCTGACGAAACAGAAAATATCGCAATCACAACTCTTAGAAGAGATGCCTCAGACTTTAAGATCAAATATGTGATTCCAACATGATGGATGTCCTGTCCATTATGCCGCACAAGTAATAGTATTTCTAAGTGAAAAGTACAGAAGAAGATGGATCGGTCGTGTTAGGCCAATTCTGTGGCCACCTCGATCACCAGACCTCAATCCATTGGATTTCTTTTATTGGGCTGATTTGTTCTAAGCCAATAAGCAATCAAGAGGACTTACGGCGACAGATACATCAGGCAGCGCATGAAATATCTACCCTTGCAAAGCTTATCTTCATTGAAAAGATCATTTTTGAACCGCTGTAGAGCGTGTATTAAATAGGGAGGTGGTCAATTGGAGCATTTATTATAATACATTTATTTTTAATTCATCACTATTTTATTTATCTACTCATGTGGTAATACTAATTACCATAAAATCGTATTATTTGCAAGAAGGCAGACTGTTGAAAGACTAATAACGGAGCAAAAGTAAGTTTTATCGCTAATAACAAAGTTTCCATATGAAATTCACAAACAGAGTTGAACAAGTTATAATGGTAAGTTTGAGAATATCAGCTCCGTTCAAACAAAACTGCCGTATTTTGTGTTTCATAAGGAATAGTTGTACCTATAGTTTTTTACCATTTTAAAATCCTCATAATCTATGTATGTTTTTTATGCAACTTGTCGAACCAGTGCCAATGACCCTAAATGGACCCGTTGAGTGATGACGTCAGAAACAACATATGACAACACCGCGCACTGTCGTAAAGAAATTGTTGATTTTTTGTTCGTTCTATTTTGAACCTCACAAATTTTGTCTATTAGGATAAAAAAGTAATGGTTTCAAAGTTCCCTCAGCTTTTCATTTATTTCTCTGTTATTTGAGTTAGGTACTTAACAATACAGCGGGGTGCAAACTCAGTATCATCTGGGTTTGTCAACAAAATTCTGTACGACAGTGATTTTGCTATGGCCTGAGGAGAATTATAGGCTATCATTAAAACTCGAACATACAAGGTTGACTTGAGTTTAGCTTATTTATGTTGAATACCTACTTGGATCTTCCACAGATTTTCCTAATTAAACTACATGCTACATGCAATCTGTAGAGCTTTTGCGCTCTTCTTTCCCTTTTCATGCTCTGTCTCTGTCGCCCTACTATGGTTCACGCGTTTCTCTCTCTAGGGCCAGTCCATACTAGTTTAGAATTTCTATGGTTGGTATACGTCATACAATTCAAATATATGCCCTGAATAATATATATTTTTTTAATATAATACGTTTCCAATATTGTTTTTCTGTATGCAAGAGTGTTCCTTAGCAATTTAACTATACAGATTTAGCATTTTGAGGTCTCAAATATGCTTCTGAAGTCAAGGAGAAAATAAAATTCCAATGTTTGTAATTTCAGTCATTTTGTAGCCCGTAATCACCATATGGTGGTAAGGTCGCCAATCGGACAGCTCACTAATTCCTGATTATTTTTATTACAGTATCCCCCGTTGCCAGCTCTTCCTGTCACGTCACACTAAACGGGTTCATTCGACTGATTAAAGTTCTATTTTGTAAAAAGCTTGAGAGATGTATTAATCCTGTGAGCTGCTGAATCATTTGAATACAGTTATTAAATATATTCCATGTGGTCATTAATGTACAGTATTTTCCATCAGTTACAGTGAAACAACCAACTGTCACACTGTGGATGGAAGCTATCTTGATTAAAGTCGTAAGATAAGTACTGAAACAAAATAACACGGAAACAACTCTTGAAGGAAATGGCTCCGTTGAAACTAACACTGCAATATTTAATGTTTCGCCAGGAAAAAGTGTATAGAGTTTTACTATTCCAAAATCCTCATAAGCCAAGTAAGTTTTCCATGTGATTTGTGGAGTCAGCGCAGTACATGGTTTTTTAACAATGACCTTCAAATTTGATTGATTAAATTTCTATTTTGATAATAGCTCGAAAAATTCATCAATCATGTGAGCTGTTGAAATATATCAATAAATTTATTAAATACGATCATTAATGTAGGATAGTTTAGAAAAAAACATGAAAAAATCACAAGTTTGAAAGAATGAATGCAAAAAATGATGGGAGGTATAGATTTTAAGCAAATTCAGAAAAATGCGATTTATTCGAAAACCGTAAGACTTTTACTAAATATACTTGTTGTTATTCTGATAGATCATAGCTCAAACTATCAGCACCTGGGCGTTTGCGCACTATTTATGACGCACGCTGGATGTGTTTAAAACCAGTATAAGTAACATGAGTCGGAGCAGCCTAAGGTTTAAGGAGGCTCATGCATCTGAAAGGGAACCAGAAAATATATGCTATATCAGAATTTTATAATTTTCATACACTGATATGATCTTTCCTTCTTATGCAAATAGGAGGGGAAGTATTGTAAACGCGAAATACAATTCCGAAAAACCATCGCACTTATTTCCATCGGTCTGTCAATCAGTCTGTCAGACTGTCTGTACTAATTTTTTCCACTTATTTTAGGAACTACTACTGCAGATTACGCATTTTCTTGAATAATAGTCATACATGATTATGAAATTACGTTTGAGCCTCTTATAAAATGGGGGTCAGGTGAGTTGACTGAGATTTTTGAACTTGTCGATCCGATTCTCGGATTTTCCAAAACGTGAAAGATCTATGAATTTAAAAAATTGATAATGGACTAATGATCAAAAATTATTAAATTCCATTATAATATTAATTTCTCAATTGATATCATTGGCTGGGAAGTAGAACGTCCATACACGCCCGGATTCAAACAACCACAGGATAAATATCAATATTTTTGTAATTTGTTCGAATGAGTGTTGCTTAAACAACCAAATGTGGCAGTTTTTTATGATTGATACGTTTTTGTGTGTGTTTTTTTCAGTGCAAAAAAAAACAATAATGAATTGAGATCCGTACCTCTCCGCCCGTGACGAATATCTTTGTGGTCTTTAATCTTGTAGAATCGCATGTAGAAGCTACTTACTCAAAAATATTATTTGTCATACATATTTAATCCATCTCGATATTTATAAGAACTTAGTGGATCTATTGTTTCAGAAATTCTCTTTATCAAAACACTTTAATAGGCAATGTAATATTAATGAAAATTATATAGTTTTATCATTCTATGGCTCAATCTCAGCATATTTTTCAATACACGTGGATGTAAAATGAATCTATTGTGAATATTCTTTTCAGTTGCAGTTACTGTTGTATACACTACAATGATTTGTAGATTAATCATATTTGCCGCTGGGCACTAATTGAAACCACATACGTACAAATGAATATTTACTGACGTTTCGCCTGGATCGGCAGCCTTTATCAAAGTACTAAACAGAATGAAAAAAATATTTATAAAATATAATGACATTAATATTCATGCAACTTTTTATTTTTATCTTGGAGTTGGCACTAACTATACATACAGTCTGTTTTGAAAAAGTGTTCTACAAAAAATACTATTGGCAATAGATTAAAATAAAAATTTGTTCGTTAGTAAACTTCGAAATTTCGTTCATAATTTTATATAAAAATGTAGGCTTGTATCAAATTAACTCAAAAGTCTCACATTATCTGCGAAAATAATATATAACACTTGTAACATGCTATTTTTTTCCAATTTCTGCTGCTTCTAGTGGCAGTTAAATCTATATATGATTTCTGCATGAACTTTTGGCTGCCAACTTTGGGAAGGCTGACAAGGCATCCAAAACGTCAGTGAGGTTCGTTCAACAGTGATTGGTGGTTTTAATTGTCAGTCATAAAAAATAAGATTAATTATAAATATATTATAATTTTACTTACAGCCATTCCAGTTCCAAAATTCAACAAAATGAAACCGCCGCCAGTAATCTTTGGTAACGTTTGCCCTTTTGCTATAATCATTATCACGTTCTCACTGTGCTTTCTCTATTCGTACTATTTACTGGAATAAGCCATTTCACCTATGTTTTTCGCTTAAAAATCGCATCTTCCGGTAAATAACTGTAATGTGTGTTGCCTAAAATATTTCGCGCAGGGAACAGTCAGTAAAACGTGATTAGAGACTTTCAGTGTTACACAAAACTGGTACGGTATATCTTAATTAATTATACTCAGGAGTTCATGCGTTAGGTCTACCTAACATTAGCACTGGGAATTACTGAAAGCTTGCATAACTCAACTGGTGGAATTTCTGTCCACCAAGCGGTACGTGCGTGGTCAGAATACCTCCATAGATCAAGTTGCAGATTAGCAAATAAATAACTGTGAAGGATTTCCATCATTCAAATTCTTTTTCGTTCACAATACTTTCCTTGCCTAATCATGAGAAGTAATCAGGAGTGTTGGAGTTATAGAGGGACCAAGGAGTACAGATACACAGATGGACAGACGGAGATTCTTGAAAAGTTGAATACTAGTAAATCTACAGATCCAGACCAGAACACCAGCAATCGTCCTAAAGCGTTTCACAGCGAAACTTACACCAGTCCTCTACAAACTCTTTAGGTTGACTTACCAGCAAGGTATGTTCCCCAAAAGATCCGTCGCGTACAATTCGTCCCTAAGAAGGGCAAAAAACATGCCCAGCAACTATAGACTTGTGATTCTGCTCTGCATCATGTCCAAGGTTATGGAGACTATTCTGAAATACCTGCGGCTCTTCTTGCTGGACGTCAACGAACTGTTGGATATGAAATCCAATCCAATTTACAGGTTTGCGGATGACAGCACCTTTGTTTCCTGCAGAGAACCAGGCAAACCACTGCCATCCAGAGAGGTGCTACGTCGACGGGAGCAACATGTTTCATAGATTAAAGAGGACATCGAATAGATATTTACAAATGGAGTCCAGTTAAACGCACAGAAGACTCAGACAACAACTCTGACAAGAAAGTCACATGCTGGTTTGGCAGATGGAGGGATGCTCACTACTTGAGTCTTCTTCCATCTAGATTCTGGGAATTAATATCAACAATAGCATGTTGTAGGCCTTGCTAGGTCGGAGTCCCAGAAGCGGAGGGTTCTCTTCCGTTCCATAAGGTTTTATTCACCGGAACAAGTACTGCTACTCTACAAGGCTCAGATCAGACCATCGCCATCGCTGGAGCACTGCTCGTATGCGTGGGGATGACGGAGACTTGTCACAGCCTACTAGTGGAACTAGATGGGATTTCATTCCATTGCTTTTATATATCAGTTCGTTTGTTAATGAAATCAACTTTTATGTTCAATGACTTTATTTTGTTTACTCAATAACGATTCAATCAATCGATAATACATTATCAATAGTTGTACAACTAACCATCAGTTGAGCAGTGTAGTTAGGTTTTTTCTATAGTTTTGAGAAATGTAGCGTAAGATACCATACTTTTGACAACCTGAAAAAGTGAAACTGTTATAGATAACAAACGCCTTAGAAGGTAGAAAAGGAGTGCATACAGTGTACTTGATAAGAAGATATTTGTTCAAAATCAGCAGTCGTCAAACTTTATTCGATCAATAGAGAACTCAAAATATGGTATAATCATTTGTTTGTTACAATACATAACATGTTAAATCCGGTTACGTTAACTCAAGTTACATGTTGCGAATTATTCTGAAGTAATTGCACTCGAACAAATTAATAATAATTTCAATTTATCATTTCTCAAATTATTGGATACATAATTGCTACTCTATATCGACTAATGATATTGTGAGGAAAAATTAAGACCTTTATTTATAAATTTCTATTGACGAGTCCCTAAAAAGTATATGAAACATATTCAACTTACGATGAGTGCAGTTTTCAAGTTGAGTTCCCATATTCCCAGAGGTTTTATTTCAACCAAATTATTACCTCTGGCAACTATCATCATGATTGGTTTTGCAAGCTTTACATGATCATACCATTTGCTGGAATATATATTTTGGCATACTTTGCTGGCCTAAAAAAATGTTTCATTATCATCATATTGACGTCTCGTATAAAAATATAGGCTACATCTTAAGTCCAAGTATGTATAAATCATCAAAATATATATATATATATATATATATATATATATATATATATATATATATAACCTGATATCTAATATATAATACAATTATAATGAGAAGTAATCACATTGAACGTTATCAAACTCATCAATTTACATACAAGGTTTATATTTCAAATCTGTTTACAGTTCTGAAAGAAACTACTACTTGCAGTTAATGAAAAGTAGCATATCATTCAAATTGTTAGGAAGATTCCAATCCAAAACAAGTTATAAAAAAATGGAAAAAATTTAGAAGAGTACTGTCATATATCAATATAATAACTTTATCAGTGTATAATATGTTTCTTCATAATATTTCTAGACAAATAAACAGATATTCGTAACATTGAAAACACATTTGTGCAATTTCCGAGATTTTAGTGACAGATCGATAAATCGCATTGTTTTTGAGCAGCCTATAGAACTCGTCAACGAATTTAAAAATCGGACAAAATCAGAAAAAATATTGGATGGAACACGTAATGTTTACACTAAAGGTTCTTCGGCAAAAATCACACTCCTTGAATAAAATAAGCCATATCATATCTGTTAACATAAATAGCTGTCATTGAGAAAAGAACTTGGAGTGTTTGAACAATGAACACAACACATTCATGAACTTAGTTTGCAAACAGTCAATTAAGTAAAATAATTGAATCCACCTAAAAATTATTGATTTGCTGTCTATCCATTATCAAGACAACATAAATCTACCTCCCAGCTGTCAAAGTTGGCGATGTTGTGACATATAAGTCAATAGCTATTCATTGATACCATTTATGAAATGACTCATTTAGTTCGACTAGTGCACTTATCCCGCAGTACAATCAAAGTACCAAATGTCATTTTACAAAGTGACTTGCAATATTTTTCTGATTTTTATCAATTTCATATTTTGAAAGAAATAAAATAGTTTCAGAAACAATTTAGTGGAATGGTTATCGGGAAGCTCGTCACTGATGGCACTTCAAGCATAACATATATCTTTAATAGCATGGATATCTGTGATTACATGTCTATTTAAATCTCTTATTTGCTTCCAAATATCCCGATAAAGTTAATGATATTCTTATAATAGCCTGTTCCATACTTCATTTTTTGTAATTTGTCTTGAGATGAACTTTTCATAACTAGTTGCGTTTGTCATTTTACATATAAAATGAAAGAAAACGTTTTCTCGCTATAATATTGTTGCAAAAACTGTGATAACGCGCATTGTTCCGGAAGAGCTAGAAACAAATGTGAACGTAATTCAGAAGCAGCTCACCTCATCTTGTAAAAGCTGGGCAGGGATGAAAAAACACATTGAAGAAACTGCTACAACACTTGCTGCTACGTAAACTATAGACTTCGAAATTGCCAATATATCTGTCCTGGTAATAAATAATCATAAGAAGGAGAACACAAAATTAATCACTGTGAAAAATCAATAGTGTTGTCTTTGTGAATGATAAACAAAACAGATTTGTTGTATTTTACAGAATACCGAACTGATTATTTAAACTCTATCTATGATAACATATTCAATTAAAACTATAAACAATCAATAAGTAATCCCCTGATTCAATATCGTGTCAGCTCGGTGTTTATTTGGAGCTAGTATATTTCCTGTGTTTGAATATTTGACAAAGAAACATTAATGGTATTACCGACGATCCTTGAAATAATTTAAATAGTACACTTAAACTTACTCATTCACCATTCTGTACGTCTCTAGAGTTTCGCAGAGAAATACGATTACAAAGAATATTCCCAATATACCCGAGAACTTGTTGCTGACTGTTTCGGAATATCTGAAATAATGACAATAATATTTAAGTTACTTACGAAATTTCTATATATTGACAAGAATTTCAGATACCAATAATGAATCACACAATCTATCACAAGAAGTCAGTACTGAGTGATGCAAATGCTTCCTATTTATGACGGCTCGGAAAAAAAAGTGTAACGCTATTTGAATTAGCGGCATGCTTTGTTATGGTAAGATACTATTACGGCCAATTATACATCAAATGACTATTGTGGTTATCCATAATGCAAAATATCGATAATCCATGTCTATTTGTATAAAGTATTAACTTGTCTTCATGTTATTAAGAAAACGCCCAGCTTTCGAGATGCCGACATGGCAAGCCCGACAAAATAGTTATTATTTATGTTAAATCTCAGAATCTTGATAGAAGATGACTCGAATATTGGGCCTCCCTCTATCTCCACGGCTGGCAGATCAACATGTGATTTTCTTGTCAGAGTTGTTGTCTGAGTCTTCTGTGCGTTAAACTGAACTCTATTTGTAGATCGCCATTCGACATGTTGCTCTCAATGATGGGAGATATCTCGGGATGGCAGTGACTTGCCTGGTCTCATACATGAAATAATGGTAATTTCCATCAGTTCGTTGATTTTCGGCAGGAAGAGCATTGGAGAAAGGACAAACCTCTGTGGAACACCGGAATTGATGGTCAATAAATCAGAAGCACATTCATTCACCTCCACATATAAGGATCGGTCCCTGACGAAACTATCCAACAACTGGCGTAGACCCGGTAGAAACCCATAGACATAAAGTTTGACCAAAAGTGTCTCATGCCACGCCCTATCAAAAGCTTTCGATATATCAAGCGCGACGACTCGATATTCTCCATGAAGCTCAATCATTCCGATGTTCATGTGAGTAACATAGGAAATGAGATATTCCGTGGATCTATGGTAACGCAAGCCATATTGGCGATCATTGATGATGTTTGAGAAGCTACCTTATAATTTTGGACATGATGCAGAGCAGAGTCACAGGTCTATATTTGCTGGAAACATTTTTTACTCTTTTCAGAAATGAGTTGCACGCGACCGATCTTCCATCTGGTAGGTTACACACCTCGCTGTTAGGGCAACCTGAAGAGACCGGGAGATTTTTTAGTATGCAACTTTTCAAGAATACAATCTATATACTACTGGCATTTTTGAACCCACGCTGATGGTAGTTGATGCAGTACCACCTTGGACGTATATTTTTGTATAAACAGCGAAAAACTGTCCCAAAGTATCTGCTCTTTCTTTAGGGACAGAGTCCATGGGCTCATATTCTCTCGTTCAAAAGTTCTGACTAACAGCCTTGACTATAGACCTAAATGATGGATATGGGAGGAGTTTGTTCTCAATTTTCCGGTTGTACTGCTACTTTTTGTTATCAATAACCTGTTCACAGTGGTTTCTAGCTTTGCTGGAACTGCGGTGACTTTTGGTGTTTCGGTTTGTCCTATATTCCTTGTACAGTTGATTTTTCTACAAATTGAATGTTTGGAATACTGTTCGCATGTATGTTGGTAGATCAGTCCTTATTATTTAGATTCTATCATTGTAGATTGTTCGATCGAGCTGTCTGGCATAATAACACGAAGAGTCATTAGTACCTCAAGAATGGGGGCCCAATGGGCGCATCCTTATCAGGTCGAACTTCTATCATCTCGAACGAGACTTTTTCTAAAGTCATTCTTTTGAAGGGCTTCAGCGTTATGGAATGTGCAAAAGCCAAAACAATAGTAAAGTAATTAACTTTTAAAAGTTGCATTGAAAAAATATATGATACTAGATCTATGAATTAAGAATATTATTGTGACATCATCTCCTGAGAGTATTGACTGCAGGATAAGCAAACGTTATATTAATTTGAATTTCATCCAAACTCACCGCATCAGGAAATCATGATGTTTGATACATGCTCTCATCCTTGACTTGAATTTCTTCAATTCTTTCTCATTAGTGAGATCTGCATCGAAAATAGATTTAAGCTCTTCGTTGAGCATTTCAAACTGACCTCTGGTATATGTTAGGATGATCATAAACATCATATCGAAAGCCAACATTCCAGAAGCCAGATGGGTTGCGCCTGAAATATTATGTTCCTTTATAAATGAAAGAAAAGCCTGTTCGGCATCTGGTTGCTCCAGAGATGCTGAAGAATTGTCCACAATAGACAATTCTATAGGATTTTGGATCAAATTAACATCGGTAGAGCTAGACAGCAATCTTTTGATAGTAAGTTTCAAATACTTGATACCATAAGAATAAACAGACCAACCTAGTGAAGCTAAAAACAATACATATTTCAAATAACAGATCATTAGAAAATTGGAAAAAACATTTGTCGCCGGTGGAAATCAAACCTCCTGCATTCTAGTCAAACACTTTAACCATTTCCGAAACGGCAAAGCGTGAGGAAAACTAGCAAACATGCTATCTATGGAAGATACCTCCACCTGCTGAATTTTTGTTTCCAACTTTCCAACTTTTAAGGAGCTTAAATCTCTGTTAGACATTTAGTAACTAGTGAAAGATGCTGTCTTCAAAATTTTGCCAAGATGGAACCATTGTTGAGCCACAAGCGGAAACTGTCGCCATGAGAAAAAAATATTCTTAATTTCTCCAGTTATGACTTCAGTATAACAATATTTCATAGTGTTTTCTGGTAACAGCAGTCTCCGCATTTAGTTAGATACAGGCAAACTTTTCGCTCCATCTTCAGGTTCCTTAAATTTGTAATATTCATTTAACAATGAAAAGTATAACAACATTTTTCATAAGTGTAAGGAAATTTGACGAGTCTATTAGGATGACATCAATGTAAAGGGGGTAGCAACTAAAATATTCTCTTGAATATTAATTACTGTGTTTCAATAATATTTTTAGGGCTACTCGTATATGATTTGCAAGTGTCACCTCTAAAACTTATTTAATCTAACTAAAAAATGCTTCATTCTAACCTATATAAAGCTGAAATATATACATAAACTGAAAGGGTATCCAAGTAGGGCTGTACGACTGAAAGATTAGGTTCTGACCCTCATTTACCAAAGGTACTATAGTATAAAGAAACAAAGCACCACAAGAGCTCATAATGTATAGATAACAAGTCTTCCTCGCCAGTTTTCTGCTCACGACAAGTTTGTTTCTTTGGTCATTTTCTTCCAATTTCGGGACCCAGAAATGTGTTTCTATTTGGTCAAACAGCATTTTGATGTCACGTTTCATATAGAACATGGTTATAGTTTTGCTGGCAGACTAGAAAAAAAAGTAGTTAATTATGCTTATTATATTTGGCTTAGGATTATAAACACTCTTGGTGAATTCAACGAATACGGGATAATCGCCACCATGTCGCTTTTCACAGAACGAAATTTCATTAAAAATATTCAGTGGAACACGCAGTGTTGAGGGACGCAAAGAACTGCTCTGCATATAGAAATCAGATACAACGTCTTAAGCACCTGCAATCTTTGTCAAGTTCAAAGTTCTTATATACCAGATAATAGTTGAATCAGGAAACAAAATGAAATGAATATGTAGCATATGTTTGAACGCGAATTTGGATTGATTAACTTGGACCAAAATTCTACAACAAATTAGCCACAATGGTTGATTTATAGATCACCTCTCCAAAAAAAGAGACAATATAACTGAATCAAAACCTCATGGTATAGTACATAAACATTTTTTTTTTGGGAGAAAAGATACAATAATACAGGTAGCAGTTAACAACATAAAACTTTGATACTCAGCTCAAGAGTGAGTTTAATAAAACTAACTTTTTTATTTAAAGTAGAAATCTTTGCGTCCAGAGCAACATACCGCGGAATATTTTTCGAATGTAACCAGTCAGAAAGGCAGAAAGCCTACTGCGCTCCAGAAGCGCTGCTAGAGGATAAATGTCTATGCACATTGATCTTAAAACACTGCAGGCTGTTGCTATTGAGGAATACACTCTGAGGCAGCTTGTTTCATAACGCTGCGCTTCTAAAAAGAGTCACTTTAAGTGTCGGAGGCTCGACCTGGTGAAGATGAGCCAGTTGGTCACTTACTGCTACCATCCCATGTACTGATGAGTCTCGCTGTTACTACCCGAGACAGCTGGATGTAACATTATTTACCAGAACAGTAATGATTCGTGACTGTCTCGGGAGAAGAACTCCCAGCTTCAAGGATGCTGGTCTAGCTTGTCCGGAAATATCGTCAGTCAGCCTCCAGCATCTTAGTGCAAGATGACTCGAGTATTGAGTGCCTTCATCTCTATCACTCGCAGATCAACCTCTGTTTCCTTCTCTGTACGTATCTTCTGCACGTTGAACTGATCTACCTTTGTGGTCTCTCAGGATGGACTCCTTCCATGCAAAATGTAGTGCATAGTGTAAAATTGTTTGTTGAGTGTGTCTTTTGAATAATCCAGGTATGTATTCCACTGTTGCTAGATGTTGCAATGGACGCAAAATAAATGACAAACTTATTACAAATATTCAATTAGTGCAGCAGTTCTAGATAATTTTGTTTTAAATGATTTTTGTAATAAAAAACTATTGATACATTTTTTACAATAATTACAATTGTGACAGTTGTTTAAAAAAAGTCGAGGTTGCATTTTAAAAAATTCCGCACCCGCAATTTTCAAATAACATTGCAATATATGTTATGGGATATTATTAATGTTCACAGAAATACAAAATTATCAATTAGTGGAATTGAATTGCAGTTTTTGCAAAACGATAATTTTATGATATTCAAAATACTCATATAAATTGCAATGGTGCCGTTCAAATAATGCTGTTTTGGCGATATATACAATTCGTATCTCTGTATTTTGGAACATTTAACACTGTATATATCAGAAAGAAATGATTTTTTTGCAAACAAATAATACCTGCCAAGTATAAAATAATCCAGACAATGCATCTAAGATTTCATTCATGACCAGGTCATCCTTAAAAATGGAGAAGGATACAAAGAAGGTGTTCGCGACAGAACTACTCACTGATATAATGAACAGTGCTATTTGCGAAGTACGGTAGCCCTTCGTTGGGTTGCATCCCGTGAAAGTCAGTAATTTGAACATCAGCTGCAGCGTAGGATCACTATACATTTTGCACGCGTCTTTCGATAATTTTATCAGCGGACTTTCTTTTATATGCAGGAATTATCCTGCCCGGACGGCCATAGCAGTCCGCGAATTTTTTAACAGGGTTTTCTAAGATTCTCTCTTTATACTGGCAGGAAATTTGTGAAACTGTACAATCGAGATTATGCGGGTGAGACAAAATCATTGAGAGATAATGCCTTTTTAATAATATCTGTCTCAGAACTGTATTTATATAACTTACAGCTATATGAATATTTGCTTTTCTTTTACTCACCTTACCTGGCCGTTACCTAAATCAAAATATATTGAACAAAGTTCATTAAATTTTTTCTATCCCTATAGCATATTTCATGTATGAAAGTACAGAAAATAATTTTTTGAATTTGCATGGATACTGACATTTACTGATTAACTGTCCCAAGGATAACATTGAGTATATATTATTAACATTTCTGATAAATCCAAAATGGAGGACGTTTGGGATCCAAGAACAAGTCACAACAAAAACACGTTCATGTGTAGGTTTTTTTGGAGAAAATTGATTAGATTTTTTCTTTGAGCATACCCAAGCAGATTAGGTCACAGTCTACTGCGAAAATTGAAAGTCTATCATGAATCGACTGTATAAACACAGTTTTACCTCTCTCCACACCACTTTAATAAATACCTGACACGTTAGCATCTTCAGGGAAACATTAAAACTCAGTTGAGGTCAGATTCAATTTTTCCTGAAGAAGCTACCACATGTCGGGTATTTAATAAAAGGATTTGAAGAGTGGTGAAATCGTTTATTGTTTGTGGTTGCTGTGCCGAAAGCAGATAAATCAACCTTCTTCTGAAAATTATCTTTTTTTTATGTGGTATAGCAACTTGCTCCCATTTGACTCTGTGCCCCAAACCACTAATTTTGACGTTTCT
This sequence comes from Bruchidius siliquastri, assembly GCA_949316355.1. Classification (NCBI taxonomy): domain Eukaryota; kingdom Metazoa; phylum Arthropoda; class Insecta; order Coleoptera; family Chrysomelidae; genus Bruchidius; species Bruchidius siliquastri. Next base: position 29,473,016 of record OX438534.1, on the reverse strand, counting down.
TCCTTAGTTATTTTATGTTCTTTGATTCGACATCTCATAAGTCGAGAGGACTCATCAAAATAAAATTTTCCATTTTTATATCGACTTTTCTGTATCCATCTCCACTATTTTTGAGATTTCCGTGGCAGAAAACGGACCTTAATGTATGTTTTTTGAAACTGTTTTGGTAATCAATTCCTATAAGCGCTCTTTCATCAATCATATATATGTGTTTAGAACCAGTACAAGTAAAATGAGTCGGAGCAGCCCAAGGTTTAGGGAGGCTCGGAAAATATATTATTATAATATCAGAATTATCCAATTTTCATACACTGATGTATCAGCTTAACTTCTTATGAAAATAGGCGGGGAAGTATTGTAATCGCGATGTACAATGCGAAAAACCATGACACTTATTTCCATCGGTCTGTCAGACTGCCTGTACTAATTTGTTTCACTTATTTTAAGAGCTAGTACCGCAGCTTATAGCATTTTGACTGAATAATAGTCATAAATGATTGTGAAATTACGTCTCAGCCTTTTATGAAGTGGGGTCTGGTGGGTGGGACTGAGTTTATTGAACATGTCGATCCGATTCTCGGATTTTCCAAAACGTGTAAGTTCTGTGAATTATAAAAATCGATAATGGATTATTGTTTCCCCAATGCTTATCCATTTATTTATTTATTTATTTTGATTCCGAATGATCAAAAATTATTAAATTCAATTATGATATTAATTTATAAATTGATATTGCATGGAAATTAGTTAATCTACTTTTTCAGGTAATTCGGATTTCCATACAGGGCTGGATTTTTCTTCAACGAGCCAGATTCAAACAACTACAGGATAAATATCAATATTTTTGTAATTTGTTCGAATGAGTGTTGCAGAAACAACCAAATGTGATAGTTTTTTTGATAATTAATACGTTTTTTCGGTATTTTTTTCAGTTCATAAAAAAAACGATAATAGATTCAGTTTCATACCTCTCCGCCTGTGACGAAATATCTTTGTTGTCTTTAATCTTGTATAATCGCATGTAGAAGCCATTTACTCAAAAATATTATATACGTAGTATAATTTGCCATGAATATTTAATACATCTAGATATTTATAAGAACTTAGTGGATATATTGTTTCAGAAATTCTCTTTATCAGAATACTTTAATAGGCAATTTACTATTACTTGGAATTATATTGTTTTCTTATTTTATGGTTCAATCTCAGCATATTTTTTAATACACGTGGATGTTAAATGCATCTAAATTGTAAATACTCCTTTCAGCTGCGTTTATTGCTGTATACACTATAATGTATTGTAGATTAATTATATTTTCAGCTGACAAATAATTGAAACCACATACGTACGACTGAATCTTTGCAGACGTTTTGCTGCCAGAGCAACCTGTATCAGACTACAAAACAGAATGAGAAAAAATATTTAGGAAATATAATGAGCCATAAGCTGCCTGCGTTATGACATGAAATGGAGCATACAACAATGCTATTCCAAGGTAGCAACTCAGTACCCCCTATTTGGGATCCAAGAGCCAAGCATAAGGAAAGCTGGATAAAAACTTATGGTGCATATGTAGGTTTGGAGAACATTGTATAGCTTATTAAATTATTTGAAAAAAAATCAATGTTCAACTTCATAGAGGCAGATTCTAAGACCTTACTTTTGAAATTAATATCCTCTTTGAGTATTATAGATACTTGGTATATCATATATAAGGAGTATTTATAAGGAGTGTATCGATAAAAATTGAGGTTAAAAAACGTATTTTATTACAAGTATGAAGTACACCCATTTTCGTTGCCAACTTTATGATTAGTATCTAGTAAGTGTTTGGCAAAACTTTGTTTTTCTGGATGTTGGTTTTTGAACGCACTTATATGTTCTATGTACCTTGATTTAAATGCTCTAGCTGTTTGACTCATATAACAAGCATTACAGAAGGCACATGAAATGTTGTGAATACCTGACTTACACATATCTATCATATGATTTTAAGTTAGGTGATGACATACCAGCTTTCCTTATTTGATTATCATACACTGTTTTTATCGTTTCGGATATCTTATTGCAAATGTTTCCAAAATATGTAATTGTGGTATACCGTTTTGTTTTCTGTTGTGTGTCTTGGATATATGGTCCTAATAGCCTTTTTGTATTCTTTTTTATTTATTAAATCTACAATTTTTTTGTTCATAATCACTATTATAAGCAATTTGTTTAATAATTGCGATTCAGTTCTGAAAATCAGAGTCGCTCAATGGTAAATTAAAAGCTCTATGTACCATCGAGTTATGTGCAGCTAATTTATTATTCATAGGATGGCATGAATCTGCGGAAATTGTTGTATCTGTGTTGGTTATATATCAAGTAAGTTGGCCTTGAGTCTAAAAAATTAATTGATCCCGAGCATTCTTGCTCTACTGTTTTTCACCAAGTAAAAGCGTCTACAATCTAAAAAATTTAAGATGAGAACAGTTTTTTAAACTACGGATACACTTCGATCCTTCCTTTGCCACTAAAAATGGAAACGTAGATACAAAAAATTCAATATATCAAATATGTATATGATAAATGTTATATAGTTTAGTTTTCTAGACCTATGTAAAAAGTGTCGAATCAAGGAATAAAGAATATATAACTAAAGGAGAAACTCCAAATCAACACTTAGTGAGCGCGTTTTGAAAAAGGCGCATAGAGTAAAATGGGAACAAGTATCAATATTACACAAAGAGGATAAAAATTTCAAAAGATAGGTCAGAAAATCTGTCTCTATAAAGTTGAACCATGATTGTATTTCTGATTCTTCAATAGACTGTGATCCAGTTTGGTTGAGTATGTTTCATGGGAAGATTTAGTCAATGTTCTCCAAACCATAAGTTCGTTATAATGAATCAGAGAAACAACCACATGATAGAAGTTAAATTAGGTCTCTATACTCTCCATTACATTGTAGAGTTTGGAATTAGAAGATAATGATAGAGTTCATCATTTTGCGAGTAAAAATCAAAGTTATGACATATATATCTGTGTAGCTCTTTTAAAAGCACAGTAACCCCAAAAAAAATATTTGCTCACCACATTGAAAAATCCTAACTCTACCTTCCAAGAAATGGTAATATAGTTTTGATATATTGATCGCTTGCCCAAAAAGATTCAAAACCAACTTGGAAAATTGGCTGCCTGTAACAAGCCGACAAAAACTGATGTACCTTCTGGAACTCATCATGTGGCTTTTTCTCTAATCAATTGACGAAAATTATTAGCATTACTGCTACTGATTTGTGATTAATTACAATGGTCACCTGTACATACTTGATTCAAAAATATAGCGGTGAAAGTCACATTTAAAATTGCAACAGGTTGGCGAATATGCAAACGGAATATTGAAGCTTCATATATGAAATAATTTCATACAGCTAACAAAAAATTGAAGCTTGTGTAGATGTAATGAAAAAAGTAGGTATTCAATAAATTTATTCTTTTTATTCCATTAATAGAGAACAATGCAATAATCTGAGAAGGATCAATTTGCACTTTCTACAGTTTTAAGAAACGTAGCGTAAGAGACCATACTCTTGACAACCTGAAAAAATGAAATTCATTTAGTAGTATGTAATGAGGAAAAATAATTAGTACGAAAAATGGTCAACAAAAGTTTTCGGAAAAAAAATACAAAATAATTTTCTTAGATCCAATAACAATGCTTCGGAATTACGCTGTCTTGATAATTTTGCTTTGGACCATGTTTCGATTGAAGATACAAAATCAAATGACAAAAACCTTAAGCCAAGTCCGAAGAAATGTTGTTGAAACAACTATATTTCCTACGAATTTCAAATAACAAGCTTCGTAGGACATATTGTAATTTGTAACAGACTGCGGCCCCTTCCTCTATACGACGAAGGTTCTATACCTGAGGAGAGTCGACAAATATGGGAGATTTTTTTGGTACTCAAGGAAACTCTTGGCTTCGCGTCGGGAAACGGCCCATACCATGGATCAAACATCTGACTTTGCAAATTCTTGACAAAATGGCATTAGTTGCCCGCAATAGATGATAAATGCCCATATCTGATATGCCTCAGCCACATTACATCATGGGTAAAATTTGATAAACACTACATATATTCTAGTTATCAATTGCGACCGTTTTCAGGGCTTAGTATCGCTGAAACTGGTGAGAATGTTGACCAATATATCGTGCGTTGGAATATGCTGCCACTGGACCGATATCACAAATATGAGTCTAACAACAGTAGGAGTATTACCGTGGTCAATATTTTATAGATAATCGAAAGTATTAAATCAACAGTTTTTTTTGAGACCTCCCTCGTCCCTCAACCCACCCTAATTTTTAACACTCAAAAAATTTGAAAAACTGTCAGAGGCATCGGAAACGTTCTTAAACAATTTTTGAGCGTTTTTCATTTTTTTCGTTTCTTGACTATAACCCCGCTGCCATTAAAACGATTTTCAAAAACTACATAGCATTAAGTCATCTGAATCAAGTAGTTTTCCTCAGTACTCTCCATACTTCAATGTTCCTTTATATAGCAGGTAGGGATACCGTATTCTGATAGCTAAAATATCACTGCCCGTAATAGTGAAATAAGTTACAATTTCATGGGGTCTACTGGTACCATCATTTCCCCTTTTTACGTAAAAGGATCTGACTGTTTACAAATACCTGTGTAAGCAGAGTCACTCTCCTTATAATGAGTAGTTACAGTGACAGGGTTTAAGCTACGATTATGTGGTAAATTTGTTTAACGTTGAGTAAGTTTTTTATAAAATACATCCATCGTTTTGAACAGTTTGGTTTAGCAAGGGTCGATTTCATCAAATAACCAGTTGTAATACTGAGCCAATGGGATGAGAACTTATCGAGTTCTACCAATACGCTTTCACAGTCTTTCGTTATAAGTTAGATATCCAATGTTGTTTGACTATATAAAACAAAACTTTCACCTAAGTTTTTCAACTTAGTTATGTTTACTGACGAATGTACATTTCATAACAATGGAAACACCATAGGTGACTTGATAAATAATAACTTTTATAAAATCAGTTTACATAATTAAGACTTCGGATTACTTGAAAACGTGAAGAGTTAGCTATAGGAACGTTAATAATATTCGATAGACAATTAAATTTTACATCTGTTGTTGACATAAAATACAGGGTATCCCATTTAAATTAAACAAGTTATTACCGTTTAAAGATAGTGATTATTTAATCATAATTTTTAGACACTCTGTACAAGTTAGTAAAAATTTCACAAGTGCGGAATAAAACTTAATCAATTGGTAGAATTGAGCATCAATTTGTTAAAAAAAAAGAAATCACCAGCTGAGAAATTAAGCATTGAAATAGATACTACATTTTCGCAGAATCAACGATATTTCAAAAACCATAAGGCTTAGGTGCATTAAACCATAATTAAACTTACCTTAATTTTGATCGTACAAACCAAAAATGAAATAATATACAGGGTGTTACATTTAAACAAATACAACTTTGATACGTTTCGTGTTTTGGGGACACCCTGTATCACACGAAAATATTTTTTAAATGTAGCTTTGATCGGTCCCTATCCATCCAACATTTTTTTTTAATCAGATACTTCAATCATAATGCTTCATGGCGAATAACGTGAATAACCCGGTAGAGGTCCAACTTTAGTGAACAGGGCAACACCAAACATGTGTTTATATATACTCTACTTCGCTAGATAATAGTATACATAGCGGTTTTAGATCCAAAATCATCGCACAAGTACCTAAAAAAAGCATTAGAAAATGCCGCACAGTGCTGTTCTGAACAAACTTCAACAGTTCTGTGTGTTTTTTCGAATCGCAGGACTAGACTATGTATTATATATGTTTTCTGGGTCGCTGATTACAAATCTGGGGTCGTATTCACCAAAATCAAGATGGCTGATCCAAGATAGTGGACGAGATTTCCGAAACTCGACTAATTACACCCAAATTCTGTATATATCTTGGGGTCGCTGAATACGAATCTGAGGTTACATTAAAAAAAATTGAATTTGAGGTCATAATGATAGGTTTCAAAAAAGAGAAGGACTACTACTTCTGAAACGTATCAATTGATTCGGGCCTGTTGTACAAATTTTTATAAACGCAAAAAGTTTGTAAGTATCTTCACAATTAGAATAAATTAGGAGGATTAGATAGAACTTATAAACAGTATAAGCAAAATAAATGTAGGATACAAAGATTTTACATACGGTGAGACCAGTTTTCAAATTGAGCTCCCATATTCCGCAAGGTTTTATTTCAACCAAGTCATGACTTCTTGCCACTATCATCACTAGCGGTTTCGCTAGTTCTATATGATCATACCATCTGCTAGAATATATATTTTCGCATACATTGCTGGCCTGCAAACAAATCGTTTCAAGGAAATAAAATAAATAACTTCAAAGCTTTTCGCAATAACTCCTCATGTCTGTGTCGTGAGACGTAAAATATTAATAAATTATATTGACTCACCTCATCTCGAAGAAGCTGAGCTGGTATAAAATAACACATCGAAGACATGGCTACTACCCCTGCTGTTACGAAGACAAAAGACTTCATAATTATCACCAGTTCAGTCCTATTGAAATAACTAATTTTGTAATCAATTTATCAGCGAAGAATGGGCGTCAATTAGGTTAACGCTGTATTTCCCACGCACTGGCTCCAGTTTAGTAATAATGATTTTGGTGCTACTGTTGATAGTTATAATCGATTATAATAAATTTTCAAATCATCTTATAAATTCAAGAATCTCAAAAAAAATTTAGTTCAAGTGGATCAACAGCTCTGAAATCATCTTCAGAGATTTCTCGACGCACTGGTGTTTCTTTTGGATAAAACAACGACGATGAAAAAATATGGACTACTCAACTCATCCATAAATAATATCCCGCCTAGGTGACAACACCGCTTCTAGACAAGGTGAAAAAGTAGAACGAGCGGGGAATCCAACATGGTAAACATTGCAAATGTAGGGGTACAAACATGACAAGGATAAAAAATAATATGCCCAAAACACAGGAAAATCCGACCTTGGCGCTTTTTTACTATACGTCTATTCTAGTGATATTCATGCACCAAAAATTAGTGATATGGACGTGATTACTTTTCATCTCATAATTAGTGAATTTTAAATTGTTATTAATATACACTTACGTGTTTACTATTCTGTATGTCTCTAAAGTGTCGCACAGAAATACGGTTATGAAGAATGCTCCCACTATAACCGAAAATGTGTCGCTTATTGCTCCAGAGTGCCTGGAAGGATAAAACTACGTTACATATAAAAATCTAGCTTTTCTTGAAGAATCGACAATGGTCCTGGCTGTTAATTGAAGCCACATATGGCTACTGTAATAATTTTACTAACGTATTTTATTATAGATTATCTTCACTCTTCTCGCGAGACTGTGGTATTATCAGATACCAACGGGTTGTGCCAAGCCAATACCCGCTCTGTGTTGAAAAGGAAAAACGACGATAGCTGTCGACAGGTGTTTCGAACTTATTGGACCTCGTCAGTACAGCGTAATCCAAATCAAGGATGGAAGGAAGGTGATGTGTAAAAGAAACTACCTGGAAGTCGTAGGAAGGAACCAATGACATAATTGTAGCGGCTAAAAAAGTTGCTCATAAAAGTTGTTAAGTCCACCACACCTCATTTCAAATTTATCAATGATGCAAGTGCATCAAACAGTATACGAGTAGCTTACAATATTTCACTGTTTTCCAACAAAATGCTTGTGAATTTCGTTCAGTAGTCCCATGTGGAATTTATTTAACTAGTAGAATAAATAACATGAATTAAGGAGAAAAAGTTTCCGAAGTCAAGTTAAAAAAATGGCGTAGTGGCTTGAGGACGACTTACTTTCCACGCCATAGTGTCTGTTCAAACATAAGCATTTGGATCGCATTCCAGAACTCTCACTTCAGAAATCGCGTTAAAAAATTAATAACTGAATCTTTTAGGATCTAAAAATTTCCATAATTTCCTCCCATTGTGAAAAAATCGTGTAAAACTGACATCATCCCCCGTGTCCTGCAAGCATATGCAGCCAAATAAGCCATTAAACTCACCGCATCAGGAAATCATGATGTTCGATGCATGCTCTCATCCTTGACTTGAATCTTTGCAATCCTTCCTTATTAGTAAGGTCTGTATCAAAAATACATTTTAGCTCTTTGTTAAGTATTTCAAACTGAGCTCTAGTATATGTTAAAATGATCATAAACATCATATCGAAAGCCATCATTCCACAAGCCAGGTGCGTTGCCCCTGAAAGATTATGTTCTGTTTAGACCTGAGCAACTAAAATTTGAATAGAAGCCTGTGGCTGCTTTAGGAAAGATAAATAAATGTCGATGAATCCTATATAATTTATTAAATTAACGCCACAAGAACTATGACAGCTATATATTGATAGTGAGTTGCCCTAGGAATAAAAAGAAAATTCAATTAAATAATTAGAAGTATTGCATGATAATGATACAAGCGTGATTGAATAATGTTAATGGACGATATAGGAAAGGCGAAGGAGACTGTTTCATCCTTGATTTGGCTGATGCCGTCTGATGGAAACCTAGCGGCTAGAAGTCGACAATGATTGATGATGCGCTATGGCGCTGCTACAAAATGATACGTGAATAGTGGCTTTATTGATGGTTTGCTGAAAATCCACCAATCGACTTTTGGTGTAAAAGTGATCTGAGATTTACAGAAAGGGCGGCAAACCTAGGGCCCATGAAAGAGAGGTACAATCATGCATGGGACGTGAATAGGAAACTGGTACCAAACGTCGAAGAATGGTTTGAGAAAGGAGATTTGCTGGTGGACCATTAAACCACATAGTTCCCTCCAAAGTATTAGTCATTTGGGGGTTATCTAAGTTGAATAGGAAAGATACTAGGAATGTTTTTATGACGGAAAGGATACTGCAAGCCATTTACTTGAATGTAGCAGATGAATAGACGATCAGAGGAAATTGTGATCAACGCTCGGTGAAAGACTAACACCTTTGCCAAGTGAATAAGCAAAGAAGAATGGGTGGAGATTCAACCGATCTCAGGGCATATAATAAATGAAAGACAATAGCCAAATAAACTTTGCATAGCTAGAAGATAAGACAAATACTTTCTGGTATTACCTATATCACCACGCTATTTCCCATGGCAAAATGCGTCGAGCACTGACGTGGTGCGACACACAGGTGGACACAAAACGACATATAAATTTTCAAAAAAATGCGTCATATCTCCGTCATCTACTCGCTCCTCCAATTATACTATAACTTACTGAGTTTAACCTTTCCTATAGTCACGTATGTTTAATAGAGTACAAAGTTAGACAGACAGCAGAAACTATACCACATAAAGAATGTTGCAACTGAATATTTTTCTAAATATTGACTACTGTATTTGACTACTTCAAAGCTATATGATTTGCAGATTCCTCTAAAATTCATTTAATCTACCCAAAAAATCCTTTGTTCTAACCTATATATATCTGGAACATGAACAGCAATTCAAAGGATATCCAAGTGGGTCTGTACATCTCGAAGATTAGATTCTTGCCCTTGTTTATCAATGGTACGGTAATATACAGACTCAAAGCACCACAAGTTGTCAAAATGTAAAGATAAATAGTCTTCCTCACCAGTTTTCTGCTCACGACAATTTTGTTGCTTTGGTCATTCTCTTCCGATTTAGGAATCCAGAAATATGTTTCCATTTGGTCAAAGAGCGTCTTGATGTCTCGTTTCATGTAAAACATCATTATGGTTTTACTGGCGGACTGTAAATCAAACCCATACACTATATTAAATGTAAAAGGTTCCGTGTGTTGCATTTGAAATAATAAGTTGGGATGAATTTCCTTAAGCTCACCCTGCGTAATACAAAATTTTCTTATTCAATAATATTTTTGTTATGTCCATTGTCTAGGATTAAAACAAATATCTCCCATTATGAGACACATACATATACTAAATGCACACAAATACTACCTGCCAAGTATAAAATAATCCAGACAAGCAATCAAAGATCTCATTCAGAACCAGATCTTCCTTAAAAATAAAGAAGGCTAGAAGAAAAAAGGTAGCCACGACAGAACCAATCACTGATAGGATAAATAGCGCAATTTGTGAAGTACAGTAGCCCTTCTTTGGATTGCATCCCGTCAAAGTTAGGAATTTGAACATCAACTGCAGCGTAGGGTCACCATACATTTTGCATACGCCTTTTGAAGGTGCACAAGCGATCTTCCTTTTATATGTCAGGATTATCCCATTCAGACGATCATGGCAGTCCGCGATTTTTTTTAGCAGGGTTACCCAAGATTTTATGATAATACAGGTAGGGAAACTGATAAACTAAATAATCGAAATTATGTGAGTGTGACAAACATCATTGAGAGTATAGCAATACAGACATTGACATCAATTGATAACAGTGATACATTTCCGATTAATCCGAAATGAGGGAATTAGGTAATGAAGGATTGAGGCCCCCAAAAAAATCATGTTGGCACTGCCTTGTGTTATGAGCAGGGCCGTCGAGAAAAAAATCCGGGCCCGAAAAATCGATAAGACAATCATAATTCAACATTATAGTATCCGATTGTTTGGAATTCTTGTTATATTCTTTGTGTAACATAGAAACTTGCTCTTATTTTACTCTGTCTTATTTGCTAAATCAATGACCACTGCTTTTGATGTTTTTTCTTCAGATCTTGTTCAACAATAGAGTCAGCATATTGCTACTGCATCAGTTTCATTTGCAGCATTAGGCCGAAACTGTCATTTTGACGCGTGGGAGACAGCGCGTTTGCCGGAACGCGGCCTCTTAGTTTTAGGAGGCACCGCGGTCCAAAACTTTTTGGAGATTAAATATTCATGATCTATTCCTACGCTCCCTTATATAGTGCGCCCTTATCTTATTCCTCCCGTACACGTGTTCTATTTTTATCTTTAATTATGACACCACTCACCCCCAAGGCCAGTGATTTTTAGTAGTAGTATTGTAAGCTATCTATCTACAGTCTAACGTATTCTTTTATCTATGATCGTTAGTCGATCTGGTCACTCTCTCTAGGATTTGAATGAGTACCCAGGCAACGCAATATTTTTGAACCCCGCCACACAAAGGGTTACGCCGGCTCTGTTTTTATGTACGCGTCTAGATATAAGGAATTTTTATTTTCAGCAGCCTTTGCTACCGAGCAACCTAAACAGTAACAGTACCGAGCCTGGAGTACAAGGGGTGCGTCGTACCCGGGCGGCTTTAACATTCTAAGCCTTAGCTCAGAGACAGCAAAAATCTCTTTCAAAATAATTTTAATGACAATAACGATATTTGTTCTAATTTAATTTAATTATCTGTAATTTTTCTGCAGCACTCTTGCATTCTACATATCTCAAACGCGGCTAAAAATTGATCACCCCCTCCAAACCCTAGCTGCGCTGATGAGGCGGCAAGTTCAGATCTCGCAGAAGGGCTCTGCCCTATTTAGTAAAGCTCTTTCATTAGCCATATTATGCATTTAAGATGTGTTGCCGACATGACAGCACCGGTAATGTTGCTTTCCACAGTTGAAATGTGTACTGAACTAGCACTCCGCGAGCTAATGAGCCGCGAAAAATTTTGTTCAAGTTTTTCTGCTTTTAGATAGTGTTAGTTATACATTCTGACCTGACTACGGTTCTATGTGCAAATGATTTGCGCAACGCTAAATATCACAGAACATTAGATGAAACTTTTGAGGATTCACGCAATGTACATGATGTGCTGTTGTTACTTTTTTCCAAGCTTTTATTTAACTTTCAATGTATGTATGTATGTATGTATTATGTATGTATGTATGTATGTATGTATGTATGTATGTATGTATGTATGTATGTATGTATGTATGTATGTATGTATGTATGTATGTATGTATGTATGTATGTATGTATGTATGTATGTATGTATGTATGTATGTATGTATGTATGTATGTATGTATGTATGTATGTATGTATGTATGTATGTATGTATGTATGTATGTATGTATGTATGTATGTATGTATGTAACTTTGTTTGTTCGGTTAATCTTGCAAGTTAATTTTGATGCAGATATCTTCAACCGATAAAAAATGAAGCGAAAGTAATTTTTTTTAAAAACAAGCTTTTATTTGAATGCGCTAAAAAGAATAAAATAAACTTTATCTTTAAAGCTTTTACTATCAACCTATGATGTCATTACACGATTTATCTGATATAAAAGCTTCGCGAGTAGACTGTAGATGAACAAGAAAATAATGATTGATCTGATTTATTTTGATTATTAAAAATTTCAAACTGAGTAAATACGAGTGCTTGAATCTCGTGACAAGCTTTGACAACATATAAATTATGTAATGACGTTATAAGTTGGTACTAAAAGTTTTAAAGTTAAAGTTTATTTTGTTCTTTTTATCGCATTTAAATAGGAGCTTGTTTTTAAGTTTTTTCACTTTACATTTACATATTTGCAATTGTGAATCGTAATCGCACGTTTCCCGCCACAGGCTGACGTTGACCTGACATGAGAAGGATGCAGGATACGATTCAATATTGGCAATATTTTGAAATTTGTTCAAATAAGTATCGTAGGAACAACCAAAACTGAGAACATTTTTTTGATAATCTATGAATTTTTATGTGATTATTTGTCCAGAAGAAAAACGTTTACCTACTATAGATTGAGTTTCATACCACTCCGCCTGTGCAGAAAAAATCTTGGGAAATATATGAACATGAGAGCATAGGGGCATAATTGCATTCTATTGTCTTTAATCAGGCGTATAGGAGCCACTTACTCAAAAATCTATATCATGAATATTTAATGCATCTAAATATTTATAAGAACTAAATGCACCTTCTTTCAAAAATTCCCTTTATCTAAAGACATATGCAATTTAATATTAATGAGAATTATACAGTTTTATAATTTCATGATCTAATCTTAGCATATCTCTTGATACTCATGTACGCTGAATCAAAATTGTGAACATTCCTCCCAGTAACATCAGTTATGATACACTACACAGGTAAGTAGGTATCGTCTCTTGACGTATAGCTGATTTATCACGTGACATCCACAAAGATCAATCATAGAAATCTATTATTTTTTTGAGGCACCATGCGTGCTTTTCCTTGCGAACAATTTTCTCAACCAAGTTCTATTCTTGGGATTTATTGTTAATCCATTTTGCAAAATTTGAATAAACTCCTCTATCAGTACTTTAATGCCTAATATTATGCTTGTTTTAAGTAAAACAGGTTTGTGCTTCGAAATCATCCTTTCCTAACGCGCCAACTAAGGATTAAACACTATAAGAAAAACGTTTTTTGGGAAGTTACTTGAACATGTATACAATTGTGCATTGAAAATTTCCAAGGTAAAAATTACATTTTGAATATTCTGAGGTAAGAAGAAAATCATTATCCCAGACAATAAAAAAAAACACATTTCAGAAAACATCTATTTTACGATCTTTGAATGTTATGAGTATGACATACAATTAGAGAACATAAAAAGGTGATGATGGAAGCATATTGGAGAAAGCAAATTCGTCTGTTATTTCGTTAGAATCCCATCAATTTTCTTGTGAAATGATTAAACGAAAATAATCATATTTAATCTTAACTTTAAGGAATATCTTTCTCCGCTAGCCATAGAGATACAGGAAATGTTAACAAAATGAAGATATTGCATTAGGAAAAAGAATAAGGTGCCGCCAATCAACAACAGCAATGCCTTCGGCGTTGTCAATTAATTCAGGAAAGTGGAAGTTCGGCGACATGGAATTTTAAAAATCGTCAATATGCCGCCCTTCCATCTTGTTGCCTCAGTTGTAGAGCCGGCTCTAAGTATATAAAGCCGTTGTGAAACTTTTTGTATAATTTAAAAAACCCTTTGTTATTGTATTAATGTTTGAAGGTACATGAAGGAGTAAGGGCAAAAATTTCAGTAAAATTGAATCAATAGTCATATATGGTTTTAACTAATAGAGCAAGGTAAGAATACCAACTTGATCATACAAGTTTTAAAAAGTACCTCATTTATACATGTTTTACAGATTTCTAATCAACTAAGGGCATTGTTTCGCAATTGCCATACTTCTCTAATTTCTAAAGCAAACATGCCCTTCTGTCTGTGCCAGAAGCAAGTCGCAACGTATAAGCTCACAATAGAATAATACTATATAATATATATATAGCCCACATGAATATGAGGTAATTTACACAAATGGACTGAGGCGGCCCAAGGATGTGGTATAGGGGGCGGGCCACCCCAGTCTCCGACTCTTGGGGGCCTCAAATTTCTGTATGTGTCTTAGTAACATTCAGAAATGCCATAATACAATGAACGAATTGGTGGACTCTGCTCAGCAAACGATTTGTGATCCGTACCTGCGCCTGCCCAATCAAGATCAACATAAGATCAAAGGAAAGCTGGGTGGCTGTGCTGGGAGAACCAACACCAAAAACTCAAAAAACTAAACCAATATAATCAGCGATCACAGGATCATCCTCGTAGCTTTCTAAGCTTTCTAGTCTTTCTCCACCACAGACTATATCCACTGATTCTCCACCTTACGCCAGTCGACGCGTCATCTATTGCGAAATATATTTGTACACATCAAGGATGTTCCTTTGTCATTTGCACTGACGATAGAGTTATTCTATCGTCGTTGGTCATTCGTCATTCCTTGGCAATTCATTAGTTTGTTTCTCTGCCGCTACCTTGCATTCTTACAGTCTCGATAACTTTTAGGCGTATTTGAAAAATGGAACATTAAATATTCATTTACATTTCTACTATATTCACTTTTGAGATCAACTTAAACAAGCTACTCAGATTCCTATAAAGTATTGCTTGGTCGTGCGACGATAGATGGCGCTATTTAAATGTCATAAGTCAACGAAATTCAAGGTTTGTATTCAAAATTTGGCATTTGTAGCCGTTGAATGTTAAATCGGAATGTGCGTTACTTGTTACTTTTCAACTTTGATTCAGTCGTTCTCTCCTCTTTGTAGAGTTCCGGAAAAGTGTTCAATAATGTTATTATTCACGTAATTTTAATTATATCTTCCTGTCCACCAACTTTCAGACTATTTTATAGTATACGTAGATTTTACTTCCATATCGGTATTGTGTAGGTTTGAAAATGGCTACATTAAAGAAAAAGGGCATTACTTCATCACTCACACATATATCTATGCAAAACATTAAAGTAGTAGTTAGAGTAAGGTAAGTCTAAATTTTTATTACCTATCATAAAAAAACTTCCTGAATGGTCAATCCAAGGAGCTGTTTTGTTTGGCGATAAAATAACAGCACAAAACCATGAAGCTGTAGTATTTCACCAATCAAATACAGGCAATAGTACGGCCCTACTGCTGTACTGCAACTGTACCAATCAAAGTCAGTCTAGATTAAAATTAAGATAGCCTAAACAAGTTCTGGATGAAACTAATTTCTATAAGTCCAGCAAAATTAATATATAAAACATGGAAAATGAACCTTTCTCTTAACAGGTCTTGAGAAACGGCTGTGACCAATTTATTTTTTCTATAATAAAATTAATGAAATAGTGGTATATATAACTTCTGGTTGTTGGTGTGTGTTTATTCTGCAGTTTTCTGTCAGTTGTCTAGTAATCATAATTATATGGTTTAAATCAACAACTAGGTAAAGAAGAATTGAATGTAATCTTACGCTAAACTGGTTTGTACGATTTTTGTAGACCAATAACACACACGGAAGAGGATCAAAATGTAAAAAATATTGTCAAGTGTCTAACACACAAGGAAATTCTGATGAGAGAGAAGAAATATGCATTTGATAGAGTATTCAAACCAACAGCATCACAGATAGAGCTATATATGAATGTAGTGGCCCCTCTGATCAAGGATGTTATTAGTGGATATAATTGCACAGTATTTGCTTACGGACAGACAGGAACTGGCAAGACCTACACTATGACTGGTGATAAGTGTTCTATCATTAAGAATTGGAAGGAGGTAAATTTTATGTTTCCAAATAGTTATTTGTCATCATCTGTGGCTTAAGGCCACTTGGTTGGAATTGTTAATGAATATTGAATGCAAAGAAAACAGAAATTGAATGATCACTCTATTGGCTACACATATGTTGAACAAGGATAGTGGCATCTTGCAAGAAAATTTGAAGTCTCTATCCCTTAGCTCAAAACGTTTTTATTGATCAATTGAAAGCTCCCATATTGGTTGATGCATGGATCAGCAAAGGATGTGTCATGGGTCACCTGTTTGTGAATACTCAGCATAACTGGTGCAATGAGTTTTGCAAAATGTTCAAGCTGTACAAGCTGTAGTTCTTGTATTTTTAACACAATAGTATTAAATTTGAATATGTCTCAAGTTATGGAACATTTATTGAAGTTTATGCTGTCATGTATCAAAATTAATTTGAAAAACTCATTTCAGGATGAAGATGCAGGCATCATTCCTAGAGCAGCACATCACATTTTTCATGAATTGGACAGAATGAAAATTAGTGGCTATACCATTAAAGTTTCATACATAGAACTCTATAATGAAGAAATAAGGGATTTATTAAGCAATGATGAAAATGCTTTACAGTAAGTAGTAGAAATTATAACTAATGGTAAAACTTATCAAAAACGACTTTATGGTCTGGTATTCATTGAAATATTGATCTTCACACTTATAAGAATAGAGTCACTAAGGATGCCTTGTGCAATCTTCATGCTTGACATAAATCAGATCCAGGTTTCATAACAAGTGGCCCTGCTTATTAATGTGGTGCATTTATTGGCGAATCTGTACACTTAGAATCAGATCGAATTTGGAACTTAGGAAGCATATCTAATTTATTTTTATTGTTCAGGTTGTATAATGACTCGAAAGGACTCATAATAAATGGACTGAATGAAGTGACATGCTTCAATAGTGCTGATGTATGTAAAGCATTACAGCGCGGTATACTGAAGCGACAAGTTGCCCCAACTTTAATGAACCATCAGAGCTCTAGGTAACTCATACACACACATTGGAATTTTGTGGTATTAATTTAGTTTGTTCATTTTTTAGGTCTCATACAGTGTTCACAATATCTTTAACGACAACTGAGAGCAACTTGGCAGGTGAAGACATTCTGAAATTTGGAAAAATAAACCTCGTTGATTTAGCAGGAAGTGAGAATATTGCGAAAGCAGGATGTAAAGACTTGAGAGCACAAGAGCTAGCCAACATTAATAAATCTTTGCTGACACTAGGCAGGGTTATACAATCTTTGGCTGATAAAAATCAAAAACACATCCCATATAGGTGAGTTAACTAGATTTATTCCTTTAAATAGTATAATAAATTCTAGGTTTATGGAATGTCACCTTGTAATGTATTTTTTGATGTTTTGCTTGAGTTGATATTGGCATCTGTGAAATAATATTCCTGAAAATTCTTTGATAAATGTTTTGAACCGCACCCCTCCACACAATGCTATTGAATCTCTCATGTGGTTTGATATCCCTTTTCCATCACATGTCAAATTGATGACATTAACTGATGCATATATGAGTCAATTAAGCTACACCTTGCTTCCACCCACCTTTTCAAGAATCACAATTTGGACTGTAAGAATTAAGTGCTAATGTATGACCCCCCTTAAAACCATTAGTTTTGTGGTTTTAAGGGCAATTCATATTAACGTTTCACGGACTTTCATTTTAATTTATTTTCTCAGAGACTCGAAACTGACCCGGATCTTGCAAGATAGTTTGGGCGGCAACACGAAGACAGTCATCATAGCCACCGTTTCACCAGCTCATACCTCCCATGAAGAAACCGCTAATACTCTAGAATACGCGATGAGGGCACGTGATATCAAAAACACACCTGTTGCCAACGAACAGACCAGCAAAAATCAACTGATTGAGGATCTCGTCAAGTATGTACAAAACTGTTGATATTTCATCTATGAATTGGGTACACAATAAATTCGCGTCAGAATTTCATTGTCTTGAGAATTTTGCGTTTCGCGATGTTTCGATTGATGTGGTATTTTCAATCATTTTCAGGTCACCTGCCAACACAAAATTATTTGGGCAGTGTAAGTCCCTAACAGTGTTATTGATTCATCTGGTTTTTTAAGTTTCAAACAATAGGATACACAAAACAATTTGGAGTTCATTATAAGTAATATGGATTCCACCATTGACCCTAGTATTGCGCTGAGTGGCGCTGCCATTTGGCATCTTTACGAAGTCAGAGTCCTGATATAAGGTAATCCCAGTTGCTCGGCCTTGACTTTGTAAAGGTGTAAAGGCGCCAATGGTCAGCTCACTGTGTGGCACTCTGAAATAAATATTGCTATCTTACCCTTAACTGGACTTCCAGGCTCAAGACGCAACATGCACATCTATATCAGGTCTTAATTTGAAGAGCATATATTTATTGATTGTAGGATATTGTTTTGAATACAAAAAGGATTGTATCACCTACATTTTGTCATGACTTTTAATATATCAATTGAAATTCGAATTTTTCATTCTAAAACCATTTAGTTTTTCCACTTATAAATATAGTTTCAATACATATTTTTTATTGTTCAGGGAGATTGAATTATTGCAAAGGGACTTAGATGCAGCTAGGCAGGGTACTGGCTTCTATGTGGATAGAGTTAACTATCAAAGGATCGTGGACGCTGTATATGCGGTTACTGGAGAAGAATTTACTCATGAGGAGATTGCCGAAAGAAAAGCACAGAGAATTTCCAATTTAGGTATGTTGTAACTTCTAGATTTTTCTCCATAATTCTTCAATTTTCTGACTGATTAATGCATGATGTCTTTGTTTTGAAGAAAAAATGATGCAAGATAAAGTTCTGGAATTTGAGAAAACAGTAAAAGAATGTAAAGAACAGCGAGAGGAGTTAAGGCGTGTTAAAACTGAAGTAAAAGAAAAAGAGTACCTGGCTAGTTGGTATGAACAACATTCAACTGCAACATGTGAAGAAATACAAAGCTTACTGCTAACTACACAGGTAAGCTTATATTATTATATTATATTTATATTATGAGGTGCTAAATATTTTAATATTAATTAAATTCGTGAAGGAATAAACAGTCCTTATAGCTCAAGTATTGCATTACAAATGGAAAAATTAAGTCACTCCCGAATGTTCTGCAGTCTCTAATCTTAGTTATCATTGAAGTCTACAGAACAACATGTCAAATCAAATGTGATTGATATAGGTGTTCCTTGTATAGGGCGTGTTTCATTATACATATACATGGAAATCAATTTCTGTGTGGATATGCTTTTGGTACCCTGAATCTAGTATTCTTATTTCAATTGCATACATCAAACAATATATAATGTATGGAGCTTTTATTTGACTTATTCTATTTACATTTTTTGATTAAGTGCTATCGATAGAATTATATTTGAGATCCATATATTTTTCGACATTATCTTTTCGTACATTTTACGCGTTTTTTTTAATATTTCAACCCAAATGTTCTATATTTCCATTTAAAAAATATATTACAATAATTGCTGATAGATAAGTTGATTGACAATGAAAAAGTATTTTCTAGGAAAAAAATCAATTTATTATCGACTTTTTCTAGACTTTGAACAACGAAAAAGAAATTTTGCTGGGTAAACTCGAAAACATGTTCAAGGCGAACGAAACACACGTGACCATTGCTAGACAATCAGCCAGCGCTGTACTGTCTATGGTCGATAGAAATACAAGGGAAAAAGATAGAATGCTGAAGTCTGTGATTGATGCAGGAAGAAGTGTTCGAGTGAAAGCACTAGATTCCAGGTAAGAGTAAGGTAGAAATTTATACCCAACAAGATTTTATTTTCCACGCCAATGGACGTATTGTAATTGCGTAAAATTTCGAATACGAGGTATTGTATTTTCGTAATGTTTCATGACACGTTCGTCACAAAAACCATGTAACTCGTGCGATTTCATTTTTTTGAGGCTGTACGATCCTTACTGATTACTTTTTTTTTTAACTGAATGAAGATAATGAATTATGAGGAAAGTGCATTAAGCCTTTTGAAAGTGACGTCAAGTAGGTTGACCTGTATTTATAGGAGTTTTTGGAGATTTTGATCGAATTTTAGAGCTACAGATACACTTGAATTTAAGGAATTTTCAAGATTCTAAGAGTGAGTTTTTTAATATTTTTTTAAATACAGTTCCAACTGTCAACAGTGCCTAAATTCATCCAAATCCTTATTTCCAAATTGATCCAATTGCGTGGAAAATACAGCTTTAACCTACTTGACGCCATATTGTCGCCTGAAAAGCTTTTCCCTAACTAAAAAAAATACGAGTGAGATGTATAGTTGAGACAGAAATAGTCATTGGGGACATTTATAGCAGTCCAATTTAGATAATGTGAAATCTCAGGAATCGTAAAATTGGTAGAATATTCCCAAAGTTTACGATGGCATCCATGAAGAATCACATTCATTGGCCAATTTCATTAAAAAAAATATATTACTCATGTTTCAAAATAACGGTGCAGCAATATATTAATACTTATTGCAGGTCAAATTTAGTATACTTGTAATTCAATTTATTGGATGAAAATCATTGTATACTGCATTTTCTGAATTATATATATATTTGAAGTATTAATGAGCAGGGCACAGTATCACTTTCCACTATCAATAAACATGAATTCCCCTACTTGACCTACTTTCTTATATTTATTGTAGATCTATTGTTCAGCCATTCATTCGCAATACGATAAGTGCCTCAAGTGCTTTGAATACTATGAGTATGGCTAATAACTCAATCCAAAAGGTTGTAGAAGAATGCGTTTGTGAAAAGATAAAAACTGTTAGGAAAAAGTTCGTTATGTTAGAAAAGATGAAAGAAGAAACCTTGGCAGCAATTCCTGTTTTGATGGAACAACATAGGCAAAGGACAGAAGAGGTAAACATGCTACAATTGCGCGGCAATAATCATCAATATAATGTTTTACAAGAGTATGCTGTTATAATAAAATGCGCTTCAGAAATGGTTGTACTGATAATATTACTATTTTATGAATGAGAAGAGATAATTTTCATCTACAATCTACATTATAGAAATCTCCTCTAATCTAATCAATTTATTTTGCAGTTTCTGGACGCGTCGGTCAGTTACTGTACCGGAGAACAGAAAAAAGTAGCTAGTTATAATGAGAAGTGCAGTTTATATTTGAACATTTTGGAGGAAGAATCTAGAGATAGGTTTGTCTAAATTCAGCTGTTCTTATTTAAGCGAATTTATTTTTTCAGGCTCGTTTGTTTTTTCCACTTGTTAAACCGCGATGATGTCAAGTTATCTTTGAGTGTTTGTAGGATGAAATTTATCTTCAACCAAGCTGTGATTCAATGCGTTTGCATGGGGTTTGTGGTAATGATGAAAGTAAAGGATTTCCGTTTATCTCATTCCCATTTTACATGGGTACTCTGAAGGAACATCATATTTACTATTTAATGGAAAGCTCAACTAAATACTCTCCAATACTGCGAAATTCACTTCATTTCCTCCTCGACCTCTCAGTCACAACAGTGGTGGTCACATGAAAGCGTTCATTTGGACATCTTTTTATCCACGATGCACTTTAAGGATCAGTAATTTCTCACCTCATGATGTGACAATTAGTTAATTCGAAACGAAACAGTGCCTCGGTAGATTAACAGTAATTACTTACATATGTTGAAAATGTGTAGGTACATTATCTCGAAAAATTAAAATATAAAATTTGAGTTACAGGTCAACTAAATGTTCAATTAACTCTATTGTAGGATAAAAACGAACGAAGAAAGTATTAAGAATCTCCTCGAACAAGTTCAGATTCTGCAGAATTCGACGGAGCAAGAAAAACTGAAGCTGGCGAGATTTCGAGAATGGAAAACTCAAATTGATGGGGATGATACTGTACATAAAAATCAACTGGAGTCTACTGTGTCCAAGCTGCAAAACATGGCACAGCAGGCTGTGAAAGAAGTCAGTATAAACAAAATAATAAAGGCGATGAGGTCAAATATTAGAGAATTGCTGAACATAGTTTTTATATGCTAAATATCTCTTTCATCAGTAGAAATAGTATAGGTTTACTTTGTTGTCACTTCTATTCATAATATAGCCAGTTGACTTAATCAATAACCTCAATTCTAAGCTGCACTGTACAACTACGCTGGTGATACACAAATACATATATCTAGGCTTTCGTCTTGGAAAATATATAAAAACTATTTTTCGATCAAGGTAGACTTACAAATCATATATTCCTATCCTAGTTGACAGATTTTGGCACTACTTTCCAAATATACTTCTGTAATCAGTTGTGCGAAAAAGACAATACTGACCTCCTGCGTGATCATAATGAATTCTCATTTTTCAGTTGGAGGAATCTGTCCATTCTACTTTTAATAATCATGACAAACGAAACGAAGCGTTACAAACGTCAATGTGTGCAATAGGTGAAATGGAAAAAGAATTGATGACAGTTACAGAAAAACTAGATTTGGAGAACAAACAGGTAATAACAATACTTTTTAAAGGTGCTTAAAACGGAAGGTTGTTTCTGATTCAATTTTTCTGTTGAATTTCAAGAAGATAATACTTTGGAAAGTACTGGAATCAGTTTTTATTGAACTTCTGAAAGTTATTTTGTGGTTGTCTGGTTTATCTTACGTGTACTGGCTGCTAATTAAAACGACATATGACTGACATAGAACTTTTCAGCTGCCTCAGTAGCCATAATCAAAATACGAAAAATAAATAATTTCAAAGGCATAATATTCTGAATTTTATTATTTGTAGTTCTATCATGGCAGCCGCTGCAGCCGAAGCGTTAGGACAGTATTTTTATCAGTGTCATGTTGCTTTCTTTAGCTCTCAGTACAAATGACATTAAATGGAATTAGTTTATTAAGGTTATGCGATTTTTACTTTCGAAGGAAAAATTAGCAAAATAAACACTGCACATCCCAATAAAAAAATTTCGAATGTAGGAGAGCCATAGTTTTCAGAATACTACAGAAAGGAGTTTTTCTGATTTAGTCATTGTTTTGTACTTTTGAAAAGCCCTAGCACAAATGAATATTAATGTACTTATTAATGACTGAGCCCTAATATTCGGTCGGTTTCCAGAAATTTGGAGACATCAAGGATGTTATACAGACTAATATTCTGCAGCCATGTACCGAAATAGAAGAAGTGTTAAATCAACACATTAGCGATACCATACAAGAAGTAAACACACTAATTGAAATCACAACCTCTTTTGACGACACCTACAGGTAAAGTAATAGTTCTAGGTATATTATGTGATACATATCTGAAATGGGATGTATACATACCATATTGTGGAAAAAACTGCTTTGTGCTATGGAAAATTACATTCATTTGTGATATTTTGGAGATGGCACAATTAAAAATAGTGTACTAGACATTTTGCAAAATGCTTTTTGTAATATTTTGCAATCAAAGTCTCATTTGAGCGTACAACAATGTTAAAGTGTCTCTATTATGTCGAGTATTATAGTAGTTTAAATTGCTTTTCAGGAAATTCGTAGAGGACGTTAAAGAGACGATCACGAAACAAGTGCTAGAGAAAAGCGTTCCTCCTAAACACGCTGGTGATACTCCGATAAGGAAGGAGCTGAGAGTTCCTTCCATCGATCCAACAGCACCCAGAGAGATTTTACTGGAAAAATTTAAAGTCACCCTTCCAGGAATGATTGAGGTACGATAAGATTTGCATATCATATCTTTCTTTGTATCCTTCATAATTACGATTAATAGGAAATTATTTAACAAAATATGTACATGAAATAAATTAATTGGAAAGTCGCATCATATAGCTAAAAAAAGGAAGAAATTTACTGCGGCATATCTACTTGCATATCAGTGCACAAATATTCATAAAAACGTTGTCCATTAACAAAAAAAATGACATAATTGCAGATAAAATAGGAGGAAGTTCACTTCAAGACGTTAGATTTTCCTTCTCACGAATGGGAAAGGGAAATATTGTAAAAAAAAAACATTTATTTGAATATTGTTGTCGTTAGCCTGTCGTCAGCGTTGTTTACAGTCTCAGTGACCACTAGTATTTGTTTTATCGGCTTGTTTAAATTGGTAGTATTACAGCTTTATTCGAAAACATTTATTCATTTTTCAGGATTCACAAGACGTTATTTGGTTAGATAGCAGCACAGAAGGAGGTGACTGAAATATGCCAATAGAGCTATACAAAAACCTGAAAGGTCGTCTCAAACGGATCCATTACATTCGAGATTTGTATATAAGAATACTTATTTTTATTGTGAAGTTATTTTTCGCTTTTTTATTATGTAACATAACTTTTAAACTGAGAGTTATATGTATATTTTTATCGTTCTAACTGTATTGAAATTACTTAGAGTAACACTACAAACTATGGTATGAATTTCTGCAGGTATAGAATATGAATTGTGCAAAATAATGCGTGTGAAGGTAAGACGGCGACACAACTGAACAAGTACGAGATCTGCAAAAGCATTCACAGATATAAATATGCAAGAAATATTCAATTAAGCAGAGGATTTTTGTCCACATTAATCTTATCAAAGGATTTCATCTAAATCAGCCACTCGATGGATTCATTCTTGTTGCATAGTTATCTGCTTCTCTCAGATTAACAATAATCTTCATAGATTCATTTCTTACTGTATATACGTTGAAAACTAAAAAACGGACCAGACGTACAAATAAACCGTCTATGATTCAATAGTAGTATTATTTTTAAAAAAATGATATTATCAGCGCTTTTGTTTCATAGAAACTTCTCACAAGGATTGAAGCGTTGCGCTGAATGAATCTTGATTGAAGAAGAAGAAATGTGCATTTTCGCAATTGTTTCACTACATAAAACACCGCTCACTGAAAGTCAGATCATTTTTGTTTGAGTTATCTATTTTTATGGATCGGTATACAGATTTTTAGGTTGTTTTCCAGTCCCGTCCTCAGTCAGATGTGTTTCCGTCTTTAATGGAGTTTAGCTCAAAGAAAATTTGGTAACTAAAAAAGCTGTTATGTAGTAACATAGGAAGCTCCCGATATTTCATAGAACTTACTTTTGAATTTACCTTGATCTTTGTATAATTTTGTGTCTTACCAAACTTTTAGGGTTCAGTCTGTCTATTAAATGTATATAAGGTGTATTTAAAGAGATGTCATTGAACACGACAAAATATTCCGATTATTACTTTTTTCAGATCTTAGATATTTGTCTAAATGGCTCATTTTACTTTTCTAATTATAAAGCTAAATTTCACTATTGACGTGTAACCCAAATAGATTCATATTTCCCAAAAATATATTTATATATTATTAAAAAAGGTATTTTATGCTGTTATAAATAAAATAATAATGTAAATAAAATATTTGTCAGGTATAAGTTATAGTTCAGTAGTTCAGTATTATCAGGGTAGTAAGCATGTGGCAACTTGTGGTTACAGTAGGGTTATTCATCAAAATATGTGAGACTGATTTGGGATAGTTCGAACAATCTTTACATGAGAAAATAATGTATGAACCTCAGAGTCTATTTGGGTACATATTCAGTATAAATATTTATGGACGTAAGACTTTCAACGCTCTGGTCAAAAAATATTCATGATTATCATCAGTTAAAGTAAAACAATGAAAGCAAACATTTTCTGAATCATCGTTTTTGGAGGGATCTCTACTACATGAAAATCAGTGTGCAAATTTTTTATACAATTAGAAAAAAGGCAGTTTCAATAAAATTTTATTTTCTGATAAATGAATGATTTTACTTGATCACTTTGATGATGATTCTTGATGTTCATTTCTGACATTGAGTCAGTTTTGGCATAAAAGAATACCTTAGTGATCTGTGGAACTTTAAATGCTGCTACAAAATCAAATCGCAAACCATTTATTTTGTGTAAACATCACAAAAACTCAATAAATATTACATATATAAAAATTAACAAACGAATGTAGATTGTAGATAGTCTTACTTGTGAATCCCTTCTATTATCCAGATAAAAATTGTCTTATAAAGCACAAAGTTTTACAAATAAAACTGAAGTGATGCATTTCGATTTATGAAAAAAAAATTATAAAAATTAATAATATCGAAAATACATTATTTTTAATAAATAAATCGGACTGCGTAAGAGAGATTTTATTGTGAAACTGTTCTTATACACAATTTTCAGCTGAACAAAAATATTTCACAAATACATCAACGAGATACCTGTTCTATTCCACGGTATAGAAATATCAATTCATACAACTGTCTCCTTTTTCCACATATCCAATTTCAAAACTTATCTACATGTATATGGCTATCCCAATGTATGTTCGAAAAATCTCCCCAACCTATCCCTTATCCTTTTTAAAAAAGGTCTAGACGTAGTGGTGGTGGTTATGCCATCGAAAGGCTTGTCTATGTACTGCAACTCGTCTGCATTGTCTAAAATCTCGTTCTCGTACTTCTCCCAATCCGTGAGACCCTCTTTAACGATCTCTATGTTCGGCCCCTCGTATTTTCCTGCTGCATATGGTGGGACGGACTCCGTGATTACCAAGTACACGCCTGACGAGCTGCTGTTCACGAATTCGCCCATAATTACCTAAAAAGAAATATACAGAGCATTTAGAACAAGTTCAGACACATAGGTATACCGCGTACTGCTTTTGAATTTCGAACAGTCCGTTTTTTAAGTAAAACCCAATCCCGTACAATAAAGCTTCAATTAATCAGTTGCGAATTGCTTTGAAGCTTTGTCAGTCAGTCGTTCTGTCACATCTTATTGCCTAGATACCAAACAAAGTCATGGAAAAAGAAGTGCCGCGGATGAAGGGATCATCTTAGCATTGTGAACTAGGACCTTAAAGGTTAATTTTAATGTTCCATATCCATGTTGAAAATATGTAATTCGACAGTGTAGTCTACTGATGAGTCGCACATGGGAGACATATCATAGGGAATCAGAAACGGTGCGCCAGATCCTTCTCGTTGAATCGTACTGCTGGTCGTGCAGCGAAATCTTCACTGTTATCGAACCCACATCTGATTGACTTCGCCAGTAAAAAAAATTTATATTAAGTTCAATTGCAATCCTGATGAATACTAACCTGAGGATCACGTGGAGGACAGCTTCCTGTTAGATACGTGAAGTAAGATGGGCAAGGCCAACCCCAAAAACCTTTTGGAGTATTCACAGACTCGGCAAAATAAATCGGAGCTCTATGGTGGTTACATGCGAAAAATCCTAAAAGATACGTTGTTGACATGAATGTTTGTGAATAGTTTTTTTTGGAAAGTCGACAAAAATCACATTATTTCACCAAATCCAGTGTTTGAGTAGTTATGGTGTGCACAAGAACGTATATAACTAGGCGCCTCAGATCATTTCGAGACCGTTGTGCGATGGCCGAGCGGCTACAGCGTCAGCATGGAAGGCTGGAGATACGAGTTCGAGTCCCGTTCGCTCTCAAAAATGTTTCACACTGCAAAATTGTGACTTTAAATTCCATTTTTCGTATTGACACAGCTATGGATGCTGAATCATACGTCTAGCCTTCCATACTACTCCCCACGTGACATCGCACAACGTAGATACGTATGCTCACTCGAATGGACATGGAAGGCGTGCTCTCTAGATAATAGACGATTTGGAATGGGAGAGACACAACGTGTGTATAGCTGTATCAACTTACTGGGTTCGGCCCAACATCCAGGCTGCAGAATCCCTCCATTTATATAAAAGTCTACATGCCCGCTCTCTTCAGCTTTGCCCTGCATGAAGGCGTTGGTATGGTACACGTCCACAAAGTAGGCGTCGGTTTTGTCCAATTTGTCATCTCTAACGGCGGTTACAAATCCTGGTAAGGCGGGATCCAGCCCTGTGATACGAGGTAAAAGGTAAGGTCGGAGAGACACAGCCAGGAAATTGGCAACGTGAGCACCTGAAAATGATGTGTTAGTTATTTTCAGTTCCCATTCATAAATGAGAGAAGTATTACGTTCGCAAATTACAAAAAAAATCACATCGGATGTCAGACAGTCAGACTACAGTCTATCTTATCGTTTCCTGAAATATTTATCTGAAATGATTCAGGCCTGTAGGTTTAGTGTTCTATTACTTTACACGTCAATTATCGATAAAGTTTTGTAATCGCACATTTTGAAGTCAAGATATTGTGTAGTGCCGATTTTACCTAACTTCGAGCCCTGGGCGCTGGATATTTTAGGCTCTGCTTTATCAGTTAATAAATAAAGACATGCTTCATATCAATATTTATCATGAAAACAATAGAATACATTTTTAAAACAATATTATTTTTAGAGAATGGGCGAATTAGCTAACGTTCTTATTTTTATTTTTTTATTACTATGAGATCCGGGACTCTCCACAAGCCGGGTCCCTGGGCGCCAGCTCCAAGCGCCCATAGGATAATCTGGAACTGATATTGTGTTTTCTTGATGTTTCATCACATACATAATGAAAAACTATGTCATTCGTTTCAGCCCTTCCGTCTGTTTGTTTTTACGTTGACTGATATACCTTGGCCGCTCTATAGATCCAGTACATTTAATTTTGTTTCCGACGCATAAGCGTGACTACAGCATTTTTTTATTCATTTCAGATTTCTGTCAATTCGTTCAGTATCATATCTGGTTCAGAATCGTTATTAGAATTGATAAATAAATTAAGCTACATGCACACTTTATGTATTATAACTTTATGTTTAAGATTCATTTTGCAGATCATAAACATTACCATAAGTGCCACGAAAATAATGATAAGTACCTACCTAAACTAAATCCAATAACATGTATATCCTCTGCCCCCAATTCCTTGATCCTGTCCACCAGCTGTGCAGAGCACTTCCCAACATGTCTAATGTTCCATAATGCTCCAAAGTAACAAGGAGCTTGTCCCAAAGGGCTCCAGTCAACGGTAAAGATGTTGTAATCCTTCGTTTTAAGATATTCTGAAAAAAATGTTAAAAGTTGTTGGTAGCTTGATATTTCACAAGCAGTGGGAAGTGAAGAATTCTAAAACTAGAAACGTGAAACGTATGTATATCAGAGAAAATAATTCATTCTAAAAAATTGATTATTCTTAAGAATTTTATCTTCCAAAAATAACTACCTCGTAATATAGAAACAATTATTAACCACCTTTAAAAAAATAATTATGTCCAATAATATTAAAACAATAGGTTCAATGTCCTTAGCTACAACGAAATAGTTGATTTTATGCTTCACACCGCTAAAATATGTAAATTAATCTTCAGAACTTGTATGTGTCCAGATGAATTACCTTTCCTAATTTCCACCAAAACACTGAGATCCATGTCAGAATTATATCCATGAATGATGATTTTGGTAGGTTTTCTAGGGTCAAACCATGTATGCCGCAAATTTGATTCATATGATTCAGAGCCAAGAATTACTGGCTCTGCAGCCGTCGGTTGTCTTTTGGTATATAGAAAGAAAGTTATATCATCATTTGGGCATTTTCTGAAAAAAAAACAGTTTCTTCAATTGTGTTCTAAAGTCACATGAAAAGGAATATTTCCGAAGGAATTAAAGCTTTGCATATTTTTAATTTAAATTATAATGAAATATCAGTTGAAGATTAAGTACAACAGTCAGAAATCCTGTTTATTTATAAAGCTCAATATAAGTTATCAAATGAAAAAAATGAGGTTTATCAGTGATGAATGAATAGGTCTTACGTGTCCAAATTGATCTTGCAGGCTCCAAAGGATAGTGGCTGTTGTCTACGGAACGGATTCAGTTCTTCTGCGGGTGATATTTCAAAAGGCAAGGGAAAATGTTGGTAGTCTACAGTTTCAGGTACGATTTGGCATTTAATATCTGTAAATTAATCACACAAACATTGTATCGAGATCAAGAGTATAAATTAAATTCATTTATGCTGTGATAAACTCATTGGAAAAGAAACTGATGCTTCATCTTACTTGTTCTAGTCATCAAATCACATACAACTACCTACTAACGATTGGTAGTCTGCGTCACAAAAATGTAAGAAATAAAAATTTTTATAATTACAATGAAAATGGGATTATTCGACGTCTTTTCTATTCGTTTCTGACAGACTGCCGAATGGGTATATGGAATCATCACTAAGTAGGGGGTAGGAATAATTTGAAGTCACAAAATTTTAAGATATCAAGCTACTGCCTAAAAGTAATCAGTTCACTAAATTTTGTTACCACATTTCAGAATTGTTAATCTGGTTGAAGTATGTTTTGAAAATTTTTGAAATGTTGGAAAGTTATAGACCTAAGGTCTTTCAGTAGTTCCATATTTTCATCAAAATTCAAAATAACGGCTCCAAAACGCGATGTAAATCTTTTTTCCAAAGTAATACCATTCCGTGAGAGCTACTGGGTCAACCTACTTGCACCATTTTTGAAGAAGGATGGATCACCACCGCATGTTCTGTTAAGTTCCATGTTTCAAGATATTATAAGCAGACATGTACATAAATTCATGGCCTCCAAGATAGCCTGATCTTAACCCTGCGATTTATCGTGGGGCTAGGGGGTTATGCAGAAAATTGATATTTGGAATTCAACCAAATATGTAAGACATAAATCCCATTAATTAAGCAATCGAATTACTTACAAACCCTATTGTTAGATAATACATAATTAGCTGAAATATATCCCTTACCTACATTATAATAACCTTGAAAAAAAATTGACATATATATATATATATATATATATATATATATATATATAAAATGAAAAACATGCCAAATATCTATGGTATCATTAGTATATATCTATACAATTATGATATTCACCTACTTTTGTTAAATCTATTTATGTAGTTAAGAAGTGGATTATGTGTTTATTATTCAATACCAATTTCTCCGCAACATATTCGTGAGCACGATATAAAGAAATTCCTCCACGCTGACCAAGTAGAAAAGGTGTCAATTAGCGAATAAACAATCACCAATCTGTCCGTTTTTCATCGATTTCCTCTTAAGAACAAGCGATATCTATGTTAATGTAATTTAGAAGCGTGTTAATTATTCCTTTATAATAAACAATTACAGACTGGTTGCCGACTTGAGAAAACATCAATGTTCATTCACAGTATTTCTTTATTATGATAATTATTTTTTTTTCATTTTTTCAAATCGCTCTTTCCACCACTAAGTGTCTAGTTCTCGAAGAATTGAATACCGGTGGGGATCGAACCCATATCTCCAGATTTCCGCCGTCACGCCTCATTCCATCCAGTCACAATACCCCAGAGCAAATACCCATAGTTAACATGAACACTTCATTGAAATTGAATTCTCTTTGTTTAAAATATTGTACAATTCATTATAGATTTGATCAGTACCATTAAGACCTGTAGATATGTTAGTAAGAACCGATATAAATGTCAGAAAACTGTTAATGAAGCTTGCAGATTGGAAAGGTGTCTTGACCTGCTTGAAATACGTGTTGTATGAAATTTAGGATCCACATTAGTGGGCCATTCGCCTATATTTGTCTATCATTGATATGCAATAAGCGTATGCTTATTTGATTCATTGATGGTTCTGAAAGAAGTGCCTGAGCACGTATTTTTAACAGATAGATATGTACATAAATACAGTATTATTGATACAAATCCTCAATTAAAAACAGACGTTGTATGATCCAATCGTCATTTATTTTGATCTGAAGATCAATTTACTCTGAAGGATACATTAACTACTCGATATTGCTTTTTCAAAGAATTACTGGATCTGATCAATTCAATGAGCTTCAGATTCAGAAGACAATTCAAAATATTTATTCAACAAAAACAAGAGTTACACTTTTGAGGGAATCTATTGTAAAGCTAAATTCCATCATAACATAATTTGGTTTAATTACACATTTCTTTATCTTTTATTTATATTGTATTTGAAGAACAGCTTTTGAGGACAGAAGTATCAGTTCTGTATACCGTAAATGGATTTTTGCATCTAAAAGGATCTTCATTGAAGTATTATGCATTTAGCCATCTAATGGACTTGTATCTATCTGAGATAAATCAAAAGAAACTATGGAACTATGGAATTCACAAATCAATCGGAAGGTTCAAATAATCACGAATGTTTAATTCTCATCTATCACACTGGGTTACGTATATCCTATTGCTCTCTACGTTAGACCGTCAGGCTATATTTACGAGTCTAGGCTAATGACGAAACATGCATGTCTGTAGCTTAGTGGAAATCACATACACTGAATTTTTTATTTGTTCACAGTTTTTGTATTGCTATTTGATAAGTGTCGTCGTCGGCGTTGGATGAGGATGATCAAAAATTAAAAATGCGTTACTGTAAAATTTTCGTCTACTTAGCTGCATCTCTATTGGCGGCCCCTATATATTTTTATTTCTGATTGAGTTACTCAAGATTCATTTCTACTAAACAAATAGTAAATTATGTTACAAATCTGTAACAAATTTCAATTTTTATCTACATTTAATCGTACTTTTATGGGTAATTCTGCAGGTCTAAAATTCTTTGTAACTAAATAGGTGTTTTTACTGACGCGTTGTAAAAAATGTCATTCAAATAGTTTTGTACCAACATCAACTATATTTCAACTTTAATCTATACACACTCAAAACAAGTACAAGGTTCATTTTTGAGTGACAATCGAGCGAGTGATACTCGATATCTTGTTAAGAACTTTTAGATTTTATCATTATTTGAAATTTTGCTTCATCTCATAAGATAAAAACATCGATAATTATCACAAAAATTAATTTCAAGCCGGAAACAAAATTTCATACAAAAATAACGCCTTCCCTCAGGTTCATAGCCTCCTTAAATCAGGTACTGATTTCAATTAACGGCGAGGACTAGCAAAGATGTACAAAGTATCATAATTCATCATTATTATTTATTGACGTATTGTTATTAAGTTTAGCTGTGCACTATTCATCGGACCTGCTATAGACATGCGTGTTTCGTCTTTAGCCTCGATTCGTCAGTATAGCCTGGCGGTCTAACTGTAGAGAGCAATTGGGTGGTATATACGTAACCCAGTCAAGGGTGTGATAGCCAGATTAACTAATCTCCAAGTGTCACCCTTTATCGGGACGCTTATCGGTAGTCCAGGTGTTAGGACCTTTGATTTTGTTAGTTGCCAATAGGCGTCTTCAAAGAGGGCGACACTTGGAGATGAGTTGGTATTGTTTTTTAGTAAATGATTTTGCTAATTATCTGGGGGTTGACAAGGATTGTTCCTTGTTTATGTACTTATTTCATTGCTGGAATTTGTAGGGAAATATGGTACAAAAGTTCTATAAAAAATGTAGAAATTGTCGATGGTTGTTGAATTGGCAAGCACGTCAACTACAGCTCACTTTTCAGTTTTTTTTATTAAGCACATTTTTTATCTGAACTACTTTTCTCCAAGATCCACAGTTTTAAATCATCATGTATTGGCAAAACTTGTTCCGTTCACTCCATGCTTGCCACTAACTTAGCAACCAACGCACATTTCTACATTTTTGATATAACTTTCGAATTAACTTCCCTTACACCCCCAGCATTAAATCCACTAGATCTATCCCTTTAATTTTTCAATGTCAGCTCGGGCCGGCTGAATGGTTCATGATTAATTGTATTAAAGACTTTATAAAAATCGAATGTAACCGTAGAATAACCCTTAACTGCATACATTTCAAAAATTATGAATAGATGGGTCATACTCACTTGAACAGAGCAATCCAAAAATAAACAAACAACCACCTCTATAGACCACCATATCTCCAATGCTACCTATCACCGACCATTTTCAAAAAGAAGGTTCCGAAAAAATTCGCATATCTTTTCAGGAAATGCAATTGTCGCGCCGTAGCTTCTTACACTTCACTACACGTTTGAATTAAATCTTTAAAACGATCGTGTATCGCATTCTAATAATGTTAAGCTCTTTGAACATGCGCCTTCTAGATAACTGTTACTGTTTGACTTGCCACGGCTGCGGCTACCTGAGGTTAGTGAAATGGTGCACACACTGTATATGTGTGTAACTGCCAGGAAGTCGGTATGATTGGATCAACTATAGTACGGTCACTTCTATAAATGGGAGCCGAATAGACTAGAGTATTTCCCACGAATAAACGGGAAACCTTCTGATTGATTGATTCTTTGGTCTGTCTGCCTGTCTGTCTGTCTGTCTGTCATGATAGTATTTGTATAATAGAGACAGATCAGCCAGCCCCCATCAATGTTCGAGACTTTGGAGGCCCTTTGAGAAGTAAAATGGAGTGTATCAATGCCACCAGCATGATCGTGAAGATATGTGATTCGTTATTTTCATGCCCAGAAGTTTGATTTAAGATGGCTTGAGTACTGGGCCTACCTCCATCTCTACGGCTGGAAGGCCAGCATGTGACTTTCTTGTCAGGGTTGTTGTCTTCATCTTCGGCGCGGATCCCATTCGACAATCTTTCGATGTCCCCAATAATCGGAAAAACATGTTCCACCCATCAATGTAATTTCTTCCGGGATGGTAATGGTTTGCCTAGTTCCATAGAAGAAACAAGGGTGTAGTAAATTGGACTGGATTCAATTCCCAATTTGATGTACATCAAGATGCGTGTTGGAGAATGGACAGATCCCTAGGGGATACTAGCGTTGATGGTAAATACATCCATCTACCACCACATAATATAAGGATCGGTCTCTAAGGAATCTATCCAATCACTAGCATAGACTCTGTGACAGCCCATAGGCAGAAAGTTTGATCAGAAGTGTCTCATGAAACACCGAATATTTCTCGAGTTTTCAATAAATTTCGGGCTTAAACATTTTGAGAAACGTCAAAAACTTATTTTTACATATTTTACAAGTATCTGGTTATTTCAGAGTTGATGAATATTAATTCATAGGGCACAGATATTTGTCAATTCACCTACTTCATTTTGAGATATTTTTCTTTAGCGAGTCATTTTGTATTGATGAAAAACTTTTTTAAAGCCTTCATCTGTCTATTTGTTTGCATGTCAGTTGCTGTAACCTCGGCGACTGCTTTAACGGTTTTGATGAAGTTTGCGTAAAGGACACAAGGACACTACTTTGCTTTGGAATTTTCAAACAATCTTATATTGAATGTGGGAACCCTATCCTACGAAGCTATACAAAACCGCGACACCAAGCGGCAAAAACATATGCAATTTTTCAATCAGTGAGGAAATGAAGGTACGAATGGTGCATCAAATTCCACCACAAGTTGATTACCAAGGGCGAAAGTAGTTTAACCAGAAAAATACGGTATAGTTTCCCACAATAAAGCAAGATGAATTTTTGGGAAGTACTGAATCGATCTCCTTGGCTCCATTTTTTTAAAGCAGGTGGCGTTACGATAATTTTCTATTATGATGTTACTTAGCTTCCTCCATCAACGCAAGAAACAAACATCTTTTTCATTTTTTTCACATACAGAATTTAGTATTTGATGATTTTTCCAAGTCCTATGGATTTTCGTGATGAAACATTAGACTTCTTGGATAAAAAGAGTCGTTTCATGATTCGCTCCGCTGTTACATAAATAATGATTATTATAATCCTAGTTTCACTGTACTATGTATATCAGTGTTTCGAGAATATCTAGTGAAACGCGCTTATCAAGGCTTACGCAAATTTTTTTGGTACGCAACAAAAGCACTAGAGTTGTATATTATATGTGATTTACGTTATTAGACAAATTTTTTCGATCTTCTTATAGATATGCAAAATACGTATATTTACATATTGTTTATAACGAGCCGTTTTAAGGACGTTTCAAAAAGATTTAATTTAATAGTAGATATTTCACTAATATTAATCAATTTCCTATTTCGGTAAAAAAAGTTCAATAAACCCTATGACTGAACATGCACGTGCTGGTCCTGGCCGTTAATTAAAACCACATGTGTCTACTAAACGAACGTTACAGACGTTTCGGTTGCCTTGGCAGTCTTTTAAGGGTTACATAAAAAATACAAGAAGTAATTTTTGACATCCTCAACGATAATGACGTTACTTGATAACAGTTTGCGGGAATAATGTTTTGTTTTCAAATCAAGTTATGTATAAAATATATTTTTTACAGCGATATAGGCTGCCGAGACATACGAAATTGTAATAAAGCTCTTTCATCTGGCATCGTCTTCTTATTGGACGGTGTACCGAAAGTTGGCGATCCAAATGAATGACAACTGTAGCTTTGGAAAATGCACCAGGAAAGATGTTTGCAGATGAGCAGTCAAACCATCTCAAGTTCTTCAGCCATGAGTTCTGGCTATGATTCAGAACTGAATAGGTACCAGTTTGATCGTAATCTTAAAGATTTATTAGGAAACCCGAAGTTCACAAACTTGATCGATGTGGAGCGTACAAAATTAATTATTTGTAGTGACTATAACAAATTACTTCAAAATACGGTAGAATTGATAAGTGCGTCGACTGCTTGAACCACCCTCGTTATGGTTCTGCTGTCAAATTATATCCGCAGTTCAACTGAAATAACAATTATTGTGACAATTATTTACTTGGTAATACCCAAAATGGAAGCCTCCATACAAATTCGCATTTAGAAATTCAAAGAAAACCTGACATACTGCGGGATTCGATTCGCATACCTGATTTCCGGTCCGACGCTTTAGCCAACGGAGCCAAGCATGTACTCCGCACGCTCGATCTGTAACGTCGATGATATTAGGTGTACTCCGCTAAAAACCTATTTTCTTTCTTATTCCAAGCTGCGCAAGACGTGTTGGGTCGGTAAGGATCTCCTGAAGGTGTATATT
The DNA here is from genome assembly GCA_949316355.1 of Bruchidius siliquastri. Taxonomy (NCBI): domain Eukaryota; kingdom Metazoa; phylum Arthropoda; class Insecta; order Coleoptera; family Chrysomelidae; genus Bruchidius; species Bruchidius siliquastri. The sequence goes on along the minus strand of OX438534.1, from coordinate 29,436,071 downwards.
TCCATATCCACAGTTAGACAGGTTTTTTCCGAGTTTCTAATGCGAATTTGTATATCCTCTAAAAGATGTGTCATGCAATGGTCTGATAATAAATGTGGTCGGAATTTTTTAACGACCAGACACTGTCTCCGCACATCCCGCGCAGAACGGTTTCCAGAGCGAAGATCATCGGCGTTCTAAATCGAGTGCACAGAGTGACTGCTTAGCTTAGTTGGCTAAAGCATCTGTCCGGCAATCAGAAGATGTGTGGTTCGAATCCCACAGTAGGCCAGATTTTTTCAGAGTTTCTGAATTTGTATGAATGAGACGTAAAAATTTTGAGAATCGTCTACACGAGTTGAATTTGAATTTTTCCCAACGACCGGCGCCTCAAAGAATTACAATGTCAATCTTGATTTGTTCCTATTGCACGATCAGTCTCCAGTGTCAATGTAACGATGTCGCAAAGGTCTCATGCATAATTAACTTTATGTGACATGGTAACAGCAATAACACGCAGAAAATTAAACTAAATATTTGCATTTAACGATTTGTAGGTTTGCCTAAGAACATTGATAACTTGACGAACGCTATTAATAACTTATCACTATTCTGATTCAGAGTAATATGATTCCAGCATGTCATTCCTAACTACAGATTATTTTATCTTGTATATCTTGATTAGACAATAAAACAAAATGAAATATCATCAATTTAATAATTCTTTCAAAACTAGAATACAAGTTAGAGTTTGGAGTCTTTAAGTTATTCTCGAAACACCAAAACATGCATTAATACTGGAAAACTAGGATGTAAGACTAGTCAAATATTTTTTATAGTTCTTGCACAATTTACTATGACCATTGCGTTTTTAAAAACAATTACATTCTTAAAGCAATGTAGTGTTACTAAATATTTGGATCTCACTACCTCCATTGGAACTTCAAGTAAGACTAAGTAATACTATATGATCATATCATCAAATCATTATCAAAAAGTTTTGTTGGCCAAATTTGATTATATTATTGAATTAGATTCAAAACACTGCATACTCAATATCGTTTCTTCAATATGCATACACGCCAGACGGTTAACATATTAACAGGAATATAATAAGGTGAGTCTGCGCAAAACTATTTTAGCATTCCAAAATTTTGAACTCAAAATTCTGAACCAGAACAGAGTAATGCGACTTTCTAATCACGAACGAACATTCCGAGCTGATTCTGAACTGTTTTTACAGTATTTAGCCGGAGCTTTTGATTCCAAATGAGTTTCATAAGTTACTTGACATATTTTTTGTTTTTAATAAAAACCACTTGAAAATCTACATAGAAGAGGAAGGAACGAATCCCTGCCGCGTGTGACGGAACATGACAGCAATTTTCCAATTTTGTAGAGCCTTTCAAACAAAAATTAACATTAATATTGAAGTGAAACAAATAAAAATTTACCTGCAAAATTTGCGATACTGAAGTGATGGACCAGACAATCGTGATATAACTTCTTTAAATTATATGTATATCTTATTATATTATATATATTTTATAGGTTAGAATGAACACCGGCTATGCAGATTTTAGAATTTTGCACATGGATTGTAAGCAATTCTGAATAAAGTTCCGAGTTCCAAAGAACTCTCTGTTGGAATGAACTTTGTTACCTCAAAGATATTCGCTGTCTGAGACACAGCTAATGTTATAATTTCTATTCTATTCGTGTTGTCAACGTCCCAAGATGTGTGTTGCTTTAAAAGAATCTTGGATTCCCATATTTGCGCAAAAAACTACGACTAGTTTTCCTATCCTGTTGTATCGCCAGTCTTCATCTGCAAAGCTGAAAATCAAGTTCAATGTAAATAGACAGTGAACCAGCGGTGTGTATCTGAAGAAATTACGCAAACTGTCGCGTGTGGTTTTTCTTCTTTTTCTTCAATGAAGAAACGTTTTTGAAACCTTGATGTGTCGCGCCAGTTTTCGTAATCTTTCACAAAAATTACTGATTGAAGGATTGGTAAGACATGAAGATTTCTCAAGTTAGTCAGTAATTTTTTTATTGTTTAGAAAAGCAGATCATTCACTGCAATCTTGCGAAATATGAAGATTAAAAAGTTCCCGATAAAACCATTTGACACCATATTTCCAATATTCAATTTATTATTAACATGACATGCATTAAGTCATTGAAAAACTCCACTGACTACCTCCTGGCGTCATAATCAGATCAGCTTGATGATACCAAATTATATATCAGAACAACAATCTCTTGGAGTTCTGTCATAATAACTGTATTAATTAATACTGCTTCTTATTCGTATTAATAGAGTATATAATATATAAATAAAGATTAATTGCTTCTTCAAATATCTTACAAACATTTGAAAAAATGATTTCAAGTATATTGAAGCTGCAATTTCCTCGCAGTTTAGTATAAAAAATTGAAATGGGACCTTAAGACTGTCGATCTATCATTAATCAGTTTCGAAGGAAAATGTGTAAGCAATCATCTATATCTAACAAGTCCAACAAAAAATGATAATCCAAATCCCCTCCACCTTAATTATCTACACCTCCTAAAAGTGCTGCTTGCACTAGTAGTACCTAATATAATGTACAAATTTCATTGGAATTCAAATTAACCTTCAATTTGAAATTTTCTTTGTTTAGAAATAAAATAATACGACAGAAACAAATGGCTAAGCACTAGTTGAGTTCAGAAGAACTCTTAAAAAAATTATACATGACATAAAATTGTCTATACAATTATATCTGAAACAACTCAGCTGATTAAGTAGACACTTTTTCAATGCTTCGATGATTTCCTTATATCTCCTAATGTAACAAACGAACAAGTTTCTGTATCAAAGATCTCCAGCCAAAGTAAATAAAGGAACTAACACATTATCCATCCTCTCTTTGAATTTCGGATTTTCTTTCAGTTCTTTATCAACGAAATACCATCGATCGTACAAATTAAACCTCTCTATGTTCTCGAAAGATGAAACGACAGAATTTGACATTTCTTTCGATATAAACACGTTTGTACCAAACATACTACTTTCAATCAAAGCTGGCAATGTGTACTCTGGAACACTAGCGAACAATTCTTCCTCAGGAAGCAAGTTTTCTATCTGCAACCCATGCAACTGCAATTCATATCTCATTACTTCATGATATCTTCCAATCAACTCCTTGATGCTGGAGTTAAGGACATTTCTTTCTAAATTCAAGTATAGAAGCTGAAGGATGTCAATCATCGGGTGACAATATCTGATCATCTGAAAGTCTACGATTCTACAGTCACCCTTGTCGTTGAAAAGAAAATTGTTGGACCAGAGATCATCGTGACATAAAACATTTCTGCATTTTGTTGACGGCTGAATGACCGCTTTGAATCCTTGCTCAGAAAATAGGTAATCTTCTAGTTTCTTGGGAACGGCCTTATCTGTGGTATACAACGCACTGAAATTTTTCAGGCACTTGCTCAAGTTTATCAGCCACTTATACCTTATTTTGCTCTCTTCGAACGCAAATGAAGTTTCTGTAACTTCTAGTGGATAGTGCTCGTTTATTCTGAATGGCTTTCCGGGCAGACTTCTACTTTCTTCGAAAATAATTGAGGCAGCATGGAATCTGGCCAGAGTCTTGATAGCTGCATTGGCGCTGTCTAGAGACCAGTAGCCAAAATCGTTCACCTGAAAAGCATACATCAAAAATATGTCAGCCAGTAAAATAAATACTACGCAAACGCCCGGATTCTGATAGTTTGATTCATGACCTATTAGAGTAATGGCAATTATATTTATTAAGAGTCTTACGGTTTATGAATGAATCGCATTTTTTTAAATTGCCTGAAATATCTGCCATCTATAAATTTTATTGCATTCATTTTTACAAATTTTTCATTTTTATTACATTTTTTTGAAAAATACTTTACATTTATTATCATTTTATTTATAAAAAGGCATACTTACTGTCGAATAACCAATATGCTAATTTTCATTCATGAAGTTTCCGTGTGACATTCACAAATATAGTCGAACAAGTTGTAATGGTAAATTTGAGAAAATCAGCACCGTTTGAAAAAAAAACTGCAATTTTTCATGTTTCATAAGAAAAAGGTTTATAGTGTTTTACCATTTCAAAATCCTTATAAAACAAGCAAGTTTTCAACAAGATTTGTCAAGTTAGCGCAATACATGGTTTGTCAATAACGACTTTCAAATTTGATTGATTTTATCCCAATTTTGTAAGAAGCTTGAAGAATGCATCAATTCTGTGACCTCTTGAATCATTTAATAAGATTTGCTAAATACATTCGATGAGCTAATTCATGTGAAGTATTTTTTTCAAAACATGATAAAAAAATGGATCAATGAATGCAAAAACATTGATGGATTGTAGAGATTTTAGGCATTTTGAGAATAATGCGATTCACTCGAGAACCGTGAGACTTTTACTGAACATCATTGCCGTCTCATACGTCACAGCTCAAACTATCACCAGCTGGGCGATTCAGCACTATATATGAGACACCCTGTATAATATAAATCGAATCGCGTCACTGAAAGAAAGAGAGTATTTCAAACTGTGTCAAACACACAAAATTCATTACCCTAAAACAGCCTCTTCCAAAAGTTATTCTTTGGAGAACCTGTGGAATGGACTGCCCCGGATGGTTTCAAAGTGAATAAACATTTATCCATTTCTGCCTTTACGAGAGGCTATCCACAAAAGGGACAAAAGGGATGTGGACGCAAACGTTTTTAAATTTTGTGAATTCGCAACGGTATATTTTTTACTGGCCGGTAATTGAAACCACATACAATCGACTGATCAGTCACTAGAAAATATAATGAACCAGAGAAACAACCACAAGATATGGTTCAGAAGTAACATTAATCGTCTGTATGAGCTTACAAGAAATACGAGGTGTCATGGAATTTGTGAGCTATCTCTTAGAATCGTATAGAAAACATGAAAATAATATGCTATTCTTTTGGACAAATATTCTACAGGCTATTTCTAAGGAGATACAAGTCCCTAAACGACGCCAATGGCAAGTGTTTTTTTAAATAAATTTTGAACGATACTATACAATTCATTATATTTTTGTATTATTTATAGTAATTAATCTAGTTCGACAGGGATGGACTATAGATAGATTAATAATAATCTTCTCACCCTATAAGAAAAAAAAACAAAAGTAATTTTCGCGATCCCCTAAGTGCAAAAAACTTGCTTGTTATCGATGTTGATAACATGAGCCGTTATTCATTAGAAAGTATCTATCAATTTATTGGTCAAAACAATATTTAATTTAATAAAAGCAACCTTTTTCTCAATAATGACACAGTCCCTCCCCCTAATTATATAAAACAAAAAACTAAACTTTCCAATGGCATTATTCTGTATTGTTCTAGCCCAGCGTATATCATATTCAAAATCATTGAGTATCGTTCAAAAGTTATTATTAAAGTGGCGCTTTTTATGGCCCTATCGCCATGGAAAAAGGTCTACAACATTGTTAAGTACCACTATTCAGTCTTCACATATAAATTCACCTAAAACCAGTTTATCTGAAAAAAAAGAATTTCATTTAATCAGGATATTCATACAAGATCATTCCGAGATAAAATTGTTAGAATACCGCAACATACCACAACCCTATTTGAACGTAGTTTCTCTTACAACGTTGCGGTCATGTATAATGAAATATCCAAAATCCATAAAGAGTATTCCTATCTTAATGAAATCTTTTTTAATCAATTTATCAGCAACCTAAACACTTCATCAAAGATATTCCGAATTGGTTAATAATTTATCTTTTAATATGCTCCACTTTTGTCGTAAATATGTAATTTTTTTCGTATTGTTACCATATTTTGCTCTGTTCTATATGGTTAAGGCCTAACGTTAGCTTTATCACAATGTTATTGTTGTTTGAAAGAGCATATTATTTTTGTGTTTTTCATATGGTTCCGAAGTATTGCGTACATATTCCAAGACGTCTTGTATTTCTGAGAAATTCGGTTTCTATGCCCACGTCAACATATTTTCAATATTTAAAAACAATGTATATACATTAAAAGCAATGTATCTTTCAATTAAGCAATTCATTATTGAATCAAATAAAACAATTACAATTCATAGTAATGTTAACATACTTTCTGATGTTTGTATTTTGAATAAAAGTTTCTCATGCTCTTATTCAGCTTCATAAACAAGAAAATACATACCCAAAAATTTTCTGAGGCCATATCTTCTAATACAATACATTGATCCGATTTGTAAAAATAGCACTTAGGCGCAAAACTTTCACTAACGGAGCCCAGAAATTCTGAAATCAGATTTTTATATACCAAACCTTCCTTTTCGAAAAGATTCATGCTCATTATATAGTCTCTCTGAGCTTTGTTTTCTAATGGTAAGCTTTTCATGAAGAAGTTTTGCTCATTCTGGATACCTTGCAAATCTACAGATTCTATAGTGAGCCGGAAATGTTGAGCTAGGAAACCCACCACCTGTAACAAAATATTCATGTATGCCATGAAGTGAGTCTCACAATAACTTAGAGTTAAAAAAACAAAAAAAAAACATGATTTGATCGCCAACCGCACATAAAAGAAAGAAAATTAATAAGTTTTTGTTGTTTTGTTATAAAAAACCGAGGTTGCTATTCACGATATATTCAAACTAACACTACTCTTAGAAATAGGCACCAAAGAAATATTTATAGCAATTTTTATCAACCACCCAGCGCTTTCTGTACAATAAAATCACAAAATCTTATTTATGTTTTCTTACTTTTGAATGCAGCGTTAGTAAGTGTTGGTTGAAACAAACTTAAATAGAAAATGGAAATTACTGTTTTACCTAACATTTTCAGATTTTAAAAAAATTAAAAGAAAGGTTTGTTGCGTTTGTAACCTTGATAAGTATATTGGAATACTCCTACCACAAAACTAATAGAATAAAACTTTCTGTCATATAGGGGAGACATATGTTGAAAATATCAATTTTCGCGAAGCGAAAAAGGGGTTTCAAAAGGGCGTCTTACGTTAACCTGCAGTCTGATCTCAAGATCAAGGCGTTTCAAGGATGAATTGTGTGTATAGGGATTACAACAACCCCCTACACAAATGAATCTTCTATTCGGTCACTCAGTGGTATACCACCGCTTCACCAACTACCACCAGTGTGGACTCAAACTTGCCAGAAATTAGATTTTAGCATCGAGATATAACACGCATTCTAGAAAAACTGAACTCCAGGAAAGCTAGTGGTCCAAACCAAATACCAGCAATTCTCCTGTCACCCCCCCCCTAAATATTTGGCCATTAAATAAATTATTTTTTATTGTTATAAGGTAACTACAATATTGACGTGAAACCTGAAAAACTAGTCAAAAGACTCTCCAAAATGGGAAATAATCGATTCGATGTGTAGATCCCATTAAAACCCAATCAATTAAGATTGAGAATATATAATATGCTGTGTTTTACTAAATTATTATTTTGTCCTTCAGTCCGTCAGTATTGGTCAGTATCGCTTAAACGGCAGACTGGATATGGACAACAGATAATATCGCGGGTTGTTATATGGATATGTAGCTATTACTCTGTGGCCACTAGATGAATATATAAAAAAGTACGGAGTACTACAGGAGTAAAATTTTATAGATAATAGCTCATTCAAGCTTCCAAAAATCTTAAAAATAGATCAGTGACCAGGTAACCGAGAAGCAAAGGTTGAGCGTGCAATAGTCGCCGCCAATTGGCGTGGAAATTAAAAAAAGTGATTTCATTCAGACACCATACGTTTTTCCATATCCGCAACCAGAATTTGAAGCTAAGTAATCGATTTGAACTACTTTTTTTATTTTAACCAGTCGTATTGTCTGTACGATTAAATATATTTATTGTAGGAGCCATACCATACTACATAATTTTGATTATTATTGTTCCTATCACATACCTCATCACTGAATGGACGTATTGTATAATTTACCAGTCTACGACCTCGAGTAGAACGATGCAAGACTTTTTCACATTCTTCTTGAGTCAGAATCTGTTTTTCTGATTGCATATTGATTATGCACTTTGGGAGAGCAGTTTGCGATACACTCTGCTTTATATAACTGGAATTTTACTACGAATTTCAAAATATATGATAGCACCATGAAGTGCAACTGTTATATGGCATTTTATGTGGATTTACAGACTTTGAGGAACACAATAGTAGCTATCCTCACTAAGTAACCAGATAATTATCAATGCATGATAAGTCAAAACATTTGTTAAGTAGCATTGTGCGCAGTGTTGATTTTCAGATTTATTTTCAGACGCTTAGGTGTATAATATTTCTACTAACGTCACTATAGTGGCAACAAAAATGTACTTTTAAAGTGAAGCGAGAACTATTGACGTAATATAAGTACAGTTACCTAATAAAAATTTAGCTCTGATAGTAGACACTGGATAAACAGAATTCATTTTACATATAATTTCTCAAAACATAATTAATTAATTAAATACTACCAGCCAGCCAAATAATCCCCCTTCAAGTAAAGTATGTGATATATGGACCACCATAGCGACACCGCTATTGTAGTAAGGCGTATATTATTTTGAAGTTCAATTCAACAACAACTACCAACAACTATCAACAGATAGTGCCAAAATCCGATCCAAATTTTTATTTCTAAACTGAAACCATTGCGTGTCAACCTACTCGACGTATGTTTTTTCTATATTTCAGTCTCTGCCGGCACTTCCTTGAATTGTAAAATATCGCTTCAATTTAAAAACGTTGCGTAATCGTCGACGTCGACATTATGTTTTTGGCGAGGTCGACCTCAAGACAACCCCTGGCGATGCATAATATTCTCATTCATCCAATAACCCTGACAAATTCATTTAAAGAATACCGAACATCATATCATTCCTTGCTGACATTAGATTGTCGTGACTCGAAGAACCCAGTGGTATTTTACAAATGCGTGTGTTTCTTGTACTTGTATAAATCTTCTGCCAATTTGAGCATTTGCTTGTAATGTGTAAATGAGTTGAGTGTAATTACTGATTTATACTTACATCGCCAAGATTAGTAAATAGAACTTCGGATAAGGAGAAATTGAAGTGTCATAAGTAGTGTGTAGTGATTATTGGAGTAATTGTGATTCTGCTTTCCACACGTGATCGAGGGAATTATTGTGGTATCGATTTTTTGGAACCTATGTTATACTCTTTTGCAAGTTTTATGAGGATAAAATTTACATGTTGCGCATTCGTCTCTCTTTTGAACTATGTGTATTCTTTGTCATCGCGGAATATCAGTAACCAAAGCTCAATTTTAATTAATATTAAGGAGGAGCGTGCCCTAGTAGAGGTAGTCATTATTAAAACTATTTTAGCACGAATAATACTAGAACTTTCTGAAACTCCTTTTTTGTTACGTTCATACTTTGTACATACTATATCGGTAATAGAAGTTTAATTTTTTAGGTTCCTGATAACTTAAATACGTAATTTAAAATTTGTTATTGGAACCAAAGGTTTGTTTACGGTCATACTTTATTTTTGGATCTATAGAACAAAGTTTAGATAAGATTTGGAAAGCCAACTATTTACAATATAATTCCTTGCACTTTTCTCTAATCCCTATTTATTTTTGACGTTATCAAAATACTATTTGTGTCCTCGAAATTTTGCCATCTATACATTTTGTATGTCGGTGCATTATTTGTTGTGCGCGATTTTTGGTCAGAAATTTGGGGAACAAGAAAGTTTGCCACTTTTTTTTGTTCCGTCATAATTATATTGACTATGGCTCAAAGTAATCGGAAAGATATAGAAGAACAAAGTTATACTTATAACTTGCACCTGCCCGCCCTACATATAATTAAAATTAATACAACAGTTGCTGATATGGCTACAGAAATGCCAAACAGAAATGGCAAAACCGACAGACAGATAGTCAGACTGGGTTTGAACCCTCAAAAGGTTTTGTAAGTATGTTATTATGGACCAGAGAAACAGTCAGAAAAAGTTGACGAAATTCAATAAACTTGAACGCCTAAAAAACCATTGGTAGCTGAGAAGCAGACTAACAACCAGTCAGTGCTGTCAATATTCCGGCTATTATTATATTAGAATAATATTTTTTTGATTCCATATCGGTGACTGTAATCCGAAGCATTCATTAATGTATATGCTTGAAACTTGTAAACAAGGTGGATTTTTCAAAAGTTTGATTTCAAACTTCCATTGTCTATACAATTCTTGAGTATCATATTGACGATTGAAGATAGTATATCAATCGAAACGTTGTGATACTCAAAAATTTTATAGACAATGGAAGTTCGAAATCAAACTTTTGATTAATGTACATATATATTTAATCACCCGCTTAAAAATTTTAGATCAAAATATAAACTCAGAAGTATGATGATCACTGGTAGCGAGACGCTACCTTTATGAAGCTATCTATAGTGTTTCCGGAGGATTGGCAAGTTTCTCTAGTTTACACTGTTATAGTAGCAATGTGCCATGTGGAAGTCAATTTTCCTCTTTTTAATTTATGGTAAGTTTTGTCCAATGATATTTTATTATCTTTTTTGAAGTGTGCTCTACATGATCAGCTTCAAGACAAATAAGTCAGCAATTCAGCATGGAATGCTAGATGCGGATTCCAGTTCCGTCCGCTCAAAAAAAATTGTATAGGTGATTTCTCACAAAGATGGAAAGCCGATCGCGTTCCAAAAGCGCTGTGAGGATAAATGTATATTGACATTGACATTAAAACGCTGTAAGCTGTAATTAACGGAGTGTGGGACCCTTATAGTGTTCGTATAGTGTACCGATAACTTGTGTTATTATCGATTCGAAGATTTACTATGATAAAGTCTATATATCCGGGACAGATCAGCCTCTATTCATATACGTTCAAGATTATAGAAGTTCTATGTGATGTCAGGCAAGTCCACCAGATGTAATGCTTACTTCTGGTTAGCTGATATACAATAAGATGGGCGTTGGAGAAAGGATGAATATTTGGGGAACAACGGCATTGATGGTGAATATAGCTGAAGTTTGTATGTCCACCACAGCGAATAAGGATTGGTTCGTGAGAAAACTATACAGCCATTAGCATAGATACGGTGGCAGCTCAGCCAGAATTCTCTTTTGTTACACCCTTTCGGAAGCTTTCTTATATCAAGTACTGAACCCACTTGAAGGTGGGACGTTAGGTGAAACCCACCGTGCCTGGGGTTTTATGGTACCCCCACATCTGAAATGGGCCCTACAGTGATGTTTTATCAACATCTCACACTGTTTTCCTGCAAGCAAATCATAGAAATTACGATGTAGGTCATGTTCTGCATTTCCGCTACATTTTCTTCTGGCCTACTAAGATGGACGAACTCAAAAACGATTTTGAAACATTTCGTTTCTCGAATAACATGAAATTATATACCGTATTACACCGCAGCCTATTGGACTACTACTTCTTGACTCGCACTTGGTATCTTGAAGACTGAGCCATTCTCGGTTTGTGAGCAAAGGTTTTTCAACTATTTCGCCCGGAGCCATTGTCGCCTAATTTATATTCATTTTTGTAATGTTTATTTTGTGATTATTTTTAATTCTTACTGTTAATGCAGTATTCAGAAAATATTTTTACTGAATTTCCTATGATTGGGTGTTAATCGGTTGGGAATAATCGTATCATTTTTATAATGTTTCGAAAAAATTATTGTTTCATACATATTTTAAAACACTAAGAATTCGTACAATGTTAAAGCTGAAGTTTATGAAACTTGCATTGTACATTATGCGATAGCCCAGTGGCTACGGCATCTTCACGGATTTCCCTGTTGACGTTTTAGCCACGGCCCAAAAATATGTTGTGATTTTTTTTACTTCAATGTATGTATATCTTTATTCCTTATTCGCCCTATCCTGTGTTTTCACAGTTACGGATGCTCATTCACCCAGTATTCCAGATAAATTTCCACTGTCATTTACATTTAGGTGTCTTCAGCGGTGTTCTCGCGTACCGGTTGTCCATAGGAGATTGTCCGTTATACTATGACGAACCCTGTGATACGAACAAAGTGAGTTTTCATTTATCCAGAGCAACCCGATTTGGAAAATCAATAACACAGATCGACCCCTTCAGACCGAAATTACCCGAAGACTATAGCAGCTTGGTTCCTTTGAAGATCGTTATACATGGCTATGGAGGTTTAGGGGTGGATACAGCTACTACTAACGTCTCCAAAGCTTACGAAGATGAAGGTTATAATGTTATCGTTGGTGAGTTTTTTGTTGCTTTTTTCAACTCAGGTCATATAATACTTAACCAGAAGTTGTCTAGCAAAACTGACGTCATGCATCAGTTTATAAATAAGGATTTGAATGAAGTATTTTGTAGGGTATGCAGCTTTATTTTCAGAAATGGTTGCACTGGAGGGGGAATCAATAAGAAGAGTTTTGGATCGGACTTTGAAACTGGTGAAATCTCGAAATATTTTTTTTAAATAATGACCATATTGGAAAATTAAATCTATAATTTCGCAAAACAAAATTAAAATAGATAAAAAGTTGTGTGGTTTTCACACATTTCACAAATAATAATCTTTCTTTTAGTGACGCGTTTCGACTAAGAGAGAGAGTATTATTTGTGAAACTGTGTGAAAACTACACAACTTTTTATCAACATGATGGAACAGTTTCACCTAGTAAGAGCGTCAACAATCTACAAAATTAAAATAAAAAAAATGTTTTACCAAAGTCTGCATAATTTTCAATATTTCCGATACCTAATTTCAGATGGATCAACTGCTCCACAATCAGATAAAAATATGAATATCTATATTATTATACTACTACAGGTAAGAGCGTCAACCTACTTGTAAAGCACAATTACACTTTCGTAATCCTTATTCCGTTAAAATTCAGCCCACTTTAAAAAAAGATACTAACTACGCCCTAAAATGCCGGATAAAAAAATAAAATAAAATAAATACGGGTTAAACTTGTTTGAATCATTCCAAATGTATCGAAAATATCTTGTGAAGATTGAAATAAGGATTCGATCAGATTATGAAAAGACTGGTATTTGGGAATTAATTTGAAAAAATTAAAAACATTCAAAAAGTTGAATGTACGTGTATTATATCGTAAGGTAACGCGTTTTCATGCAGGTACTGATCAAATTTGGATTCGCGAAAGATTCATTTTTTGAATGGCCAGTTTTTTTAAATGTTTTATATGGCTGCAGCTTAAATGAGGATCAAATACCCACAAAAGTTTTTGTCATACAAATGGGAATCATATCGTGTCTTTTAGTGGCTTTATTTCAAAAACTATTGATTTCAGGGGTATATTACATAGAAGAAGTGTAGAATGTAGAGAGTCCAAAAAAATCTAAACAATACAGTGTTATATTAGAAAATCGCAAAGTCGAGGTCATTTCCGAAAAAACCGGAAACCATATCCTGCTTATGCTATAAATGTTGACAATTGTCAACCCTAGCAAATCCAAATTGCATTCTTTCATCTTTCATTCGTTACTCAGTAGAGGTATAGTTAAAATAGACGTGGTTTAATAGGATATCATATCACATTCCAGTAGATTGGTCTCCATTAGCCGTCCTTCCATGCTACTTGACAGCAGTGATCAACACATGGCATGTCGGTCAATGTGTGGCAGTCCTAGCTGTAAGTCTGATTCCTCTGGGCATATCACCAGCCATGTTGCACGTAGTGGGGTTCAGTCTAGGTGCACACATTGCCGGATTCGCTGGAACACACTTGAACAGTGTGCTAGGATATTCATTTGGCAGAATTACAGGTGAGGATCTTTATTATTATTGAAATGTAACGAACCAATAAATGGCTCTACAAAATATCTATTTTTATTATCCTTTAATTTATTGAATACAATCATGGAGAAGTGTTAATAAATACGATAAAATAATCATCCAGCAGTAATAGGCACACCTTTTGCTTAGTACAAGGCTCCTTCAATAAGAAAAGACAGTGAATGAATGAAGTTAAGATGAAATGATGTTAATATGATACCACACTGTTAGTGTGCTAGTTATGGTCATTGGATCTTTAAGAGCTATGAGGAATATGCTTCTCTTTGCTCTAAAATCTATAGCGGTATAGCATGCATCAGCGTCATCCTCGATTTGTGGACCCTGTGATTTCTGACCCCACGGTGTGAGGAGCAGTTGCTGGAAAACGCAATAGCGGTGGGTCAAAGCCCGGCCGCATACCTTTTTACCCTATTAAAAACAATTTTGATAATATATTATAATGAGGAATAAAAACTAAGAAAGCTTCCTCGAAAACGTCAACTTCTTATATATCTTATTAAAAATAGGTCTAGATCCAGCTCTTCCTTTGTTCGCAAAAGCAAGGAACGATTGGAAATTGGATTCAAGCGACGCCACCTTCGTTGATGTTATTCATACCAGCTCTGGGACTTTCGGGAAGTTGGAAGCAACAGGCCACGTAGACTTTTACGTCAATGGGGGATCCTTTCAACCATTTTGCGCAAATCGCCCATGTAAGTATGTGGGAAAGCAGCATGATTATGTTTAAAAATCATTATTCATTTTAAAAATACGTCTTCTGTAAATAAAGGCGTTCGTCGTGAGTCGTAACTGATTTAGTACAACACAAATTTAATTAGTGGCTATCCAGTCTATTATATCACAGGGCAAGGTCAGAAATCTCTTTCTTGAATTGTCAAACTTTCGGGAAGTTTATTTTCAACTCCAGGACAGAGCCTGTAGAATCATTATCAAAATTTATACATTAAGCAATAATTATCTTGTGCATTAGTATGAAATTTTGGTTTATTTTATGCACAAGATAAATAGTTTAATGGTTAAATTCCTCGATAATTTCTCACAACTGTTGTACTAAATTCTTTCAATGTTATTCTAAAATATGCGGAATCTCCAATTTTGACGTGGTCTTGAAGTGATCGTCTCCTCATTTATGTTCCAGAACATTGTCTTAATGTATAAAACGAAATCAATTTTTTTGTAGTATCCTGAAGAAGGAAATACATTTTTTGAAAGCAATTTAAGCACAGTGATTGAGTATTTTTTGAAGCATAATTGATGGTGCCCGGGTTTTTGAAGGGCAAAGAACAAATTCCAATTGTTATAACAGTTTGACACTGAAGATGAAAGGTCGCTATTCAATATTTCATGCATGCCGTTTCCTTAAATACATGTCTAGCTCCTCAATATTATTGATATTAAGAATCTTTGACTAGCACTGGTAATGTCTGTGAAGTACCTTGACCCGCGCGGAATTATAAAGAGATCCACATAAACCTTGCTACTTGACTCATAATTGCTATGAGTTATTTTGCATGAACTTATATGTACAATTTATTTATGAACTGACGTAATTCTTGGAACTATAGTTGGCATTCCTCGGCATACAGTTTTTGGAGTTTGACCAAGTAAATAAATACATTCTTCGAACCATTTTCTCGTCTCAACAAGGAATCAATCTTTCACATATTGTACTTTGTTTTCTTGGTATAATCAACAATATATGACTCATTTCTCATTGTACTGTATACTTAGTTAAACAATAATGCAAAAAATGGAAAATTTATTACTCCTCGGAAACAGATCTTTAATTACTATTATTATTAGATTACTAGTATGATAAGGACGAAAAAGTTCTGGAGTTTTTGAAAATTGGTTCAGTGGTGGTGAAGTTATCGTCAAAAAACGAAAATAAATTTGAAAAATTGAGGTTGGGTGGAGAAGATGAGGTGGGGGAGATCTCAAAAAAATTGTTTTTTTGTAGAAGACGTTCAATAATATGTAAATTTCCGACAACGGTAGTACTTTGTACTTCTTGAGATATCGATCCAGTGGCAGCAGAGTAGTAATGAATATATGGATTGACAATATCGATATAACAACGCACTTATGTATATGGTGTAACAACATCCTCAATCTATCGTTTCAGCCATACTGACAGTGACGAATATCTATGCGTAAGCCTATATGATATAATATATATAAACGAGGCTTGCACGGTTGCCACGTTCACCTCGATTAGAATAACAAATAATTTCGATACAATAGCGATATTTATTCTTAAAAAGAAATTCGTCCAATAGTTTGACTGTATATTTAGTTATGTAGCTAATGCAAGCTTTGGAAATCTATATAAATTTAATAAGCTCGAAAATTGTAGTATTTTTATGAAACATAACATATTTAAGGTCTTATAGTAGTTTCAGTATTTTTTATTGGAATTGAAAAACTCAAGAGCTGCAAAATTCTGTTCAAATCTGTATTTCCAAGTAATGAGATTGTGTGTCAACCTACTTGACACTATTTTATCATGTGAGTACGTTCTATCGTCTGTTAAACTTGATTAAATCAAAAACATGTAAAATTGTAGATGATATATTCTTCTTCCTTTTAGATCCTTCGTTATGTAGTCATATACTAGCTGGTCTTTATTTTGCCGAATCCATAAGGTCAAAGGGAAAAGTATTCATCGGATTTAAATGCGATAATGTCGCTTACTACTATTTGGGAATCTGTAATACTGACGAAAGGGCCGTTATGGGAGAATTTTCATATTCCAAGTAAGTATTCGTTGCACTTTGGCAAAATTGTAGTGCCGGTGGACACCGACGATTCATATTTTACAAGGTTTTCCAAATTATTTTTATATTATTTTATTTTCCGCTGGCGCAAATTGACAGCACATAAGTATGCATGAATATCTGTACTGACGTCTCGGTTCTCTCGGCAGCCTTCATCAAAGTACAAGACATAATTAAGACAATCGATTTTTAAAATAGTACATTGATATTATATAATCAATTTTCTTATTATGTTTTGTACTTTCATAACGGCTGCCGAGGCAGCCGAAACATCAGGAAAGATATTCATTCATAAGTATGTGGTTTTAATTAGCGGCCAGTGGAAAATATAATGAATCAGAGAGACAAACACAGGATAAGTATTAGAAGCTATATCAATTTTGATGTTACTTTCATATAAGGTCTTTGAAATCAAGAAAATTCTATTAGTCGTACATTTGTTTTTTCAGTTACTGCAAAATTAATTCTACATTATAAAAGAATCTATAGTCTTCAGACAAAAAATCCAAGTATTTTAAATACGTGCCTTGAGTTTCATTTTATTTTTGTATTATGACGTACCATTTTCACTCACAGCACTTTAATAACAAACTGAAACATTATTTTTGTTTTAGGCTGAAAGGAACATATTTCGTGAAAACTTCAAACACGCCACCATTTGCCTTAGATAATATTTATGTGAATAGCTGAATTCTGAGTATTATCCCAAGTATTTCTAAAGTACAAAATATTGCTATATTTATTTCATATAATAAATGTTTTTATTTAAATAGTAAATAATAAGTGTTTCTATTACAGCTTTTTAAATATTAACCTGATATTTTGATATATAAAACGTGATTTTAGTTTTTACTTCCAACTCCAATATGCGGGGAAGTATTGTAATCGCGAAAATAATCTAATGCGAGATATCGTACTTACTTGATGTTTCATGGCATATACATCACGTTTTCGTCGGTCTGTCTGTCTGTTCGAAAATCATTGATCGCTTCATATGTCGAAAAGTTCCATTCAATTTTGATGATATTGAAATTACTACTATAGCAAGGTCAAAACAGTTTTGTAGTTTTCAAAAATCGGTTCAACTGCGACTGAGTAATCTTTAAAAACGAAAATAATGAAAAACCCTGTTTTTTATGTTTTTGAGGACCCTGATCAGTTGATACATTTTTCTTTTTCAAGGGAGGGGGGATATGTAATATATAGAGCAAAAAAATGAATCAAACTATAAAATAGACGATTTATCTGGCCGCGCATTATATTATTCCAAATGTTACATAGATAAAAATCAGATCGCTACTGACTAGTTCAATGAGAATCGATAAACAATCTTTTTGCTAATCGATCTTGCCGTTATCACTAGAGAGTTTTGTTACTTTTGTGTCGCCACCTTACGAACCACGAATGACCATGAAGCTTCGTAAGAAAGGATAGGGTAGGATTCATTGCTATAAAGGAAATAGATGTATTAATTTATTTACAGGATAAATAGGACGTACTATTAGTATTTTTTCAGTATCTTATTCAATAAATAAATTAACATTAACATTAGCATTTTGTTAAAATAGGTTAGGTGTTTTTGAGATCCCACTACTTCCTTCAGTACTGCTAGGTTGAATAATTTCAGGTGCTTGCAAGCAACATCTTTTGTCTCCTCTGCCTCCTTGTTGTGTTGGACAAAATGGTGGATATTTATCTTGAATGCAGTACGAACCGGATGCTCTGAAATATGAATGGTTCGGTCTTAGTCAAAATGGAATACTGCACAACATCCTTACTAATATAAAAGTACTACAACAGACCTCAGATAAGGTGCATTGCTCCTTCTAGACACAAATATGTTTCTGATCATTACAGAATGTAATAATATTTAGTTTTTTATGTTTTTTTGAATATGTAGTCATATCAGTTTGGTTATATCCAAATATTTGACTAAGATTCTTCTCAACTTTGTGTGTGTAAGTATTTTCAATATGGATTCACGTTCTCCAGAAGTGCCAAGTTGAGGTCTATTTGAATTGAACCGCTTATTTTATTGAAATAGAAGTAAACCAATAAAAATAATCCTCATAAACCAAATTCTATGAAATACAAAATAGATAATTATCATGTAATGAGATTTTGACAAAGGATTTAAGAAAATTGAGCGCAACGCAACGCATTTTGTTTCACTCAGTTGGTGAGGTATCTCTAAAAACTGGACGCAAGTATTTCGAAAATTTCTTTTCATTCATTTTTAATGCGTTACATTAACACATATAAAAGAACTATCGAAAGGCGAAACACTCCCTCAAAACTGATAACAAATTTTCGTTCGGGGCGCCAAAAAGGTGCTGTATGTCTATAACTTATATCAAGTCAATCAAAACAAATTTCTTACGTCAGTGGTGTTCCTTGTCCCATAATAACAGGGATCCCCATCCTGTTACCAGGTCTAGGACCCGAAGGGCATCGCCTGGAGCAAGGTTCCGCTTTTTTTGCCATTTCTGGAAAGAGACTTTCTGCCATATAACAGATTGCCCAGACATGACTGCATAACTGTATGTCAACTAAAAAAGACAAATCGATAAAGTAAGTGGTGCAGAATATTTAAGAAACAAAACTCTTGAAAGAGTAAAGAAAATAAAATTTGAAAAATTCATAGCGGTGTATCTCAGCTTAACCTTTTTATAAAAATTTCTAGGACTTTGGAATATCCTAAGTATTCGGGCTTAAATGAATTATCAATTAAGTCGAAGTTATCTGGTTATAGGGTCCAGTGGCCTAATATATTCGACTTAAGTCATAAAGCTAATCAGAAGTGACCAATCACAGATCCTAATTTGAGTTCTATTCCAAGCACTATGTACCATCAAATTATTTGAACTATGTACTCTTGTCTTTTCTCCTTACTGGTAATCCACTTAGCGTCCAAATTGGAAGCAATCCTTCTGCACAAGACAGAACAATAAAAAATGTACGCTTTGCGTACACCGACCTCTGGAGGTGTTAGCCGCTCGTGTTGGCAAAACGTTAGGAAGAAATTCCAACAGACTAGACTACTCGAAGTACACTGTCGGGTTTTCTTGAGGACATTTTGTCTAGTTTCCATCAAGCCCTACTAAAAATGCAGATACCAAAAGAGAAAAGACACAAAAGATGTATAACATAACAGGATATTTTAATCATTTAATCAATGATAACTACTTAAGGGCGTACTTTGAGAACATTTGGTATAACTAATTTTCATCTTAAACTAAGATCGATACTATAGACTGCTAATTCATTTTTCAGATAGATGTATATTGTTTAATACATAAAATACTTACTGTCGGCATTTTCACAGTAGGGCTGGGTCCTGCCCCCGTTGATACAGAAATTGACATGCCCTCCTCTGCCTCCCTCGCCGTAATGTCCCGCATTGGTATGCAGTACATGGACGGCGTTTGCAGCCCCACTTGTTAGTCGATTTCCGGGGGGCACCAAGGGACGAGCTGGGTCCAAGCCCACCACTCGGTGCATTCTGAACACAACGCTCTCCGATATCAAACCACACACATGGGCTCCTGCAATAATACATTTTAAACATGTCCTGTTTTGGGCGTATATTTTGTGTGTGTAGATATATTGCCGCTGCGCGTGTTGCCCTTGATTCTAGCGATACTAGACAGCATACTAATTATAAGGCGATTTTATCGTCTCTTGCATTGACCACTAACTGAAACCACCTGTGATTGAATAAATAACTTTACTAATGTTTCGGCTGCTTCAAGATCCTTCATCAAAGTTTTCAAACAAGACATAAGTACATGAACGGATTTACAGGGGGGGGGGAGGATAATGGGGGTAATCAATTTGATTTTTTTTCGTATTTTGTACCTTGATAAAGGCTGCCGAAGCAACCTAAAGCTTAGTAAACAGAAACACAAAAACACAAAGCCGCCTGCCTCATGAGAGGAGAAACAAAATATGGAGCAGAAAATCTGGAGAAAATACTTATGTTCTATCTGTAGGATTGAACATTGGCTATATTTTTCCTTAGAGCATACTCAACCAAATTACCAGTCGAGAAATTGTAAAGAAAATCATTATTTAACTTCAATAAGGCAGAATGTTTGATGTTTCTCGTGTAATTGTTATCTTCTTGGTGATTTTTTCAAAAAATGCACTAAAAGCTTATTTGGATGTTGCTACTGAGTTACGTGTGTTTTATGTTCTTGGATTTTTATATTGAATTTTTTCTATCAAGATTAGCATAGGTATGTCAGTATTTTTGGGTTGTAACTACGTGTTGTTTTGTAAATGTTTGAAAACTATTAATCGAATTCATAAAATTCCAAAAATGGCTCGTAAATTCATGGTAAAAATAATGATAACAATTATAGTACACGTACCTAATGAATGTCCAATGCAAGTGAGTCTGTCAGTGGGTAGTCCAGCAACCCTCAATGAGGTAAGTAAGTCTCCAGTACATCTGGCGACAGCTTTCATGTTGTTCACTGCTGCCCTGTAACATGGAGGAGGGCTCAAATTGCCCCAATCCACTACCCAAACGTTATAGCTGCCATTCTGTATATATGCTGAAATGGAGAACGTTTGGTGCTCACTTCATTTATAAAAGACATTGATTGAGGTATATACAAGGCCGGATTCATCCATCATGATGTCCCAGAGTGCAAACGAAAAAATGACAATAGCTACCAACACGTATTTGGGACTAATTAGACTAATAGCAGGGAACCAATGAAGTTACATTATTTATAATGAACGTTGCAGATATGGCGAAGCTCCGTGTAAGCACAGTTATCACCTGACAGTATATAGATATTAAATTAAATAGCTAATTCATACCATCTCTCAAAACCACCATAGGTAAAGCATCATCCCCTCCTGCGTACCCATGTATCAAAAGTATGTCTTCTTTTGTAGAATCCCATATGCTTTGTCTTAGAAAGTCTGATTGCAGATAGTCTACTAGCTGCTTTTCTCCATTCGTATACAGGATGTATCTAAATGTTAATATCAATTACTGTATGTATGGTTACAAAAAAAGAGTCGGGTTATCACCACCTGTCACAAAATACAACAATTTAGTTTCACGCAATCAATACTATTAAATAATTAGTTAATAAATGATATTTTTGTTTTTAACGCGCTTTTCATCAGCTATATGTAACGAAATCTGTCAACGTTGTTTTCATCGACTTCAAGACGTCAGATTAATTTGGAAATTTGCACACGTTTAAAAGACCGACGACCACACAATTAAAAAAAAATAGATTAGCTTTTATAAATGTTAGATTAATTTTTATAGAAAATTCGATTTATTAATTTGGAAAATAATTTGATTGGAATTATGTTGGAATTGTTTTTTATGTTGAATAAAATTTTGTAAGAAAATTAATTTCCAGCATGTTATGGGTTTCCAGCTATTTGTTGATAGAAATCGAGCCTTGTGGTTATTATTACAATGTTTTGTTCTAAGACTGAAAAATTATAAATTAATTAAAGTTTAAAAGAACGCTTCATTAGCAAATCACACTGAAAAGTTTAATAATATTTTTATAATCAAGATCTATAGAAACTTCATTAATTAATTTTTATTGAGGTTAAAATAGAAATAAGTGATTACCAAAAAACGTTATTTTATTGTAAAAAAATCCAAAAAAGCTTGAAATTAACTGGTATAAATATTTTATTAATAGCTATTCGTAGATGTAGAGTTTCCATAAACATAGAGTAGAAAGTACCCAACGCTTCTTGACAATGAAATGAATATTATTGTTATAAATTAATTCTTAATCATAATATGAATAATTTAATTACATATATTTACTGGGCTTTCTATGTGTGAACAAAATCTTGATAATTAAAAATTATGCTTTCATCAGGTTTATTGACACTATAATTTATTTGCCGCCGGCGCGATGCATCGATTTCATAAAAGAAAGGTACAGTTCCTTTACCCATTTCCATTGATCGACGACTCATTGCTATTACCTACTACGTGCCTATATCATATCACTCCCCAAATTTCATCAAAATCGATGCAGCGGTTTCTGAGATAGAAACACCTTCCTCGTTTATGAATATTAAGGTATTATGACTTTGTATGTTATTAAATGTCCATATTTTTTTGATCGTTAAACTTGCAAGAATCATGTTTAAAGTGCTACAACTCATCGGAACTTGTTATTGGCTTTCAGTAGAAAAAACAGAAGATGTTGGTTCATGTCAGAAAATTTTTTCAAAATATATAATTCTGTAAACTTGAGGACTGAAAAAATTTAATATAATAATGTGATAAATTCCGCTAGAATACTTTGTTTATATTGCTTAGTATAATCGAATGTAAACAGTTTTTGAATTGCACAACAGTGGAATAGATCATATAAAATGCCATTCAAGTTTCTTAAAAAGAAACCAGTGGCGGGTTCAGCAGAAGCCCTCTGGGGGCTATGGCTTTACCTTTACTGCTGCAGAATGAAAAAGGTTAAAGGACGTGTTTTTTCTTCAAAATTATTAATCCCCCCAGGGACTTCAGCCACGCTATATGTCAAACCCGGACCTGCCACTGAGAGGAACTGATATATTACCTGACATCTGGATCTGGACAAACAATTTTATCACTGGTAGGCCTGAAGACGCAGTCTCTGAGGGTTAGATTGCTGCTCACGACATTATGGAGAAATAGCGCGTCTTTTATGGGTTGATTGGGTAGAGTTATTTGCGATACATAGGACGCTGAAATTGAATTAAAACATGTCAAAGCGAATTTGATCTCCTTCTTAAAATAAGTCATACCAATGGGAGAGTAAACCACCTTTGAAGGAAAAATTGCAAAGTTAAGCAAAAAGCGGTAGGTTTGTCTTGGGCACCTCTATTTGTCACTGTCTTGTCAGGGCGGTCCATAGGACCTTTGATCGTGGGTCTTGTCTATCTGTATAATCGGTTGAGTTTGATCATACATAAACCTGACAAAGTTAAAGTTCATAAGCAGGGAAAAATGTAGGAAGAAAGTGAAAGGTTATAGAAGAGGTTGTGTATCGGATGTAAAGGGTACGTCTAGGTTTTCAACAATTGAATTTCGATTAATTTTGATATGTATTGAGGATTAATTTTGGACAAATTTTAAAAAAAATGTGATGTAGCGGTGGTTTGTATTTTGTTCCCAGTAAGATCCGCATCCTGCAGTGCCGAAGTTGTTTGACTGTTTGGTCCACTATATCTTGCGCAACAGAGGATTGCTTTGCAATTCCGCTAATCATGAGTATAATTGTATGTATTTTATTTTGGGAATTTATTTATGCCATTATTGAATGGAAAACAATATTGCTCAAAGTGACTTTTATTGTTTCCTCGAAGACGATCGTAGAAGTACTGATAAAATAACAGACTGAATTCAAAAAAAGATTTTCTACAGCAACGGCATGATTTTAGAAGAATAGAGACAAAGTATGGATCAAATAAAATATACTGTATAGGGATTTTTAGACTTCAAGAGGACATTTGAAATAACTAACCGGGAAATGGGATTACTATGGATTTGAAGAATATGTATCCAGAATCTTACAATATTATTTAGTTCACATTAGTAAAACAACTGAAATTGTGACTATGATATTCACAATATTTCGATAGGTGTGCCACAAGGGCCTTCCTAGCACATCGGATTCCGAGAAAATACCATGCCGCAAAAGTAATGTATGTTCTAAAATCCACCTCTCGCGGCGCCACAACATAGAAGCACAGCAAAGAAACATACAACAAATTTTTAACAGCTATCTTTTACAATACTTTGACATTTCGTATCCAATTTTTTTAACATCTCAATCATTCTACAGAGCTCGATGAGATAGGCCTAGCCATATTACAAAGCATTACTTACCAATGCAAAATCCAGACACAAAAAACAGGACACTTATAACACACATTTTCTCTCAAATGACTAATGCGAACTATTGTATTTCCTGAAGTTTAAAAGTTTCAGTGGGTGACTTCCTCCACGAGACAAAGATATATCAGAAGTAAATAATTATTGAATCAGTGCACTCCCCAAAGAATAAGAATCATCTTCCGGTGAACGTGACTACCTCAAAAACTTGCGAAGAAATCAGTTTTGATGTACGTTTATGGTTGTCAAAGATATATGGATGATTTTCCCTAGAAAGCTTCAATTTGCAACAAATATTAACGCACCTATGTGCGAACGTATGTGATTTCAAACTGAAACTTCCATTTAGAGCACCAATTAGTAGAAAGTGACACCGATAATGGTAGATATTTCCAGATGGTCTTCGTCCTTTGTAGATATCAAAACTGTTTATACCATTTTCGATGCGGAAGCCGTAGTTATATTATGGTGAAAAAACTGTTATTCGAAGAAAGCATACTGAATAATAAAATGCAGCTTGGTGTGTCCTACATGGGGCCGCATATTGGAGAAATTTTATACAGGACGGTGTGCTCGAATTCAGCGATGTGTAAGTTGACTTGTTGACGCTATACGTCCCACCCAATAATCTCACTTTTGGGCTAGGATTTTTTCTGTAGTAAAAAACCTATCTGCTAAGTGTATGCTCTCCTGTTCTCCACTATGCATCACACCTGCTATAGAAATGCATGTTTCGTCGTTAGCCTAGACAGAAGACTAGTCAGTATAGCCTGGCGATCTAACACTGTAGAGAACAATTGGGTGGTATATACGTAAGCCAGTCAAGGGTGTGACAGCAACATCAACAATGATCTCCAATCGTCGCGCACTATAGCGCTGCTCATTGGCAACTTACTAAGTCAGAGGTCCTACACACCTGGACTGCCTTGCATCGGCGACAGATGTCCCTTACGACATCTGTCAACAAACTGATTTACAGCGTCATCTCTTGTTCTTCGTAAACACTACGATATGTTTCGTTATTTCGGCTCATTCATGTCAGAAGCAGACAACTTAAGCATACACTTAATATCAGCTGTCAGCTTTTGACGTCAATGAGCCGAGATAATGGTACATCGTAAATGATTTTCACGAAGAACAAAGGATGTCGCTATACCCTTGTTGACGGATGTCCTAAGGGACATTTGTCGTCGCTTCAACGCAGTCCAAGTGTTAGGACCTTTGACTTCGTAATTTGGCAATGGGCAGCGGCATAGCGCACGACGCTGTCTTTCGAAACCTAACTACGACTTGAAACATGATAAATTGTCAAATTTCAAGTCTACAGCTATTGGAAAAGATCTATCATGTACACTTTGAACGCAAACCGGGGTCTCAAATATATAGATTATAGAACATTATATTACAAACGCCACAAAAATGTAAGTTCCCCCCTTCCCCTCAACAAATTGTTGCAAAAACGTGATTTAAGCGATTTTTGACATTAACTACTTCGCCACTGCCAAATTTTTGAAAGCTATGAAGTATGTCTGTCTTATACGTCAGTCACTTCTGTCTGTTTGTCTTGGCCGCTCTATAACTATAACTCGCAAAGTACTTATCGAATGACGAAATTTTGTCGCTAGATTACTACTCTATTGCGAGAGACGAAAAGGTGAAAAGATGCAATGCTGCGGAGTTATCGTTCATAAAAACGGAAAATATAAAACCCGCTCAATTTTCCTTAAATTTTCATTCGCCGTGGACTTGGAATTTTACAATATAACCGACTCTTAATATGATTATTTTCAATACATTTTCCATTCCAAAAAAATTTTAGCTATGAATTTTATTCATGTTTTATAGTAATTCAAGGTGTAGTTAATTATATTTTCTAAGGGGCGGTAGCGCCCACCTATGACCCCAGTTAGTGAGGAGTTAATTGAAAATTGAGATTATTTTGATTAAGGGTGATAGAACACTCTGCTTTTGCTGTTGTTCGTGTCCTCTTGATTATTATAACTATTTAAAAAAACAGTAACGTATACCGACTTGACGGGGTATTTGTATTTCCAATAGAATACGTCAAGAGGACACGAACAACAGCAAAAGCAGAGTGTTCTATCACCCTTAATCAAAATAATCTCAATTTTCAATTAACTCCTCACTAACTGGGGAACAAAGTTTGTTTGAATGATGGGCTGATACGATTAACAGAAACCGCAAACCGGCGCGCGCCGCCTATGACAGCATCCCTCTAACGAGTAACGAGAAAAAGCAGACAGCTGTGGAAACCTTCAAACAGCTAGGCATAAGACATAACCTCAAACAACTATTTGAAATTTTTTGAGAATCTTATTTTTAATTTTGAATTTGTGTCCAATTACATTTGTAGAAAATATTTGGTACGTTTAGGGTGAATTAAGCAAAAACACTCATATTTACTTGAGTAATAAGTTCTGCCAGGGTTGGTATTTGTGATTTTGAATTTAAACAATTCAACAAGTGGTTAATATATTCAGAATACTACACGATGGCTGTGAGTATTATACTAGATAAATGTTATTCATTCGTAACATGATCTGATCTATTGGCTGTCTGTATGTTCTACCATATATCATATAATCATATACTACATATAAACAGTATGTTTATTTTTGTTACCTTGTTATCCATCATCAGTGATTATTGAATCATTATTTGTAATTTGTACCCATTATGAATTAGAACTACCTGCAAATATTTTAACATTTATTCACATAGTATGTAATTCATATTGGGCTTATATGTGTGATAGGTTTGTTCTCTTATCACACATTTACAATACAAAATTGTTCTTAATTTATATTATTATGTGTATTTTCTAGAGAAGGAAAGTAAGTAGCAATGTGACTTCATTACCAAAAAAGCGGACTAGAGCAAGCACAAAAACATCAAATATTGAGAGCATAGAAATAGCTGATTTCTCATCTGATGAATTTCAAGCTGAAAAACTCGAATATGTGAGTGCAATAATAATAATTTTGTTCCTAATTCATTTTATATTTTAAGAACTTCTCAATGTACTTAGTTTTTCAAAAGACAAAATCATTCATGTAAAAATGATCATACAATGTAGAACTTGTTGCAGAAATCAGAATTGGATTGTGATGCTCCTCCAAACAAGAAAAAAAGGTCCAATACAAAGGTAAGTATTGATCCAGTAGCATCATAAACAGTCCAAATAGAACATTTTAATATCATGTTAATTATTTAAAAATCCAAAAATCCAATGAAATCTCAAACAGATAATCTTGGAAATAATAAATATGCATGTGATACTTTATTAAATTATGTTCCATTGTAATGGTAGCACCGTGAATATATTCATGCAATTCTGTATACCATCAGCTACTGATTTATGTGGAAAGTGAAAAAAGAAGCAATAAAATTAATGAATGATCTAAACAAACTAGGCCTTTATACTCAGCACAAGATGGTCTTAAGGAGGATAGCATCACATATCTATTGCAAATACTCCCTTACCTGAAATGTCTTAACATTATATTAACAAGATTCAAATTGTATCATATATCACTATAATAGGTTTGAAAAACTACATTCCTTTTTTCAGAAGACAGAACCACAAAATGAAAAGAAAAAGAGAGGATTTGATAAAAGTATAAAATCCAAACTACTGAAAAATGCTGATATCAGAATGGAGATTCAGCCCACAACATCATTGGCTGCTGAAAAAGAGAACTTTGATATCAAAAAAGAGTTAGACATTGACAACAAGGAGCTAGATGTAGATCTCAGCCCTGTGAAGCTTGAACATGTAAGTAATCTAAATTGCAAAATTCAATGTTTGCTGAGATAATGGAACAGTGTGCTGGTGTATCAAAGCCTAGGCTCTACATCATTTTTTTTTTTAATAATATCAATAATAATAATCTGAACAGAGCTCACCAAAACTCATACAAAGGAAGAGTTACCATAGACAGATAGGAAGGGGGTAGGGGAATTGCAGACGTATAATCACTTCACACAAAACAAATACAAACACTAGGACATTTTTTTCAAAGCAAACAAACCAACTCAAATAGAGTCCTTTCTCATGCAGAGCAATAGCTCGTGTACAGCTAGTCTATACCAGATTACTCACTAATTCTGCGAGAAGATTGGAGATAATGATAATAATAATGAAGAAAAACTTACCATAGACAGAAAACAAAAGGGCAGAGAAATTATAGACATGCAACAGGATTTGCAAGACCAAATAGAAAATTTCAGAAACTGCAAACAGTACAAAATAGAAGACCCATCCATGGCAGATGACATCGCAGAAGATGTCACTAACAAAAGCAAACCATAGAACATATTACAAGTGCCTGCAAAAATTAGTAGAAACTGAAGATATATGCCAGACATAACTTTGCAGCAAATGTTAAATTCCAATCACTAGCTACAACATACAAACTTATACAAAACAGAACATTATTACAAATATACACCAACATCAGTACTCGTAAACAATTAATATAAACTGTACTGGGACATCCAAATACATAACGAGAAGACAATCCCAGCCAATAGGTCTGACTTTCAATCCACAGCATACAGAGTTACCTATTTTATAGATATCGCTATCCCCAATGACAACAATGTTCAAAGCACCTATCCTGAATTTTGTATGCCATTCATCATCCTTATGAATCGCATATTATGGTGGGTCAAAAGTAAGACATTTCATTTTCACATATTTGTTGAGTTCCCTGTCATTATAGTACGTAGTGATAATTTATATTAAGGTGGTCTGGAATTTAAAAAATGGTACTTTTAGCTAACACAGAAAAAGGTAAAAACCCAAACCCAAATGAAATCAGTGGCAGTTGAACACACATTGCAGCCTCTTTGGAGTGATTATGAGCTTTTAGCTGAACAGAAGTCCATACCGCCTAACATAGCTAAAAATGTCATCAAGTTGCTAGAAGACGGCAATACAGTGCCGTTCATTGCAAGGTACAGGCGTGATGCCACCGGTAACATGACACCAGAGATGCTTCAAGAGGTGAAGAGCAGTTTTGAAGAAATATGCACACTTAAACAGAAGATCAAGTCCTCTGTGAAAGAGTTGGTCAAGCAAGAATATTGCCACGATCAGGTTTTAAGGGCTATCAAATCGTCTAGGAGCTTGGACGAGCTTGAGATCACGGTTAGTATTGACAAAATAATTTAAGGATTATTTCATGACGTTTTGTCATATTAATGTGCAGCAATGAAAATGCATGTATTTTACATTGGAGGTCATCTTAATTTCCATCCCTAGTTTGAATATAAATTTAGAAAAAACTGAGTTTCTGCGAGGAATTTACAAAAACTAAAATCAGACAAAATTCAAATGGCTAGCCGGAAGTGTATTTTCTGATGAGGAATAAGTATACTATTTTAAGGTTTTATGGAATTACTTCATTCCCACAAGTGTGTTTTACATATTTTGTGACAAAACTGTCAAAAGCATGAAGCTCAAACGCTTTTATACAAGACAACTTATTCATAAAATTGTTTATATCATGATCACGGTATTTATTTTAGTAATAAGTGGTTGTCGTGTTGTAAAACAAAATTGACTGATCTTAAAAATATCAAATCCGTAGATTTGGTATCACAGTCACTTATATTCGAGCCTTCAATTGTGTCTGTGACACTGTTTGGATATAAATACCAAATGATAAAAATGTTCACCAGTTTCATTCAAATCAATCATTTACCGATGTGCAGGACACTCCACTCAAACCAGTAGTTCTCTACTTATTGAAGCTATCAATCAACCCCCTTGTGGGAGTGTTATAATTATTCATAACTATGTAAACAAAAGGACTCGAACTCGCAAGTCCAAAACTCCGATAGACCACTGCAACGCCATGACTGGATGATTTAAGATCTCTTTGAATCGCTCTCACTTCGATCCGTGGGCTAATCTGGGGGACACAGTAGACGAGGCGTTGATCAGTAGATGCAAACTAATCGGGTCAGTAATCATTCGCTTCAGTAAATTGTACTTTTTGTACACTGGAGTACTTTTACGCCGAGTGAATAGCACTATTTGACCTAGTTCGCCTCTACAGGATCGATAAGTACACGTGAAAAAACTTCTGGATATAAAATCTTTTTTCACGATCTTCATGTGGCCTTGGAAGAACTATACCTACTTTTATATTCACAGTTTGCGCCGTACAAACCGGACAGGAAAGGCACACTTGCTGAAAGAGCTAAAGAACTTGGTTTGGAAGAATCAGCATTAACGCTTCTGAATAACACTGGAATTGTTAATCTTCACCGATATGTCACAAAAGATCATGATATCAAAGAAATTGAGACCGGGATTATTCATATAATAGCTTACAACATAGCAGTCGACAGTGAAATGTTAACTTACATCAGACAGCTGTGAGTAATAATACTATTGGCATTCTGGAATTAATGAAATTGTATATTTAAATGTTTCCCAAATTATACCTGATCAATCCATCATTACCTATAGTCTTGTGACAAAATGATATTTTTATTTCATTTAATCCGTTCAAATATGACCCTACAACTTTCCATGGCCCATGAGGGTGTAACTTTGTATTATTTTTCGATACTATTCCAAACTAATTTTAGGCGTTCCAAGGAACATATCGTGTTGGAATCAAAAAGGTCTAAGACGAAACAATCCGCAACGAAATCCACAGACAAGAAGTGTCAAAAAATGCCCACCAAGAACGCTGATGAAAGTAAATTTGAGACCTATTTTGACTTTCAGGTGCCAGTTAAATATGCAAAACCTCATCAGGTATTATATGCAGATAACAATAACATAATTTGTAAAACCTATTATACAGTTATGATAAAAACTGCAACACTGTTTATTCCTCTACACGTCTGAAAGGTTTATAGTACACAAGTGTAACATACGGTTTGTGCCGCCATTTTTATTGTAAACCTCAGGTTGGAGGGGGGGTCATATTTTATATTAAAGAACATTTTATTAATATGTTTGTTTGATATATATACTGAAGTAAGGTTCTAGAAAAGTCCATACAAAATTATTATGATTTTTTTATGTTAACAGGTTCTAGCAATCAACAGAGGAGAAAAGCTAAAGTTTCTATCAGTGAAAATTGTAATTCCTGAGTCCCTATTCAGCAAGTTTCACCAGTTTTGCTATATGAAGTGGATTAAGCTTGGATCATATAATGAGTTCAGAAATAACTTGCTGAACGAAGCTGTTAAAGATTCCTACAACAGATTAGGTGAGATTTCTTCCAGTGAAAGTTGTAAAGATCAAATCAGATAATATCGGGATGATGAGATCAGAGAGTTATGATTCTAGGGATTTTATGTGTTATAAATGATTTGTTTCATTTTGTGATATATTTCTTGTATAATTTTTTTGATTGAGGATGATTGGATGAATTAAGCAGATCAGATTTACGAGTAGAAGATAAACAATCCTTTCACAACCCTTTAAATAATATAAATAATCACGAAATGTTACCTAAATACCTGTCAAAGCTGTAGAAATACCTGGTGGTAATATTTCTGGAATTTAATTGACTTCAAGAAATAACTAAATTAAGCTACAATTACATTACATTGAACATGAGGAATATTCATTACTTTTCATTACAGTAAAACCTTTGATAACGCGCGAGATACGTTCTGAACTGAAAAACAAAGCAAATAAAGCATCATACGATGTGTTCAGTAAAAATCTGAAGCATTTGCTGAAGGAACCTCCTTTGAAAGGGCAGGTGATACTGGGTATTGATCCAGGATTTACGGGTGGATGCAAATTGGCTGTTATCTCTCAAACGGGATCGGTATTGAGCTACAACGTCATTCACCCTCATGGAGCGTATGGTGACCAGGATACTGCTAGACAGGTTTTGAAAGATATGCTTAAAGAAAACAGGTAAGATATATTTTGTAATGACTGTTATCTGAATAAGTCCACTATACATCCTGCCTGTTTCATCTATTACTTAGACTCATCAGTGTGTACTCGTCGGCCGACAGTAAAAGAGCAAATATGTTAAGGGTCGTGTCAAGTGACCCTGACACCTTCAATTGCTCCATAGGACACTATTTTTCATGGGTCCATGCCCATGTCCAATAATAAAATGTACTGTGTAATATTTCCCAATCGCTAATTTCTCACTGTTTCTCGTTTGGGTATAGAATTATATACTTTTATTGATTTTAGCTGTTCTTTGATTGCTTTGGGAAATGGCAAAGCATGTAGGGAAACTGAAGAGTTTATCTGTGATATGATAAAACAAAAATACTTTCACCCACTAGATGTAAAGTACGTAATTGTGAGCGAGGACGGAGCATCAGTATATTCCTGTAGTCCTGAGGCCAAAAAGGAATTCCCTAAGTTGGATACGAATATTATTAGTGCAGGTATTTATTCGAATGCCCCTTGTATCTCAAATTCTAATTAATTCTCCAATGTAGACTGGAATTATTTGATCAATTCAACCAAACGACTGAGCCGTGAGGAAACGTAGAAGTTTCTAGCAAGCTGTAGAACACCTAACAGATATTAGGATTTTTAAAAAAAAAGCGACATTGATGCGTATGCTTGCCTCTCCAGTAGAATTAAAGATATTCAGATAAAGACAAAATGACTTGGGTCATCCGAATGATACAAAATAATACATTTATAAAAGCATGGCCATTAATTCAAATTAGATTTAAAATTCAAATGGAATATTAATCTTTAGTAATGAAATCCAGATTTTGTAAAGGTTTTTCAATAAAAAATAGATCTTACCGAAAATAACTTGCTATCTGATTATTTTAATTCTGTATTGCCAGTACAAAAATGAAGACATATCATAAGTTTCTTACCAATTTCTATAAGCTTTTTTACTGACCAGGCTAATGAACTAAGTCCTACGGTCTGCCTAGACATAAACAGGGGAATCGAGTTTATATTGCAACAAGAAAATGTTTTGCGATAGTGGATTGTGTTATAAACATTAGGCCTATTAACGATTTGGAAATGAGTTTCTCATTATATTTTTTTGATTCTGCAGTATCTTTGGCCCGAAGATTGCAGGATCCTTTGTCAGAACTGGTGAAAATAGAGCCCCATCATCTTGGTATTGGAATGTACCAGCATGATCTCAAAAAGAAATCCATAGAAGAGGCACTGGAAGAAGTGGTATCAGAATGCGTCAGTTTTATTGGTGTTGATCTCAATACTGCATCACATTCCTTATTAAGGTAGCTCGGTTTCTGACATTCCACAACTTGTTTTTTTTACTGTGTTTTGAGTAAAATGATCGTTATTTGCCTGTTTTTTCTAGAGAGATCAGATATGCTTAAAAATTATAGTTTTGTTTCATACTTTTCCTTTGTTAATCTTTTGTATGTAGTTTGTCACTATATACGTTCTCAAAAAATAAAAAATGGAGTTAAAAATATTTCAAAACTGCAAAATTTTCATACATTTTGATCTTTGTAAGAACTGAACATCACTGAGACGTGTTTTTTTCGTTACACTACCTACAGCTCAGCTTGCACTATAAATATGATGAGTTCTTAGGAAAATATCTCCAAACTCCTCATTTTAACTTACTCGTCCTCTTGTATAAACTATTCGATTCGTCGCAGTAATTCGAATTTTATTTCAGACGTGTCGCTGGTTTGACCGACAAGAAAGCAAGCAGTATCCTGAAATTCCGAGAAGAAAATGGTCCATTTCAGAACAGAGAACAGCTGAACAAAATTACTGGTATCGGTCCGAAAGTGTTCAAGCAGTGCGCCGGTTTTCTTAGAGTTGGACCAACTGACGCTAAAACAGCCGATATTTTTTACAAGAAACCAAAAACCACCAAGCTAGACTGTACCTACGTCCATCCTGAATCATACGACATTGCTTTAAAATTGATGAAAAAATTGAAACTGCAACCTATGGACATCGGACAGGATGACTTCATCCAGACTATTAAAAGTTGCGAAAGTAGGGTACACGATTTGAGCGACGAGTTGAACTGCTCAATGGAAACGATGAAGCTCATTGTAGAAGCCTTGAGTAAACCTTTGAACTATGATTTGCGTACAGAAATACCGCAAAGACAGATCTTCCGAAAAGAAATAGCTAATATCAACGATTTGAAAGCCGATACTGTGATCACCGGAAGAGTCAGTAACGTGACCCATTTTGGTTGTTTTGTGGACATTGGAGTGGGAAAAATGGGTCTAATTCACATTTCCAAGATGAATGGCTTGCATTTACAAGTGGGAGATAAAGTAGAGGTTAAGGTGCTTGATATTGACATTGTGAGAGGAAGGATTAGCTTGCAAGCATTATCCTGCTATTGTTATTGCTAGTGATTTTCATTAAAATCATAGTAAGTGATTATGCAAAGAATTGAGTTTTGTAGCCTGTTATAAATGTATCTTGAAGATTAATGTTTGGTATGATGCCAGGCAATGTATTTTCAAGATTAATTTGTTTAACTATCAGTTTTATTATTTCATTAATAATGTATTTATTACAGTCGTGTTTTCTCAGGATAAGCCTGTTATGTAATGATATAATTATATTAATTATCATGTTTTTTGCAAATATAAGGAAAATTCATTTTTGTTTTGTTAACCTCAACAGATTATTAGAATCAATTTTGAGACTCCTCTTTCATAAACCAGACTGTACAGGTCCAAAACTTGTGATGTCAGATAATTACACTCATTGAATTTGATTTGAAGCAATGGGCATGATGTCTAAGTGCATGGGAATTACAACAAAAGAGTTGTTTATATGAAAACATTTTTTCACCATATAAAGCCAGATGCGGATACAGACTTTGCTGGGGGGGCGGGGAGGGTGAATGGGGGATCAGGTTTAAACCCTAAAATTGAAAGTGAGAAAATAAATTGTTTAGTAAGGCTTTTAACAGTACAGTAAATGAAAACGCCTACTTTATGCCTCATATTCTACGAACACTACATTGATAATAAATAATATACTTTTGATATGAAAAACACTACTATGAAAATGTACACTTTTCATTCAGCATCAGCCCAGCATCTACTACAGCAATATACGTGTTCAAATTTTGAAATTTTTATCCTCGAGTTGTGGTTGCGAGCCCCTCTCTCCTCAACCTTGGAACCGCTACTGTAATACGCACAGAATGCATAGATTCTCAAGTGCTCTGTTTCAAACCCTGGCACCCGCACCTGAAGAATAAAATCCTGTGGTATAACAACACTGCATATAAAGTGATTCATTGCTAATTTGAATCGGTTTCATCATCTCTAGTTAGGAAATGTCAATCCAGTAAACAATTGTTTTTGTGGCATGGAAAAGAATTTTGCCGGATGTATCATGAATATAAGCTAGGAGAGGTTTAGTCCATAGGTTTGAACTATGCCCAATTATTCATCAATAAAGGCAATAGATATTTACTGTAAGATATTTTCTATGATGACTAGCCAGTGAAAAAGCCAACGACGATGGAACAACTGTTCTATCGTCAGATGAAAAAGCCAATCGACGAACGTACATGGCTCCATCTTGAGTTACACATCTCTATTTCCTTGTTCCTTACTTTATTATTTTTCTGTGCACATCTGTGCCAAACAAAACAGAACCGAGTAGTAGGGAAAGTCAAAAAATGGCAGGGAATTTCGTCGCAGTTTTATTCACAGATGACTGCCAATGTTGTCTTTTGTCATAAAGGTGAAAAATAAACTTGCTGGGGATTGGGTGTAGCAAACTAGCGAAATCGTTTTTGTCCACAACGCAGCCAAAATACGTGTTCGTAATGCGTGTATAATATTTTAATACGAAACCATAGGAAATAGGATAATACTATGTGCAATCAATACATCCGAAGATAGAGTTCAAGATTCGATACTCTTTAAAACAAAATGAATTTGGAAGATTCGGGGGGCAGCCTCGGCCTAGGCGGGGAGACGATCTATGGAACACACGAGGATTCCCATGTGGTAATGTCTGAAAAAGTGCAGAGTTTGGCAGGTAGTATCTACCAGGAATTCGAACGTATGATAGCCCAGTATGACGAAGATGTGGTGAAAACCCTCATGCCATTGCTCGTCAATGTCCTAGAATGCCTAGACGCTGCTTACCAACAAAATCAGGTAAGGTAAAAGCTAAGTGGCAAGTTTAAACAATGCTAAATTATTATATATTCAGGAGCATGATGTTGAATTGGAGTTATTACGAGAGGACAATGAGCAGCTTGTCACTCAGTATGAGAGGGAAAAGGGAGCCAGAAAGGCTGCTGAACAGAAGTTGTTGGAATATGAAGATGCTGCTGAAGGTATGCCTTTTAATTATAATACTCTCACCATATTGTGTGATTGAGAAGCAGAACTTTTGATTGGAACTATATTGTACAAGAGAACAATTGAATTTGCATTTTTTGTTACAATGATATGTGAAAGAAACCAGCAATTTATCCTGATTGTTCTGTTCAATTATTATACTTCAGACAGTATAATACTTCTAACAGTTGATATATTAATAAACTTCACTTATAACAAATACTGTGTAGTATTAATAGGTTGTCAGCATGAGTAAAATAGATCAAGACAACTACAGGATAATTTTCTGAAATTACTTTTCAGTAGCTCATCTTAAAAAAATAGTTCTTTGTTCTTTGATTTCTATGTGTCATGATTAGGGTTTTTAACTTTTGATGATCAAGGTTTTATTTGTGTGTCTAGTCTAAAAAAATATGTATACTGTATGAAAAAAGTTGCATCTAATGATTATGCTTTGTGCATTTATAATATTTGTTTTAAAAATACTGCCAAAATCCCCCAAATTTTAATTTTCAAAAAAATGAAGTTTGATATATCAACATGTTTTTAAAAGGAACAACTGTTGAATATTGGAATTTGAATATACTGTATATATCAACTTGTAATGAGAAGTGTTAAAGGTTAGAGAAGCAATAAAAAAATAGTGAAAGTAATATTAATTGACATATATTAAATGAGAAGAAAGTACTTCTGTTTTGCTTTTATTATCCTATGAATAGATATTTCTTGAAATGACTCAACATTAATGAATCAGTTGTTTAATTAGCTATGGTAAATTACACCTAGTGTATTTCAGGCCATTCATTTATCAGAATACACAAGCCAACTGTTACAACAAATGATAGTGTTTATTTGCATATTTTGGTATTTGTAGATAAAATGTTTAATTATATTATAATACAATGTTTGTGGAACAGTTGAGCAAAATAAATGAACAGTAATCTTGAAATACTATTTTATTTGAAACATATTTGCAAAATAACAATTTCTCTATATATTCTTATACTATATACCTTATAAGGTAATCATAAAACATAAGAACTAAAGTTCAATGAACCTCCAAATACATGACTTTTTTATGTTGTGCTACTTATATCCCTGTGCCACTCTGTTAGTATGTTTATCTGTCTGTTGGTCTGCCTGTAGCTTTATTGATACCACAATAAAATCATGTATCGAACAGACAGTTGAACAAATAAAACTCTTTCCTACAGTGACATATTTTGATTTATATTTAATATTATTGTCAGATGGTCAGCGAGTTTTCGTAGAAAAAAAAAACAAGCAAATCTGACAGTCCAAGGATGATTTAAGTACAGAGTCAAGCCACTTGATCCCATTTTGTATATATAATTCCAATTACTAGTAGAATATTCAATAATAGATATAATTTATATATGATCTATACAAGCAATATTTCCCATTTTTGATAAATATAATATGTTTGATAATTGTAAAAATAACATGCCAATTATGATAAGAACACTTTTTGTGCAGTGAGTAAATACATAAAAAATAGCTGGTATAAATTTGCTTCTAAACTGATGCACTAATGATAAACAGTTACTATATTGTTCAATTACCATCTTTTCAGATGTATGAAATGAATCGAATACAGTGACTAACTGTGCATTAATGTTGAGCCATTTAAAAAATATTCAATTCCAGATGACTAAGATAAAATTAAGTTTCTCAGGATAGAATCACAAAAAAATTACAGCAGCGTCAAACAGTCAGAAATGTAGAAAACTACCAAAAATGAGTTTAGATACTACAAAATATCTAACATAACAAATAAAATAAAAAATATTTTTGTTTATACTGAGTTAACTTCTGGAACATGAAAAAGATTTTTGGACATAATCTGAATTACTTTAATGCTTTCTATTTACTCTGACAGCAATATGTACACTTATTTCTAATAATGATGTAAGTAGTATCATTTTTGAGCATGCTTAGCATCTCTTCAAATGGTCAATTAAAACCTTTTATAAAAACTTAATTGTGTGTGAAAATAAAGTTTTATTGTGTCTATTTTTCATGCCATAGTTAATCATTGAGAAATTACCTAGATTTGAGACCTTTGTATACATGGTGGCTCAGTGTATAAACCAAAGCATTTAGAGATTATGACTGTAATACTGAAATTTTAATAATTTTGCATTTGAGGCAATTAGCATCTCTACAATAGCTTGTTATTTCAATAATAATATAACAAACAAAAATTTTCAGACAAAACTAATCTATTTCTGAAATTCCTTTATAGCTGAAAGAAAAGAACTTTCTACACGCTTGGAAGCCCTGGAAAGTATTGTCCGTATGTTAGAACTAAAACACAAAAACTCTATGGAACATGCTAGTCGGCTTGAAGAACGTGAGGGAGAACTCAAAAAAGAATATGCCAAGCTTCATGAAAGGTTTATTGATGTCTTTGTATTTGTGCTACTATATTCTTTGTTTTTTGTCTTACCCATAAAAAAAGGCAGGTGTTTGGAACTGTCTGGTGTTTTAACATTAAAGCCCTTGATATTACTGTTCAAGCTCAGTCATATTTATAACCATACAGCATTCCTATTAGTTTTCACCAGGATCTAAATAATTTCAGGTACACAGAACTGTTTAAAACTCATGTGGACTACATGGAGAGGACAAAGTTGCTGCATTCAGGACAGCAATTGGCGAGTGAAAGGGCTGAAGTGGGTAGACTGAATTCGTTGAGAAATAACATTGGGCGGAGCTCTGGACCAATCTCGTTCGGTTTCACCTCTCTAGAGAATGCTGAAAATGTTGACAGTGTTCCTTCATCGCCTATTAGTAGCACGCACTCTTCTCCAAGGTACTTTTTTCAGATTATTTAGTATAAAACACCAGGTTACTTTTAAAAATGACATACTGCAAAAAAAATCTGCATATGGAAGAATAACATGGAGTATCAAATGGCACATTGGCACTTAAAGTATGTAATTTTCATGAAGGAGAGTTTAAACTTTCCTTTCCAGTTTAGCAGCACTAACTAACATCTTTTATATTCTACATTACTATGAAGATGTTCTCTCACAATTTTTTCATGCTATTGTCGTTTTTAAAAAAAAATGCATCCAATAAATATACTACCATATGTATAGCAATCATTTGCTCAGGAAGCTTTTTCAACGTGAAAAAGGAAGATATCTGTATATAGAAGTTTCACTGTCAGAATTTGTTCAGGTTAGTTGCTAGAATAACTTTGGGAATGAAATATACTGTAAATGCCAGCAGTTGATGAGAAACATAAGGTTCTCAGATTTATTACACAGCATCACCTTACCCA
The DNA here is from genome assembly GCA_949316355.1 of Bruchidius siliquastri. Classification (NCBI taxonomy): domain Eukaryota; kingdom Metazoa; phylum Arthropoda; class Insecta; order Coleoptera; family Chrysomelidae; genus Bruchidius; species Bruchidius siliquastri. Next base: position 29,395,933 of record OX438534.1, on the reverse strand, counting down.
TTATTAAAACATATAGTCAAGTCCAGTAGATGAGTATAGTTTAGATAGTAGTACTATTTTAAATATCTTCACACTACCAAATAAATAATCTTAAAAACTTACCATTAAGAGAGAATGTGTAAGCAACATATTAATGATTTGATTTCCTAAAATTGTGTCCATACTTATCTTTGAATATAGAAGCCATTATGCTGAAATTTATGATGCCTATTGGAGAAGCTGATTCTGTGTTTATGAAAATGAAATCAAACCACATAAGTACTCTCAAAAATGCACATATATCTACTATATATTGCAACATGAGAAACAGTACTGAACTTGATCAATCTTGTGGAAAACATATAACAGCATCAAATTTCTAAGCATTAAAGTATCAGATTTTTCCTCGCGTGAGTGTAGATTGTAACAAATGTATCATATTAATTTGCTCATGATTATTTATAGTTTAGCAGTGGAATGCACAAGATGCTTATGTCAAAAGAATTTTCTAAAGACAAACAAAGTTGATTTTTCCTATGTAGTAACTTATTATTAATAAATGATATTTCACCAAAACCTTTTGAAACATATTGTCATGAAGTTGATCTTACAGACAGGTTTTCAATTTTTGCAGCTTACATAGTGAGTTGGACAATATGAACAGCGGTAAAGATGGTGTGTTGAAGGTGGAAAGAGGGCAGGCCACAGATTCATTGAATCTTGAAAACAAGAGTGTTGTAACATCACCCATGAGTCCCCCTGCTCCACAACAAAATAACAACAGCAGACTTAACACAAAGAAAGAACAGAGAAGTGGCAATACATTATACCAAGAACTTAGTTACCATGTAAGTGTTTGAATACCCAGCAACCATTTCCTCAAAGAAATAAATAATAGCTACAATAATACTCTTTATATATAAAGAGTAAGTTCTGTTGTGCTACTGTATCTTTAGAACCAATGGAAGAGTTCTTATGAAATTTGGGGTTTCTATATAAACTGTTTATTTTTTATTTACATGAAAACCATTGTAAATGTGTGAGACTGAGGATTTTGTTGTATAGAAATGTATATATTTTATTTATGTTTTTGGATTAACCGTTCTGCTGTCACCATCCTTGATAAGATAGGGAATGAAAACAACTTATAAAGTAGGAACTAGACATTTCCACAACTTAAAAGTTGTGTTGCTACAAATCATATGGTGGTATCTTGGTGTTTGACACATCTCGTTATCAGCCATAGAAAAGCTTTGTAAAAAAAATATTGATAGAAGATTGGAATAAATGAAAGAATCATCCTAATATAAAGTCTTAAGTGGAAAGTACATTACAGAATATCGAAAATTATCTAATTTTAGAAATTTGCTACAGTAACTTCTACATAATGAACGGTTTTAAGGTTTTTTTTGTTGTTTCTTATCTTCCAGAACATCATCCTCTGAAATGGCTCTGATTTATTTAATGAAGTTAGTTAGCCTCAAAACTATTTTATTATGAATATAGTTATGGAAAGTAGATAGTCAGAAAGTCATAATTGGGAGATCTCTTCTTTCTATTTGAAACACAGATTCATTTTACAATTATTTAAGCTCAACTTTACACTTAACGAGTTAAATATTTTTCAGGATGAAGGAGATGAAGAAAATAGTGATATAACAGGTAAATTTTTAAGGCATATTTCTACCAAATCAGTGATATCAGTGCTAGTCAAAGTTATTACATTGCTTTAACAAAGTAACCAACTGCTCCATTCCATAGTTACATTTGAATGTTTTCTATTTATCCTTAGGTGGTTGGGTCCACCCAGGAGAATATGCCTCATCAGGTAAACATCATCGCTTATTTTTTTACTAGAGGTCTTGTTTCGATTGCCAGTGTATATTGTTATGTTTGTCAGCTTCTCAAGGTTGGTCAAAAAAGGGTATAGTTTGTACTTGGATTGTTTCTGGGCTGAAAAGTAAATTTCCACAATCACAAAAAAATAACCATAAATGCTGATATATTTTCCTAATAATATTTTTCTTCTACACTGCATAAAATCATGTTAAACTTCGACGATTGTTGCTTATAACCGAGGTCGAAAAACTTCCGAAGCTATTGATTAGCAATGCCAGTAAAACAGCGAAACTTCCTTTCCTTCCCATTTAAACAGTTGGGAATTATAGATTTAGCATGTTTCTCACTTAAATTAACTAATCTTGAGGCTGATGGAGAAAGATGAGTTATGGAAGTTATATTAATCATTATTGAGGGTACTGGACAAAACCAAAAATTTTGTTAACAACAAATACACTATGCCAACACCACACTAACTAGATTTATTTAGGGCCCAATTACTGTTCCTGCATTATTATCTATCTAATTTTTGTATTTAAAATATTTTGACAGAGCATGGTGGCTTTGTGTGGATGTAAATTGGCATGTAATTCGATAATAATATTAAAATGTGGTCATTTTAACTGCTTCATACTAACACTGTTTTTGTTCCATTTGCTTTCTGCCACTTCAGTGAACGACAACTTTTATGGTAAGTTCATCTTGCTTCTATCCTGATGAAACATTAGTTTTATTATTATCTGTAATATAGTGCTACAACCTTATTGTAAACCCATTTAATTATCTCGATTCAAATTATTATATCGTTTTCTGGGAAAATGTACTGCAATTGATTCAGTCGTTTGATTGACAATCATTATGTTGTTGATAAATTTTGCAAATAAAAGTTATAATAGTGCAGTATGTGTCCATATAGATAGATCTCTCTAATACCGAAGCATTATGCTTGGTTTATTTTTATTATTATAACTATATGACATTGCTCAAATTTCCATATATCTGTTACTAGGTTGACCCTTATTATAAACTCAGTCATTTTCAGAGCATGTCTTGTCTGGGCTATCTGTGGGACCTTTGTCCTTGATTCGCATAAGTGATTATGCTTGAAATTGTATCAAGAAGTTTCAGTTGAAATTTGATATTGCACGAATGTTCATTTAGATGCTATCTCTGCAAGGCTCAGTGGCAAAAATTGGTCGAAATCAACACTAGACAAAGAGGGCAAGAAAATCCACTGACAGTGTGATTGCTATAAGTTTCAATGTTTGGACCTTCTTTTTCTAGGATTCATCAACTCTAAATTGTAACTCCAGCAAATTTGTGATACCATACTATGAAGTACGACTTGCTATGCACATTGACTATAATTGGATAATTATCATTACACAAAAAATATGAATGATCCAATTGCAAATTGTGCTTACAAATTTTAATTGAAATGACCATTATCTTAATCAACACTCAAGAAGTGGCAACTTACGAAGTCGAAGCGCCATAGTGCGCGATGCTTGGAGATGAGTTATGATATTGCTATCACACCCTTGACTGAGTTACATATATTCTTCCCAATTGCACTTTACAGTTAGACCACCAGGTCTATAGCAGGTCTGATGTATATTGGAAAGCATACAGTTGATAAATTATATTAATTTTTTTATTTATATTTTAACATTGTCAGCGAGCTTTGAATTATTTGAGCAAGTTCATTGAATGAATCACTCAATGCTTTGCTAATTCTGGTGATTAATTTTAACTAATGTTGTGATGAAAGTGTATTGCTCCTTTTACAACTATGTTTTCAACAGGAATGGGGAAGGAGGTAGAAAATCTAATAATGGAGAATAATGAACTTCTAGCGACAAAGTGAGTACTGATTGTATTTTTTCATTGCAATGCATTACAAGTGTTTTTTGAACTGACATAAATATGATAAATTTTTTCAATTAAATACTAAAGTGGATATTAAGCACATACATAATTGTATGAGATGAAAAGAATTCTACAATGGTTTACAGCCAGCCTGGAAGGCCAGCATTTTCTTTTTGGAAACTTGAATCTGTGAGGAACGTCTTGTATTTTGTCAAGAAGAGGTTGGAGCGGAAGTAGGATATATTTGGTCACATCTGTGTATATACCATGTTCAAAGAAATTATAATCAATATAACTCTTGATCTCTAGCAAAAAATCAAGTTTAGGGAATGAGGTTTAGTCTCTTGGTAATTATAAATTGCCAGAACCATATTTTTTGAACACGATATATACTGCTTTAGTAGTCGGAAGCTATTGATCAAAAATTTATTGACATGTAGTATAGATGGCTCTACAAGTATTCTCATACGACTTTATGGTTCAACAGATCAGATATAGTAGGCAAAAAAGGGCTTATGAGCAGTGAAATCAAGATCAATGTACCACCTCCAACTGCTACTACTTTACAAGGTTCAGATCAGACTATCATTGGAATACTGGCTGCATAGGTGGGGAACACATCCGTAATTAAGACCATAAATTAATAAAACGTCTAGTCGACGCTCCCTGTGTTACTAAGGACCTCCACAGCCTGCAATATCGAAGAAAGGGCGGATCTGTCCATATTAGATTGATACAATTGATGATTTCTCGAGCAAGCTGCCTAAGGGAATACCACCAAGAGCAGTATAGCCCAACAGCCAATTATATAAAACTGGATTCGAGATCGCCATTTAGATGCCAAGGCAAATACCACCATTAAAATGTGAGCATTCTGTTCTGCCAAGTAAGGTGTTTCTCTGTTGCTCTGTGTCGAAGATAGGAATATTATGAAATAATAAGATTTCCTTCCAAGGCCCGTCGAAGAAAAATCCGTGCCTTAAAGGGAAATCTGTCCCTCTGAAGACCTGAGGATCGTATAGAGAGATAAGAGAAACACCACACACATTAAAGATCTGAATAACAAGAAAATGGCGCGTAAGGTTCGAACATTTTGGAAGTGTTCCATTCTTTGACCTTGGCCACCCCCCTCTCCTCGTGAGACCACCTTCTTTCTGATTTACTGAAACCAAATAACGTATGAGGGTACATAATACACGTACTTACTAACTTTAGTATTGAACATTTATAATATCTTACTTAGTTTTCGTGAGTTTTGAGATATGTAACTCGAAAAGCTCTCGAAAAAAATTTGTAGCCACAACGCGTTCTTGAACAGATTCAAGCATATGTTGAAATCAGTATCAGAAAAGCTCACAACGTCATCTGGCAAAGATTGAAGGTTACAATGCAGTTTATTCGTTTATTGATCTGCAATTTACTTTTTTAAAAGAAGGTAAATTAATTAATGTAGCACAAAAAATTACTGCCATCAATTTTTATTTTTCGTCTCCAACTAACATATATGGTTCTCTGACGTATGTATTTTGTATTTTCGTAATTCATAAAAAGTTTCAAAAATCACTTTTGGGTTACTCATGTTTTTCTATATTAAATTGTATGACCGAATCAACGTTATTACTTTCAACTTGAGGTGACTTGATATTCCTATTTGAAAATTAGATTCATGATAGAATATATAATAATATAGAAGTATGTTCCTCAATACTCGTGGAATATCTATGCATCTATGCAATATAATGCATGAAATATCTTGAAAATATAAGACTGTCAATCTCCACTACTCAACAATCATCAATATCAAATCTTAAGTATGCAATTGAATTTGTACTATAATTCATGTTTATAATTTACCTTCCAAACTATTTCTGTTACTAATCTGAATAAACATGTTTCACAGTTTCTTAACGTAACTATATCTACCCACCGTTACATAAGAAAATGCAGTTGATTCATCGACCAATTTTTTTTATGTATATGTTGATAAATGTAAATTAGACATTGTCCGATCCAACATGGACGGCGCAAAAACAGATGATTTTGATTGCACAAATATTTCTTCACTATCAGAATTAAATTTCCAGCAGAATATTTCAGCATTAAGAAACAAGACTGACTGATTGTATCAATAAACGAACAGAACGCGTTGTGGCATTTATAATTTGCTAGAATTCGTTGAGAACTTCGCAGTTTGGATGAGCAGACAAAAAAATTGATTACATTTTTTTAATACTAGAAACGCTCTGAACGTCGTGAAAGACGATCTGATAGTGAAAGTGGATGAATTGACTGGAGAAATTGATATGCTCCGCGAAGAGATCCTCTCGTTGAATATGTCTAGGACGAAGTTGAGGGAACGAGTTTCAGAGCTGGAGGAAGAGATGAGGAAGTTGAAGGAAGCCAACGAGGCGAGACAGGAGGCGGACGAGGAGTCGGACGTGCCACTGGCGCAGAGGAAGAGGTTCACTAGGGTAGAAATGGCTAGAGTTCTCATGGAGAGGAATCAGTATAAGGTGAGGAATAAGTCGGCATTGGTATATAGAATCGCAGTTCGCAGTAGTATATTTATAAAGTAGAAACATTTATGACGCATCGTAAAATTATCTATATTTGTGAAAAATCTCACATCATCTCACGTACAATTTCAAATATAATTAGTAGTAATGAGATAAATTACACTTACTTATCTCCAAGAATCGCTCTCTATGGGGATGCCCATTGCCAACTTACGAAGTCAAAGGTTCTAACACAAATTGCTCTCTACAGCTAGACCGCCAGGCTATACTGACGAGTCTAGGCTAAGGACGAAACATGCATGTCTATAGCAGCTCTGATGTATAGTGGGCAGCATACTTATAAATTACATTATTATGTGCAAAAAATCTCATCATTGACTTTCGCAAAACTATATATACTAAATATGTCTACATGATTTGAAACTGAAGAGGCATATATATCATCAAATGCAGAAGATTCGGTTTGCCTCCAAATAGAATTTTTATATATCTTGATAAAGTAGTTCTATAAGCAGTGGCGTGGCATAATCCGTAAACGTCCGGTACGGAAATTCCACCGACACTGGATATTTCTAGGTGTTTTTCAGACTTAATATGCCACTGAACATTATCTTGCAGGAACGGTTCATGGAGTTGCAGGAGGCCGTCCGCTGGACCGAAATGTTGCGCGCATCAAAGAGCGATACGCCTTTCGAGAAACAGCACAACAAGAGCATCTGGCGGTTCTTCTCGAACCTGTTCAGCGGTGGAAGTGCGGGTGGTGCAGGGGGCTCAGATAGGCTCCACCGTCCGGTGATGCCGGCATCGTACCACCTGCGATACCAACCCGGCACTGGTCGGGTAGCGCCGGGCGTTAAGGCGTTGCCCAGGATAGCGGGGCCTGGAGGAGAGGACGTCGAAACTGGTACGGAATTGTGACAGCCGTTAGAATAAGTAGCAAACCTAGTTCTCGTTAACATTACAGTGACTTCACACGTTCAATTATGTACCTGCATGTCGAATATGGCGACCCAAAACGTGATATATATTTTTTAATGATATGTAATCTCTCATCCACATCCTAACGCACACCAAAAGCGCTTTGTCAAGATTAATTATATTCTCACATTGACGTTAGAATGGTGTGAACTGTAACTATATAGGAATAAATTCCCCGGCAGCTCATTCCAATTCCAATTCACCAAACGAATGACTGCTATGCTGATTCTTGCTTCCGCTTTGATACCTTGATTAACTATTTATTATTACACAAATAATGGAAAGTTATATGAAATATTTCGAGATTACATAATATCTTGAACCAGTAACTGTTGTCAATTACGGCTGTGATACAAATATAGCGGTGAATATGTAGATTCTGCTTACACTCACTAAAAATATAATACTTGAGTGTTGAAGTTTAATTAATTTACATACTGAAGTTTCGCAAATAGAAGACGGCTCAGCGACACACGTTTCATTATGATTAATGGCATCAGCAGGCTGACAGTCCATAGCTCATTGTTAAGGCGGAGTTCGCTTGGTTATTATCAAATAATTATGTATATGAAACTGTTAATAATTTCGACTAGGTCGATAGTGTAGTTTTCTATCTGTCTTAATTACTACTTGCTAAAGCTAAATATTCCAGATGAATTAACAAGATAGGGTAACAAGAGTTATATTCAGGAGCCTTACACCTTTTCTGAAAGCCTAGATATCTAGTTTCTGGATATTCATGTCAACGCAGCTGGAGTAGACAATAACATGGACCATCATTCTGACTGAATACATATAGTGCAACTTGCACCTAAGCCGTCTGATTTGTGAATCTTTGCGTGGAAATACATCAACCTTCCTCAAATATTTGAAAATCAGCATTGATACAATGTTAAGAATAATTTTGTATATATTTTAATGTTTTTACTAATGATTTATGAAGCGTAAGTAACTTTTTCTTACATATTCATCGCCAGAAATCTGATTACAGCAGGTATTTTAATAAGTAGTTACTTAGTCATTGAAGCACGTAGATGAAAAAAAACATTTAATTCATAATAGGTAATTCAATATAAAGCTATTTTAATGTGATGACATAAAGTACCTCCTAGTAATTCAAAGACTGATAGTATATAATTTTTTGAAGGTAAATTTAAAAAAAATAAAAATATAAATTCTAGGTTAAACGTTTTGTCTTTGGAGTATACACTTTGCGGATTGTTTTCAGATCTAGCATTTTGATAGCAATAGTGCAGTATATCCGTGAACTCAATATTATCTTTTTAATTTAATTTTTCACCCTATCAACGATATAATTTGTTTCTAATTTTCAATTTGTTGGTACGCCACTCATAAGGATGATTACATAATACATTCACAATGTACAACACTGTTGCTACCTTTCTGCAGTTTTCTTGATTTGTAGTTCTTTCGTGTTGGTTGCTGTTATATCTACCAAGGTGCATATTTATTCTGAAATTAACTACTGCTACCCTTTTATATTGTAACAATTTTTCTTTCAGCGGTACTACCCGTATTTATGATAATGTTTTAATGAGTCATAAGACTACAACTTGCCCCTACTTTAGAAATAGAGCTAGTAGTTATTACTCGTTCGCAAAATGGATGAACTAGTGCTCTCACAATAGTCGTTTCGTGAATTTATAAATTTAAAAAAAAATGCATTAGTCCTTACTCGTACGTTTCATCGAAAAAATGTTAAATGGCTTTTACTACCATTGACGAATCCTGATTTTTATGTCATTTTGCATCATAACTTTGCATATACTATATCTAGATATGTGAAACTTACAAGACTTAATAAAAGTAGAAATGATATTTAAATTTGTAATGCCTTAAACTTGTATTCCCATTTCGTCCACGTATCGTATCTGACTGATTTCTTTTAGTCTCAAGCACCTCGAATAAGTCAGTCAAATATGACCATATTCTTCAATTCTATCAAGATTTTTAGTTTTACAACACAATGTTGTGTCATATTTCATACCAAAAATAGAGTTTAGTTTTATATAACATTAAAAAAAAATATTTCTATTTAAATATCGCAGGACAATTTCGAAATTGACTTTTTCAAGCCTAGTTGAAAAATGGAAAACAGGTAGTATAAAATGCTACCCATCAATTAGTTTTATCGTGGATATAATCTTCATAGCAAGATCAAGACGTGTGGTCCCGTTAGGAATTACACATATTCTTTAAAATATATACTACCGTTGTTCTGCGAAACACTTGTTGATTGCTGCATATTCCTAGTTATCACCCACAGTTTTATTAAGTTATTACACTATAGAATGGGAGTGTTTTACATTGTTTTTTTACGTTTGTTGGATTCTAGTTAAACGATCTAAACTTTTAATAACCTCAAATATATTCGTACATTTCTAAAATTCAAAAGATTTATACTATATTGTTTAGATAGATCTGTTTTCCAGTCTTCAGTTGCCAAGCCAAACCTATAAGTCTAAACTAGTCTTAATCTCTAATGTTGTTACCCAGCTGAGTTGTGATTGTTGTATTATAAATACATATTTTATTTATGTACATATTTTGTTTTATTATATTATACGATGCAAGCCAGTGCTATACAACCAAGATAGAAATGCCAACATTGCTTTTCTTTTTGGTCTATGTGTACATGTTAAAGTCCCCATCGCCAACTTGGTTTTATAATACTGCATTACACTTATGGTATGCACGAGGGAAAAATAATGTTATGAAAGAAAAAGAATACAAAGAAAAAATTGATTGAGAGTAGTTACTGAATTGTAAGTAGTGCTGAGGTAACTCTAACGATAAATGATTCAGCGTTTCCGTTTTAGGTCCCGACAAATTGGCGGTTCGCAAAGCAATGGAGCGTAGAGAGCAGTACAGGCAAGTTAGAGCTCATGTGAGGAAGGAGGACGGGAGGTTGCAAGCATATGGTTGGAGCTTGCCAGGAAAGGTGAGCATTTGAAGCATATGAATACAACACCAGACACTTGAAATAAAAAAAAACAGACTTTTCCATACGGCATCTTTGGTCGTTGAACATGTTTTGCCTTCCATGACAATTATAAGGTTCGATCAGGGGTCTGTTGTCAGTAGCCGCGGCTGGAAATCGTTTTCGAATGAAACACTGACACTACTATACCTGGAAAGAGGATTGGGTTTTTAGGTAGTGCACCTAATATCATGGATATTCTGTATGTGATAAATGGAGTATCCACTTGTTTAGACATCACGTCTGATCGGCAATCAGAAAGTGTGGGTTCGATGCCTGCAGTGGGACAAGTTCTTTTCCTGAGTTTATAAATGCAAATATGTATTTTAAGCCTTATATCGGAACATTTTCTTTGCCGTAAAGTGAGCTTATTATGCTTGACTATTGGTGATTATTGTCTGTTACTTGTACAGTGCACCACTACCCCAGGAATACCAAGCAGCAGTGGAGGTGGTGGAGTACCGGTCCCAGTTCCTGTTTATTGCCGCCCTCTGGCGGAAACCACTCCTGGAATGAAAATTTGGTGTGCAGCCGGTGTTAATCTACAAGTAAGTAGTAACGAGATAAGAGACCTTACAAATTTTGATTGAGGCTTCCTCACATATGGATGCGAAAAAAATCTGATACAATAGAAAAGAAAGTTTGGATTAGTGAAATTTTATGTCTACATCAAAACACTTTCTATTTTATCAGTTTTATATGGAGTACCTACCCACAGTATTAATTACATTACTATGAAACACTATTATAATATCAAAAGTGCAAAACAATTTCCAGCTAAACCACGATAAACAGATAACAGCTGGTCAAGTTATAAACAAATTAACGTTATAGCCACCTTAAGCAAAGTTCACCGAATACAAATAAAATACGACCCTAAGAGAATATTTCCGATTTTAGGGTGGTTATACGAAAGACGGCGGTCTGATGGTAGGCGGCAGTGTGTTTTATTCCACCCCGAACGACCCCAAACACCAGCCAACTTCGACATCGGAGGCCACCTCCCCCCAGTCCGAGATGGAAACGCTAGACCGCGAGTTGGAAGAGAGCCGCGAGGGGGCTCTACTTGAAACAAAGCTCTCCTCCCTAGTGTGGATCTGCACCACCGCCCAGTCCGCTACCATCGTCACCGTCATCGATGCCAACAATCCGGCCGAGCTGTTGAACAGCTTTGGAGTATGCTCGAATAATGTGCTGTGTATTGCCAGTGTACCAGGTCAGTTCATTTTTCAGTTGTCTCATATCATGTTTGCAATGACTCGACTTATTGAGATGTCGGGTTCACGTCTCATTCATAAATGTGTTGCCCGCAGTTCGTAGTTCACTCAGATCGACAGAAAATTTATAAACTGCTGTGGTTTCATATAGTGGTCTAATAATCTTGTGTCTGTTTTAAGAATTTCCAATCTGTAATCAATTTTGGGGTATGCATTTGAATGAAAATGGTAAAAAAAATAGTAAATGATTTGTATAGTTTTTTTGGTAATCACATTTGCACTAGGTTTCATGGGTTTTTTACGGCAAACTTAGGATTGCTCATTGAAAGATGATTCTACTGTGCTCCTCCGTTTCCACACAATTCAACCGGTTTCTTTATCATTCCATTTAACAATTATTTAGTCACTATACATTCCATTCTTATTTTCCCTGTGATGATCAAATTTTGCTTGCGACATTTTGAAACCAACATTAAATTTCAGGTGCTAGTCCTAGTGATTATTTCGAAACTATTCCAAAGACGGAGAGCATGAGTGATATTCAGATAAGTAAGGAATCTACAGATAGTAGGGATATAAAGAATGAAACTAGTGAAGCGGAAGGACCACAGAAACCTGAGGCTAAAGCTTCTGAATCCAAGCCAGCTGAAGAGACTAGTCAGGAAGTTAACGCGAGTCCGATAGCTAAACGAACTCTAGAGGAGCAAGAAGAAGCTGCTGTGGTAAGTTTGAGTGACAAAAAAGGTTATTTTTTTAAACTGTTCTAATCAAGTCAAAATCATACCTACCAGGGTAACAACTAACTCAGTTTTAATAAATTCAAATATTTCTTTGAAATATCCGGATGCCTCTGTGCATTCTGTCTCTGCATCCTCTGTCTGTAAGGTAGAGAACCCAGCCAGCTAGATTATAGTTATATTTCAATTTGCAAATTTTGCATCTAGTGAGGTATCTAGTGGTAATTTTATACAGTCGTCTATTTACTCCAGCTAGTACTGGTACTCGATTGTACGTTACCTAACATTTGCGTTTGGATATATTTGCTCACAAGGTATTATGACCGAACGGATTGAGACGTCACGACGGAAACCTGGATGTTGGTTCGATCCCTATCAGTACCAGATTTTTTCAGACATTCTAATGCATGTCTGAACTAGCTGTTAAATCTTATTTATTTGTCTTTGGAAGTTGTTTTTGAATATGAAAAGTAATATACTGAATAATTATTTGGAGCTTTTTGTACAGCACGAAAATGAGAGATGAGAAAAACTATTAAACTAAAAAACCTTTTGGAACGTGATAATTTTGCTTAAAGGTAATTTCAGTGTGACATTATGTCAATGACACTCCGAATTGTAAAAAATAGATTATCCAGTTGACATATGCTTGTGGAAACGATTCATTTGACACATTTCACTGATTGGTGGAACTTTGGGACCTTTCCAAGAAAATATGGAGTTTCGCGGAATTCGATTTAGTGATTATCGATGTCGTTTTACCCAACAAGACTATATACAATGGACACTTAATTTTCAGCTAGGAAAAATAACTTACGTAGAGAAGAACGAAACGGCTGTAAATAAACGAGATAAATACAACAAGGCTGAAACAGCGCTCAGCGAAGAGAAGTCAAAGATTAGCATTAGGTTAGACGAGACCTGCACTACATGTGATACTACGTTAGAATCTGAAACGGAAAATACATCAGACACGTCAAAGGCAGAAGTTACATCCGAAAAAAAGGACTCTAGTCCAAAGAAGGAGACGGAAAAGGAAAAAGACGAGCCGCAGACCCAAGAAGTAATGTCCAGTGTCCTGCCCACTATGTGGATGGGTAATGAGAAGGGATACATCTACGTGCATTCATCAGTCTCGAACTGGGCGATGTGCCTTCATTCTGTCAAGATGAAGGATGCTGTCATAGCTATAGTGTGAGTTACAACCTTGTAGAGAAAGAATGTCGCTTATGAATCTTACTCTGTAGTTATTTTTCTGTTCCATTATATATTCTATTGTCGATGGTTAACACCACATACGATTGATTGAATATTTTCAATAACATGTCGGCTGCCTTTAGATGAACCATAAGTTTTTCTCCTGGTTTTCCTCTTGTTTGTTCTTGGATCTCGAATGGGCAGATATTGTATTGTAACCTTGAGATCAATCTGCTGTATGTTTCGTTCTATCTCATAAGCCAGGTAGCATTTTAATGTGGCAGTGCGTATTCCTTGTTTTCTATTCAGCAACAATGCAGATGTGTCGATGTGGTGCCGATCCGACTGTTCCGATATCAGACAATTATGTTTACTCAAAAATGAGTTTGGATCCCATTCATTTATATTTTATACTGTACCGTTCCACATCTAGTATGCCCAATACAACCGATTCAAATTATTGAATTAGACCAACAAATATGGACGCAATCCAAAACCGATCCTTACGTGAACTCGATGATTTGAAACCGGTCTGATCAGATGGACCCATCTCCATTATAAAACTGTTTCTTTCAGTGAAACGTTTAGATTTTTATTAAAATCACCATCGCACTGTCAGATTTAACTGCTAACAAGGCTACCCAGATTACTTGCCAACTAGCTAACTAGTCCTATCATGGATACAAAACTAGACCTCTCAAATCTAGCATACTATCTATTATGTCTATCTATTTTTCTATTAAATTATTTTTTCATTTGTTGTGTCTGTCTTAGGGGAATTGGAATTATTTTTTAGCGCCTGCATTTACACTAGTGTTAAGGGAAACCCCCACAAAACCTTAACCGTCGCCGTCAAAATGTCCTTAAGATATTTCATGTTATAAACTATTTTATTTCTTAAGATATTTCACGTTTTTAAGACATCTTATTCCTTAAGCTATTTCATTCTTCTTAATACATTCTATAACTTAGGATATTTCAGGAGTAAGTTAACCTAGAATACAAATAGATGGAAACTTATAGTAGAGTATCGATAAAAATTGAGCTTAAAAGATCAGTCTGTTCATACTACATGTATTTTATTAGTACAAGTATGAAGTACTCTCATTCTATTGTCGTTGCCAAATTTATTATCAGTATCTAGTAAGTGTTTGGCAAAATTTGATCTTTCTGGATGGTTGTTTTTGAAGTCACCAGTACATATTGTGAGATATTCTGTTATTACATATCAAAAAACTGTTTTATCCACCATTCGAATTCCAGCCAGAAACCCCCTTTTGGTGTGAAGAAACCTTAGGAAAAAGCTTTTGATGTGAATGTCGGTATTTGCTTGATAATTTGTTTTTTTTTTTCATTTACTGCAACAATTCTACCGAAATGTACATTATTGCAGACCATGTTCCTTGAAGGTAACTTTAACTATACATTAAAACTAGAACACTAGAGGTATGTCTTATTCTACCTAAATTATTCAATTGCCAGACACCTCAACGGACGTGTGATAGCTGCTCTGGCTTGTGGTCAAGTGGCGATCTTCAGCCGCAACGCGGAAGGAGAATGGGACCTTTCTAGCTACCATCTGGTCCAGTTAGGTTTGCCCCATCAGTCGGTGATTCAGCTGACTGTTGTCGGTGATAAAGTGTGGTGCGGATACAGAAATAAAATACATGTACTACAGCCTAGCGAATTAAAGGTCATACACACACTGGAAGCACATCCTCGAAGGGAAAGTCCTGTACGTATTTTTCACAGAGTTTTATAGAATTTCACTGCAATCTGTAATAGGGACTGAACTAATATTCAGAAAAATTAGAAAGAAATGCTTGTCGCAAGTGTGGATCGAACTCAGATCCTCCTGCATTCTAGCCAGACTATTGACCTGTGGCGAGCTGCCACACAGAGCGGCAGATATGCTATGGAAGGTACATCCTCTGCGCAATTATTCCCAATTTTCTAATCTGTACCAGTGACTGATACTATCTCCAATTGAAGAATAGCGCGCGGAGGGGGTGGTGTACCTTCTATAGCGTATTTGCCGCTGTGTAGCAATTCGCCATAGCTGTATAGTTGAAAACACCTGCCTAGTATTCAAGGGGTTGTGGGTTCGATCCCTACTGACTATAAATTGTTATTTCTCATTAGTCTAATTATTAGTTTTAGTATTTATCAAAAATGCATCTTCATTAAACTATATATGAATAACAAAAATTAAGTTGACAACTTGATGCATATGTTTCTTAACCTGTGCAAACTAATTGAAGGTGTAAATTTTCTCAAAAAGTGTCCACACTCAATAAGTGGAGGAATAACATTATCATTATGGATCAACAACATATAAAACATTAAATCAGAAATAAATGTGATGTTGAACGAAACAGACGAGTTGGCCATTACCATATTATTTTTACATTTTCTTCTCATATTTTCAGGTGAGACAAATGGCATGGTTAGGAGAGGGTGTTTGGGTCTCTATTAGGTTGGATTCAACTCTTCGTCTATACCATGCTCATACCTATCAGCATTTGCAAGATGTTGACATAGAGCCATATGTTAGTAAAATGTTAGGTATGTGCTTTATAGTATTATTGATATACAGTATATCTCAAACCAAGAATTACGGAACGGGTTTGTGTGGAACGGTCCAATTTCCGACATTTCGGATAACGTGATGTAATACAAATTTCAAAAGTGGTCTATGAAAAGAAGTAGACTTGAGAGCAATGCTATCAATACAACTTATCAAATATAATTTAGTGATGTTGATATAACAATGGCAATTCATACATATGACTGCCAAAATATAGAATGTAAAGTAAAATATTAGGACATAGATTCAACGTCCAAAATATAGAGTGAGAACTTTCGAGTCCCATCATAATGAGTTTTTTGACGAGTACCGACTACTGAGTATTTTGAGTACTGAGTACAATTTTGAGTACAACTTGCTCGAGTACTACCCACCTCTGCTAATTGTTAATGAAGTTGTCCAACAATGAGTTTTTAACAGATCCAACAATATTTCATCTTTGGGCAGTGTAGTACATATTAAGGCAACGTCGTCTGATTATCCTATTTATAGAGCTGTTGACGGTCTTTGATGTTCAGAAACTTCATGTCGGAACTAACATAAAATTTCGTAAGCTATCGCTTTGACACAAGTGGTTTAATAATGGCGGGCAATAGTATTCCTTCAGTGCCTTACTCTTGTCGCGTCCACTTTGCGCAGATAATGAGAAAAATTCCGTCCGTCAATATTTTTCCTAAAAATGAATTGTTTCTAGGAACTGGTAAATTAGGCTTCTCTCTGATCCGCATCACAAGTCTATTGATCTCATCGAACCGGTTGTGGATCGGTACTTCGAATGGCGTGATAATCTCGGTACCGCTAACCGACAGTAGCTCCAACAGCGTGGTGGGGGCCATTGTAGCCAGGGGCTCCCTCCCAGGTGCTAGTGGTAAGATGGCACCTGTCCCTGGAAGTTTCATACCATACTGCTCCATGGCCCACGCTCAACTTAGTTTCCACGGACACCGGGATAACGTCAAGTTTTTCGTTGCTGTACCAGGTAACGGAGGTGAGTGATAGAATGGACATGCTCAACTACAGTAATCCGCCCATATAATTTAGATATAGTGTAGGTAATCACAATCAGCCACTAGGCACATGATGATCGAAAATATTGTACCTACTGTAATGATGAACGTATTAGAATAACAAAAAGATGTGTTGTTTAACTGAATCTTGACTGTGTATAAGCGATATTGTATGACACATTCTCACGCGATATTCAAAAAATGATTGACTGTGTTTTCCAAGTAATAGTACTTCCAGTTTAGAAATAAACATTTGGATCGGATTTTGCAACGTTTGATCTTCAGGAATAAAATTTAACAACAATGAGGAGATTTAAAAACTGAATAACTAACAATTGCAAACTTTTCATGCTTTTCAATATTTCCTTCAAGTGAATCAACAATTTCACAAGCAGATCAAAGTATTCAATAAACTAATGCTACTGCACTGCAGTCCTCTAGACGAAAGTAAACTTCGCCATTAAATTCCATACGTGTAAAAAATGTATTGGTTTAAATTTCTCTCAAACATTCAGAATATAAAAATTTACTATATTGAGTAATTACACAGTTCGAAAGTTTAAAGACATCAAGTAAATTGAGATATCTACTTCCCTGTACCATCAACCCCCAATATTAATTATTCCAAAGAATTTGTAAATGATCAGGGGCCTCAGAAACGTCCGAAAACGTACGACGTGTCTTTTTCAGTTCTTCAACTACTCCACCACCACTGCACCGATTCTCAAAAATAGTTTGTGATGTGTATCGTCATAAAACATCAAGAAAGTATGTTTTGATGATCAATGTCGCGATATGTTGCGCTGCCCATACATATAATATATCTATTTTCCCATATTACAAACACCTCTTAGCGTGGGAAGTAAAATTGACTCAATAATTTCCGTGCTATAATAATTTCGTTTTCCGTTCGAAATTATTTTTCTCTGTATAGAATTTCATTTCAGGTATGTGTTTTTTGAGCTCGGTCATTTTCAAAATTAGAAAATAATGACTAATTCGAAGATATAGGTAGAACATATGAATATGGAGGCGTCAAAACGTTTCATAAATGTTTGATAGATAAAGGTCCTTTCAATTTCTCCACACAGGAATGAGCGCTGCATCCACACCATCTGAAGCTATGTCAGCTTCGGTATCATCATTTGGAAACGCTCTAAAGCTACCCAGCGCAATGCTGGTTATATCTGGTGGCGAAGGTTACGTCGACTTCAGAATTGGTAAGTGGAAAGTACTAGCTTGCAACCTGAAATACCGGTTATACATTGGATCCATCGAACATAATATAGTTCTTGAAAGACACAATTTTCACACATTATTTCATATCTGACCTACCACAAAGGCAGAGTCTACGTACGAACGTGGCCGAGCCTACAGGGGGCGACAGCGTTGCCACATTTCTTATTGACATCTAAAAGTGGTCTACTTTCTCTAGATATGAAAAAACGTTGCTGTAAATCTAAAATTTCACTCCCAAGTTCTTTTGTATAAAGTTCCTGTTCAGTCTCATTCTTAGTCTTAATCTATTGTTCAGTACACTAGCTATTACGAAAAACGCTCCACTAAAATCTTTTTACCGCAGCTGCTCAACTTAGACTTTGAATTCCTAAAAGACTGTGCTGTAGATAGATTTGAGATTTTGCAGACTTGTTCCATATCTGTTTATTGCCATGGAAACAAATTTCATGCAAATCTATAGGAAATGGGTTCAATAGAAATAACCACCTTAATGACGTCCATGCCTCCTTTTGATCTGAAAAGCATATGTTATATAAAAATATAATTGATACTTCTTGAATACGATTGATAACTGGATAATATAATGGATCCTTTGGATAACTTATGCTGAAATGCTTCTTACGCTTTCTCTACAAGCATGTATACGCACTATACCTACACTGTATGCTTTTTGGTAGATATGTATCTGTGATGATATCAAATTCCAAGGATTCCTGGGAATGAATTTATTGGATGTGTAAATAACAATACTATTTACGACTGTGGAAATAATCTTACCGTGTGCATGGTCGATCGGTGGTGATTTAAGTTTCTGCTGCTGCTGTCATGTGTCAATTGGGTCATCGAGAAGAATAGATCTATATGGTTATTTGTTAAAAAAATAATAAGATTTAATTTTGAATAGATCGTGTTACAGGTACAAGCTATTTATATATGCAGAAATTATTTGTGACATACAAAATATTCATCTGTCTAACTAAATACAACAAAATGAAACAAATATGTATATTTTGAAAGTTAGCAGTAAAACATTTGTAATTAATTTGCATAAATTAAGGAATTAAAATTCATAGAATACTTCGAATCTATATTGTATAACCGGCTACTACTATAGAAGTATATTTTAGCTAGTTGCAAAGCAAATATTCGCGCATTAGAAGTTCGTAGTTTTATTTTGCTAGAAGTACATTACAGTTTTTACAAAAGACTGTGATCACTTGGAGATCCAAAAACCAGCTCTTTTTTTCCTGAAATTCGTTTCTCTGCTATATGTCTTGTTCCTTTTTTCTACTTTAATGTTTCAAAATGTACTGTACTGGGTATAAAGACGTTTCTAACTAAACTTTTCTTCTTTCATTACTAACAGAATGTCTGTCTTAAATATGTATATACATACGTTGCATAACTATGTTACCAATTTATAGAAAGACATAGGACTTGTTAACATAGAAACAACCTTTTTTTCGTTAGTCATTGAATGCTTTATTTTTAAGAATCTATTTTCCTAATTTAGCACGAGACTTTGCATTACCCATCATTGTAAACAAGAACCAAATTATATATCTTCAATGCATATAGAAATTTTAGTTAAGAATGATGATCGCAAGTACTATATTATAACCGAAGCCCTCACAGATCCTTCACAAAATGATTCATTAAAATCCTGAAGCTTACCCCGGTAGCTTTGAAATATTGCTCACTTTTTTGGTAAACTTCAGTACCTTCTATTGCTTTACTTATATTCGGATAAACACCTTCAAACATTGACCAGATATGTTACTTTTTTGGTGCATAATTATGATGCGTAGTGAAGAAAGAAGGAACGGTTGATTATATCAACACTGCAAATGCAGCTTCTATATCTGTTTAGTAAGATAATTATTTTCATAGCATTGGAAGTTTAGTTTCTAATTAAGATAGATTATTGTAGGTGTCAGGTTACAACAAATAATAAGCTGAGTAAATTCGTTGTTAAAATACTATTATTTATTCAACATGGAAATTTATTATCAATGGTCAACAGTACTGTATTCGTTTAGATGTTTCAGTAGCTTTACTGGTATTACACAAAACACATTTTCACCAAGAAATGAAAAAAAAAAGATTTAAAAAATGTATTGTGATTTAATCGATCACTTTTTTATACATTGTACCTAGATTTTTTTGATGTCAACTATAAGGCCACTTAATTTCACCAAAACACTTCCATGCATTCAACTACGATTCAATTAAATAAAAAATACAAAACAATTTGTGTATGAGATAAATACGTATAACAGTCGCCACGATTTTCTCGGATGATTCACACGTTGAGTAGCATGTAGAGTGGAAATTTGGTATTAATTTTTTCATCAGGAGTTAATTCCTCTACTTGATAAAGAAAGTGTCAGATTACTAATTTACTTTTTTTTATAAAAAAATTAAGAACGCTGAAATACTATCATGAAGTAATGATCCCGTTTCTAAGCTTGCTGTAAATTATACAAGAATAATTACCTATGAATTGATGGCTATTTACAGAAGACGATAATGAACCACAAGATGGCGCTTCACACCTTCTAGTTTGGCAACTAATTAACGATATTCCTGGGAATCCTTTGGGGTAGGTTTTTATTTTACTAAGGGGTTATACGCACTATCAGCATTCCGTATCACGCTGGTGAATGGTATTATTTTAGGATAGCTTTTTGATAGTATGCTAGATAAAATTAAAGTAACGATTTTTTTCCGTTCAATAAGTTTTTTCATCGCTGCTTTCAATTTTTACACGAAAGCTTATAAATGTGTCACACAATCACATATTGAGAATAAAAATGGATGATTCGCCTTTTGGAGATAGAATTTGCAAATTGAATTGTTGACACAAGATAGTATTTAAATCCCACCTTTTTGGGTATTATGGTGTGACACGGCTTGACTTCAAGAGACCTAGCGATTTGCGTAAATTTGACTTCTGCACCTCCATGACACAATGACACGCAAATGGATGCGGTTCCATTTGTGCTTGGTGCCAAGGAGACTAACATATGTCATAGTGGATTGTTTGACGCAGCGCAATAACAATCGCTTTCATGCCCTTATATATTAGAAAATTGGTTTAGCACTTTACATTGGTAAAACTAAGTAGTGTTTCTATCAACGTAAATGAACTTGAAAAAACGTTACCTTTATTTTATGCGGCATCGTAGAAAACTAAGCGTATTGCCATGTAATTGTAATACATGTTTTACAAACAGGGGATGGAACGGATGCTAGCGAATGCCCATGGTGCCCCCAGTGGGTTGATTTGCAAGGGAAGTCTATAGATATAATTTTTATTTTACAATACCTAATAATACTTTTATGCAGAAGAAATTATATAATTCATCAACCACATTCTGGACTATAATGCATTTGATGTATGTGAAGTTTCTGATTTTTCAAAATTCAAATGCATTATTCAAACTGCAATTCGGCAGTGCTATACAACAAATGATTTGTAAAACTTAAAAAAAAATAAAAATAATTGTTGTCCTACCTTTGTTCCATGCTATTCACTAAAGATAAAAAGATACAGCATATTCTATGCAAATAATCTAAGTTTGGACTTTATATATTTTTTAAATAAAAGCTAAAGTTATAAAAATAGAATCTTGTATTTTTAAACCTAAAACAAATCTCTTGTCTGTGTGTAACGTGAGTGATCCTATGTTGAATGTTGGTTGAATAATCGGAATGGAGCTGCTTTTTGCCTGGTATCTTAGAGATTCTGCATCAAAGTTAAAGTATTAATCTTTTAGTGCTAGCTTAGAGCTTGATGTAGCAAAGCAATAATCCTATGCTTAATAATACCCATTTCACGCAGTTTGATACAGTCATTCTGATCGCTTGCTTCATATCTGTGATAGTTAGACAGAGGCTTCGAAAACATTAATCATATTAAATATATTTGTCAGATTGGGTTATACTTATGTGAGAATATTTTTGATTTTTTCAAACAGGATGCTGACATGGTCAAAAATACCTTGCAAAAGAATAAAGGACTGATATATTTGACAATCGGAAAAGTTTTATATTGCTGCGTTCGTTGTAATACCTTATAATTGATGTAATTACTAAAACTTATCCTGTGGTTGTCTCTCTGATTCATTAAATTTTCCGTTCGCCGTTAATTGAAACCACATATATGAATGAATATTTGTTTCTTGATTCCTAATAAAAATCTCACAACAGGTGATGAAATGGAGGATAGCATGATAAGTACAGCAGAAGCAGGCATTATCGAAACGTCAGCTCATCCTCAGACAGGTGAACTTAACCATCTGATCGTCTGGCAAGTCTCGACCAGTTAAATTGAATCTGTGGAAGATGATGTGTCAAAGTGATGTACGAAGAAATTCGTATCTAGTCCACAGATCTGAATAGGGGAGAACAATCACTTCATAATTATTACAAATATGCTCTCTTAGAACTCTCCCGAACTTAAGTAATTATTTTTTAGAAAAAAGATGTATACATAAAAGGAATTCAGAACGACATACACATATGAAAGATACACAACACACTGGACAAGTTGAGATGAAGCACCTAGATCAAGGAGTGTATATCTCAAGTTACCCAAACGTTGTCTTATCATAAATTTTTCAAAAATGAACTTGACCATTAGATATGTTTCGCATGTTGGATAAACTGAATTATTTTCACTTGTAAAACGTGAGTAAGTCTTTGTCTCCAAAAATGCTTAAACCATGTCAAGAGCAAAACGCATCTTAAAACCTTAGTTTACATTAACATTCCATTCTGTGAAATTGGACAATTTAAAGTAGAACTGTATGTAGTTGAATCTAACAAATGAATGTACAGCATATGTTCATATGAAAATTGATTCGATTCTCTCCTGTTCTATTTCTGTCATCTTATTTCTAGATTTAATGGTTTTGTCACCTATACATGTAACCATTGACTATATTCATCTGTTTTTGTTTGGTAAATTGTATATTACTGATTTTAACTAGAATTTTGTTGTCTAAAATATGCTTTTTAGATGTATATAGAATACATGGCATTATCGGCGTGTTTTAGACAACTTTCACGCTTGGAAGTGCAGTTGGGTCGTTTATGCAGTTCTAAATTTAACGTATATAGTGTACATCACTATATGAAAAAAAATCCTCATTATCGCAAGAAATGAAGTAAAATATTTTGCATAAACCTTTTTAGATAAAATGTTAAGTGCAATTGCAATTCGTAATATTGTTTCTTTTTATTTGATTGACATTCAATATCAAATTTTATTCTATATGGCGAAAATGCAGGTGTTTACTATCAAGCCGCATAATATATAAACATTCTAAAGTAGCAATAAATCTTGTAACTAAACATGAACATTCATTCAAAATTACCTAATGACCCTAATGTCAAAAAGAGGACGTTCATTATTTTAGGCCACTGGTTGAACCTTCCTCTTTTCTACCCAAGATCAGGTGAATTGTCCAACCAACTTAATTTGTATTTCTTCTGTCTCATTCCAATAGATACGATTTGTTTAATACAATTGTCGAGTACCGGATTGATGTTTTTCATTATCATTGTGTTGATATTTCACAAATTGCGCACAAATCCTATTTTCATCTCTACATAGTTCCATTTCCAGCCTAAATATATGCCTCAAGAATAGAGTTGCAGTTTTTTTTGAAAAATTGCTACAATTTTATGTGACAATGAAAACTGATTTCAGAGAATTCAGAAAATTCTGCTGTAAATTTCTTACATGTGAAATCAGAAATGGTCATTTTTATAATATAATTTATTGACAAAAGCTGACATATTATTGGCTATATGGGAAATATATTCTTCATAATTCTCAAGCATATGAGCCAATAAGTACATTTTTAACAGGTTGTACATATTGAAAAATCAATTTTTTTCTCTTTATTCAGTACAATTACATCATTTTTTGTGATACTTCAACTGAGGTGTATTTTCAGTAAGCTTTATATTAGATCAATTTTAACTTAATCTTTGAGCAATGTACCGTACTATATATATATTGTAATATGACATATGTATATTTATAAATTTTTTCTTTTTGTTGATTACATGTGTAACTGTAAATCATTTATTTATAATATTTATTTACATTTCTGCCGGCGTAGTAGTTTCTTTTTGAAATATATACATGGAACTTGCTTTAAGGGAATTGTTTTATTTTTTCAACAAATACCAGGGATAAATTAAAAAAAATATTTGTCATTTGGCAACAAATGATCCCAGACTGCTTTATTAGGGTCGCCTATGTAGCAAGGGCATTCCTGAAGAGCAAAAAACCCAAGAGAAAATTCGTACTGAACATGAAAATATTTATCATCTCCCAAACTTCTACACAGGGTGTGGTCTGAACCCCCTAAATACATGCCTGCTACATGTTGATATGGCATGATCAGATTTGTTATGCCTAAGGCTTTTTATAATTTTTACCAATTTTATGATTACAGACCTAATAGCACCTCAATCTTAAACTTTTGACAGAGGCTATTTCTATTTATCTTCTATATTCAATGTCACTTGTAAAGATTAGTGTACCTGAAAAAATGAACAATGTAGAATGCGTTATAATTACACAACTTTTAATGTACATGATGGAAGAGTTTCATCAAGTAAGAGCATCTACAATCTACATGAAATATGAAGAATGTCAACTAAAAATTATCTACCTATTGGTGATAGAAGCTTTAGATAATAAAGCTAATGGTTTACCTTCATACAGATATATAATAATGTGTACTTAACACATAGTTTTATTTGTGAAACTTTGTGTTAAGTACACAATTATTTTATCTGCATGATCAAAGAGTTCCACTACAAGCATCTACAACCTACATAATAGTTTACCATGTTACCTGCAAACTTCATGATTAATGATATAAGGATCATAATTCGACTAAGTTGTAATGTAAAAGATGATTCATGAACTATCGCAGTTCAATATGCTATCAAATGATCATAACAATCTGTGTAACATAAGGTTTTTCAATTTATTTAGAGCTTATACATGTAAACACAACAAGATTGTATCGGAAGAGTACTTAGTACTAAATGGGCTAATGTTCTTTTGACACCATATGCCGCAGTAGATTATTAATAAATTTGTCTATTTTTCGGACATCTTGCGCGATTTCAGTCTTGAACTGCAAACACTGAAAAAACAAAATACATTAATGCGTGAACATTCAATGAAAAATATTTAATTACCACTACATCATCGGTCATTTTTAATATTAGTTGGTTCTTTGAATGCACATATTTCATTGTATATCGAACTTTCCACGGTGATTGTAAGTACAGTCTTTCAGCTTCTTTCTCGAAATCTTCCCATGAGTTCAAATAAGTCATTTCTGTTATTCTTTTGGAATAATTAATTAATAATTAAACATGTTACCCTACAACTCATTCTTAGAAAAAACATGAAAACCACAGAATATATAAGGTATGAAAACAACTAACTGACACTTCCACGTTTCAAGACGTTACAAGTCAAGAGATGTCAGGTATCACAGATCAAAGAAAGCACAGAACATATATAGAAAAAAGTCAATCATTTTAGGCATTTAATCCAAGACCATACTTGATCACCTGACTTAAAATCAGTTTTGCGGTTTGTAATACTTTAACTGCAAATTCCAGACAGTTTAATAGTATGGAGGCGTAGTCTTCTTCTGTTTCCTTTCCAATGATCCTACCGATAGACCATGTTTTGTTTTCAAAATATTTGTAAACAAAGCAATGTGTGTTGGTCAACGACCATCAAAAAACCTAGACCTTTCCATTGACGGTTCACCATATTCAGTGGTCATTTTGAAAAGATAAACACGGAAGGGATTAATAAAAGCAGTGTTGTAAGTGATTCACTGAAGTAAATAAACAAATTTTGTATTATCTTTCAGTGACATCATTACGTTTAAATAGGAAAAAAAGCTTAGTAGAGTCTCTCAAAGTTTTGCCTAAACATTATTTGTTGCTCTGATGAAATCAACTGTTTACCAATTGAATTTATTGGTAGCCTGAAAAAAATATATTTTTCTCATGCAGCATCTGGCAACGTCGCATAGTACATACCATAGTGTCAGTGTTCTATCATCATCGCCATATTGAAATACGTATAACCACGCTGCCATATATATTGAATAATACATGGACTCGTTCCCATCTCTATTTTCTTCATTTCGTGGGTGACAGTTGATAACGCTCTCACATGTCATTTTTCTTTATTAGTCTAGATCTAGAAATTCCGTTCCGTGAGTAATGTTCTGTGGTCGAGATCTAAATGGCGACAGTGAATCAGTAACAAATAAAACGTTTTCTTTTATTCCAAAATTATTTGAGGGTTTTTTGATAAATATTTTTTCTGGTGGTCCGCTTTTACATTTGTTACCAAAATGGGTAAAGGATTCAATAATTATATGTGCAAAAAATTCTTCCATCCTGCGTCTCGAGACAATCTAAAACGAGTAAGTTCCTATCAACAAATTGTTTTTCTGAAAATTGCTAACAATCTGTTTCCAGGTATGGATGGCTGAACAGAAAGCCGAGGCATACAAAAAAAAGCAGGAGGAATTGCGACAACAGTATGAAAAGGAACAGGATCTTCATGATAATAAGGTGTGAATATTCTCCTTCGCCTTCATGACTCCCGACATAAACCACAAAGATTTAATTCATTCTAGTTTTTATATACTGACTTAGTTTTGAGACATTATCTCTAATAATAGTTTCATCTTCCAGGCAATGCTCAGTAAAGAAAGTAAAGACAAGCTGAGCATAAGCTTCATGTATGAACCCCCACCAGGTGCAAAGAAGGAACGTGAAAGGGAAGAAAATGAGCCTGAGTACAAGTTTGAGTGGCAACGCAAATATAATGCCCCACGTGAGAGCTATTGTAAGGGCGATCAAGAGATACGAGACCAACCATTTGGTATACAAGTGAGGAATGTTAGGTGTATCAAATGCCACAAGTGGGGACATATTAATACAGGTAATATAAAAACTGCTAGCTACCATTTTTAAACAGTTAGACATTGCATATCTAGGGGGATGTATATGCATCTATCAAAATTTGTTACTTGCTCTTCAGGGGTGCTCAATTTTCTTGTGGTTAGTATTTTTTGGGCTTGATAGATAAATATAGATGCATATTCTATATTAGAAGTAAGGCAATTGCACATGCATAAACATTGGAGCCCCTTAAGGATCCCTTATGCTATAAGGAAATTAACTAGTGTATGATAATTTTCTCATCAAACTTGATTTGCTGTAGCCTCAAGAGAAAAGTACTTCAAAAGCAGATTGTTTGGCTACAATCTACTTAAAATTGAGGTTTTTCCAGACCCATTTATTAAGAGTTGTTGCAAATATCAAAAATATAAATCAAATTTCTTTACAGACAAAGAATGTCCAATGTACAACCTTTCAATGAGTGCAGCCAGGTCTTTAGAGAATGCAACAGTGATGGATCAGAATTCCTTAGTGCAGCAGATGTTAGATGACGGTTTAGCACTGAAAAAACAGCATATGAACACTGCAGAAGCTACTAAACACCTGTTAGTCACTGAGGATGATGGAGACAATTCAGAAGTTAGGTTTTTGAAATCATTAACTAAGAAGCAGAAAAAAGCACTATTAAGGTATGTTTAACTTTACAAAAAAACAGTAAATTATATTTGACAGCATACATATTTTTGGGAATCTAGTAGCATAAGATTATGCTAATATAATAATATTATAAGTTTAAAGAATTTGCTCTTGTGCGTCAGAAGTTGGAGTTAACGGTTTTCAATAAAGTAGATTGTAGATGCACGTATTTGGTGAAACTCTTCCATCATGCAGATAAAAAAATCCATGTACTTCACACAGTTTCACAAATAACTCGTATTATTGAGGTCATAGAACTACTTTTTGTCGAACACATTTTACATTTGATTTGCAATAAATTCATTAATCAATTCTTAAATGTTGGGGAATTCAACCAGTTTTAAATGTTACAATATTTAGAATTTTTTTGTGTAATTTGAATTGTTACATTTTCAGGAAATTGGAAAAATTGGAACGTGAACCAAAGACTACCAAACCAATAAAGAAAAATGATTCTGATGATTCTTGTGATGAAGGTAGTAAAAAAGGGAAATCTAAAATGATGAAAAAGACCAATTCCAAGTATGACTCTGAATTGGAGATACCAAAGCAAAGGGAAAACTACAGTGATAGGAAGAGGAAAGAAGAAAAGAATAAAAATGGATACTCAAGTGAGAAGAGGAGTTATGACAAAAATAGGTATTTAGAGAGTTCAAGGAACCTTAAGAGGCATTCTGATAGTGAGGAGAAAGATCACAGAAGGCGATCAGATAGTAAAGAAAGGTATTCTAGGAAGAGGAAAGGTGATGATCATAAGGAATATTCTTCAAAGAAAAAGCGTTAAAATGCATATATCGACTATAATTGATGTTTGCTAATAATTTTTTTTTATATTACTTATTTGGAATATGAATACTTGTAGTAGTTGTAAGTTGTATATACTGTATGTATAATTTTTATTTATGTAACCATGGTAGAATAAAATACGATATTGCTGTTAATGATTTAATTATTAATAACATTATTTCATCATGTGGCGATCACTCAGCATAAAGTAGGCTTTGCTATATTGTAAAATCCTAACCAGGCAATTGATTGACAACTCAAAGATGTTAAGACCGAACTGAGTTACACATCTTTGCAACAAATGAACTGAAAATAGCGATCAAGAATACCTAGCAGAACTAGAGAACATTGATAACGTAAATCGGCCCCAAAAGCCGTGCTACCATAGCATACTTACCTAACTAGAGTCAAGGACCAAGGTACACAGAACTGGAAAAAAGCTATTTTCTAGTTCTGTGAGTTGACATTTTCAATATCGGTGGGATGTTCGGTGTCAATATTAGAGACGTAAACGGTAATGCACATGCTGACAAGGAAACCTATATTTTATTACATTTGAAACAGCACATGCAGAGCAAAATAAGGCCAAAATGTTCAACTGTGTAGATACTTGAATAGTAGTAGACTAGCAGCTGGACTTCTTACCTAGCCATAGTTCATTTGGGGCCAGTTAAAATCATATATATTTCTAAAAATGACGTGAAAATAAATACTATTTAATCAATTTAATTTTACAATTACAATATAATAACTCGTATAAACCTGCAATGCAATGTGCAATTTTATTACATAAAGGTAAGGGACTAGTCGCCCTACCTTTTTAGGTGGATGATAGGTTAGGTCACTTGTATTGTATACTCCCAGAATATAAAATTTATAAGCACTGTGTTTTTCTACATAATTCATCTACAGGCTGATTCGTTAAAATAATAACATTGAAAATGTGATCTTTCCACTACGTTTTAATGTACTTTAATTAATCGGACAATTAAAAGATGAACATCCATTTCTACTACACGATAACAAAGAACAAATTTGGATCATTGATTGGTAAATTAGGATTTGCATAAACTGGCCCAATTATACATTGCGAAGAGGTAAAGTTCGTATCCAGAATCTTAGAAATGTGCAAAATGGCAACATCATACTGTCAGCATAAAGTAGATGAAGGGTGTTCACCTCAAATCATGGAACAATAGATCATACTATCCTTCGATCTGCTTTGATGATATTTGCGACGTTGTTGTTAGGCATATTTCCGAGATTTTCGAAGCAAACTTGATTTTTTTGCAATGTGTAGATTCAATGGACTCCAATATTTGATACAGGCATTAAAAGACATTCTCACAAAAGAGTTAAGTTCACAATGCATAATCTAATTCATATCTGATATACTGATTTTTGGGGTCATTTGCAATTCGAGGATATCCTGCAACTAACGTATCCTGGCCGCCGATATACAGGGAGTTGTAGATCTTCCAGTAGACGTCTCGCACTTTCCTCGCTGGATGAAATAGACCCTGAAAAATATAATTTAAAAAATATGTACAGTGGTTCTAGCAAATGAAAGTTCTAAGCTGAAGAGTAGTGACATAAAAAATGGCATTTAGAAATGGGATTCGAACCATGCACCGCAGACATTCGACCTACGCAGACACCTCTTCCATTCTGCATCGAACAATCTCTCTACGCAACACACATCACACTACAGCAGTGTTTTTAGATGCGAACGACGCGCACAATTTGGAATTCGGAGCATAGCTGGTTTTCGATCTCCTTCACTCAGACTGACCGAGTCTGATTGGTAGACGTGCCTACGTAGCTCAATTGGTAGATTGTGTGTTAGACAAGCGGAAGGTGCGTGGTTCGAATCCCGCCGTAGAATGTACATTCAATTATGTAGCTTACCTGCAAAGTGTACTGCAGAATTTTCACAGGTCCAAGAGCTACCCTCATCCCTTCTATAGAGTCCATGAAGGCTTGTACCAAATGAGGAGACGTTTCGAATACATTCGGCCATACATAATTCAATAAATGGATCAGAGCGTCTTCACAGCCAAAACCATATACTCCAAGTGCCATATGTTTGATAGCCGCACAGGCGGTCTGTCGGTGAACCAAATCTCTACAAAAAATAATTATAAAATTAGTGCAAGTTCAATATTAACCAGGACACTTCAAAACATTATATCAATGAAATCATGTGTAATGTGATGAAAATTGTCTTTAGCAAGTTTTCACAGTTTTACAGTGCTTTATTGTTTTGCATCAGTAAACCAACAGTCCTTTACACTACAGTATATTTTAAAATATTAATTTCCATGCACCACCGCATAGAAAATATTGTGATCGTAAACATTTTTGATATTGAGAATGACATTTTTTTCTCGATCTTATAAGCGTGAGCAATAGCGCACTTATTCTTCAGACAAACTATCTACTTCCTGAGCTATAACAAACCAATTTAAATGGAAGATCCAAGAAACCTCCAGAAACGGTAACAAGCAAAAGTAATACATATTAATAGAAACTTTTAATATTAGTAGATAGTATGGAAACATGAAAATATATGCATGCTTTATACATGCGTGTTTACTCCATATATGTTTGGTTGTTAGTGCAAGATTTTCCCAAGATACATATGAATATTTGTGTATATACCCATTCAGTCATAGATCTCTAACAAAAAAACTACACTACCTGTCCATAAGGGCATCCTCAAGCAATGGGGCGACTGCATAGATGTAATCCTTGCCCATTTCACCGATGTATTCGAACAAGAAGGAGAGGGATTTGAGCACACCATTCTGCACGTTAAGTTCGGGAACTCTATATTCGTTCATCAGTGCTGGCAATACTGTAAATGGAGAGCAGGTTTCCGCCACAATGGCTATTGCTACAGTGGTGCATACTCTGTTTTGACGTTCTTGAACCTTAAAATGGAAAAAAATATTACAACAGATACTCTTAAAAGACATAGATTTCAAGCAAATACAAGTGACAGTGGCCAGCAAATTGATGTGTTGTTTGAATCCTGTCTTGCTGCTAAAGATTTTGCTAACCCACTTCAAGCGAATAGTGATGACATGTTACATGCCAGATATGGAAAATATTACATAATTATAATGTATGCCCTCCAATGCCTCCCTCCAGGTTTATTTTCTATAGGTAATTTGATATCTTCGGTAACATTTTTTTTATTGTGATGGCTATTAGGTTTTCGTTACTTTGACACAAAAAAAATTAAAAAAGAACAACTATTGTCTAAAATGCTTCTTATTCTCAAATACAATAACCTCAAGTATTTTTTTAATATAATCCTAAATCCATCATGTGCGAAACTGTTTTAAGATTATAACGCAACTATAATATTTGTTTTCTCACCTTCAAGTTATTGAGGAGCGTCGCGAGGACATCGTGAGGTCCAATAGCTTTGGCAATGTAGCCGAACGTATTGACGGTGGCTCGTCTGATAGCTTTCTTGTGCGCTTTTAGCAACTCTAGCAGTTCGAAGCAGATTCGCATCCATTCTCTTGCAGATACATATTCGGGACCACGATCGGCGATACGGCCAACCAGATCAATGCAGTTTTCTTGTACCTTCTCATGCCTGTATGGGAATAAGCACTTGTTAAAAATTATCATTGATGTCATCTCCTACTACTGATGTATACATTATATATAGATTTTTGCGATCGTCCATTAAACCCCTTTTTGATAATTGTCAAACATTGTGGCAAGCAAAGATACTGAAGTATTGTGGTTTCCAATTATCCTGAAACTATCATTGTGAATGTGATAACATAGTTTCTTGTTGAACAACTGGGAGCATTTTTGTTTTTCTTTTGCTAGAGAGTTTAAGATTAATCATATATGGGAACCAACACATACCTGTTTTTCAAAATGGGAGTCAGCCTAGGTAGTAGATCCTTGATAGGAGGCGTCATTTTGGTCATACCAATCACGTTAACGATAGCCTTCAGAGCACCTAAAATCGAACCTAGTACTTCGGGGTATTCTTCTCCCAAGTATTCATACAATACAACACCCAAGTGACCCATCAGCTTTTCTTCTTGACAAGTCTTCATCACTACTGCTATACGGGAAATCAAATCTGCAGCTTGTTGTCTCACCTACAAATATAAAAATACAACCTAAGTATTATATATTTAATAATATCAAGTTCCATACTATATTGTCTGAACCAAAATATTGAATGTAAAGTATTAGAACATTTGAACAAATCCACTTGATTTGATTTGTTCAATTGTCTCATTTACCTTTGCAGATTTGTTGTTCAACCTCCACAGAATGGTACCGCAGATCTGTGGCAAATATGGTTTAACTCTTTTACCCAACTGATTAACAATTGTGCCAAAACCGTTGAGCATTACTACATCCTCTGTTGTCTGTTCTTGGAACGCGTACAAAATACCGTCAATCAGTTGTTCTTCCAATCTCGAGTCGATGTCAGCTGCTCCAAGGTTACCCATTATCTTTTCGATACTTTCCATCACCTAAAATCAAGAAATATAGATTATAAACAGATACTGAAAAATATTACTCCGATTCCTAAAATTTAATGATACAAAAAATCTAGCATCTCGATGTTTTGATTATTTGAAGGTATCAATGTAAGTACCATTATTCAACAAATATGGTTATAATTAGTAAATGTTTACCATTTTTCTATATTGCTCGTTTTCATCCTTCAAATCGTCGACAATTCTGTTAATAATCTCAGAAGCGCCTACTTTATTAGCGATTTCTACTGTGGTATCGACCAATTGCCTGTAGTTTCTTCTATCTAAAGCCATCCTATGATTCCAGAAATGTTTGAAAAACTGGGGCAAGATCTCTTCCTTGATGTATTGAGGTTCCACACCTAAAAAGAATGTGAATGTTATTTCTATATGAAATATTTATTGATCTATTTGAGCGAGGACTTTTCTCAATCAAGAACAGCAGCTTTCAATAAAAAGAATAGAAATTTGAGAAAATAACACTCCTAAAAAACCTATGAAGTTACTGAGCTACTTTTGTCATAAGAACAATCCACGCTTCAAATTATCCATAAACTTAATTTCTCTGTAGTTATGAAATTCAACACTGAAACATTTTCAACTAAATACAATAAAAAACTACAATTTATAGATCTTTTAATTTGTAGGCAGAACAATTTAAATACTTACCATCTGTCGAACAACACTGCTTCACCACTTTTAATACAATTTTCTTCATTTCCTCATCAGGCGACTGGAACTCTCTGATGAGGATCAACATCACTTCTCTGGTATAATAGTTGGCATATTCTGCATCCATAAGAGGGATGAGGTAACCAATCGCCTTCAAGAAAGCCGCCAGACCTTTACCACGATGAGTACGAATACCTTTCCACAGTGGTTTCAACACGGAGTCAAAACTTTCAATACCTGAAATATTGTACAACTTAGGTATAACCTGTTTATTTATAATTCAGCGGATTCGACCTGCCATACACACCCCTCTTTAAAAAACACAAGTATATTTTCAATTTTTATACGTTTGGAATTGAGCTGTCAGACATATTTTATTAAACATTTCACAAAAAGTATGGTTTTTTAGGTGCACTTCTACTGTCACATTCTAAATATGCTTGTTATGGAAGCGTGATCAGTGAATTTGAATCATTACTAAACATGAAATTGAAATTTTGTACAAACTGTATGAATTTTAACTGTTTTTAACAACAGAAATACAAACAGAAAATGCTTTATGTTTATTTAATGAATATGATGGGATGATATCAAGAGCGCTTCAATACACTACAACAATGTTCGGTTGATAGTATATTCATCTTGCAGATGATTTCCGCTAATACACTATACATGAAGATAATTCTTATAATTACCATATGGAGTAGCAGCCTCAGCTAATGCAGCAATACCCAAAGCAGTAATAGTCCTGACCTTCTGTTGTTCATCTACCAGTCCATGTTCTATGATCTCCACAAGTGATTTCAAGTGTGGTAAGATGGCGCAACCCATCAAAATTGCAATCTGTTGAACGATTTTTATACCAGTATGTCTTGCTTGCCATGATTTTTTTGATCTGGAAAAAATCGATTTTTTAAGTATATTTGTGTGATAGCTCATTACCTAAACAACAACAACCATTTAAAAAGTGACCCGCAACTTCAGGCGTGAATTGTAGATTGCTTGATATATTCAAAATTGGTTTATTTCCAAAATGCTCTTCTTGTTGTACATCAACGAACTGATGGAAATAAATTTAATCCAATCTACAGTTTTGAGGCCTTATATCTTACAGAAAACCAGGCTATCACTATGACATGACCATGTTACCAACACTACAAGGTCGGAATCCCAGAAGTAGGGGGTTCTACTAGAAAGGCCCAACTGACGCAAGCTCACCAGATCGATCTTCCAAGACGTCCCTAAAGCACTGCCTAATTCATCTAGACCCAATCCTGAGCAATCCGTCTAGTGGATGCGCCTGGCCTCATAAATAATCCCCACCTATTCTATATATCTGTTCATCTCATCCAGACAGATTCATCAACCCACCCAGAGCTTCGTTTAGGAGGGTAAGAGCTATTATAAATCCGGTACCCTGGGGTGGTACGTTCACGACATCATATTACACCCTGATGCCTTACAAAACAGAGTTCAGGGTTTGATTTTGGAGTTATCGTTCTCCTAGACAGATTGCAAATCAATGCTGTTGACGCCTATCTTCCCAAATTACACAAGTCAAAGTTAACCAACCGATGTTACAGACTCTAACTATTCGACCTCAATATCATAATCGAGGACAACATTTCAGACGGATTGGAGCAATGGAGTTCATCAAAACAATTCCTTTTCATTTGATACCTATATTGTAGGAAAGCATAGAAAACTTAGTCCGGCATCTTTAGAAGTTCGCCATATTGGCCATATTGGATTGTGACTTCACTTTATTTTTAGAGTTATTCTCTGCTTTCATTTGATACCCATAGTGTAGGAGTGCATTGAAAATAACTAGTCCGCCATCTTGGGTCTTCCGCCATGTTGTATTTAGGATGACGTCACACAGCTAACCATGCAATGCCATCCAAACTGAACGTCTATACAAAATTTCAGTTCAATCGGTTGAAGATATTTGCTTCAAAATTGAGTTGTAAGATTATACATACATACATACATACATACATACATACATACATACATACATACATAGTTAAATAAAATCTTGTGAAACTCAAATTCTCACCATAATGATAAAATTGTGATATTTAATCACAAGGTTTCAGAAATGATGTGTTTTAGTTTCGCATTATCATTTAATATTTAAATCAAAAAGCCTCAGAGAATATACTATTATGCTTGAAACCTAATATTTAAATTATACAAAATAATATTAATAAAAGGATACATATTGGGTAGCATGGATCTTATATTATTAATCTGTAATTACAAGAACGTTGCATAACATATTCTCACCTGCAGACAGCCTTTAAGAAGGGCAACAGCGAGGGAATCCCTAACGCAGACGCAACAACAGCGAACGCCCTGGCCGTGGTGTTCCTCACGTACTCGTCGATGTTGTCAATGTCCGGCCTCATGGTGGAGATCATTGTAGCTAACCCGGCTGCCTTGGCCAGATTGGAAATGATCTCTCTGCCCTCAACACGCGCGTAGTAGTCCTCGTCGATCAGCAGGGGCTCAATCACGACCAAGATTTTGTGGACGTACGGTCGGACGAGGTCGTCCAATTTGTATAGGATGCGATCTATCACCTTGACCAGCAAGTGCCGCTCTTGATCCTCCAGGGTTGGGCTCATGAGCAGAGGCAAGATCTGGTTGAAGAGGGGACCGGCGCCAAACTCTCTTGCCTTTGAATAGAATGGAATGTATTGGTTTTTCAGTCAAAACAAGTCAAACAATGACACCTAGAAGGTGTGAAAGGGTTTTTGAAAATAATCTGTGGTCCCTGAAAGTTTAAATTTGTAATTTCTATTTTTTCCCCATTTTATCGACTGTAATTCCGCCTTGCATTGAATAGATACCAAATAAATGAAACCATGTCACAATTGGTTCCTACCTTATCAGTGATCTGTCTAAGAGCGGCCTTCCTCATCGGCGGCGTGCCATTCTTGATCTTCAGCAGCAACTTCATGATCTTCCTTTCCTTCTGTTCCTCTGGACTCAGCGCTTCCTCATCGACGTCAACCAGCAGTTTGTCGAAGTACTGTGCATCCTCCGGTTTCATGAACGGCAGGTTTTGACCCTTCGGCTGCGCATCCAAGTACTTGGCTGACTTGTCCTCCGTCTGGATGAAAAAGCCGCTAGGCGTGTTTCCCACCATTGGTGTAGGGGTGGCAGTTAGTTTACGGGCCGGAGTTCTGATCGGAATGTACCCTATGAACAAATGTATTTTTCATAGAGCATACAACTACCTATACTAAAAAACATACAAAGTAACATTTTAATTTGGACACATAGTAATAAGAGTCTTAAATGCCTTTCATGATGTGCAGTCGCGACTTTTTACATCTTCCTAAGCTTTGTTCAACTTCCATTTTGCTTTCTAGTATCACTTAATGTTGCTTAATATATTCTATATTCAGAGAACTTATCCGTTACGGAAGTAATCTGTATATCTGTTATCCTTTTTCTGAAGGTGACAGTTTTCGTAAATTTGGATCAACGATGGTTATATCACAGCAAAGTTCCACACTGGCCACTAGATCTCTAACCGTCAACGAGTTGTAGAGGTTAGAAACGTATTCGCCGTTCTGCTTAGCGATCTTGCCATATCTGAACGGTAAAGCCTCTGTTTCGACTGCAGGAAGTTGTTGGTACGATCCCCAGGGGCGACAAATTTTTCTAATTGAACCTATTAGTAGTTGTCTGTGAGAAAAACCTGTCATGATGGCGAGTTTTCCCGCCTTTGGACGATGGTTCTTTAACGGCAAAGTTCGATTGAGGATAAGTATCAATTACTGACCACTAGACGTCTAACCGAGATCGAGCTGTACAGTCTATAGACAGTGGGAATGAAAAATTGTGCGGGGGTAAATAGTTCAATGCGTATTCAGCATTCTCTTTAGTGATATCGCCATAGTTGAACGGTGAAGCTTCTGCCTAGAATGCAGGAGGTTACGAATTCGATGCCCACATGCAACAACTTTTTGTTTCTATTTTTTTTTATTTTGGGAAGAGCTCACTTCTGACAATTTTTGATTTCAATATATATGGAGGCTTAAGATGCAAGATATATGACAGTAAAACCAGCGGAAGAAGCACAGTTGTAGTGGAACACTGAAGGGTTTTAAAGTATATGTTGGCCCCGTAAAAATCCAACCCGAAAGTCCTCGTCGTGTGGGGCGGGCAATAGATTGCTACTTCTTAGGTTGACTGACCGACAAGGATTAGCAATCTGGCTAATCGGTGGTGAGTTGTGTCACCTGTGGCCATGGCTTACAGCCTAGACATGCGCAGCATAATTCCTGGCCTCTGGTCTGTCTTAAGGCGAGATGCGCAATCACGTACTCGTAGGCATCGTCAGGTGCAATTACCCCTACTTTGGAATATTGGCGAGGAGAAGGTGGCCTCACGGTTTGCATTCCGTCACAAGACCGATGTACCGGTTGTCCCTAAAGTGACGCAAGGAATAAAAAATTCGCGATGGCGCTCCCAAGATCAACGAATTTCGAAGGTAAAATACATCGCCGTTCGGATCTACGGGTTAGGATGTTATAATGTAATTGATACGTTGAAAAAACTTTAAAACCAAGTGTGTATTAATTATCTTTATATGGATGAAAAATATTATCTTTCTGAGTTGTGGCATTTAATATAAGCACTAACCTGCAGGGGGAGGTAGAATTTTGTATCCTGGAGGGAACATAGCATCCAACTCTTCATCAGATAGTGGTCTGTTCCTTTCATCAATCTCTCTCTCCCATCTGTAAGCTTGTAACTGTTCTGGAGTCATTGATGCTAGATGACCTGGTGTAGGCGTAGCCATTCCCATAGCTTTCACTCCCACCTAGCAATTGGGAAGATCATTGATGAGAATATAAAAAAAGCTTCTGAACGATTATCAAATAATGGCAATGTCAGCATGTCATGAAAATCATGTCATAGATTCATCAGAGTTGATTTTCTTCACGTCAAATGAAGTCAACCCGATCCATGGACGTTAAATATGGCATTGTAAAAAATATCTGAATTTGTGAAGGCAAACCAGCATACCATGGCTGGCGTATGTGTATTGTAAGGGGCTGTAAATGACTAACTAGGTATTTTTATTTGGCAATAGTCCTCATTTCCAAAATTACATATTCGATGAGTTCATGAGCTGCAACAATGAATTGCATGATTTCAATAGACGGCTTTGCAACAATTTTAACGTTTACAACGAAATTTACTCACTTATCTCATTAATTTTCAAATGAAATTATATGTCTTCGAAATTTTCTATTAGCTTATAGATATAAGGTTTTTTACAATTATCCTACAAGATATTTGTAAATTAGAACTTTTCGATTTAATAAATCTACTACTACTACTACTTACAGGTGTTGATCCCCCAGGTGTAAGCATGGGAGTCATTCCGCCATGTGATGGAGTGCCTCCAACTCCATGTGGGGTTTGAGGAGTGGCACCAGGTTGTGGTGTCATCGCCCCTGGAGTAGGAGTAGCTGCACCAGCCGCGCCTACTGTCGATGGTGTTTCGTCCCATCTGTAAAATATTATTATTCATGACTGCTCAGTGCATTAAATACTTGTTACCAATACATATTACATATAGTGATATAGTGCATTATATGATAAAGACGTATGTATGTCCCTTTATTTTTATCCAATTTAAGGATTCTTATGAAGTTTGAGGTATGTGCATGTGAATAACTTAGCAATTCTCTGACATGTCAAAATGACAGCTAGGAACAGAAAAGACTAGAATTTCACAATAATCGATTTACGTCGCTTTTCAATAATTTTATTTTCGCCTTATGAATATTTATTGTCTTATTTACTTTTCTGCTGTTTTCATAGTTCTTAAGGTTGTAAAATACTACAAAATAAACTGGACTATAACATTTTACCAAAAGATATTAAAAACTATACAGAAAATTGGAGAAAACTGTTACAGTACTTTTAAAAAGTAAATATAAAAATAAGCATAAACGGAAGTTTTTTTACAGCAGATTGTTTTATGATGCATTGTGGAATTGTAAAGCGAACCTAATATCAAAAAACGGCAGATTTTTGCATGTCATCCACAAAAAATGCAATATAGTTTGACATAGGATAGCGGGATCTCTGGCTATGCATAAACTCTGAGGCAGAGTTTTGAACTGTCATAGGACAAATATATTAAGAATGAGTGGACTTGCGTAGACTTTTTTGATGGAGTAGCATGCTATCTGAGGTGTCTCTTACCTAGATCGTCGTTTCGAGGCCCCTGGTGTAGGTGTTTCTTGAATGAGATCAGGACCACCTGCTGTCCGGTCTGTACGAGGTGTTTCTGCCCAACCACTGGAATGGCCTGGAGTTTCGCGATCTGTTTTCGGAGTTTCGTCCCACCTTTGATGCAGGAAATTTATATGAACAAGTTTATCTATCGAGGTCTGATAAATTTACATTAAAATGCATAATGATGAGTCATAATATTAGAAATTTCTAAGCTACTTTTTTCAAGTTGTCCGACTGTCCTTAGAGTTTTTAATACATTTAACATGATTGGAATCACAACAAAAATATTATAAAAATATGTCGAACAATGGTAGAACGAAAATGAACTCATTAAACTAAAACATCACCTTCCAAGCTGGTCTATATGTTTGTGAATGTTAATGTAAAGATTTTGTGAAAATAGTGTTATAATTTTCGGTCGCACATTAACTTGACAGATCTTGAAGGAAAAGAGTGTAGTGTACGCAACAAATTTGATAGTTCGAAAAATGACGTGATTTTTATGCAGTTAGTACAAAAAATTGATGTAGTCGTGCATCAAATGATGCTGCTGTACATTGGCGACGACAGACTATTTCAAAACGCCATTTTTTTTGTCTATTGTCTGTCATCAATTATGAGAGTAGTCAAAATATTTTTTTGTTCGTTGAAAATAATCTATAAACATTATGTTTATATTTCTCAAGCGAGTATTGAAATTTTCGCTGCGCGCATATAGCCCAACTAGATGCATATCACAGTGCACTTAATTATGATTCTACATCAGCAGATTTGAAAAATTCACATTGTAAATACTATTCTTTTGACTTACCTATTTCTTCTGGAACTCTTTTCAGAAGTGCTGCCTGCATGCCCAGGAGTTTCTCTGCCAGGAGTCGCAGCCCCAGGAGTTGCATCCCACTGTCTGGTAGATTGACCTGGGGTAGCACCAGGTGTTTCACTTCCCATGCCAGAGTGCCCCGGGGTTTCGTCCCAGCGAATATTGGCAGGAGTTTTCTTAAATGACAGATGTCAATTAGGCGAGAAAACGTTCATGCTTGCTTTATAACATGAATAACTATTTGAGTGTTTTTTGTAGATTCGGTTGGTTTTATTTACTTACATCTCCTTCCCAAACTGGTGTAGCTGCTGTACTCGGTGTGGTGACGCTGAGTGTCTTCTTCTTGGATGGAACTACTGCCTCGTCTACTGTCTGGTCCCATCTACCACGCTTTTTGGGAGTTGCTTTCACTTCGCCGTTCGTCGCCTTTAGTGAACCGTCTTTTGCTTTTTCGATCAACTTCTTACGCAACTGCATACACAATGATAATGTTAATTGGATATTTGAGACCCTATATATAGACACTATGATGGCAAACATTCGATCGAGCTGTCTCGCATATAAATACTAAGATGTCAGTATAGCAATCATTAGCATAACCTACTATTTTTTGGAAGCTAAGTAGCACTTACACAATCATTCACGACATTCATCCAGTCAAAATGCAGCAACCTGTAGCAGTGAATGTGAATAAACATGTATCTTCTCGTGGTGTCTCTAGAACGCGATAGACTTTCTGCCTTTGCAAGTGATTATTTATAAGAAAAATATATATAGCCCCACAGTCTGCGGTTTATTTTTTTAAAGCACAAAGACAACTGCTATCTCAATAACACCTCCAATAGACGAATTTGAGTCACACTGACCTTTGAGAATCTACTAAAATGAGTATATATATTCAAAAGATGAACTTACCTCATTTTCTTCGCTCTTCAGCATCTGCTCTTTCATAATTTGAGAGTAGTTCCGCGTTTGGAAATCGGGAGTTTTGCCTCCTGCAAGAACAGACCACCAAAAATGATGATATTAGAAAAGAGAAGCACTTTGTTGTTCTAGGTCTTTTGACTATTAGCCATATGGGCTGTTTGAAGTATCTGTTCTAATCTTTTTTTTATAGCTGTTAGTCTTTACTTTCTGCTTTTCAGATTTGTAACCGCCATATTCTCAATTTTCGTGGGGGGTAACATTTAATATTAGTCGATATTTCCACTCAATCCAAGAGATGCATTTTTTAATGTCTAATTTTCTTAAAAATAATTCCAAAACAGTGAAAACACTGCATCCAATTCCAAAATAGTATTTCTTCTTCTTTTTTTCCCAATTTCATACAGTTTATGTTCACCCCACGATCGTTTACAGTCATGGACCAATGGATTGTAATATGTTTGCTTCAAAAGCTGCAATTTTTAATTAGTGATGATTGCGGGAATCTGTGTAATAAATGTTAAGTAGTCTCCCGAAATTGTAGAAAGCGGCAAATGTTGTACAGCAGAACCTGATTTTAGTTTTTGATAATTGTATACTAAATTTTGGATGGCTTGGCTTCATAATGGACAAAAATACCGATTTGAAAATAAAACGGAGAGATGCAGAAGAATAATCTCAAATGAATTGTACGTTTTATAATGGTTTTACTAAATAGATGGGCTGTAGGAATACTGTAGAGGAACTGAAGAGTGTATACACAATAGGGATGAAGTACTCAAAATATTCCAAAGTTCACTTTCATTATTCTTTGTGTAACTTATGAGAATATGACGGACGAATCTATATACGTACGTGAATCTGGGCTCCTTCTCAACTAAATGCAGGCTCATTCTTGATGAAAAAAATCTGCGACATATCGAACCTAGAAATATTCTGGGGTAATTAATAATTTTAGTGTTTTCATCTCACACACACTTTCACGCTTCGTATTTGCTTTTTATTTACCAAAAACCTGCTGTCTGATATCCATCTTACAGAGACAGTAGTAACTTCTCAGATACCTAAGTGTCATCCCGAAGAAGAAAATCATATATTAGTTTTTCTCTTTTACAAAGAAATTAAGCCTAAGACTTTTTGTGTGTTGTTGTAGTCACATTCGCTCACATGCAAACTTTCATCATTACATTCATATACCCCAAGAAATAGAAAAATTGGGAATCAAGATGCACTCATTGATACAATTATGCATCAGTATTATGTGAATGAACAGATTTAAACAAAAATGGTTTGTAGCTAAATATTTTTAACCTGTCATTTTTGCGAGTGTACCTCACTGTTGTTTGAAACAACCTTAGAAGGCTTTACACCCCACTTGTTTCAGATTGAACGATTGTTTTTTGAAAGATCTGACAAGGTTCTTTGTAGTATTCCATATATTCATGACCATCCATTTTGTGTTTTTTTAAAGGCATATTTCCATTAAATTTTCAGTTTTTTCATTTAGTGTTAGTTTCTCATTGGTTTCCAATATTTCCATATATATCCAATGTTTAAGGAAGTATTTTACAAATTATGTTTTTGGAAATATAACAAAACTACCTCTGATTGATCATGAAAAATCCAATTTAATATGTGATTCCACTACATCCATGTCATGTGTGAATGAGATTCACACCTGATACAAGTGATCTCAGGGAAAGAAAATACATTTGTTACTATACCTCATAAAAGCGCATTTTTCACCAAAAAGTTGGGTTGGGCATGACATAGTTTCATCAGATTTCTTAGATTTGATAACTAGATAGCATGGAAAACAACACAGATCATCCAGATAGAGTTACTAAGTATGTCTTATTTCTCCCAAAACTTCCTCTGAAGGTAATCAACTTTAAATGAAAAGATATAAAATTGGAAGGTTTCACATATCAGCATTATAAATAATTTCTAACATAGCAGAACATGAATGCATCTTGTATCCCTATTATAAAAATTCAGATATGCATATAACTTACAAATAAATCACATTGCCATAGCAAGACACTGTACTCACCATCTGCAAATGGATCTACCCTTTCAGGTGAAATTATCATCCTACGCCTTTGCTGTCTATACTCATCTTCTCTATCTGCAATTGTAGGTCTTCTACGATCAGCAAATGGATCATAGTCTTTACCAGACTGCAAAAAAATTACATATAACAGCTTCTATAATATTATATATTGAACTCAATAGCTTAATTCTGGCACTGACAAAAATTTATATGTAAATTGCAGTATGAATTTTGCTAATTTCTCATATCATGTTACAAGTAATCTTTGTATGTGCAGAACCTGTTGTGGGTAAAGCACAAAAACTCAAAAAAGGAAACTACAAAGCCATTAGAAATACACAACCATTATCAAGTTATAGATAATACCATAGATTCATAGATAATACAAGTAGCCATAAATGGTAATTGAAAGAGGGGGTATTTGTGGATAAGGCTTATTTTCAGAATACCTTCTTGTAAACTGTGAATCGATCAAAACAATTCAAGAAGACTTTGAGGATTGTTTGAATAAACTATGAAGATATAGAATCATATAATAGATCTAAACTACATTTGGAAGGTGACTATAAGAAAATAAATATTAAGGTTTAAGAACCATAAATGAATTGCTAGTATCAGGCAAGTCTTTCAGTTAAACAATATTGAGATGGATTGAATATTGAATAACAGATATCTAAAAGGGAATAAATTATAACTCAATGTTGTGCACAAGCAAAAATACATTAATATTTTAGTATAGAAATAAAAGTTTGAACACATTTGTTTAAAATTTTCTGATTAATAGGTTTCTGGAGAGTAATGTGTATTAAAACAATAATGTACATGTATTGAAGTTGGCTAAACATTAAATTTTAGATGATTAAACAGATCCAGTGTAGTAAAC
Source organism: Bruchidius siliquastri (assembly GCA_949316355.1). NCBI lineage: Eukaryota > Metazoa > Arthropoda > Insecta > Coleoptera > Chrysomelidae > Bruchidius > Bruchidius siliquastri. The sequence goes on along the minus strand of OX438534.1, from coordinate 29,351,170 downwards.
ATGGTCATGCCAAATATGAGTTTATATATATGTTACTAGGCTAGTTAATATCCATAGCAATTTTAGATACAAAATTGTAAAAGTTATGAATGAACTTTTAACATTCCTCCCAAACTAGATCAGAGTACCAGATGTCTAGTCCAAAAGGAGTTTGTCAAGTCAGCACTGTATTTGCCTGCACTACACTACATCTTGTGCCATTTTTTGTGATCTGTACAACGGTTTCAGAACGAAAATTGCTATGAAGAGCTCAGAGCCGAGCAGAGAAATGATAAAAAGTGGAATTAACACAACTGAAAAATATTTTGTTGTGAAACTCACTTGGGCAACATCATTCAGTAATGCTACGGATGCTCCCAGGCCTGTTCTTTTCTGTGGAAATCCCACGTCTTCTTCATCCTCATCCACCTCATCGTTTGCAGCAATGGACGTTACATATCCTTCGTACTTTCCTTTACCGGCGGTTTCATATATTTCACTGTCGAAGTAGCCTCCTTCCCCTAATTTCACTCCTTTGTCGTTCGTCTCTTCAGGGATTTCCTTCTTTTTTGATTGTATCTCGCGGATCTGCGCCTCGATGTCTGGAAAAATCATGGTTGTAAATGCGGCATATGAATGGTGTTTAATACTTACCCTCGTGAGTCCGAGGAATTCCCTCCATTATGGACTATGGTAAACAAGGTTTAATTGCTTGAATATCAAACTCAACGATCAATAACGTTAATTCTACAAAAATATATGAATGAGATCAACAACCATCATTCGACAACCATTTGCAGAATTTTGTCATAAAAATGTCAATGTCATTCTATGAGAAAAGTAACATTTCAGAACGAAAACATTTCGCGTGGTCTGATCATTCTCCTCTAGAGTCGCCATCTGTTCAGAATAAGTAGTACTGTTAGCTAATATGAAATAATTTTTTTTAAACTTGTTGATTGTTCGATAACACTTGGTAGATGGCGACTCTTACTTGACACGGGGAAATGTGAGGTTATGTTGAAAAATTTGTTAGTATAGATACACAAATATATATTAAAATATTTTAATCCCAATTATTGAGTAAAAATAATTATTTCGTATCGGTATCTGCCTGTCCCCAATTACTTATGTCACATAAACATTGTCTAAAAAAGTCTAACGTAGCGTCTACGTTTACAAACGTTTTGAAATCGTTTTCGATAATTCTAATTTCTACTTTGTACCTGATAAAGGGTCATAATTAGCAGGTCATCAGGTAAGAGAAGCATGTTTAAACAGTATTCTCTAAATCATAACATACTTCACTTTTCAAGATTATGCACAAAACCCTCGAGTTTATACCTGCAAGGTTCTTGGTTTTGGTATTACATCTCGCACTTATTATTATTCTCTTATGGAGCAAGGAGGAGAAGCTGAAGCCTTGTTCATCTCCAGAGGCATCAAAATTCAGCAAAAGCAATCGCCATACGGAGTAAGACATTCATGTTTAGTGAGGCTTTTAGGCAGAACATGTATTTTATGTTGATTGCTGATATCTTTAGCTTTCCAATAATGGTGTGGTGTAGTTCACTATCTATTTAATAGTTTTGTTGTGTGGGACATTGATTGTTGAGCTCATCGATTTTTAACTTTTCATTAAAGGAACTTCACTTGATCAGAAATTCTTAAAGAATTTCTTATGTATCTCATCTATCACTATCTCCATTATTACTAATTTGCATGCATTTTAATATTTTCTGAATAACTAGACTGTTTCTCATTAACTATGACATGAATTACTAGATCTTGTGTTTGGATTAACAATCGTCAATGGTAATTCTGCTTCACTGTGTATCCTTTTAGATGTTATTAATTGGAATATATACTGGAACATCCTGAGCTTTTCTTGTTGTCTTCTGGCTGGTTCTTGTTGTGGATAAAAAAACTATCTACTGCAAATCTCATAGAATGTAGTTCATAATTTCAACAAAATTCATCATTTTCCTAAAAAAGTAGACAGAAGCAGACAATTCCCATTAAAAAAAAGCGGACATGCGAGCATCGGTTAAAAAATAAAAAATGTCTGCTTAAAAACGGTTACCCTTTGCTTGTCCCCCTCCAAATGGGACCCTACGACTTGTTATAGGCTTTCTGATGCATGCATTCCACACTTTGAGCCACTCTTCCTTTCACTCCTTATTTTTCTCTCGCACTATACTTCAATTCCAATAATATTATTTCCGTCATCCATCACGCCATCAGAACTGATCACAGTACTACAACACTTTGGCTTGTTTGTTTAAGATTTGAGTTTGCTAAATTAAATATCAATTTACTATTTTTTTGTGGGATCTGTGACGTTCTTACCCATCAATAAAACTTCCAACTTCAAAAACATCATTATTTATTAACCCTGTTCAATTTTTTTACATTTTATTCATGATTTCTAATTTTATCAGAGAAAGTGATTATAGACATTTTTTACCAAATTCAGTAAAATTTATGTTTTATTATATGTCTGTCATTTTCTGTGTGTTTGATTTGTCACATTCAGTGCTTGAGTCACATTCGAATCTTTTGAATAGGAACTTTATTCGAGTTGACTTAATATCCACTTTGAATATCTGACGCGCTGATGAAGTACATTTTTTCTCCTATTTTTAACCCCTCCGTACGGCCGTCCTCGCCATGCAAACCGGCAGAACAACATACCTCCGTTATCGGGGACACATGGGGAATAATTAGATGGTTTCAGTATTTCCGTGTGACTATTTTTTACATTTTTGAAAGCCTGTAGACGCCCCCCAATGGTGAAAGGTAGGTCGTGAAAGGCTCGAGTGAATCCCCATTTATATTGTGGGTTTCCCTACTATTATACAAAACATCGACAACAAAAAAAGACCAATTTTTTAATCACTCTACCACTTAAACCAACTTCATTGTAACAATAATATTTTAGCAAGCTACCCGCTATAAATAAACATGAATGCGTAAAGAGATAGATATTATAAATATTCAGTCGATCTACTTGACTCTTTTCTTTCTTCGTTAACTGGGGTATATTATTATTCAATAATAGATCAGACAAGTAACAGTCTAGTTATGAATATTTTTCAACAGTACAAGAATGTGTAATCAGTTGTGATAGGGTCGAAGAATAATCTTCTTGAAGATAACGTCGGCGCGTAGTGAGAGCTTACTTACATCGCCCGTTATATTTAACAACGACCGCTTCTTTTCGGTAGTCTCGTTCTCGGTTTCTCGGTTGACCTGTTGCCGTTTTGATAAAGATTTGTTCTCGAAGCTTCCCTCCATGGGATTGACACAGGTAGCTTCTTTATTATTATTCATACGACTACCAAATAGTATATATATCCCAATGGCCACTTATGCCTTTCGGCGTTGGTTTTGGGGTGGTTTTGGTCTGGACGGGCAATAATAAGATGATCTTTTCCGGTAGAATTCAACCACTGTATTATGAGTACGTAATTGGAGAGCATTCCCAAACACATGCTATACTGAGGAACCGGTCAGGAAGCGTCCAAATGTAAATCCAAACATCTGTTTTGTTTTTGCATTTTTTATTTTTTCAAACCGGTCACATCGCGGTAGAATATTTATTAAGGAATGATAAAAATACTAAGAATGTTATGGTTCTTGAAAAAAAGTACCAAAGGATCAGCCAATTTCGCGGAAGGGGAGTTTGATGGATTTCCGAATTGCGACTGTAAATATGGGTAGTAAATTCTACTACTACACAAATACAAAAAATTTCATATATTTTTGAACTGGTTATCACGCGAAAAAGAAGAGTAGCCAAAACCCATAGCCCCGCGTGCCTTAGAGCGTAATAATGGAGCGGCCAAAAAGTATTTATTTTTGTTGTATGAGGCCTGTGAGGAAAATTGCATTCGTCAGATTTCCGATTGTCTGTGAGTTTTGAGTGAAAAATGAAAGTGAAGCTAATCAATTCAATGAAGTTTAATATAGTAGAAGACATTAGAAAGACGCAAAATTTAATTCATATATGTGATCATTTTTTAACAGTGTATAAGCTTTTTGCGCGGCATAAATCAGCGGATTTTCTTAGTGTATTCTGGAACCATTTGAGATATTCATACTTTGAAATTGAATTTTCCATATTAGAAATCACCAGAATAAAAAAAAATGTAATTAGGTGACAATAATAAATTATTTTTGAAGTATATAATTCCTGAAATAAACGTCAAAATGACAGATAATACTAAAAAATATATAACTAGTGATCCGTAAAAACATGCATAGGGGCGATTCAAATAATCCATAAAACCATATAACTACCATGTGCAATATTTTAGATTTTGTAATTATCATTTAAATTAAACTCCTCGACATTTTTTTAACATTGCATTAAATGAATTTTTTACACTTCACAAGGAGTTGTCTATAGAACAACCAGGATGGACAAAACTTTTGGTATTAGCTGGCTTAGCAACAGCCCTGGGACTTTCACTGCCAGTTGGATATAACATCGGTGTTGTCAATTCTCCGGCATCGGTAAGTAGCAGTTGAGTTTAATTATCATTTTGATGGGATTTTAGAACAGTTTCAAAATACTGAATCCCATGAATCTGTGCTATCTCTCTATACAGCTACTAGAAGTGGTGTTTCGATTTTATGGCAACAGGTACTCGTTTAGATTTATTCTAGATCTTCCTATATAGTTTTTCCGGCTGATACTTGGAATGCTTTCTCCACCATCTTCGCGTATTATAGAATACGTCAATGTGGTTGTTTACATTCAAAATGAGATGATATGTGCATTTTCAAACCGTAATTTCTTATTCGCATTTATTTGCGGTTGTATAATCGCACCAATTTAATGATTTGTAATTACAAGAATTTGAAATACCATTTTCTATTTGATAGCGTGGAAACTAAAGGACGGAAAATTATATTGACTGCGAGAATATGAATATGATAATAAATTATACCTATAGATATTGGTCCGAAACACAACCTCAGAAGCATCCACGTTTTCTACAAATTTCAAACGGAGCACTATAGATAGATTTGGGGTTTTGCAGATTTGTTTTACTATCAGTTTATTGTAATAATAACCAATTTAAGGAAAATGGGTTTCATAGAAGAACTACCTTAATATATTTCTTTTTAAAATTCAGATCATCCGTCAGTTCTGCAACGAAAGTATATCTGCTCACTACGGAGACGCTCCATCTGAATCCGCCCTGAACCTGGTGTGGTCGGCAGTGGTATGCATCTTCATAGTGGGGGCGGCCGTCGGCTCGTTGGGCGGGTCGCCGCTGGCCGCCCGCTGGGGCAGAAAGGGCGTCCTAGTGATATGTGGAGCTCTGGCAGCACTGGCTGCCCTCATGTTCTTCGCTTGCAAGCCGGCTGGCAGCGTTGAAATGCTTGTGCTCGCTCGGCTGCTAGCTGGATTGTCGGCGGGTAATGTAATCAAAATAAATTGCGGTTTTCAAAACACGCTTTAATAGCAAACCGCTTACTATTTTTACAAATAGCTGGGTATGAAATATTCATATCAGTAGATATCAAGCACCCCATGCTTATTTTGCAATATTTTTTTGTTCATCATTTTATTCTTATTTTAAACTTATTAAAAATTATATTGAGTTTGTGGTTAATAAAATTTGAATTCATATTTGATGTTTCGCGCCTTGATGGTTGGTTGGACGAATGGAGTAATTGACCTGTGACACATTACTTACGCCCACAAATCTATCGCTGTTGAACAGTCTTAATAATTGAAAATTATTTTTCATCTTTTAGCACGTTTTGCTATTCAAGCGTGTTTTTTGAGTTCTTTAAACTATAATTAATTTTTCAATTTTTTTAGTCTTGAAGCGAACTTAAATGTAATAGTAACCAGAAGACTTGATTTATGGTCGTCAATTAGCTGAGAACCCATTGCGTTTAGATTTTTTCTCAAATTTGTAGTTCAAATTTTGAAAAATCTAATTTCATTTAGAATTATTCAGTTCGAATTATATTCAAAAATCAGTCTATTTTTTTTTAATTCTTTAATAAATTATTTAAATCGCTACTTGCGAACCTCTACAAAAAAAAAATTGTTTCCTTTTCTTGTGGGTTTTTATGCCCAAGACGTGAAATATACCAATACATATAGAATATTATTCTTTAGCATCCCCTTTTTTGTATAATAATGAATGGCTAATCCAGGAATCCCTAAACAGTATTTGGAGACCGTTTCTTGAGATAATATGACTTTCGCGGCGGGATAAAATTCAATTATTTAACTGAAATATGTGAATATAAGATTATCTATATGAATATCGAAATAAAACGAAAAGAAACCTTGATATTATTCTATTAATTTAAGAAGATTTAAGTTTCTGTTATATATATATATTGTACTGTTTACTTAAGGTCCGTACAAAAAAGGTAGACGGTTCGGATCCAGACCGGTCCTTCATTCGGTGACCTCTGGGCTAGACGTTAATGAATCGTGATTCTGATACGTATCCGAGAATATGGAAATCCACCAATATTTGAAATAAATCTATGAAGCGTATTTATTTTCTGTGAATACAAAAATCACAAAACCATGAATAAACTGAGAATTTCAAATTAAAGTAAAATGAAACAATTAATTTTCTAATGGAAATAATTGTTTCAATACGTAGATAGTTTCAGAGATAATTCCGACTATACTTGCTTATATAGGTATTAAATTTCAGTTGAATACAGAAATTTTATAATTCAATCGTTTTAGGTTTAACCACCTGCGTTATGCCAATGTACTTAACCGAGCTGGCCCCTCTAAGACTGAAAGGAGCAATGGGTGTTCTCTGTCCATTAGGATTAACATTTGGAGTACTAGCTGGGCAAGTGATTTCGATGAACAGTTTATTAGGTAAGAACCTTATATATGTATTTTACAGTTATACACCGGACCACAAAATTATCGGGACAGAAAAAAATTTGGTTGAATTCAACCTTAAATAGCCTTTAAGTCTTTTTACCAATTTTTTTGACAAGTTGCATTTGATTTCATCTTCATCATGTCCTGATATCGACATTACGAACAATATAGATTGATATGTTGTCATACAGGGTAGCACAAAAATGTGTATACCACACTCCTGAATCTACCGTGAAAAAATGTAATAATTGTATGACGTTTCTTTGTACCACATTTTCAAGCCGTATCTTTTCTGAATAATTTGCTTTTTGATTCATACCGATAGTTGTGTTCTTGAAGAAAAAACGCGTTTATAGCAAATAATTCAATAATCCTGTGTCAGCAACCAACAATTGAAAAATTAATTTGTGACGTTGGCTTTACCTTTCTGATATGATGGTATAAGAATAATCAGTTTCTATGGTACCGCGACTTATCAAAAAAGTTTTTGTCAACAAATTACAGATTTTTTAATTCCTGTACTCTATCGTCTCTCAAGTTACTTGGTGTTGGTTTTTTGTGTTTTGCGAAGCGTTCCACAAAAGAGTGTTTTTATCCATATCCATTTACAATATTCATAAAAACGATATCATGCCAAATCATGGTGCTATGGAAAGTTCAAATTTTTAACAACATCGTAACAGAAGGGCAAAGTAAAATTCACAAAACACAAGTTTAACGTAAATAAGGAATTTCTGTAACTAAATTTCTTCAAGTAAATGAGAAACATCCTCCAATCATTGAATTTTTTTGAGGATATTCAGAAGTTACAAATTATTTTTTGAATTTCTGATTGCTGACAAAGGGTTATTGCGTTTTTTCTTCAGGAATACAGATATCGGTATGAATCAAAAAGCAAGTTATTCAGAAAAGTAACGACTTGGAAATGTCTTACAAAGAAACGTCATACAATTATTACAATTTCCCACAGCACTTTCAGAAGTTAAGCGTGCAATGCAATTCTTTATGCTACCCTGTATGTCAACATATCAATGTATACTGTTCGTAATATTGATGTCGAGGCATGATGAAGACGAAAGCGTATGCAACTTGTCAAAAAATTATTAAATTGGTAAAAAGACTTAAAAGTTATTTGAGATTGAATTCAAATATTTCTTTTCCGTCCGGTTAATTTTGCACTCCAGTATATATGTCAATTGGCAAGATGAAGACAATACACATATTGCGCATTTAGACATCTTAAAAATCAAACCCCTGCAGAACAAACACTAATAATTGAGCAACGTTTCAATGAAAATGTTAGTTGAACATTCGAAAACCGGAACCTTAATCCGAATTTCAAGACAAAATGCTCATAATTTCAATTCGGAGAGTTTTTGGGAGTTCAACTAACATCTCCACTGGGATTGATCTGGAGACCTGCCTATGAAGCCCAATTGGTAGAGTGGTTGCAAAAGTTTGATTTCGGACTTCCATTGTCTATAAAATTTTGAGTATCACGACGTTTCGATTGATATGCTATCTTCAATCGTCATCAGGTGAACTGGTGATACTCAAAATTTTATAGACAATGGAAGTCCGAAATCAAACTTTTGATAAATCCACCTTGTCTACAAGTTTCAAACAACAGAGTGGTTGCCTTGGAAGTGTGGTTTGAATTCCACCCTGAGCTACTTTTTCACAATTACTAAATGCGAATTTGTAGATTTACATATATTTTGTAAACACTATCTATATTATGAGACAATGTTTTTGCTTTTTAGGTAATGAGGAATATTGGCCTCACTGCTTAAGTATCTATGCATTGCCGACATTTATTTCAATTCTTGTCATGCCGCTATTGCCAGAAAGCCCAAAGTTCCTATTTGTAGTTAAAAACCAACCACAAGCTGCCTTGATAGGTGAGTTCACAAATGTGCACAAACGAAGTCTCATTCCTTTGAGCTATTGTTACTTTTACCATAAAGTATATATATATGCGTCAAAACTACATTTAGGCGATTATCAATATATGAATGAAGATGCTAATAATAAGATTTCATTACTTGGATTCGATAATTATCAACCCATATCTAGAAAACGAGCCCTTAAAATATTCAAAATATACAGAGGCGTAGTAGAAAAAAAATCAACATAATTATATTTAATCTTATACTTGCACTCGCGACTGATCAAAGTCATTCATGAAAAAAAAATTACTAACTTTTCGGCCGCTTTGACAACCTTTATCAAACTACAGGATGTGAAGAATTAAATTTTGAAATTTTAATGTCATTGACGTGTAGTCTCCATGAAAACAGCAGCCTTGTTAGGAATTTAGTATGAATTATTTCCAGAGTTGCAGAGGGTTCGTGGAGTACAAGAAGACTTATTGAAAGACGAAATAGAAAGTTTGAAAATCGAAGCAGAAGAAAACAGGAAAAATGCAGGAAACAGTGTTGGACTTGGAAAAGTAATAATGGATCGTTCCCTCTTACTGCCTCTTATTTTGGTTTGCTCTTTACAAGCAGGACAGCAATTCAGTGGAATAAATGCAGTAAGTCTTTTGTTTTACAGTAGAGAATGTATTTTATAGATATTTAGTAGATTAATTTGTCCACAACAGTAATTATTTTAGTAAAATTGGAATAGCACTCCACATTGAAGAGATAATATGTACATTCATTTGATATATCATAATTTGGTCATAGTGAGACCCTATGTTCAATCAACAGAGAGAATGTATGAATTGCAATGCGCTCATGTTTAAATCCAGGTGTGTATGAAATTTCCACTGAATCAATTCGTACTGTGATTTATATCCCTTAGTTGGATATAAAATGTAGCTTATCATTTATTTGTTCTGGATCTCTGCGAAAAGAAATAATTTTCATGTTCTACAATCTTTGGGTAATTAAATAAATTTATTGATCATTTAAGAAGTAGAATAAGAAACTTTTAATTTTCATGACGTGAGAAAAAACTATACATATAAGTAGGGATGAAGTTTTTTATCAAGGTTTTGTTGCACAACATTTTTATTACATATGATATTTTCTTCATAAGGTTTTATTCGAAAAAAATGATGATTAGAAACTATATTTTAGGTTTTCTACTATTCGACAGATATATTCAAAGCTGCTGGATTGACAAGTACAGCTGCGGAATTAGCAACAGTAGGTGCTGGCATATTTAATTTTGCAATGGCTGTGATTTCGATACCTCTAATGTCAAGCGTGGACAGACGCACCTGCTTGTTGTTCAGCTTAGAGACATCTATTGCGTTCCTTATAGTCTTGGGACTAGGACTGACTTATATTGTAAGTACTATTTTCCTTATACAGGATACGATTGAAGTTGATATTTTAATATTTTGAAGTGAAACCCATTTTCTGTAGATTTGCATCAAATCAGGTGGTCTGCAGCACATTTTATAGCTAGTTCACTAAACTATAGATTCGCATTATAATTGGAAAGTGTAGACGCATTTTTGTATAGCATCTAACACATCCACCAATTAAACAATAATGCTGAACAAGTAAATAATTTAATAGAACATTGCAAATCTTCTTGGTTCCACTGAAAGCTATTGATATGTGATTCATTCGAAGAAAAAAATCCCGAACCTGTCTTTTCTGGATACGATTGTTCTCAATAATTTTATTCGTCAACTTGATATATAGTTTGCACCAATAGGAAATGGACGTATTGTAATTGCGACAACAAAATGAAATATTGTTTTTTTGATTCTTCATGAAATACATCACAAATAAACATGTGATTTTCATCGATGAAATTCTCACACTGGAGGAAAAAAATTGTCATAAAACAAAAAAATGTTTTTGTACGATTCCGAAGCCTCTGATATTAAATTTCCAATTATTTGGGAGGACAAAAAATGGCGAAATTGTCTGTCCGGTAAATCTTGGCTCCTCTATAAATCGGAAGTTGCATTCGAATGTTGATGAATTTTTTACACTGTGTGTACTATTATCACAAGGACAGAAAATATTTGTATTTTAATGCACTGAAACTCATTACTGGTAAACTAGTTTTAAAATTGCTATACAATCTAAATTCTTGCCCCCTTTACATTCAATATTATCATTCTATTCCAGCAATATTCCTCATGGGTGGCATACGTGAGCATAGTAGGCCTTCTGGGGTTCGTCATATGCTACGGTATAGGCCTGGGTCCAATTCCCTACTTCATCGGATCAGAGTTGTTCGAAGTGGGACCCAGACCGAGCGCCATGGCATTAGGCAGTATGTTCAACTGGGGAGGCAATTTCATTGTGGGACTCTTATTTCCCATACTGAAAGTCTACATCGGGGCCGCTTGGTTCTTCATTTTTGCTGCTATATGCCTTGCTTTATTCGTATTCGTGAGGTAAGTTAACGCTGTTAACAGCACATTACACTAACGTTATAGCCTCAACCTCAAAAATTTTCTTTCAGATGAAATATCGTTTGTCATGTTGCCATCAGATATTCACAACAAATATTATTCTTGTATGTGTTTCTTTCTGTATAATCATAAATTTCATGTGCCACCTGCTACCTGTCTCCACCGTATAAGACTGTAGTGTTTTGTATGGATGAAATTTTTAATTTTTTTAATTGTGCCTATTTTTCATATTTTTTGTTGTAGAGGGTTACTAAGTAAACATAACACAAGGATTGCGCAGGTACTAATAGGTTTTGAATCTTTCGCGAAAACACGGCTGCACTGTGTAGCAATCGTCCAGTTCAAGGATCGTCGCTGCTTGTCAGCGAGTCTTCGCTTGGTTCGACGTTTTTTTTAATGTTTTTCAGCGATATTTCTGCCGCCACTGAATCAAATAACAAATAATATAAAGCTTTTTCGACTGTCAAGGATTTATCAAAATCCAAAAAAGTGCATTCCAGGGTACAGAGGGGACATAACATACAATAAGATTGACCGACCAAAACAAGTGACATGGTTTTTTGTCTTGTGTATGTTAGGAAACATCAAGAAAATACAATATCTTGATTTCAATTTTTTTTCTATTACAATACTTATCCTCCAGTTGGTGTGGGAAGTAAAAGGAGTCAAGTAGATTGACTCCGTACTTCCCAACTGTAATGATACAGTTTTCAGCTTGGACATCTATTTACCGATATATTTCTGGGGAACCGACTGGTCAGCAGATACTGTTCGGCCATTGAATAACTCCAGCGTGCTGTCTGGCTGTGGTCATACTACGCATTTTATAGAGAATCCACTTGCTGATGCATTCGCTGTACGGTGCCAATATGTACACAACGGCCTACACGAGATGACATATCAATATTTTTTTAAATCCAACTCCAACAATTAACTATTTCAACAACCCTTATTCCCCTGTGTTCAGGTTCTATCTACCAGAGACCAGAGGTAGAGACACTAGCGAGATAGCGCACCTTTGTAGGAACGGTTTCGCATCTAGACCATTGCAAGGAAATGTCGATACTAACATCATCAATGCCGAAGATCAGGAGTTGGAGAAGATCAACGACGGTAACGTTTAACAGCGTACATTTGGCTGGAAGAATAGAAGCATCACAGTATTCATTATTCATTTGAAAAGGTGAAGGTTGTTTTTAAAAACAATGCATTTAATCAGTCCAAAATTGAATTCAATTATTTAGTTTTTTTCCTTCTGAGAGGTAGCCCAAGTTAATCTCCAACTATTGCGATTTGAAGCTCACTGTGAAGAACAATGTGGATGGTTAACATTGTAATACTGACCTAGCGTGGAAATCAAACCTATATTAATAAAATAAACATTACATATACTAGACTGATTAAGCTTTGATTGATAATTGTAGTTATATGGAATATACATGGTGTTTTGACAATTGTGATATACATACATTTATGTATCATTTTTAAGTTTTATATTGCTCATTGGTATTGATAATACAATTTTATTGTCGTAGCGAAGCTGAGATCTTTTAAATTAATTTTAAAACATTTGAGAATCTCTGTTTGATTAAATGAGTCTTTAAAACCGTCAGCATACAAGGATTCCCATTTCCATTCTTTTTACCTTATAGAAACTGTGACTCTTTCGTGTGCAAATCACGCAATGAAGCTTAAAAAACAGAAAGTTTTCAGCACGTCTTGGAAGCAGGCGCAGACTAAAATAAATAAGACATCGAACCTATTAAAAACGGGAATAAATTGTATTTCCAAAATGGAGGTGGAGGGGGCTGCTAACGTTTTAATTTAATAAAGTTATTTAATTAATATGTGGTTTTACTTAGCGGACAGTACAAGTAAGGTCCACTTATGTTTCATTCGTTCATTTGTTTGATAGTGCAACTGCCCGAAAAAATAATCATAAGCTGAATAACACAGCCTACAAAGTTTCTACCTGTTCTACACAATTAAGAAATAGCTACTGTAACACTTTTAAGTTGTTGCTTATTATGATCGTACCATGTATTTCACTTGAAAAATTGAGTGTTACAGCTTGTCATGTGCAAACTTTTTTTGGCCCCGGTAGATTCGGCATTGCCCCATACAGTGAAACCTGACGATACAAGGAAATCCTTTTGTGCCTATATAGTTTTCAATGAGGTCTAGTGTATAGATGAGCTTTGACCATGACGTCCAGGAGGCTTGTAGTTTTCAAGAAGCCCAGTTTATAATAGATGACATAATCTTTGAAAAAGGTAGTGGTAGGTTGAAGGAGGTTCTGTTGACTGGTCAACATAACATTCTGGGATGTTCGGCGTCGCGACTGCTTCGCTGATTCCATTAAGCAGAAGCTACCGTCGTGCCGTGCTGCGTGAAAAGAAAATAGCAGTTTAGCGGTTAGCGGATACTTATTTGATATGGTTTAGGTCGTCTGCGTAAGCAATATAAATAAGTAACCAATTATTGATTATATTTGCTCTATATTTCATCGTATCGTATTATCAAGTAGGCTCAGTAGATAAATGAGAAGTATGTATTTTAAATTGGGTGAGGTACCTGAAAATAAAACTACAAAATAAATAATTTTATTGGATATGCTCTGTAGTATTGCCTATGGATGTATCCGAATATAAAGAAATAAAACATCATTTAAAATAAGTATAGGTTAATTTGGAGATAATAAATACGTAATGGAAAGTTTTTCCTTAGAAAACAACTATATTAAATATAAACTGAATTGAATTGTTGAAAATTATATTTAAGAGGAAAAATGTTCTGCTGAATAAAAAGTACCTCTATGTCTGAGGGAAGCACAGAGCACACTAACATGTTAACATGTATTTATGGGAGTTTTTGGAAGAACATTGCGATTTGTGATTATGATGTAAGGGTATCTAATTACGTCCATCAAAATAAAAAAATTCCGAGGTATATGCACCGTAATATATGTTCGGCTTTATATATTTACTAAAATTATATTGTGAATACTGTGAATTATTTTTATTTGCAACTGAAAGAATTATTCCAATGGGTAAGTACACAATACAAGGGCGCACCCTGCACTATATATGTAAAAAACTGGGTACACTAAAACTGCTACCAAAAAGCTGCTTTTTATAAGCTATTATTCGCAAAAGGAAGGAGCTGCTTTAACTGCTTTTTCGAATAAGCAGTTGAAGCAAGCTATACATACACAAATGTTATCATTATCATATCACCACAAAACACAACAAACAGGTTGCAGTAATTGAAAAATGAACACATACGATGGTACGTCCATCTATATTCTGATAGCTGCAGCGTTGCCGCGTCTCGGGCAACTCTGTAGTTAATGATCGCAACACCCACTCGTCTACCCAGACACGACTTAGAAAAATCGAACAAGTAAAACCTAAAACGGCTTCGCTGTTATTCACCACCACAGTCGAACGTCGAATTCACTGCAGACAACACGTGTGATATTAACAGTGTTGACACGTCCTGGCACTAACTTTACGGATTTTAAACATTTGGAAACGAAATCTTTAGTTATACTTTAGACAAATATTCAATTGCTTTTGTTGAAATCTATTAGTACGATGTTCCCTTGGAAATATTATCCCTGTTATCCGTTCTAACACAGGCAAACTGAAAAATTAACATGTGACACATTGATCGGAGTGCGATAACTTTTTGTTTTTCTTTTGAAAGAGTGCATGTTCAGTGGGAGGTGTGTGAGTCGGAATATAAAGACAGCAGCAAAGGCCTAAGTGTGTGTTGCACTTCGCATAAGAACATTTCAATCAATACTGTAGGGCAGTGTTGCCGAAGACAGGTACATTGGCAACGTCGCTCAGCTGATTGTGGAACAAAGACCGCATAAGGCCACAGGATTTGATTCATACCTGATAGTAAGTATTTGTTGTGAACACAGGTGTTATTTTTATGCACAGATCGATGGAACTACCTCTTCATTGAGTGGTGTCGATTGCAAGTTTGCAAGAACCTATATAGATGTGTTGTAAGTGAAATGAACAAGGTTGTGAAACTGTTATTAGACATTAACAATGTAACAGTTTTATTGTTTTCTATTTAATTATACGCTGTGTAGATTTTTTCTCTTTTATTTGTATATATTTATAATTTAGAATTAATTCTAGGCTGCCGAGAAATTTAACCATAATTTGGGATATTTTATTTTGTCTCGGGTAGGTAGGTATACGATATATGTATATTATTCATTTCTAATAGTCAACTTACCTGTATTCTTTACAACCGATGAATATGTCGAATAGTCATTCGATTTTTTTATTTTCCATAAAAATATGGTATTTGAAATTATGATTTTACGTGATTTCTTTATTTTTATCAAATATGGGGAGAGATATGATATGGACACATAATAGCTAAGCTGATTCTACTGCTTTTTTTAAAAATTGTTACATTTGCGGCCCTGTGCCAAGCGAGAAACAAAATATTATTAGAACTTCTCCCAACCTTTTTTCTCCTTTTTCAAGTTTCTAACAATTTTTGGATGTACCTATAGTTGAATTTTTTTTGTTTTTACATGTTATCAATCAATTTAGGATGTCATAAAAAAAGATTCATTTCTTAATAACGAATTTAATCTGTGTGTACATTACCATCTCACCATGTGATATAAATTAAGGTCTGTTACGACCAAATTTTCAGTACAGTTCTAATGCTTGCATTCCATTTTTATGTTTCTAATGCCGTTGCCAAACCAACTGGGTGGCCAGACTGCCAGACTTCTTGATGTTTCATAACATAGACATCACGAAAAACCACGTTACTCATTTCCATTGGTCTGTCTATCTCTGCCTGTCTGTAATCTGTCCGGTAACGGTGATCCTTGGCCCTTTGTAACTCGGAAACTACTTATGAGATTTTAATGAAACTTTGACACTTAAGTTCCCACTGAGACAAATTCTTATTATCAAAAATACCATTTCGTGAAAAGTACAGCGCCAACCTACTCGACGCCATTTTTCCATTGTTTTTGTGCGAGGTCTTTCATATGAAAGCAAAATCCAAAAATATTATTTGAACAACACGTTTGTTGGGGGAGTCAAGGCCGCCTGCGTCCCGAGATTGAGTGAATTCTACGACCGAAAAAATCATTGGCACGCATTTCAGTCCCCGTTTCTTGACATCTTCCACATAACCGAACAACAAATAATTGGGTATCTGAACCAGTCGAGGCAAGTTCAATCTACTGCGTGTTTGACCGAGATGCGACAACCTCTTTTGTCCGCTCTCTGTCGAGAATTATCTGCTTTTTGCAGCTATATGAACATTAATGAAAGGAAATCATTTTGTTCCATTAACCTCTCCATACTGATTTGTTTTATTATTGTGGAATTTTTACCGAAATGATGAGATATGACTGCCAACTCATTCTTATCTGTGTGAGCATTGCACTCTTATGCAACGTCCAGCGGAATTTCTGAATCTATATCGGTTTGATTTATCGAATTCAAAAATAATTCGGACATGATTTTATAATTGATTGAGTTCTTTGCGAGTACTCAATATCAATAGTAGTTTCGAATAGTCTTTCGTGGTGTCTTTGATAGTAGCTGTGCCTTAAAAACTTAAAAATAACGATGATTTTATCAGACAAAGTCAATACCTTGAAAACCTTGTGAAAAACCTAGTCAGTCCACACATTTTCTTGAATCGTTCTCTAAAGGTGTGAAATCAAGTTATTGTTCTCCACTATGCATAAGACCTGCTATAGAATGCATGTTTCGTCTATAGCCTAGACTCGTCAGTTCTTCTTTCTTCTAAATGTCACCACATTATAATGGTGTAACACTTTACAATAAGTTACCTCAACATTTACGAACTATATATGATAACAGTATGTTTGAAAGAGTAGTCATTATTGACTGGCCATTGTTTCTTTTATTTGAATGAATATTTGATTTCAATGTGGTAGCTTAGTTTTATTTTTAAAAACTTCTGGTGATTCTTTTTATTCCACTTCTATGTAGATTATTATATTGTTATAATGACATGTCATATACAATGCACATTGTGTCTTTTGTGGTTTGAATAAAATAAAAATAAATAAATATAAAATCCTTCCTTCTTTGTTGCACCTAATTTATTGATACTGATACAGTAAAATCTGGTACATCATTTTTCTATGGATAATATTGCATTGTGTTCCTTGATACGATGTGAGAATCTTCTCTTTTCCTCCGCAGTAATTCATTGGGATCGTAATAATTAGATGCAATAAATCAAAAGTTGCAGAGAATTCTTGTTGAATATTTTCCACTGCACCTCCACTTATTTATTATATTTATTGTACCACTTTCAATACAACATAACAATCACTCATCAAAATTCCGTACAAATAATCAATTATGCAGCGTTAACTCTCAAGTATTCACTCGCTATGGATAAACAGCAAATATAGATATAGCATAAGGATTTCGGATGACTCAGCCTCCCTAAATGTTTAAATACAGGAAACGGAGATTGAATACACAATTTTGGAGTGAGAGAAATCCATAAAAACTTTAGGTGCGGACGGGACTCGAACCCGTGCCTCCAGCATTCAGAGCACAGTTTTTTATATCACGAATGTGAGTTCCAAAGTCTATAAAATAAATACCTCATGTCCCAGTAGATGTTTTTAGCGCCGGAACTGAATGCGGGCAGTTGACCTTAAAATGGTTAGGTTATTTTTATACAGTGGAATTATTACCGTTTATTTATAAGAGATTTCTTTTTAAAAAAAGATCTTTGTTCTAATACCCTATAAATATTACCGAGGAAAACCATTGCTACATTGGTTGGCGATAATATCAGTAACATAGCAGTTCCAAACAAAGGCTTTATACGACAGTTCGACCTATCGCTATCAACTGGAGGAACTACGAGGTATAACGATGTAGGTAAATTTTCAACACTTCGTGACAGTAAAGTGTGTTATTCTTCTATTTTGCATGTCTGTTGTTATAATGGGAGATTCTTATTGTTATTATCGCTCTTGTTTCTGTTATCATCTTTATTGGCCACCAATTTCTCAGAAGTGGATCTAGTCCAGGGGTCACCAAATAGTTTTGTTTAGGGTCGGTTTTGTAGTCTCTACGGTCCTCCATTGAAACCTTCACAGTAACATCGAACATTCATCCTGTCCGGAAAAACTTGCAGAGGGAAAATATCCTCTTCTCTGAAGCTTTGTCAGAACACACACTAGAAGAGGTTTCGCCATTTGGTGACCCCCTGGTCTGGTCTGTCAAAATTCGACTATTAGAGAAAAAAATTAGAGAAAAAGCTTTTGCTACATTTGAAGTAGATCATAAATGGCTAAGCGAAACTTTCTGTAATAGGTTCATGAAAAACATCTGTAAATATTTCAAATTATTTTCGAGTGAACATTTCATCCATGACCATGGGTGGAAGCACGAATTGATCTTGACATTACGCCCAACCCTGATAAATATTTTCAAGTTCTAGTTTTATTGTGCATATCATTTGAATCACTGTCAAGAGTGGCTTACCTTCTAAATAACATGTTTTTGTCATAGATCGGTTATTTTATTCCAAACATCTTCGCTGAAGTATATAAAGATGTGTCGTCATGCACAACTACTGTATGTACAATTTTTTATTTTTAGGTTTTCAGCACGGCAACATAGTAAGGTTTATTACATTCATAAATATTGTAATTTTAAGTATTTTTCTCCCATTACTGGCTCCTCAGTTTGGTGCAGGTACTACTTTTAGTGAACAAATTTAGTGTATGTGAATGCGAATAGTGGACACAGAGTTGTTCAATCCTATTCCACTCGATAACGATATAACAGCTTTGAAAAAATGTATAAGATACCAAATAGCAAACAGACCACGCGCCGTGAGAATCTCTGCAGCTAATTAAAACAAATTTCAACTTGATTTCATAAAAAAAACACCTAGTGCATATTGAGGAAAGCAACACACGGACATACCGATATAAAAAAATTAGTGACATGGATTTCGCAATTTTTCCACTAGCTAAGATTTCTATTTCTCAATATTCTTGGACACGTGTAGTATAAATTGTTTGCTTTTTGATGGGCGGCTATGTATTTATATTAATGTTACCAAATAATGTTGTAAGACGTGGATTGTTGATAATTCAAATTGTTAGGACAGTTTCCAGCAATGTATTTTCGAAATAAGATACGTCATTACTGATTGTTTATATTTTGAAACGTCACTGTGAGTATGAGTGCCAAAAATAAAGCTATAACGGTATGACAGGAGCACGTATTAGCTAACTAATAACTATCCTAGATGCAGAGTAGGTATTTATTAATTTGGAAAGAATTATCAGTAATTTGGTTTCTGATTATGATGTTTTTATGACTGGATATGGAAGTGTACTAGTAGATGCTCTCGCCGTCGCCAAAAAAAACATTTTCCTTAGACGGAAAAATGAAAAATGATTCAATAGAACGATAACTAACCAGTATAAATATAATACAAGTTTTTTGTTAGCTAGTTGAGAAGTAACTTGTGTGGCGTATGTAAATTATGACAGTCAACTGATTATTTGAAGATTAAAGAGCTCATTAGCGAAATATTAACAGTTATTAAGCGCACGCTATGTTCCACACATATTCCAGTTATATCGAGTGACCGACTAAATCCAGCGTCCATAAATGTCCTTATGTCCGGTGGTACCATCAAGCGTAGTATTAAGTAGAAATCCACCCATATATCAATATGTAGATCAAACACATAACAAATACTACATCAAATCAGGAAAATGTCGATAACAAATGGTATTCAAATATTTGAAAGTCAACTTTCTTTGGCGTGTTCGACAATTCATTTTTCTATAGGTACTGTATGACATGACAGAAGCCTATGAATCGCAAATAATTATTACACACTGTACGTCTATCTTCATTTATTCTGTATATCTCATATCAAATTGCATGTACACGAGTTAGGATTGTGTGCTAATAATTTAGATAAATGTTTCCTTTGGCAATGTTTGCTATTCGGTGCACAGTCAGTAAATATTTCGTCACTGTGTATGAAACAAGACTATTGATTTTGGATGGGGCGAATACAGCAGAAAGTTAATTATACCATCTATGATATCCTTCATACGCATGCACGCGATGACTAGAAATATCTTCAAATTCTATTTTTAGTTTAGTGTTCGTTCATATTTCGTCGAATTATAATATAGATCAATCATTCGGAAATATATACATTTAATATACATTTGACCTCAATAAAATCATTAGTTTCTAGAAATACGCAGTTGCAACATATTTTTGGTATCCTATATTTCACACGACAGTCTATGAATATTCACCCAGATGGGTGTAAATAGCTATAAATAACTATCGAAGTGAAAGACTCGGTATTATCCAAAACAGCTCGACCGAAAATTTTGCATGGTCGACCTTATAGAATTGGGACAGATTAGCCACAATTGTTCGATATTTTTCAGACTGTTAAGATCAGGTTCGTCCACAGGACGCATTGCTTTTCCATAGATTGAGTCCAGAAACTACAGGGAGTCCTTCGGAACGCATCCTCACACGTCTTCTAATGATGGTCTGATATGAACCTATGAGCGGAGAAGCACAGTTCATTAACACTTCGCATACCTATACCGATATTCAAGTGTCAGTAATGCCCATACTCTTGTCTTATACCTGCTATATCTGCTCTTGTATTCGTGAAAATTAACAAACCAATACCACAAAAATATAAAATAAATATACAGTGGTCATTACCCGAGCAGGCTGCGGACGATAACAAAATTAAACAGCAATTGCCCCAGTACAAGATTCCCAGAGTATTCAAATCACTTCAAGGTTATCACTGCTTAGCTCGCCCTGTTCCTAATATTTGATAAAATTTTTCCAGGCACAGGGTTCATGAATGCATACAATTGAAGAATATGTAACAGCTCTGTGTTATCTTTGACTGAGACACAATATATAAATTAAAAAACAGGTGTTTTGTAATACTATCAGTCATAAAAAATATTTGGCAATATACAGCGAAGTTTCCACTGTCAAAAGTTATGAAATAATGGTTGTTGGCACTACCGTCGTCGGCTCAAATTATTTAGGATACACAAATCACCATATGTCGAAAAGATGTTAAGTCTAGAGAATATATAAGTAATCGTTTCAAAAAGTGTTTACCGGTCGTCCAAATATTTATACCTGGAAATTTGATGGTGTCATGTGATGCAATCATATCAGTAAGTAACATTTGGGAGTTAAAACAAAAAAATTCTAAAATTTTAGAGTACATGGTCATTTAACCTATGATGACTGATTTTTGATAAACTGGGTCAAAAAGAAGGCCAAAACGCTTTATTATTGCTAAAGCTAAACTTTGAATATGTGACCGTAATGTCGGACACCTCCACTAGATGCATAGCTCCTTGCTGGATTGAATCCAAAAGCAACGGTAAGTACTCCGGAGTGCATTCCAGAGATCTAGTCCAGTCTAAGACTTGTAGAGTAGTCGTATATGTTCCGGAGAGTACAATTTCCTGGAGCAGGAAAACCCACAGCTTCTGGAATGCCAATCTAGCAATCCCGGCAAATGTTGATCATTGGGCTGGAAGACATGTGTGACCTCCTTGTCAAGATAGTCTTCCATGGATTTCGTTGAACTGAATTCTATTTGTAGATTCCCATTACAGATTTTTTCCATGTCTTTCAATATGGATACAGACAAGCGCAGATCTAGTATGTCTATGAAGGGTGCCAATTTTTTGACAAATATAGTTCTTTTCAATCAAAACATATGAATATTTCATCTTCAAACTGTTTGAAAAAAATAGGGAACGATTCTTTTACTGTGTGTTTTTCTACCGATTTTCAGGGAATCATTTCTTCGTCGAGATATACTAAGCTTCCGTTACCTTACAGTTAATAACATAAATGCTATTTCTGTGCTAATTCATGCCTTCCTTGATGTTCAGGCTCAAAAGGTATTGCCTCTTTTTGATAAAAAAAAATCGGGAGAGTAGCTCGATGTCAAGCCCCGCTTCTAATATTTTCCCGCGAATCTCCAATTCTACTCTGCTTACTGAGAAATTCATAACATTTTCATTGAACTTCTTATTCAATGATTTTGTAACTAATATCCTATTTGTGCGGTACAGAATCTTGGTCTCACTTCTGAGGAGGTGATGCATCGATTTTTCATTTCTTTCAACTCTGGCTCAAACATCATGTATCGTTAGTATACCATTTTCGTGGATACTTCCGACCAATTTGACAGCAACAGTATTATTATAATTCATTTGATACAAAAAATTCTATTGACGACGGCAACAAATTCTAATGTACGGTTGTTCGCTTAGTAAGCTTCCAAATTTTTTTCATAGGTCAGCTATTGCCGCCAAATCTGAATGATGTATCCACTTGTTGTGTGATTGCCTCTCTAATTCATTATATTCTTTGCTGGCCGCTAATTGAAACCACATACGTACGAACGAATGTTTACTGACGTTTCGGCTGCCTCGTCAGCCTTTATCAACATTTATTTTTAAAATATGATGACATAATTGTTCATATTCATGACTGTTCTAGGGTAACAGTCCTGTTTTCAAAACACCTATTAGCATGAACTATTGAAACGCTAGAATACAGGTGATTTGTTTGCATTGTTGATAAATCCAAAAAAGAAATAATGCACCGCCACACAAAAACACTTAAGCTTCCCGTCCAATGAAATAAAATGAAACATACAGCAGTGTGACTTCAGGGTAACAACGCAATATCTCCCATTTGGGATTCAAGAACAAACCATAAGGAAACTACAGCGCGACTGTGAGAATGATAAAACTTTCTCTCTCTCTCTCTCTCTGGGCTTCTTGTTAACACGATGTTTTCAACACATATTTAACGTGTTTACAAAGTGTCGCTTATCGTCCTATTTCAGGCTCTTAACGATCCGTGTAAGTGTACACACATCTGGTAAACTGAATACCCATTTTTTTTCATTCATTATACTAATCAGGAGGCGAGAAACTACGCATAAAAGTTCTAAATATTTTTTACGTAGCTGAAAAAGGACTGTGTATAATATTGAAATTGCAGATGGCATTGTTGTTATCGCAAGTTAAGAAAACAAATAGCACATATTTTCCCATGAATGGTATCGGTGAAGAAATAGATTTTTCAATAATTTTCATATTTTTTCTAATATTTTCAAAACATACCTCAAGTCTCTGAAATCCTATCAATAAACTTGATGCAACAGCACGAGACATAAGTATATGTTTAGAGTCACGCTAAATAGCACCTTCCTTATTATTCATGAACCTAATCCGGTTGAGGTGCAGTAATCTATAGTAAAATTCGCTAAAATAAAAACGTAAAAAATTCATCTATTTTAGAAAAAACCAACTAGGCCCCGAATTATCGTACAGCATAAAAAAATAAAATATTTAGTTTAAATTTGAATTTCTTTGATCACCTACTATGTATGCTCATGTCTTATGTATCGTAAAATTGTCAATAATATTGAGCAACAATAAATAAAGTCCACAGCTAGTCTATCATTTTTGTTATTCGAATGCAGATTTGTGAACAATAGTAATGATTTCTTACAAGTACAGCGTACTGCCAAGGCTTACATTTTATAATAGATAATAGAACTTCTTTCACAGACATCTTAATTTTTTTACAATCTCCCTGCCCATATAAGTGCCCTCAATCATTGACCCCCCCAAAAAAACTTTGGGGGTATGATCAGGGACGTCAGAGACATGCAAACATGCATTTGAGTATTTTATCTTTCATGAAAGAATAAGAGAACAATATCTCGACTTTGTGATTTTTCGTGAATACGCCCATTGGCGTAGGCAGTAAAAACTAAAAAGTTAACTGAATCCCACTAGAATCGACATCGATCTATTTCTGAGACACAGACGCCTGTGGAAAATTAGGTCATTGTAAACTGCTAGTTGGTTGTTTTATACTAAAAATAAATTAAATTTCTCAATGAATACAAATATTTGCATGTATTCTGTTAATAACTATTGAGTCGTGCCAAGACACAAAAATGTGCCATACAATGAATTTAGAATGTGTATAAGGATATCCCAGAACCTCGTATAGTAACTTTTCAGTACATACAACTACGGTTGCAATTTATTAATTTAATTACAATGTATAATAACTTGTTTCCAGTAACACGCTGCAAATTGGCCTCATTTCATTAATTTTTGCATGTTATCAGTAATTTTAAAATGCCATTTGTGGGGTTTTTGAGAAAACTTAATTCGATTTTTATATCTCTCGAGCTCTCGATCAATCATAATCGATTAATAAAAAGTCTTTGTTGATGAGCTAGTAATTATATGCCGCCATGAATCATCCTAGAACAACTGATGACTGTGTATCACTGTTTCTACAAAAATCCATTGATCATTATACAACCCTCTCCTCCGCTATCACAAAAATTTCATACACAGTTAGAAAATCTATACTTCTTATCCAAATACTTTGCGGTAGACAAATATTGAAACTAGACAAAATGCTTAGAAAAAATCTATTATAACATTGAAAAACAATTTCTGACTGAACTACATTAACCAGCTACCAGCTGATCAATTGACAAAAAAATAAGATTATGGCCACCTTTCGGTAGAAGCCAAGCTACCTCATTCCTAAGGAAGCTCATTATAATGGTGTTCCGTCTTCACATGCATTCTTGAGGTTCTAGGAGGTCTTAAGGACTGTCTATAAATACGACCCCCAAGCTGTGCATATTTATTCCAGAAGAGTGCAGCTTTAATGGAAAAAGATATGTATCATTTGGAATTGGTCCAACCTTCCGAGTGAATATTCTTATTTATATGCTCATTAACATTCCTGAAACCAGAAAGATCAATCTATATTAGTCACGATGTTCTATAATGGTTTGGAACTCGGAACTGCAATTCAAAAATAGATGTCCATGAGAAATATTCAAATAAAGCAATGTGCCACAGTTTCTGTAACTGTGGTAAACTTCAAAACCTCAAAAAATTGAACTACCAAAAGGTGGGAAAGTATTGTAATCGAAAAACAAAAAAAATCGAGATACTGTATTTTTTATATGTTTTATGCCATATAAATAACGAAAAACCGTGTGATTAATTTCTGTTGGTTTGTTTGTACCCTCTATAATAAAAATGCGTAAAACATGCTTCCTGGTTGTATGGAGGTTCCTTGTACTAAATCACAACGCAGCATCACCGTTTTTATAATGCAAGTTATAACGGGCGAACAAAAACCAGACTTTTTGAAAAGAACATTATTGCCTGAGAGACGAGTTGCGAATGAATGTTGGGACCATCCAGCATGTGGCTTTTATAGATAACAGAGAACACCTCTTATCTGGGTATACCATAAACAAAACGGAGGGCTGTTTCTCAAAAGGGTTTCTTAATTCCTCCCTCCTTAGGTTCGGACTCGACTCCGAGTTCGATATCTAAAATTATTTCTTTATGGCTCGATACAATATTAGTATTCAGAGAATTTAGCAATTTCTATATATTGACTCGATATAATATTATTCTTACTAAACCTTCATATTTATATAACACTAATGTAAATAATACATGTTATTACAATGTGTTACAATTATGAGGCTAGTATTTTCAAGGAGTGGATACAATATAATATGATTCTAAAGCTAAGTAGTCTTTGATGTAAAGTCACAGTGTTGTTGATATTTTGGTTTTCATTCGCGAGGTTAGCCTTGACTCCAGGTACAAAAATTTCTTTAGTATTTTCGTGGGAAGGAAATTTGGTTGTTCACTTAGTTTCTGCAATTAATATTTGAAATTGAGCTTTCGTTGATGAAATATGGGGTATGGCTACAGTTTTCGTTTGCTGCTTTAAAATACGTAATTTTTCCTTTAATGTGATATGGAAGCGTTCAATTGGGGATAAGGAACAGGGTTTTGCAGTACTTATAGTGTGAAACTGTATTTTGTGGAGCTTACAAAATAAACTAGGAAAATGTCGAAATAAATGCGTTTCGAAAATTTGGAAAATTTCTTACAGTAATGGTACTAGCGTCCACATCAGTCCAGTCTTTGACGTCCGTTGACCAATACAATCTGGATGGAAGGGATGATTAAAATCTTCCTATCGATTCTTCTTTCTTCAGCGGATCTGGAAGAAGCAGTTTGGTTTCTGCCTTTGATTATAACAAAATAGCACGTACCGGGGAGCAAACTTCGAATTTGGCTTTAACTAGAATGAACCGATACTGAGCATCCGGCCAGTTATAACGGGCGCACAAAAACCAGACTTTTTGAAAAGAACTTTATTGCCTGAGAGACGAGTTGCTAATGAATGTTGGGACCATCCAACATGTGGCTTTTATAGATAACAGAGAACACTTCACATCTGGGTATACCATAAACAAAACGGAGGGCTGTTTCTCAAGAGGGTTTCTTAATTTGCATATCAGATAGATCTGATACCATTCTAGTTAAAAGTAATAAAATGGTGAAAGCATTGTATTAAGATATAATAATACTTTTTATGGTAATTCAATTGGGAATAGATTACATATACAATTTACAGCGTTTTAAGCTATGTTAACAGACATGAACGTCCTCTTACAGCTTTCGTGAAAAGTTACCTATAGAAACATATATCCATTCAAAAAGATGATTACGAAGTGGCTTGAATGGATTCTTACAATGAATACTACTAGAACATTCCTATTCAGAACGGGTTAGTGTCAGCCTACACAACCTTTTGTTGATTAATGGATTTGAAAACATCTCATTCGTCAGTGGATAAGGTTACTCGAAAATAGATGCAATGTGTATATATTTAGGTAGCAGAAGCGCCCACTTTTGAAAGACTTTCCGAGCGTTATCTTATTTGCTGAATGTAGGGTGTACATTATACAAATAGATCATTTCCAACTGTATTTTTCCACACTTTACAAAAAAAAAGTGATCAACTGTAGAGGTTTTGTAATGATCGGAATATTAAATTTTGCACTTCAATTACTCGATTCAATCATTGGTACAATGCCTTGTAGTAAAACATTGTATCGGTATCTTTTTATCTATCTATATATTATTTCAATTCATTATTCTTTTGTTCAAGTTATTTCCTTGAATAAGTAATCGCTAACGTAAAAACGATATGATCTTTTTACTACGGAAATCACGTATTTTTAGTTTAGGTATGATTCAGAATATCCATAATTTGCAAGGTGAACTTTAGTTCTGCATAAATATGTCGTTATCATGTTACTCGGAATAGCTATCATAACAACATTAAATCATTTCTGTCTGGATATTTTTTTGTAAGACTTCCCAGTGAATTTGTCAAATGTGTTACTATCATAACATAGTGTTTATAGTTGATTTCGAACTCACCTTACTCACCTTGGTATAAATTAGTATTTAGTAGAAATGGCTGGAATACAGATGATGCATCTACATATCTACGCCAGAAAGACAATGCTATATACCCTCGACTCATTTGGGATCCAATAACAAATCCTAAGGAGAGAAAAAAATCATATTCTCTACTTTGAAAAATGTTGCCGAAACAACCTAAATGCTAGTAAAGTTATTTCGTGAATCATGAGTAGTCTTAATTAGCCGACAGTAAAACTGTGATAAACCAGAATTCCTAAGGATCAATTGCGGTTGAAGTTAAATTAAGGGTGTATGAGTCCACTATTAAAATAATTGTTTGTGGTAAGTGAAGACGACCACACTCAATGTACTTAACGCCAAACAAAACTTATATCGATCACGGTGGGGCATTTTTCGGCGTTGATACCCCATTAGGAAGCGGAGAAGCCTGAAGCCGAGGTTTTGTTTGCTCT
The DNA here is from genome assembly GCA_949316355.1 of Bruchidius siliquastri. Classification (NCBI taxonomy): domain Eukaryota; kingdom Metazoa; phylum Arthropoda; class Insecta; order Coleoptera; family Chrysomelidae; genus Bruchidius; species Bruchidius siliquastri. The sequence continues at coordinate 29,323,058 of OX438534.1, read as the reverse complement.
TCTGATTATTTGGAGAAGCTGAATGGGTGAATGTTCCAAAGAGTGGGAAATGCTTTCAGTAGAGTGGTTTTGTTGGCGCTTCCGGTTTTTCGGACTTATGTCCAACAAGGGGGAAGAAATCACGGAACTTGTCCTGAGGGTCACAGTCACTGGGCGGCTCTAGAAAAAAAATCTCAGCCACACGGGAATAAAATGCGAAATGCACAAATAAAATGTAAAGAAATGGAATAATAAACATAATTTGGCGATGCAGACACGTGAAAATGACACAACATGACAAAGAGATGGTTGTATTATGCTGTTAAAATTGCGCTTTTAGGTGCCGTCAACACTAGCGGTTTTGCGCTAGGTCCTGTTGAACAGAGCCAATATTTCGAATTCGACATTTTTCGCGATTACAATACTTTCCCACCCAGTACGTATGACAGTGTATCATTTCTCACCAATATTATTTATTTATTGCACCATCATACTGAACTATTTATCTTTTGTCTGTCTGAGTTGCGGGATCACTGTCAAATGTAATTGTCAAAAATGACTTATTCTAAATTTCCGACAAAGCCAATTTACCGATGAATGAGTGGTAGCCAGGCCACGTCATGAGTTCTCTCGAAATTTTCTGTAATGGCAGAATTCCAGCAATTCTGATGATCAACACATAATAACTATTCCATTGTTCATCGCATTCATTCATTACATCACGCATAATGTTTTCCAGAATGAAAAATGAAGGTAACAGGTAGGTATATAGCTTTGGCTCGTTAAATTATTGGAAATCCCGGAATTAACACAGTCATCTAGCTCATTCATTATTATTCATGCTGTATTCTTATGTGGTGTGGCTCGAGAGAAAGTGAGACGGTGGAATATTTTGGTAAAGATATTTTCTTACAATTCATATCTAGACAACCTAAATTATGTAATAGTGGCTCCTAACTCTAAATTTTCAAAAATATCGTTTAGTTTGTCACCACAGAATGGTAGGATATTGAAAAATTGCTGTCGTAAAGCTTTACTAACATTTGGACTGCTTCGATATGTTGTTCTAACAATAAATCCTATTAAATATTTAAAGACAAAGTTTTCATATGTAGGGGTAGATCCTCAAAGTATATTTACAGTCAGTTTCATTATGACCCTAGCAGAAAAGTCTTCGAAAATAAATGGAAAGACGTTTACTTGTGGTTTTACCAATAACGCAATATCCTATTACACACGCTTGAAGATTTGAAGTCATGTCATCTCCTTTTTAATTTGATGACTGATCTTAGGCTATTTTGATGCGCTTATTACAAATATGTATTCAATTTTTCACTACCACCTAAAAATTCTGACGAGTTTGGAATTTTTTTAATATTTTTTTGTAATCCTAAAATCTATCAAAATCAGTTGTCATATATTGAGAGAGAAAACAATGTAGACCTGTTATTAGTCATTGAAATAATCGCGACACCGCGGGGTAATCTGAAGCCAGGGGATACTAACGGTGTGTCCCCAGGGGAGTAATTTAGTCGGCTACCCCCCTAAAATGTCGATCAGGGCTTGAGTGGCTAACCTCTACTCCGGTTCCGAACCTAGGGAAAGAATACAGAGACCACCGCACTAATATGTGAACTGCTTTAGGTGGAAGGCGAAGCTGAGAGATGACTTGCTGCATTGTTATGAGAGCAAGAACCTGCTCCACAGGGGATACATGTACCGCGTGTATAAGAGGTGGTGTGAAATGCACCCAGACCACAGCACGCTTACCTCTCAGAATTTGTGGGATTATGTATCGTACCTGCGAAGACAGGGATATGTTCGTGCTCCAGCTTAACCGGTCTCTCCGGGGACTAGAAGACCTGCCACATAGGCTGAAAGGTTGTCGGTAAGGCCCGCTGAGAGGGAAAGCGATAGCGTCATTTTACTTGGGGATTTCAGTGACCGAAGGGTCTTACACAAAAGGCCCTTAAAGCTGACAGACTTAAAGAGAGAGGACGCGGTAGTTGATGAACGTCAAGGAATCTGACATTTGGAGCATTAATTTTGAAATTTACCCAGCGGCTCTGAGGCTGCCTGGACAGATAAGGGTGGCAGACTCTCCTGTCGAGAGAGCACAGAGACCATTAAAAGTTAGCATCTGATCAAAAACGACACCTACGTCCTTGAAGTGTGAAGATTTTTCAAGTTGTATACCATTAATGTTGTAGTTATTTAACTAATCATGTTGGTTCTTCTAGTTTACGTGACAATTCTACATTTGGCCATATTAAGAGCTAGGTAATTTTTGGTACACCATGCAAAGATCACATGCAGGGTTTGTTGGAGAAGATTGCAATCTTCAATTGTCTTAATAGTGACAAATATCTTCAGATCATAAGCCTTGAAGTTAGTGAAACAGATCATTGATAAATATTAGGAAAAGGAATGGTCCCAGGGTTCATCCCTGTGGATCTCATGGAGTCGCTGTGGAGTATGTTGACCAGTATTCCCTACAAATAATAATTTTAACCCGCAAAACAAAGATTAAACCCATATAAAACGAATAAAACAGAAACTATTTTGATAGACAGCGGATTTTGTTATAACATGCTTTCTTTCCGTGTTTCTTCCCATGTTGCCAAATGATCAATGACAAAATCTGGTTATAGCTTATATTTTCCTGAAGATTACCTGAGGTTTTAGACCATATCTAACATGGAACCTAAAATATCTCATGGGAATATTACATATTAACAGAACGCCTGATAATAATAGCATTTTTATTTTGTTTCAGGTTGACCTATTACCATCATTCCTTACCGTATAACATCCAACAATCATCTAGACGGATCATAGAAAGGAAGTAGGAGTTTGGAAGCAGCAGGGAATGGTTTATCTTGTGGTTCCGTGGGGCATGGGAGAGAATGACCGGCGTAACCAGAATTACGCCGTTTCAGCAGCTGACTCAACTGCCACCGCCTCAGCCGTCACAGCGTCTTTCAGGAGATCCGATAGCTGTATTCACGACGAGGTCGATTTGTTTCCTCTTTCCAATCAGGTGAGTTGCGCTTTAGCATATACTGTCTGTCTGTATTCTGTTCGGTAATCTGCGGTCCATGTTTAACTCCGAAAGGGGTTTTAAGATTTTTAGTGAAATTTGACACTAGGGTTGTACTGTGACAAAGACGAAAAAACTTTAAAGTTTTCGGAAATCGATTCGGTGGCGGCTTAGGTCTGGAAAAATGCGACGACGGTAATACTCCTACTCCTGTTGGACACATTTTTGAGATATAGGTTCAGTGGCAGCAGAGTATTACGTATTCATCACAACACGCGATATATTAATCAACACTCTTCACCATTTAAGCGATACTGACGCCTGAAGATTGAGGAACGGTCGTTAGACGATTAGATAAATATATTATAAATAGATGCCACGGATTTTGTCAGGTTGTCAAGTTGGTTGGTTTGCGTCGAAGGATCGAGTATTTTTCTATCAGCATTTCCAGATGGCCTCAAGTAGGTAAACAAAGATCTCAGATTTTCAGTATTTTCAATATATTTTTAAATTTAATCCCAAAATATCAATAGTGCAGAGATCTGACCCAATTTTTATTTCTAATGTGAAGAAGGATAGCGTTAACCCAGTTCACGCCATTTTTTCTATCACGCAGGATCGACATTGTCTATTTCGAACAATAAAACCATAATTAAAAAATGATTGTTCGGAGAAATTCTCACTTCAATTAATAATAACAATAAGTCATCATTCTGCACACACTATATCGAAATGATGGTGATTAATTGTAAAATATTAGAGTGAGGTTTTTGAAATTTGTGCCAAATACAATTTTATTAAAAGACATATAATTTTTTTGTACACACATTTTTTGTAACAGCTTAGTTTAGTTAATTTCAAGGCAGGGTAGCCGGGTTTGTTTAAATTGTATAATATTAAACAAGCTTTAACTACGTATTATACGAAAGATAATTTGTGCATCATGAAACCTAAACATTATAAATAGAATTTTTATGTGTATAAAAAACAGATATATGTATTTTTAACTTATTTACGTTGAGGCTGTGTTTATTTGAATAAGGCGAAAAACGTGTAGGTAAAGAAGGTGTATGACCCCTTTGTGTTTTTATTGTATTTACCAAGACTATTTTATCTTTTCAGTTTCACCATTGGGTGATATATTTTTTAATCAATGGTTTCACCAAAGTTCTGCAAGGTGGTGATACATATCTATTTGTAATCAGATACATTGTAATTATTACCAACTTTATAATGAGAATGAAATCATTGTCACCTCGTCCGGAAATAATTTTTTGTCATTACAATACCTCCCACCAGGGGCGGAAACAGAAAATAATTCCAGGGGGTCTGAATGAAAAATGTTATAGAACATAACAATAAGTTGCCATACATTTTGATTAGTTGGAAAACATTTAGGTTGGGATACTCGAATTTCAGAACTCTCACCGTACGTGCATAGCATTTTCACTCCTATTGGCATTGGCAAGTAAGACTAAAGTTGTGCGAAAGAGCATTGTCCACAACATATACTTACGCCAGTTTCATCAAAATCATGTACTGAGATTACTAGTGAGACAAAGACAGATACACAAGAAAACTGACAGAAATATCTACGACAGTTGGCGGCAAGAGTTTCGTGGGCATTGAAAAAATACGTAAAATACTACGCAATTTACTACGAGTTCTGAAATTTTTGTTATGTTCAGGCAATAATCGTATACATAAAATGTTTCGATTTATTTGAAGGTTGTGGGGAAGTATTCTTCACACCCCTGTAATGAATAATGCCACTTTTTATTTATTCTCACATTAAACAACGCAAAAAGCAAGTGAGAATGAGGAATATAACTTAAACACTAATATCTATTTATTATGTATAAAAACTTTATCGTTCTGTCCTCCCAAAAAAAAATATTTTGCATCAGAACTAAGTGGATATCAAAAAAACAATTCGTGGTAATTGCTGTCACTTTTAATTTATTCTTACAAACTGTTATTAAACTTGCAATGCATGTCTGTATGTATCTATGTAACTATGTTTGTTTGGTGGATTCTTTCAACTCAATTTTGAAGCAGATATCTTCAACCGATTGAGCTAATATTTTATATACTGGGGGTTTTTCCAGACCTGTCCAGCGGTAACTGAAAAGTGAAAAATAAATTAAATTTTTTTTTAAAATCAAGCTTTGTCCTTCAAAACTTTTACTATCAGTCCATAACATCATTTTATTCGATATAAAAGCTTGTCGCGAGATTTACCTGTGTAGATAAATAAGTAAATTAAATAATTTGATTTGATTGTTTTTATTTTTAAAATCTTCAAACTAAGTAAATACAAGTATGTACCTACTTAAATGTCGCGACAAGCTTTTATATCATGTAAATTGTGTAATGACGTTATAAGGTGATTGTAAGAGTTTTGAAGGAGTTGAATGTTTCCGATTCTCCTGATTGACCTGCTTATTTGTATAAACGTGATACAGTTTTTGATACACTTGGTTAACTACCTGCTAAAGTGCATCATAATAAGATGATATCGCAAAGCCGTTTGCTAAAATGGCGTGATACAATTTATCACCTTCGTTGTATGTTTCCACACAGCTCCAGATTACATCAATAATTTCAAATTAATCGAATAAACAATGAGATTTAGAAGCTAAGTCTTTAATTACGTTATATACGTAAGCGAGTATTTTTTTATAAAGTGAATGCACTGATAACACGATTATGGTAGAACACGTAAGCACGTTTGTTTATAGAATTTATTGCTATATAAAAGAAGCTGTATGTATATTATTTATTGAGGTGGAATTATCAGCATATCTACTTTAAGTATACAATAAATTACTCGAATTTTTTTATTGTCGGAAATATTCCCATTATATACCATATAATATACCTACAATATTGTTCTTATGACAATATACCAGCTTTAAGAATGATGTATCCGAAGGTTTAGCAAATATTTCGCTAGGTATTATCCTCTGCATGTCACACTTCACAATATGTATGTGTATGCAACAGATTTTAAAACATTTAAAACATATTCAGTTGACATGCAGTAATCTGTAGTACAAGTTGCTGATACAGAAACGGAATTTGGGTCATAAGTCTGTATCTGCTTCAAATTCCAAGTCTATAGCGATTAAGAAGAATATATAATTTTAGTGATTTGAATGCAGATGTGTGAACAATAATATGTTGTAACAAGTATGAAGAATTAGCGATATCAAAATATTATACATAATAACTTAACTTTTTTTTAAATTTTCAAACAGACATGACTATGCCGAAAGTACCGTGTCAATGTATTCCACTTCATTTCTGTAGATCTCAAAATAAGCTGAATTGTCGAATTGGCAATGAACGGTGCCAAAGAACATAACCTAGGCATCAGATCTCGTGTAATGTTATTTCTGTACGTGCAGCATCTGCAACTGAATGCACATCATGTCTAGTGTGCACGACTATCATCGTTACTATTATAAGTAGTAAAAGTCGTTAGATATTCTGGATGGACGGCAGATACATCTGTTCATGTAACTAGTCGCGTATCTTTGTAGTTCTCATTCGTTATATAGAACGCATGTTTGATTGGTTACACCGTTTTCCGCTGAATCGAATGGTGTATTCATATTTCGGAAAAAAAATGGCGTCAAGTAGATTTACGGTGCAATCCCTACGGAATGGTATAACTTCGGAGTCTAGGCTAAAGACGAAACATGCATCTCTATAACAGGTCAGAAGATATAGAGTCAAGTCAGTTAGAAGAAGGTGCTGACATTATACCGTCAGATGTAAGATAAATTATAAATACTGTTAGGGGCTTAATAATGACCAGCATTGACCATAAAATTAAATAAAATAGTGAATGGCAAAACCCAAGATTATCAATGAATAGTGAAACCCTACTTAAACCATATTTTGTGGCTTCGGTTTAACGGTCAACTTGTGCAAACCTCAGCGAAATATTTTCCCAGGCCTAACATTTTTGAACTCCTCAAACTACTGGACGAAGAAAACTTTCAAATCATGGTTAAACTTTTCAATGAAATCTATTAAACTGGTCAGATACCTTACGACTGGCTAATATCTACATTTGTACCGCTGCCGAAGAAACAGAGAATCCGATTATCGACTCATCCGTCTTATGAGTCTTACTCTTTCTCCGAATTATAACATGGGCGAATTAGAAAGAAATCCGAAGAATACGTTGGGATTATTGTTGAATTAGAACATTTAAGATCATTCGGTAAATTCAATGCTTTTATTGAAATTCAAAAGATCAACGGCTCCAAAATCCGTATCAATTCATTATTTACAACGAAATATCATAGCGTGGGAAGTAAAGCGTTAATCTGCTTGACAAGAATACTGTATAGTGCTCACATATAATATTCATGTTTATTGCTTCTATGGATAAATTATTTGGACCCATAGGTTATTACTGTTATTAGTTCTATACACACAGTTAAAATTCACAATGATAATATACATACAATGCGGCGACAGCGTCTTGCAAAGTTTAACAGATAACGGTTTCCATACCGTCAGCGTCACTGCTGTTTTTTTCCTAGATAGACACGTGTCTACATGATTAATTATTGTTTATAGTGATCATTATCGACTGTAGAATGAAAGGAATTTTCAATATCTATCTAAGAAGGAAATGCTTTCTTTTGTCGAATTTCACACGCCTGTAATTCGTTGGTTTGGATAGTACGATATATACAGGGGGACGGACAAGCTGTAGGGGAGCTAGTGGAGGCGAAACACCAGTCATTGCTTTAGCATTCGATACCATTTAAGTTGAATACCTATGTGGCCGTGGATGGTTCGACACCGTATGTTCCCGTAAGACCCATGTTCCCAGGAAGGGTAATTTCACGTTTTGAGGGCATCTTATGGCCCCCAAGATCACCTAAGCTGAGCACCCGCGATTTTTACTTATGAAGGCAGCTGAAATATTTTAGAAACACAAACCCATTGACCGAACTGAAAGGGGCGATCAGAGAAGTGGTCACAATCAATGATGAGATGATGATCTAGGTGGATGATTTTTCGGCGAATAAAAACTGCATTCAGGAAAATGAAAAGGATCTGTCCGATGTTATCTCTCATTTTCAAATGGCATGTAATGACGAAAAATTTTGTGCACTGAATTTCGAATCTGAGTAAAAAATATGTGATTACTGTTCAATTCAAAAACGTAAAGTTTCCGTAGGTCACTTTGTAGTAATTGGATACCATGATTCTTGCTGTCAACACTTCATAATTCGTAAAATAATGTCATTACCAATACTGTTCATATATCAACATCTGCTTGAAGCACAGCAAAATATAAATTTATCAAAGTTCCATACAAATATTGTCATAAATGTAACTTCTATAACTCGAATTTCCTCAGTAGTCTGTGACTCATTTTGATGACGTATGCTTCAGTGATATTCAGGGAGTTTATGTCTTGGGATTACAATGTATGTTTCGTTTAATCTGATACAGCAGATAGCGTTGTGCTGTTATTGTTACAGCGCATTATATCCCTTGTTTGGGATGTATCAACAATGCAAATGCATGGTCTGTATGTAGCCTTGTCTAATAGTTTATACTAAGGAAACAAAAGCGTTCCCTTGGAAATAATATCAATGTCAATATAATTTCGAAATTTAATTTTCTATATTTTGTACTTTGATAAAGGTTGCCGGGCGGTTTTAATTACCAGCTATTAGAAAATATAATGAAATATGTCGTACCATGACGATATTTATTTATAGATAAAATCAGGATGCCTATCGGCGCTCAAGAAGCGCTGCGAGAAGTGATGAAATGTATATTCAAATTGACCTGTAAATTGTACCCATCTTGGTGTTATACGAGACATTTGCTAGAATAGTATCTATAGAATAGGGAGAGATCAGATCAGATTAGAATTGCCTCACCTCGTGATTTTGAGGTTTTAGTTTTCATAAATTAGGTATCATAAAAAAATCTTTGCTAGACCTGTGATTCGATTCTGTTGACGAATTCGTGGTGCACCGATTCAATAATTCAGTGATATGTACTTTGAAAACCAATCAATAATAAGAGGATGGCACAATACAGCCGCGGCGATACATGAAAATTTCAAATAAAAACTAGGATCAGATCATCGATTTGCAAAGTATTATCTGTTAAATGCTCAACATCTTGTAGTACATAGTATAGCATCATTGACACACATTCAAGGAACTCGTAATGGGCAGGTTTTTTTAATACAAAATATTGACACTGTTCCATGCTCCGATAGTAGCTGCCAACAAGTCTGAGCTTGTCTGTGTTGTCTTTTCAGATATCCGGTTGTGCACAACCTTTGTGAAGGCAGTCTCTGTCTGCTACCAACGCCCACTATTACAAATCGGCTATGGAAACCACTTTCTTCTTTCGTGGCCTTGATCTTGAAACAATTTCATGCATTCTCATCTGGGCACGTAGGCAGCGATTATACGAGGGATTCGAAAGTATTCTACGAACACACAATAAGTTTCATTCACGGTGTAACGTTATTTTGGCATCATTCACCTCAGATGCTGACCCAAATGCTGCTATAGTTGAATCGCCAAGCTATACTGACGAGTAGACTAAAAATGAAACATGCATGTCTATAGCAGGTTTAATGTAGAGTGGAGAGCATACACTTCATGTCATAATCGGAAATTTTAATGTTTAATTTAGTGAGTTATTTGAGTTTCTTATTTCTTTTTTATTAGATATCATTATAATTATTATCATTACATGCTATAAAGTCTAGCATTATTGGCTCATTGAAGAAAAATCAAGGCTACAATTACACTCCTATCAATAGTCAATACCTTATCATAGTAGTTAGAAGTCCTACTGTCCTTTAAAAAGGACACTATACTTTGACGTTTCATTATTTATTTATTTCAAGTTGTTTTGGTATACATGTTAAGAAACTTTAAACTCTCCAGTAATGGGACTAAAAGCAATGTTACTATCAGGATTGTTCATATATACTTACCTAGAGGTAATATTGTCCATGCTTCAATGATTTCACCACAGTACATAACCTAAAATATTAGAGTAGCGCAAAAAAGCGGTAAGCCAAATGACCAGCGTTACGCCTCTCTAGAATCTACATATGTCTCTAGACAGCTTCATGTTTACATAATACAATAGGATGCTACAATACTAGCGTGAAGCGTCATCTACATTTATTCACATGAATTTAGGTAAACTAGATTTTTGCAGAGTGTCCTTTTAAAAGGACGGTAGGCTCAAGTGGGTTAACGTGTTGTATATATGTCAAAAAATATCAAGAAACATGATATCTATGTTATCTGTTCCTTATGTGACGATAAATATTATTTTTCAGGTGGGAGGCCACACGCGACTGATGGTTCTGAATCGCTGCACAATATGCAAGCCGTTGAACTTTCGAGAGTTGGACTTCTACCAAAACATCCAAGAGCAGGACATTAAACATTTCGTTCCGAAATATAAAGGTAAGCAGAGTAATAGATTACGGATCCCCGGAACAAAGACTCTATGTTAGACTCTTATCTATCATGTAACTATGGTGCCATTATTACATGTCCCTCTGTGATACATTTACTTCTACGCTTGATAACTTAGATATATAGTTTAGGTGTGCCTTGAATCTTATACATATGTAATTACTTATATGCATATATAATATAGGACAATAAATCGGATGAACATTCACATGGAATGACTTATTTTTCATGCAGCATGTATACAGAATGGGTTTTGTTCCAAAACTTTATTAATAATAGTGTTTGCTTAGATCATACTTGTCTGGAAGGTTTTGTCTATCATATACCTATGTATGTTCCATCTTGATACTGAACATTTTGTGGTATGTTGAAACAAAGTGAAAAGGAAGATACTCATGGAAATATACAAATACGGTTCTATAACCGTCTGAGTTAAAAATGATACGTTGATAGTTGAGTAGAGTTGAATAGAGTTGAGTTAGATTGAGTCGGATTGATTCGGATTGAGTCGGATTAAACCGGATTGAGTCGGATCGAGCTGGATTGAGCCGGTTTGAGCCAGTTTGAGCCGGTTTGAGCAGGATTGAACCGGATTGAATCGGATTAAGCCGGATTGAGCTGGATTGAGCCGGATCAAACAGGATTGAACCGGATTGTGCCTGATTGAGCCGGATTAAACCGGATTGAGCCGGATTCAACAGGATTGATCAGGATTGAGCCGGATTGAACTAATTTTCGCCTAATTAAACCGGTTTGAGCAGGATTAAACCGGATTGAGCAGGATTAAGCCGGATTGAACCGGATTGTGCTGGATTGAGCCGGTTTGCGCGGATTGAGTCAGATTGAACCGGATTGAGCTGGTTTGAGTCTGGATTAGGTTAGGCTTAATCCAGACTCAATTTAGGTTCAATCCAGGCTCAATTTAGGCTCAATCCAGGATCGATCCAAGCTCAATGCAGGCTCAATCCAGGATCGACCCAAGCTCAATCCAGGATCAATCCAGGATCGAACCAAGATCAATCCAGGCTCAATTTAGGCTCAATTAGGGCTCAATCCAACAATGATCAACGATAACACTGCTTGGGATTTCTAATGACTTGCGTTTTACAATGCGTGTCCGTTGAATTTCGCAGTAAAAGTTTTTTTTCGAGATTCCTAAATGCAAAATTTAATTGAACACGTTTGCAAATATCGAATTATCAAAACATTGTGAAACGCAAATTCTAAACATGGTGAAAAATGCGAAACAGTATTATAGGTAGAAACATCTCATTGCATACAAATTGCCAATAGAAATGACAATGTTCAGGCAGAAGTTATTGTCAAACTATCCTAAGAATACATTCAAAAGCTGACCCCAATTTTTTTGATTGGAAAGTACAATGAAATCGGCTATTTTTTACCATTTTGTGTCTATTCACTATAATTCTATAAAGGTTAGTGAGATTTCATATTTTCAAGATCGAAAAGTAGTACAGCAAAATCTATTTTTATACCCATATGATGAATTTTTGAATTCTGTTGGTCTTGGAGCAACTCAATCTAACATACATACATATTAAAATACTTTACTTCTTGTAATATCAAATGAATGACTCAGTTTTATGATTTTCAAGTCAAGAAGCAGTACATCCTCCTTGATTTTTTTGGTGGATTCAAATATTTTTCTGATACTTCTGTATCGTAGTAACCTTAACGGTACATAAGCGTAAATATGAAAAGAAACAATTTTTTTCATTACCAATACACCGCTGAATCAAACTGGTAATGGAAGAAATTACAAGCAACAAAGTATTTTATATATTATGTAACTCCGTCGTTTCTGTAATAAAATAAGCCAGTTTATACAATTATTTATTCTAATAGATATAAGCACATACATTAGCTTGTCACATTTGTATAACTTTTGAATTATCCCCACTTCCAGTTCAGTGTTTCTTCAGTTGTTGTGTATGATTTTTTTCATTTTAAATTACAGAATAAAAAACATAAATTAGTCGCTATAACGACTTCTGATTTGAGCTTACTAACATCAAAATGAAATATATACCTAACATATTGACTCACCATTTTTTTTCGTTGGATACAAATATACGTATATAAAATGTATCATTCGGAATGATAAACTGTATCTTCTTTCCCACATTACAGAAACTTAGGTATATATGGCCATTTCATAATTGTCCTTCATATTTTTTTTACATACCTTATGTGTTATCTCTATATCGTTTCAATAAATTTTTGGCGGAATTTTTCATACTTTTTTCTTGAATAAATGGTTGTATGGATGCTTTAAATTATCCAATTCAATTGGAGGAAATTATGTATGGGTATTCTCTGGAATATCCATAGTTTGTTAAGATGAAGTGACATTATATTCATAAGATTAACTAGTCTATTGAAGGTAAGTACCTATGTGAAATATGCGATATTTACAAACAGTATGACGAGGAAACTAGTTGGTTGTTAGTTGACTGTAGATTCGATTTGATAGGAATTTATTATATAATTTCAATCACTATTTCACTACAGTGGTATAAATCCGTAATACATAAACAAAGTCATTTTGTGGAATTAATGTTGTTCTTTCACTAGCCACGTTTGTCGAATGTATACTAGCAAAACTCCCCACGCAGCTGCAATAACTCTTAAGAGTTCAGGCCACAATAGCGCTCAAACTCGATTTGAAAGTTGCTGTTTTTTTTGTGATGAATATTATACAATGTCTGAGGTCCAAGGGTCGGTTCCGGAAAATTTAAATTTGATTGAATAACTCCAAAAGTTTAGTCACGTGTTTTTTTCATTCTATAAAATTCATGTTTAGTGTAAATCTACGGTTCAGCCCACTAGCAATCAACAACAAAAAAGCAGAATTATAATCGTCTTATCGTAGGGTGTTGCTCAAATTAGACTTTAATGTTCCAAAAAAGTGTACTGTACATAAATTTTGGATTTTGTAGACTTGTTCCACTATCAGTCCATCGTCATAATAACAAATTTGATGCAAATCTATGGAAAATGGGTTTCATGGAGAAGTCACCTCAACACTACCCTTATATTAATTGTAAAAAAATAAATATCAAAATATGTAGAAAGAAAGAATGACTGAAGCATCATCATCTAGTGTGTACACTTAGATACTGATTGCGAGGACTGCGTCAGCAGATGGTTAATCCGCACAATTCGCTTCTACAGATTTGGTGCGTGCTACGTGTCGCGGTGTTGTCAGAGCCGGTCCAACAAGCTGTATCGATTCAATCGGCAAACAAGTCAGTCCGGTCATCGAAAAATTATATTTTCAATAAGAAAACACAAAACAGTATCATTAGAACGTGGAAAAGATTGAGTGAATCTACTTGACTCCATTCCTTTGTATAATCGTTACACTGCAAAAATGACAACCAGCTGTTTCCTCTTAGAAACATATGAGCAAGAGAGATATTGTAACCGTGTAAGTTGTTATATGTGTGAGAGTTAGAGAGGGTGATAGAAGCGTGAATGTTTGGAAAGTTGGTACGCTGTTCGAAACTGCACCAAACCAAATCAAAGCAAACAAAACACAACCGTTTGATTGTTTCTATTGAGGGTGTTCCCGAGCCAGTAAGCGAGATCCGCCCGGGCCGTTGTGTCACTCTGATGGCAACCCAGATGAGGATGTTGCCCATGATCTCCTGCCGCCAGCTATATTTTTGCGCTGACGACGGTTTGTATGGACACTTCCTGTTCTCCATATATACTTCTATATATCGTTATCGCGCCATCCTGATTGTACTGTATGGATTGTCCAAATATCCAAATGTGAATGTGTGATGTGGAAAAAAAACAGTGGAATGAGGTGAAATTTGGCCGAAAACATTGAAGCCATTTTGGGGCATATTTGAATATTTTCCTACTGCATAGCGAATGGCACAGATATTCAGTAAATGAAAATGTATACTGCGTGTTTCATTACCAACAGTGTAAGGCACAGCATTTTAAGACTCGCTCAAAATATATTGCATTTAAGACGAAAGTCTCTTCCAAAGTCAAATGTGCAATATACTTTTCATCTTACGGAATGCCAGCACCATTTTCTGAGCAGCTGGAGAACATTCAACTTCCCCCAAAAAAACTTCAATGGAAAGCACGTATGGCAGCTTATATTTTGTCACCTAATAAGCAGTTCCACAATAAAGAGAAAGTATGACCATTTGATCATAGGATAACCACAGAGATGATAAGTTTTAGAAGTAACCTCAATATTTGTGGTATTCTGTCTCAAAAATATTAACGAAACAATCTTTTGAAATGCGTTCTTCTATTTTCTTAGTTCTATTAGAAGAACTTTTTATGCAGTGTCCTATAATATTGTCAGCATTAAAAAGTGGAATAAAAAGAATCATTTCACAGCATTGGAAAGTTATGGACTAAATGATATAAATTAATTACATACAAATTCTAATCTAGTTTTTACTCTAGTATCGATCTGGGTAAATGCAACCTGTACCGTTCATTCTTACTAAAGTACTATTTGGAAATGTATGCAATTGCAATAATAATAGAAGAACAAAAAACAATAATTGTGTTCGGGCGTTTTGGGAGCCTGTAAAAGCTTCGTTTCCAAAATAGCAACAGTCCAATATTTATAACCAGTTGAAACATGTGAGTAAAATGCACCATACGCAGAAGAATTAATTAAAATTAATCTGTAATCCAATATTTTTATCGGGTCATGCTTGTGCTTCTCCAATATTGTGGTGGTAGCCTAAACTTCAGTCGATGTACAGCATATCAAAAAATCTACATTACTTCTCTTACTCCTCAAGTACTCTGTCTTTTTTGTTATAAAAATAAGGGGGGAAGGGCGACGATCCATTATTTTCATATTTCTAGTTTCTTCAAATCTTATACTAGTGGACTCATTTTATAGCTTATTTATTTATTTTAGAGTGGACACTATTTTATCTATTGTCGAATAACAAATATCTCGTTTTGAGTTGAGGCGTATATTATAGGTAAAAGTAAAGTTTAAGAAAAAAAAGATTTCTTTAAACGTAAATGGTGTAACATCACTGCACTCTATATCTAAATGTAACCGTATGAATTCGTTTATATTTGTTCAAGTCAGACTTAGTACTCAAACTAATTGTCTTTTTTTGTTTGAGGTGACCTTAAAACTGATAACCTGAAATTTTTGCACACATAGCAATTCAATTTTTATCGTCAATTCAATAATTAAACATGTATGAATATTATCTCTAACAATTAGAAATAATTCTTCATTTAAATACACAAGCACCTAAGTATAGCCATATAACGTGCTGTTGAATAAATTGTCTACTTGCTACCACAATATAATAAACGGCATATATTTTATATAATTGTTCTATTTTAATGTAGTCGTTATATTGAAATGCAATTTTGCCAAATAATGTTTATACACTCACATATCGTATTGGACAAGCCATACAGATTCGTACTAACTAGCTTTGGTACTGATCAAAGCTTTATAGTATGCTCTATACTGAAAAAGTGATTCACCATTTTGGTGAATGGACTCCTAATAACTAATTAACTAATCCTTAATGATATATGAATAGACAAGGCATCATCTGATGCTTTGAAGTATTTTATACTTGCTGTAAGAGCGTAATTTTGTTTTAGTTTTATAACTTAGATACTGCAGTCAGTATATATAGCCACTTTACGGCATATTTTGTTCACTTCGAGAGTTACTGCAACATCTAGGTACTCATGTAATTTTTAATCTAGAAGGTTATATTTCCTTCGCTATAAAAATTGAGGTTTCTAATAAATTGCAAGAGCTCTCAACTGAGAAAGTGTTTTGTACTTAAGTATTCTTGGAATAACGTCACTGAGCCGCTGAGCTTCCGAAAATGCTCGGAGTTTTTGGTTGCAGAATCTTTTTCTATATCTAATTGTACTACGAATTTCCTAACCTAATCTCGAACCTCTTAAAATACACTGGGAAATTGAAAGTATTCTTTGGACAACGAGCGCTGTATTTGGACACAACTGTAGAATTACCACCGAAGGCTTGGAAGACTTTTCACTTGTTTTGCTCTTCAAAATATCGATAGATAGTAAATGTCCTTTCCATACAATTAGTAGCATAGGCTTGCAGGAGCATTTTTTGCTCTTCAGCATATCTACAATCCGACCTGACTCCTTTTCCCATAGGTATCACTGTATGGGCAGCAATTGGCTTTCACGAATTGTTCTGGATCCTCTGACTATATTTGAATATTTTCCATTCATAGTACAAAATTAATCTAGGTATAGTACTATCTCTAACCGAGTTGTTGGTTCATGTGAACCAGCTCTTTGCATGGTCATGTTTTGGAGTTATTCTCAGTCTTCAATATACTCTGAATGTCCTTTTTTCTCATGTCTCCCGAGTACTGGATCTTTATAGGGAATGCAAAAAAATGTATGAGGTTCTGACTATTCAAAATCCTTGTTTCCTGAGGAGGAAATTATAATATCCATGTTAGACCTGGATTGCTACTATTGTGTGGAAGGTATATAGAGTCAAAACAGTAATTCCTCTCGCTGCAACCAAACAATCAAAACCAGCATTTTCTGAGAAGCTGAAGCTGTGGCATGTGTTATTTCTTCTATATGCTATGGCCGCTTGTTTCAGGAGTAATGCAGGCAACATTGTGCGGCGGTGAAAAACTGGAGAAGAGGTACAGTCCTAGCTTCAAGGAGGAGTACGGCAGCAAGGCGAAGACCGATCGGAAGCGGAAGAGAAACGAAGAAGTATTCAAGTATGTATCCGTAGAGAGGTGGAATTTTTGTAAATATTGCATGGATTTATGCTGAACCCTTATTACTTTCATATTTCAATACAGAATGCTCAGAAACATCCCAGGTACAGTTTGTTGGTGTCGTGAAGGTACATTTTTTCAGGGGGGAAGGAGATGAAATATTGAAAAATCAGTTTCAGTTCTATAACGATCTGGGAATAATTCAAACAGATTTTATTCAAATGCTAACGTTTTATTAGAATGCGGGTTCATCACACGGGCAACCCTAAAGACGTGCTGAAGAGCATCTCTCAAGCTGACAACACAAACAAGCAATACTTCCTGATGCTGGAGAATATCACGTCCCACTACCAGCACCCGTGCATCCTGGACCTGAAGATGGGAACCAGGCAACATGGAGACGACGCGTCGGCGGATAAGAGGAGGAAGCAAATGGCCAAATGTGCTGCCAGCACATCGGCTTCACTAGGTGTTAGGTGAGTTTATATTTCGGTTTCAAAAACAACCACAAAAATATTTTTTTCAGGAAAATCTCTTAGACTATATATTCTTTATTTGTTTCTTATCTGATAGACAGATAACTATACCTATGAAAACAGTATTAAGACCTGCTGGTCGAAGGTATCTTGAAAATAAATTTTGAGTCTGAGATGGTTTTGATGATCAGCTTAGTCTGTGATACAAAAACATTTAACAATATATCACTTTTGACAAAAGTTATCAGCGAAATTTCAAGGAGGCAACATTAATCTCTAGCAACAACCACGCAAGTCCTAAGCAGTGTTTTTGAAACATCTACGTTAATATATACCGATATCAGATTTGTTATATAGAGTATTTCTGTTGTTTTTTGTGGGTGGATATCTTTGAATTTAGAAATTTATCGCTAATAAATTATTCCAGGTTATGCGGCATGCAAGTGTACGAAGTGGAAAGAGACTTTTACCACAAAAAGGATAAGTATTGGGGTCGAGAGCTGAATGAAGGCGGATTCAAAAATGCTTTGTGTAGCTTTTTCGACAATGGCTATGGCCTTAGAGTGAATGTGATACGTAAAGTTATTAAGAAACTTGAAGAATTGAGAAGGATTATTGAAAAGCAGAGCTGCTATAGATTCTATTCTTGGTGAGTATACATAAAAATAATTTTCGCTAGATACCAGAATCACCAGACCTAAGTCATTCTAGCAATCTAATATCACTGACTAGTAGCCACAGAGCCCGATGCGCCAATACATGACCCCTTATCCCCTTGTCTTACTAGGTGATCTGGTGCACCGGAAGGATTGGTGTAAAAGCAATTAACTCTTTTACACAGACATTTGAGAATCGTCAAGTTTTGTTCTCGGTAAGGATTCCCCACAAATTGAGTTCTTCTCAAAAAGAAGACCATGTGCAATGTGGCAATCTACGATATATAGCTCTGATCTTCGATCATCTAATTTGGAGTACATCACAGTTGATGAAAATAAAATTCGTTTAGTATAAATACGTGCTCTTTTTTACGGGCTAAATAAAATATTCAGAGAAAAAATTACGAGATGATTTTTAGAAGCTACATACAGTTAAAGTATATTCAATCTAGATGATTGATGTATTTTTTTATTCCAGTTCTCTCCTGATAGTGTATGAAGGCAATGTGGAAGTGCCACACATCTCAATATCTCCCCCCGAACCTCAAAAACGTCCTATCTACTTTGACCTAGGATCTCAATCAGCGTCGTCTGACGCTCATTACTGCTACGATGCGGATACCTCGAATTCATCAGCGGAATTCAACTGTACGGTAAATATATTTGTCTAGCCACATCGAAAATAGAGTGAAACTAAACTGATTGGGGAGCATGATAATGACATGATCTCCCAGCAGCAGATGGACAGGGCAGTGCTTTTTATTCGGTATCAATCGTCCATAGGCTATAATAGTGTGACCAAGGATATATGGTCATCCTAAAGCGTTAATGACTCGGTTCTGAATGGTTCCATTTGAATGTTCAAAGTGTGGAAAGAAGCCTTTTTTAAATTCAATTATATTAAAAAACCTCCAATATATAGAATGTATTTGGTAAATATTCCTATTTTTAAAGATTTTTTTTAATATAGTACGGTCTCACGCCTATGGTAATTAAATTGTGGATTTTGAATATCGAAGCTTTAAGCTCTAAAAAAAGAATCAATGTTATTATAATTTCTAAATTCAACTTTTCCTCATGTATATGGAATAACTTAAGGAATGGAATATATTGAGGAATACAATATTTTATAACATTAAATATCTTAAGGACATTTTGGCGGCGATGTTTAAAGCTTAGAATAGAACAAATTACTAGACAGTGTATAAAGAATAATAGATTTGAGATTTGTAGTTTTATATTCATGATATGTGTTAGCTAACTAGTTGATAAGTAAGCGTATGCTCTCCACTACGTTTTCGTTTCGTATTTAGCCTAGACTCATCAGTATAGCATGGGAGTCTGATAGTTGAGCAATTGGGTGGTGTATACCTAACCCGGCTAAGGGTATCGTATCACCGCTTTAGGCAGTAGAATTGTTAGGACCTTGACTTCGTAAAAATGTCTATGGGCAGCGCCAATCTGCGCGAACCTGCAAATAGAAAATAGTTCGCAACTCTTGACAGGGTGACGATGATTTAAAGATCAAATCGAAACAAGTGAAAAAACAAGCTACCGAAAACGAAACGATAGTAAAGTTTTTTTAGTTAATCGTATCCATGTCACTCATATTTTAAGGGCAAATTTAAAAAAATGTTATTAATGCTCTTTCTTAAATTAAAATTTATTGTGCTATTTCATTCTGCATCTCTATACGACTGGTCTATTCACTCCATCAATTATTATTTGCAGGACGATGCGCTTCATGTCAACTCCACCTTCTATCCTATATCCGAGGAGACTGTGTTCCTGAACTCCCCCCCTTCTACCCACGTGACGACCTCCAGCCCCCTTTCAATCGGTAGTTGGATGCATTACAGCAATAGCAGCAGTGAGGAGTTCTCGTTGCCGGAGCAGCTCAATACTTCAAGCTCCTCCAGCGAGGACACCTCGGACTTGGAGCTAAGCGGTTCGCATGGTCAGAAGAGACCTTGCGAACTGCAGTTTACCATGGAAGACGAGGAGGATGATGAACTGCTGCCCGGTTTCAGGAACGTACCTAAAAGGTTAGGTTCAATTCCACCACTACTACGAGGGCTTTTGTTTTTCTGTTGAGAACATTGTCTCTAATCTTTTGGCGGTAGTTTGCTTATTTCATTTGGTGCTGACTATCTTTTTGTTGCGGGTCTTTTCAGGGACAACATTTGTTGTACAAAAAATTATAGTTCTTTTTTTTGGGGTCATAGCAGTACACCCATATTTTATTTTATCACTTGTGATGATGTTGCTGATGTCAAGTTGTGAGAATCCACAGTGAATAAAACTTACCTGCTTTCGAATATTGATGTAAAATGCTGTTCATTGCTTTTACACCAATCTCTAAAGTTGCTTAAATGTTTCTGGCTGTATTGCCCCACTCATCTTTAATCGCGTTCCGAATAAGATCAACATGTTTTCTGTAACTGTCATTTTCGGCTGAGTAGCTCAAAAACTGTCATTCAAGGAAAGCTACGTTGAAATACATTGTACCATCGATTTAAGGCGGTGGAGGAACACGACTTGCTACCTTAAGTGATAAGACTCATACTCATTTCCACGAATTATGGCCCAAAGGATTGGGCGATCCTTTTTTTGCCGACTTATTTTTAAACTTCTATGTATGGAATACGTATTGGAAATGCATAATATTTATATAACAGATAATCATAAAGTAAATTATATGTTTCAATTTATTAGGTAATGAATTAACTGCAGGATATGAAATGTTCGATATTTCCGTTTTGCTATTGCACAATCACCAACCTTTCCTCATATTGCATCATTCAACATTTCTGGTGGACTTGCCAGCAATATGCCCTCTGAAAGTATTTACATTCTTCCAGATTTGTTATCATATTCTAAACTACAACCTTTTGAAATAACACGATCAAACGGCAGTTAAAATTATCAAACTGGTAGGTAAATATGTTAGGGCTGCATAAAAATCAAGTTTTCAATTGCTTGTTTATCGTTTTGTATCTTAAGCCTGCGATTAACAATTTTGAGAATCTGAAATATTACACAGTTTCACCACTCTCCAAACTAGGAGGTCGAGAAGATTAAAACTGAGTTTTACTTTTTCCCTGAAGAAGCTAAAATATCCAGTATCAAATATAATTTTGAGTTTTAATAGTACTAGTGTATGCATTTTTCTCATTAATTATAG
Organism: Bruchidius siliquastri; assembly: GCA_949316355.1. Classification (NCBI taxonomy): domain Eukaryota; kingdom Metazoa; phylum Arthropoda; class Insecta; order Coleoptera; family Chrysomelidae; genus Bruchidius; species Bruchidius siliquastri. The sequence goes on along the minus strand of OX438534.1, from coordinate 29,301,457 downwards.
ATTGAGGGTACCCGGGTCGTCGTTCCTAGACTCAAATCCAGAAGTTGATGTGAGAATAATCGATTTTGCTCATACGTCGTTTGCGAGAAAGAGCGATCTTAACTGCCAGGCAGTCCATGAAGGACCTGACGGCGGATTTCTTACAGGAATTGACAGTCTGAAACGATTGTTGTCGGAAATACTCACAAGTGAGGGTAAGTGAAGGTATTCAGTTTCAACCTGATTAATATGGTTAAGTCGTTAGCTTTATTTCTAAAAAAATTGAAAAACAAGAAAAGATTTTTGCTGATTTAGTTCTCCATCAACTATACCCAATTTCCAAAAAACATGCCTTCGCTACCATAATTCCAATATTTTGTGCCATTCCCCAAAGTGAGAGTAAAAAAATAGACTGACGGAAATAAGTGACAAGGACGTTGTATTGTAGACATCGTACACTCATTGTCTCAAAATCGATAATTTTCGCAATCATAGAACGTAGTTGTAAAATATACTTCGTTTCGGTTGCTTTGACAGCCTTTTCCAAAGTTTAAAAAAGAAAGAATTAGATTTAGGAGTTATAACGACATTAAAATATCTCTACTGCTTCTACGGTAACAGCGAAAAATATTAATTTCATTGTAATTTAAAAATCTAAATACTTCATTGTATACTTTGAATAAAGCTACCAAAACGTTAGTGAAAAAATAGCACAAAATATAATCAGAAAGATAACTACAGGATAAGTTTCAGGAGTTACTCGTACATTGAAATATGTATTATGTTGATACGAAAACAATATACTACCTGTACAAACTTTCAGGTCTGTGGATTTTTCAGCAGATTTCAGTTGTAGGTGGCTTGTTTTTATGGCTTTTGCAAGGCATCAAAGGGGAGCGGATTCATATTCAAACTTAGGATGACTTGTTCTGGTAAACTAAATCCTGATTATTTCATTTTCAGGCCCTTTATAAAGGAGTAATGGAATAAAGTCTGGCAATTTCAACTATAACTAAGAAACAAACACTGGAAGCAATATATGGCAAGATGACAGTTCAAGAAATTGATACAACAGGACTACGGACATCTCATTATTGTAATGTGGCCAATATATCATCGATGTACAATGCCTGTTCATGATTGTTTGGTACTACAATTTTTTAGAACAAAAAATTAACGGATAATGAGAAGTGGTATAAATGTTTACTTTTGATTTGCTGGATTAATTCACATGGTTTGATTGTGATCCTGATAGTTATTGAAGGCGCGAGATTATTCAGACAGACTTTGAGAATATATTTGCTTGGTTGTATGTATACTTCGACATTTGAGATAGAAGTCTCTGTTACAGAAAGCTTAAGGAACGAAAAGTCTTCGATGTTATTTGGTAGATTGTATATACCAGCACTAAAAGTAAGTTCATGTGCCAATTATCATTTGAGCTAGATTTTTTACAGAGTGTGGCGAAAAATGGCAAACAGTCGTTATATTAATTTCAAGTTTTAAGACTCAATAACGTCAAAAATCTTCCATCTTTCGAGACTCATTTCATTATAAAAAATCTAATATACATAAATTCCAATTATTTGCTCAAAAGCTGTTTTTATGCAAGCTTTGTTATTAGAGAATTTGTATACTTTTCAAAAAATAATATGTCATATATGTCTTCTTTAAGATATATTGTTTTGAATTTGTAGAGTTTTACTAGTAATCATTTAGGACATATATACTTGTTAGCAAGTTGCTATGAAAAATGAATAATTCAGTCAAAAAACACTTGATCTACTTATCAAATATATCAGAAATGACTTGTTTTCTTTCAGGATTACTCTTTTAGTGGTGCAATGAAATGCATTTAAATGCATGTCATAAATACTTGAATATTAGCCAATTTAACCAGATATTAAAATGCGGTCCACTTTTGCTCACCAGAACTCAGCTCAAAATAAACCAATTTAGTAAACATTCAACATAAAAAATACTATTAATATTTAGTAACAATACAGTGACATTAAAACTTGGTCTGATTATCCATCATTCTAACCCACTATTAAAGTACTGCCACATTTTCTGTATTGTTCTGAAAATGGAATAGAATTATAAATAATTGTTTTGGAGACAGTCCTGTTCAGCATTTTTGATCTATTTGTTCAAAATTTTATGTAGAGTTAAAACGCTGAGAGAATTGAAAAAATCCTGTGTTTGTGAATAAATTTTAACAATTTGCAAATTGTTTATAATGGTATAGTATTGTTATGAATCGGAAATACTACAACTGAGTTATTCCATGTAATGTTTAGTCCTTTGCGGGATTGAGTCCAGAAGCTTCAGAGGGTGCTTCGGAGTGCTTCCCCACACTGGTGAGCAGTAGTCCATTGATGGTCTGATTTGAGCCTTATAGCAGTAGCTCTACCAATGAATACAATTTTTGAGGAGAAGGCTTCTAGGTTGCCAATCTAGCAGGGCGGTTAATATGCTCGTACCAGGACATGCTGTCGATAACGTTAGCGATCATTTCAAGAAACTAGCTGTTAGTAACAGAAAAAGTAGATGACTTTATCCTAATGAAGCCCAAAATACATACTGAATTTATCTCCGAAACATACCTTTAGTTAAACATTACATTTATCGATAGAAACATTAAGTGTAATCACAATTATGCCCATGCATTTATTGCAAATAAAAAAGGTCAAGGGTATAATAACAGTTTATCTGGCAGAAATTTAATCAGTAAAGTAGGAGGATAGCGCATGGCAGAAACATATTTTTTAGAACTTAAATATACATTTTTGTGAATATTATTGAATAAATATAGACGTATAGCTGTGTAAAACCTGCCAATTTGTAAATAGTGTAAGAAAATTTAATTTATTTGTATCTTTTTACTTCCAGATTGCATCTAACAGTATTTTTATTTGGTTTCCTTATGCAATAAGAAAGCTGTCTCTGTTAATCGGAAAATTCAATTTATGAATCAATTTTTTCACAAATACTTATGGTTTAAAATAGCCTTATTAGAGAAGATATAATTTCTGATTTATAATTTTGCTTTCTTGGTGCATATTTAATTAAACATAAGAGGATAATATATTTTTTATTTAGATTTAAAATCTGTGATTTTTTGTACAATTTTTACTGCATGAATGATAGATTTCTACACATTCCAAAATTTGTGGATAACTTTTACCAATTTGACAAAGGTTTTATAATATCGTTGCGATTCAAAAATTCTACTGGTGAGTTGTTACATGTACTGTTTAGTTGTAGATTTTGGAATATTTATGCATCAGAAAATTATATAGATTGATTGTGAATATTTCATATAGCATGATTGCAAAAAAAATTAAAACAGGATTAAAAAATCATGTGCACAATAAGTATATGTTAGCATTACCTTTCGTTGTCATTTTGAGGTATTTGTTTTGTTACATCTAAGTCATAAAAAAATCTTCTTAAAACAGTATAGAAAAATAGCACTCAAAAAATTTATTCTGAATATATTTTTGAACAGAATTCGAGATATGATTATGAGTTGCCAGATATCTACTCTTAGGGAAATTTTAAAATAGATCATGGAGGTCTAGACAAATAGGATATTGAGCTATGAACAATACTAGCACAATAAACTGCAAAAGAAAAAACAATATATTTGTAATCACTTGTGAAGCTGTGAGTCGTCTTTTCGCATCTTGAGTACAAATCGGCTTATTTTAAAATTACCTTACCTGTATCTTTTACAAGTTATGTTCTAAATCTATATTGGCGTAATGTGCTGAAAATGATATAATATTTAATCATAAAACTGACAGTCAATCTTGATGTTATTAAACTTAATTGAGGTTTATCTTTTTATTCCTTAGAATGAAACTTCCCGAAATTTGAACCATTAGGAATAGTTAATCCATTTATTTGGTTGAAACAAATTTCAGAGATGTTTAGAAATTTTGAATGACTATTGATGTTTTTTAAATTTTTACTTAGCATATGGAACGCACTGTTCTGTATTTATCATGTATATAGTTTAAATTTGAAAATAAATACGTTTTTGTATTTTACATGCTGTTTTATTTCGTTGATTATACCAAGTCGCCATTTTAGAGTTTAGCTACACTAATTTCCATCTATTTGTATTCTATGTTAACTCACTCTTGGAATATCTTTGAGTCATATAATTTATCCTGAAAAATGAAATATCATAAGATATAAAATAGTCACCAAAAAAAGATTTTCCCTAAGACAGACAAAAGAAAGAAAGAAAAATAAAAACTAATATCTATAGGACCTATAGAACTTGCACCAAGCTCTATACGCGTAAGCTTTGGCAAGTCTGATAATCATTTTGCGAATCCGAATGTTGTTAATTGAACTCAATTTTGAGGTTCTTAAAAGTCGAATTGTGATATGGATTTTTTTTTTCAGTATTGCAGTATGTTACTGCCTTCTGCAATTTTCTAGGGTAATCCTGAGGTACCTTGCAGAATTTTCCTATGATATTAGATTCTCTTTCACAGATATCTAAGACGTATATACATGTTTCATCACATGATGCACACCAAATTAAACCATTCACCATCAAAATGAGTGTAGATCTGCATCATCTCACACGGTATTATTTTTCAGCTGGTTAAGTTCTGGGGAATCGACCAAGAACAAAGCTTAAAGGCTTTTGAAATGATTGTGCAAAGTTGAATGTTTCTGACAGTGATGTGTGTCGGTCTTCTTTACTCGTGTTCCGAATCAGATCAATATTTCTATCTGTTTAGCTTAGGAGTTAAAAAACTGTCATTCAAGCTATCACGACCATGTTGTACCATAATACCATAGCTTTCAGGCAGCGAAGAAACAATCTGTCACCATTCACTCCATTGATTCCCTCAAAACATGCATAGAAGCGCTTAAAGCGAAATTGTATATAATCACAAGACAATAATTCTCCTGGTTCATTTCCATCACTTATTGTCGAGAAGATTAATATTCATATAAATTACAATCACGTATATTTGACAACTGTCACGAATTAACTTGGTAAACAACTGTTAGACAAAATTGCTTGCAAAAATATCATCGCCTACATGATAAGACTCAGCAGATTGAAATCAGTCCTCGGCCTTTGTTGCTCTTAAAGCCATGCTTGAGCAAATTCTACAGGTGTGACAGAATTTTCAATAATAATTGGAGACAGATATAATGATAGTATAATTACGTGACGTACAGATGATCTGATAATAATACATGGAGAGGTGTATTTCTTAAAAGACAAAAATAATGAGATAATGCTTCTGATAAAAAGATCTATTGGGATAGAACTGATTTTTGCAATCTGTAAACATCTAGATAGTAAGCTTAACGTTAGAAAGTAATCTCTGTATGACATTATGGATTATGTTGAAGAGGTTACCACCGAATTAGATCTAAGGAGGGGTAAGTTTAGTTTGGTGAACTTTTATTGTATAATAACACAAATGTGCAATACCCATTTTCGAATTTTCCTAAATTTCCATATCAAATATTAGATTTAAAACTTCAAATATATCAAAAGATCTGAATAGTACTTTCGTGATGTTTGATATAGAGTAATCTATAGAAGTAGTTGCTGGAACAGAAGTGGTACATATCTAGCCTCTTTAAAAAAAAGTTAGGAACTACGATCTGAAATGCCGTAAACCGTAAACCTTATAAAATATTAAGAATACAGTTGAACCGGCTCATCATGGCAGTCATGACAAACACCGGAAAATGACCCATAAATATGGATCTTAAGCGGTAAATATAGAGGAGCTTTGACGCCAAAACAGAGTTTTCCCTAGTATATTTGGGTATTAAAAGATGGCAGATTTTAAAATTTGATGCTAAAACCAGGTTCTACTGTATTGAATTAAATCCCCATTTATTCAAAGTGAATCTATCAATTATATATGTTTGGAGGACAATTGTGTGAACAATCATCTACATATGTCTACCAAGTACCTATGGAGGATTGCCGGGGTCAAAGTATTCACAAAAATTTTGGAAAACGATTATGGGCCCCGAGAAAATATTTAATAACGATGTCTGAGTCTTTCATTTTTTCGTTTTTTCGACGATACTTCTGCCACCGCTGCACTTAGTTTCAAACACTACTTAGTAGAACCTAGTGTTTAATCAAAATCAGAATGGTACTTTCTGAGTTATAAAGGATGACGGACGAGAAATAGACCGAGAGACTGGAATGAGTTGACATAATTTTTCGTGATACACATAGGTATACGTCGCAAAACATCAAGATTATACCTCGACCTGGGAATATTTTGCGATCAAAATTCTCCCAGACCTGCAATCAATGGAATTTGAAAATGTTTCTCTAAAATATTTGTTATTGAATTATCAGACATAGAAAGAATTTCAATTTTTTCAAGTTCAAGCTCTTTAATATGTCGATTGCACTATTGTAACCTAAGGTATGCGCATCCACCAAAATTGGATTGACACCTAAGGAACGTCTAATGAAAATGTCGGGTTAACACAGCTACATATAATGTAAAAAATTCATTGTAATCTTGAAATTGAAGTATATATGTCCGTTTTACACGTGAATATATTATAAGTCACTTCAGATTGCATACATTTTTATAAACTGTATAAACAATACGTTTGTTATCTCTCAGCTGTCAGAATCGTAGAAAGGTGAAGTGCGCTTGAAACCAAGTTCATTGTTATTTTCAATGTTATGGAAATTTTGTAAAACTCCAACCAACGTTGTTGATATAACTAAACATTTTTCAATGAAGATTGTAGAGGTTCTCCTCCACGATTATAATATCCACACGTTTCGCAAATAATTGCCGTTTTTCAAATACATATTTCGCTTTAATTGTTAAAGAATCGTCAGACTATCAAATTGATTGCTTACAATGACTACCTAGGTTACTCGTTAACTAGCTAACCTAATAAGCCTTATTATGAATATAAGCTAGAAGTATCTATTTGAGCATGCCGTTTACCTTGTCTACAGTCGCCTCATAGCCAAGATAAACTGAAACAAAACAAACACTACATTGCTACATCAAAAGTTTTATTTCGGACTTTTGAAAAATCCACCTTGTCTATAAGTTTCAAGCAACATTGCTACATCAGGTGTTCCACAGGGGTCACACTTTGGCCTTTTACTATTACTTTTATTTATAATTATTTATACTCTACCTTATTGGAAATAATATTTTCTTGCGGATGACTTATATATTGATATATCATTAAAGAGGATCAGGGGATGCCACAAGATGACTTAAATACTCTTTTCGAATGATGCTGTGAAAATAAGCGATATTTAAATGTGTCAAAATATAAAATTTTAACTTTTATCGGAAACTAAAACTCTCGTATTATCTTTATGATTTTGTTAGATTACGTTTGGAAAGTCCTTGTTATGTAAACGGCCTAAGTGTGGTTTTCAATGGAAAGTTGATTTTTGTGGAGCATGTCAATAAAAAAGTCAGCGAAGCTGGAAAAGCACTAGGATTTATACTACGTCGCTGTCGTTCGCCTGTTTGGAATCCCCATTATATCATAAGTGCACTTAAACACATGCAACAGCTGTTTTTAATGTAATGTCATGTAAAATTGAAGGCGTTTACTCTCCCAGCGGTATAGTAAACAATCTTCTTTCAATTAAATTATGTATGCAAATCTTAAAATTTAGGAGAAGTTTTGGTCTACGGTCTAATAAACTGTTCATATTAACTTTATAGTCCCTATGTCAAGATCAGTTATTTTATTGCTGTACTCTCAGATCAAATGTGATGATAAAGTTACCAATACTATCCATGTACACTAATTTTGATAAAATTTCCCATCTATGCGACATTCACGTATATGATCAGTTATAATCAGTAGCCATACATGTATTGATTTCTAACAGGAAAGTATCAGTAGTTAAAAACCACATTTCTGACAATTACTTATAAGTATGTGTCACTGTCTGTTGGCAATGGAAGCATTATTATTTTTATTTTTATTATTATTATTTACAAGTACAGTACTTTAGGGACCATTTTAATAAGGGGATAGGGGTTGTACTCCTGTTTTAGCAATAATTACTACAACAAATCGCTGCATTTTATGAATGAAGATTATAAATAAACAGGAAGTTGTATTTTCTTCAGCTTTTTACGCATGAATAATAAGAGATTTAATGAAAATGAGCAGAAATTGATACGGCTGTCAGCGACTGACATTTTGGGCCTAATAATTTGTCTCTATGTGACCGTGTATCAGGAGATTACCTGAAAATACTTTACTTTCAGCATCCATACTGTCTCAAGAATATGTTGGTAAACTCCCACAAAAACAGCCCACTGATATACCCAAGGACACATTTTACCTAGTTCGAATCCTCTTCTTCTTTTATGGACTCATGTCTATGTTACCGATGACTTTTTTTACGGTTGCAAATGATGTAAGTACTGCTTATCTCGTGACACAATATACTTTTTTAGTACCGAACCACATTTTAATAGAATATACTGGCAAAGCTTTATTGACAATAATGTGTGACTGTAAAATGATAAACCTCTCCGTGCCCAAAAAGTTGCAATAATATATGTGTAATTTAAACATCCCTGAAGCAAACCTGATTATTTGCTATGAACAACTTGCGTCCAATTCTATTCCTGAAAAATTCATCATTATTATTAGCCATATATTATATAATCAAACAGGTATATAATCAATTTTCTAAGTAATGATATCTATTGATTTGAACTCTCGTCACTCTTGTATAGTTAAAGATGACGTAATCTACCTATAAAACTTTTCAAATATTGCTATGGTTACAATTTAAGCGTTTTATTCTTAACATTCATATAGAAATCTTTCATGTTTTTCTCATTTTGACTAGGTTTGTGAACAGTAACTATATTTTTTTCTTCACACCATCTTGAAATAGAAATTGTAGCAAAGGAATATCGAACCGAATTTCGTCTTCAAGTGATAGGATTTACTACAACATCCACATTGTCTTAACATTCAAACACTATAATTATACGCTTGTCATATTATTGACTCAAGTACCTTTTCAGTACTGGATGTACAAATTTCGCAACACAACATATGAAAATTGGGATCCGAACCACCGAACTCCACTCCAAATCTATTTTGGGTCCATACTGAGTATCGTGAAGGCAGTACCGGTGATGGTTGTGTCGTTATTAGCGGCAAAGTACATTCATAAGTTACATTTGAGGCCCAGGCTGCTGTACAGTACATTCGTTACTTGTGCTTCATTTATATCGTTGACTCTATTCGTAGTAATTGACACAGATGATTGTAAGTATTCTACTTTTCTCGAGATCGATAGCGATCAATAAATTCCCAGGCCAATTATTAATTTCGAATTCAAGATATATCTCCTTGACGTTTCATGACTGTTACTACTGACGATTCAGAACAAATTTAGGACGTAAATAAAGTAATGTATAGAATAAGAAACAACATCTGAATATATAGCAATGATTCCTTGAGACGGCCCATGAATTTAGATAAAAATGACAAAACAGAGCGTCATCAATCTGGCAATTCGAGCGAAAATAATAGTTTCATCATTCAGAAAAAACATATTTTCAATTTTGGTCGATTTGTCTGTCCGCAATCCATGGCCAAACTTTAACTCCTATTCGGATTTTGCTGAAACTTTAAAAATCAACTTATTTCCTAGCCTTCCAAAAAATTGTTTACAAATGTTTATACAAAGAATTTTTTCCCAAATTATTGCATTTCTAAGTGATTAGATGTGTTGAAGTCGGTGACTTACGTTGAAAGATTCGGTGTTCAGGAGGAACTGTGTGAATAAGCATCTATGTCTAACAAGTACGGATGACTTCTCGCGTAAAAGGTTTATATATGATGAAACGTATATTTTACACACACACATACAACCCTCAAAAAGACTAAAAGAGATTTCCCTCTCGCTACCTACACCACAGATAATTCATGCCAATTGGCGCGGGAAATAAAAGAAACATGATTCTGAAGTGTTTATAATGAATATGGTGTATTTTTTTATTCTAGGGCAAGTTGAGTTTTTGATAATTACTGCAGTGATAATGACAGTACTTTCAGGTGAGCTGCTGTTTGACTACTAATTTCATTTATCTTCAGTTTAGACAATGAACTAGTATCAAACAATTTCACGTAAAAGCGATGAAAATATATGTGTTTAATAAAATCAAGTTCATCAATTTGAGAATTCTGAAAAGTTTTACGTCACCTGGATTCGAACCTCGTTCTTCTTGGTTCCCTCAACAGCGTATTTCGTTATAGTTATTTGCAAACACGCTGGCTGAAAATGGTTGAAAATCCCGAATATCTGGTTATAATATAAAGATAAACGTCGGAGGAATTTAATATCTTATAGTTGATGTTATTTTTTTAACAATAATACTGGACTCAAATCGGCGGTACGGGTTTTACAAAAAGTCATTTAAATTCGATGCAAATTGGTGTACTAGGGCTTCAAGGTTTGCTGATTTCGAAATAGTTGTAATTGGTTTTTTGGTTTATCAATAGCCGTATACACTAAATGCTAGAGCTTAGTTCTTACTAGTCAATGATATGGTTCAATATAGTTGAATATATGCCATTATAGTGAAATAGTCTAATGTGAACGTCTTTTCAAGGATATTGAACAATTATTTCTCATTTCAATCAAATTGAAAGGACTTTCCTTATTTCAAGGATCAACAGGATTGATCCAGTTAAACTGAACAGTGGTTGATCATGAGAATAGGTTTTCAGTAGCATTGACAGGCCGTGTCGACGGTCCCGAGTAGGAGCGGTGTTTTGACTTTTAATATTTTGAGGTTACACTATTTCACTGCTGATGGTTAACGATCATATTTGAATGAAAAAAAATGCCTGCTTTTAAGTAGAGGGATGATCATATCCCCAAGTTCAGAACTTTATCAAAAAGAAGAGTGTATTTAAGACTGACACATTCTAAACCGAGTATTCAATATTATTGAAACATGTGAACAAATTTCCCATTTAATTCTAAGTTCAATGGTATAGATTCAATGTAATTGATCAGTAGAATTGTCTAATGTTATGGATTCTAGAAGTTTGAGTTACAGCATAAAGCGATATCAATAGCCCAAGCAGCAAAAATAGTCACTGTTACCAGTATCACCGGATTGGGAACCTAAAATGAGTGACAATCACTGATACGTCACTAAATATGAAAACTATGAAGTAATTTTTACATCATGCTCTATCACATCAGTTCCAATTACGTGGTTTTTGAATATCTCGTTCGTTTTAAGGTTGGTAACTGTGTGTTCGCTTTTTAAGGTTGGTGAGACCTCGATCGTACGTTAAAAATTCCCTTATTGAGACCACAACTCAGAATTTGAAGTCTAGGCTACCACTAAGATGTGTACCAGACATTGAGAATGGTTCTTGTGATTTTGAGCTCGAGAACGCCGTTAACAAACAGTTAATGAAATAGCTAATTAAGATGCGTATCAGTAATCATTTCCGATATTTATGTTCATAACATGTGTAAAATATGGTTTATATATTGCGTTATAGTAATTCCAATATCTCGCATGGTTGATATGTGATTTATTTCTCAAATTGTTGAATTTGATTTTATTTGATCGTTGTCCCTCTCGCGGATAAAAGTTTAATTCGAACAAAATGTATGTTTTAGTTGCTGGTGTAGTCTTCCGCATGAGCCATACAAGACTGTTAGCTCGTTTTCCAATTACATACATGAAATTAGACATGTACGGATCTGGTAGTTCGAATATATTTAGCATATTTTTACAGATCATCAGTTTGGCTATTGGGAAAGACCCGATATCTAGCGCGTTAGTTTTCTTCATTTGTGGTAAGTGGTCTTATAGTTTTTTTTGAACATTTGGCTCTTCAGTGTTTTCAACGTTCATTGTATTTCACGTTGGTAGTACAACTACCAAGTTAATGTACAACACATGAAAATTTGCATTTAAACAATAGATACTTCACCTAAAAACTATCTAATGAACGGTTTTTAATATATAAACAAAACTAAAATTTTTGAACAAGCCACAGAATACGTGTAGTAAATGAACACGCCTGGTCCAAAGTTGATGAACATGTCTAAATATTTTGCTTGATATATGGTAGATCAAACATTTCTAGCATTCATTGTTCGGAGGAAATAGTGACACATAACAAACGTAGCAGTTTCAAAGTTTTTCCAGAAAAATTGCTTTATTTCACGTGATCTTTCACTTTATTATACGGAACAATTGTGAACCACTTAACGTTATGTGCTGCATCTAATTGTTATTTCTTTGAAAATGGTTTTCCTTGAAACAAATAAATTATTTGGACATCCGTACAATGCAATTAGTTGCAGATAAAAAGTAGTGTAATCATCACACAGTTTCACAGATAAAACTCTTTCTTTTAGTGACGCGTTTCGATTTTTATTAAAATCATCGTCGGACTGACAGTATCTGTGAAACTGTGTGATAATTACACAACTTTTCATCTACATGATGATCGGGTTTTAAATTTCATGTGACATGTGTTGAGATCAATTTCATTAGTATTTCATCATTTACGTACCTTAGCTCTTCGTTAAATACCTTCAATAAGATTTTTGCTGTCCATCGTGCGCTATACTGATGAGTCTAGGTAATAGACAAAACATATATGTGTATATCAAGCCACATTTATAATGAGAAACACTTTTCTTGGTCGTTTATTGCTCTGGTCCATATAATAAATTTCTGTAGTTCACTGCATTTATTTTAGGTTCTTCAGTTATAGTCATCACGTTCATACTGGCCTTGGCGAGTGATCATCTTCCATTCTACAGGTTAGTATTGAACATGGTCGTACCTAATGGGAAATTAATCATCACTGATACTTGAATTAGTATTACCGCTACCGCAGTTTCTGTCGGTCTGTCTGCATCTCTGTACTCTGTTCGGTAATCCTTGGCCTGTTTTTCTTGAGCGACTTAATCTACTCTACTCCTGGCTTATCGCGTTTCTGCTACAGATTGCTGACAAACGATGTCAAGTAAGCTGGCTCTGTATTTCACATGCAAGCGTGTCAGATTTTTCGATACTGTGATCGAAATTTATGAAATATGGAAATTAAGTGTATGCTCTCCACAATGCATCAGACCTGCTATAGACATGCATGTTTTGTTTTTAGCCTAGGCTCGTCAGTATAGCCTGGCGGTCTAAGTGTAGAGAGCAATCGGGTGTTATATACTTAACCCAGTAAAGGGTATGATAGCAACATGAACTCACCTAAGTGTCGCCCCCTATGGGGACGCCCATTGACATCTTACGATATGGAAATGTTTGAAAATTTTTGGTATTTTTGAAATTAGAAACTACTAGTTTTTCAATATTCTTCAATTGCAATTTAACTCAAATCCAGTAATCAACAGTTCAAGATCCTAACGAAATTCCTATTTCTGGTGCCATTGCGTGGAAAGTTAACCGTCAACATACTTGACGCCATATTACCAACCAACGATTATTCAAGTCTCATTTTTGAATATGTTTTTAATTAAATTAATAATGGTTTAGTTTCCCATTGTGAAAAAATGTTGAAAAAAAATTCAATATGTTAAATTAAAATCACACAGTTTTTTTATGTATCAATAAAATGCCAAGCGAATGTTTCAGACACTATATTGGTAATTCCTCGGAAGATATAAGGCAACCTCCAAGATCATTTAAGGCATTGGTGCAAGTTGGGTACCTCATTTGGCCAGTCATTGTGCAATTCTTCATTGTAATAATGTCTATGATATGCACCGCGTCTGTGAGTTATTTGGTTGTATCAGAGTACTACGGAAATGGAAATGACTGGAATGGTAAGTCAAAAAGTAAACTACATACATACCTACGATGTAGATGACATAAGCCATAGTTTACACATTTGCCTTCAGAAATAAAATATGATTTAAATAGCTGTCAACACTCACGATACATGTGACAAACGAACATATTACATTCATATTGGATGATGCCATGTCGTTCATAAAACCAGAAAGTTACCAAATAAATACAATGGGGCTAATTTGTAACATTTGTTTTTGCAACTACTGCTGTAGATTACTTCATTTTAATTGAAAAATGTCATTGAATATAATAGGGCCAAGTCGACTGACTCAGGTTTTTGAATATTTTATTCGGATTTTTACTCTGTTGGCCCAGATGAAGCATTTTGTCTAAATATGAGGATTTATGGGAATATTTTGAAACGTGAGAATTCTGAGGATTTTTGAATGATTTCCAGTAATTATGAATATTTCAAATCTGATTCCAAAAGATTACAAATTTTTAAATTCAATTGAAATATTATTTTCTACTGCATGGGGTAAGTATAGTGTTAATCCAGTTGACGCCAGTTTTCGTACATTATTTCCCTGATCTTAATGTCAAAATCATTTTCAACACAATTTCCCCAACTTTATTTTGGATGGTTTTAGTTTCCAGTCCAATTTATATCAATAGAATATCGAAATTTGGTAGTCCTTCCCTTATACAATAACTATTAAATGAGCTTTTCACTGTTTCAGAAAAATACTACGTGCCAGTCATAACTTTCCTGATACCTGATTTAGTTGGGCTTGTAGGAAAATACTTTGCGGAACCTGTTATGACCGTAAGTATCATAAATGAATTCAATATTACTAAATCTTGAGATTCCATTATTCATTATATATCAAAATCTAATATTATTAATAGGTAATCTAAAAATATCAACAAGTCGTTCAGTGACATCACTGAAGGCGGTCATGTACCAAACTGCCCTCCGAGTTCCCCTCAGATCGGGTCCAGAAACATAGTTAAGATTCCTATCACCCCGACCCACCCCACAGATACCAAAGAAACGAGTTTTTTCCCCTTTGATGAAAAAAAATGAAAATCTCTAGGATTTGCCTACTTTACTCTCCATGTCAATGAGCGGGGAAGTCCTTCAAACCGCAAAAAATTGATATATTAGTATTTCTTAAACTCGGCGTTTTCGTTTTGTTCGAATCCAGCCGTCACCAGAATTACATTCGGTCTTTTGAAACTGTACATAAATTTGCCGTTCTTGATGAGTGACCGTGCGTTCGGATTGAAGTCATATAATTTCTTTTTCAGCACAAGAATGCAAAATGGTTCACAGTAATGACGATTCTCCAAAAACTGATATTTTCTCCACTCTATTTCCTCTGCAACGCACCAATCGGGACTGAAAGACAAATTCCCATTTTACTTCCACACGATTGGCAGTATATCAGCATCGTGTTTATTGATTCGATTGGTATGTCGATTCTTGGAGGGATCTGTATGCTCAGCATTTCAAAGTGAGTACATGCTTGTCTTTCACATTAGTGGTTCAATTTGGTTTCCGTTGACCGTTACTCATCATGTATGTTATATGTGGGATACAATCAGCCAGTGGTTGATGATTAAAGGTTATATTTATATGCGTTACTCGAGGCTTACTTAAATCTTGAGGAAGCATTATTTATGAAATGCAATTTAAAGTCAACCAAGGCTTGCTTTAAGGATAAGGTAGCTTGATTGCTATTGTTTTACACTTCTGTATGATAGTATTTCATAGTAATTTCAATAATAGTATGGGTAAAAATTAAATTAATAATGAGAAAAACATATTTCGAATATGTTCTATCACATTATCAAGCATTGCATTTTTAGTGTAAAAATTATTTTGTACAAAACTACAAATGCTACACGTAACAAATGTTGGAAAGTGAGTTAATCTTTATTGGTCCGCTTATTCTGTCAGACAACAGAGTTCTCCTTCTTCTAAGTATGCAGATTCAACTGACTACAAACTACAAATTAAAAGAATGTTATATTCGACTGAGATTTCACCTTGAACTGATAAATTAAGCTGTTTTGTATGAACCCACCTTTAGTTGGATGAAAGTATGTGTTTTAAATTTTGTATGTAAAAGAAATGTATTTATTTGTATTTTGAAACTTTTGTGTTTCAGTTGCGATTAAAACATCCTTTCCAGAATAAATTGTCTATTTTTATCTGTTGGTCTGTACCTCAAAATTACGAGAACTACAAATATAGTAGACAACTTTACAAATTGAATAAAAACTTTAGTCAGTTCTTTGAGGCATTTTATAAATGGACCAATCAAATTTTACGCGATTTAGCCCGTAAATTTAGGACACTGTTGATAATTTCCAAGGATGTCTAGGGATTTCCGAGAATGTCTACATATAGAATTCCTGGAAATTTAGAGGAATGTTCGACGATTTTAAGGGATTTCTTGGGTTTTTCTGGTGATGTTTGGTGATCTCCATAAAAAAGGTGCCTGGTGTACCAATTCTTACTAGCGGTTTTCCTATCACGTCAGCGTTCGCCCATAACCTCAAATACCCAATAGTTGATGCTCTTTATGGCTTTTATCACAGGTCAACATTTAGTTTCATATGTGGTATGAATGTTGTTGGAATATTATCATTATTTTTCAAATATAATAGAGTTTAGCTGAAGCTGTAATTTCTTACAGAGAGGAAATTAAATAAACTCTGTTTAATTTAGTCGTTAACAATTAATAGTAGTCCAAGTGTCTGAACTATTTATATTTATACGCAATTTATCATGATTTTAGGTTGACCGGAGGTGACAAGCAAAAAACTGAAGATGCCTTCATAGTAATGTCTACTCTAATGGGCATTTTTATGGCGGTACTATCTCCTTTGGGAACTTTGAGTGTTAAACTTTTATAGAATACTATGAACTATAAGTTACATGAATTGTATAATACTCGTTAATCAATTTAATTTAATTTAAATAAATTATTTTTACCAGTATAGTGGTTCTATATTCCCGATAGAGTGTAGCATATTTCACGATTTAGTTCAACATTGTGACTGCCGTCCGGAGACATTGGCTCACCCTTAGACATTCACGCAGAATTGAATGAATTCGCATAGATGTATCTAAGAATTCCTCTACCATATGGAGAAGAGGACAGTCATTAACGTACAGGTTCTCAAATTCCTAGACAAAAATAACATCATCAACGATCGCCAATATAGATCCACTGGAGATTTTTCGGTCTACGTCATCATATGTGGAGTAGAGCAACGAAGATTTCACTGGCGAAATAAAAATGTCAATTTAAAGGAAATAATTTTGATGTGGCCGACAAAATTGTGATAATCAGATCGGTCGAAACTGAATCGAATAAAGCAGACGTGTGTCGCAAAATTTTGCGATGTCTACGATAAACTTGTTTAGGCATAAAAAATACGTGATTTTTTTTATTTACCACTCTTAATATCGTTCTCCAACATCTCTGATCTGGAAACATTTAACTTAGAGAACATCACCAAGATCCTTGTTATAGAGTCAATAAATTCGGGATCCCATGACGATCATTCGATTTGTGTGGTGAAGTGAACTTGCCATGTAGTCTAACTCTATCACGCTGAATTAAAATTTATTTATCGAATACTCGATTTTTGTAATTGAAAAAGGCATTGTACATAGAAAACATATATTAGATTGAATGGAAAAGCATAAGATATTGTATGTCATTGTTTGGCGACTATAATCCATTTCAGAAAGGTGTAGAGTGATAAAATGGGTAATTCCGTCCAGTTCGGCTCAAGCCATAGGCGTAGGTCTTGAAATAGTATTGTTTGTAATATAAAAAATTCAAGTTATTGCGTAAAAAGTATAGGAAGGGTATGCTTTTTGGCCTGACGTGTCAAAATCGAAATATTGTGTAGGGATTAGATACGTTTTGCATTTAACTCTGGCCTTGCGATTTTATCGTGTGTGTATGACCTTTAAAAGTATATTTGTTCAGTTTAACGCATCAGTATTTGTTGTTAAGCGGAATATAGTGTTCACAGTATTATAAGATTCGTAGTAAAATGGCGACATTCACACATCATTTTAAATACACATGAATGCATAAAACACGATTACCCGAACTGTACTCAATAAGTAACTATCGAACTATGTTCCCGAATGACTGGAGTTGGAAAGTCCACCGTTTTTGGATTACTGCGGGGGTGGAAGATAGCAGGAAAAGTCCAGATAGACCAGTAATAGTCCTTGATGAAGACAGCAAAAGTGTAATTCGAAGGAAAGTCCACAATTTTCATTTAAAAAAAGAAAGACTGTATTCCGTTGATAACTAGAAAACTTTCATGGACCACTTTAAGAATATGGATTTTACCTGGGTAACGCTGGAAAGTGATGAAATTGTATGCTGGCGATGACAATACTAAATATAAAGCAGTACAGAACAGAGTAGAAGAAAATCTTTCATCTTGATGAGACGTGAATTAATGAACATTATATGTGTGATTCTTGTATACCTGTGATTTTTAAAACTCAAAATTTTTTAAAATAAAAAATTTCCTAAAACTGGTGTTCTTGGTGCTATTGGTCTTTTATTATGCTCAAAATTAAGCTTGTAGCGTAGTTCTACTACAACTTCAATAGAAAAAAAAATAGAACAAAAATTAGAGATTTTACCGCCACGGTACTGACATCAAAATGACATTCAAAATATTTGCCTAAATCTGTTTAAATTCTTAAAATAATAAAACAAATAATATATTATCAAACTTTCATAATCATACAGAGACATTAACGGTATTTCCTTTCTTGATTTTTACAAACAATAAAATTTATTAACAGAATTAAATTAACAATTTTTATAATAGCCTTAGAATAAAACAAAGTTTAACATTAGTTAAATATTTAAATTAATTTTTTTTAATATACAATAGATTTCAGTTATAAAAGCTAAACTTTAGATTATAAGACGACTCTATCGAAATTTATACATTTAGTTTGAAAAACGAAAATCAGACATGCCACGGTACTGACATGAATTCTTATGCTTTAATATATAATATCGACGGTAAAATACTATCAAATTTATCATATTTATAATTTTCTGATCAAAACAAATCATGTCGAATAATAAATAAAGTACTAGACATAAAAAATCACAGCTATCTGAGAATTGCCCATATAATACCAAAAATGTGGCAGGACAAAAATATAACCCAGACACTCCTAAATTAGTAATAACTCAAAAGTTTCAGGAATTGATCAACAAATATAAAAACTATGAAGATATATATACGGATGCATCAAAAATCGATAATAAAGTAGGTACAGCTGTTGTGACTTCTACTACCACCCTAGCAATAAAATTACCAGACGCAGCAACGATTCTAACAGGTGAATTGTGTGGAATACTAGAAGCACTGAAACTAATCAAGAATAAGAACATCCAAAAATCCATGATTATAACGGATCCACTTAGCTCTCTAGTATTAATTGAAAAAATATACACAAATAACCATCTGGTACAGGATATCAAAGAACTCCTACATGAACTATAATCACAAAACCACAATGTAGTCCTCATATGGGCACCTTCCCACGTGGGAATCAAAGGCAACGAAAAAGCGGACAGGCACGCAAAAATTGCAGCAAACCTGAATCGAACGTCAGTCATAAGCATTCCAGCCTCAGATATCAAGGCATTTTTGAAGAATATACTTATCAGCATCTGGAACATCAATTGGCAAAACCATCAATCAAAACTGCTAGAACTAAAACCCAAATTCGGACCATGGAACACAACCGCAACAACCAGGAGACATCAAACACTAATCACCCGGCTTCGCCTAGGACATACCAGGGCCACGCATGGATATTTAATCAATCGAGAACGAGAACCTATGTGTGAAGTGTGTGAAGTGATATTGACTGTCAAACACATATTAGTGCAATGTCCTGTATTAGAGTACTATAGAGTGCAATGCAATCTCAGATCATCAACTCTAAATGATATATTAGGACCAAATTGTAACGTTTACAACTTGATAAGCTATTTACAACAAACTAATCTATTATATAAGTTGTGATATCTCAGCTATTACCGCTAATGGCCATTAGGTCGATGCGGTTAAATAAAAAAAATATATATATATATATATATATATATATATATATATAACCAAGCTTTCATGAAAGGCCTGTCAACGGGTATTAAGATACCTTCAGGTATAGAGGGATTCTTAAAAGAAGGTTTGCTAACCTTTTAGTCGTGCCATACGGGAGATACCACGATGACATGAATTCGGATGTTTTTGACTATTTTGGTGAAATGATAAAATATATTCCCGCTGATTCAGTAGTTATTATCTATAACGCAAGATATCATTCAGGATACATAGAGAAGACACCAACTTCATCTTGGAGAAAACAAAAAATTATTTACTGATTGATCACCAAAAGTATTGAATTAGAATATAATTTGATAAAAAAGGAACTATTAGCTATAGCAAATTTACACAGACATCATTTTATGAAATATGCTGTGGGATATATCAGAAAAACATAGTGTAACTGTGCTGCGAACCAAGTCCTATAGAACTTATATGAGTGCAAGTGAATGGTTTTGTAGCAAGACACAATAAGACATTCAAAATGAGAGACGTTACTTGATCAAGCCATCGAGGAAATGACAACAGAGAACTGGCGAAAAGCAGTCCATCATGTCAAGAGGAGAAAATGTGCGGTCTTGACTACTTGATCGATCGAACCGCCGACCCGTTAATTATAAAATCAAGAGGAGATGACAGTTCCTCAGATGACGAAGAATATTATGATTTTTTATAATTTAATGTCTAGACAATGTGTTCTTTGGATAATGTTTAATAAAAAATATGTATACCAGTATCGTAGCTGCCTTTGCCACACCATTTCCGGTGTTTGCGAATAGATAACAATAGGCAAAACTCATAAATTGACC
The DNA here is from genome assembly GCA_949316355.1 of Bruchidius siliquastri. Taxonomy (NCBI): domain Eukaryota; kingdom Metazoa; phylum Arthropoda; class Insecta; order Coleoptera; family Chrysomelidae; genus Bruchidius; species Bruchidius siliquastri. The sequence goes on along the minus strand of OX438534.1, from coordinate 29,280,666 downwards.
CAAACCCGGGTGGTACTACCTGTATTTGATAAAAAGGGAGATTTTTCACAATGAAATCAGTGCCAAACTATGAAAGTGGCTTGAATATTCGTTGGGTCACTCTATAGTCACTTTCCATACCAAATGAAAACAAATTACAGAATTCAGAATGACATGACAATGATTTTAGAGATGTCGCGGATGATTTACATGTAATCGCTTTCTATTTATCTTTAAGAAAATAATACCAAATTTACATAAAAAATCACAGCATCAATTGAAGGTCACAGACAACAAATTGTAATATCCACATAGCATAGATAAAATAAGAAATAATGCCAGTGGAAGAATTCCGTAATGCAACATCATTGACTTAAATATTTATAATTATAACATAACATATTTATTGACTTAAATCCTTATGATTATAACATAACATATGGTTTCGTAAGTGTGTTAAGTTAAAAAATAGGAATAAAATACTTGTACCAAAAGCTTTGCTTTTAAGAAAGGTATCATTTTATCTGATATTTCAATGGCAACTGCAATGAGTTGCACTCAAAAAATGGCGACATATAAACTAGTTGAACAGTTTCTCCATGATGCAAAGGCAGAAAGCCTATTGCACTGCGAAAGTACTGCCAGAGAATCCAGTATGTATATTCATGTTGATCTTAGCAAGCTGTCAATTATAACCATCGGGCACAAAATTCACTAAAAAAATGGTGTTTGAAAAAAGCTCGTTCGAGGTGTTGAAAGTACAAAACCAAAAAGAGCTGAGAGAATCTCATTGGCAGATACCGCGTTGTTTTTGTAAATCTTATTTTTTAAAATAAGTTATTCGCATTCTGTGGCAAATTTTAGAAATTAATATATGGATTCGAAACAAACACGTCGAATTCAGGACATAAGAAGGTAAGCTTTCACAGAATTTTGTGGAGATTTTTGGGGAAGATAAAAGCAATTATTAATAAGCCGTTTTTTTTAGATTTATCTAAGAATATTTAAGGTTATGTGAAAAAATGCTTCATACAAGAGTTATCGACTTTAAGCTGTAGATATAAAGGTATCTGTACTGGTCTAATACAAACTTAATTACAAACGTTGAATATTTTTTGTGAAACTATGAAATTGTGGGGTTGATCTCTTGTTGATAATTTTTTTAGTGGACTGTGAGGGGCGCTAGCCTAACGTGTGCTTGTGTTTCTATTGACCAGCTGCCACTAATTGTATATGGAAAGCACTAACTTAACTATATGGTTCTTACAGATTGCCACCAGAGTGTTAGGAATATCAACCGATAAAATACACATCAGTGAAACTGCAACGGACAAAGTCCCGAACGCTTCACCGACTGCAGCTAGTTCTTCCTCAGATTTGATTGGAATGGCTGTTATGGTAAGTTATTGAGTCACTTCGAATAAGAAAATTCACAAATTAGCGTTTCAGAAAGTCAGATGCTTTTTAACACTGGAAATCTTCATTTTATGGGTTACCAGTTTTCCTTCAGGGTCAAGAAGTTATTTTTATATAACATAACACACGCAGAATGTGCTAACTACCTGATTGTATGCACATCCACCAATATTGAAAATTATATATAAATATCTAAAGGCTTGAACACTGAAAAATATTGTAGATTTGAATTCGTATATCGGTTGCCACCTTGCATATTAGCAGGTAAATAATTGTTACGGTTCTTTCCTACTGTCTATGGCTGTTCAGGGTCTGTTATCGGTAACCGCGGTCGGAGATCTTCACTGGCATAGTGAGGCGCACAGTTTGAAAATTGGAAGAAAAGTGACGTTTAGGTGTAAGTACATCCGCGTTCTAGATCGAGTGAGCAGAATGCCTGCTTAGCTCAGTCGGCTGGATCGTCTGATGGGAAATTATAAGGTGCGTTTTTTGAATCTCGCAGTAAGCCAAGTACATTTTTGTGTTTCTAAAGATGCAAATTTGTCTAGAGGTATAGAGAGACTAAGTTTACAGTACTGAAAGGGCGAAATCCTTCTTTTATAGATAAACTCACGCAAAGGCAGATCACCTATCGTGCTTCATAAGCACTGCTCAAGGATACACGTCTATTCACATTGACCTTAAAACGCTGTAGATTGTAAACTTCGGGGAACACTGTCCCATTCCACAACGCCGAGGTTCTCCAAAAGAACGACTCTTGGAACTGGCTTGTTCGAGGCGTTGTAAGCTCAACTTGGTGAGGATGCGCCCAATGATCTCCTCTTGTATCTGCTGTACTGGCAACTCTGAGTTAGTATGCTCGCGATGATAATATCTATAGAATATGAACTGTGGAGGTCGTTTGTGAGGTTAGGCGCATCGACTATCAATATTGCTCGCATCTGGATTGTGTCCACGAGCTTCAGGGAGTGCTTTGAGGCACATCCCCACACATGAGGGCAGTACTTCAGCGATGGTCTGATCTGAGTCTTGTATGCATGAAGTCAGTGAAATAATCTTACAGTGGAACCGCTCTGACCTGCTTTGTGTTTACCATTTCCAGGACGCTTGTATGACAATAAAAAAACGATTGGAACCATACATGGCCGGCCATCCAGAACTAACGTGGGAAGATTGGGTAAGGGAAGCCTACTTTGATAGAGTGTGTCTGTCAGCGACAGGATTCTACAAGACAACCGGTATCGACTTTAACTGGGATACTATGCGAGGAAACATGTACAACTACTACACCTACGGAGTTGCTTCCACTGAGGTGGAGATCGACACTCTTACCGAAGATCATCAAGTCATCAGGACAGATATAGTCATGGATCTAGGTGAAAATAGTCAATTCTCCAAGGAGGTTAATGTCAAAAGATTAAAAGTTATTTTTATCGTATTTATGCGTGTCCAAAGGCACTTACAAGTTATGTGGTGTTACTTTTCCATAGCTCATCCGATACAGATAAAAAAAATGCAAAATTAACATTAGTTTAATCGCCTTAAACCAGCTGATTGAGTAGATTCTATGTTTAGAGCTCAAACAAAGGAGAAAATATCGATTCAAAATTACCAAAAATTGTCCAAATTGGGGAAGAAATCTTTTTGATCAAAATCGAAGTAAGAATTGTGAACCTTCTGTCAGCGGAATAATTTACGGCAATTATTTTCAAGCTATAAATATCACGCAATAGATTAGTTTAGAATTAATGATTATGGTCCGATTGTGGAACTGCTTATCATAAGGAATTAAATTCAATGAATATTGAGGCATTGAAAAATATTTTTTTTTATTCCAATAACGTTCCGGTCTTAAAGACCGTTTATAACTTATTTTAAGATAATAAAATAATACTATCATAATAATAATAAAACTAATTCTCCTCTTCTTCTTATTATGGTGCCCTATCCACTACGGAAGTTGGCGATAAGCATCGCTATTTGTGTTTTGTTGAGTGCACTCTTGTCGTCTGTCAGTAACATAAAAATTTGTACAGAAGTAATTTCATAGTAATAACTCAGGTCATGCAACCTGAAATGTCACCAGGTATGCGTTTTGCCCAGGTATTAGTCGAATAATGATATATTTCTCATAACGCATTGTCCAAGGCACTCCATTTTACGCATTTTTATATTAAATCAGATTTTTTTATGTTCATTCGACATTTTGAAGGCCTCCAGTTTCTTTATCAATTTGTCGGTCATGCTTCCAGCCCGTACAAATAAATGAAAAATATGAAGCAGTTTGCTAACTTGATTTTTGTTTTTAAAGATATATATTTACTGATAAATTCGTATTGTTAAATACTTTAGTTTATTTCTCCAATTTTCGATTTTACTTCTATAAGACTGGCCCCACTGTGAGTTCACTAATGATCCAAGATACGAATATTTCCCAACCTGCCCTAGTGGTTCGGCATTGGGTATCATCAGCTGCTCTAGTAAAACTAATTAGCTTCTTTTCTTTAATAATAATAATAATGGACTATATTTATAATCTAACATTATAAATGAGCAAATCTGGCTATTCTCCCACATCATCACAACCCATCGTATGAATACACAATATCACTATTAACAATACATATTATAGTCGTAATAAAAAATATATTTAGGCATATCTAAAATTATAAGTTTCAAATGAACATTAGTTATCTTAATTTCCAGGCGAAAGCCTGAACCCAGACATAGATATTGGACAAATAGAAGGCGCATTCATGCAAGGTTACGGTCTCTTCGTTTTGGAGGAGATGGTGTATTCTCCGAAAGGAGATGTTTTTACTAGAGGACCAGGCACTTACAAAATTCCAGGTTTTACAGACATCCCAGGAGAATTTAACGTATCGTTACTCAAAGGGGCCTCGAACCCGCGGGCTGTATACTCTTCAAAGGTAAGGAATTCATAAGTATAAATGCCACTGATTCATTTGTCATTACCATATAAACAATTTGTTTTTGAATACAAGCTTCATTCCAATAGAGTTCTTTGTAGTGAGCAACTTTATTCAGATTCTTAGAATCTACTCTAGAATTGGTATAGCCAGTTTTGGAATGACTTAGAACCGAATCAATAATTCTGATTATTCATAAATATTGCATGGTAGTGTGTGGTAGTTTGTTGTAGATTCTATTAGTCGTTGGAGCTCATGCCTTGGACAAATCTATAACCTAAGCGTCGAATCTTTGTATAACAATTCTTTACGCCGGACGGACTAATTTTCAATTGAGTAAAATTTTATATTTCTATTGAACGACTCTGCAAAAACTAGCTGTTAGTTAATGAATTTTATACGTCATATATTTTCATAATGGGAGTGTAATGACGAAATCAAATTAATAACCTAACAGATGATTTTTGAAAATTGTTTGATAAAAATATTTACGATGAAATGGTAATTTTGGCATATATGGAATATTCTAGCTACTGAAAATTTGTCGAAATTAACCTAAAGAACACATAATTCATATTCGGGCGTAGTGGGGACTTCAAACGTTTTGAAAAGTTTACGCAAAGTGAGAAGAAGCTCAAAATATATGATGCTGGCTGGCTCTAGGGAGATAGAAAAGGGAGTGAGTTAATAAGATCATTCCAACAGAAGTTTGAACGGGGCTGAACTCCGCTACGTAGAGTCATTTCAACAATCCGGACTTAAAATTATAAAGAAGCATATTCTGACACTGATCCTGACAGTTTTGAAGTTGGTCAGGATTTTTGATCCAGAATCAGTTTAATAACTTGTCTATAACGTAGTACATCGATTTTCCGATTTGGTAGAAATTGATGGAATAATAGAATGGAAAATATACGCGAAAATATGGTGATATAGTTTTTCTAATAATCTATTTCCTTACTCAATGATTTTATAACTTAGACTGAACCATCTAAATTCTCAATCAGTCATTCCAATACTGGCTAAGTCAATTCTAGGATTATATTTGGCCGCAGAAAGTCTAAGTAATGCAGAATAAAGTTCCCAGATCCAGAAAACTCACTGTTGAAAATAATCTTACATTTCATTGTCGTTCATTTCAAAGCTATTTTTAAACTTCATATTGCTCGGGGAGTTCATGAAAAGACAGACAGACAGGAAGTCTTGACATTTGGGTCGTGTTGTTAAAGGCGTGGTGTGGCCGCAAAGATCATATTGTAACTCCACTATTGAAAGTGAACATCTTAATTGCCGTCGTCTGCGTCTGTCGGTAACATGAAAAAACTTCTTCGTGAATATCAGTTTGGGTTAGACCGGGGAGACGGAGCGCGCTAAGCTCAGAGTGGACGAATAAAAAAGTGGTAGCATACAGAAAAAAATTGCAAATGCTTTTTGGAATGTTAAATAACATGATTACCGGAATAAAACATTAAGACATAACGCGAAGTAATAGCAAGCATCTTATATAAGGAATTGAATCTTTATAGTTAGCATTATGTTTTAGACTACAAGTATTAGGTCCAATTAAAATGAGTATGTACTGATAATTAGTAGGTGATAGACGAAAAACATTTATAAATCCACTTGCTTTTTCCCAATAAAAGACGTTTCTGCTGGATATCAGGCATAAACGTTGGTTCAAAGCAAATTAGAACACTGAAGGAACCTTTGATGAACAACGCTTGAATAAAAATCAGGTTTCATGTAGACGTTACCTCGAACTGTTTGCAAACATGTTTGCAATTTCTTTGCCGGTGAATTAAGAACGTTCTAATATATGTGGTTCCAATACTTGGTCATAAATCAGATCTAGTCTATGATAATGATAAAAATTATTTTGCAGGCTGTAGGCGAACCTCCACTATTTTTGGCTAGTTCAGCACTATTCGCCATTAAAGACGCAATCAAAGCTGCAAGAGAAGAGAACGGAATCAAAGAAAGGCATTTCAGATTAGATTCTCCAGCTACTTCACCAAAAATCAGGATGGCTTGTCAAGATATAATAACATCTAGGGTAAGTCCTTATTTCCATGAAATCAATTTACTTGTTAGTCCACAATATTATAAATTCGCATTTATCAACTCGAAAAAAACCACACATATTCTGCTTTCGCTACTGCTCGCATGTGTGGGGATGCTCCCTAAATCTTCTAGACACAATTCAGAAACGATAAATGCATTTAGTGGATGCGCCTGACCTCACAGATAACCTCCACAGTCTGAAACATCGATAAAGGGTGGCTGATCTGTCCTATAATAGTCTTTTCTATAGATATTATCATGGCAGACGTTCGACTGCCATTGCATCAAGGTCAATGTAAATAGGCATGTATCCTATTACAGCGCCTTTGCCTGCCTTTGCGTGAGGTTATCTATAAAAAATAACAGTTACTGAAAAACATGCGACTACAAATATCACAAAAAATAATTTATCCAGTAACTAATTAATTGATATTTTTAGCTCAAAGAACCTGAACCGGGTAGTTTCAAACCATGGAATGTCGTCGCATGAAGCAGCTGCTTGTAACCCAGTGTGCAGATCTACATTTTTCTAACAACAAAAAAGGCATCAAGCAGGTTGACGCTGTACTTCCCGCAATGATATGAGTTCAGAAATGGGATTTGGTTAAGATTTAAAAACAGTTGACATTGAATTTGAAAATATTGAAAAACTCTTTTATAATTTCATAAATCCCCAAATCTTTCAGGTTTTAAATATAAATCTATATTTCCATAATTTAGGTCAAGTAGATCAATAGCTGTAAAATCAGATCCCAATATTCAATAAACTGATGCAACTGCACGCTGAATGTAGCGTCAAGTTACTTGACACTATTTATCCATAATTTGTAGTAAAATCTGCCAAAATATTAGCATAACAAATTAACTGTCTTTACAATTAAGTTAACTACGATCTCTTTAGCTTAGCCAACTACTATTACTAGCTGCCGAATCAAAAACTGAACTGAAGAAAAATATGAACATTGTAAAACCCAGCAACACTTAATTTCTACATCGTAATTGCAATAAATGTTTTATTGAATATATTTGATTATTTGTACTTCCTCCCCGTCCTTGGCCTACAGATAATAGTCCATCCCCATTTTCTTTATTTCTTGCAAATCAAATGCAAAAAGTGCTGTCGCAGAGCCTGTAGATGCAGAATGACTGGAATAAAAACCTCCTTTATGCGGCCCAAGCACAGTCAATATTATTGCGCAATATTTGTGTTTTGTTCGATACTACTGAAAGTGTGTGAGACGATATCGAAGGGCTGGTCTAGATATTCTAAGACTGCAACCCAAGCACAGTCAATACTATTGCGCAAAATTTGGGTTTATTCAATATTACTGGGAGTGTGTAGACGATATGGAAGGGTTGGCCAAGATATTTTACGACTGCAACCCAAGCACAGTCAATACTATTGCGCAAAATTTGGGTTTATTCGATATTACTGGGAGCGTGTAGACGATATGGAAGGGTTGGCCAAGATATTTTACGATTGCGACCCAAGCACAGTCCATATTATTGCGCAAAATTTGGGTTTGTTCGATATTACTGAAAGTGTGTAGACGATACCGAAGGGTTGGCCAAGATATTTTACGACTACGACCCAAGCACAGTCAATATTATTGCGCAAAATTTTTTTTTTTTTCGATATTACTGAAAGTGTGTAGACAATATCAAAGGGTTGGTCAAGATATTTTATGACTGCGGCCCAAGCACAGTCCATATTATGGCGCAAAATTTGGGTTTGTTCGATATTACTGAAAGTGTCTAGACGATACCGAAGGGTTGGCCAAGATATTTTACGATTGCGACCCAAGCACAGTCAATATTATTGCGCAAAATTGGTTGTTTTTTTTCGATATTACTGAAAGTGTGTAGACAATATCAAAGGGTTGGTCAAGATATTTTATGACTGCGGCCCATACGCAGTAAATATTATTGCGCAAAATTTGGGTTTCTTCGATATTACTGAAAGTGTGTAGACGATATCGAAGGGTTGGCCAAAATATTTTACGACTGCGACCCAAGCACAGTCCATATTATTGCGCAAAATTTGGGTTTGTTCGATATTACTGAAAGTGTGTAGACGATATCGAAGGGTTGGCCAAGATATTTTACGACTTCGGCCCATACACAGTCAATATTATTGCGCAATATTTAGAGTTGTTCGATATTACTGAAAGTGTGTAGAGGATATCGAAGGGTTGGTCAAGGTATTTTACGACTCCGGCCCATACACAGTCAATATCATTGCGCAAAATTTGGGTTTCTTCGATATTACTGCGGGTGTGTAGACGATATCGGAAGCTTGGCCAAGATATTTTACGACTGCGACCCAAGCACAGTCAATATTATTGCGCAAAATTTGGGTTTGTTCGATATTACTGAAAGTGTTTAGACGATATTGAAGGGTTGATCAAGATATTTTACGACTGCGGCCCAAACACAGTCAATATTATTACGAAATATCTGGCTTTGCACAATATTATAGAAAGTGTGTAGACAACATTGAAGGATTGGGATATTGTACGAAATCAAAACATTCTGTAATATTTTACGCAATTGGTAAAATATTGTGCCATCTGTGGGCAAGATTGTACAATATCAATAGTCAATCGGTATCAATAAGTATGGATGTGCAACACATTGGAACTAAAACGTCAATCTCACAATGAAAGCATTTACATTATGAATTATTCAAATGAAGAATTTCAGAACCATGTGATCATTTAATAATACATATATAGAGTATTCCATTCAAAAAGTTGATTTCTTTCGAAAAAACGGCGTATTAAGTTGATAGTAGAGATATTTACCGCACAATGGACTTAGTTTTTAAATAAAGTTTGTAGCGGATTTTATAATTTTGATCTTTTCGAATAGAATTTTAAATATTAAAATCTAATCTTCAAGAATCAGTAAATTGTCATAATATAAAACTCAAAGTAGATCAAAAATTTTAAAATACAAACAAAATCTCCAATTAACTGATACCACTGCATGTGAAACACAAATTCAACCTACTTGACTTCTTTTAAATGTCTATAAAGTACTTTCCTTAGTTAAGGATCTCAATTGAATTAAAAAAGCAAGCAAAATATGTATAGCGCAGGGCGGTTTCAGTGACTATTAAAAATATTGTAAATCACAGTATAATTTCCAGTGTAAAAACACAAAAAGCCAGCTAATGAGTAACACCAGCATCAATGTCGCCATCATAAATAAATATATTGTGCAATATTTTTAAATCTGTATTTTTTTGAAGTCTACGTTGTTTCTTGTTAATTAAAAAAGACCATTGGGATTTTCCACGGTGGTGCTGTTTGATTTCAATTTTTCCATTAACGTAGTTTAAAAAATGAATTTGAAAATCCAACGTTCAGAGTACCTCATTTAATCCACTTAAATTGCCCGCCTATGGATCAGTTAACGAAAACCGATTACAATGTGACTATCTATATTAATTCTTCTCGGCGTTGTCAAGTTTTATAGGCTTTTACCTTTTTTTTATAAATAAGAAACCATGCTCAATAGACACTCTTTAGAGTCTGAAAAGCAATATTCTGTAATCTTTTTTTAGAAAATACCCCATTGAAGACGTTGTTGTGAGTGGAGATACAAATAGAAATAAAAAAACAAAAACTAAAAATTATATTGAAGCCCTTCGGATTATTTCAGATTTCACGAGTACCTCAATGTTTTCAAAAAATATCTGTAAACACACGATAGAACTTCGACTGACACCATCATTTAAAGACGTCGTAAACGGGCTGAGATGATTTTTATGAGCTTTTTATTTATCTTTAAAAAAATAATACCAAATTTACATAAAAAAGGATTAATTGAAGGACGCAGATAACAAAAAACGAACTGAAAGATAAAAAAATCAGGTATGGTATCATCATTGAAATAATAAGAGTAAGTTCATTGGAAATATTCCGTGATGGCCACTATATTGGCCGAATTCTTTATAATGATTATAGATCAACAGAAGTTCATAAACAGAAGACTGAAGAGGGTTAATTATGTCAAGTCTATATATCAGGCAATAGAATACGTGCACATTAAGTCTTTCAAGGGTTTTTTATTAAGCCGTTTTAAGTGCATACAAAATAGAAATGCTCCGTTTTTTACGCATTTTGTGAAAGTTATTCCTAAAATCATTCAAAAAACGCAAAATTTTTGGTAATAAGCGTGGCCCTGCTATTTCACCCTGCATTCATAGAGTGACTAAAAATTACCAAACAGAATACTTACAGGCAGATAGAAATGTGTGTCTGTAGTAAAGTCGCTAAAACAGAAAGGGAACAAACTACCCATTTAATTAAAAAAATCTGAATACATACTGAAATAGCGTAGATAAAAAATTCAAAAAGGTGTAAATTTGTTCCAAACATTCAAAATCTACTATGTTCCATGTTACAAGTCTATAATGTATCTCCTTTGAAGAGAAAGGTTTGAATGGCATCAATCAAACATTTTAAATAATTAATAAAGTCCTCAGAAACGTCCAAAAATTAAGTTTGAGCATCTTTTGAAATTTCTTCAATTGTCCGCCGAAGCTGTACTGATTTTTAAAACTAATGTTAAAATTCTTATTGAAATCCTAATGATACTTCTCGAGTTATAGAGTGGTCAATGATGACCAGACAGATTACACAGACCGACAGAAATGGGTAACATTTTTTTCGTGATGTATAACAACAAAAAACATTTTTTTTTTCGGTGAATACAATACTTCTCGACGAGTTTGTTCAGCATATAATACTACAATAACCATGGAACACATTTTGATCCAATCTACTCCAACGACAGGCAGCTGTATCGGATACCACTGGATTCTCGAGGGGCATTAACTAAAGACTAGAAAAGTGTTGTTAATTTCGGACTGTACCTAATATCGTATATAATATATGTATTTGTTTCAACCCTACGTAGTTGATGCGGTTTCTTGTGTAAATATTTCCCGGGCCGTTGTTGAGGGAAGTCAAAGTCAAATCACGGTCTTAACAATGCTTGATTTCCTAGGCGACTGGTCTATAGTGGTCTAAGATACGGCCTTTCATAGTTCGATAAGACACATAATACGGCTCTGGGTAAATGTTTATCGCGAAATCCTTCGACCAACAACATCGTAACGTAAATATACCGACGCATATCAAGCGGACGAAATTATTCCATATCAGTATCGTTTCGATTGTGAAAAGATGGTGGTTGCATCAAAGGCAGACAAGAAACCTAGCAATGTACTCGTCTTTTACGTCAATGGAAAACGGGTGAGTCTTTGTGGGTGTTTAATCATACTTAAGTCAAGGCAACACCTCAATTGTTGTACTATGACAAAACTCCAGAGGAAGCCGCAACGTTAGAAACAATTTCGATACACCTTACGATTTTTTCCGCACTAAAAGCACAATCAGAGTAAAAAATTATTTTTCACTTTTCAATGCGACTTGCAATTAAAGCCTAGTTTTAAGTTTTTATACAAATTTTAAGGTAATTTAAATCCATATGCGAAATTAATTTTTTTCCAATAAATTTAGTTCAAATTATTGTAAAAAAAAAACTAAAATATATTTCAAATTCAGACGTCTTGAAATCGGTGAAAATTTCGGTTAAGATTCTGTCACACTGATAGATACATACATACATGTATACATACAGGTGAAACTAATGAAAGCGTAATGAATTGTTTGGCCATCAAAATGTGGGCAAACCCAAGTTACCATGACGAAAGATCCAAAGGGCGGAGTCAGGCTCGACAAGAGGGGGCCAGGGCACTTCCCCCGGACCCAGAGTCCTAAGAGAAGGGGGCCCGGAAATTATACGTTCTATCAACATTTTCAACATAGTAACTTTTTGTTTGTTTTTTGAGTTGGCGGATCTCAATTCCACCTCATAATTTTAAGACTCAATTTCATGGAGCATAAAGTCCAAGTAAGTGTGCCATTTGCGCAACGTTACAATATAACCTTTATTTTCATCTCCAAATCACATCTAATCACAATTATAATGTAACACACTCCGAATAAAATGACATTTTTAATATCTGAAAGGTTATGACCCATATTCCTATATAGCGTTAGCAATACACATGAATATGAGGAAATACTCTAATATATCTTACAAATATTTACAGCAACGAGTAGCTCCATTGGAAAATTTAGGAAGAAGCAGTAGATTAATGACACAAATTCTTAAATACCAAAAGTTACGAAAACAGAAAAGCAATTCCATGAATATTTATACATTTAAATTACATAATTTGTATCTTTACATGAATGTGATGCGCAGATAGATTCACAAAAGTTATTATTCAAAGAACCCAACAGCAAACTAAAATTTCAGACAGAATATTAAATCAAGGTCGGTATACAAAGGTAGAAAAACAAAATAAACCTGTCATGTCTTCTTGTCCATTTTTTTCAACATGCGATAAGGAGTTTGTCTTCAGATTGATAGTCTTTAGATTAGGTGGAAGAGCAAAGATTGACAAACATGCTAACCCTTCCTTTTGTCCACACTGTTTATCAATACATGTTCTCATAAAAGCAATGTATTATTTTTAATATTCAAATTCTTCTCTTGTCGCAAGATTGTAGTATAATCAGGTACTACTCCCAGTTGTTGCATGGGTGGTGTGAATATGGTTGTTGTGAGACCTGAAACTGCCATAATTTGAGGAATAATAAAAACCTTTTCACGTTTTCATAGTCTTTTCATTGATCTGTATATTTAGATATATTTCCTGCATAAGTGCTTTAAACATTGTTGTCATTGTTAATGGCAATATCAATTAAATAGATAACTCTGACTTGTCGGTATGTATTTGAATGTACATTTTTGATACTGGTTGTTTTCTAGTACTGACGTTTATGTATATTTCTAAATCACTGTTTTCTACTAGTTTATGTGTTGTGGCTGGTACTTAGTGTATACTACTTTTGCTGCTGAGTTATGACTTTTCTTTCAGTTTACTTGTATGCCAGAGTTTTGCATACAGTTTTATTTTATTTATCAGGGGATAAAAGGGGTGCGGCCCGGCCTCCGACCCACCGAGGGGCTGTTCCGTTTTCCAGCATCTGTTTGCGGCTAAGATGTTTGCCGATGCACGGCATGCCCATATAGGTTTTAGAGCAGGGAGCAGCGTATTCCTCAAATCACTTTTGGATCCGATGGCCATAAGTAACAGCCTAATAGTGTGGTCTAGCAAAATCATGTCAAGCTGTCTGAGGAACTCCTCCGTATCTCCTCATCCTTCTTCAAAACAATGCTCATCTCGACAGGTGGTTGAGGGAGACTACGTCGGGCTTATTAGCTTCCACAGAAACTCTTATAGGTCTTATATGTTGTTATTGGGTCCCAAATGGGGAGACTTTGTGTCTTGGAATAACGACACTGTATGTATCGTCTTCTGCATCAAGGTGTTTGTTTCTTTGATCTGACGATGCATTATGTCCCTCGTTTTATATTTATAAACAATGCAAATGTACCTTCTGTATTATCGTTTTCCATAATATTTTCTTGATAAGACTGTTTTCCTTGAAACACTGACATAAATGCCATTAAGATTTCAAAATTAATTTTTTCATTTTTTCTACTTTGACTGAAGCAGTCGAAGCATCCGAAACGTTAGTAAGGTTGTTGATCACATGTGATTTTAATAAACGGTTATTGGAGGATCAATAAGAATGATTGAATGTTTCGAAAGCAAAAAATACCTATTAAAATAATATCGTTTTTTTTGTATTTCGTAAAGACTTGAATTATGGCTTAGATCTCTAGAAGGTTACAGGTTCTGGTCTCTTCAAAATGATAGTTTCTATTGGAACGTTTGTTTGTTTGGATAATTACTCTATATTAAGTCAGATGACATGATATTTCATCTAATTGCTGATGCTAACCACAGCTTTTTAGAGTTTAAGAATTAAATTAACCGATAAATGGTGTATCTGCGATGTCAGTTCACACAGTCAAATAATAAATTTTAAATCGTTTATCCACTTTTTAATCGTATGATGTTTCAACTTTTATGACCAATTTGATAACGTTAAACGTCGTAATTTAGATTTATTTGACTGTTTTACTGGGGTTGTATAATTTTTACAGTTTACTACTAAATTGCATCTCACGATAAGGAGGGGAAACACATTTCACAGTAAAATCTTATTCAGTCCGATAAAATATGGTTGCAAGAAGAATAAATCCTGTCACAAATTGATAGTAACGGCCACAAATAATGATCGGTTCCTGAGAAAACTATATATTGGCATACTACAACAAAAGTTTTTGATATAGTGAATGAGACAAATCGAAACTCTCCAAGGCTAAAAGATCTCCCATGGACCTATGTTTGTGGAAACCATCCTTATGATGTTGTTTTAGTACAGGTACTTCGAAAGCTGCACTTTAATGGTTTTCATAACCCTCGATATTAAGTAGATATGAGTTTCACCCATCAAGGGATAAATTGATGATATACTTTCTATCGGGGTGAAAAACTATGCGTTACTCTGCCTTACTAGAAAATTATCATTACTGGTTGTTAAGACGCATACGAACTATGTAACAAGTTTTATAAGCTTTTGTTTCAAAATAAGGAAGACAATCAAAACCATGAGTGACAATGAATAAAAGTTGTAAAACATTTGTTAACAAACCCGAGAAGGAGCCAGTTTTCAGGATGTCGTATATTAGCCAAGACATAATAGTAGAGCTGTGGTATTTGTGATTTTGAGTTGTTCGGAAAAGAAAATTTTTTATAAACGTTTTTGCGTTGACCCATCCTTACAGGCAAGAAGAAACTATAGCGGTAACTTTCTTGTTATGAGAATCACAGACGCTAGATTCATAAACTTCCTAAGGATTATCACTGAATATTTCCAATTCTCAGTTGGTGGGTGTATCGAAATAAAATATACAACATTTCATTTCAAGACGTTTTTAGGAAACTGAATATCAAAATGTTTTAAAAATATTGAAACAAGTTAGACCTTTTTCCTTGATATTCACCTATTCCGGACAAAAATTGTTTTAGAACTTGTCAGTTCTGCAACATTTTTCATCAGAATTTTCAACTTATTCTACAACATTTGTTTGAAACATAATCTGAATACGACTTCAGACTTCTTTAAGATATCGTTTGAAAGGTATCATTTATCATTTACTACGAGCATATTCATTTAGCATTATCGTACTAATATCTACTCAAACATCACTGATCTTGGATCAGGTTCAATGTTACGTTTTTGAAAAAATGGTAAACAGCACTGCGACTCCTCAAAACTGTGTGCAAATTTACTATACAAAAAACAACCACTTTCCACCTACAAAGGTAAATAAATCACTGCTATGTTGTATCACTATACAAATAAGAATTGAATAATGCTTTGTAATGGAATATTTGCACTACACAAATAATGCTATCGATCGTTTCAACAAACAATCTTCCAGGGATTAACGTTGATAGTAATGCAAACATTAACTCTGCGCAAATTACCATATGTTTTTCATTTCTGAAATTTTCCAAATACAATTATTCCACTAATATATAACTTTATCGGGTACAGAAGACATATTAGATAAAAAAATTCGAATCTAATAATTGTTAGGTCATACTACACGTGTCATATATGAAGGTACCATTTTTGCATCAGTATCATAAAGAAAGTCTTGAGAGCTCAACTCTCGAAAAAGAGTAATATGTTCCACAAATTATTAACTATGACATATTTTTATCGGATACCACTGCAATCTCCTAAGGGAGACAACTAATAAATAAAAAAAATAGAATAGAAATTTCGGCGCCAGTGGGGATCGAACCCACAACCTCCTGCATTCTAGGCTGGCGCTTTACCGTTCCGCTATGGCGCTACCGCCAAGTAAAACGGCAAATACGGTATGGAAAGTACCTTATCCAATTCTTCCTTCCATTTGTTGGATATCTAGCGGCCAGTGACTGATGCATATATCTTCAATTATACTTTGACATGAGCTAACCATCATTAAGCCAGATGCGAAAAACGGCCGCATTTTGAAAATACCATGTGAGATTTTTAACGGATTCCACCACAATCCGTATTGTTAACTTTTGTAGAATTGTCTTATAGCAAATAGTTCTTTTAATAAGACCAGAATAATTGATATACCTTTTGAAACTAATCTTGTGGTTATCTTTTTGATGTAAGTTACTTGTTCGGGCTGTGAATTGAAACGGGGTGTGGCGTAGTTTTAAACAACGCAGAGAAGATAACATTTGATGCATGCATTTGATTATCAAGTTGAATCATGGATTTGGAGTTGGATGGAGCATATTTTTTTACAGGTTTTTTATGTTTTTTTTCTTCGATTCCAAATGCTCGTAGGTCCATTATCTTCAAAGTATTTTTGTCGTTGGTACAATACGTTCTATGGCCCATAAACTTTCATCCCAGCCATCATCTTTACTTGTTTGACATAGATAGTAATTGTTCAAATATTTTGCTCCTTTTACGTTACAGCAGATGCTTGTTTGCCGGCACGCTGGCGCTGTGGCCTGTGCCGCTGTCGCGCCATGTACCATTATCCAAAGACATATAAAAAAACCATGTTTTTGCCGCTATACCACCATCTTCTCGCCGTCTTACATCCCTAGTTGGAGTGTCAAATAACACGATGCCGAATATAGGCAATTCAGACTCGGAAATCATGACCATTGGTAGATACGAGATGCGATTTTATTTGGACAAAGTTTAATACAGAATATCGGAAATTTTACAGGAGGGAAAGTAATCTTTGGAAACTCGTTTTATAATATTTGTTGAATTTTGGATCTGGTTAGATGTTCTTAACAAATTATTGGATATTGCATTCCTAAAAACAGCATATTTTATGTTCTTCTTGGATAAATTCATCATCGAACGTTTTCAAAATTTGTATGCGTGTGTAATTAGAAAATTAATTCATATCAGTCCATGGATTTTTTTTTTGTAATTATCTAAGTCCAATAAAAAAGACAGTTTATTATTATTATTATTATTATTATTATTATTATTATTATTATTATTATTATTATTATTATTATTATTATTATTATTATTATTATTATTATTATTATTATTATTATTATTATTATTATTATCTATTATTATTATTATTATTATTATTATTATTATTATTATTATTATTATTATTATTATTATTATTATTATAGTACCGAGTCAATTTACTCGACTCCAGTTTGTATATAATATCAATTAATAGTCAATGTCCAACGAAATCCTTTTTGGGATTTGAAAATTAATGAAATGCATGGATTTAGAACAAAGATCTGTCTTACCCATTTTAAACGCAAAGTTTAATGAACCAAGTACAGGACAAAACACAAACATTTTGATGAATGAATGCTAGATAAAATATATGCGTAATAACTTCTAGGATAATGATGCTTGCGTAGAACCACAGTCTACGTAGAACTCGAAACACTATTCAAAACAACTTGAGAAAGTAAACAAAGTAGTCTATGGAAAAAGAAACATGTTTATATATGTGATGAAAACATGATTCTTTGGGACGGTTTATCAATTCAGGTATAAAACTATCCATATTTTAGCCATCAGCTGTCGAATGAAATGCAAAGCATCATCAATTGTAGTTGAAAATAGTGACATCGACAGTATTGTAATCGAAAAAAATCGAGTTTGAGGTATTATGGTTTATCAATGTCTCATAACATATACAATAGGCTAAACTTCGCCTATTGTACCATATATTGCACAATAAAGACGTTTATTATTATTATTATATACACAACGATCATACTTTCTGTAACTTGGAAAGTAATTTTCGGATTTTGAGAATAGCTGGCTACTGTGGGAGGGGCGGAGAAGCTTTCAAGATTAAAAAATCGGCTCAGAGGTATCATGATTACCACACATTTGCATTCAAATTATAGATTCTTATTTATAGCTGTGATCATCTTGGCAAGACGGAAAAGGAGCATGAAGCCAGTATGACACTTAAGTTCAGAAAGACATGTGGTGTATTCGAAAGTATACCTACTAGCTGGAGCTCAAAGCAGTCACAAATTTTTACTTCAAATAATTTATTGATTTATCTTTTTCATTTAAATAATTTGATTATAAATCATACATATGTAAAATATATTGAATAAATGTTATTTAAATATATTCTAAGAGCTTATAAATTGTTTTGAAAAATAATAATAATAATAATAATAATAATAATAATAATAATAATAATAATAATAATAATGTCTTTATTGGGGCGAAATTTAGCTGAACAGCTACTTTTACATTTAACTACTTGCAATTCAAATTGATTGTTTGACGAGTCTCATTATATCACCCTCAGTCAGGTGCAGTACGAACGACTGGGAAAAGGTATATTTGTTGGTGTCGGGCATGGCTGTGATTTATAAAAATGGAACAACACGCATTCTGTAGTTCAGCTCATAACAAACGAAATATTGTAAAAAATATGCATTACGCACTCCGTATACAATTTCTAGAACAAAAGGTAAATTAGTTATTGTTAGTAAAGATGTAGCGATATGACCAAGGCGCCAGTAGCTACTATTTTCAGAATACTAAGCGTTGAGAAAAATTGTTTAATAATCGAAAACATAGAGAAACATGAACGTAATTCAGTAAATGATGATATGAAAAATGTAATTCGTCAAAAATTAGATTTTAGAAAAAATGATCGTCGGATCTTGGCCGATAATATATATTTACTGTACATTGTGAATGTTTTAAACAAATGTGAAGCATATGAATTTATTTAGGGTAGTTTGAATTTAAGTTTATTAAAGGATTTTTAACTGCTGATCCCCTTTAAATTATTTTTGAAAATATTAAAGTTTTGAAAATACAAGTGAAAATATTAGAAAACCTCGTCAATTTGAAAATCCGAATAAAATCCTTACCTCCAGACTTATACCGTTTCGTGGGAAGTACTATTCAACGCCATTTTTATCTTTATGATGACATATATCTATAGGCTTTTAGACAGACACGTATTTAATAGTGGATTCAAATCATCGGTTCTCAGAACTCGGTCTCATATTCAGACTAATTTTCATACTCAGACGTAGACGATCCTTGATAACATCGATCTATATGGCAAATGTATAAACAGAAATGTATAAACAGAAGATTAAAAATATAAATATTATAAATAAAATAAATGAAACTATGCTTGTAAATAGCCTCACAGAATAAAATGCAAAGCAATTTGATAAGTTAGAGCGATTGGAAGGCTATTGCCTAGAAAACGAGTACATGCATTTATTCGAGATGGGTTATCAGTATGATAGTATTTCGAATCTATAATCGTCGTTCCGCCAACCATTCAAAAATTAGATTCCCCTAGGGAAAATAAACATTAATATTCATCTGAAGTTCAGAGAAAAAAATGGAGTCTCTCCCGAAATTACGGAAAATTTGTCATTTGTTACTTTCCACAAGGCTGTTAGAAACAATTTTATATTTTATATTAATTTCTTTCGGTACAATTTCTTTATTTGGTAAAACACACCTACTAAGAATATATTGAAACGATCAATCATGCAGATAGAAAGATCGTGAGATCGAAAGAAAATAAAGAAAATTCAGGAGATTGACCAGCTACTGCACCTGCACTAGTATTGATTTATTTTCAAATTATGCACACATATAAATTTTAAACCCCTTTGATAGTGCGATTAATCGAGAAATAATGAGAAATATGAGCTTTAAAACCTGAATTCGTGATAATTTGTTTAGTTCGTCCAAAGAGATCCGAAACTTAACAGATATCAAAAAATGAGTTAAAAAACTGAATTCTTTGGGAGCTATAATTTTTTGGCAACCTAACTTGAGATACGTACAAAACGAGGAGTGAGCTTTTTACATTGCTAGCGCAGTAATGGAAATTTTATATAGTTTGATATAGGTTATAGAATGCCAAAAAAAAGTGATATAAGTAACTTGTTTTTTCGTGAGGTACATCTTGATTTTAAAATTGATTATGATTACAATTGCTCCGCCTATTGCCATGGGAAGATGAAAACTACGATAGGATAGGCGATAGGAGACGTCATATAAGTCTTCAAGTGCTGAGCTAGATTAGAGTCAACCACAGCAATAAACATAAACATTATTGAACTTTTTGAAAATATAAAGCTTTGACAGATTCGCCAGGAGTTTAGTGATAGGCAACCATCATTCAATAGTGAGTCCATATGTAAATGTCCGATTGAAGGACTTTTTGCCTATATCAAATGTCCAGGTCAATCTGTCAAAGCTTCATATTTTCAATTCGTCACTGCCATGGACTGAGACTACGCAGTTAAAAAAGACGAAGTGATTAATTACGAGAATATGAAATTTAATTTTTTCGCGATCAAAATTCTTCCTTGGCTTATGAGTCAGTAACAAGTTTGATTGGCGAATTGTGTTTTGCTTGAGTATGGTACTTGTAAATGCGGGTTGACTGTATTGTTAGAAACCGTTTCAGCATTGGGATTAGACAGCCCCATCTCTTTTCTACAAGCGATAGCGTTTATAGCCCGTATTAGACAGGAAAGCTCGATAGAATCGTACCACAAGTCTTTCTTTCCCGAAGTGTGCGACTCTCCGGCATACGCACTAAAATCTCATCAGAAGTCCAATATGCATCTCACAACAGCAGTAATTGCTGCATTCCATCATAATGGGTGGCGACGTGTTAAAATTCATAGCAACGGTATTTCTCTTTTAATCTCGCTTACCTCGTTCATACATGTGTCTTGACTATGTGCATATATCAGAGAGTTATCAAGCCTTTTGCTGCCATCTTTATCTACTTTTATCATCGATCATCTTATTATTCCACAGTATTTACTGAACATCAGCCCATTTGCCCCGCTTATATGCTATAACCATTCTATGATAACACAATACCAAATACAGCAAATCTATAGGCTCAGAACTTACTCTATTTGGATTCATTTTGAATCAACTGTATATCAGTAACTTCATTTTCCTGTTATTATGGTTATATTTTTTTTCTAGGTAGAAGATCAGAATGTTGATCCCGAATGGACGCTATTGTACTATTTGAGGAATAAACGTATCCTTTTTATATGAATAATGCACAATTCGGATATAATACACCTACTGTATACCCGTACTTGTCATAATAACTTTTATCTATCAAGTCATCTTTGGCTGTCAGAACGCACCGTGGGATCTTAGCACTTAACTCATAATATGTTCGTAAGCTTGTCAGATGTAGCTACATAGAAACCAGAAAACGACAAGGGCCAAAGGTAAACGAAAGAAAGGAGAGCAAATAGAAGAAGAACATATTTTAGGTCAACAGGCGGCTATGCATTGTTGATAACTAATTTCATTGCCGCTTAATAATTAAAATTTGGTTCGTGTTTTGAGGGGGGGGGTGAAAACAAATATATAGAGCCGATTATTTTTAATACTCAATATTTCCCCCTTTACCACCAAACTAATCGTCGACACTGTAGTGTTTCAAATTACCTAGATAACGTAAGCTGATGCAGATCTGGAACAGCACATGTAAACATCAGCTGTAAAACATCAGGTAGTGAAGCGACTCACCCATTGATAATGAATATTGATGGATGCGCTCTGGACTCTCTAGTGTTTGTTGTACTGATGACTTTTGGTGTTATCATACGAGGCAGCTCGGACCAACATTTACTCTAGAATCTATTGCATAGGGGCGGATCAGAAACATATCTTCAATGTTCCTGATTGTGGAGGTCCTTTGTAGCTAGGCCAAGATTCTCTTTCGTGTGGGGGTGGGGGAGGGCAAGAGGAAAGGGGGGGGGGCAGTTTCAAAAGGTGAGTATCTACCGAGCCTACTAGGATTTCGCTTCGGGGTCTGGTGCTGGGGATATCCCCAGTTTTTTGGACGCCAAAGGCCGACATTATGATCATGCCAGGACGCTATTGTTGATTTTAATCCCCAAAAGATTGATGAAAGATTACTTGGTATTAATTTCCACTGTTAGCTAACCAGCACGTGATATTTTTGTCAGGGTAGTTGCTTGAGTAACACTAGTTCGGACTTATCTTGAAAATGATTTCGTTATACATACTGTTTCAAATGATATTTCACCTGATGATATCACATTAATCGAAACGTTGTGAAACACAACCTTCCTCTAGACAATGGAAGTCTAAAGTAGAGTTACTGAAACATCCAAATTACTTAAAAATTTCAATCAACAGTATTTGGCTGAGTGTTATGTTCCTGAATTGATCTCGATTGGTTGATTTCAGATATATTATAAGAACATTAATTTGCAATATTTTCCTCAACTAGCTCTAGTCAGATTATGTGGCACCAAACTAGGATGTGGAGAAGGAGGATGCGGTGCTTGCACGGTCATGGTATCCAGATACGACAGGCAGAAGTGCAGAATTGTGTATCCTTTCACTTTTACATAACACTTTTCACTATCAAGATTTGGATCGAACCCTTTAGAAACCTACACCTGAATCCACTACATTTGGTCTGTTGGTGTTTGGTCTGTAGTTTCAACAACACAACTTTTTTTTTAGTAACGTCAAACATTTGAGAAACAAAAATCAAAACATCATAAAGCATCAAAAACTAAATCTGAAATATTTTTTTCTTGTAGATTGTCGATGCCGTTACTTGGTGAAACTCTTCCATCATGTAAATAGGATTGTTGTGTACTTAACAGACAGTTACACGAATAAAACTCTTGTTATTTCAGTGACGGCTTTCGATTTATATTCAAATCCTCGTGACATTCCGACTCTTATGTTGAATCGAAATGTGTTCTCTTGATGTTTCATGACATATAAATTACGAAAAAGTCACTCTCGTTTCTCAACGTTTGCGAAGCCCCTGATCATTTTCCAAAATAATTTTATTTGGATAAAAATTGGAGGTGAGAGGTGAAGGTGTGTGGAATCTATTTTTAGCGTTAGTAAAACGTGGCTACCGTACGAGAGCTGATTTGTTTACTCTAATTTATCCCACTGCATCAACAACTGCTAACACTACACATCACTGCATTCTATCTGAATAAGATAATAAAAAATTACAAAAATGATATTTAGCCTTTAAAAATAGGCGTCAAGTAGAGTGACTTTTTATTTCACGTGCAGGTATATCAGTTTACTGATAACACTGCAAGTGAGCATTCTTATCGGATTTGAGAGCTGTTAATCCAGTTGAAGTTTGGGAGTTTTTTGAACCATCAAAGATTTAAGGTCTTTCTTTGAAATTAAAAAGATATACATCTCCAAAATCCGATTTAATATTTATTTGCAATGTGATATCATTGCGTGGAAAGTAACACCATCAACATAATTGTCGCTATTTTTTTGTTCACAACTGAGACATGCAGATGGTTTCAGATTACCATGAGAGACTTCGTAAATTCCAACCTCAATTATTTTATTGGCTTGGCTCTTACTGGACATTTTTTAGGATTAGTCTATATAGGAAGTTATCGTTAAATGGAGTCCTTGTAACCTTACGGATATCTTGCTTGAAATATGCATTTCATAAGCAGGTGGCTATAAAAAGCTTGATATCAAATTATTTATCACACAGTATCTCCTATCGAAAAATTCCATTGGTATTAATAATTATATATATTGAAGATAAATCTGAAATTATGTATAAATAATTATTTCATCGAGATTAGAGATGTAAAAATAATCCTTATGGACTGTTATCGTATTTGACCGATTTTGGATGAATGACGTGAATCTAATCGGAATACGAGTATAGCATGTAAACGAGCGAGTTTTGCTTGCGGGTGGCAATGGTGCACGCTGCTGAATAGAGTTATTAAACTGATTCTGATACTAATACTAACACCAAATTACTTATGCACTTACAGGACAGTGTGTAGAGATATAAAAGAGCTATTATCTGTATCAATGAAATTTTTCTGCATCTGCACTGCTGTTAAAGAAAAATGCCTAGAACTTCTTAACCATCGCTATCTCCGTAAAAAAAGACTGTTTCAGTGAACGTCTCAAACTGACAAGCCGGGAGCGTCTAACTGTTTTATATTATATGCCTCCTCTACACGTCGACAGATGCAGCATCGAAAAAATGGATGTTAGGATTGTAGCTGCGGATTCGACAGGCAGTTTTTTGCTTGATACAACTCAAGGAATTTAAATGTCTCCTCATCGGTCATATTAGCCATTTTATCCAACAAGAACAAGACATCATTATTAAATAGCACACGTGCACTCTCAATCGCAACAGCGCCAACACTGATGCGTCAGCAGATGTGTGGACGAACGTCGCGTCCTGCGCTCGCGCCAAAAAAACCCTTTGTTGCGTGTCACAAAACCGACAACAAACGGATTGATGGCAGACGCATTGGCAGCCGTTGAATGAGTACCTCAGACAAGCAAATTACCCCTTCTACACGTGAGCGGACGCATCTGTCGACGTGTAGAGGAGGCTATAGACGTTTAATTCGACCGGGCACGAACACAAAGTTTGAAGATTTTTCATTTTTTAAATTTTTTGACGATATCACCTCCGCCGCAAACCCCATTTTAAAAACTGAAACAATGACCAAAACCTTTGTCATTTTTGTCACACTAGGAACCTAGTGTAAAAATTTTATCAAAATCAAAACGGTACTTCCCAAGTTCTATATGGGTCAAAGATTACTGGACAGAGTAGACAGACAGACAGACCGACCGAGTTAAATGAGGGGCTTGTTTCTACGTGATGCATATGTATGTCATGAAACATCAAGAATACACAATACCTCGGTTTCAAAAGTCTTCGCAATTACAATACTACCTCGCCCATTAGCGTAGGAGGTAAAACGTAAGCTATTGATAAAGACTGGAGTGACTACATTTTGTCCTTAACCACAATTCAGTCATTTGCCAGTGAATGCTTGTTTAGCTCCAATTTGTGCGATGCATGGCTTGGCTGTAACGACGGTAGAAGGAATAGGATCCACTCAATCCCGATTACACCCGGTCCAAGAAAGGATAGCTAAGTCACACGGATCACAATGCGGATTTTGTACTCCTGGTATAGTTATGTCGATGTACACTCTGCTTAGAAATTCACCGAAGCCCAACATGAAAGAGCTGGAGGTTGCTTTCCAAGGTAAGGCGCTGAAATGTGTTATTGGATAATTTCTAAGATAATCAGGAAAGGATTCGTATAAATTTCATAGTATTGAAAAACAATAACAATAGCCTGGTGAAAAAAAAATAAATGATTTAGATTTAATTGAAATATTCAAAATGCATCGAAAATAATAAATTACTGTTAATAGTTTTCATAATATCATGGAACATATCTCTATTTCCATTATTTCCTTGTTTTACGATTAAAATACTTCCCTCACACAGTGGCGTGTGAAGTAAACCTCTCGTAGGATGACATTTTGAATAAAGTGTGTGGACATTATTCGGGAAAAAGGTTCCATACCCTGTTGGCATCACATTTTGATTTCTTTTATGAAATTTGTTTTTTTTTGTTAAATTTTTAAACACTGCAAATAGATTTTATATTAATATTATAGCTCTCAGTTTCAGCTACAAAATTCGTATAAATATTCGTTAATAAGATATATCCCATTTTATATGACCTTTCGTTGAGCTATTCCTTGATTTCCAGTCGCCTGACATATTGATCAATAATTATTCTAATAATTTATCCAACATTATTGAAAATGACCTAAGATGCACTGAATAATTGGATTATCTCTTTCTCACACACATATGATTTCCTGTTTAAGGTAACCTCTGCAGGTGTACTGGATACAGGCCAATATTGGAAGGCTACAAGACCTTCACGGAAGAATGGGAGATCATCCAAAATGGAAGCAGGCTGATGCAAGCAAACGGTGGTGCATGTGGCATGGGTGATAAATGCTGCAAGTTACAAAATGGTCCGAAGACCGAAACTTCCAACCAAGAAAAGCTGTTCGAAAAAAGCGAGTTCACCCCGTATCATCCCTCTCAAGAGCCCATCTTCCCTCCAGAACTAAAATTGGTATGTAGTAATCGTCATTTCACTTCCGAAGCATAAGCAGTGGGAGTCTTTTTATCGCAATGATTCCAAATTTATGGGCATCGAGAACAAACTTTTTTGGGAGGAGCCAATCTCAAATATTTGCATGTTTAATTTGTCTTGCTGTCAACAGGTGGGAAAGGAGTTTAATTGAGAAAAATAAAGAATGTAATACTAGCCCGCAAATCAATGCCACTCAGTTCTGTTAGTCTATCTGACCTCTATCCTGTGATGTAAGTTCTACTGTTATTGAAAATTAATCCAGTGACGACAAGATCGAAGGCGAAACATAGAAATAATGCAGAAACTTCTCGGTTAGGTGTTTTATAGGTATAAAATGTCTGGGAATAGGTCAAGGAAGGAAGTAATGTTGAGAATACGCCATATATTTAATAATTTCAGGACGTAGTTGATAAAATATTTGTTAAGTTAATAAAAACTCAGAGCACACAGTTGCCGAAGGAATATACAGGTCTCCGTTTTTTCAGGTGGATACGTTTGATAGTGAATATGTAGTTTTTTCCGGAAAGAACGTCACTTGGTACAGACCCACATCCCTGAAGGATTTCCTCCAACTGAAAAAAAGGTTTCCAGAAGCAAAGATCGTGGTAGGCAACACCGAAGTGGGCATAGAAATGAAATTCAAGCAGATGATCTATCCGGTCATCATAACGCCAACCGTCATCCCTGAACTGAACCGTATCGTCAAGACAGAAAAAGGAGTAGACATTGGAGCCTCCGCGACACTAATGGAAGTAGAGCATTACCTCAGAGAAGTCATACGGACCGAGCCCGAGTATAAGACCAGGATATACCAAGGCATGGTCGAGATGCTCAATTGGTTCGCTGGGAAGCAAATCAGGAGTGTAGGAGCTTTAGGGAGTAATATAATGACAGGCAGTCCAATTTCCGATATGATTCCAACGCTGATGGCATGCCGAGTTACCTTGGAACTTCAAAGCATCGACACAGGTAGATAAAATGTCAATTACGTTGATGCTGTAATTTTCAAGCAATGGTATCAGTTTATAAATAATAAGGCATGGATCTGGTTTTAGAAATACTGATTGAATTGAATTAGAAAAATACTGAAAAACCTTTTATAGTAACGCAAAAATTCCCAAAATATTCAGATTTCTGGAACTTCCATAATTTCCAATTTTTACAAAATTCAGCTCAAGCTAAAATCTTATCAAATACTTCAATAAACTGATATAACTGTACGTGAAATACAAAGTCAACATACTTGGCTAAATTGTACTTTATTTCGTTAAAATGCAATTTGGAGTAAAAAGTAGTAAAAGCCGCTAAAACAGAAAATGATCAAGTTAGTTCAATTTGGTAAAAAGCTAAACACGTCTTTCGTCTGTTCAAATCAACGAATTCTAAAATCGTTTAAATTCTGATGAATTATCAACAATGTATCAAAAATCCAATATGTTCGTACGTGGAATGTATTGTTAAATTTCATAGCTGATGAAAAAACTATTTATAAGTTGTGCGTTTTGAAGGCAAATAAATATGTGGGTAATCATCTATTGGTAACAAGTAAGGAGGATCAGTGGGTTCAAAAATATAGAAAATATCTTTCATCAATACCAAACAAAACTATATTCCTCTAAACAAACAAAAAAGAAACTCCATCAGCGGCCGACTGACAAACGAAGACAGATCGAGGAATAGACAAATTCTATTTCTGCATATTGAGCAATTTTTAAGATATGCTATATTTTGAATTTAGAAGTTACCCATTATATCATTCTCCACAGGTGTGAGAACCGTAATTCTAGACAACAATTTCTTTGTGGGATACAGAAAGAGCATCGTCAGACCAGACGAGGTATTGGTGAAGATAAAAGTACCTTTTACAAAAGTTGACGAATACTTCTACTCGTACAAACAGGCTAGAAGAAAAGAAGATGATATTGCTATAGTAAACGCTGCCGTTAATGTAACCTTCGAGCCAAAGTCGAATATAATCGAAAATATAGGGTTTGGTTTCGGAGGTCTGTCCTTCAAAACGGTTACTGCCCCAAAGACGGAACAAACTTTGAAGGGAATGCCTTGGAATAGGCATACTGTGGAAGTTGCGTACTCTTGTCTTTTGGAAGATCTACCTTTGGATCCTGGCGCACCAGGCGGGATGATCCAGTACCGGTAAGAAGAAATCGAGCCGATTGACTAATGCTCGCTGACTGACGCTTATTATGGCAGTTTTTCAAAGTTCTCATTGGTAGAAAAAAATAGCTTCAAGTAGATTGACTTTGTACTTCCCACGGAATCAGTTTAGAAATAAGAATTTGGATGAGAGGTTGGAACTATTAATAATAAAAAAAATATTGTAGAGCCTATAATTTCATAAATATCCAAAAGAAGTTTTCAAAAATATTTTCAAAGAATATTTTAAGTGATTTAGCAGTTCTGGAATCACATCAAAACTTTCAACAAACTTAAACATCTACACGTGTAATACAGGGTGAACCTATTTTACACCTTTTTAAATGCTAAATTTTGACATTACTCATTTTCACTATTCAGTTAAAATTTGGTAATTTCTCGTAAAAGTCGCCAAAATAAAAAAATTGCTCTCTTTGGAAAAAGAAAGTTGACTAGTTTTTTATTTTCACAGAAAATCGCTCAGCCTGAGCCTTTTCTTCAAAGCTTTCCTGGCTATATCGCAGAAACTCCAAAGATACGTTCCCGATGTGAGTTTGGACGACAGAGAAGTGAGCGGCACCTACGGATTCCACGGCCAAGAACTGAAGAGCTCTCAGTACTTCAAGGTAGTACCTGACACACAACAAAAGGAAGACGCGTTGCAAAGGCCCATCGTGCACATGTCCGCTTTCAAACAAGCTACGGGCGAAGCGCAATACGTGGACGATCTACCACACAGGGAAGGCGAACTGTACTGCTCTCTGGTACTGAGCACCAAAGCTCACGCGAAAATCCTCAACATCGATGAGACAGAGGCTTTGAAGATGGAAGGCGTTTACGGGTTTGTGTCCGCCAAGGACGTCAAGGAAGGGCACAATCAGTGCGGTCCGATATTTCATGACGAGAAAGTTATCTATGATGAAGAGGTCACTGCACAAGGGCAAATTCTAGGAGTCATTGTGGCCGATAATCAATTGATCGCGCAAAAAGCCGCGAAGAAGGTAAGGCTAAAGTTTACCAAATACATAGAAGTTTACTTAAATCCTTTGCTGTAGAAACTTCTAAGTCAGGCCCCTCTGACCAGCATTTTTACGAGCAGCCGACAGTGGCATCAAAAGCGGCCACACGCCTCAATGTCGGGGTCACGGGCTAGCACGAAAAGGGCAAAGAAAAAACCTGGTTCAATCGGTCAGTGCACCAACTTGTATTTATTTCCTACCTACACTGAAAAAAAAAACTTGTTCAAGTGACCAGTGAACCAACTTGTATTTATTTATTACACTTTGGTGAAATCAGAGTTTACAGAGTAAATGGCCGATTCTACAAACTGAAACATCCAAAAGTGACTGACATGTACATATATAAATACATTCTACCATGGTAGAAACTTAGATAAGCCCAACGGGTTAATCTTCACCAGGTCGAACGCTTAGAACGAGTCTCTTCCAAAGGTTATTATTTTGGAGAACTTGAGTGATATGGAATATGCTGCCGGGGTATTTATTCTCCGAAGGTTAGCATTTATAGCAGTTTTCTGCTATCTGAGAGGTTACCTACAAAGGCATTATCTATTGTCTTGCAGGAAAATGGGAGTCTTGTTTTAGGTCCAAACATACAGTAAATATTCACTGCAGCGAGCCATCTTACGACGTCATATTGCTTCACGCCGCACCGCGTTGAATTCCGCGTTTTTTGCCTCATATACGATAACATAAACATCTCTAATCTTCTATCTGTTCAAGGTCAAAGTAACCTACGAAGACCTGCCAGTAATTATATCAATCGAAGATGCCATCAAAAACAACTCCTTCCTTGAGCATAAGCACACCAAAATAGTGAAAGGAGATGCCGAAGCAGTATTCAAATCGGCACCGTACGTGCTGGAAGGGGAATGTAGAATGGGCGGCCAAGAACATTTTTACCTGGAGACCTGTGCGTGTTTGGTGATCCCCAAACCAGAAGACGACGAGATGGAGATATTTGCTTCGACGCAAAATCCTACCGAAATCACAGTGAGTAGACAATTTCATCTATGTTGCATACTCCTAGAAAATTATGTGAGTTTCTGCTCCATAAATCTTACTCGTCCTACTACTGAAGGTTACTGACGTTTCGGATGCCTCAGCAGCCTTTTTCCAAATACATTTTTTTACCTTACTAACTCACTGTCTCTTCAGCAGCACAGTGTTTTGTTTACAAATCAGATCTCAGTACGAACTATTACGATTTGATCCTTAAATCATCATCAGCCTGACAAAATTGACAGCTCACGAAGGCTACCCAGGCTACTTGTAAACTATAGCGAACTATGAACACAAAAATTAAAGTACCTCAGTCTAGCATGCGATTTATTCTATATAGATACTGTTCTATTGAATTAATTGATCTTTTACTATACTGGGGTTAGACGAAATCCCTCAAAAACCTCAACTATCAGCGTCAAAATGTCCTTAAGATATTTCATGTCATAAAATATCATATTTTCTAAGATATTTCATATTCCTACTATTCCTTAAACTATTTCTTTCGTCTAATAGATTTTTTGAACAGTCACTTTAGGCAGTTTGACCATTATTAAATCAAGATTAAATCACAACGCGTCGCAAAAACGGTTTTATTTGAGATAGGTGAAGGTTGAGCCAGGATCCCTATCTTGTACTATTTCAATAATAATCGAAGATATTTCAAAATTACTAAACTATTCCAGAAACTGGTATCGTTGGCGTTAGGCATTCCGCAGAACAAAGTGGCGACCAAGGTAAAGCGCATAGGTGGAGGTTTTGGCGGGAAAGAATCACGGGGAGCAGCGATAGTGCTGCCGATCGTGATAGCGGCCAAAAAATTCAACAGGCCCATGCGATGCATGCTGGATAGAGACGAAGACATGCTGATCACAGGCGGCCGAAACCCGTTTTTTTACAATTACAAAGTTGGCTTTGACCACAGGGGGAAGATACTTGCCTGTAAGGCGGATCTTTACGCGAACTGCGGGTACTCAGCCGATCTTTCGATAGGGGTAAGTTATGAAAATTGTTAGTCGCTTCATGGTGTTGTTTGTCGAGTCGATTATAACGTGCGTGTTGCCCAGTAGGCAAGGACTCAAGCACTAATAGGATTCTTCTATTTTACTCACCGCTGTATTTTACGGTTCACAATACATTTAAAAATGACATTGGTGTTTAATTTATCACCCCGAGTTATCGAAGCTTAGAATGCTCGTTATCTACAAACCGCAGAGAAGTTTGCCCACACATACGCATATACTACTATTACTACTTACGTTTCATCTTGCAAATATGCCTCCTCATACCCTTCATACTTAGAGTTGTTCTCAACATCCCAATTTTATCAAAAGTCAAGAAACCGAAAATAGATATAGATAGAATTGTGGTTTTTGCTATATAAAGATAAGATATAAGTACACATCAAAATATTCTATTGAAATACATTGCGAAAGTGGATGTTTTTGAGTGCTCCCGCTAAATCGTGACTAAATGACTAGAAATACACTGCTTCAGCAATTGCCCCGTGTTGGATTGAACTGATGTCTGTTTATTTTTTAGGTGGTTGATCGAGCAATGACGCATGTCGATAACGCATACAACATCCCAGTAGTAGACATCAGAGGATACTGCTGCAAAACGAACTTGGCATCAAATACGGCTTTCAGGGGTTTTGGAGGACCACAGGGCATGTTTCTTATGGAAACCATATGCCATCACATCGCTGACAGCATTAGCATTGACCCGATACAGGTAAATACACACTAGATATTGAACAAATAACGCTGCTTTAATTGCAGCATGTCTGAAAATGAGTTAATATTTATTATTTTTGGTTAAGGTAAGCGAAGTAAACCTTTACCGGGACAATGATTTCACATACTATGACCAGCAATTGACTAACTGCACACTGGATAAATGTTGGAAGGAGTGCGTTGAATCGTCAAATTACTACGAGAGGCGGAAGACTGTACAGCAGTTCAACAGGTAGGATCTCTTAATGTGGTTGAATTTTTTCCCGCGGTTGTACGTGGCAAGTATTGAAGTCACAAAAAATTGATTCCGAATTTTGACGTTTGCATCACGAAAATGTATGTGATGTAATTTTCATCGATAACGTGTCTGTGCATCTATCAGTTTACCAATTTTTTTACCGCATCTTACTTCACTTAGCTTCTCCAGGTTATTATAGAGAAAATCTTGCAAGGAATCTGACAGCGAATGATTTATTTCACATCACATCAAATATAATTTTTTTTACCTTCTACCATCTATAAATGTTTAAACCTGGTTATACTCCGTACTTGTTAGATATAGATGATTATTTACACATTTTTCTTCAAAACACAGAAATTATAAGATTTATTCGTAATAGGTGAGAATTTTATGATACATTCGAACTATGAATTTTCTAATGTATTAAACAAATTTGAATCATTAAAACCTTTTTTTACAAATTGCACAGCACTTTAGGACGTAGTTAATTTTTTTCTAAAACGGTTAAAATATGTGCATTTCCGTTTAAGCAACTATTACTACAGTACAGTATTTTATTTAACTGAATAATAGTAACAAATGATTATGAAGCTGCTATATAATCTCGTAAAATGATACTAAATAGGTTGACTATGCATTTCACGTGCAGTGGTATTAGTTTATTGAGAATTTCGATTGGATTTCAGAACTGTTGATCCACTTGACGTACGTTCTGGAAATATTAAAAATTATGGAAGTTCTGTAAATATCAAAGATTTTGGGAACTTCCAAATTATTTTTTCTTTATTCTTCAATTTAATTCCAAAAAAGAAACTATAGTTCAATGGTCCAATCAAACTTGGTTTTTGAATTTACAGCCCTAAATACAGAAAGACGCACCAGAGTTCTAGGTTCGAAGCCGCGGATACCATTTCTTTTCGAATTGTAAATAAATTTGCATTATTTAGTTGCACATCGATGTTTCTAAAACATCAACTTTAACCACTTGACTGCAATATTTTCCTTTCCTAGGCAAAACCGCTATAAGAAAAGAGGTCTCAGTATTATCCCTACAAAGTATGGAATCGCTTTTACAGCCACCTTCTTGAATCAAGGAGGTGCTTTAGTACTAGTTTATACAGACGGTTCCGTCCTTATTTCACATGGAGGGGTTGAGATTGGCCAAGGACTCCATACAAAAATGATACAGGTAAAAGAAACTCTGATACTGATTGAATTGTTTTTAGTTCGTATTTATTGTATACAGTGGATGCTCATTGTTGTAAAGTAAGGAGGTTCAGAAATTGAACAAAATTTGCAAGAAAAAAAATAATTTTTTTTGGCATTGCTGATTAATTCTCCGTACTTTTTATACATGGAGCGATAGCTCACACATTTGCCTCCAAAAAAATGGTCTGCATTTTGTTTAAATTTGAGAAATTATGGAAAGATTCGGAAACTTGATAACTTTGTGAATTTTTTAAAATTTCAACTTTTATGGCGTTCACATACTCATGTGATCTTATGGACGAGGTGCCATTGTTACTCAGCTTACATTTCGTTTCCTTCTTTCCAACTAAATGGTTCTTGTAGGTTGCCAGCAGAGTGTTAGGAATATCAACCGATAAAATACACATCAGTGAAACTGCAACAGACAGAGTCCCCAACGCTTCACCAACTGCAGCTAGTTCTGCCTCAGATTTGAATGGAATGGCTATTATGGTAAGCTATCGAATCACTTCGAATAAAAAGGTTCCCGACCAGCAAAAATGTAACCAGCAAAACATAGAATTGTGCGAGTCCTGACTTGTTTATTTCATCTTTTCAGTTTACATAAAAGGATAATTAAACTCCTCTATATATAAAGTTAGTGAAATAATCTTACTGAACACTCCAATTTGCTCTATTGAACCTGCTCAATTCCAGGACGCTTGTATGACAATCAAAAAACGATTGGAACCATACGTGGCCGCCCATCCAGAACTAACGTGGGAAGATTGGGTGAAAAACGCCTACTTTGATAGGGTTTGTCTGTCAGCGGTGGGATTCCACAAAACACCGGGTCTTGACTTTAACTGGGAGACCATGCGAGGAAACCTGTACAACTACTACACCTACGGAGTTGCTTGCACTGAGGTGGAGATTGACACTCTCACAGGCGATCATCAAGTAATCAGGACAGATATAGTCATGGATTTAGGTGAAAATACTCAATGATTCAACGACTCGGCAGCCTTTTCCAAAGTATATAATAATGAAATAATATTTTTATTTTGGAAAAGGCTGCAGAAGCAGCCGAAACCTTAGTAAAGTAGTTTCGATCATTTATATGTGGTTTCAATTAACGTACAGTAGTTTTTAGGTGTTCAAATATAAAGTAAAAGGTGTTTTATCAAATGACTTAATAGAGTTATAGAGCTGTGTAACCGCATATTTGTTTTCTTTTGCTCATTATGATAATTGTTTTTTTTAATATTCTTCAACTGGTTGGGATTAATAACTGCTTATTAGACACCCCGTCCGTATAAATAAAGTTTGTTATTATCATTATCAATTACTCAAAAAAATTTTGGAAACTAAATACATATTCTACTTGAGTTGGGGTAAGTTTAAAATAAAAAAAAACTGTATTTTGAAAAAAAACGAGAATCTTTTTCCTCCAAAAATTACTTAGTCAGTTATCCGGTTTCAGTACTATATGTTATAGATTGAAAATTAACCATATCGATAACCATATCTTTTAGGTGAAAGCTTGAACCCAGCTATAGACATTGGACAAATAGAAGGCGCATTCATGCAAGGTTACGGTCTCTTCGTTTTGGAGGAGATGGTCTATTCGCCGAGAGGTGATGTTTTTACCAGAGGACCTGGTACATACAAAATTCCAGGTTTCACAGACATCCCAGGAGAATTTAACGTATCGTTACTCAAAGGGGTTTCGAATCCGCGGGCTGTATACTCGTCAAAGGTAAGGCATCCAGAAGTCTGTCACTAATAATTAATTTATCATCACCATCCAAAGTGCATGCTCTACACTACACTATACAGGTTATAGCAGGTCACAGTTCGTGAATATATTTGCAATAAGTTCCCCGGTGTATATGCATTTTTTGAAAAGTTAGTTTTTCTAAACCAATACTAGTTGATAAAGCCCGATAAATCAGATACTGGTCTATATAATAAGATAAGATTTTTATTTTGCAGGCTGTAGGAGAACCTCCACTATTCTTAGCTAGTTCGGCACTATTTGCTATTAAAGACGCAATTAAATCAGCAAGAGAAGAAAACGGAATCAAAGAGAGGCATTTCAGATTAGATTCTCCAGCTACCTCAGCAAAAATCAGGATGGCTTGTCAAGATTCAATAACAACTAGAGTAAGTTATCATTACATATTTATATATATATATATATATATATATATATTATATACAGGGTGTTACATAAGGACAAGGGCACATTCCACAACGAAATTCAAGTAGGACAGTTCAGATAAACATGTGTTCTAAAAATTCTGGTTTTCAAGATACAAGGTGTTTAGAAAAAATGTCTTTTATTAACATTGCGAAGATATTTGTGCCAATTTTGTTGAAATTACACAATATTTCTAGACTAGAGGAGAATAATTATGAATTGCATTGGTGCCGCCTATCACGAATAGTGACGCAAAAATGTGGGCTACTGAATTTTTATATCTTTGTCGGATTATGCAGCTGAAAAAAACTTGTTTTATATCCTGATATCTCTTCGTATCTTATTTCTTCTTAGAGGGAGAAATAAAAAATAGCATTTCATTTCATATCGATAAGTTTGTTTCAAAAGTTATGTAATTTGTCTCCACGAAAACGAAGTAAGATACGAATAGATACGAAGAATACATATTTTCAAAGTCAGTGGTGTAAATTTTTGGTCAATATAATTCGTGATAATACCTCCGAGACGCCTCTCGAACTCATTATTATCTTCTAGTTAGTGCATCTTGGCGTCTTGTTACAATGAACAACACTGCTAAATCGCAACAACATCGGAATGAGAATCTTTGATATATCATTAACCAACCAATATTAGTTGATAATTTAATTGTGGCTTATCGTTAAGAAACTTTATATCCATGGAAGTACTGTACTTGTTAGCCTGCAAAAGGGAGAGAAGCATATTGGCATTAATTTAGACACACGGCAAGATTCGATCACACCGCCAGACAGACGCTCTTCGTAACTGAACTATGAAGTCATCTCAATAGATTGAGAGGCATGCCTTTAGTAAAATACCAACAGAGAAACGGAAACTAGTAACATGGGATTTTCGTGATTCAGACATCTCAGAAAATCTAAAAACTAATTCAACAATTTTGGGAATCACAAAACTTCATTCGCTCATCTGTTTGTAAAAGGAACATTTTTTAACCAAATAGTAACTTTGATTTACATTACAGTTAAATCTGAAACTGCTAATATTTCCAAACAAATAATCAATAAGCTATTCGAGTGATTTTTTTCAGATAAAGGAGCCGGAACCAGGAAGTTTCAAACCATGGAACATCCTGGTGTGAAGCAGCTACTTGTGACCCAGTGTGGGCACCTGAAGAATTCAACGTATACAGAGCCTTATAAAAGACAGCGTTATTACGTTAATAGACTTTTCCGCCCAGCATTTTTCCAACAAAAAAAATCATATTGCAGTTTCTTGTGAAATACATATTGCGCGCTCGTGTCAAAACGATTTTCAAAACTCAAAGTGTTTTCACAAAACATTTATTGAAAGTTACGCATTTAAAATGCCAGCCTGTGACGTCACGGATACACTAACGCTGTTGCAGAAATTCTCAAAGTCAACTTCGTCAATGGCGCTGCTCGATTGTCTTACGACATATGTTACCGCAGCTAAAACAAATATCAGGGTCAAAACTGTGTACATATTCTCCGTTATTCCATAATAAATTACCAGCTCTAAATAATCACCATTTAAAATCCAGATTGGACACATGACTTCGCTGTTTGACAGCAGTAAAACTGTGAAACGTGCGTCACAGCCATCTGAGTTTTATTTGGAAATGATGGACTTATAAGTTAAAAGATGTATTTTATGTAAATCATAGATAGTCTCGATATATAGGACTGAGAACAGACTAATTCCAGACATGGAATTTGAAAGTTCCAGTTCACACAAAACCTTTTCGGCTTGGGAAACAATGAATATAAATAGTATATTCAGTGCTTTGTACGAAATAATTTGATGAAGTTAATATTATAAGTTATAATCATTACTATATATGTATTAATTTGATATATATAATAATTTTGTTAATACTCGTGTAGTTTTATTCTAATAATCAACCCAGAACAACACCAATACTTTTTTGACGAGTGCCAGCTTCCAAGGCATCCAAAAAATTTTGAAAAACGAAAAAGTTCACTAGTTATTTCATGCCCCAGACGGTAAATAGAGCAATACACTATCTTCAGATTTAGACATGGAGAGACGCATAAATTATGAAGAGGCATCCCACAAAAAAAATCGGCCTTCCTGACCCCATCAATCTGCTACATTTCAAAACTGGTAAACATTTTATAATCGTATTATGTATGAGGCCAAGGCCCGATTATCCAATAGTCTAAGTAACCTAGAAGGGGCCCTTGACTGAGAAAGCAACGACAGGTCAATCTAATCCGTTACATTGAAGAAAATAGGGAATCAAATATTTGTGAAATGGAAAACGTACAATTTCATCTTACCGAACTCCGTCTTCCTCATGATATGGCATTCCATTGGCAGTGAAGGTGTTCAAAAAGTTCTCATTCACACCAAGTCGCAATTCACAAAATGAAACCGTCGAAAAATTGAATTTGAACTGTTCACATTATCCACGAAAGTTTTCAAAAAGTTATCATTCACACCGAATCGCAATTCACGAAATGAATCATCGAGAAATCGATTTTTCAACAGTACCTACTAACCACGCGACGTTTACGAAAAAAAGTGTAAACAAAGCATTGTGAAGCTCGAAAACGAAAACACGAAATGAGACGGCGCGGCACTATGCTAACCTCATAACTATTGAAGGGGGGTGGGGGCAGTGGACAGTGGAGCTGTGGGCTGTGGAGCTCACAAAACGTGGAACTCCAAAAGTTGTCTAGATCATACAATGTTGCTAAATATGCATTTTGCCCCGTGTAGATTCGACAGCAACAGGTTAGACAGTACGCAACTGCGGTATAATAAATCTTTTACATTTAGAAGAAGTTCAACGTACGATTTTCTTCGAAAGCTGACTTTTAAAAGTATTGACCCTAAAATCCACTTCATAATAATAAGGCACTTATTGCATTTTGTGAGACAACCATCACTCCTACTACTAGTTACTCCTCATATACTCAGTTAAATAGTTTTAGGTTTGGCATAAGTGGTTTAAAAGATAAGTGTTATTAAAATTTCATGATTTTTTATGGTTTTTTGAGATGGAACACATGCGTACTGTGAACTGGAAATTTTGACACGCATATAGAGCTGTGATTTTGAATATACGACACTTGACATAATATAAATGATGGTCTCAAGAAGGGTCAGTAGACAAGCGAAAGTCCAACCTCCAACAGCTGTGTTTCATATAATGGACTCAACTTACTGTTGACCTTTGCAGATGATGTTGACATTGTGGGAAGCAGTACGTTGAATATCAAGACTACCTTCAATGACTCTGAAAAGAGCGCGAGGAGCATTGGACTTAAAATTAATGAAGAAAAAACTAAATTTATGTACTCCACCAGAAACTACAGAAATGGAGCACTATTGTAGTCGGCAAAGACCCACCCAGGGTTGTAAGTCAGGGA
Organism: Bruchidius siliquastri; assembly: GCA_949316355.1. Taxonomy (NCBI): domain Eukaryota; kingdom Metazoa; phylum Arthropoda; class Insecta; order Coleoptera; family Chrysomelidae; genus Bruchidius; species Bruchidius siliquastri. Next base: position 29,241,290 of record OX438534.1, on the reverse strand, counting down.
GAGAGAGAGAGACACTTGACAGCTGATGGGATCTTGGCGCACTGTAATAAGCTTCCACATAATGTTCTTTGACCCCTCTTTCATGTTTTATATAACGTTAATTTTGAATTTAGACTACATACCTCCCCAAAAATATTGTCTAGATCCCTCTCTGGACTATCTAACTTTACTTCGACATAAAATGCATCGTTTAGACAGGGAAAACCGTTGTTACGCTTATCAGGCAAGATAGCAGCTCTTCAGAATTATTGTTCCGCCATTGTTTCTTGTGTAAGACTCTATGGAAATTCAGCCACTCATTAAAACCCCTTTGTCATTCGCTATGCATCTCACCACGTCAATGTTTGATGCATTACTTCGTTTTGGATAGCGTTGCAGTAGCAAAGCTCCACCTGTTGACATAAACTTACATTTTAGTTGAGCTTCCGAGTTCAAACAACCGTTTCCAATAAATTTAGCTATGATTCCCATGGATGACAGCAAACCAATGCGGTACTTGCATACCAAAGTTCTGAGAAGATCGATGTCGACGTGAGTTAGGTCTCTGTTGCATTCTTCTGCGCTTAACTTTGCAGCCCTGTATACATTGGTAAACGATTCCTTCACCTGATTGCGTATTTCTTGTTCAATATCATCTTCACTTTGCTGGCTTTGCTGTTAGAAAGGACAAGAATGTATATAAAGATAAAAATTACACGTTACATTGGAATTCAGTCAACCATGACATGAAACAGCAACCAAAGGTATTTTCAAGTTTATCGTGCACGTTGAACTGTTTCAAGCTCAAGAATCAATGTTTGTACATTTCAATAATTGCGATGAAGAAAAACGGCAGAATCAGTGCTTGAAGAAAAATTCAATCTTTCACAGTTTAGCGTAGCAGTTCTTCGTAGGTTGTTTTTTGCTTTCCATGTTTGTAACCCTGTGTGGGCCAGTGGTTCCAGTACGGGACGACAAACCTAATCAAATTTCTCATGGACCTGACAGCGCCGCCTGGAACCACGATTGAGAAACAGCAAGTGGGCCTGAGTGGGTGATAACGCAAGCATTCGACACTCATTCAGTTCGATACTGGACACATACTACTGAAGTATAAACAATACATTTTCGCTTTTGGTGCTCAAGTTTACGTGTTGCTCATTTTATTGTATACTATGGTATACGCACTATAGTGTTCTATCTCAACATGACAGGTATGGACCTATTTATTTGTATTTTAGCATGTGTTAATTAATAATAATTTCTAAGTAATTTCATGTTTTCCATTGTCACTTAGTTTTTTGAGGTTCAAGGCGGTTCAATTTTGGCGATTTTGATTGGAAAGTTACAGAAATACAAATACAAGTACAAATACAAATACTGGAATTCATTCAATGAAAACACAATAAACCTGTTTATTTTCTCAGCAACTCTCATAATATTGATGACGTTGAATCAATTCCGAAGAAAGAACAAAGACTGTGTCAAACTGAGCACGAACTATAATAAGCACATGGGATATGTCGAAAATTAAAATTTCCGAAAAAAAATATTTTGGCTATAAAGGGTTAAATGAGTTACATTCTTTTGGGGGCCTGGATTGATTCTATAAAATTATATCAAGTTACGTAATCATATTCTCCAGTTGAGTAGGAATTTTATTATATTATTCCAATTTATTGAGCAGCGCTGGAAGATATAATATGCGAGGTCTTCCCAAACGAAATTTACATTATTAAATTTTTTTTTACAACTAAGACTTCCATATTCGATAAATATCAAGTTGCTTGGGAGTTCAGTTGTCCATCTGACGAAATAAAACAAATGCAAAACAACTTTGAATGTGTTCTTGCAGAAAATAGAGCGCCTATTCTTGGTTAAACGTGTAATTAGAATAAAATAATAGATGAACACGGTAGTGACAGAAGCAGGTATTTTGTTTATTTACATAGACGATTTTTATTATAGTTTTTCTTCTGGGAAGCTAAATATTACCTCTAATTAGATGAGTAGAGTTTTTCATTTAAGTAGTAAAAAACCCAATCTAATTCAGATTACAGTATTTCATATTTAGGTGACCACGGACTTCCATTTTACGAAACTGTTTTGTTCGGCCAACAAGTCTTTTCGATAAAATAGGATGCAAAACCTAAGTTGGAAGTCTGCCGTTTGTCAATGAGGACAAAACTAATGGAAACAATCTAGCTCGCTCTGATTTCGTCCGACGAATTTGTCCGACAAACTTCTAAACCTAAAATTCTAAACCAGAAGTGTGTTTGTTAGATGGTTAAAAAAATGCAAAATGTCAGATTAATTTTTATCACAGTTTGCGTATTTATGGAAAATAAAATCTTGTAGATGCAATGATCGTATTATAAAAGACAAAGCATCAGAAGTGGAGACATTTATATACCTAATTTATAGTATTTTTATCACTATTTTCATCTATTTTGACCGTTTCCTTAGCTTTCTTGATTTTACCACTGCCCATACATATGTCTATAATTATAGGTATGGTTTAAAATGTTGTAGAACACTGAGTGCCAGTGGCGTTCGGCATTTTCAATCGCACAGACTTGTTCTATGAACTGAATAGTTCCGTAAAAACGATGTCTGTAAGTTCCATGATGGATATTTCCAATATCACATCGACTTACCTTGATGAACGTAAAATGTCCGTTTTCAATCATGTCAAGCAGTTTCAAGAACCCACAGATCTTCACTTCGTCGTCAATATCCCGATTCATTTTTACTGCTTCTACAAACGGCGAGAAGTACTTTCGAGTGCTCCTTGCCAAAAACTGCAACTTTCTCTGGTGATCGTCCTCCAGTTTCTCTATCTACAATAATCAAGGAAATGGCATTAACGTGAAAGTCAGTAAAAGTATATAAAAGTCGACCGAGCTAGGAATATTTGTAACACACAAGAGGGACTACAAAGAGAGCTCAATATCATTAAACAAGACCTATTAAACAACGGATACCCAAAGAAGCTAGTGGAAGTAACAATACAGGAAAATACCAACAGTAGAAGAATTAAACACGAAGAATCTCAGCACTTACTCATTCTGCCTTACGTTAAAGGAATATCAGATGGAATCAAAAGAATAGGTCAGCGATACAAGATCCAAACCAGATTCTCTAGGACTGCCACCCTCAGAAGTGTCCTAACAAAAACTAAGCCCAGGAATGAATCTCAAGAGACAAAGGACTGCATCTACCAGATCATCATGTCAATGTGGAAAAATCTATGTTGGAGAAACAAAAAGGCCACTGGAAGTAAGAATCAAAGAACATCGTCTCAACACCCAGCGAGCAGAGACAGGAAAATCTGGAATAGCTGACCACGCATGGACGGAGCACCATGAAATAGCTTGGGACGACGCTAAGGTTATTGCCAAGGAGCCGCATTGGTATCGAAGGAAATTCAAGGAGGCGGCATTCATCACCAACAACAGCAAAGTATACAGCAAACCCAGCGTAGACATTAAACCAATCTGACAGCCACTCATAAAGAAGATGAATAGACTACGACTGGACCAGACAACAAACAATGACCGACAAACAGCCACGTCAGCAGACCGAAATACCGCGCATCGGGAACCAATCAGAACAGTCCGCGCACAACGACACGTCACCGGACGGGGTATAAATAGGCATGGAAGGAACGTGTTCGCCAGTTCACCTGAAGACGATTGAAGATAGCACATCAATCGAAACGTCGTGATACTCAAAATTTTATAGACGAAGTCCGAAATCAAAGTTTTGATATATATAAGGTATCTGGAAATGCTCAATGTACTGGAAATTAATTAAAGCCACATATGACCACTAAATAAACTTTATTAACATTTCACCTGCCTCGGCAACCTTTTTCAAAGTACCAAATCGAAGAAATAAAATTTTGATAACTACAATGAGATTGACATTAATTGACTATCAACAGTGGATGACATTGTTTTGATTTCAAATTGACTGAATTTATTTATTTAATTAAATTGGTATGAACAATGATGAGATGCTCTAGAGTAATATATTTGCATTATTGGTATATATAAAATGAGAGATATGATGCCTCTTTGCTCCGAAAAGAAAGAGGAGGATGTGTGTCGGTTAGCACTTTCAACCAGGATTTAAAAAAAATGAGCTGTACCAAAAGGATATTTCCAACAACAATACATGTAATCTTAAAACACCGATCCAAGAACAGCCCAGTTTTAGTTACCCTTTGACCTTAAATGATTTCGATAAATTAGCATTTAAAAATAAGGCTTACCTTTTTACTTACGAAATCCATCTCCAGAACTTCTAATTCTTCCGGTTTAACAACAATCTTCTTTCTCCGAAACATTTTCATGAAGAAATTCCCTAGACCTTTTTTCTTTTTAGGCTTTCTCACATTGCTTCTGGCGGTTTCTTTGTTGTCGTTACATACGAGAGTCAAAAGTTCGTTCTCAAAAAAATGATTATCAGTAGACAACGCATAGCCCACAGCCATTTCTTTCTCGTACAGACCCAGGAGATTATCGAAAAAGTTCTTGACGACCATTTTCTTCTTCTCTTTGGTAGTGGGTGCTCTCAGAAAAGGTTTAGCGAAGTCGTTGACTTTGTCCGTGAGAGTTATGCAGCCACAGTTCAGATTTGTACTGCTCAATACGACCTTGTTTCCGAGTATTTGGTTCAGGATGGATGTTGACTCCAAGCAAGAGTCCATCGAGTCCATTGAGGGTATCATTGAGAGACTTCCGGCATCTATAATAGGAATAATAATTGGAAAAGTTAGTTAAAAAAAAATGCTCGCCAGTGGGTATCGAACTCACAACCAGGCAGACGGATCACCGTTCAGCTATTGTACAGTTCAATCTTGGTTTCCTTGATTCAATCAGCACGAAACATTACTAATAATTAAAAAAATGGAAAGAAAAATGTTTTGCTAGTGAGGATTGAACCCACAACACCCATTTTATTTTTATACAGACAATTTACCATTGAACTATGATGAGACTGTCAAGCGAACAACAAAAACGCTATGAAAGGGTAGCTGAATTCTTCCTTCTAACTTTGTAATCTGTACAGATCGATATTGGTTAGACATCTGCTCCACCACATAAAACTACACTATTTGAGAGAAGTTTTACGTTCAATGTTTATAGGCTACATAATTCCATACCTTCTCATTGTAAATGTTATAGTGCTCATAGATTCAAAACATATGTTCGTGATCAATATTTTTCTAAAAACTAAACAGCAGTATAATAGCTGTTGATTGGACTCAAAAAGTGACCCCCATGCATGTTTTGTTGAGCTTCTAATTTTAGAATAGTTTTAGTTTACTTTTTTACGGTACAAATGATAACACATACACGGATTGAGTGGAAGAACACTTTGCGTGAACTCCCCCTTGGGGTTTTCTCTTTGCTAGTATTTATTTTGACTAAATGTGAGGATTCTATTATTTTTCTTTACCACCAGCCGTGTACTGACAAAGGGAAAATAAAGAAAGTATTATTATTATTATTATTATTATATATCTTCAATCAAACTTTACCGTGATGCAACCATCGTTGAGCCAAATTACAAAAACTACCGCCAGCAAGAGGTTGTTGGTTTGATTCCCACTGGTGAAAAATGTTCCTTTCTAATTAATAGTAAGTTCTTAACAGTCAAGTCGGATTGCAGAGAAATCCAATAAAAATATGTCACCTATAATATCAATTGGTGAACAATGCCCATAAACAGAAGATACTAATGGCAAATTGGAGTGAAAGTCACACACAGATGATTACATCGTATATTTTCAAAAGAAATGTAGCTATTTACCTGGCGATATATTGATTTCACTGTCCATACGGCTATAACCGCTATCAACTTTAACATTCCGATCATCAAAAAACTGTGGACAGCTGCTGAAGGTGCTGACAAAGCTTTCTACGCTGACTAAACTTTTCTTCGCAAGTAAAACGTCCAAAGGGATCTCCTCGAAGCTCTGATTCACTCGTGATGAGTCATGGCATCTCACTTTGTGTGCGTACTCCTTAATCCAGAAAATGAAGCTCATATTCACTTATTCACAAAAAATGGCGTCAAGTAGGTTGACGCTGTTCCTTCCCACGTAATGGTATAGTTTGGAAATATAGATTTTACTCGAATTTTGCAGCTGATCTTGATTTTAATTTGAATAAAAATATTGGAATTAGCTTAGATCGTCTAAACTAAAAATTTCTCAAAATTTTCAAAGTTTCCAAGATTTCTAATATTTACTGTAAATGGACTAACCGCTCTAAAATCCAATTATAATACAGTATCGATGCACGCGAGAGATTGATCAAAATCTATGTATTTTTTTGAGTTCTCTCCCTTACCACCCGCCAACCTCAATTTTCGACCCCCAAATGTGTCATTAAATAAACAGAGTCCTTGAAAACCTCCAAAAATGCAGTTTGAGCATTTTTTTTGTTTTATGAGAAAACATCCGCTGCCACTGAACATATTTTTAAAAACTACAACGAATTTTCATCCTCGGCACACTAGCAATCTGGTGTCAAGGTTTCATTAAAATCCAAATAGTTCTGTCCGAGTTATAGGTTTGAGCATCACTTGACAGAGTACAGACAGACAGACAGACAGACAGGCCGACGGAAAAAGTGACATGGTTTTTCGTTACGTATATGTCATGAAACATCAAGAAAACAGAAGTTGTCGAATTCGAATTTTTTTGCGATTACAGTACCTTCCTTAAAAATTGGCGTGGGAATGAAAATCAATGGGACTCAAGTAACCTACAGTACTTGAGCAAGTTTTAATGATACCGTTTTACTTAAAAATATATCATTCTTGGTTTTTTATCATTTTGTATGAGACTATACACAGTAAAAAGTACTTACTATAATTTTGATTCACGTAACTTCCAACTGAAATATTGTTAATACTACAGATTACTTCATTCTACATGATTACAGATAATAATTACGAAATGCAGTCCTTTCAATTTAGTATTCTAATCGGATTTCAGAAATGTTAATCTAGTAGAAGTTTAAGTATTGGATATCTTGGAAATTTAGCAGAAATTTATCTATATTTTTTAAATCATAAAAGATTTAAGTTAGGTTCTTCAGTAGTAGCTTTTAATTATTTTTTGCACTGCAAAAGATCAGGAGATCTAAAAGTGGTGTGATTTCAGGAGTTAGTAATTCAGGCAATTAAGTTCAGAGATAACCTACTTGACACCATTATTCACTTAATATCAATGTTAGGCTACCTGACACTGACGCGCCATTTGATCGTAGTTCGTCATCCCCGTGTTCGATACGTTGCTGCGGAACAGCTTCGAGCGTTTCTGTTGCAGCTCACTAGGCGGACACATCAAGGCTGCTATGTTGGGCTTCTTGAAAAAATTCTCCCCGCTTTGCTCCGACTGGATGCTGGTGTAACCGCTCTCGTCAGAGTGACTCGAGATTAATCCTACCCCGTGTATGGGGGCAGTTGATGTCGTTTCCTTCAAAACAAGGTGAATTTGTCACAACTGTTAGCTACCCATCCTTACGTTGTATTTAATCTAGGTACTATGTATGCTTTGGCAACACTGTCGGTGTGGCGTTCAAGGTTAAGACGTGTGTATAATGCTTTTTCAATTTACAAGTGATTAAATTCCTACAAGAGTACCCACAAATAGGGCGCAGATGACACAACCCATTGAATTAATTCGAATTCGATAAGATCCCAACCCAGAATATCCCATTTGTTTGCAGAAAGAGTATATCTTCCGACCACCGAACAATACAAGACCGAACTGAGTGAGGAACGTAGTTCACACTTCTAATACTTAATAATTAATTACAAAAGAATGTTTCACTCATGTCCATGAAACTCTTATTTATAAGCCGTCATATGTAGAATAAATGGATCTTCCTTTCATTTTTAGTAAACCGGTTCTTTAAATTTGGCAGTTGGGTATAGAGCGTGTGTCAAAGTAGATGCCTCTTATAACATAATTCCTTTGTATCTATTTCATAGGTACTTCATTGATCCATTGTATATATTACTGTAAAATCCGGAACAACGGTATAACTTAAGATCGTCAAGTAAAACCCAAGTCTTAGTGGCAAAAATCCGAACAGTTTTGAGATCATTGTTCATTTACCACCATTCACTTGGTAAACCTTAGGCATCATCACACTGACAGGGTAAATGTTGAAAAAGACATTCCAATCTGCATATTAGGTTAGCCGACATAGGCGTTATGTTTGTGAGAAGATAATTTTATTTGTATTATTTTTAACTAAACAAAAATGATTTAATTACTATACCAACTCAGATTGGTAAATCTGAGGATTTACTGGTACATTTAAAGAATAGCCAATATATGGTATTTTACAGTAATATAGGTACGTTGATTATTATCTTCAGCGTCCGCTCTGTAATGTGACCTTTTATGGTTCAACTGGTTTATATATGTCTCTCTCCCTGATCAATTATGGCATCACTGTCAATGTTCACTATCCTAGCCATAATAACACTTTTATTCTCAATAGAATGTCGATTGTAGTAATCATGAAGCTTATAATATTTGATAAACATTAGAAAAAACCTTTTTTGAGGACATGTGACCTATATTTTCCTATGATACAATCGTTGTATTTGACGCATTAATACTCTTGCTTTTGTGACTCACCCTATCCTCCTCGTCATTTTCGTCAGGCGCTTCATGATCAATAGGTGGCTCTCCAGATTTGGCATCCTCATGGATGTCATTATCTTTGCTTCGCAAACTGACGACATTATGAGTCTTACAACCGCATTTATAAAAGAGTGAAATTGATTTTCTAAGAAAGTCCACTAGATCATCGATATTATCATCAAGGTTCCAATCATAACTGCAACTTTTGCACCCAAAATACGTTTCATTGAATAGAGAAGCATCTCCTTTTGTCAGATACTGACAGAATTCGTAAATTTTATATTTATTGACAAAAACACTTTCTATACCGCTGCGTATCATACCTTTCTTGATTTCACTCACTCTATTTATCGCGCTTATCACTTTACTCTGCATGTTGTCTTCTTTATTTGGGAACAATGATAATTCAGCATCATAACGTCTCTGTCTATCCAAACTCATGAATCGAACTTCAAAAACTGGTCCGTTTTGAGTCGGCCGTTTCTTCATTTTCTTACGTATCATGTTATCATACATCTTACGTTTTTGATAGGAGCTCAATTCAGATGTTTTGTACTGCTTTGTCAGCATCATCGTGGTGTGATGTGGTGGGTCTGTACGATCAGACATTTGCGAGGTGTCTCTAGAGCTCATGGTGAATGCTGCATCGTTCATGAACTTTTGCAGGCAAATTAAGCTGGCCACGTTACTCGAGGCATCGTCATCCACTATAACTTCGACACTGGATGCGGATTTGGAACGTTTTTGCAGCGACATACCAGAGTAATCTCCTGAAGGTCTCTTTTCAATCATTTTCTGAGCCATGAACGTTTCACTCTCCTTGCCTCTACTTTGCTTGTCAACCACACACGCAGTCGAACTCTTGACTGGTACATTCACGCTTATTATTTCTTTAGATATATATTGCTTGCTTGTTGGCACGAAGTCGACATCTTCCTGTATCGTCTCTGAATCTTTTCTGGGGACGTACACCGTTTCTACGGGACACCATTTTTTGTTACTGGAAGATCTATTGGAACCCCTTACCTTGTCATTCATAAGATCTCCCTTCCGTCCGATTTGCTCTATGGGACTTGGACTGGAAATAACATTTATGTTGCCCAATCTTCTGTATCTGTAAAAAACGCTTTTGCATTTTTGATTAGATCTGACGTTGTGCAGTTTGCTTTTATCAAGTTTCTGGGGTTTCTTTACAACGTGCTTTTTGCACATTTCATCATCAGTTTCCTTCTTTCTTACTGTAGAAATTATTTCCCTGATGTATTTATTGTAGGCCATTTGGGGTTGATCAGGTTTATCACCGCCAATATCGTAGGTTTCAATTGCAGCGTCAACTGTCGTCAGCACATTTCCTTTACTGGTCTGAACGTTTTGATTGATAGTGTTTTCTCTTATTGTACTCACACCTACTTCCGAAATTTGGAGAGTTTGAGTTTTTATATTTTTTCCAAACAAACAGCTGTCTCGTTTTAGATGTGGGATTTTTGAGATAAAATTATCTGTACTCTCAACATTCGACGACAGATCTCTAGAGTCGGGAATTCGCATTTGCATTCTACTAGTATCAGTCATGAAGCTAGTGCAAACGTCTTGAGCGTCGCCTTCAGGAGACTTGACTTCTTGTGATGCAATGCTTCGGCTATTATTTGTTGAAACGCTTTGGATTTGATAGATTTTTTCTCTGTGCGTGTGTGAATCAAAATTCTTGACCCTACTCTCTCTGTTAGCCTCTTGCAATCCTGTCGAAAATAATAAAATTGAACATTTATCATGTATATGGACGAATAGATTTTGTAATAAATAATTGATATATGGATCAGATCATAGGCTATGGAGCCTATGATTGCCATGCAGCTACTGAAGTACCTGGACAAAAACAATAGCAAGGATTACTAATATGGCTTCTTTATACAAGGACGTCTGGTCTAGGTCACTCATATATGGAGTAGAGCAATGGAATTTAGGAATAAGGGAAATATAATTTCGCCAACGGTTGATGGTTTCTTCAAGGACCGATCCTCATTCATGTTGGTATTTCTTGCATATCGTGGATATGAAGGGACGTCCAACTCAAGTAATTATCGATCAAGCTCCTAGGGATCAATAAGATGACCTAGTTCGACCATGTGGTCGGTATTGCTAGAATGGTGTTATAAAAGCGGGGGTTTTCTTCCACAGTAGACATTTATATTCACCGGAGCAATTACTTTACAAGCTGTAAAATACTTCCTAAAGCTTCTGGATCCAATCCAGAAAAGAGGAACCTGACACAACGATTGCTTTATTGAACCTACTAGGCTGTCTCTGATAATAATACAGAGAGCCGTAGCACAACGAATACCAGAAAATCTACCAGATTTACAACACCTCTTCAAAAGTAATTCATTCGAAAAACCTTAGCGTTGAGGAATGAGTTTCCTGGCTGTTCATTCCATGATAATTACAATTCACAGCGTTTTAAGATCAGTGTTAATACCCATCTATCCTATCACAGCGCTTTTGGAGCGCCAGAGGATTTCTTCCTTCGAAAGAGTACAAGGAAAGGTCTCCAAGAATGAGAACACTGACTTTTTCAAATTTTTATAAGAATAATTCAGTGTAAACATGTAAAATACAGCACAGGTAAAGAAAAAACATTATTTTTGTGAAACTAAAAACACTACACAGTTTTATCACTTACCAAACTTAATACCCCACATTATGATTATTGTTCCTCTGAAGATTATTATTCACAAAAAAAACACGTTATTAAGATTATCATTAAAAGTGGGTTGAATTGTAGTAAATTTGTGTATCGTTTATGGTGGCAGCGCAAAAAGACCCATTATCATATGTTCGTGGAGCTTCTACTGCTCCGATTGAAATACTTCTGCTTATCAAGAATCTCTGTGACAATAAATCTGAATACTCAATAGACAAATGGAAATTTGTGAAACTGTGCGAATCCTAGCACAATTCAACCGGAACAAAATTGATAAAAAACACCAAAAATGTAACTACGTTTAATGGTGAATATAAATTTAGTAAATAAGTAGACTAGGTTTCAAATATCATTATAAAAAATTTCAACACGAGTAAGTTGTGACTAAGAGATATATTTCGGAAAATTTGAATAAATTAATAAATGATTGATAATTTTTGTCTTCATACCATATAAATTATAAATAATAAATGCCTGGTAAATTCAGATTCACTAAAAAATCGGCTTACCATTAAGAAAATCCATCCCTTCACGTGCTTCTACAAGCATATGCCAACGATGATTTATATTTCATAATAGTTAAATAAATGGGGTTCCTTTAGATGAAAAAAAGCAATACATAAATGTTGGATAAAACCAAGGACAGATTAAACGCAACAGGTTGCACACAGAGAAGAAGATATGAGAAGTAATTTGCTTTAGCCAAAAAGGGATATTTTTATTTATATTTATGTAGCGACATTTGCTTGTATCGTTCTTACAAAGTCAATTGAGCCAGATCAAATTATGCTATAACTGCGCGTAAAGGTAGACCAACTGTAATTTTTTTGTGGACAGCTCGCCGAGATCATGTATAGTATAACAGTATTTCTCAACAGAACAGAACAGTTTCTCAATTGACTTTATAAATACTATACTAATACTAAACTTATAAATGGTAAAGCAAATCTGATTTTTTAATACCTCTGCTCATATTCGAAGACAGACTCTGTAAGTGTTGAATTCTCTCTCTACGCATGTTTGATGTTTTCGAGGTGCTCTCTATAGTAGAGAAGAGATTCCTCGGGTCTGTCAGACAGAGCAAGTCAAACATTTGGGAGTCCTTACAAGGCCGTCCTAAATCGCCGTTCTCGAAGAATTTCTTTTTGATCTCCATGGATATGTCGTAGATTTTTTTCAGATACTCTTTCATGCCTATATCGTTGTTATCTTCGTTCACGTTAAGTCTCTCTTCCGCTTGTTTTTTGTTCATCGCCTGATCACCATTCTCGGTGTTAGTTTTTTCTTTACGATGATGAAACAACCGCTTCTCTTTGGATTGCCCCTTCGAGTTGCAGCGTGGCCTTGGTTCAAAAAGTGGTTCTGGAAGAACATTTCATATCAAAGTTATATATTTTATATATATTATATACACCATGATTTCATATATATTACATTACAGCAATATTATTAGGGCTATAAACTATTAATGAATCTCTTGGAACGGTGCGAAGTGTTCGGTTTCCGTATTTATACAATTCCTACGATGGGAACTACTGAGTAACATTACTGCATCGAACAGAAAACAGTATTTTTACAGAGTCATAAGTTAATCTACTTGACTTCATTTTATTGTTGCACATGCATTAGAATAAATACACTAGAAAGAAGATAAGGAGGTTCATATCGTAAAATAATTCTGTTACTAAAAGTAAAACTAACTTGAATGTCTAGTCAGCAATTGACGTAGATACTTACTTTTTTTCGCTGCTTTAGTACATAATGAATCGTAAGACACATTAACGTCTGATTTTGAGATGTATTTCCAACGGTGCTTCTGTTTCTTCTTCGACTTATTCAAGTAGAATTTCATATCCGCCTGCTTTGGAGTAGTCAAATTCCTAGAATAATTACATGGATTCTAAAACGTATCTGATATTGATTTCAACTACAACCAAGTAATCTATTATGCTACAACCCATTGTTTACAAGAAATATCAATTACACTAGTAGGATGATGTATTCGCGACTGAGTCTCTTCGGTATGAATGCAGCTTATTGATTGCGCCATATAAATTTATGATATAATAATTAACTGCATTTAGACTGAATAGGTTTAGTCTCTAATGCGATATTTTATCTCTGCGGCACATACAAGGTTATTGATACTATTATTAACATGCAGCTTCTGAAACCCCTGGGTTATTATCAATGATTTCTAATGTGGCTGAACCTGAAGAACAAATAAAACCTCCCAGCTGAAGGCATTTTGCGCCCCTGGAGGTGACTCCGGTTGCCCTGTCCTAGTTTCGATATTGAGTATACATACTTATTATACTTACTTGTTCAAATTGAATTCTCCGAATAAATCCGTATTTCTGTTCTCGACAGTACTGAGGCCGTACTCAGAGTTGCTGCTATGCAGCGCTCTGAAGAATTCGTAGTGAATGTCTCTGTTAGGTGACGGCCCTCTCTTGAATAGCTCGGATGGCGTATCATGCCTTTCTTCGATGATGTCGTTCAGTTTGATTAGGTTTTCCCTTCGCCGATGTTTATGTGGTTGGCGCTTGTTCAGGGCATCCTGCGATTTTTTCGGCTCGGTTTTTTGGAACGTCAGCTTTATGGGTATTATGTCGCATTTTGTCTCGGTTGTGGTGTTCTCGTGATCAGACTGATCAGTTAACAGCTGTAAGAATAACAGAGGCATGAAAGCCTACATCCCACACAGTGACAAATGCGTTCGTGCCATGACATGTAAATGTTAATTCCCAGAAGCTTGAAGGAATATGATTCAAGTATTGGAAATCCCTCCATCTCCATCGCTGGCAGACCAGCATGCGACTCCTTTGTCACGGTTTTTGTCTGAGTCTTCCGTGCGTTAAACTGAACTCCATTTGTAGATCCCCATTCCACAAAATCTCAAGAAACTTGATACACTCCCCGAAGACCACTAGATCTTGTGATCAGGAGACATGCCAGGGTAACTGCATTCCGGCTATGGAGCCAAGGCAGTTGGGCTTTCATCAATCCGGGTGAAGGGCACTGTGTGATCCTTTTAGAGTTACAAAAGGAGACACCCATATTGCAAACAAGGAGTGACATAATTACAGCCAAGGACCTTTTTGATTGCAAATTCATGGTGGAGTATCCAACAAGAGAGGATGGGTCACAGGAGGCCGACAGCTCTTTGAGAAAGGTGGGCAATTCTGGTACACGGATGGCTCACTGACCGAGGAGGGCTCTGGCTCCGGGGTCTTCGGACCCAATACAAGACTCTCATTCCCCCTTGGGGGATACGCCACTGTCTTCCAGGCTGAGATCTTTGCAATTTCAGTGTGTGCAATTCGCATTCAGGAAAAGCAGGGGCCTAGGAGACTAATCACTATTTGCACCGATAGTCAGGCAGCAATCAAGGCAGTAAGTGGCTGCAGGATAGTATCAGGGCTGGTCTTAGAGTGTAGGAAGGCACTTGACGAGATCGCAGAGAGACACAGGGTCTCAATAATGTGGGTCCCTGGACATTCTGAGGTTCGAGGCAACATTATGGTGGACGCTTTGGCGAAGGCAGGATCAAAAGGAAATCTTTTGGGTCCGGAACCGGCTGTAGGGTTAGCCGCAGGTATAATTAGAAAAGCTACGGACGAGTGGATTCAAATTCAACACTCTTTGAGGTGGAATAGTCTCAGGACATCTCCGTCAGGCACGAGAATTCATTACAGGGCCTGTAGCCAAAGAGGGGCGATTTTGCCTCTCTCTTGATAGGAATCATCTTAGGCTGCTGGTGGGACTGCTCTCTGGTCATAATACCTCTAGGCGGCACCTGCACCTAATGGGGATAGTTAGTGACCCAACGTGTGCACGCTGTGGCGATGAGGAGGAGTCCTCGGCACACATACTATGCCGCTGTGAAGCCCTCGGGCACCATAGGCAGGCCATACTGGGATCCATGATTCTGGAACCAGGGGACATAAGATGGGCAGGACCCAAGGCCATACTCAACTTTGCGGCAAGGGCTGGCCTTGGGAATTAGAGCTGATAGAGGCCCAAAAGGGCCCGGCGGTGGCTTATGCACACGATCAGAATACCTCTTCCATTCATTTATTCATTCATTCAAGGTCTCTCTGAATGGTAGTGGTTTGTGATGAAGGAAATAAGGATGCTGCCATCAGCAAAGCTGTATATAAGATTAGAAGTTATTTCCACCTATACAGATGAACAGGACACTGAATGTTAGTCCCGATGAGCGGGGTTGCTAATAATAATTCCCTAGGGCTCGAGTCCTGGAGGGAAATCCGAAATGATGGGTGTTGTCAAAATGTCCACATTCTTACGTGGTTATGTGCAATTAAATATTTTCAGATCTTTAGCGGGCTTTCCTTTTTTTACAATTTAGGTCATCAGTGGAGCATGGACTTGATTACTCCAGGTCCGAATTTTCTCTTGACGGGCCTGCTGAAAGACTCCGTAGCTTCAACGATGCCCAAAAGAGGGCTGCAAACGGGTCATCAAGAATCGCAACAAGAAAATTAAGATCAACTTCTCTCCTCGTTCAGGTATGTAATCAAGGATATCATCAATTTATCTTATTAGTCCACTACTGTCGAGACAGGATGGTTCTATCACCTCCACTTTCGAAGAAAATGTAGCTAACAATTTTCCAATAACAATTAACAACAACAAGTCCGTCCACTATTTTCAGTATGATTTAAAAAATACCTGAAGTCAGATTCCAATACCCAAGTTTAAGATGAACTCTAGAAAAGTCCAGACAAAATAACTAGCATCGTACTTAAACATTTCGCCGCAGAACACAAGTATTTAGAACTTTTTCCTAAATTTTAGTTAGGCGTGTTGCCTAATAAAAATAGATTGGTCCCGTTCAACCCAAATTCGAATAAAAACATATCCAATAACTACAAATTGACTTTTCTGCATCATGTTCAAGGTTATTAAGACTGTACAACCACTTCGTCAACGCCATTACCGTTTCTCAAACAATAGATCTGCATGAGATCTTCTCCTACGTCATCCACATGTGAAGCAGAGCAACAAAACTTCTTGGAGAATATCAAGTCACGTTATTGATATAACATGAAAGCCAGCATTCCTCAAGGATCTGTTGTACCTCCAACAGTCTTCTTGCTGTACATCAACAAACTCTGGGGAATAACATCTAATCCAATATGTTTCTGCCTTTGGGTTGTTATCATGTTTTATCATTCTGCCTCAGAAGCCACGAAAATAGGTAAAATGGATAGTAAAACCAATTTCAGAAGCTGCGTTTGTGCGCAGTGCTTCTGGACAATTATATTTGATATATTTTGGTATGTAGCTAGGATCCATGCGTTTCATCGATGATACTCCCGTGAAATTCAAGGAAACGGCTACAAATACAACCCTTAAGCTTTGCAAAGCCACTCACCCTATAGCTGTCACTAACAATACTTTGCTCATCCGAGTTCAAACTGTTTGTGACCGCATTGCTGTCCATGGAATATTTATAATACAACTTGAACCTTTTCGACTTTTTCTTCTTCTCAACTATATCTTCGACGCTGTTCGAGAATTTCAACGATGTATTCGTCTGGGTGTTGTTCAACATAATCGACTTCCCTTGGATGCTAGAAGGTATTCCGATTATGGAAACTGTCTTGCATTCAAGGTTCCTATTTGCGTGCTTTTTCTGCGGTTTCTTTGATTGGAGGTTTGGAGGCTCAACCCCTTCTACCTGGATGTTGGAATCAATGAAAAAAGACATTTAGTTGGTTGACACTGTATATACTTTTTTGCAGTGATTGTTTGCATCGGATTTTTAAACTAATAGTTATGATTGGAACTGAAATAAATAACTTTTGAACTGTTTTCATTTGAAATTGGATTTATTAAATAATAAAAAGCATTAAATATACTTTTCTAATTTCTGAAATTCTTAAAATAAACAAGTTTTAAAAAAAGTCGATGATTTTAATATTTTTAAAACTGTACGTGAAATACAGAATCAACATGGCACAATTTTTCGAGAGATTAAATAGCATTTTCGTAAAAATTATTATCATTATCAGTTAAAATGCAGCAATCTGTAGTGAAAGTCGTTAAAATAGAAACGCGAAAAAGTATTCGCCTTTGGAAAAAGGAGTTAATTACGTAGGTACTATAATGTCGTTTAATTAAAGAAATTGATTTATGTATACTTTTACTAAGAACAGTCGTAATATATGTATATTATCGTAAGATTCTAAGGACACTACTGAAAGGAATCTATTACTTTTGCAATTTGAAAGGAATATATGCCTAGTAACAATTAAGTAATTACCGTGACTAAAATCTTAATAACACTATATATTATCTCAAATATATATATTCCATATATATAATATATATATATATATATATATATATATATATATATATATGGATATATTACAACCTTATGATTCCAAAAATTCCTAAAATTTTCTTGAATCACAAGATTTGCATAATTTCCAAAGCATAAAAAAGTCACTCCAATTTGCAAGGTTTATGTTTTCCATTTTTTACTTTAAAAAAGGCTGCCGAAACAGTTCAGTTCTCATGTTGTGTGGTTTTAATCAACTGCAATGGCAAATTAAATAATTTTAAGTTTTTGCATTTTCTCATCCTTAATTCGAAAATCGCAAATAATTGTATCAGTAATACGGAGTGTAGATTTGTATTTTACATATTTACCTTAAATTCATTCGTCTTACTCTTGCTAGATTTCTTGCTTTCTGAGCTATTATTTAGTTGTTGGGAATCACTCTTTTCCTTTTTCGCCAAACGGGCGAGATAAACTTTTAAAGTTTCTCCGTCAATGTTTGCCGATAAATCGGAGCTCTTCAAATGAACTCTCGAGTCTGACATGCTTTGAACCATACTCCTTTTTCTACTCAATTCTCTAGCACCTTGGAAAGAAATAAAATACACAATTAATTTTATCTCTTCTCCGGAGAAAAAAATGGCGTCAGGTTGGTCCAGATCGTACTTCCCACGCAAGGGTATCAGTTTAGGAATAAATATTTTGATCAGATTCACGAACTTTTGAAAATTGACGAATTTTCCAAGCAGTTCTAAAATCCAATGAAAATCTCCTCTTGAAGGGATAGCACTGCCCCTGAAATACAGAACAAACGTAATGACGTTCCAGAAATTATATTTTGGTTGTCTCTCGTATTTCTTCAATTGCATGAGGTTTTAAATAGCGATAAGTAGAATTACAAAGTAAACCAGAGTCAACCTACTCTAGGCTGAACATCACTTCAGTTATTTATTATCCTTAGTTAAAACTCAGTAATATGTAGTAGACGTTCCTAAAACATAACTGAAAATAATTGGCTCCCTTATAAAAATGTTGAGGACGCACTAAAATACCGTCAACTTGAAAAAAATAGTACTTCAAAAAAATGTTTAAGTATTCCAAATGTATCGAAAATTCACTATGTTCTCGAATGGGATTTATGTTGTAGTCCACAGCTACTAAAAATAAGTGATTTCCATATATTTTGAAGACAAAAGTGTGAACTATGTCTAATAAGTATGGAAGATTGTCGAAGTGAAAAGTTCATCGATGATAGAACGTTATTTACCAAATACCTAAACGAATGAAAAATCGCGTCAAGTGTGTTGATGTTATACTTCCCGCGTAATCGCAAAGATTTTATCCTCGTTTTGGAGCTGTTAATCTTTTGAATAGCTCAATCAAAAAAAATTTCGTCAACCCCGGGTCTTACCATAAAATATATCGCTAATTTTCTTGCTGTCGGCGAGTCATCGCTTGATCAACTGGTTTTTTTTTTCGTCTTTTGACAATAATTTTGCTGCCACGGAACTGATTTTCAAAACCTAATTGTATCACTTTTAACCTTCATTTAAACTGTCATCAAAATCCAAAAAGTACTTTTCGCGATTACAATACTTCCTCGCCAGTTGGCCTAGGAAGTAAAAATGAGATTTACCCCTGATGCAGGAGAGGACGTTGTTGGGCGAAAATTGTCACTCACACACTATTTTACCGATATGTATAGACTCTAGGTTAGATTAGATTAAGAAACAAAAAAAATAGTTCCGCCTTCTTCCAATAAGATGTTACAGTGAGGAGAAGATTTAAAAAACCCAAATAAAAAATGTGTATTCTCACCCCCATTACCTCTGCTACTGCTATGATGCTTTTTATGAGGCGATCTATGCCTGTCTTTACTTCTGATTCGGGTCTTTTCGTTAGTTTCTAAACTCAGTTCATTGGAAGAGTGTCTTTGCCTGGGTCCTAGTAGTGTATCGATCTTTTTATCGATTGCCGCCTGAATTTTCTCGAAATAGCTCTTAATATCTTCAGTTCCTTTGGAAGACTTATCCTTGTCGGTGCTGCTATGCTTCCTACTTTTAACGTTCACTTGAGATTTGGGGCGTTTCTGCTTGCGAGCTACCGATGGAATCGTTCAAAGTAAGTTAAAAATAATCAGGACATCTACTCCATCAATATAGCAACATTTCATTCAAATTCGTTACTAAAAATAAACATACACATATACGAGTACATACAAATTCACATTTATAAATGCGGTAAAAAACCTCTAAGGAAGTCGAACTATCACAAGCCTTTGATTACTTCTAGCCAACTCAGCTGAGTACTTTCCTCTCAAGCGATCATCAATTTCAAACTGTGCGCGTCATTCGTATCTCGAGGTGTAGCGCCAGGGTTTGGTCGGTAAAGATCTCTGATCGCGATTACAGTCAGACCTTTGCATCAAAAAATCATATTACCACTATTATGAAAGAACTGTGACAATTATGTACTTCATAGTCCGGCAATGGACGCAGTTTCTAAATGCGGATCTGTATATTCGTAGTTAAGGTCATTGTTGATGGTTGTACCTTTTTATATCGCGGACATTGCGTATTACTGTATACTTGGTTTCAATTTAGTTTGGAATTATTGCAACAGATCCAATCCCCTCAAAATATCCTTGATTTGTATGGCAAATGAAAAAGGGTCGAACAATCGCAAAAAACGGAGTGTGAAGTACATTATTGAATGAAGAGAGAAAGAAGAGGAAGAGTAGGTAGTGCTGTAACTTCGAAGTATGTAGTTTGAACATAACAAGCCATAATTGAAACTTTTTTCTTTTTCGGGTTGATATGGAACCTATTGAGTCAATCTCTCGGGCTCCATTTTTTGTGTCAAAATTAGGCGTAAAGATAATCTGCTATGCTTACGTTCTGAGCTTCCATCGCGACCATTGAAGAGTTCTGTCACCTTTGTGTTGTGTTTATCTTGCACGTGATGATGAAATATGTATTCATCCAATGGAAGATGTTTTCTGTGTCTAGCACTCGATTTTTGGCGATGGGACTTATGCGGCCGTATTGCTTCAGAACTGCATTTCCTCTTGCTGCCATGCTTTTTGTGGTGTTCGGCGAAAGCTGGAAAACAAATATTCCCTACAAAAATAGTAAGGCAATTCGGAGTACCGCCGGCATTCAGCGATGTTTCGCCGAAAATCGCAAAGGGCGAATGCAGAGCATTGGTAACTGGTGCTTACAAAAAATCAAACTAGGTATCCGATATATGATTGGGGCCAGTGCTCAATAATAGGATTGTCAGTGCATATACTCCGTATAGTTGACTTGTTTTTCAGATCAACGAAGACTTCGAAGGGAAATATACAAATGGAGTACAGTTCATTGCACAAAAAGCTCCGACAAATACCTTGACAAGAAAATCACATGCTGGTCTACTGGCCATGGAGGACGCCCAATACTCGAATCAACTTCCAACCAGCTTCTAAGGATTATGAGCAACAATAAGATATCCTGGCACCATCCTGTTGCCGGCCTAGCTAGGTCCGCATCTCAGAAAATGTGGTTCTCTTCACGTCCAAAAAGTTGCGTTCTCCGGATTAGCTACTGCTGCTGTGTAAGGCTCAGATGTTTTTGCCTCATATATAGGGCAGTGACAAGAACTGTTAGATCCTGGCTCCGCGAATTTTTTTAATTTAAAGTGGGATAAAGGGAAAATAATAACATGAAGACCGACCCCGGAGGGTCCAGTGATGGTGCATCAACCATAGTGAACGCATGAGAGCTAGGCAAGAGCGGAATAGCGGAAAAATGGCGTTCCTGACAGCTGCTCTTGAAGAGACAAGCCGCGACAAATAAAAGAACGAACAACGACTAAAACTGGTAATAGCTGAGCAAGCAAAACAAATGGAAGACAACGACCGACAATGAACAGGATAACGATGGCTTCACCAAAGTAAAGGCAAGAAACAGGAGGAACGGATATACTAAAAACCGGACCGATGATTTTCCTCCTCTCCCAGATCCAAAATTGACAGTCCCTACGACAATACAATACCCCCCAACGACTTCACCAATACAATATTTAGCTTCTGTTTTGGTTACGACGCCATCCACTGTAGCACGTCCTAGTGCACTCCCGTTGAATTCCGTAACGATCAATGGAACGGCTTCTGGAAGAAATGCTTGACTCAAGTATACTTCTCTGGGAAGTAGCGAAATAGCTCTGAAATGGCAAACGGGAACAGCTTCCCATCTCTATGGTCCTGATAAGGTCGAGGTTTTTGCCGATGTCATGGAACGACAGTTCTCACCTAATTATGATCTAAATAATGACCTCAACGAAGAGCCACAATTTGTTAGATCCGTTAGGAGATATTTCAGCCAATGGCGCTATTACTGTTGATGAGTTCTCTTCAGAAGATTCCTCTTCGACAGATTCTTCGACAGGAACTTCGTATAGGACGACAGCAGAATCATATGAGATTCCGCATTGCACACCAGCGGTTCTCTTAGGTCACATTAAAGACCTCAGGGTGCGTAAAGTACCTGGAAAGGGTCAAATTACCAACAAGCTACTAAAGCTGCTTTCGCCCAAAGCTTTCACTCATCTGGTGACAATAATCAATGCTATGCTCAGGATTCAATAATTTCCTGCGGCGTGGAAGGCCGTGGAGGTTATCATGATTCCAAAGAAGGTGGGTTCGATATTTCCTCAGAATTATCGCCCCATCAGTCTGCTGTCAGCTCCCCCTAAGCTGGCTGAAAAGATGATTTACCATCATCTCGGGAATTTCTCGTCAGAGCACCACGTCATTCTTGACGTGCAATTTGGCTCCTGGTCTGAGCATAGTACGAGTTACATGCAGTCATGTTGGTTGAGCAGGTAACCAGGGTATTCACTCTTAACAAAAATACTCGCATCTTGCTCCTGGATGTCTCAAAAGCAGTTGACAATTTTGGCTTGATAATGTCTTGTCGACAACACGGCCGGAGTTCCTCAGGGCTCAGTACCTTCCTTCACTCACTTTTTGTACACGATGTCCCTTGCCCCAGTAAGTGTGGAGTTTATACTGCACTTGTAGCCTAGTGACACGGTCCATTACAGGATGCAAGATTTGGGTTAACGGAGCTCGCATATCATAGGAAAACTCTACCAAGTATCTGGGTATCATTCTTGACAAAGGGTTGACCTGGTGTAAACACACTGAAGCATTGAAAACTAAATTCATAATTACGTTTTGGCAACTCTACACATCGTTATAAAGAACTTCAAAATTAAGTTTGGTCAATAAAGTTTGACTTTACAGAATTATAATTAGACCAGCTATCACTTCTGCAGAACAGAATTTCACGAACAATCACAAACGCCCCATGGTATGTTTAAAATGACCACCATAGCAAACGACAACAGTCATCAGAACAACAAACACAAGAGGAGCTCATTGGGGCATCCTTACCAGGTTCATCACCTCGAATGACATTCTTCCAAAACTGATATTTTGGAGAACTTTAGCGTTGTGGAATGGGCTGCCGGGGAATTTGTTACCAATGGTATTATTTGCAGAGTTTCAACATCGATGTCAATAAACATCTGTCCTCTGACAGAGCTTCTGGAGCGTGATAGGATGTCCTGACTGAAAACCAATCAATATCTTTATTCTTAAACTGATACCACTGCGCAGGCGATTCAGTCAACCTACTTGGCGATGCCAATTTTCAAAAGTGCTTGCTTTACTCTACTTTCATCTAATAATACTTACCAACCCTCACTTCGGACCTTTTTGTATCAGTGTTTTTGAATGGTGTTTCAGTTTCAATCTGGCAGTATAAAACCTGCTGCTTCTGAGCGTCCCCTTCCCCTCTGGATTGTTTCTCAGCCAAAGCTTCTACCTCTTTTTTCAACTTCTTGCTTTTGTGTTTCTTTTCATCGATTTTCACGGCGGTGAATGGTTTGAAAATCGGCATATCTTGGCTAGGAGTCTCCAAATGTATGGTATTTTCTTTTCGCAAGCGAGTGGCTTTTTTCTCTTTGGGTACGTTGAGTGAACTGGTTGATAGTTTGCTGCCCCTCTCAAACTTACGAATGTGTTTGCGATATTTTTCATAGGCTCGCATGGTCTCTTTGTGCAGTTTCTCTCTTTCGTCTACGTTTTTTTTTATTCTGATGTCTTCAACATTATCCGAATTTGCTTCCCCGCTTTTCTGTTTGACCGCGTGTTCTTTGTGTTCATGATCTTTATTGGATTTTTCTCTAAAATTAATAAGAATCGTTACATTTTCAAATAACTCAAATTATTTATCTGTTAAACTATCATCCGCCCAATGAATTATATTGGATGTATACCAGCGAGGCGTGTTCCCTAGTAGATCAAAGGGTGGTCGCATACAACCCATCCCTTAAATGGGCATAAACATGCCCAACAACTACAGACCTGTAACTCTCTATATCATGTCCAAGATAATACGGGTACTTTCAGTGACGATCAGCATCCGAAGTACCCGCACAAAAACGTCAACATTAGACGATTACCATCCGCATATGTTGCAGAGGAATACTTCATGGAAAATCTAGAGTAGGCACATTCGATAAATCGAAAATTTTGGATTGTGTGGCATGAAGGACTACTCGTCAATCTTGATAACTATGGACTGACTCCCGATCTATAACAATGTTGGATAGGTTTCTGAGGCACAGATTATTTTTTGGGACGGACTCGTATCATCTATCAGATCATTATTGGAATACTGCTCTCATATATAAGCACTCCCTGGACCTGATGGATTTAGATCAGATCGTTTTCTCATTCTAGATTACATGTTTAGATTACCTTTTTTTCTCACCCTTGGCATTAGCAAATTTCACTGGATCATATTTTAAAAACAAGACTTGATTAACATCCTTCTCTTTCTTGTGTTCCTTGTGCTTTTTCTTGACTTTTTTTTCGGTTCCCTCATCGAATTCCGCCAACTCATGTTTTGTATATTTTTTATGCATCTCACAGCATATTTATGGGCATATAGCCAGGAGACCGCCCCGAATTTTTCACATCAACGTTTTAGTACGGCGGTACATGAATTGACATTCATGACGACCGGAGACAGTTAATTAACGATATGCAGAATAATTTATACAGGAAGTCTCAGAATATTTTAACACGTCATACATAAAAATTCACATTCATGAACTCGAAAAAAATCTGGCCGACGGCAGGATTCGAACGAAATATCTTCTGAGTGCCAGACAGATAACTTTACTGTCCCAAGACAGTAGCGATAAATCTGTAGATACAAAAAAGCATGCATTCAGAACAAAATGGTTTATTTTAGCATTCGGATCAATTAAAAGACGCGCCTGCATGGTTCATTTGGTAGATAGCTTTTGTCCGGCAAAAAGGAAGTATTAGAATTGCATATTGTAGATGCTCTTACTTGATGAAACTCTTCCATCATGCAGATAAAAAAAATTAATATACAAATTATTTCTGTAACTGTGTGTTAATTACACAACTTTCTATCTGCAAGACAGTTTTAGGTTCGAATCCCGCAGTGACCTTGATTTGTTCAGTCTATGAATGCGATTGTGTATATTAATGTCAGCATGAAGATTATCAAGAAAATAAATATCTGAGTACTGCGAAATATTCAACAACAATAATCTTCTGATAAATATATTTCTGATCTGTATTTTTGTGTTATGAATCCAACTTCAGTTTTTAGTATGACGGATTTTTTTTATTTTTTTCATTGACATAAAAATTCTGTAATGGCATTATGATACAGAATATTAATATTTGGTCTCACTGTGGGTTACTTAATGTTCGTATTATTAAAACGCATTTCTCAATGTTCCCTCCCACAAAGCGCGAATATTAGGAAAACGAGTTATAAATACGTATAAATATTTTTATTTGAACAGTACTTTAATATATATTTTACATATTTTACAATTTAAAAAATATACATACCTACTAACATATTAAATAACAAAAAAAGCATGTGTTACAGGAAAAATGAGCTTGATTCAATAAAAAAATATTGGCAAAGACGTTTTCTACATATAGCAAGTGATTTATTAAAGTTCACTCTTTTGGCTTAATATGACTTGATATCAGCTTTCGATCATAAATAGGACAAAAACAAGATATAAAAAAGTTTCGCTAGACCATTTTTGTTTGTTTTCGATTTATTTTGTCTACAGAATCATTCGAATGTTCCGATCCTGAACTAGTGACACCACCTAAAAGAGAAAAGAAAAACATCAGTAAATATGTAGATTGTAGATGTTCTTACATGGTGAAACGCTTCCATCATGCAGATAAGATAGTTGTGTACTTAAATCGATGAATTAAATATAAATCGAAAAGCGTCACTGAAAGAAAGAGTTTTATTTGTGAAACTGAGTGTTAAATACACAACTATTCTATATGTATCAGTAAATATGTAGATCGCAGATATTTTTACTTAGTAAAAATTATCCATTAGTTTTAGTAGTTACTACTAGGATTAGCATAGTAGTCATAGCTCTGTCATAGTAAGCCCTAATCTGCAAAAACAGTTCGGATATGATTCCAAAAATTAAATCATTTTTGTATGAGATAAAGGTTAGCCCACAGCAATACTTCCACAAATTTCACCAATTCACCAGTTACTAACACTTTGCGGTGATTAATATAACAAGTAATATACAAACCGACAGATCTGCAGTCTCGAGAAAATTATTAACCTCAAAATGTTTCTAAGCAAGTATAAAATGACCGGCTACTAAGTTTGGGAGTTGGAAGTTGGAGAAAAATTTTGAAAATTTTTTAGACAATTTTGATCACTCTAAAAGTTTTCTACGTTCAAAAATGATCCGAAACTGGATGTGGATATCTTTTTTGCTTATAAATCCACCAAGAATGCAGCAATTTTCAAAGCTAGAGGCCTTACAATCCTTACATCATATGATCCCACATTATATTGCTTCTCAAATTCTATCAAAATCGATAAACTGGCTACTAACGGAAAACAGAACAACAAAAAACAGTGATAGTGTGATTTCCCACTCACCACCATAAATATTTGGCCAAGCCAAAAATTTTATAGAAATTGATCTGGGACCTCGGAAACGTCCAAAAACGGAGTTCGAGCATTTTGTTTATACTTTCGCTTTTTAACGATGACTCCGCGGTTACTGAACCGATTTTCAAAATCTACAAAGTTTGTTCGTACCGGTCACACCATTAACCTATAAGTTTTATCAAAATCCAAAATGTACTTTTTGAGTTTTATAGGGCTAAGGATTCCGGACAGACAGACAGACGGAAATAGGTGATGATCTATCTTGATGTATATCTCGTGAAACAACCAGAAAACATAATATATGGAATTCGAAAGGTTTCGCGATTATAATTCCCCGCCAATTGGAGTGGGAAGTAAAAAGCCAGCTCTATTATCAATATGTGCCAGGTCAGAAGATATTTATATTTTCCTGAACCTGTAATTTTTGGGAGAATCTAAGTTTGCTTCAGGTTTTAGACTGTTAGTATCCTTACCTTTCATACGCCTATTACTACTTCTATTGTGCTGTGCCCTTTTTCCAGGAGTGGGATCTCTTCTTTCGTCCCTGGTGAAGGGACTGTAGGCTCTGAGGGGAGGGGGCGATGCACCGTACTCAGAATCGTAGGGGGGAGAAGGGCTGTATCGCTCGTACGGAGAGAATGCCGATGTATCCGGTGAATATCTGCAACGGACAATTGTTCAGTTTTTTGTTAATTATACAATAATATAAAATACGTTTTTCGGTAGTATAGCAAACGTGTTTGTTGTCAGACATGGTCTTATAATAGATATCGGCACGTTCAAATGATTATATGAATATTTTTTACTGCTCCCAGGGTAACAGTTTTGTTTCCAAACGGGACATGACAAAAGTATAAATCATTATGGAACACTAGAATACAACCAATGCGTTTACATTGTTGATAAATTCAGGTCAAGGGATATAATGCACTGCAAATTATTTTCATATCCTTCAATCTTTACATCACATCTAAACAGTTAATTTTTATAATTACATCATACGTACTTCTAGACTTTAAAATGTGAAATATTTATTATAATTTCTGTTACAGCCATGCTGCTATAAATGAATTGGTGTAATTCAGGTTTGCACTGACCTGCTGTTGATTGGCGGCGGCGGCGAGGACATCCTTCCGAGCGGTGGCGGCCTGCGATCGCCAGGCGGACCCGGAGGCGGTGGGGGCGGCATAAACGGCATCGGTGGAGGCGGCATGAATGGAGGTGGCAGGAAGGGAGGATGCGGCAGACCGCCACCAGGCAGAGGAGGGGATGCGGCTGATGATGCACCAAACAATGGAGGAGGCGGGGACATGGTGAGGGGATCAGGCGAAAGAGCATCGCCGTTCTGCTGATGATGGCCTGGATGATGATGATCAATTGCCACTGGTGATTGCAGTCCTGCAATGATAATAACTTTTATTCAGGTTGCTATATACAAAAAGATATCGTACCGTACGTCAAAGAGTTGGAAATCCTTTTACAGTGCATTTATATATATATATATATATATATATATATATATATATATAACTTGTACACATGCAAATATACAAGCTCTTATGCAGAAAATCCAGTACAAGTCAATTTCTTCAAATACGAATCTACATTTATGAAATCCAAAATGGAAACAGCGACTCATTTTACATTCAAATAGGACCTTACAAAGTATCAAACCTGACCTCCAAAAGGCAGGTCAAAGTCAGATATAGTAATGACAACTTGTGAAATACTGATATTAGAATAAAAGTACAAAAGTTTATAGGAAAATTCACTCACAGTGTTCAGGATATGATCTTGACATGAAATTTTTTTTCCATTTTAGTTCTTATTTGAAAATCACAATCAAGGTCACCATCTTAATAGCCAGGAAGATATTTTACACCTTCTGTGTTTCGGATTATTATTTTCTAATTTTTGTCATGTTTTCTGTATTACTTGAAACATATATTAATCCGTACTGATAGAGATATCATAGAACTTTAATATATGCTTTACATGCTTGTGTTGAAAAAATATTTTTGGATATATGTTCTTTTTTGTAAAATAACCCAGCAATGTTGGTCTTGCCTATTACAAAAAGCATATTTTGGAAACGTGATAAGATTAATGTTCAGATATGTAACTCATCTCGAGAAATCTATTCAGATACTTTGCAGAACATACTTTATGAATTTAGAGGTGAGGGTCGAAAAAAGAGGCTCTGATAGGTATCCAAGAAGAAATTCACAACATCTAGACGTAAATCTAAATATTTCAGTTATATCAAATGTCATGGAATTTTACACCCACATGAAAGCTGTATATTGCTTATTATATATAACAAATAAAAATGACAAAACTTACTATTTTGTATTCTTTCCTCATTAATGGCGATCTCCCTGAGTGTTAGCCTATTTCTCAGTTGTGCCGCTTCCTGCCTAGCTTCCTCTAACTTCCTTTCTGTCTGCCTAGCCATCAGCCAGTTTTCGTGAACCTTCTTCTCAAGAAGAGATATCTGGCTTTTCAAGTCAATTTCTTGGGATAAAATTTCTTGTTTCAGCATCTCGTTCTGCAATCTAGAACGCAAACATTTGTTTAGGCCTGTTTTTACACCTTTCAAGGCATACTTACTTGTAATTCTCGATTTCTTCTTGCATCAACTTTATTCGCTCGGTAGTTGATGTAGCCTCTCCTTTCTTTGCATCAAATATTGATTTGTATTTAATAACATCCCTAAAATAAATCGTGAGGTCAAGGAAAAAATTGATACTATATATGTATCAGAATTGTGAAAGTTAATTAATATAATGCAGTATATTTCTCTTGGAAGAAGTGTGGCATCAAATCTGCCCAGTGTGATACAACATCACCATCATCACTCTCAACGTGAGATCTCAGTCTGGAAGAGCAATTAACGCATATAGTCAGTATAAGGGGTGATCTGCTGGATTGTATCACCAAGTTATTTACTAGTTTGTGGTGGCAGAACATCCAATCCTGGGGAAAACGTAATGAAGTTCCAATGAGACCTAGTAGTGCTTTTTACAAAGACATAGAGCCTATTGCTCTCCAAACGGGCTGCCAGAAGATGGCTATTTACGACATGGTATGCTAAACCACACACGACATAATATATAACACCACACCATGAAAAACTATCATGGGGAATTATCTAAGGGTAAGGCTCTTACCTTGTTCAAGTATAATATCACAATATCAAACCAGATACAAGGCCTAATCTAGATTAGACTGATGAAATCATTTATATACTGATATGTAGAACAAATATAGGAAACAAAAATAATGGATATCAGTATAAGCTCGAAATAAATATGAATCCTCAAAACTTACTCTTGCAATTCGTTCTCCCTCTTCTTGAAATAATTATTCAACACTTCCAGTTTCATGTTGACCTCAGTCTTTTCCTTGTCAGCCAGGTCGTACTTTTGCTGCAAATCGCCAATCTCCTCCAATGCTGACCTCAATTTCTTTTCCGCGTTCGCCTTAGACGTTTGCTCTTGCTGCAACTGTACCGAAAACCTCTCGTTCTCCGTCATCAGCTGCTCAAGCTGCGCCCTAGTAGCTGTTGAATCGAACAGAGTTTGAAGATTGTCACCTTGCTTCAACGACTTTATGCTGTTCACATTTTCTTTTAACACAGTGTATTCCTTTGTCTTCAGTTCGAACTGTCGCTGCGCATCCGATAGTTGAACTTTCAGGATCTTTAATGAGAGACAAATTTATTTGAAAAATATATCAAGTCATTTTTTACTGAAAATATTCATGGACAATTTTTCAACAAACATTTGCAGAATATACAAATCTGAATCCAAAGCTTATTCGGGAAAAGGGATTATCAGATATTTAGTAGCTTCAATTACCAGGGAGTGACAATGATTTAAAGAGATGGATGACATACCCAACTTATCGTCAAGTTACTGTGATGCGGTACCAACTGCTATTGTCAGAACAGAATGCTAGAGACATGGGTTCAATCTCTATCAGCATCAAAAAAATATCTGGATTTTTTACACTGTATTTATGATCAGTGGCATAAAATAATTTCATATGATTGATTTGATCAAAATATTGTACAGAATACTGTTTGGAAATTTGCATATCTCTGACTGTGAACGTTTTTCCTCCCACACCATGCATCTTAAAACATAAAAGTCGCAAAGAACATTAATCAGCAAATTTCTAAAAATATAACCAGCAACCCCTATGGCGCTGAACTGAACTGCTGTTCAGCACGAAGTCAGCTGATATATTTCTGAAAAACTATTGGTGTGCATTGTTTTACCTAGTTAACCAATCATATGTATCTTCTTATTACCTGTATCTCCTTGGTAAATTCTTCCTCCCTGATGACACTCTCCTTCACCTTCATTTGCAAAGCACTCATTTGCCCTTGCAAAACACTGCACTGGTTATCCTTTTCTTTCTCCAGCTGCATAAGCTTCTCCAGCAGTTTGTTCAGCTGCTCTTGTGTTTCAGATGCAAATTTTTGTGATGCTTCAAGCTCTGACTGCAGCTGAGTATTTTCTGCTTCTTGGATGCTCAGTGATTGTGTCATTCTACTTATGGTGTCTTTCTGCTCTAACAACTGTCGTTGCAATTGGTCAAAGTTCTCTTTCAGCCTAGCCAAAAAATCGATTGTTTAATGCAGATAAAAAGATTGTGTGATTAACACACAGTTTCACAAATAAAACTATTTTTCTTCCAGTGACGCGTTTCGATTTATATTGATGATATGAAATAGTTATAGAATGTATTAAGAATGGAATAGCTTATGGAATAAAATCAAAAGATGCAATATCTTAAAGACATTTTGACGGCGATGGTTAAGGTTTTCCTTAACACTAGTGTAAATGCAGTCGTCAAAATTATATTTCCCCTATGACAGACACAAGAAAGGAAAAATAATGATAATAATAATTTAATTGTTTTGTATCCATGAGAGAATCTAGTAAGTTAGTTGGCAAGTAATTTGAGTAGCCTTGTTAGCAGTCAAATCTGACAGGCCAACCATGATATGAATATAAATCGAAACATGTCACTGAAAGAAAAATAGTTTTATTTGTGTAACTATGTGTTAATTGCACAATCTTTTTATCTGCATTATGGAAGAATTACACCAAGTAAGAACATCTACAATCTACACGATTTTTTGATTATACAAATACTTTCTTTTGAAGCAAGAATAATTCTAAGCCTTCTAGACAAGTTATGAAGATTCAAAGTGACATTGACAATTTTTACATACCCAATTATTGACTTTATTATATGCAGACTATAAATTAGAGATGTTATCCAAAAATTGATCAAAAAGTTATTTGCATTAGTCAAGCCAGATACCATCTTTGGAAGCTCATTCAATAGGTATTAAGGGACTTGCCAGCACTTATCACCAACAATCTATCCATCCATTTGAACCCTATATATACACCACATAGATTTTGTTTGCTGCTCAGAAAAATGTAGGTATAGCATGAGCATTCACAAGGTTTTCTAAAAGCCTTGCTACAATGTTAGTGCCTAAATTTCACCCTATATGTAAAGACATCTATCAAGTCTTACCTATCATTACCATTGGTAGGATCAAGCATCTCAGATATTATTCTATTAAGTTCCATTCCAACTTCTGTTGATGTTTCTATTTCCTTTTCCAGACCCTCAATCTGTTCATCTTTCTTTTTTATTTGTATCTCTAGCTCCATAACTTGTAGCTGCAGATGATCTTTGGCTGCCTGCACCTCTGACAACTGATGTTTGAATCCTTCCAACACTTCCTCAGGCACCTCAATTGCTCCATGTTTGTCTTGTAGCATCTCATTTTCTTTTAGAGCTACTAGTAACTCTTTCTCCAGTTTGTTTATCCTAGCTATGAGTGGTGCCTCCTTCTTACTTCTATCAAATGTCATATAGATGAATAAAAACATAATGCAAGATACAGCTGAAGTTACCAAGTACAGAAACATATCAGAATGAAAATTGAAATAGGATTGTGAGTTTGCATCACAGTGTTCCAAGTTGCTTTCTTCATGTGCCTGATTAACCCAAACATTTTCTAGAATTTCTTCTGCTTTGCTTTGAGGGTGGCTGTATGTTTCCAATTGAGTTTCTTTCTTGGAATCAGCAGCACCAAACCATGATATGAAGCTAGAGAAAAACCCATCACTTCCTTCAGTCACAGTTCCTGAAGAATGAACTTCTGATATTACTGAATCCTCTTTGGCCTCATCCTGAAGAGTCAGAATTTCTTGTTCAGTTTTATCATCACTCATTTTCATTACATCCATAACCTTTTCATGATGTGGTACTTCCAGATTTTCAGTCGTGTAGTTATTTTCATTTTGTTTTTCATCATCTTCTTGCATTCCAGTAATATCTATTTGTCCAATATCATTTTTATCTTTGGGAATTTCCTTCTCGTTGAGAATTTTTTGAGACAAATCCACACCACTCAAATCATCAGCTATTTTAGAATCAGTTTCATTGTCCTTTGTTTTAGAAGTATCTGCATCTATATTGTCAACATTTCCTTCCATACTCAAAGATTTTTGAATACCTAGTTCTTTTGAAATATTATTATCTGAAGGTAGATGTTTTGTCCCCAAAATGTTCATGTCACTTTCAGAAGTCTTAACTGAGCTTCCTGGGACTTCTGTCTCTTTCTGTATTTGAGATGTTTCCAAAGTATCACTTCCTAGATTATTAGTCTGGATGTCATTTTTCCCAACTGAAGCATCTAAATCACTACCCTGAACTTCATTGTTTACTTCTTGTGAAGATTTGAATGCACTGAAAAGCCCTCCTAATGATGATACTTGAGGCAGTTCTTCAATATCTTGTAGCTCCTGTGGAGGTTTCAGCTGGCCTTGTGGAGGATCAGAAGGTAAAATATCCTTAGATATTTCAGAATTGTCTATCTTAACTTTTATTGGTTGATCCTGTGAACCAGAGTATTCCTTTTCAGTCTTTTTAAGATCCTCTGACTGCTCAATTGAAGTTGATAGTTGTTTGGACATTTCTAGATTTTGTGATGGTTCTGTGGATTGTTCTTGTGGGGCAATATTAGCTTCCTCAGTTTTTCCTATACTCCCAGTTTTCATTCCACTTGATTCTACAAAAACATTAGCTTCTTTATTTCTAGATTGTTGGATAGTGTGTGTTGAGAAGGCCTCAGCATTTTTATCATTGTTCAATGGAATACTACTTTGTTTATAATCATTCAAGTTTTCCAAAGGATTTTGAGTAATAGCTTCTACAAATATACTTGAAGATGGGATGTCATCTGGGAAAAATGAAGGGGTGGTAACCTCTGTATTTTCATTTCCCACCAGATTCTTTGTCTGTTCTTTTATAATTTCTATAGAATTATCTCTATTAATAAGTTCAGTTTCCTCAGTCTGTTGTACTAGCTTGTCAATTGTATCCATTTTGTGTGAAATAACTTCTGCTGGTTGATTATTTTCATTAAATCTGTCTTTTTCAGATATAGGATCAGGTAGTTCAGGCTTTGCATCATTGGCACTAAATTTATTTTGAATATTAACTAGAGGCTCCTTAGTTTGCATTTGCTTTTTTGCTTTCACAGTATGACTTTCTCTATTTTGATTATCTTCAGAATTCTTTATCATTTCTTCCTGCATATCAATTTGATTTTCATCATCAATTTCAAAATCATTATCATCATTGTCCCCCTTGTCATCTTCAACAACTGATTCTAATCCTTCTTTTATCCAATTTTCTATGGAAGATAACATCCCTCCAACTCTACTATTTCCAGATGCTTTTTCATCTTCAGAATAATTTGGTATCTCTGTTGTATGATCAGGAATTTCACTGCTACTATGCTGCACAGATTTAACATTGTAAAGTGTTGTACCATCAATGACTTCATATGGTTCTTTCACAGTATCTGGTTGGACTATATGTTTAACTGAAGGCACTTCTGAACTATCTTTGAGCTCAGTATCTACTAGTATAGTGGGCGTTTTTAAAACCTTAATTTCTCTAACCATACGCACGGGTACATAGCCCCGTTTACCATTAATTTCAGCCCCCCATAAGTCTGCTCTTGAGCCAGCTTCCTTGCTAAAAATCTTTATATCTACATTTGGAGGAAACGACAGTATTCTGGGATCAGGGCTTGCGTAACGTATAATGGTCTTAGCGATAGAAACAGGCTCTGCAAAAAGAAAAAAATCATTAAATATGTTGGAAAGTTAAGGTTAGGATCAAATTTTACCTTGACATTTTTCATCTACGCACAGCCGCTTATCTGATATTTGACCATTGCTTTTGTATAGATTCAACGTAAATATAATAAAATATATGAACTTAAAATCAAACATTTTTTCATACTTTGACACTTCGGTTCTCTTTGGGCCACATCACTGACACTTGATAGAGATGAAAGTCATGCATAGATAACCCTGAAGTCATGAAGCTAGCAGTGCCATCTATATAACATATATTTTCCCCAAATTTTCTCAGATACAGCTTTGACCACAGAATGACAGAATGCTTTGACAGAGAAGGCAGCTTATTGATTAGCCACTGTTGAGTTAATTTGATGAAATTTGAAAGCTAGCAAACGAACAACCTTTCAGTTGGATTTGTTCCCATTGTCAATAATCGCATAGCTAGTATAAAACATAAGGGTGAATCAGCTGTTGCCGTCAAAAAGTCCGACAAATCCGACGAGCCAAGTGCAACCTTAAAATTTTTCCTGAATAGAAACATTTTCAATTTCAAATAAAAAAAATTGTTTCACAATATATTTTATAATGCAAAGATTCTCACTGTTAATGTTGATAAAAATCATCGTGAAAGTAGTGAGTGAGAAATATTAAGACAAATATTTCAGGCCAATTTGTGAACCTATACTTCAAGCTAAGAATGAAGATTATAAATTTGTAATGCTATATCTGGCAGTTCTGTCGTTGTTAATAATACATCTGCAGAGTACCACTGTACATGGACATGGCAACTCAAAAGAATCTGTGATTTTTGATCCTTTGGGTCCTCTTGTACGATGCAACTTCCTTTCTTGGCAGTTCATTGATTGCCAGGAACCTATCGATCATAAAGGAAACAAAACTGCAAAAGAGGAACTAGGGTATGGATGTCTCAAGGTGGGTTTATGGTTCAACTGCTGAACTTCCAAAAGCTGTCAAATCAACTGAAATATCCATGACTCAAAGTTATTACACTATGAATAATAGTAATTATTGTGAAAATGATACAAATCAGTTGTTTCACAAGTGTACACTTCTGAACTTCATAAAAATTCTGCTGTATTATCTCTTTAAGTTTCTAAAAAAATGTAAAAACTTGAATCTCAGTTCTAATTATATGGCAACTAGGTCTAACTTTCTTGTTTCTTCATAAGGTTGTTTTTGACACAAATATGAATGATATGCACTTAAGCCACCATAACTTTAGCTTACAAACTTAGCAGTGGTCAATAATTAACTTAAGTCAAACAATGCTTTGTTAAAACAGCTATTGTTGCTGTAAAAAATTTATTCAGATTATTAAGGTAATACTGAATTATGAACAAATACTGTCTGGCAGTACTGTATGTTAACATTCCATTTGTAGTTTGGTGGAATGAAATATGAAGATGTGGAGAAAACTAGAGTTGTCTGCCAAGTATTACAAGATATAGAATGTTTTGGGAATAGAACATTCCTAAAAGATGGAATACCATGTATTAAATATTCAAATCAATACTTCACTACAACCTTATTGTATAGCATCCTCTTAGGATTCCTTGGTAAGTAATAAGTTATACCATATGTAAAACTTTTTGGAACACAAAATTCACGAGATAGAAACAGTGAATTTTATAGTCTTACAAGTTATTTCTTCAAAAATTATTGACCTTATTTATAAAAATGAACTTAAAAAATTATGTATTCAGTACAAATATAATACAAAAACTATATACCAATACCGATTTTGGTTTGGTTCCTTAGCAAAATCATTCTTTAGTTGAACATTTTAATCCTTTGAAGAGGCTCATTTACAAGCTATTCCAAAGCACCAAACTAGAAGGTCATGAGAATTATGAATGCAGCTTATTTGGAATAGGGAAAATAGCTTTTAATTTCAAACCATTTACAAATGCTTTTGCTTTTGTATCATTTTACTGTTAATAAACCTACTCATGTAGAATGTTATACTTCTTCATAACCATTTCACTATGGGGTCATCTATGTGATACAAATTTTGACCTGCTTTACCCCCATGTGTAACAAATGACACAATAACTTCTCACAATAATTTTGACACTTTTTGTACCTTCTCTCCCCACAATAACAATTCAAATGGAAAGGTGGAATAAAAAACGAAACCCTCTCCCCTATAGAGATCACTCCATATATGGATCAGCACTTTGTGATTCCTTCAGTTTCTTGAGATGGAATTTTAATGTGGCTGACTTTTACTTTGGTTGTCACTCAAATTCATTCAAGTGCTTAACAATTTTATTGTAGTCAAACAGAAATCTGTTGCTTGAGTTGTCACATTTTTCGACTTTATTCCTCACACCTCCCACATCTTTCATCAACAAAAATTTATTGATTTGAATATACCATTAATCAATGTTGACCATTTTAGGTATGGATAGATTCTGCCTTGGTCAGACAGGAACAGCGGTGGGCAAACTTCTTACATTAGGTGGTCTTGGTATATGGTGGCTCGTAGATATTGTTTTGCTAGTGCTGAATAATCTCACTCCTGAAGATAACAGCAACTGGAATCCTTATGTGTGATTTTCAATAAACTATTTCACAGCATTTTCTTTTGATTTCAAATGAACAATTCCATCTCAATTTACAATGAAATAAGAGTGTGAACCTGATATTTAAAATTGTCAGGGAAAATAATGAGTAATTAGAAAGAATTACTGATTTCACTTGAATTTTGCAGTCACACACTAAAATGGAATGGGCTCTTTCTTAATAATGTGCGAGATTGAAAATTTGAAATAATGCATTTTGACGTCTAATGCTGTGAAGCAGTTAAGGAGGGCTGATGTCAACAGACATAAAAAGTAACTTGTTTTATTTGTTGTAAAGGAAAACATTACCCATGCTTTTTCGCAGGAAAAATTCAGTCTTTAATAAATAAGTAAAACATACAGATATCTGTTTTATTTTCAATAATAAATCAATGTATTCCTTATATGTTATGTACAATATTTAAAAAAATCCTAAGTATGCAAAAATCGTGTAGAGAAAAATACACATGGAATTCAAAAAATTGGAAATAAATAAGGACGATTTTAAAATCTCAAACGATACCGTTACTCTAGAAAAATTAGCTATAACAAAAAATGTATAAAAATCAACATGAAATAAATTAGCAAAATTATTTACAGCTATAAAACGAGTACGTAGTGTTGACACACAAGAGCTTTTTAAGTAACAAATACTTTAAAATCCCATTCAGAATGGGTTTGGTGGATTTTTTATAATAACAATGCAACAAAAGTAAAGCTTGTAATCCTATAATAGCAAAATGGACTGAACTGAAAAAGATGTGAATCTAACATTACTTTCAAGCTTATCAAAGCCCAAATCGATATATAAACAAAAAAATACATATGATTTTTATCAATTACAAGAGTATTCACTTTTGATCGACATCAAACACTACATCAAAATCACAGATTTACTGATGCAAAAACCTATGGTGTTTCATGTCACATTGAAATTTAATGCTTGAACTAAAGTCAAAAAAGTCGCCAAGCAAGTTTTCTGACTATCAAGCTATTTGTTATAGTTGATATTTGCAATATAGGGTATATTATGACACTTTATATTACAGCATATGTTGGAAGTTATGTTATTCCTTCTGTTTTAATTAATTCATTTATATTATACGTATATTTAAGCAAACAACTTGCTCATAACAATATATAATAAATTTTGACAGACCGCCGATCAGTGCTCTGAATAATATATTATTACATTGAACAGATTTCACCTATCGATTTTTATGTATGGAGGTTCTACAGTCATAATTTCAGTAAGAAAATCTACTATTATCTCTAGAGTCTATTCAATTCAACATTTGCTAATGAAGTTAACTAAACCAAGTTATACCAAAATTTGCGGTACTCCAAGAAATATTTAGTGTTATTTGTGCCTTGAACTAGATTTCGTGAACCAATCATAGCATTTGAGGAGGGTATTATACCATATCCTTGAGTCGATTATAACACTGAGATTCTTATAAACAAGGGATAAAAGGAAAATGAATCGAATATAATACACAGCCATTTGCACAGGACCAGTTTCAAGACACGCCTCAAACCCAGCTACATAAGACCTGAGCTATTATATTTTCCATAGTAGTAGTTCTCTATCCAATATCCTGGATTTCAGTTCTATTTATATTCGAGCAATATTTCTGTTTTTTTACTTTTGCAGTTTCCTAGTTATGTTACCAAATATTTCCAATCCCTCATCTATATGATCCCTACTTTCCTTTTGATCATTTTTTCTGTTCATTCTGAGTACAGACAAAACGCACTGTACATTCCGTGCCCTGTTTTAAAATAGCCGCTATACTGATCTTCTGTCTGTCAAAAAAAACGCCAACAATGAAATATGAAGTTTATCGCAATGGGGTGGAGGTCAATGAACTCATACTTGAAAGTGAACTATTGGCAGAGTAATTTAGTTTTTCCAGTTCATCGTTCACTTGATTATTCCTCAGTTCCTGTGTGGTGAAAAGGAAATTTCCCCACTCGTCGTGCCGGGGGTGGGCGAAAGTCTGAAAATCAGAGAAAAATCGTTGACTAATAACTTTTTTAATATACTGGAGTGGCGGATACAGGGGGGAGGAGCAATGACCTTTACTGAGCCTAAGTTACATTACGATACAAGCTTCATGAAAGGGTATATACCATTGCGATTGAGGAGGCCCAGAAATGGAAGTCTACTAGCCGTGCAGATGGAGGGATGCTCAATACTCGAGTCATCTTCCATGAAGCTTGTGTGGATTCCCATCAATAATAGCATGTCTGGACTAGCTAGGTCTGAGTCCCTGACGCTGAGTGTTCTCTTCTTCAGAAAGTTATATTAACTGGAACAGCTGCTCGTGCGCTACAAGGATCAGATTAGACCATTGCTGGAATACTGCTTGCATGTGACGGAATGTAGTCCATTCCCTAAAACTTCTGGACACAATCCAGAAAATAACAATACGTCTAGTAGATCTTCACAGTCTGAAACATCTAAGTGGCTGATCTGTCCCAAGCTTCTACCACACGAATAGCGAAGTGAGGTGCCACCATAAGAAGTGAGAAAAGTTACCTCGGCAACGTCGTAGATCCAAATCCTGCCCTGCGTGTCGCCGGCGGCGATCTGCAGGCCGTTCTGCGTCCAGGCGAGCTTGTTGAGCGCCGCGCCGCCGCTTCCCTCTGTCGCTATGGTGACGCCGGCCGTCGGCACCTCCGTGTCCTGGTTCAGGTTCCATAGGTCCAATCGGCCCATGCCGTCGCAGCTGGCGAACAGCGCTGGGTGGGTAGG
The DNA here is from genome assembly GCA_949316355.1 of Bruchidius siliquastri. NCBI lineage: Eukaryota > Metazoa > Arthropoda > Insecta > Coleoptera > Chrysomelidae > Bruchidius > Bruchidius siliquastri. The sequence continues at coordinate 29,201,047 of OX438534.1, read as the reverse complement.
CGACCACTTCACGTCCAACACGTAGTCGCCGTTGTCCTCGAACGAGTAGATAGGCTTCGAGTCCTGACAGAAAATTTATATTAATTCACATTCCTGTAATAGCAATCCCTATTTTTATTGTACCATAGGAAATAAAGTATTTTTTTGCATACATGATGGTAAAATGTTTCAACATTAAATTGAATAATGAAAAATGAAAATCATAATTAGTTCGACAAATTCGATCTTAGAAAAAAGGTGGCACATGTACTTTGTTTCTGGCCAACTTTCTGACCGGTTCTTATAATGTGTGAGTTAAATGATAGCTTTAGGTCGAAAATTAATACTGACGCCGGATGCGAGAGCTTTACTTGCCCTACCGTAGCGGCGATTCTGCTAACGCTCTCCTACGTATGAAGGCGCGATAGTGGTTTTATGCGGATATAAAGCCTTCTATCCCGCACCACCTATCTACTGTGATTGTGGCCCTTTAGCAAGATATTTTGAAACGGTACCGGCAAAGCGCCTCTTGACGACAATTGCAATGTGCTCTTGCCGACAATTGCAATGTGCAATATCAGTTTATCATATAGGCAATAAATCTTTCGCAGAATACTGGTTTTATGATTTTTTCCATCAGGACTATCACCGTGGTTTTATTTTATACTGTGTGTTTGGCCTCACTTTGAAGCGATAGTCTAACAAAATTTCAGAATGGGCCTGAACTACAATCGTCAGCGAAAAGATATTTCAACGTTCCAACCATTCGGATTAAAAATTCAGAACCTTTAATGCGACGTTACATAAACGAATGAACTAAATTCCGAACTGATTATGAACTGTTTTTACAGTTTCAGGCTCTCGATCCAAATTAGATAGTTCAGAATATAGTGTTATCACCTTTTTTTCAATTTAACACTGGCATCACGGCTATGCTGATTCTAGACTTTAAGTTTCCGCATGGATTCTGAGCAATTTTGAATAACTATACGAACTCGGAAGAACAATCCGTTGCAAAGCGCCTAATATACCAATCAACTACACTCAAACTCTGTCATTTTTTATCATATGTATATTAAATTAATGCCGTCACGTACTGTGTGCCGGCTGTTTTTACAAATGCATACTTTGTTTATCAAAGGTAAGTATGGACACCAACACAGGCTATCCTACTGTGTGAAGCACTATATTCGAGCATGAATTCTAAGCAATTCTGAATAAAGTTCCTCATTCCAAAGAAGACTTTATCGAAAAAAACCTACTTTAATTTTTTTGTTATCCTATACCAGCATCTTCATTTAGTATGACTTTAGATGTCCACTGTCAACGTACGTAAAGAGCGTAAAAAGTTCCCGCACTGAACATGAACAAACCGAGAGATGACAAATGTCAAATGACGGACAAAACACCGGCCCTCACTACGTAATTTGTGTATCAGAAAGCTTCAATTGATGTGACATCTTCAACTGTCTTTAAGGTGAAGATGCTTACTCCTTCCGTGGCTATACATATATACTTTCCAAATAACACTCAAATTCAGTCAGATTTGCAATAAATTTCAGATTAGGGAATTAACATCTTTGGTGGTAAAATCTTTGTCCATTAAGCTTTTACGTTTTTGTCACATCCGTTTCTGCACATAATATATGAATTTGACTGACCTTGAGACTCCACAATTTTATGGTCCAATCGATGGAGGACGTAAGGAACATGTGCGAAAAGTCTATGCCACCCTGCACGCTGTTGACACTGACGCCTGTCACGGGCGCTTGGTGTCCGTCGAACGTGTCTGTGATGCCGGCTTTAGCCCCGTGCCTGCACGCACTGTACGCGGCACCCTCCTCGCTGCCCACCTGTATAAGAATAATAAGACGATAGAATGGAGAGGTATTCGTTTGATATGAGGTCCAATTTTCTACAATAAATCAGAAATTATTAATAGTACATTTTTGAAAAGTATTAAATAGATCGAGGTATTTTATTAAAAAATGGTATTAATACGGATAGAAAATAACCTCGGCAATGGCAAATGGCTTAAATCAATTGTTAATTATCTAGAGACATACTAAATTTCATAAGATCCAGTAAAACTGCTTAAATATAATTTACTTGAACGATACCGGGATCTCAAAGTTTTTTGCCCATGACACTAAGACATATTTCGAATATCAAAATATAAAAATAAATTTCGATACAGAAATTTTGGTTTCTATACTGAAATAACATTACATTATGATTTATTCCATTGCAGTTATGTCAAAAATTCTGTTAGTATTTGTGGTTTTCGATAGATTGATAGTTTTTAAATGTAGAAATATATATACATAAAAAACAAGCAATGTCTGACCTACCACGAAATTATTCACATCAGAATGCGGGAAATCCAAACAAGTCACAGCCACTGGTTTCGATTGCATTCGGTGTAAATCAAGGATTTCCTGAGGTTGTCCTAACATGTCCAAAGACCAGGAGCACATTCTTCCGTCTGTAGAAATACTGATCAAGTTGTGAGCGTTTTGAGTGCCCACAACTGACATACAATAAACGGGGTGCTGAAAAACACACTATAAATAAAGAGTTTATATTTTTGAATATCATTTTACCGTATGTGCGGAAGCAGAGAGCGGAGTCCTTTGTATTGGCGTCCTTTTCTGCACTCGGTTGTCCCAAAGGACTATCTGTCCACTGTAAGTACCTCCTAAGATCAGATTAGGGTGAAACCTGAAATAAAATAATATTGATGATCATGTAACCCACAGGTAGGCTACGTTTGACATTTCAAAAATTAGTAATGAGTTGGAAACGCTTTCAAAATTTGTTATTTTGAAATTTTATAAAAGTTAATAAACGTCATGTACTACTTATACCATGAATAACGCATAGATCCAACCTTACCTAGCAAACGTGGCAGATAAAACAGCGCTTTGACAATGGAAAATATATTCTGGCGTATTTTTCTTGAATTTATTATTCCATACTAACACGACCCCATCAGGATCATTGGGTGCCTCTTCATTATCGTTATAAGCTGCCAACAGGAGTTCGGGAAACTGTGGTGACCAATCCAGAGATGTCACTTTTCTGTTTTTCGACCAACGTTCATCGTAGAATTTTCTAGCGAAGGATATTCGTTGATGGCACTTTTCGTCTCTGAAAAAATGCGATTCGAGAATATAAGCTGTAAATAATGATATCCATACATATACATATAATATAAGGACTGACAGATGTTAAGAAAAATTAATACTCACAAATCTTGCTCTCCAAAACCTCCCGAGTAATCTGTTTGAATGTCTACGTTTTCACACAGAGCCCTCTCCATTATCCTTCCAGCTCTGTCGATAAACATTTGAAAGTCCTCTGACAAGATGATCATTTGTTTTTCTTCTTCGCTAAGCTCACGAACTGTAATATATAAACAAGTCACAAAAATTTGGATCACCTACCACGAGGCTGGTTTCTAGTGTGACTCTCACTCACTAGCCCACTGAATAGTGTAAAAAGGTTGATTTTATCATTAAGCTTGATAGGAAATTACTTGCACTATGAAGCAGTTATTTTATTCCATAAAGATCTTTGTGAGCATTTTACGGTAATCTGAGATGTGCAATATTGTAGTTTCTAAGTAGAACGTTTTAGAATAAATGAGTTAGAGTTTCCGTAAAATAACGTGAGGATTAGAGACAGACTGTTCATAATTTTTGTAAGAAATATTGTTTCTATACGTATCTCGCGTTTAAAATATGTGGCTCAACAAACTGAAGAAGTGATGATACTGTTATTATTTCATCATCGTTTGAAGATACTTTTATTTTGAAACCAACCTGGTGTTGAAATGTTTGACTTACGTTCTTTCTGCATATCCTCTCGTTTCTCCTCCTCACGTTTTTCGTCTACTGCCGTGACAGCTGGAAGTACCTCTTTAACTTGTGGTAAACCATGCGGTAAAATTCCTGGCGGTAACTTGCTGACTGATCCACCCACTCCTAGATGCGGTAAGCTTTCGTCTTCCTCTCCTTCGACCGCGTCATAGGTCAAAACTTTTGGGTGAATAATTTGGAAGTTCTCGCAAGAGGTCATTTCAGGACAATTTTGACTGAGAATCGCAAAAAATCGGATGGATTCGGGTTTGGTAAGGTAGTTACTTCACATGAAACACAATGAGTATAAAATAATTCCGATTATATCACTATAATGAACCTAAATATTAATAGATGAAAGATACATTCATTAGTTTTTGATAGTTCCAAGGTGGTTAATCCGTTAAATTAAGTACCGCCCTGTACACCTAGAGAAAAGGATTTTCATGTAAAATTTTCCTTAGTAAAACATGTCAATGTCACATCAATTTCAAAATCTAGTTTTTCATATTTTGCGCATAGATGAATGTTGCCGATGCAGTTATGAAATTAATCAATCGTATATGGTTTTAATTAGTGGCCAGTCCCGGCGTTATTTCCTACAAAAATCATTTGAATATTTTCGAGTGTAATTATTATTAATAATTACATTCTTATTTTTTGATTTTCGAATGAAGTATATAAGCTAGAAGTCGTTATGAAATATACATATGCTTCTGAGTATATAGTGTCTTCCATAAAAACATCGGCCTGAGACATATTGTGTATCAATGTATAGATCATTGTAGTGATAAAATAGCTATAGTAGGTAAAGCTGAACAGGTGTTATAAATTTAAACCATCCTCGAATCCATACCATTTCGAACCGAAAATTTCACAAAAAATACATATTGTTTCTGAAATGACCTGACATAATGGAATCAGAATAAATATGCGTGTATAATAACCAATACACCAGTTAAAACAAATTCCAAGCGCTAAAATAATGTGCATAAGCATTTTTAAAAGCATTCAATATGTAGTGCAATGTTTTCAGGAACAGTTAGTTCAATGTTATAGTAAACTTAAAAAAATGTGTTAGTATGTGTTAGTAGTAATGCATCCATATAACTACATATATATTAAAATGCGGAATGCATGTTATTTAATGCTGATTGTGCAGATAAAGAAAACCTATCATTCGTATTGTATATGGTGATAAAATGGCAGGTTACGAAGATCAACATGAAGTTTTTGTAGCAAACAAATCAGATTTGCAGATATTTTAAATTGTCATCTTTCAAAATAAAAAAGATACGAATAAAAATAGAACACAAATTATGTAGTTCAGGGTAGTAAAACTTTAAGTGAAGCTAAATCAAGGTGTCCTCCCAAAATAAAATAGAAATCCTGACAATTCTATGGCTTTCCATTACCACTTAACCAAATTTACCGGATAAAAAATGTCTTTTTTATGTGCTCACTAGAAAAATATTCCAAATCTGATTTTTTAGGCGAACACTGTATGATACATTTGGTGAAAAAAAAGTTTGTGCGCGAGTTAAACCAGAGCTTTAAATAGGCTGAAGGAATGACACTTATGTTCAAAAATATCAATTTTTTTCTTGATTTCATGAATTTTTCTATCACGCAAAGCATAGCATATCGCATAAGAACTGCGCGAGGATAAATGTCTATTCAAATTGATCTTAAAACGCTGTAGATTGTAACCACAGGGAAACAAAGTCCCCGATAGCTCATTCCACAACGCCGAGGTTCTCCAAAAGAACGACGTTTTGAACAAGCTTGTTCGAGGTATTGTGTAGTAGCACTAGCTATTCCGGAGCAGTATAATTTCGTGGAGCAGAAGAGAACCCCCAGATTTTTGGACGCCGACCTAGCGAGGCCAGAAACATGATCATGCTATGACATGTTATTGTTGATGTTAATTCCCAGAAGCTTGATGGAAGATGAAGTCCCTCCGTCTCCACGGCAGGCAGACTAGCATGCGACTCCCTTGTCAGGGTTGTTCTGTGCGTTAAACTGAACTCCGAAAGCCTTCGAATATAAAGTGCGACGACTCGATAATCCATGAAGCTCTATTGCTCTGCTCCACATGTGGGTAACGTAGGCCAGAAGATCTCCCGTGGATCTATGCTTGCGGAAAGCATATTGGGGATCGTTGATGATATCATTTTTGCCTGCCTAATGTTTTTCCCTGACAATCCCTGAACACCCTTCGCTTCCTGAATTTTCCCTGAATGTAACCATTTTCCAGAAAGAAGATATTCAATAGCTCAGTAGCTCAAATTAGCTGGACATATACCAAACGTATTACTTTCACCAAGAATATACCTATATCCTCATCGAACTTTACGTGCAATCATAGGATAATATTTATAATAACAAATATTCTTAAAAATTTTCTCCCCTCATCCTACACCAACAATGACAGTAGCTATAAGTAGTACTCAAAATTCAAGAGAAGGTAAGTACTACGTTAGCTTTTTGTTATACCTTATGTTGACCTTTGCTTTGATGCCTTTGTTCTTATATTCTTGTTAATGGTGACAAGTGGACAATGGCAGACTGAGTTTTATACCTACCTGTGAACTCGTCCTCCCATTCCAATCCTGGATTTAAGTTGTACTCATCTGCTCGAGTGCGAAAGACATATTTATGTATCAATGTCATACTAACAGTGTAATTTTATTAATATAACCCCACAATTAAGATGAACCATCCCAGTTTGGGGAAAATTTAAGGATACTGAGTTTTCGTATATACACTTTCTTATATTGGGAAAAGTACGATTTCAAAAATATTTGGAAATAAATTATAGTATAAGAACATAGCGTTAAGTGAAATTTTTTTACATCCATACTACTCAATACAGCACAAAATGAGTTTATAATATTTACATAGATATATCGGTATTTTTTCGAAAAAGAATTTCGAATTTCGAGCAAACCTCAGTTGAAATTTTAATATCCTCAAAAGAAAAAAAAATAGATTCTATTAATTAACACTATTTAAACTATACGGTGTCGTAGCTAGGAACTATGGCGCCCAGGTCAAATTCTGTAATTAGCTCATTTGGACATTTACCCCCCTGAAGAGCAAAAAAACCACCCTACTGGAGGAATTTCCCACACTTTCAGCCCACGATTTTGCACCCCATGCAGCCTGCACCCTTGACGCAGGTCCCGGTTGCTCTGCCGTAGCTACGACACTGAAATTACATACTTAAAGTTGTTAGATTATGATGTTTTTGAAATCACTGTTGTTTAATATATCACTTTTCATTAAACCAAATGTATGCAAAAAACCTCCTATGGCTATACCACATCGCCAATAAATTGGAAAAATCCCAAAGAGCACGTTACAGAAAAATTATATGGCTTCCGTGGACTAAGATTCATAGTTTTTACATACAATTTTTTCCAAATATATCTGAAATACACCATATTTAATTAAGTGTATATACAAAAATTCAGTTTCTATAAAATACGATGTAGAAAAAAGTCGATGAAGGCACAATATTAGTATACAGTTAGTGCGAAGGTTAGTAATGCAGTTAGTGATAGTTATCAAGCACAGAAAGAAGCTATAAGAGATGATAGCAGATAGCCTGATAATCGCAATTCACCCAAAAATCAATATACAATTATTGTAAAGAATTATATTCTTGTCACCAAATTATATGAAATTCATTATAAGCATATCTAGTGGGATCACTCATTGGATGAAAATAGTATTATTTTTTATGTCACAGTTATGGTGGTTTGCACCATTCAAAGTTTGATTAAGTAGGATGAAAGATTGATCAGAGTTGAAACTTGTGCCCGATTAAAAAGAGTTCTACAGTGATGTCAAAACCCAATTTTCAAATGACTCCTTGGCAGATCAAGGTTTTATTCTTATGAAAGTAGATGATTCAGCATTAATTGAAATATTTTTATTACAAAATTTGTTTTATTAAACCGTACATAAAGTCAAAACCTCATACAATATAAGCATGAAATTCAAAACGGCTGTATTTGCATTATATTCAGTATTGGATTCATCCAGGCAAGCATTCCTGTTATCAACTATGACTTTTAGCCCAGACTGTTGCAAACCATCAGCAGGTGAGACTTGAAAAAATTGTGATACCACTAGAACCTAAAGTACGTCAGACTTTAAAACATAACGACTTTGCATCTGAATAAAAGTGATTTAATGATCGGGAATCTCAAAACTTACCGTAATAATCAGTAGCGTGGGCTAAAGATAAAAAAAGAAAAAAACAGTGAGTTACAATTTGTGCAACAAAATAATCTCCGAAATAGTGTACCTTCAAAGAAGCAGTCATGCTAAAATGTTTCGCGCAACGTAGTGAATCAAGTTCACAAAATTATGTTCGACTCCAGTATCAGAAATTGTCAACATGGCATAGTTTGCACCTAGCGGATCAAACATTTAAAAATTATTCAATTCTTTCAGCTTCTCCATCGCCTTCCCACCCTTTAACTTAATTCGAATTTTATAACAAAATATCTATGGAACATAAAAAAGTTCAGTTTGCGTGTAAGTCATTTAGTCGTCTGAGAATTAACACTATTTCGGGTATATACGAGATCGCATTTTTTATCATTATAATAATAATAAGAGATACAAACATTCAATTCATTATTCCACAAAACATTTTACCTTTTCGTGGTCTCCACCAATCTTCCATATAACCTTTCAAAGGGGAAGAAGAAGCAGAAGATCCTTATGGTTAGCATGTTTGTCAAAACACCAATTCAAATTTGTCAAAAACCAATCTTATATAGGTAAGTCTAATTTAATATGTTTTAGCGTTAAAATCTCTTCTAGGCATTTTTTATTTTTGTTATACCACTGATAGAAGTGATTGAACTCTCAAGAAATAATGAATAATTACTGTAAGAGACATAAGAATAACTGCTTAGATATAATGGCAGATACCGGGACAGTATCTTTTGTTTAAAATGACAAATCACGAAGCATCACGACGTTTCGATTGATTTACTATCTTTAATCGAAATGTCGTGATACTCAAAATTAAATAGTTAAAATTGAGATCATTTTATGGTCAATGTAAAAGGTCAATTGTCCCCTCGCAGCGTTTCTGAGGCGCGATAGGCTTTCTGCCTTTGCAAGAGGTTATATATGAAAAAAAGTTCGAAACACAGCCGTTCAAAGTTAAACAAAATTCTTGAAATAAGCCGGATAATTTCTAAATGTTGTGATAAACAAATAAAATTAATTCAGAGGAAATACACACATGCAAGTATAACATATTTGCATTGGAGGATGGTTAGTACAAATTCAATAAAAACTAAAAAAATATATACAAAGGTGAAGTATCCTGCTTGAAAATGCTCTAAAAACTGTCTACGTAATACTCACGTGACTTTTTCCAATAGTCTTTAAAAACAGCAGCATGCAGGATGTAACTGATTAAAACGACAATCAAACTGAATACTAAGGATGAATTCTTCACAATTATCTCATAATTATCTCCTTACAACAGAAGTTTATGAAAAACATTTTTATTCATAAACTGTCTTTTACTTAGAAATATTAAATTGAGACATCACAAAACCTCCAACCATCCATTCAATTTTTAAACGATTTGTGCAATTTGATTAATAAATCCAGTTCTTATAGTATTTTCAAGCAGCTTGACTGTTTGATTTTCATCTATTCTGAATTCATAGAACAGCACTTCCAAAAAAACTTGCTCCATTAACTTATTATTACTCATAGTGCAATACATACACACACTAGAGTGTGATGAACCATTGACATTTTGTGACATTTATCTATGGTAATATAAATTGAGATTAATTCACATATAATTTTCAAATAATTGATTTTCAGTAAATATATTTTTGCGTTTTATACAACCTGTTAACATATTGGTGTGAAAAAATTTCTGATGGTAGGTTAGCTAAACCATTTTTGTCATTTCTCAATTTTGAGCTATTTATTTAGTACCATTGATGCTATACGAGTTTGAATTGTTATCAATAGAGCAAAATATCTTCTTTTGGAGCAAAGCAATCTGATTCTTCTCCCATACACCTAAGATGTTTAATATTTTTTGTGTTTAGTCAATGATCAGTGCTGATACTCTAATTTTGGCACATTGAAAGAAATGTATCTATTTTTCATGTAGATTGTAGACGCTCTTACTTGGTGAAACTTTTCCATCATGCCGATAATAAGATCGTGTAATCAACACAGTTTCACAAGTAAAACTGTTTCTCTCAGTGACGCGTTTTGATTTAAATTTAAGAGAAAGAAAAAGAGTTTTATTTGTGAAACTATATGTTAAGTACACGATCTTTTATCTACATCTATTTTTGGAAAGCAACTCAATTTGAAACATCTATTATTTGAAAGTACTTTCTATATATTCGACTAATTTTGCACTCGAGCAAATCATGGTTTAAATCTCTGAGAAATGCTTGTTGTAATGTTCCAAGGCTTATTGATACATGTATTAGTATTATGAAATGCATGTACCATACATTTTGGTAAATATTTATTTATCAACATATATTTTCACTGCAATATCTAGAAAAATATTGTCTGAATATATATTGTATGAGACTAGCCTTGTCATATTTCTGAAATGCAATCTACCAAAATTTATGGAACATGCTGTAGGAAGCATGCTATAAAAATGAAAGAAAGACGTAAAATTAAAGAGGTTGCTCAAAAGTTCATTAGAGATGAATTTCTGGATTTTTTATTGGTGATATTCAATCAAAATTACCTATTCATAGAAGAAATTGTTGAAGATTGAAAACAGCGTAAACTACATCTAGTAATAATCAAAAATGCATAAATGCTAGTTTGTAGAAAATATTGATTGAACTAAATTAAACTCGGGAGAAAAGTTAAAATAAATGTTTTTACTACCTCCAAGCTCATACAAAAAATTTTTCATTAATGTTTGACAGTACATAGTTTGAATAGACCTATTTCTGTGAAGTGCCTCAGCACCCATAGGCACATAGTGAAGAAATGGTGGATACACTTGCAAGATCAGAAGAAAAGCTTTTTGGCCCCAAACCAGCATTATTTATGACAGAATCAGAAAGGTAACATAGGGGTGAAACAAACGTCAGCACTCTGTGAGGTGGGGATGTCCATCTGGCATGAGATTTCATTTTAAGGTCCATGACTAGGGATGGATGATTGACACTCTCTTCAGAGAATACATGCCATGCCTCGTTTATGTCACAGGAGTGGTGGATGATTCATTCTGTTCACAGTGTGATGAACAATTCTTAGTGCATATTTTATGTGTATGTTGCTGTGAGGTCCTGGAGTATAACCAGCAGATCATATTGGGAGCTAGAGTTCTTATGAAGGTATAAGATACATATGACCCACAATCATACATAGATTAGTTAAGAATGTTGATCTGGGGCACAAGGATAGAGGTACAAAAGTGCCTTCTAGAATGTCTATGCTCTGGTGACAATATGCTATATTTCAGCATGTAAGGTACAATGATCTTTAGATATGTTTCTTTTAGAGCATTCTGACTCCCTCCTCTGAATGATTTGCACAAACATTCTTTGTCACACCTTTAGCTAAAATATTTAGAAAACCAGATAAATAATGTTAGTGATTGTTAGTGAACTTTAGGGATTGCAGTTATGATTATGCAAAACTACACACAGATGGTTAGTTAGAGCATAAGGTTAAAAAAAAGGTTATGCATGGAAGTTGTAAATAATGAATGATGTTAATGACAAAGGAAAAAATGGTGGAATACCAAACTAAAATAATTTTTTTTTATGTGTAGTACTTTTCAGTTTCTTGAATTCTATAGTATGTTGCTCATAAAAAATGCTTAATACACTAGGAAAGATCTTCACATCCACATATGTGCCAATGTGAATTTTAAAACCATTAACTTTCATCTTAGCCCATTTTTCATAATTCACCTTAGTAAAATTAAGATTTCATATTAAAATATATGAAACATCTACCAAGAAATTTATATTGCCAGCACTAAAAGGCCTGAAAATATCTTTCAAAATTCACATTTGGGAAATTTGATAATAAACAGCACTATTTAAAGTATTAAAATTTAAATCATCTACATACCATTATGAATTTCATGCCCAGTAGTTGTTGTTTGGGTCTGCTTTGTGTATAGTACAACTTCTTTTGGTGGAATATTTGTTGACTGTACTGGAACCACACTGAGCTGTGGCATCTTCTTTTTAACCATGACAACACTGTTGGAATGAAATATTTTCAAATATAAAAATAACAAGATCAATAATTCACATACTTATTCTGTAGGCTGTTGTGCTGCAAAGAAGTATCTGGAGTATGATTTCTACTTTGTTCTGGAGTAAGAGAGTTAGCACTTGAAATACTTGAAAGAACATCAGAAACTGGTGCTACTCCTACTTCTCTTAATAGCTCATCGAGTTCTTTGCGATCACCACCACCCCCAAACACAGTCCTGAAAAAATATGTTTCTTTTAACATATCAACATAAGTTGATCTAACATTTATTTTTAGGACCAAAATTTCAATAAAAACCATGGAAGCAATATATGTATAAATAAATACATATATTTTAAAACAATCAAAAAATAAAATTTCACAAGCTTGACCAACTCAAACTCTCTCTACTTGAATCTAATGACACTATGAGATAGGTTTCATTTGTCAGCTAAAGAATAATTTCAAAATGCTCAGTGAAAACCTTTCACCACATACTGCACTATTGAAAATAAATACAATTATACATTTTGGACCACACATCCTTTTGGACATGGTTATATACTGAAATATAACCAGACAGCAATTATTAACAATTCTAACAAAAAAGTACTATTCCTTTAATAAAATCCATCATTTTCTTACCTCACTGTTGCCTCTTCTACATCTTTAAGTTCCTTTTCCCGTCTCCTCCTATCTTTTTCTTCTCTCAAAGCTGCTAGCCTTGCCTTTTTCCTCTCTAATTCTGCTTTGCGATCTGCCATACTGGGTTTAGGTTTTTCTAGAAGTACATCCATTTTGCTTCAGACAAAACTGGTTTCTATATTACTCAGTTTTGGTTTGAAAATTTTTATTTTATATAGTCAGCACTATCTATGTGAATCAAGATTTAAGTTGAATGGTTTGAAGATAATGCTTTTTCCATTTTGTATTTATATAGCATTGATCTCAAAAATGTATTAATTTGGCTTTAATATATCTAAGAATCAGTGTTTCTTGAAAAAAAGACTTGTAAGAATCACAAACATCAGACTTCTGATCAATCAAATGCCAAATATTGGATTAAAAGCTAAAGTTGAATTTTTTTCAACTATATATTGTGTTATGGTCTAGAGAAGTGGGAAGTCCTGCCTGTCAGTGTAATCAACCCAGTTTATGACAGCTAATGAATTATTATTGTTACTGGTACTGTGATAAGCTAGATAAAAATATGGGTTTATGCCTTTAAAACTCATCAGAGTAATAAGAATATCCCTAAGGCTGAAGAGAGGATTCAAGATATACTGTATTTTCATAAATATATATTGTTAAAATCTGTAAGAATGGATAGTCTGTTGGATCAATATTATAGCTTCATTTGGATGTTAAATATTATGATATGTAAAAATATCACCTAAAATAGTTTAGTTCAAACATTAGCATTAATAGCACTGCCCACCATCTAAGAAATCAATGCATCAATATGAATACACAGGAAAAAGCATCATATTTTAATAATTTTATCACACATTGAGTTGAGCACTGCACCATAGACTTTTCCAATGAGGATGACTCATTTGCACTTCCTTGTGCATATAAATGACGAAGTAGACTGGAAATATGTCCAAAAAACGTCCAGGCATGCGTCCTAGCTCCTAAAGAAAATCGATGAAGGAAAAGGCCACCAAATATCGAGTAGGCCCACTTGTGTGTAGGTGAAGGAACGAAACAGTCGGTTATCAATAGGTCGAGAAGGGAAAATCTCGTAATAGACATTCTCGTACTATTTGGAAAGAGGTTTCAAAGGAATGGCATATAAAAAACAGACAATGCTTGAAAATAGGTGTAAAATGTACTTACCGTTATTTCAGGTGTCAGAGTTCAATAGTTTCTATTTGTTTAGAATCTTAAGCTGTTAATATTGCACTATTAGTTCTAACTTATTATATTTTAAATATCTATTTACAGTCTTTTCCTTTCTTTGCTGTTTTCTCTAAAAATAGTAAAAAAAGGATTCAATTTTATCTTTCTAGAGGGCAGACATTTTAGTTTCGATTTCATTTGACACAACAGTTATATTTTATATTACATACTACATGTCAACCATCAGATACGTCGGTATGACGGTAATCTTAAGGCACAGAACACTATCGAACTGGACAGACAGTTCTATTTCTTCATGGAACATAGACAGAGCTGGATGGCTAATCTACTTATTTTGATAAAACAGGGTGTTGTTCTCTATGAGATAATTCATGTTTTTTCTTCTTCAAAATAGGTCACTAGAGAAATTTGGAAGGAAATATCATAGATTACAAATATTCATGGAAGAATCAACAGAATTCAGTTATTGGCAAGTCTGTTTCAGTATTTTTTATGTTTTTGTGGCTAGTCAGTTTCCAGCACTCTACTCTTCTTTCTGCCTATATTTTCAGTCAGTGTCAACGACATCGTTAGACAGTGTATGTGTCAACGACGATAGAACACTTGTTATATCGTCGTTGGTATGTGTATATGGTTTGTGACTTTGACCTATGAAAGTATGACCGCTATCACTCCCCTTAAGAGCGGTCCAGACACAACGTCTTATCGAAGGTCTTATCGATTCAGACAAGTCGTACCAAGTAAAACGGCGCGTGTGGACCAGAAAACATACGTCTTGCATGATCGAAATAAGGTTGTACGATAAGTCGAAAATCTGAAGTGCGAGGCATCATTTTATGAAACTTGATTCGACAAGTTGGAGCGTATGGACAAACTTCCGTTTTATCGAACATTGTTTTAGTACATTTTCGTAGTACGTATCACACTGCTTGTTGCTTTCTCTATGCGTATTTAAATATATTTTGCATTTGAAAAGTTAATAGCAATATGTCTGATCTTCGTCAGTGCTCTCGACAGTTTTTAAGAGAATTTATTGAACTCTATCGTAGTTTTCCTTGCTTGTGGCAAGTTGAAAGTGCCGAGTATAGTGATCGGAATAAGAAGTCACAGGCATATGAAATATAACTAAGTCTCTCATGAACTGAAATGGCTTCTCTCATGCAGGTGTTTTGCCTTCTTATGTAAGGAGTAATAGATGTAATTACGCCAATCATCTGGTTCAAGTTCACGTATTAATCTGACATGAGAAAATGCATGTATTTTTAACAACCATTTCCTCGACCATCTTGATCTTCGACTTTTTTTGTTTATTTCTGCTTTTTATTGTAATGCAAATAGCATAGAGCGACCAAAGAAGCGCTCCTTCCATGACCGAAAACGTCGAGACACTAACATTTGACCGATTAGTTGGAAACGTGTTAACGCGCTATCTTTTGTACTTTTCGTCGAACGATTTGCATGAACGCTCTATCGTTCGATAAGACGTTGTGTCTGGACCCGCCTTTATATCTTATATATTCTGTGGCTATCACTCTCGGCGTGCTCTTGGCAACGACGTCGTCGATAGAACGACTGTTCTATCGTCAGTGACTCTCGGTTCGGTGTTTGTGCGGTGACGCCTGTGTTATGAACTGTGGATATCGTGGTTCGTGGTCGGCCGTGGTCCTGTGGTAGACTGCCTTAAGAATATAAGAATAGAGATCATAGATAACCTCCTTATTGTGAGAAGTGAAACTAGTGAAAGTGTCGGTCCTTTTTTTTTGAATACCTTACCATTAAAGAATTAAATCCATTGTCACTCCTCTATTTTCTTAATTAATCACTGTCGTGGGAAGGCAGTACCTCAAAATATCCTTCATTGACCGTAAAGAAAACGCTAAAGTACCTCGCTGATTTTATATAATACACGTAGTACATTAGTAAACACAAAAATGCCTAAGAAAAAAGTTTCTGGGCCTTCAACAGCATTGGGTAGGAGTTTGATAAAGGATAGGTTTGGAGGTACCAGAAGCAGGAAAATGGTTTCTGATAATTCTATGGTATGTGTGAAATAAGTACTATACCTGCTGTTTGATTATTTTGTGGCTCTCTATAATACATCGAATTTGAGCTGAAATCACTGATTATTTATCTGATGCAATTGCAGCTCAGCTTAAACTTTATATGTTATAAAAGTTATTCTTTCAGTTACATACCACTGAAGTTCAAGATGGATATGACTGGGGTCGATTGAATCTGCAATCTGTCACAGAAGAATCATCGTTCCAAGAATTTCTTTCAACAGCTGAATTAGCTGGTACAGAATTTGAAGCAGAAAAACTTCATATTAAATGTATTTACCCTAATACGAAGGTTGGTTTATTAACAAAAGAAAAATATGCAGCTGTTAAACTAGATCATGAAAAATTTAAAGATGCTTTGAAAATACCAAGAAGGTAAGGAGTCTCATCATATACTTTTCGAAATATTCAGCATATATTGTTTTAGCCTTATCAATATTACTTACATAGATACTGTTATTTATTATAGGCCAAAATGGAATACCTCAACAACACCAGAGGAATTGGACAGAAATGAAAAGAAACATTTTTTGGAATGGAGACGCTCTTTAGCTCAGTTGCAAGAAGAGCATGAGCTTATGTTGACACCTTATGAAAAAAATCTTGAATTTTGGCGACAATTATGGCGTGTGGTTGAAAGGAGTGATATAGTGGTACAAATAGTTGATGCAAGAAATCCTCTACTTTTCCATTGTGAAGATTTAGAACATTATGTGACTGAGGTCTCTAAAGATAAAGTTAATTTGTTGATTCTCAATAAGGCAGATTATCTTACTGACAAACAGAGAGAAATCTGGGCACGATATTTTTCATCTGTTGGAACGCAAATGGTGTTCTTTTCTGCTCGTTTAGAAACTGAGAAAGTAGAGAAAAGTAAAGACTCAGAACATTTAGAATCTAAAATTGCAGATCCATATAATGATAATATAGTAAATGAAGATGAGATAAATGAGGAGAGCAGTCCACAGGACACTGAGACTGCAAAACAGTGTATTAAAACACTGCAAAATGCTGTAGAGCAAAATGCAAGTGCCTTAAATGATATCATAAGCAGGATAGAAGCAGTGATAGGAAAAACACATCTGAATGAAGAATGTGAAATACACAATTCATCTGAACTAGTTGACAAAGAAACCATAGTCCAACTATTCAAAACCATTCACACAGGACCTAAGGTTATGCAAGGTGTCACGACTATTGGACTTATTGGTTATCCCAATGTTGGCAAGAGTTCAACTATAAATTCATTGCTATCGATCAAAAAACTTGCAGTATCAGCAACCCCAGGCAAAACTAAACACTTCCAAACACTGTATCTGGATAAAGATTTAGTATTATGTGATTGTCCTGGATTAGTTATGCCCAGTTTTGTTTTTACTAAAGCAGATATGATAATTAATGGAATTTTGCCTATAGATCAAGTTAAGGATTATATCCCACCCATAAATGTGATAGCTACCCTCATTCCTCGACAGATCATTGAAGCACAGTATGGATTAAGACTTCCTTCTCCTCAAGATGGGAAAGATGCAAGTGTTTCACCTACTGCAGAAGAATTCCTCAATTCATATGCTTGTGAGTATGCTTTTATCATATTAATTAATATCTTTTTTTTTGCATTAATTTGTCATATAATCTGTTAACTGGAGTAATCATTAATCTTTCCAATTTATACCCAAATCCAATTTGGAATGTATTTTTAAATCAATTTCCTTGCAGCAGAGGTTTAGTTTCAAAATACTTTTCTTAAATCCATGAATTCAAATATGATTATACTTACACATATTTATAGATAGCAGAGGTTTCATGACAGCTAATGGACAACCCGACATGGCTAGAGCTGCAAGGTATATTTTGAAGGACTACATGAATGGGGAGTTATTATACTGTCACTCACCTCCTGGAGTTGATCAGGAGTTTTACTGCTCTTTAACAAATAGAAAAATGAAATCAAAAAAGGCAGCTCCAACACCCCAATCTCTAAGAGCCACTAGGGTATGTAATTTTTATGTAATGGATTTACAGATTAATGTGATTTTTTCATTTATTTTTTAATTTGCAATTGAATGCTCTAGTGGTGGCATTGTTCCGCCACATAGTGTATATGTATATTGTAATCACTATAAGTGATTTCACATTTAATGACCTAATATGCATATTATTTTTTTGTTAAGCTACATGGGAGTTTGATCTCAGAAATAAGTGCATTTAGCAGATGTAACTGCTAACCAGTTATTGGGTATCTTTTTGTACTTTCTCTGCTGAATGGATACTGCTACTGGACATGTAGATTAGAAGCTCAAAATATAGTTTTAAATCTGAGAGTTTTATGACAAGTCTATGATAATATAGTGTTGGTAATTTACTATGAAATAAAAGGTTATCATAAAGCTATGGATATATTTAAATTTATGTAATTTTTACAAATTAGTTGTAGTATGTTAAAGAAATTTGAGTCAGAGCTGACTAACATGAGGCCTGCACATATTGCGGCCTGCGGAGCGGGCGTATAAATGCCACTAGCAACGGATATAACATCGCAGCAATGTTACTAAAAATCGGACCGATCTTGTTTGACTTTAAAAAAATAAAATAAAAATCGGCAAAATTTCGGAGATCGTTGGCAAAATCTCAATTTCAAAAATCTAGATTCCTCGTGAAATGAGGTTCGCTACGTCCGTGAGATTAAAATGCGCGATTTGGAGGCCATATTTTATCACGATATTGAGAAACAGTAGTTAACAATTCAATAAATCGTCAGCTAATATGCAGGGGTACTACATCCTGCATAAAAGTCATGTTTTCAAGTTCCTTATAAATCTCATAAAATCTGCAGGTATCGTTCACTAGTAATGGTACAGATACAACATCTCTATTCTGTAACTCAAAAAAGTATCGTCCAATGATAAAATTAGCTGTGAAACCGTATTAGGTAGCTACAGTAAAAGGCAATAATTGAAGAAACTAGATTCCATTCAATTTAGTTTTGCTTCTAGCCTTCTGACTGATAAAATTAGCTGTGAAACCGTATTAAATGGTAGCTACAGTAAAAGGCAATAATTGAAGAAACTAGATTCCATTTAATTTAGTTTTGCTTCTAGCCTTCTGGGCTTCAATGTATTTCCCTATATGGTGACCGCATTTATCACCCCTGGAGTTCAAGAGCATTCTAAATTAACATATTTTGTGTGAAAATTGTATAGCCAAGATAAAGAGTTTTCTATTTAAATGAATGAATTAGACATTGGAATGGAAACTAACATATAATCGACGCATTACTATATTTCAGCCATCCTCTGTAACAACCAAAGATATTGATACGGAGTTTTTTGAGACGCAGAGCTCACAGGTACACACAAAAGGAACTACTATAATGTAAGTACTTTTTCATATATACTCAACTCGATTGTGCAATATTTCTGTCTTACAGAGACCCACCGGAAACAGGAAAACCTTGGAAAAAAATAAACAAGCATAAAAATAAAGGTAAGAAGGAGAAGCTAAGAAGAGTTTATGCACACTTAGACCAACATTAAGCATGATAAATTTGGAAATCTATTGTGATTATTATGATTGAATTATTTTTGAGGTTTATAAATCAATATAATATATTGTTTTTTTCAAACCACTGTTTGTTATTAAGAAATAGTGCTCCTCCCATTAACTTTTGTGCTGTTTTCATCACTTTTGTAACATTCACTTAGCATGTCTAAGGGCGGAGAACTATTCCGTATATAATACTTTTTTCACTATCTGTTTACAGTTACATTTTCCAGATACAGAGCTCGCGGATACATCAATATTCACATTGACTTTTAAACACTATAAATTCATCTATCGGGACTCAAACTTCCCTGCTGCTCATTTCACAACGCTGAGGCTGTCCAAAAGAATGACTTTTGTAAAAGGCTCCTGTTATGCGAGAGAGCTCGGTTAAATATTTACCACGGTAGAATCTGTAGAATAGACAAAGCAACTTTTCTTCGATCTTCCAGACTGAGGACGTCCTTTGCAAGGTTAGGCACATCTGCTAGACGTATTGCACTTTCTAAATTGTGTAAAAAGCTTCAAATAGTGCTTTAGAACGTTTCCTCACACATGCAAGCAATATTCCAGAGATGATCTAATCTGAACCTTTTAAAGCAGCAGTAACTATTCCGGTGTATACAATTTCCTGGGGTGGAAGCTTCTGGGACGCCAAACTAGCAAGGTGAGCAACATGATCGTGCCATGACATGTTATTGTTGATGTTAATTCCCAGAAGCTTGATGGAAAATAACCCGAATATAGGGCAGGGCGCCCCTTTTATTTCTACGGCAGTCAAACCAACATGTTTCCAACATTTTCTCGTCCGAGCAGTTGATTTTCTGCGTTGAACTGATTTCCATTTATGGTATCATTACGGCAAATATACCCGTACTGCATTTAATACCGGAATCGCCCACCATTGGTGACGATATACCGGTATTACCATTGATTCCGGTATTATATACTATATAATATATACCGATTTTAATGCAAATCACAATCTATATTTTTGAAAATCAACGTAAATATAGTAATTCCACATGGAATCGAATTTCTGCTTCCTCCCTAGCCACAAGAGAAGAGAAGAATTTATCTACCGCATAGTTGGGGCTGAGTGAATTCCCGCAATAAGTTATGAAGCAAATCCGTTTTATTAATGGTCAGGCCAAGTACGCGAAGAACTGTATGTCTAAAGCTGCCACTATAGCAGTCCTTCCAAACGTATATTCAATCAGGCTGGATTTATTTATATTAAATTATAGAATTGGTCCAGCCCCACAGACAATAATGTTGAAATTCTTCTAATGACAAATATTAACGTGGAATCATTTTTAGATCATTAATGTTACAGGGACAAACATTCACAGTTTTGATAATAGGTCAAGGGACACAGCACTGTACAAATAAAAAAATCTATAGATCACTTCTGAGCGTGCATAATTTTTAATGGAAAAAAACACAAAACCTGGTCGTTAAGAAGCCGCAGACTCGTTATCTAAGCCAAATTTATTTCAAATGAAGTACACCAATTTTTGGTATAGCACTGGATGTCTACAGTTATTGTGATGACATTTTTTTGAATGCATTGCATGATGAACACCAATAATAATTCGAATTTTTGAAGTTCATTTAGTTGCATATAAAAAATTTCAAAACATTCTTATCAGGCATTATTTGTTTCCTGTAAAATATTTTTTTTATAAAGGTTAAATGTTTCCTATAAATAACAGCTCCTTAAAGCGATCGAGAAATATGCGTATTTTTAGTAGTTATCATATTTGACTGTATTTTGTTAAATTTTAATACTTTCCTAGCATTTGCAATAGAAGCAAGACGTACAAATAACAATAACAAAATATTTATTCCAGAAGAATTTTTTTAAAAACGTTACACTGGCGACAAAGATCTGTTGACAAGCTCGATATGACTTAATTCACCCGTCATCTGAATAATCTTCATTTCGATGATCTCAAGTTGTTGTAAATGCGCTTGAAGGACTTGTGCGAACAAATCGAACTGAAAAATGCAATACATGTTAAAGCAGTTCATCGTAATTGATGGAAGTCAAAATTGAATTACTTGTGAAACATCACCAATTTTCGAGATTTCAATTTGATTTACTTGAAAATCAAATTCGTTTAATAATTGTTTCAGGTTGAGGAAACTTCTATGAATCTCTTCTGCAGTTTCATAGCTGTAAAATAATGCATTTAAAAATCTCAAGTAGCATAGAAAAAATACGAAGTCAATCTCTTGTGAATAGAAACATTTTCATGTCATTTTTTTCACCAAAGACCTTGTAAGGGCAGACAAGTTTCTTTCCAAATATATTATTGAATTGAAATATAATTATTCAACATTAGAACTTCCTTATAGAAATATATTGAAACATAACATTCCTAACAAAATCCGTCTGAAGAAACAGTGAGTGTGTGTACTGAAAATAAACATAATTACGAAAGGTATATTTATTTTTTTGTGAGAGATTATCCGTATTTTTCTAAGAAACTTATTCACAAAGGTAAGTTACGTTTTTTGTCTATAACCATCAGCAACATCATTTTCACCAGCTTCACGGTATATATCGCGCTCCACTTTTTGCAGGGTTTCTTCCAGATACCTTTGCTCATTAGTGATAAACTTTAAACACTTGGTGGTATCATTTTGCAAACATTTCAGAATTTCTAACTTTCTATTCAATACTTGAAGCTGTAGGAAAACATTCATGACCATATCAATTAATTATTAAATTGATACTTCACCAGAACGCCACATTCCCGATACATTTATCACATTAGGTGGTCAAAATTTCAGACTAGGATGAAAATGGATTTAATGAATTCGGATCAATCTAAATGATTTTCAGGAAGAAACTTAAAATAATTATACAGGTGACCGAAGACACAATGCTAATTCTGAGTCTCACAAAACACTTTTATAAGAAAAACATACCTGAAGGTGCTTAGTCATAATGGACTATTATTATGAAATGTATTTTTTTTAATTTTGTCTTCATAATTAAGAACCAAGAAATTTAAATGATATTATGTTATACAGCAACATTACGTCCAGATTTTGCATTTTGACGATAATTTACGGTTTTGGAATTATAAACGTTGAATCAAGCTTTAGAATTTGAGTCGTATTGTTCGTGTTCATATATTTGTATGAGAGCATTTTACCTTTTCCGTCACGTCAGATGTTCTCAATGTCCATCTGTTGATTTCTCCAGCTTGTAGGTAACAGGTACGCAAGTATTCCTGCATTTTCTGGTAGAGCTGTTCTGTCATTTCATCCAGATCTTGAAAAGTTAGCTGATTAGTGTAAGTACTGTGATTTAGCGACATTTTTCAATGATTTTTTATAGTTTTATCTTTTATGTCAAACTTTGTGCTCATACAATGTGTATCTTTGGAAAGAACGTTTAATCTAAACAACTAGCCAAGCAAGGTTATCATAAAGAAATATATATATATATATATATATATATATATATATATATATATATCCAAGTCTGGATTTTCAGAAATAGTACATAATAATGAGAGAAAATCCATAAACTCAAAAGCAGATATTGACCAACTAAGCACCATATATTGTAACATTATCAATGAATAAAAATAAAACTCATGGCAAAAATTCTTCACTTAACCCTGTATACATGTATTATAAAAGTACTTAGGTACTCGTTTTTTGGGTAAAATACATACCAGAATTCTTTGATCAGTTCTCTGAGTGAAAAGTTCTCGGACGGAAATATTTAATGAAATTATTATCATTAAAATTGAAAATTTGATGGAACAATAATTCATGTGGATTAATTTTTGGAAAAATCGTTTTTGTTTTCATCCGAATAAGAAAACTAACTACAGGCATATCAATCCCACTATATATAATTATGTTTTATTTTTTTTTTCGTTTCATTAAATTATTACTAAATTATAAGCTTATATCAAATGTAATTCTTTGCCGAACAAAAAAATATGTTTTTCACTAAAGAATCGTAATTAAATATATTACCTAACATAATTTCATCAGTTAAATCCACAAATTCGTTGGTAGGATTAGAAGGCCGAAAGAGGTACGGGCGTTGTGCCAGAGCTGCTCTTCTTTTTCGTCGATTTGGGTATCATTACTGGTACCGTCTTGTAGCATTTGCCATACATAAATAAAAAGTCCGCATATTGTTAACGTAACTATGTTGAAAAATGAGTTCTACGTTACTTTAGGTTTCAAAATACTAGCCCCTAATATATTCTGCCTGTGACACCCTAACTCCTCTCAGCGCCAGCGACATGGCGTACGCACGTTCTGTGACTTGCCACCCCCATTATATACAGGTGGCATCTAAGAGTCATGTGTCCAGTTTTCAATACGATCGACACTCGAGTGTCTCCTATCAAGGGAGAGACAAAACCTCCCATCCCTCTCAAGAGGCCCCACGCTAAATTCCTGCGCATCATAAAGATGGATGGAGATGTTTCAGCATCATGGAGTATGCTGCTTTTTGATACACCTCTCCGTTTTCCATCTAATGCTGATTTCAGTTACCGCTAAAGCTGGTACTGGGCCAAAGAATGTATCTGTGGAATCCGCTCTCGCAAGAGCAATCGCCATCGCATTTTGTCCAGGCACCCATATCAAAGTAACCTGATGCTTTGGTGCAATACCATAGAGAGCCTTTCTACACTAGGAGTAGGGACCTATCCCGACGTTATTTTATAAGCATTTAGTGCCTTGATTGTAGCTTGACTGTCGGGGCATTCAGTGATTTCCATGTTTTTTTCATAATTCAAAAATCCACGATGACGTAAGGTCGAGTGTCATTGGCTCTCATACTGTAAAAAAATCGTACAAAAAATATGCAGCTGATTTTGAGTAATTGCAAGGTTTTCGAAATTTTATTTTGATTTCAATGATACCAGACTCCTATTATTTATTTCGAAAATCAGAGTTATTCGAAAATACGAAGAAAACGGACTGTACATAATAGGATAAAATAGAAATACATCATGTAATGGTCTGTTATTTTTATTTGCAACGCAATTTATAGGAATGGTTACCGAATTAGCAATGCGTTTTTATAAAGGTTACGTTACCCAAATTTAGATATGAACCATTGATTCATTGGGAAAAATGAATTATATAGTTGGTATGAAATCTGGGGGGGGGGGGAGTACCCCCATTAGCCCCCTTATATACGCCCTTGACTCGGATTCATAAAATTTCAAGGCTTCATGATAGTAATGCAGCTACCGTGGCCCCAGATCATCAGTTCCAGCCGAGGAACATTCAGTAGTGATTCAAGTTCACCCAAAAGCGTTGTCCTCACTAAATTTTGCCTTTATTTTCTCCATCCTCTATTGACCAATTTTCCATATGTTTTGAGTAAAAACGACGGTAGGGTAATCGATCTAGAAGATACGCTGAACACATCACCAAGATTATTTATATGACCATAGTATGAACTGTCATGGCTAGCTAGAATACCAATGATGCATTTGCATTTTTAATAAATTCAAATTGAAACGTCACATTAGAAACCTAACGCTGCCTGTCATCTGAGATGAAACAGAACGTATAGTGTAGCCCTAAGCAAATGATATAAAGCAATCAGCACGGTGCTAATTATTGTAACTGACAGAATGATAATACGATAACTACCTAACGTTTTATATAGAGAATAACAGAGTCGAGGCAATAAAAAAGTCCTTGTATTGCAAAGAGCAAGAAATAAAATATGATTCTTTTCAGCAAAAAACAATTCCATCGTATACTTTATTAAAATCAATTTGCGTAGCTTTCTCCTAATAGACTTTTGAATGCTAGAATATTTTGCTTACACACACTGAGCCACGATATAACGGATCACACGAAAACTTGTACGTTCAAAGTACAATTTTTATTCAATTTAACAGGTTTTAGTACTGAATCCAGAATAATGAAATATTCTGAAAATGTGTATTAAAAGAGAACACACATACTTCCTGTTCCTGTTCTTTATATCGTCCAAACAATTTTCATATACTGTATGCATAATAAATAATCAGTGTTTTCTGAATATAAATCAAAACCTGCGTGACAAATAAAGTACACAAATATTAGTTCCATGTATATTTATCTATAAATCTATTTCACATGTATAAATTGGCAAATAAGTTTCAAAAATTACAAATATTCGCGCGTATATAATTTGCAAGTTAACTGGAAATAAGTAACGCTGAAGATAAATCAAATGATATTTTTCACCGTTTCATGAAACACCAGAAAAAGAATCGACTGATTTTTCAAATGGATGAAGAAACAATACGTACAGCAACGCCTCACCTCAGACAGGGTAGCATAAATACTCCATAAAGTGTAATTTATGACCGATTTTCTTTCTTTGAGAATGATAGAAAGACCTGTAACAAAGCATATTTAAATTACAAGCGAGATAGATAAGATAGGTTTAATCACCCATCTCCAACCGGTGGTCAGCTTCTGACGTGAATGAGTCAAGATAACATTGCATCGTAAATAGTGTTTACTAAGCACAAGGGATGTCGCTGTTAATCAGTTCACCCTTGTTGACAGATGTCGTAAAGAACGTCTGTCACCGCTTCAAGGGAGTCCAAGTGTTAGGACCTAGAACTTCGTAAGTTTCCGAGTGGTAGCGCCACCGTACGCGACGCTTGGAGATGAGTGTATTATTAGTATTATTTTTACGACTTTTTCATTCTACCATCGCTACTTCCACCCATTGATCAATTAGGCAAGTTCTGAATAATAAAATGCTAGTTCTACTTACTTTGTTTTGGAGAGTTGATTACTAGTTTTGTACAATTCAAATTGGGTAAAACTAATTCTGCTTATTTTTAACGCGCAATAAGGGGTTAAGGGAACGATTTCGTATTTGGAGAATATTCGTTGTCCAAAATTATTTTTACGCATTTTTTACGAAATTATCCAAATCTGAGTATTATGCGTACATAATTATATACGAAGCTTTTTCCCCACGATACCAACGGCGTCTGGCGTAGATTCATTACATCACAGATTACAAAAAATGTATTATTTATATCTCTGATATTTTAGAATACTTTGATCAAATTTTAATACCACACCCTCACAGCTCTTTACTTGTTATTAGCAACCTAACAGAATCAAACCAGACAAAAACATGTCAAGAATCTACCAGATCTAATCCGAAACAGCTGTGATAGTTTTTAGGTTATTCAATAAAGGTTTTTTATTTTTAATAATTTTCGAAACCCCATACAACATTTTCCATAACCCCTTTTAACGCTTTCGTATATTTGTGAGATGCTCTTTGTATTAGTTGTTATAAGTTCAGTCAACATATTGTACCTGTTCTAGGCTTCCTTGTGCCAAGGAATAATCTTCTATATCCTTAATATTACGTTTTCCTCCTTCTAAAATACTGAAAATCTTCGACCAAGGTATTTCAGTGCCTGTGATTCTGTAGGTTATCATTTCCGCGTGCTTTTCGCTGAGCTTGGCCGATGGCAAATTATCGTTCACATATTTTTGTATGGCATTAATGCTACTCTCATTTGCCTGTAAATTAGTCACTTAATTGTATAGAGATGATAGAGCGAAGAAAACCCCATCCAGCTCCGCTTTTACTCGCCTCGCTTATTAATGGAAAAAAGAAGACATCAGCGGAGTAATTGTAAAAATGGCGTCAATGAAGGATGACGCGATGGGATCAGTTAAGAAATAAAGATTTTAGAGCTGTGGATAATTGGAAATGCATTTGAAATATGTTACCAAAATCTCTTATAATAATATCTGAAAAGTACTTTCTGAGTTATAGATCGGAAGAATACAACTAAAACAATGGGCATAAATGTGGCAGAGATACTACGTTCAAAAAATTCAGTCAAGTAGATTGTTCCGATCCACTTATAGATTACTATCAAATTGAACATTTTGTTCAGTTACAAAAATTGGAGGTAGTGTTTGTAAAAAGGATACTCAGAAAAACCTTTTTATACGACCTAAAATTGAAAAACATGTGAAAATATGTATGACAACTTTTCGGAACTTTTGCACACACCAAAAAATTGACCCGCAAAATGATCAAAATTAAAACAAAACAAATTTGTAATATTTTTTGCTGATTTATTTCTTCCTTGCCTATGCACCGATTTAAATAAAAAATAGCATTCTACTTTCCTACATTTTATCTCTTCCCGAAGTTGATCGAAATTGCAGCAGCGGTTACTGATTTACGCAGTGATAAAAACGCGACTGACACTGATAAGTATTTTCACATAGTGTTTGCCGTATGAAACGTGCATACAACGTGTGATTTCAAATTCTAGAACTTTCGCAATCACAATTTGTACCCAATAGCGTGAGAAGTAAATTAAAGTTTAGGTGATCTTACATCTCGCTTGATCTTGATAGTGAAAGTACAGCCTTTGGCAAATTTGCTCTTGAGATGCTGGACAGAACCAAGACACTTGAAGCTGCCGTCCACCATTATAGCTAACCGCGTACAGACAAACTCACATTCCTCCAGGCTATGGGATGTCAAGATGATGCATTTTCCTGAATCGCGGATCTTACGGACTACCTCTCTAAAGTAGTACTTTGTTGCTGGATCCATCCCTGAGGAGAAATTATATGTTTTATGCCACTTTGATTTGCTGATCACTAACACTCGGATTAAATGGTAATTTTGCGGCAAAATATTGTTGCAAAACAAGGCATACAGATTTGTCCATAAATCAACATTTTAATTTGTATGATATTTGCAGGTTAAAGTTTCATATGAAAAAGCACCTCAGTCTGATTTTCAAAGCAGATATGTCAACCATCCCACTGAGGAAAGTGAACCAATCAAAGTATGTATAAGTTAGTCGAAGTCAAGCCTGCTCCAGCAAGTAAATCATGATCATCACAATGAAGGTCATGCAGAGGGTCACTGCTGCTATATATTTTCCTAACCTGTCAAAAACATTTTCGACCTTTTCTTTTTGGATCAACACAAAATTACATACCGCAGTACTACTATATCTTGATCCGCCAATGACATCTTGAAGAACGAGCCTTTGTAAGGTTTGCCGACAAATATTTTACAACTATTTTTCAATTGTCGCCATGGTTTATACCGCTATATTTTAATAAAGTTGTTATAAGCTTGAACTTTATGGAACTTGTTGCATAGTCTGAATGTGGCTATAGGATATTTTTCTAAGCCTTTCGCACGTTGAATTAAACTCTATTTCCTAAATCAAAATTGGCTGAAAAATAGTTTCACTTATTGCGAAAAACTCCCAGACATGTTTAAAATAAAATTTATGTTCAAATACACATTCATATTATGTAAAAATATTCCAATTCCAGGTGATGTAAACACTAGCCTAGCCAGAAACAAATACTTACCAGAAGTAGGTTCGTCAAAGTACAAGACCGGGGGATCCCCAACCATTGCCACAGCTGCACTCAATTTTCTCTTGTTCCCTCCACTCATCTTCTTTACTGGTTTATCTATATGCTCGCTAAAATCTAAATTCTCTGAAATAGACACCGCCAATTTTTTGGCATCCGAATACCGATATCCTTTGATCAGAGCAAACATTATCAATGTCTCTTTAGCTGTCATATCATCTATAAGAGCGTCGAATTGGGGACAATATCCAATACATCGGTTGACCTTGAATAGAAACAAGATGCACGTCAATATATGGTTCAAGGAAAAATTTCCAATTTATACCTTCAAGCTTACAAATTCGCACTGCTGCGGGATTCGAACCACGCATCCTCTACTTGCCGTGTACCAACTTAGCTACGAAGACACGTCTTTCAATAAATCTGAAACGCCAATGTTTGAACACTCTCGTGAAAACAATTTTTATTCGGAATTGCAAATTGCACGCTTTGTTCATATATAGACACAACTCCAGAGTTCCGGTCAATGAAAATATCTGTCCATGCTTTACAGATTAACATCTCTATCAAATCAGCTTACTATCAAATCAGCTTACTATCACTATGCAGACAACATG
Organism: Bruchidius siliquastri; assembly: GCA_949316355.1. Classification (NCBI taxonomy): domain Eukaryota; kingdom Metazoa; phylum Arthropoda; class Insecta; order Coleoptera; family Chrysomelidae; genus Bruchidius; species Bruchidius siliquastri. Next base: position 29,171,494 of record OX438534.1, on the reverse strand, counting down.
CATCGCATTTTTGCTTGCCTGTAAATTTTAAGCAAACATACAAATTCGTTTCATATCGATTGAGAGACGTGCTTATGTAGATTGGTAGTAGCGTCAGCCCTACAAGCGGAAGATGTGCGATTTCTGATTCCAATCCTGCTGAGTATATTAATTTGCCATTGAAATTTTACGATGACTTTCGATTCAAGTTTGCTGACAATGTTACTTTTAAAAGGTAGTGCTTTCAAGCAATGCTAGCTGGATTCCTGAAGAACTTCAGCATGCACTTTGTGTATAAACTTCACCTTACTCATTTGATACCGGAGACTATATCCTTGCACCCAGCCTTGACCATATGTCATCTGTACATCACCTGTCATCATCTTGAAAGTGCTAGTCTTTCCAGCGCCGTTCACCCCCAATAACCCGAAACACTCATTCTTCTTCACACCTTGACCCAAAAAGGAAAAGTTAAATCATTTCAGTGCGGAATGACAAGATGAACATATCCTGGGTGATGTTACGAGCGGTCTTCCGTAAATTAATCAGTTCACATTGTTAATTATTTAGATTATACATTGTTGGCTAAAAATAATCCGAGTAAACACAGAAAAAACTTTACTACGAGTCCATAAAACAGTCTTTATTAGTAAAATAGTAAAGTAGTACAGTAGTAAAATAATGAAAAAAGTATAATAGTAAAATAGTTGATATTCCGATTTCAGGCGATGAAGTCTTGAGGAGGTACGTCACGTTCTACGAACATGTGTTATTCTGATGATTTTGTATATTTTTATGCATTTTTTTAATTTTGATATATATTGAAGGTACTGAAGAATGACTAGACCACCTACCGGTCGGTTTTTAGAAGGCGGCAACTGAACTACCTACCTATTATTACTGATGTAACCTCACTCTTTAATTGTTCAGAGCGTGCGTTCAAACCGGTGCTCCGTGGAGAACGATCGAGACGACCACGGAGCTCAGCACCTTCATATTACTCGAACATTAGGCATTAGACTGCTCAACATTGCTACCATCTTATTGGTTTTTCCGATGGGCTTGCGGATATGGTCGGAGTAGATTAATTTGTAGTCCGGCCATACTCCGAGATATTTCACAGATGGTTTGGGAAAGATAGTGATATCATGGACTTGAGACTTGAGTCAATAATATCGCTTCAGTTTTGTCGGCGGCCAAAGACAAGGATTTACTCTGATGCCAGAAGTGTATTTCTTTTGCTTGCCAGTTGGTTTACACATAAGGTCTTCCTCATCCCTGGCTACGACCACGACCGCAAAATCATCAGCGTAAGCCACTGTCAAGAGGTTCTACAGTAAGCAAGCTATACTATAACTAACTGGAAGTCACTCCCTTCTAAAAACCGACCGGTCAGCTGTAGTCACTCGCTTTGCATGTTGACCCATAATCATCACAAATATGAATATGGCTTTACGTGAGCCTTTTTCAAATAACTTTAGTTTTGCTCAAGATGATTTTGCTTATGGCAACACCATTTTATTTATAATCTAATAATCATATCGTTATGGGCTGTCCAACAACATAGTGAAATACAACTGAAATACGATCAAAATTATTATCCTCTGGATTATTTGATTTCTACAATAACCTAGTCTTGCTCTCACTATTGCAGGTATACTTATGCATATATTTTTGAAAACTTGCTCGAGTTCTAAATTTTGCTCTTATAACTTCCTTATTATATGATATCTTCTTCTTCAAATGTTCGACGCTCTGCAATTAGTAGTTATCGAATTTTACTGCTTACCTAGACACAATCCATTAACGGCCATAGAACAGCAGTAGTATTTTGTCAGGTTTTTAATTGCTAGCTCATGGGACGTTTTCAGCTCTTTAGTACTCATGTTTGATATTCGTTGTCGCTCTCCTGCTACGTCACTGTCTTCGTTCTTCGGTACTTTTGGACGTAAACGAATTACGAAAGCCACCACCCAACTGATAGGGCTAAAGACGTGGTATTCAATGAGAAGCAGTAGTACAAAGAATCCCAAACCGGACATGAAGCTGTAGAAGATGTATTTGCCAATACCTCTTCCTCCCCATTTGTAGTAACTGTCATAATATTCTGCAAAGTTACAAGCAATATTGTACTATACAGTGGAAGCAATATATTTTCTCTCTAAAATCTCATCCAATCCAAATGGACCGAAGTCTCGTGCCAATAGGCGGGGAAGCATTGCAGTCGCAAAAAAATCGGTTTTGAAACATGTTTTTGCATGTTTGATGACATATATACATATCACTAAAAACCATGACAATAATTTCCGTTTATCTATCGTCTGTTCGGTTCTGGTCTATAGTCTAGCTATAGCTTCGTAGTTTTTCAATATTAGTGCAATGGCTGTGCAGTCGAATACAAAAAAATTAAAACACGTTCAACAGGACTTATCTGACATCGCTAATCGATATTTTTATTTACGATGCTTTGTGCCTCCATCACGTGATATCAATGAGAATTTTAGGGAAATACGACATCTGCCATATATACTTAGAATAGTATTGAATATTATTTTATGGACAAATACTCACCATGACACGACTCCTCCATAAAAAGAGCTACTGTACTATTCTCTTCACTCAAACCTAAAGATTTATACAATTCTACTTGGCTTTCGCACCACTTTTTATGCTGGTAGAAATCATTTATTGTCTCAAACCCATTTTGGAGACAGTAGTAGGGACTAGTTAGTAGCACTATAAACTCCCACTTGTTGAAGACTTCATCCGAGCTAAATGTCTTTACTAGCATGAAAAAGTATCCTGAGAAATAAGAAAAATAATTTCAAGAATAACAATGCATTTTTCCACAACAACGATTTACAAAAAATATTCTGTTCCCTCAGCTTTAAATTTACTTTTTACAAATAAATAAAAAAATATAATACCAGGCACGTGCTAGGGGAGGGTTCCAAGTCGTTCGTACTCCCTTCTCCCCACCAAAATTTTCCGGGAGGATGTTGTAAACATGATGGCCAATAAAATTCGATACCTACATGTAGTCATTTCTACTCTCACATATTTGACATGAATGTATCCATTTAGCAGGTTCACTTGCATAAAATAGTACCCAGGAAAACGGTTTCTATATTGATATAAATATTGGAACCCCAAATCAATTTTCTGGCTACGTGTATATATGTAGCTTTAATTTCTTCAATCCCCTGATTTGTGTAATTGCTCTGTCATGTACAGCAATAGCTATAATATAATCAAAATACAAAACTCTAAATTTGAAAAATGAATCTCGACGCACCATTAAGATGAATATTAAATAGCGGGACACCTCCCCCCCCCCCGAACAGTTGCTTGGCTACGTGCTTGTGAGGCTCCAATCATTTTCCAAATTTTGGCCTGGACAATTTACCATGGTGGATAGACGTGAAGGTATGGTTATAACCATATAATCATTTATTCTTGAACAAATGAACAAAATCGTCACAGCAAAAGTAAATCTTACATAAAATGATAAAATTGAAGACCGACATGAAAAGAAGCCAATACGTTGAGAGAACAATATACAAATGAAGACATAACTCACCGATGAGAATCGAATTGCAAGGCAGAAAACGCAGGGCAAACGGAAATTACCTACTTAGAAAACACACATGGAAAATGCAATGAATGCAGATGTTAGAAAATTCAAATATTCAACATGACTTCTAGGAGTTATATCAATTATATTGTGGTAAGGAACCTGAAGTTTATTATAACGATGCCATGCTAGTACATTTTTCTAATTTTTTATGTAGGTAAAAATTTGTACCTAAATTATTGTTTTTATGAAAACTCCAAAATGAACCATTACATAATCGGTGCCTAAGAAACTTAATATTCGTTTTTGAATAACTTTTATCAGATAAAAAATTCAAACTATGAGTGCTCTGCGATTTGAAAAGTAGGTTCTGCTGCTTGAAATGACGCTTGTTAACATTTTAAAAACGTACATTTAAGTTTCTTTGATAATGAATTGCCACTTTTGAAAGTGAAACTATTTTCGAAATTATAGCAGCATATCACTCACCTACTATAAATCTACAGCAAATTTCTCTCTGAAATTGAACAAAATATATTCATAGTTGCTAGTCAGAAAGCTCAGAAAGTAACGACAGATGAAAGACTTCGAACTTGACTTTGATAAAAGTAACGTCAAGTTGATTGAATTCTTATTGCTAACATATCTTTGGTACTAAATAACAAATTGACCGAAATTTATGCCCAGAACGCATTGTTAATTCTCACATCGCGTTCCAAGCAATATTTGGAAGCGCAGAACGCGTTATGCAAAATTCTAATGCCGTCAGAAATAAAGGATCATTTTTGCGTTTTGAGTAATACCATAGGTAATACAAATAGCTACAAAGCGGTAATCCAAACAGAGTACACAACTATTTTTCTCTATGATGTAGAGGTTTCACAAAGTAAGAGCATCTACCATCTATCTATACAACTAAATTCCAGGATGGTTTAAATAAACTCTTTATAGTCATCTAATAGATCAATACTAACTTTAAAAGGTGAATATGAAAAAATAATGAGTGAAGTTAAAGAAGCACATGAGTTGCGGAAGTTAGGTAGGGGTATCTGAGGCTAAATGGATACCAACGACCGAATATCGGACAAAATGAACAACTGGCAGCTAAACTACCTCTTAGGGAAATGAAATTGTTTATACATTGTGAATAGTTATTTGATATTGTGATATTGTTGTGTAGTGAAAATAAAAAACGTTCCTGTGGACAACGGTACAAGAAATGTAGCTCAAAGTATCATGGATAGCTAGCATGGCAAAATAAATAAAAATCATCTTGTAAAAAATAAAACTGAAACATTTGTTTAACTTTTTTTATTATAAGTTTCGCTTTGTGACTATTTGTATTATTAATGCGAAAATGAGCAAGTGTTTCAGACGTGAGTATCGAATTTTGGGTCTTTGTAATTTACCCAAAATGCATTCTGCGTATAAATTGCAATCAGTGGACAATTTCTGCAATTTCATATCAATCACATCAATCATTTCTGTGGCTTGAAAGCAAATAAATAAACAATCATCTATGTATAACAAGTACAAAAGATTACTGGGGTCTAAATGTATAGATTGTAGAACGTCCTTCAACAACACAACGTCAAAAATTGATTCCTTCACCTTCTAATTTTTCGCCCTTTTCAAAAAAGTTCAAGTTTGTGAATGTGTACGCTTCTATGCGGATAATATCTCAAGTAACGTAGTGAATCCCAGTTGAATTCGTGGTAATTAGCCAGATAAACTGTCCAGATTAAGTATTCAAACCATTTACAGAAATAAAACCAGACTGAAAATATTCAAAGATTGGATTAATAGTGCCGAAATCGAGCATTTTAATATAAGTATATAAGATAAATATGGAGATAAACATATTAATCTGGATTCGATTAGGATGTAGGTATTGCGACTATCTTTTGCTTTCTTTTTTTATAATTTCAAACACAATTTGAGTTAAATAAATGATCAGTTGGCTTTTAGCATTAAAAAACAAACCACCTGCTATTTTTATCCAAATACAACTATCTAAATAAATATATAGTATTTATCTCTATTTAAAATGTTTGCAATAAAATAGCGTCAAATTGGTTGACACTATATTTCACGTGATATGTCATCCGTTTATTGAAGATTTCAGAACTGTTCCTCTTGAAATTTTAAAAATTATGGAAATTTTGGATAAATCGAGATATTTATCACATTACATAATTCCAACAGTACAACAGTCCAAATATCCAATCCAAATCGGTATGTCCAACCTGATACCATTGCGTGGAAAATGCAGCGTTAACATATTTATTCATCTATTTCCACCTATATATTTATAGAGTCGCCTAATTTCAAAGTCCCCTAAATCCAATTTTCAAACAAATTATACTAATAGCGCCAGCTAATGGAGAAGAGAGTACAAATCAATGTACATTTGGATTGGAATAAAGACCCCCTAAATACTTAGGAGGTATTTTTCCATTCCTAGGAGCTGTCCGACGCAGTGTCCCCGTTAGGATTGCTATGTGTAGGTATATTGTACTCCAACTGTTTACAGCACCCATTCTAGCCCTATACTTATTCATCAGTTTTCCTGGTGGTACTGTACTGACCTCCATTGGTTCTAGCCCAGGCTTCCCAAAAAGCTATCTGGCTGATATAACGCATTACACACAAGTCCGGTAATCATGTCTCAGTATTCGTTGTGCTGAAGACTCACTTATTGCTTGATTTGCTTCCTACCGTGTTTTTACAGAATACCAAGGCTGATTTTCCTACAAGCTCTGTCTTGTCTCTTGACAATAATTCCCTGCCCTGGTACCCACTCCAGATTTAAGTTGTTGCGTTTCGCCAGTTTCACAGTCCTTGTTGACATTCCCAAGACAAAAGCAAACGTCACCTGGGACCTTCCAGTGACCTGTCAGCGGCAATCATTTTGTGTATGGCAGTATTATTGAAACTTGTTTTGAAATTGGATTTAGGGCGACTGATGTATGGGAATAAAACACACCGTAAATAAGAGAATAGATGAATACGAAGATGTATCCAGTAGCTGGAACTTTGAACATGTAGGCAAATACGTATACCATTGGAAGAAATGCACATCCATAACATGTAAACATCACCCACGCTCTACCTGTAAGGAAGAACACAGTTGCTAAGCTCAGTACTCAAAAGTTCCACACAAACCTCGTTCATTTACGATATTAGAGAACTCAATTTATTTACTATCTTTTTTCTGCAGATACAATTTACTTAATGTTTTTTTATCTCGTTGATCCTTAGTTTGATACACATACACCGGTATGCTGACGTGTAGGAATCTACATCACACTGGCCAGCAAGTTAAACGTTTTTTCAAGCTGTAACCTGTTTCACCTTAAGCTCTGACCTTCGGAATACGTTTGTAGGCCGTAAGTAGTAAGGTAAATTATAGACATCATTTTTTTTTGATGGACTGGTCAGGTGACATTCAAACATCTTAGGTTTGAGAAATGTGTGGGCCAATGAAATGGCAATAAGAGAAACCATAACAATAATGATATAATTTATATAGCTCACCACTCTTGTATAATATACTTTGATTACGGGGCAATGCAATAATATCTCGGTCTTAGCGGAACTGTCGGCATGTGTTGTTCGTAGTGACACCCAAAAGTGATATCCTTTTTTTGGTGCACATCTATGGCACAATGCACCAGTTATTACGAAAAAAAGAAAAATGTACCACTAAAATCGATTCAGCCGTGGTCAACTACTCAAATTAAACTTTAATTTTCCAAAAAACGGTACTGAGCATGAATTTGGGACTTTGCAGACTTGTTCCGCCATCACCTCATTTTCATAATAAGAAGCCTGATGCAAATCTGCGGAAAATCTGTTTCATGGAAGAACTACCTTGAACACTACTACATAATTAAGTAAAAATATATGAAAAAAACTGCTTAAAGAATAAGTAAAAATTAATCATCATTGTCTAAACATAATAATGACAATACAATTATCAAGCCTCACTTTGATTAAGTATACTGTTTATCAATACTATTCATGTGTAACAAAACTGTCTTTCAGAAAGTGCAGCTGCTACAGAACAAATGAACGAGATGTTTGCTGGAATTTAATAAATATACTAATGTAACAAAAATGCAACAGATATTATTCGAAAATTTATGGAGGACTACATTATATGAATCATACTCGTATTCATATACAAAATTGTTAATAATTCAATTATCTATTTGTTTCATAATTTACAATACCGATATAATATACATAACTACAATAGACGTCGTAACTATCATTTACATATAAAACCAATAAATATGTCAATCTAGGTAAATTTCAAAAAAGCACAAAGCTTGTTGGCAACGGTGCAGGTGGTATACATGGCATTTATTCGGTTTTTAGAATATTATTTTCTGGCCAGCTACGAATAAGAATTCCACATTATTTACATACCTAAGTCTTCTGCCGTTTGTAATCTATCCACTTGAAAGCCCAGCACACAGATCGTTAACAGAAGGCACATCAAAGTGTATATCACAAAATCAAATAAAAAATGCACCGACCAGAATATCAATACTCTGGTACCTGCTACGTACTGTAGATGTCTGGAATTACATGCTCTTTCTCTAATTACAAACAAACTAAAGCAGGAGGAGATGAAAAGTAAAGCAAACATATATATTCCTATAATTCCATCTGCCTCTGTTTGTCCAGCACGGCTATGTTTTTCCTGAAAAAGTATCACATTGATATTGAGTTTGCAAAGAATGAGCGTCCTTCCCGTTAATGTAACATGACAAGTAACACATGAAATAACAATGGCAACATATCTATTGTTCTTGGACCCAGAAAGGTGAGTCGCGCTCATAGCATTTATGTTTATCAACATGTTTTTAGTGGAATGTGGAATGAGTAGATCATGTACAAATATCAAAATTACGCCACAAATAATATATATATATATATATATATATATATATAAATATACATTCAGATTCTGCAGAACAATTATTGGTATACCTACATTAACAAGTTTATTAAAATTTTTGATTTAATAAAGGCTAGAATAGTTTCGAATGGTTTCATGTATCTCCAAAGACTCCTAAATAATGCATGATGGTAAGTCAGTTAACATTACAACGACACCATTGGCCCAGAGATCATCTGAATTTTAATACTGTTTTCATTGGCTAATATCAATGATAATAGTATCCTTTCAAGTGGAACTCAACGTTAATGTTAAAAATTAAAATTAGTAAAAAATATCCTAATTTCACACTTGTAGTTCATATTCTTACTAATATCGTAATACAATTCCTTGGTCTAATAGAATGGATATATTTTGAACTTCAACTTAACTTGCCCACAAGGAACAGAATATAATGAAATATTGGCTGCTTCAGGATAACTCACCAAATATTCATCAGAATACGGAAACGGTTCATTCGTGAATTGAAAACTGCAGTCATTGCAGTCTGAAATCTTCCGAAATACGGCGTTTTGAACATAACCCAATGCTAATGGCTGTGAGTGTATTAAATGGTTGTTGAACCAAGCACCGATGATAGAAGACCCGTTTCTGAACGACTTGAAGGAAGCACCAATTATGTAGCGTTTATGGAAAGTACTCGGCTTCTCCTTAGTCTAAATAAAAATGTGTAATGAGTATTGATAGTTTATTTCAGACATCAGAGATTTTGCAACCCTGTTGCAATGTTTGTGAATGTTATATTCAAACTAGTGTTACAAATTAAATCTTTGACCAAACTACTTCATGTTTCTGTTAGTACATAGTTCTTCCAAAGCAAAAAATTCTATTGCATTGGTTTTTATCACCTGCACTGTACTGCATCGATCCAAGACAATCCAGATTCAGACTGTCCAATTGACTGACAAAATGTAGTTTTTCTTGGTAGTTATTTTTTTTAAGTATGTCTCGAAGCTGTTTTGCCTTTCTGCCATAGACTTCTACCAGCATCATTGCTTTCATGACCTCTAAATCTCTTCTACCTATGGAAGGCACTTATGGGGATTTATATCTAGACCATAATATATTCGATTTCGAAACAGTGCCGCCAAAGCGCCGCTTGACGATGATTGGAATGTCGTCAGCGTATCTTATAGGCAATAAATTCTTTTTTTGGTTCTTTAGGGCGACCTCCCTTTTACATAACTACCTTGTCAATATCCAACGAGTGTCGTCCACAGTAATCAAGCCTCGACTCGTACGCCAACTTTTGCTCAGTAATATGTTCAAATTAAATAATTTTAATCTGAGCTATGGAGCTCTCACCAACAGTAGATATCTATAATCCAGAAGTTCAGAACGTTTCGGAAATTCACTGATACTACACAAAGCAATTTTAAGGTTACAAAGGTTCATATTCTAGATTCAGAACCTTTTATGTGATGTCCCATGAACAAATAAAGATCCTTCGGAATTGATTCTGAACTGTTTTTACGATTCCAAGAGTAGGCTGTAATTCTTGATAGTAAATCAGTTTGAACATTCATTTCAAAACTTACCTAACCAGCTTTGTGAGGTATCAAAGGATTTGTGATAGGAATATAATCGCTCATGAGGACGCGTGAAAAGCTGCAACGAAGCTTTCAAAGTTTGTGTCAATTTTTCTATGTGACTCACTTGTCATTGAAACTAAATTTGCAGTCAAATAGACATTTTTCGTCTTAAATAATCAATCCTTTCTTCATCCGAAACAAACACAGAAGTTAATACAGTATCCAAGTGTTATATTTGATACAGAGTAACTGTTTTAGATATACCCGTATGTTAAACTTTGATAATTTTGCGAATACATTTCCATTTTTTGAAAGATTCGCAAATCCTCTGAGAATGGTTTAAATAAAAATAAACGGAAACGCTAGAAGTCGTAAACATTTTTATTCGGCATCGACATTACCCATACTACGTATGCTGCAGTAGAGGGCAAAAAGTTCAACCATTGGATTGGTGCTACTCACATACAAGGTAAATTATTGTTTGAATTTATTGAAAACCCGCTTCAAAAGCAAGTCGCACAAAAAAGTAGAAAACATATTTTTTCATGTAGACTGTAGATGCTCTTACTTGGTGATGCTCTTCCATCATGCATATAAAAAGATTGTATAATCAACACATAGTTTCACAAATAAAACTCTTTTTCTTTCAGTGACGCGTACCGATTTATTTTTAAATCATCGTCGCACTGTCAGATTTGACTGCCAACAAGTTTCTTAGTGAGCCAGTAATCTGGGTAGAATATTATGTAGTTTGTAGATGCTCTTACTTGGTGAAACTCTTCCATCATGTAGATAAAAAGTTGTGTAGTTATCACACAGTTTCACAAAAAAAAAATCGAAACGCGTCACTAAAAGAAAGTTTTATTTGTGAAACTGTGTGATAACTTCAAAATCACTTTGTATGGATGCGTTACACTGTCAAATCTGACAGTCCGACTATGATTTAAATACAAATCGAAACTGAAAATGAGAGTTTTATTTACGAAACTTTGTGTTCAAATACACATTTATTATCTGAATATAAAGCGCGTTTAAAAAGGAGATAGAGGCATCTGAAAATTACAGATTACGTTCGTTTCGAGTTACTTCCATATTTCTACGGAACATACTCCTCTTTATCACAGATAGTGCGACAGGTATCAAATAGAAATTCCTAACCTAACAGTAATTAAAATGAATGTGTCAAAAAAAATAAACAGTATTCCTTAATAATCAAAGATCAAGTCACGGCGCTTCTTACCATCCATAGTGATTCTTCAGTTATGTTTCCATCTTGAACTATATGTTTCTCATCGTGGATCCAGTTTTTATAACTATCGTAATAGCCTACCGAGTCTCCGAGGTTCTCTACTAGAGTGACAGGGTCATTGTATTTGCTTAAACTCAGCACCAATGGCGGCGGCTGAAATGCAGTCCCTTGACGGATTCCAGATAATGCAATAATTGCCAAAAATAGCGGGGCCATAAGAAAATGAATCGCCCACTGAATTCGAGAACGTTGGAACGACTTCCATTTTTTCAGACACATTGCAATAAACTGGTTGCCTAGCAGACATATGCCTGAGGCGTTGATCGGCTTCGTGTCACCTGTAACATTTGAGATTATTCTTTAAGGTTTATCCATCTTACTTGTCCTTGGTCCTGTTAATTACAATCATCTATGCTAACTGAATGAACATTTCTTCTAACATTTAGGCTGCTTAGTTAGAGTTTCGTAGTACAAAATGATAAGCATTATACAAATCAACATTTAGAAACTCGAAAAAGATTGGCCTACTTCGCATTCGAACCCACACCTTCTGACTGCCGGTAAACGCTCTACCTGTATGCTAAGTATCCGATCCAAAAGGTCGATGAGGAGCACTCCCCAGAAAGCCATTTTTCTTCGAATTTCAAACTGCGCGCGTTGTTCGTATTCCGAGGTACAGCAGAGCCAGTGCTTGTATCGGTATATTGGTAAAGATCTCCAACGGTGGTTACTGACACCATACCCCTGCATCGACAATTCGAAAGAATGACTTTCTTGAGCAGTGCAAATAATTTTTTGAGAAAAAAGTTAATAACTCTTTGACAACTGTTGTATGGGGAGGACATATACCGCGACCAACAGGACATATAAATTGAATTCGATGCGAGTTACGGGGAAGAAATGCACCGTTGGGGGATGGAAAATAGTTTCTCATGATTTCCATCGGAACTAGACCCCCTTATCGAAAAAAAGGTAAATGTAAAGGTTGTTAATAATGAAATGGTCTATTAATGAACAATTTCTTAGATAACCTAAAATTTTCTAAGATAAATCAAGAACCGTTTTTTCATTCTTTATTCGTATACCTCACACAAAAATATATTATTTTTACGAAATATGGTGTTATGTCGCCCCCGCGCTGTAGTTGTTTTAAAACCTTTTAGAATTAGCGAGTTTAATTATCATAAGTTGTGAGTTGAGTTCGAATCATGCAGTAGGCCAAGTTTTGTCCATGTTTATAAATGCCACTTTGTATATTAGCTTACAACTTGAGTATTTGCAAGCAAAGCATTGTCATGCCCAACATCACATTTTTTTAAATAAATTATTCCGTCTTGTTCTTGTCCCCATCTTTATAATTCAACCAAAACAAAAGGATGTGGTCATTAAAGAATGAAATTCTCTTCGAAAATATGATGTCCCACAAACATATTACATCTGGCATCACTGTATGTCATCTCTAAAGCCTGCCTGCCATCAAATGCCTCTCGATGCGTCTTCGGCGTTAGGAATCGACATGCATCTCGAACATATGTTAATCTGTTCTGTCTGAAGACGAATTTCATCTGTTTGAAAAGTACCCTACTCTACCCCCACTACCCTCCCAAAAACAGTTAAAGTCACCAAGTGACCATTGAACAGATTTTCGAAAACTAAATATCTTTGTCCTTGTCACAGCAGTAAATTATTACCAAAGTGTCATCAAATCGGAAGAGTACTCTCCGTGTTATGGAGGGCCATGGATTACCGGACGGATTGCAGATCGACAAACAAACAGACCGACGAAAACCAGTGACAGTAACAAAAAAGCACAATATCTCGGATTTTGAATTTGATGCGTTTTCAATACTTCTCCACCAACTGACGTTGGAAGTGAAATTAAAGGACTGATAATGTGCATCAAAAAATTAAATATATTGATATGATATGACAAGAAACCTGTGAAACGTGTGAAAATGAACTTTATTATAACTCACCAACTGTGAAGGACATCGTTTGGCGTTTATTTGAATCCTGAGCTCTACTAGTTCCAGCTCTACAACAAGAAATAATTGTACGTTAACGCAAAAATACTCAAAATGTATGGTTAGCTACTTATTGCGAGAAAATGTAATTTTTAATATACATATATACCATTTAACTTGACAGCCGTATTGCGCTAAAATGGTGAAGTTCTTGGATGTAGTGGGAGAAAGTTAATGATAACTTTTATTTTCACACATTGACAGCGTTTTCAAGGTTTGTGTCAATGTCATCGATGTTTTTTAATGGGAACTTATCTTTTTTATTGAAGAATACTTATCTACGAGAAAAAACAAATTAAAACAAATACCTTTTGTTCAGAAAACTTTTTAATCCGATTGCAATTTAAGTAGATAAACAAAAAACATTTTGCAAATAAAAAGATGTATAATTAAAACGAAGTTCCACAAATATAGCTCTTTTTCTTTCAGTTTCGCGTTCACTGAAATAGGTCCCTTATACATGTAAAAATATTCAAATTGCAGACTGTGGAAATTAAACTCGGTTACACTGATACAGACCAGGTTAATGAAAGCATGTTAAAAAGAGAACATACATACTTCATAAAAACTTCTTCCATCGTGGATAAGGATATACCATAACTTTGTACTCCAATGTTGGTTGATTGACTCTCCAGCTGCTTCAGCATCGCTTCAAAAGAAGACACTCGATTTTCAGGTAACGAATAAGTAACCTCAGATTCACTGTTGGAAGTCATCTATAAAACAAGAATGAGCAATTAATATAAGGAAGATCAACGAACATTGACTAGGTATGGGAGGCTGACATGACGGGGTTTATACAGGGTGTCCCGATTTTTATTTGTAATACTTTTAAATGGAAGTGGGAAGTACCCAGTTAATATAATTGACTTCATTCGTCTAGTATCGATTGCTGGCAATGGGTTGATACATAAAAATCAGATATGTTTAGCTTTTATCACAGTTTTCAATTGTAACCTATTATCAATATTTCACAAACATCCAATTAGTAGTTCACGAGCTATAACAGAGACGCCAAACATCACTGTTCATGGTACTTGGTATGTAAATATTCCGTATAACCAGTTTGAAAAATATGTTTTACCAAATTGTAACTTTCGTGCCGCACAAGACTTAAAAAGCTACCACGCTACCTCTACTTCAGGAACGAAAGATTTCAACAGCGCCGTGATTTTGGGGACATCGCACCTTGGTCCTTTGTCAATGATCAATATGTATCCCGACCCATACTTTTTCTTAAGAAAAAAACTGGATCCACAACACTTTAACTCTCCTTCTGCCATAATCGCTATGCGATCTCCCAACACATCGGCTTCATCCATGTAGTGGGTCGTCAACAGTATCGTCTTATCTAAAAAAATTAAAAGATGATTGAAATTTTCATTCTTCTTTGGAATTTGTGTATATAATTTTTTATGGCCACGACGTTTCAATTTATTCACTATCAATTCGAAGAAACTTTTGTCGATATCAGTGTGGTTTCCTGGATATGGAATATAAGGCCACCGGGTGTCTGCCTCCAAATAGCGATATAGCAGGAAATAACGCCTATATGCGGGCAGTGCTGGACATGGTCATGTTAGACCCTGTACGGTAAAAGAAAAATGGCTCCTTCATTAGCTGACCGAAGGTACCCCAACGAGTGGATGTCCGCAAGTCAGCTGCCCTTCCCCCCATCTCTGGTGCCTGTTCATAGATGGCCTCCTGGAGAAGTTCAGCGCTGCTGGGCTTTCTTTACAAGTCTACATGGACAACTGGCTGGTGCAACCTCCCCGTGCCCTCACTCAGGGTGGCAAGGGCAAACGATAAGATAAGATTCGATAGAAGATTCTTAACAACTCTTTCCACTGTGGGCGGGATGGATAGTAAGATTTCCGCCCCACAGTATGATATGCTATACCGACGGATGGTTTCCAATGGTGCAGGAATGTGCTTGCAAGGTAGAGTCGTAGAGGCAAGCCTAGCGCTGGGAACCCATACGTCAGCATTTCAGGCGGATATATTTGCCATCCTAATGGTCGCATATTCAGCAGAAGTCCAACAGTGCACGGATCATGACATCAATACCCAGGCCCCAACAAACGTAGGGAGCGATGGCTAATGAACAGGAGGAGGGATTAACTCCACTTGTTGTTCGGAATCCTCACAGGTCACTGCAGATTGGACAGGCACCTGTCACTCATAGAAGTGGTCAAAGTCTCAATCTGTCAGAAGTGCTGGAAGAAGGAAGATACTTCGTTCTACTTCCAGGGAAAATGTGCCGTATACAGCGGCTTAGGCCTGAGGTGTTCGGCACAGCAGAGATTCGAGAGGGTAAAGAGCTACTCAGCGGAATGGTCGGACATCATGACCTTCATTAAAAGGTCATAATGTCATGAAGGTGCTGAATTCTAAATGATTCGTATTAATGATATTACATTCCAATCTATTTAAAGTTCATGAAAGTCCTGTAATTTATATTATTACCTGTTTTATTTTTTAGTATCAAATCCCATAGATTCCTTCTAGCACTTGGATCCATTCCAGATGTTGGTTCATCCAACATTACAACGTTTGACTTTCCACATAGCGCAATGCAGACGCAAAGTTTTCTTTTCATGCCCCCTGAAAGCTTTGATGCTCGCTCATGTTTCTATCATTGAGAAATGAATAAAGTCAACATGCACCCATCCAAATATATAATAATGTCTATCAATCTTGTATAGATAAAATCGAAATTCCTGGCCAGGGGGGCCGAATATCTGAGGAAGTAAAAACAGAGAAAGGGAGGCAAAAGTCGAGGAAAACAGTGTGGAATATGAATAAATGATTTCACAATGCCCTCCATTTCCGAAAACTTTGAAAAACTGGACCATCCTTTAAAAGTCCGGGCCCGAAGAATTTTCTCTGACCCCTATCTTGGCATGACTGATGTTTATTATTTTACATACCTTATCACCGAGTTCCATCGCCTTCAGGAAATATTTCAATTCATCTTTGATTTCTGCTTCTCGCATCCCTTTCATTTTGCTATAAAAATATAGATGCTCGTACACAGTCAAGCCGTCATAAAGTATATTATGTTGTGGACAAATCCCCATATTATGTCTTACTAATCTTATGTCACTGCGTATGTCATAGCCGTTGATAATTGCTGTACCACTTGTTGGAGTAATCATGCCTAAAAACATAATGAACCTTGGATTGATAACTCCATGCTTCATGAAGACTGCTCGAGGATAAATGTCAATTCACATTGAGCTTGAAACGCTGTGGTTTGTAACCATCGGGGAACAAAGGCCCCGGTAGCTTATTCCACAATGCCGAGGTTCTCCAAAATAACGACTTTTGGAAGAGGCTTGTTCGATGCATTGTAAGCTCAACCTGGTGACAATATGCGCTCCTCTAGTATTTGCTGTACTGGTTGATTTTAATATAACAAATGCCCCACTTGACACGCCTCTGAAAGATTAAGTACCGCCCACTAGCAAACAAACGAGTGGCATCAGCCAAGGCTTTTTGGATGTCATAAGGTGTTTCCAGAACCAAATTCTCTCGAAGAAATCTCATGACATTAATATAATGCAATATCTTACAAATTAACAATATGTTGACACCAAAAATATAACAATAACTATGTAATCGTATAGTATGCAAAGTGTTTTTATCAATTTTTCACATACATATTTAAAATGACAGAGTATGAATATATTTAATGCGAAACATCTGGCAATAAATTCAGAGAAAAATATTACCAAATTAATAAAATTGTAACTACTGGAACATAATGACAGACATATTTATAGAGTATGTATTTCATAAGTAGCTAAGATACTTTTATAAAATAAATACTACACTTTTCATAAGTATCTAAAAAAAATATAATTTTTGTTAGAATAAAAAAGTAACCAATGTTAACTGTCCAATAAACAAAAACAATTATCTTTGATGATTTCTCAAGATTCTCCTATTTCTACTTTTCTCCAGCTGAGTCAAATCAGATTTTTATGGTGTATTTTCCGAACTGTAAATAGATTTGTATCATTTTTTATTTGTACTATTATATATTTATATACTTGTACTATTGCAACTACCTGAAAGCATAGATATTGTCGTCGTCTTTCCAGCACCATTATGTCCTAAGAGTGCAGTAATTTGATTTTCATACATGTTCAAAGTCAAATCATTCACAGCTGTGACTGATCCAAATGTTTTTTTCAGACTCTTTATCTGCACACCCACTTTTAAGTCTTTTGGTTCGGGTTCGAATAAATCACCTTTTATTGGCTTGGTAGGCTGAACATCATCACGCTCTGTAATTAAGATCAATCAATCATGTCTGAATCTGACGGTTGTAAATTACAATTTTTTTGACATTTTATATTACTAATGGGAAAAATAAAATGCACAGAAAACGCCAAACGGAAAATAAAACAAATGAATTTCGTAAAATTTGTAGGAAAAAGTCAAACAGCATTATATGAAGTTGTTAAAATCCTGAATAAGGTAAAATTATGAAAATTGTAGGTTTAAATTTAAAAAATATTACTTTTCATCTTTTTTCTGTCCAATCTTTTTGATTTTTTAATTACTCGTATTAATTTATTACTGAAATATGAACATATTCTACTGCTGTATGTGTTGATGATTCTGATTTAGTTTATATGTGTAGCAGTGAGAGATTCACAATGTCTGAAAGCAGCAGTTCTGATGAAGAAGTGATAGTGGTGGCTCCATTATTCATTTCTCCTGCAATTTACTCCCATATATTGTCCTTCTGTTGTTGACTATGGTAGGCATTGTGACTCAAATCATGAATTGTGGCAAGTGGCCGCGAAGTTGCGGGATTCTTCAGTCCAGGCGGAGCTCTTTAATAAGGCAATAGAATCACTGAAATCTATCGACGGATGCGGAATCCCATTATCCACTGGGGGAGGAGAGGATGCATTACAAATCCTCAGATGAATATCCATTACTGAAAAGTAGAAGATCATCCAAAAAGAGACGCCAGATATCAACACGTCCCGAGATAAATGCCACTGAGTCAAGGATAAGCCGTATGGAGGGACTGATAGAGAATCTCTTCAACTTAGTATCCGGTGAACAATGCCAGCCTCACAATCAGTAACAGCAGGGTGGGTCCGAACAGCCTTGACCTCAGCGAGGATTGATGGATCAGCAAGCAATACTCGCTTGACCGTAGCAACGTCTCATTATAATAATAATCCTCCCCGGGCTACCAATAATAACGATAACAGTATCACTTTAAATAATTTTATGCTTATATAGAGGCAGGTCAGAGACCAAAGGCCTAGAAGTCGATTTTTTTTATTTTATGTTATTTTATTCAGATGTTTAGAAGGATGAGATTTTATTTGTGTTCCAATTGTTGTTGATTCTATGAGCTGAAACACGTATGGAGAAGCAAATATGGATTCAATTTACTCTTATCCTAATAAATATAAGCGCCGGCAGATTGTGAACACCTCTCAATAGTAGAAAATTGATATTTCGGGCCTTGTCGTAGGACTGACCTGGGCAATGCCATGCCGGCTCAACAGTACTGAAAGGGCGAGCACGGAACGGCTGCCTCTAGCTGGTGCGGAGGATGGGGATGAAAGCATGAGCATGAGAAGAGGGGAGATAGGGAAGGTGAGGGTACGAAGGGAGGCACACACACTGACACCTAACTGTAAATAGGAGAGGTAATCTCAAGGGTCAGGCCTATGACAAGACCCAAAATATCAATTTTTTACCCTACGGGGGGAAAAACGTTCTATTTTCCGAACATAAGCAATTTTGATGACAAAGCTGAGTACTTTTTCTAATGTATATGCAGCTAAGAAAACAATATTTGCCCTGTTCTATATTGCTAAAAGATCAATATTTCCTTCTTATCCGCATCCCGAGCTGCCCCACTTTGAATATTTTGAGTGGATCCGCCACATTTCATGATTTACTTTACATACTTGACATTGTTTGCTGAAAATTCCAGTTTACTCATTTTGATATAACTTTTGCCTTACCTGTATTTTTGTTTCGCCGCCAATAACTTTTTTTACAAAAGAAATTCCATGGATATCGTACTCCAAACTCTTGTGGCCCCACAGCTTCGATATATATCGCAATGAGAAGATATAAAACAATATCCAAAATCAACATCAATATGACTATTCCCAGTGAAATATTAAGATCATTAGACATAGGTGTGAATAGGTTTTCCCATTGGGAACCTGTAGGATATTAAAATTAAGATATTTAAAGTACATATATTTCATTTGCTACCACTGTACCACATCACCACTAAATCAAGTAAAAATGTTATAAAATACAATATTTCAAGATGTATTATGTCCTAAAAAATGCACACTTCATAATACTCTCACTTATCGTCGAAGCAGATATTAAATTCAGATAATTCAATTCACAAAACTCAAATCACTATCAAACAAGCCAAAGCGTTCTGCTATTGTGATCAGCTGTGATGTTCTGATGGCTGATGCAAAGTATATTATCTTGAAATAGGAACTTGAGTATAGTGTGAGGATGGTGCGAGATAGAGAAAGGGTGAAAGGGTGAGAGAGGCGCATAGTAGGGAATACATGCTTCATTGTATCTGCACGCGCTAAACTTTATTGAAGAATTTTTTTCATTAGTATTTATCGTTGCTGCACCAGTATCATATAGTATCACATATTCAGATATTATATATAACTTATTCCGAAGTGGTATTACTACTATAACTCATTAGGTTTACGACTTAAGCATTCAGCTTTCAAAAGTTGAACGAAACTGGTAATTCTATCCGCGTTTTGGTTACTAAACTACGTAATACTTACCTTCGCCCATTTTTTCGAACGCCAAAATTACATCAAAACCAATCGACATCGCTACATTTGAGCAAAGGCATGCCGCCAATTGAACAGATGCACTTTGTTTATCCATAAAAAAGCTGATCACGATGGGCGCAAACCATACAAATAATCCTGCTATGACGGCTTTGGTTGCTACAAACAAAAATGTATAAGTGTATGCTCTCCACCATGCATCAGACCTGCTATAGACATGCGTGTTTCGTCTTTAGCCTAGACTCGTCAATATAGCCTGGCGGTCTAAGTGTAGAGAGCTATGGGATGTTACATATATACGTAACCCAGTCAAGGATGTGATAGCAATATCGACTCATCTCCAACTGTCGACCTCTATGAGGACGCCCATGCCAACTTACGAAGTCAAAGGTCCTAACACCTGGACTGCCTTGAGGCAAATATTTCAACAAGCAGAAACTCAGGTCGCAACTTCTAGACTGGGCCATGATCTGACAAACCGATTATCCACCTCGCTTGCCTTTCTATTGTCAAAGAAGGAAACATAGTTATCAATGCTTGATGAGCTATGATCTTATATGAATGGAATTTGTCATCATGAAGTTTTTGATATCTACAAAATGAGAATGCGACATAAGTGACTGCGCGTTTATATGGACAACATGAAGATTTGTCGTTGGTGCGTTATAATAATAATAATAATAATAATAATAGCATTTATTGTCCAACAGTACATCAACCATTTACAGGACAATCTAATTATAAGAAAGATAAAGTATATATATAAGTGATATAATATGATAAACAAGAAAAATTTTGCTATATAATTAAAAAAAAAGAAGTTGTAAAGAAGTATAGTTGCTGACGTAATATATAACTAGGAACTACATACTACCTAAATATTGATTTGCCACATCCAAAATTTGGCTCAAACTATCCCTATATATATCACAATGATTACATATTTCATTGAAATTGCTACATATAAAAAAAAACGGAGACTTAGTAAATAAATTGGTACGAGCTCTATCACAATAAAATGTCTTCAAATTCCGAGTTCTCGCAGGAGGAACGTAGAAATTCAATTGAGCCAAGATATCGATAGCATCTATCTTATTATGGAGTAATTTATACAAAAACGTAATGGAAGCGCAACTCCTTCTTGTATCTAGAGACTGCATATGGAATTTAGATAACAAGTGAGCATATGGAATTCCCTGCGCAGGATAGAAGCCGTCAACTTTGAATGATAAGAATTTGAGAAACTTTCTTTGAATGCGTTCAATCGAATCTTTGTAGCATCTATAAATTGGGTTCCATATTATACAGGCGTATTCTAATTTAGATCTGATGTATGATGAGTACAAGGTTAAGAGTGTATCAGTTCGATTGAAACTCCTACAGTTCCTAATAATATATCCATAAGCTCGAGATGCTTCATTAATCTTCTGGGTGATATGATGAGAAAAAGTGAGCTTAGTATCATAAACAACTCCCAAATCTTTTATGGACTCACATCGAGCTAAGACGGTGTCACCAATTTGATAGTCATGCAATAAGACTGTCTTTTTTCTAGTGAAACTAAGAATTTTACACTTAGAGGGGTTTAAAAATAGTTTATTTACTCTGCACCAGTTTTCGATTGAATTGATATCTCGCTGAAGTGCCATACAGTCCTCACGAGAACACACATTAGCGAAAACTTTTAAATCATCAGCAAAAAGAAGACTGTCACCAGTTATCGACTCTGTAATATCATCTATAAACAAAATAAAAAGTAATGGCCCAAGATTCGAGCCTTGCGGCACTCCTGATCTAGCCATATACTCAAAAGACTTATATCCATTGAATGTAACATACTGCTTCCTTTGAGATAGGTAACTCTCAATAAAAGCTAAGGCTGATGAGTGAAAAGCGTTATAAGCCATAATCAATTTAACGTATTTTCTGCTGGAGCTTGTTCCGCAGAGGAGGACATGTTGGAACCCTGCTACTGTACAAATACAAATGGTGTGGCACCCTGGTCAAGTCTACTGATACTATTTTACACATAAAACGAACCGACAAATTCGAAGGACAAAATTTGATTAAGCCGGATTGTTTTCATACGTTCATACCGGCGTGGGTCTCTTACAACGAGATTTGCTTTAGTGTGAAAGAATATATATTAAATGAAGTAAAATTGAAATGGAAAGATAATTATGTGGATATTATTTTTCGTCCCGAACAATTTCCGGATAGAGGAGGCCAATTTTAGCTAGCCTTTAAATCGGCTAGTGAGTAAATCCAGCACTTAAAAGAAACTGACTTTATTTTTCATTTTGACGTAATGTGGTCGAGCCCGTCGATAGAAGGGGCAGGAGGTGTGCATTTGAAGGTGGCCCGGAAATGATGTCCTATATCAGTTTTTTCAACTTCTCAATGATACATGCTATTCAAATCTTTAGGGAGCTTTCTTTTTTCTGCTCTGTAGCTTTTAAGAAGGCCCGGATTTTCTCTCGACCGACCGGAATGTAGTATAAAAAACATAGGTACCTACCTTTGTCAAAGAATGCAGCAAATATGAATGCGGACGTAATGACTGATACGCCCCATGCCAAAAGGAAAAAAAATATCAGCGATCCGCTCGATGAAGGGAGGACGGCTCTACCTAATAATGGCGTCCCAATGGGCAGCACGTATATGATTTCCATTATAAGAAAACAGATGAAGCACTGTATGAACCACGATGTCCAATATAACATTTTGGATAAACCCATTATTCTCATGAATTCCTGGAAAAAAAAGCTTCGTCTCATATTTCAGTATTTTGTTATACTTCGCATCTTCAAATCTTTTGATTAAAATGAAATCCCAAAATTTTTGTTTTTTTAATTCCCATAATTTCCAATACTTCCAAAGGTCAAAAGCTTACTTCAAGTAGATCGACAGTTCAAATATCGTATCAAAATTATCATCTTGATACCACTGCACGTTAAATATAGAGTCAACGCGATACTCAAGACATTTAACATCACTCTCGTAGATCTGGTCAATCCCTTCAGAAAAGTTTTGTACGTCTTAAAACGCCGTACATGTAGAAAAATCAAATTGTGTAAACTTGTTAATTTCGTAAAAAGCTATTGAATAGATTAGCCTTTTTTAATGCAATTGTGTAAACAATTATTTGAATCTAACATGTACAAAGGATTAGCGGGCTCAAAAGCTTATAGATATAAATTGTCTTTTTACTGAACTTGGAGAATAACTAATTTATAAAAGGGAGACTGTTCGCCATCTATTTGCTCACCTTCAGTTGCTTTTCTTTCTCGAAAACCATAGCCTTCATACTATTGATGAAAAACGGGGAAAACGCTATAAGGGTGCAACCTACTATAAAATTTTTCATAATATCATCAACTCCATCATTATTCCACCACTCAGCATGTGGGAATTGCCGCATATACATCTGAGGAAACTTTTTTGCTTCTGCCCACTTTACAATTTTTGAACTACTGTCATTCACATTATCTGCTGGCAATTCTACACTGCCATCTCTAACTAAGATGAAAGCGAATACCAATATCTGCTGCAAATGAAGAAAGCCCTCCAAATAGTAGCCTGAAATTAAATGATTGCCTTTACTGTGAAGTCAAGATATATTTTCTATTCTATAGATAATTACTCTCACACGCAGAAAGCTTATGCCAGAAAATAAATGTCTATTGACATTCACGTTGGAATGGTATAAATTATACAACGTGGGTGGACAAGGGTGAATTGAGTCACAGCGATATCCCTTGTCCTTCGCAAACAAAATTTACGATGCTCTCTCTCTCTCTCTTCGCTCTACATGTGGCTTGCTGTATGTTTCTTTTGCCTAGATTCGTCAGTATAACTCGGCAGTGTTAAACGGTCATTTCACTTAACAAATGACAAAACATAGCTATGAGGAACGATTCGATAGACAATTAAATTTTACATCTGTTGTTGACATAAAATACAGGGCATCCCATTTAAATTGAACAAGTTATTACCGTTTAAAGATAGTGATTATTTAATCATAATTTTTAGACACTCTGTATAAGTTGGTAAAAATTTCACAAGTGCGAAATAAAACTTGGTAGAATTGAGCATCAATTTGTTAAAAAAAAAGAAATCACCAGCTGAGAAATTAGGCATTGAAATAGATACTATATTTTCGCAAAATTAACGATATTTCAAAAACCATAAGGCTGAGGTGCATTAAACCATAATTAAACTTACCTTAAGTTTGATCGTACTAACCAAACATGAAATAATATACAGGGTGTTCTATTTAAATAAATACAACTTTGATACGTTTCGTGTTTTGGGGACACCCTGTATAACATGAAAATATTTTTAAAATGTAGCTTTAATGGGTCCCTATCCATCCAACATTTTTGTTTTTAATCAGATACTTTAGTCATATTGCTTCGTGTCAAATAACGTGAATAACCCGGTATATATATTCATGTTGAAATTCATCGATGAATAAATTGTAAAAAATTGAATACACATACTTGGGTCACCCCCTATAGACGAGTATTGATTTCTGGGGCCACCAGAAACAGCAGCTTCGGTTAAGCGTTCTGTATTCCATACTTCAAAATCAACTTTTCTTCCAGATGAGGTTTTATTTGATATTCGATTTCTCAATTCTGCTGGAAATCTAAAGTAACCACAATACGAGCTTGTGAGAGATTGGACATCTACATTAAAAAAAGGTATCAAATAGGTTGAACGCTGTACTTCACACAAAATGCTGTCAGTCTAGAATTTAAAAAAATCGCTTCCAATCTTTGCAAAACTCACTTCGAATAAACTAATTTTCAATGAACTGATACCACTGCACGTGAAATATGAACAGAAGCTACTTGACATCATCATATCATCAATCGGAAGGTCTTTTTCGACTTCATGTCAAAATTAGCCACAACCTTAATTTTTGCTCGGACCAACCTTTATGATTCAATTGACAATATCTGTTAGCTTAGACGGCAAGGAGTTTTGAATGATTTTTTCATCCATATGCGTGCTGGTTTTCGGAATAGCTTCATTTTGAGGTGTAGGTGAAGTTTGCATACAAGTTGATGATGCCCTTGATTTCATAAATGAAAATTAGTCAATAAAATAGTATTTTTTTCTCTATTTCCTTCAATATCTCCGTACCTGTTAACATTAGTATGGAAAATATGTTTCAAAAAAATTGTCCATCATAAATTTCTCTAGAAAATGAGTACTGATCGAGGTCGCTAGGTGCAATTGTTAACCTGTGAATAGTCTGGTTTATGAACAGCTCCTCATAACAACAACTAAATGAGATTTAATGTAACTTCGAAAACTTATGCTGTAGCTATGTATTACTGTTTCATTATAATTTTCGCTGGCCGCTTATCGAAACCCCATGCATATGAATCAATCTTCACTGACATTTCTCCTTTGCAAACATTTATTTTGAAAATATAACGACATAGATATTTATGCAGATACAATTATTGTGTATTTAATACACAGTTTCACAAATGTAACTTTTTCTTTCACTGACGCGTTTCGATTTATGTATATTCAAATAATCGTCGGATTGTCAGATGATTTAAATATAAATCGAAACGCGTTACTGAAAGAAAAAGAGTTTTATTTTTGAAACTTTGCGTTAAGTACACAATTAATCCTATGATAGAAGTGTTTCACCAAGTAAGAGTATTTACAATCCACATGATAAATATTTATGATTAATTCCAGAGGACCAGTTTTGCTTTCAACAAGACCTTAGCATGAACTATTATAAAAGGCTAGAATACAGATTATACATTCGCATTGCTGATAAATCAAAAAAATGAGATAATGTACCGTGACACAATCCAGGGAAACAGTCATAAACAGACGAAACGCTAGTAAAGATTCATTCATTCCCCTGAAAGTAGAATTTAAGGTATTCTCAAGTATTAAGGACCACTAAGTGACGACTATGAATACAACCCTAAGCCCTACTAGTCTAGTCCAGTTAATAATGTAATTGTTACCTTATAGAAACTTTGATGTTTTTTATATCTTTTAAATTTGCGAGTTTTCTGTAACTGTCGTCAAATTGGAAACCAGCCATGGTTGTGTTAGCAGCATAAACTTTAAAAAAACCTGCCATTTCAGAATCGTTGATTGGTTTTACTTCATACCCGAATACCTTGAATATGTTCATCACTTTTGCTAGTTGTTGATTCTCTGGTGAGTATAGTAAACTAGAAAAGAGAGAAGTAAGTAGAAAGAGCAGAAAAAGAGAAGAAGTTCTTCGGTTGCAGAGATCACCTTGGCATTTTCAACTAGGATCAAAAATGTTGATATTGAAGAATAGTTTTGAGGTTTGATGCAATTTATTCACATGGGAGTTGAAGCTGAGCGAATAATCGGATATGACCCCTGAATCTTTAACTATTTGTATTTCCTCATTATTATTTTTTTACTGATACACCATCACATACTGTTTATGAACTGGAAGGTCGTATCTCACACATCAGTCGGATATACAATCGATATCTCCCTGTAAGCTTGAACAATCCAGTTTATTGTTTCTACCCTATAAAACATCTATAGATCATCAGCATATTGCAGACAGTTGCAAGCGATGTAGTCAGTAATGCCGTTGATGACCAGAATTAACAATAGGTCCCCTATACAGCCTCTTCAATGTAATATCATCTACTGGAACTACTGCCAAAATAATGCAATTATTATAACTAGCAGATTTTGTGCAACTAGAATGGAAACAGCTTGCAAAAACATTGGCAATTTGGCTCGGATTAGAATAAGTTTCTTGGCCGTATATTATCTCATTCGATAGTGAGGAATGAAACTTTATATTTCGCACAAATGACCACAATTTTGTAGGGCTAGTAACAATGTTTCTTTGAATATCACTAATATAGGTACCTATTGTAAATATTTTGAGTAGTTAGTTGAATTTTGTTTGTTTTATAAATTCTGTGCAACCGCTATTCCAGCTTCAGATCCTGGATGATGATGATGATATCATACCATCGAGGATATTTCAGCGTGGAATCTTCTTTTTTAAACAGTTATGATAAAAATATTGAAAAGTGTATCGTGGAACAGGTCACCTCTTCATTACCAGCATCGAGTTTAGGCACCTACACTTTTTATATTAATGAACATAAAAGTATGATGTGAATCTTCTAAAATTTATTTCTCCAGTGTTACTTCACAGATTATTGCCAAAGACCAAAGAAGTTTATTATTAATATGTAATATTTCATTGTACTTCTTCAAGTTGTAAAAAGATACAAATGAGAATAATAGTGATAATTTACTAGATAATACACAATATCGTTATGATTCTTAAATTCGGGAATATTAAAATCACCTATGAACAGAACATAATTAATAACCGCAAAAATACAGAAAATTAATAAAAAATTATTTGTTTTGTGCTTGTCAACGTGCATTGACCTATTTTTTTGATTCGTCTCTCGTGTATTTTGATTGATTTGTGAAAATAACAAAAGTATTTACTTGAATTTTACTTGTGTTTTATATCGCTTTGACTTATTATAGTGCATTTTGGGAACGCTGAATCTGAATACGACTATAACAGATAAGAGATTAGGGGGCAATCCGAGGGGTTCAGCCTCCCGAGGTCCCTTAAGTTTACTGCTCATAAGCCCGGGCAAGAAATGGATGTCGAATTCATGATCAGGAAATTTAAAATAAAGTCGGCATTACAAGGTCGTTAATAATGGAAATGTCTTAAAAAAAACTGGGGTAAAATATATTTTTCCCAAAAAGACGTCGTAGACAAAGTAGTTGCTTGGGTAATTTGGGGGCACAGATCACGAATGCAGCCCTTAGTCTGTCCAAAACCTGTAGGAAGCTTAAGGGAATTACCCCCTCAAAATTGACTCCCTCTCCGAAATGAGCACCCCACGAAATGTTTCCTGGATTTTTGAGCCAGATATAATGTTATTTTTGACAAACATAGAAATAAGTCAAAATGCTCGATAAGCACTTTTTAAAGGCAACATCAATATTCTATCAAAAAATTAGATTAAGAAAATACCCCATTCTATAAATGTGTCCAAACCCGACGTTATTTAACGAAGGTACATATCGTTGTACAGGAAAGCATCGCCCTATATAGCTCCCATGGACGACGTGTTCCGCAGTATTTAATAATAATAATAATAATAAGTCGTCTTTATTTGTTCTCCATCTACAATAGGCGAAGTTTAGCACGGCTATTCTTCTATTTCTTTCTAATGCTAATTACCTTTTGGGCATCTTGTCAAGCGCTGAAGGATTCTCCGTCTTGTTGAGAGGGCAGAAATAGGGTATTACCTTGGGGGAAGCACAAAATGGTTCAAAAATCACTTGCTTTTCTAAATATCGTATATTCGAAGCACTTAACATAAACAGTATAAAAGCCATGAGAATGGGAAGCAAGATCTCAGAGACTAGGGTGCATGTTTCCCTAAAATGTAGTTTCCAGTATTTCCATTGCATTATCAGTAGACGATTCAAACTGTCCCGCATGATATCTGCAAAAGCAAGGTGAGAAACTTATTTCATCAATAAACTTATCGGCCCATACCTTTACCAGTGACTCATCTGCATAGAAATGAATGAAATATGTATTAACTATTATCATTATTATATTAAGGCAGTTGTTGCATTTTCCGTGGATATGCATTCGATTTGTTATTGATAGTGGAACAAGTATGCAAAATTTCATATTACATGCAGCAAAATTTTTGGGAAATTAAAGTCTAAGTTGAGCCGCTAACCACTATAAAACGCTTTTAGTGGTGTATTTTTTGGTTTTTTCATGATAGCTATTACAATAAACAATATATTTGCACCAAAAATTAACTTTTATGTCGAAAAACATGCAAATAAACATTTCGTATAAGTGCGAAGTCGATTTACAGCAACGCTTGTTTTATCCAAAGAGAAAGTAGACCAGTTTTGGGTGTCAATGCTGAATGTGGCAACGGTGCCCTGCTCTGTAAGTCTGGCGGTGAGTGGCGACACGAAATTCTGACACTTATCCAGAGCACTTCTCTTTCCAGAAAAATCGTTTTCCAAAACTGACCCTCGAATAGCACAATCTCCGAAATTGTGTCAGATTTTTTACGAGAAACAACAGCAACTGTCATAGCGAGATTGTGGCAATGTTGGTCTGAACGCAAAGAGTATAAAAGTGAGGGAGACAGCAAGAAAGAAGAAAAAAGAAAAGGAACGCATTCTTGCCTCTCCGTGAGTTGTGCTAGTATAAAAATAAAGACGGTCAGTGGAATAGTTACCTTAAGATAGTACTGATTAAGAGTATCTAATGAGCTGACATCATACTGGTCAACCTTGATAAGATGGCGGCAACAAAAACTTTTTAAAATCTGTCGAATTAGAAACTTTCAGAAACAATAGTTGTTGCTGAAAGAAACAGAACTCCCTTGCGGAAATACGGGGCCCAAAATACGCAGCTGAGTATTTATTTTTTTGCACTACTTTTGGATGACACTATATGATTAAATATATTTTAATACCAGATACTGAAAAAACTTCGAGCCTGTCTAGGTTTGTTAAATTCTAATTATTGTGATACGAGCATTTTATCATTAAGGGGGCTACTGAGACTGTATTTCTTTAAGTTATTTATCTGGACAAAAGTTAAATGGAGATGCAACCGCAGCTGCACACGCAGCACGCACTTTCTCAGGGGAGTGGGCGGGGAGGGGAAATATTATTGATTTTTTTTATCATTCTAGGAACACAAAGTGGTGAAATGTGTTGTACAAATTCAGCACCGAGCAAATCTGAGGAATTTGTATAAAACCATAAATCCGACAACACCGCGCGACCATTGACGTTTGTGGTAGTGTGACAGTCAAGATACCGGTTTTGATTGATTTTGTGGTTTATTTAAAAGTGAAAACTGTTATATTCGTATGTTATAATTCTACGTGAATATCAAAATATTACAGCAAAAAACATTGTAGCTCCAGGCCCTTACAGTGCCTTGAAGTATACTATATAGTAGTCTACCTGTATACAATGTCTTAGTGCGTAAATATCTTGTTTGATTAGCTGATTCGCAGGGGCTTAATAGTGCCAGATATAAAAAATGTAAGTATAGTAAAAAATGCAACAGTATATGTTTCCTATGTTAAAGTTCGAATTACATGTAAATCTACCCGTTTGTGTAGAAAATTCTAAATCGACATATAGCGCTAAGTTTATCCATCATTCATATAGGTATAAGTCGTGATTCTGAGCGGATCCAAATGATGCAAAATTCCTGTGTTAGATTAATATGTGGAATTATAAAATGGCAGGAAAGGGCTGGAATCATTTTGCGTTTCATATAAAAAAATTGAATACCAAATATGTATAGGTCAAAAATATAATTACCCTTAACTCTTCGCTGCCTCGACAGTCCAAACTAAGAATGTATAATTTTAAGAAAATTTAAATATTTTATACTACTCACAATTCAATGTCCTATAGATGTGGTTATATTTTAGATATTTTGCTCGGGCAAGTGTTATAAATTAGAAAGTGGCGTTGTTCGCTGCTCAATATAATTTGACAAATTATCACAATTTGAAGTGTAGCGTTAACCTGACATATTTATATATCAAACAGGATAGCTAGATTTTTCTGCATATACGAGTTTATATGTAACGAGACAAGGTGTTCAATTTTTGAACCAGGCATAACTCCTCTTTACTGGATTGGGCCCATTAGCTTCATGAAATGCTTCGCAATGCATCCCTACACAAGCAAGCAGTATTTCAGAGATGATCTGATCTGAGTCTTGTAGATTAGTAGTAGCTATTGTGGAGAATACAGTTTTCTGGAGTGGAAGAGAATCTCCAGCTCCTAAGACGCCGACCTACCAATATCAACAACCTGGTCTTGCCAGGTGATGTTACTGCTGACGTTAATGGCAGATGATGCAAGTATTTGACTTCCCTCCATCTCTACGACCACAAGTAAGGAACGGTCTCTGAGAAAACTATTCAACCATTGGGACAGACCCGGTGGCAGCGCATATGCAGCAGCCTTGATCGGAAGTCTGTCATGTCACGCCCTACCGAAAGCTTCGATATATGCAGAGCAACGACTGGAGACTCTCCATGAAGCTTAATTGCGAAAACCATATTGGCGAATATTATTGATGTCGACGTCGTAACCGCTAGATCACCGTACCGTAGTGACCAAGTAAGGAATCTTGTAAGGTACGCACTCGTTCATACCTTCCATATCGCCGAATCGCTCTCACTCAAACCGCGCTCCTATCTGGAGTACCTACGTGCCATTCAATCAGTAATACAAACCTGAGCTGACCGCATACATCTATCAGGTCTAGGCATTGAAATGACAACGTACCTCCGTTGTGCGTTGTCGCACCATCACGTGGGAAACATTAAGGAAAACTGGTCAGATGAGTAAGCATCCATAAATGTATAAACGCAGAAAAGAGTGATCGAAGTCAAAAATGTAAGAAAATCCTCATTTTTTGTTATGTACTTGTTATATATATGTTTATATGGCATAAAACGATCATCATCCAGATGCCTAGATGATCTATCTAGTAATATCCCAGAAAGAGGATCATTACTGTGACCGAATGAGTTGAAATTTGTTTTCTCGACACGAACAAATTATACCCCATATAAATTCAGTGCACAACCACCTCAAAATAAACATGAACAGTGAAAGTCTCTCCTTCACCACGACCTTAAACTTAATGAGACCTTGTCTTGCATCCCTCCAAATAAAGATACTCTGTCATAATAAGAATAAAACATGCTGTAGCATGCTGTAACGAAATGTGTTTCACAGATGTATTAAATAGAGGCTATTCGGCTGAAAACGTACTTCTTCTATTATTTACTATTATTGAAATCATAGAGACAGAGAACAGGATCTACACAAAAATAATTGGGAAAACCTTTACTCTGACCAGCCTCAGAGAAATGAAAATTCTGAAACTTATTATATGGTCCTTTCACTTATATCTACTGCCTAATTTAAAAGGTTTATGTAAAAATAGTGAGATGCGAAATTTTATCTCGGGTTTTGCTGAAATATATTGCAATTCAAGCCCTTGTGCTTAAGCAATGTATGAAGAGAAAAACTTATTCAAATGGCCCCTTAGTTCAGAATAAATCTAGGACTGTACTGTATAGACTCCTTATATGTAAATCTCTGAACAAGTTTTCATTATCTTCCAATAAGAAGTGTAAAAGAAGAGTATTCTCAAAATACTTCACACCTTCCAAATTTCTTGAGACCCGTGCAGTTATAAGCATTTTGAACATGTTTTTGCTGTCAGCTTATATCCAAACATTAGAATTACGTAATATTTACTGTGAAGTACGTATAGTTTTACGGTCTTGTAGTTATTCCGTATAATTATATCATAAGATTGGGAAATACATTATGAACCTTTACGAAAATGAACCAGGTCTGTCAAATAACAGTGAATTATTCATATGATATTTTTCATATTATTAAGCCATATCTTGTTGATTCTGTTAACACTTTGTAGGATAATCTTCCACAAGACAAATCACAGCTGAGTGACCGGATGCTTGAAATCCTGAACTGACAAAAAGTTAAAGGTTTAATTTGCAGTTAGATACTAAAATACAGAGTGATGAGTGTTAACTCAAAGCTATTTATCGTACTCTTTAATAATTAACAGCTAGGTAGCAATAATAATAATAGAAATCTAAATGCTACGTACGTTCAAAGTAGACTTTTTATTTAATTCAACAGATTTTAGTACTGAATCCAGAATAATGAAATATTCTGAAAATGCAGATTAAAAGAGAGCACACATACTTCCTGTTTCTGTCGTCCAAGCAATCGTTTATACTGTATGCATACTAAAAAATCAGTGTTTTCTGAATATAATCCAAAACCTGCGTGATAAATAAAGTACACAAATATTAGTTCCATATATATTTATTTATAAATCTATATCACATGTATAAATGGGCAAATATGTTTCATAAATTACAAATATTCGCGCGTATATAATTTGCAAGTTAACTGGATATAACTAACGCTGAAGATAAATCAAATAATATTTTTCATCGTTTCATGAAACACCAAAAAAAAAATCGACTGATTTTTCAAAGTGATGAAGAAACAATACGTACAGCAACGCCTCACCTCAGACAGGGTAGCATAAATAATAAATACTCAATAAAGTGTAATTTATGACCGATTTTCTTTCTTTGAGAATGATAGAAAGACCTGTAACAAAGCATATTTAAATTCCAAGTGAGATAGATAAGATAGGTTTAATCACCCATCTCCAACCGGTGGTCAGCTTCTGACGTGAATGAGTCGAGATAACATTGCATCGTAAATAGGGTTTACGAAGCACAAGGGATGTCGCTGTAAATCGGTTCACCCTTGTTGACAGATGTCGTAAAGAACGTCTATCACCGCTTCAAGGGAGTCCAAGTATTAGGACCTAGGACTTCGTAAGTTTCCGAGTGGCAGCGCCACCGTACGCGACGCTTGGAGATGAGTGTTGATATTATTTTTACTACTTTTTTATTCTACCATCGCTACTTCCAGCCATTGATCAATTAAGCAAGTATTATGCGTACATAATTATATACGATTCTATCTTTCGAAGCTTTTTCCCCACGATACCAACGGCGTCTGGCGTAGATTCATTACATTACAGATTACAAAAAATGTATTATTTATATCTCTGAAATTTTAGAATACTATGATCAAATTTTAATACCACACCCTCACAGCTCTTTACTTGTTATTAGCAACCTGACAGAATCAAATCAGACAAAAACATGTCAAGAATCTACCAGATCTAATCCGAAACAGCTGTGATAGTTTTTAGGTTATTCAATAAAGGTTTTTTATTTTTAATAATTTTCGAAACCTCATACAACATTTTCCATAACCCCTTTTAACGCTTTCGTATATTTGTGAGATGCTCTGTGTATTAGTTGGTATAAGTTCAGTCAACATATTGTACCTGTTCTAGGCTTCCTTGTGCCAAGGAATAATCTTCAATATCCTTAATATTACGTTTTCCTCCTTCTAAAATACTGAAAATCTTCGACCAAGGTATTTCAGTGCCTGTAATTCTGTAGGTTATCATTTCCGCGTGCTTTTCGCTGAGCTTGGCCGATGGTAAATTATCGTTCACATATTTTTGTATGGCATTAATGCTACTCTCATTTGCCTGTAAATTAGTCACTTAATTGTATAGAGATGATAGAGCGAAGAAAACCCCATCAAGCTCCGTTTTTACTCGCCTAGCTTATAATTAGACAAAAGGAGACACTAGCGGAGTAATTGTGAATAATGGCGTCAATGAAGGATGACGATCAGTTTAGAAATAAGGATTTTAGAGCTGTGGATAATTAGAAATGGATTCGAAATAATATTTATACCAAAATCTCTTATAATAATATCCGAAAAGTACGTTCTGAGTTATAGATGGGAAAAAATACAACTAAAACAATGAGCATAAATGTGGCAGAGATACTACGTCCAAAAAATTAAGTCAAGTAGATTGTCTCGGTCGACTTATAGATTATTATCCAATTGAACTTCACATTTTGTTGTTAGTATGTATTCGAGCAACTTGCACAATTTTAATCACCAGATTGCGTATACCAGTTACAAACATTGAAGGTAGTGTTTGAAATAAGGATACTTAGAAAAACCACCTTTTTATACGACCTACAATTGGAAAAAACATGGAAAACATGTGAAAATATGTATGACAATTTTTCGGAACTTTTGCCCACCCGAAAAAATTGAAACCCGCAAAATAATCGCAAATTCAAAAAAAATCAAATTATTAATATTTTACTGCTGCTTTATTTCTTCCCCGCCTACGCACCGATTTAAACAAAGAAAGTAGAATTCTACATTCCTAGGTTATATCTCTTCCCGGAATTGATTGAAATCGATGCAGGGTTACTGATTTACGCGGTGACAAAAACGCGACTGAGAGTGATACGTATTATCACAAAGTGCTTGCCGTATGAAACGAAATTCTAGAATTTTCGCAATCAAAATTTGTACCCAATAGCGTGTGAAATAAAATTAAATTTCAGGTGATCTTACATCTCGCTTCATCTTGATAGTAAAAGTACAGCCTTTGGCAAATTTGCTCTTGAGATGCTGGACAGAACCAAGACACTTGAAGCTGCCATCCACCATTATAGCTAATCGCGTACAGACAGACTCACATTCCTCCAGGCTATGGGATGTCAAGATGATGCATTTTCCTGAATCGCGGATCTTACGGACTACCTCTCTAAAGTAGTACTTTGTTGCTGGATCCATCCCTGAGGAGAAATTATTTGCTTCATGCCACTTTCGTTGGCTGATTACTAACACTCAGATTAGATAGCAATTTGCAGGTTAAAGGTGGTTTATATAAAGAATCACCTGAGTCTAATTTTCAAAGCAGATACGTCAACCATCCACAGAGGAAATTGAAGGTTTGGACATACGTGCACAGGTCCTAGATAGAAAGTTCAGGTTAAAATTTTGAATAGGGGCCTCCCTGAAGTTTCTGGAGCACTTCGAATCTTCATATATGCGAGCATGATTCAAATAATAGTCTGAGCCTTGGATAGTAGTAATAGTAGCGATGTTTATAATTTTTTCTAGCAGAAGAGAACCGCGTCCAAATACCTCGGATCTAGCAATGCCGGCAACATGATCACATTTCCACGGCTAACAAACCAATCAGTGATTTTATCGTTAAACCGTATTCAGACTATTCAAGAAGTTATAAATCAAGTTGTACATCCTGATGAGAAATGTTTAGAAGAGACGTGTTTGTTCAATCAATTTTCAGTTTTTACAACAACTTGTATTAAAGATCAAAAGAAATTTCCAGCATGTTTTGAATCTTGTAAGACATGTTGATATTTTATTTCCCAAAATACAACTTGTTGTAAAACCAGAGTTCGCCAATCGTACTGGAATATCGTCTCATT
Source organism: Bruchidius siliquastri (assembly GCA_949316355.1). Lineage (NCBI taxonomy): Eukaryota > Metazoa > Arthropoda > Insecta > Coleoptera > Chrysomelidae > Bruchidius > Bruchidius siliquastri. The sequence continues at coordinate 29,135,342 of OX438534.1, read as the reverse complement.
TTTTATCTGAAGACGCCCACCAATCAAAGCGTATATAAGTTAGTCGAAGTCAAGCCTGGTCATCCTTAAGAAGTTTTTGAAACTACCGTCCCGCCTTAATTCTCCTGCAAGTAAATCATGATCATACCGCAGTACTACTATATCTTGATCCGCCAATGACATCTTGAAGAACGAGCCCTTGTAAGTTTTGTCGATAAATATTTTACAACTATTTTTTAATTGTCGCCATGGTCTATACCGCTATATTTTAATAAAGTTATTATAAGCTTGAAGTTTATGGAACTTGTTGCATAGTCTGAATGTGGCTATAGGATATTTGTCTAAGCCTTTCGCACGTTGAATTAAACTCTATTTCCTAGATCAAAATTGGCTGAAAAATAGTTTCACTTATTGCGAATAACTCCCAGACATGTTTAAAATAAAATTTATGTTCAAATACACATTCATATGATGTAAAAATATTCCAATTCCAGGTGATGTAAACACTAGCCTAGCCAGAAACAAATACTTACCAGAAGTAGGTTCGTCAAAGTACAAGACCGGGGGATCCCCAACCATTGCCACAGCTGCACTCAATTTCCTCTTGTTCCCTCCACTCATCTTCTTTACTGGTTTATCTATATGCTCGCTAAAATCTAAATTCTCTGAAATAGACACCGCCAATTTTTTGGCATCCGAATACCGATATCCTTTGATCAGAGCAAACATTATCAATGTCTCTTTAGCTGTCATATCATCTATAAGAGCGTCGAATTGGGGACAATAGCCAATACATCGGTTGACCTTGGATAGAAACAAGATGCACGTCAATATATGGTTCAAGGAAAAATTTCCAATTTATACCTTCAAGCTTACAAATTCGCACTGAGGCGGGATTCGAACCACGCATCTCCTACTTGCCGTGTACCAACTTAGCTACGAAGACACGTCTTTCAATAGATCTGAAACGCCAATGTGTGAACACTCTCGTGAAAACAATTTTTATTCAAATTGCAAATTGCACGCGTTGTTCGTGTATAGACACAACGCCAGAGTTCCGGTCAATGAAGATATCTGTCCACGTTTTACAGATTAACATCTCTATCAAATCAGCATACTATCACTATGCAGACAACATGCATAGCATTTTTGCTTGCCTGCAAATTGTAAGCAAATCCACAAATTCGTTTCATATCAATTGAGAGACGTGCTTATGTATGTTGGTAGTAGCGTCTGCCCTACAAGCGGAAGATGTGTGATTTCTCATTACAATCCTGCTGAGAATATTAATTTGCCATTGTAATTCACCGATGACATTCGATTCAAGTTTGCTGACAATGCTACTTTTAAAAGGTAGTGCTTTCAAGCAATGCTAGCTGGATTCCTGAAGAACTTCAGCATGCACTTTGTGTATAAACTTCACCTTACTCATTTGATACCGGAGACTATATCCTTGCACCCAGCCTTGACCATACGTCATCTGTACATCACCTGTCATCATCTTGAAAGTGCTAGTCTTTCCAGCGCCGTTCACCCCCAATAACCCGAAACACTCATTCTTCTTCACACCTTGACCCAAGAAGAAGAAGTTAAATCATTTCAGTTCGGAATGACAACAGGATGAAAATATCCTGGGTGATGTTACAAGCGGTCTTCCGTAAATTAATCAGTTCACATTGTTAATTTTTTAGATTATAGATTGTTGACTGAAAAAAGAAATCCGAGTAAACACCGAAAAAACTTTACTGCGAGTCCATAAAATAGATGTTATTAGTAAAAAAGTAAAGTAGTAAATTAGTAAAATAGTGAAATAGTGAAAAGAGTATAATAGTAAAATGGTTGCTATTCCAATTTTAGGCGGTGACGTCTTGATAAGGTACGACACGTTTTACAAAAGTGATATATTTTTATGCATTAGGAGAGTCCCATAGTTTATAATGTCGCATGTTTCAAATTTTGATATATATTGAAGATACTGAAGAGCTGAAGCCAGAAGTGTATTTATTTTGCGCGCCAGTTGGTTTTACACATGAGGTCTACCTCATCCTTGGCTACGACCACGACCGCTAAATCATCAGTGTGAGCCACTGTCAAGAGGTTCTACAGTAAGCAAGCTATATTATAACTAACTGGAAGTCACTCCCTTCTAAAAACCGACCGGTAGGCTGTTTAGTTACTCCCTCTTAATTTTGACCCATAATCATCACAAATATGTATATGGCTTTACGTGAGCCTTTTTCAAGTAACTTTACTTTTGCTCAAGATGATTTGGCTTATGGCAACACCATTTTATTTATAATCTAATAATATCGTTATGGGCTGTCCAACAACATAGTGAAATACAACTGAAATACGATCAAAATTATTATCATCTGGATTATTTGATTTCTATAATAACCTAGTCTTGCTCTTACGATTTCAGGTATACTTATGCATATGTTTTTAAAAAAATTCTCGAGTTCTACATTTCGCTCTTATAGCTTTTGTATTATATGAAATCTTTTTCTTTAAATGTTCGACGCTCTGCAATTAGTAGTTATCGAATTTTACTGCTTACCTAGACACAATCCATTAACGGCCATAGAACAGCAGTAGTATTTTGTCAGGTTTTTAATTGCTAGCTCATGGGACGTTTTCAGCTCTTTAGTACTCATGTTTGATATTCGTTGTCGCTCTTCTGCTACGTCACTGTCTTCGTTTCCCGGTACTTTTGGACGTAAACGAATTACGAAAGTCACCACCCAACTGATAGGGCTGAAGACGTGGTATTCAATGAGAAGCAGAAGTACAAAGAATCCCAAACCGGACATGAAGCTGTAGTAGATGTATTTGCCAATACCTTTTCCTCCCCATTTGTAGTAACTGTCATAATATTCTGCAAAGTTACAAGCAATATTGTACTATACAGTGGAAGCAATATATTTCCTCTCTAAAATCTTATCCAATCAATATGGACCGAAGTCTCGTGCCAATAGGCGGGGAAGCATTGTAGTCGCAGAAAATATCGGTTTTGAAATAGATTTTTGGATATTTTATGACATATAACATCACTAAAAACAATGACAATAATTTCCGTGTATCTATCGTCTATTCGGTTCTGGTCTATAGCCTAGCTATAGCCTTGTAGTTTTTGAATATTCGTGAATTGGCTGCGGAGTCAAAGACAAAAAAAATTAAAACACGTTCAACTGGACTTATCTGACCCCTAATCGCTTTAAAAAAAATGGGGGCTAACCTTGGTGGATGCATGAGGGAGGGGAGCATCTAACTTTTCTTAGAATCACAGAAGACTGAATTTTGACTAAATAATGATCAATAGTGAAGTACACAACCACAATTTGGCTTCCTGAAAAAGGCCTTCAAATAGGTTCACTCTATTTGACGTGCAATAGTATCGGCTTTTCACAGATTTCAATCATATTTTATTGCGGTTGATCCACTAAGTTCTAGAAATATTGGAATATTGGTAAAAGGTGAACAGCCCCAAAATACGATATTTTTATTTACGATGCTTTGTGCCTCCATCACGTGATATCAATGAGAATGTTAGGGAAATACGACATCTGCCATATATACTAAGAATAGTATTGAATATTATTTTATGGACAAATACTCACCCTGGCATGAATCCCCCATAATAAGTGCATCTAGACTATTCTCTTCAGTCAAACCTAATGATTTATACAATTCCACTTGGCTTTTGCACATCTTTTTATGCTGGTATAAATCATTCGCTATATTGAGCCCATTTTCGAGAGAGTAGTAGGGACTAGTTATTAGCGCTATAAACTCGATCTTTTCGAAAACAAATTTCCGTAAAAATGTCTTCGTTATAGTTAAAATTAATCCTGATAAACAACAAAAAACAAATTTTAAGAATAGCAATGCATTTTTCCACATAAATACAGAGCCCTCTTTTCCAAAAACGGCAAAAAGGTTGAAAAAAAATATTGTTCCCTCAGCTTTAAAGTTACTTTTCCAATTAAATTATTAAATATAATACCAGGCAGGTAGCTAGGGGTGGGTTCCAGGGGCTTCGGACCCCCTATTCCCCACCTAAAATCTCTGGCTACATGCCTGTCTAATGCTTTGAAAAATGTGCTGAGGGGCCTTTCATTACTTTTAATCACACAAAGATACAAACGAATCCTGCCACTTAACTCACCCTGTATATATGTAGCTTTAATTTCGTTAGTCCCCCAATTTGTGTAATTGCTTTGTTATGTACAGCAATAGTGATAATAGAATCAAAATACAAAACTCCAAATTTGAAAAATGAATCCTACGCACCAATTAGATGAATGTTGAATATACCCCCCCCCCCCCATAACAATTTTCTTGCTACGTGCTCGCGAGACTCCAATCATTTTCCAAGTTTTGGCCTGGACAATTCACCATGGTGGTTCGACGTTAAGGTATGATATAATCATTGATTCTTGAACAAATGAACTACAACCTCAGAGAAAAAGTAAATCTTACATAAAATGGTACAATTGAAGACCAACAAGATCATTTTCCAGGTTTTGACACTGACAATCTACAAGTCAAGTTGATTGAATTCTTATTGCTAACATATATTTTGTACTCATTGACCGAAATTTATTCCCAGAAAGCGTTGTTAATTCTCACATCGCGTTCCAAGCAATATTTGGATGCGTAGAACGCGTTATGCAAAATTCCAATGCCGTCAGAAATACAGGTTCATTTTTGCGTTTTAAGTAATACCATAGGTAATACAAATAGCCACAAAGCGGTAATCCAAACGGGGTACACAACTATTTTATCTGTATGATGTAAAGGTTTCACAAAGTCAGAGCATCTACCATCTATTTATACAACTAAATTTTAGGATGGTTAAAATAAACTCTTTATAGTCACCTAATTGATCACTGCTACCTTTAAAAGGTGAATATGAAAAAATAATGAGTGAAGTTAAAGAAGCACATGAGTTGCGGAAGTTAGGTAGGGGTATCTAAGGCTAAATGGTTACCAATGAACGAATATCGGACAAAATGAACAACTGACAGCTTAACTATCTCTTAAGGAAATAAAATTGTTTATACATTGTGAACAGTTATTTGCCATTGTGATATTGTCGTGTGGTGAAAATAAAAAACGTTCCTGTGGACAACGGTACAAGAAATGTAGCTCAAAGTATCATGGATAGCTAGCATGAGAAAATAAATAAAAAATATCTTGTAAAAAAATAAAACGGAAACATTTATTCAACTTTTTTTTATTATAATATTGAAGTTTTCGCTTTGTGACTATTTGTATTATCATTAATGGGAAAATGGGCGTGTGTTTCAGACGGGAATTGGAGTATCGCATTTTGGGTCTTTGTAATTTACCCAAAATGCATTCTGCAATGAATTGCAATCATTTATGTGGTTTGAAAGCAAATAAATAAACAATCATCTATGTATAACAAGTACAAAAGATGACTGGGGTCAAAATGTATAGATTGCAGAACATCTTTCAGCAACGCATCGTCAAAAATTGATTCTTCCCTTCCTTCACCGTTCAATTTTACGCCCTTTTTAGAAAAATGATTAGGAATCTCGGGAACGTTCAATGAATATTTACGCTTCTATGCGGATAATATCTCAAGTAACTCTCAAAGATTGGATCAAGGGTGCCGAAATCGAGCATTTTAATATAATTATATAAAATGAATATAAACCTAAGCATACTATTCTGGATTCGATCAGGATGCAAGTCATGTTCGACTATAGACATAAATGAATTTATGAATGAGATGCCAGGTCTTCAGTTGTTCTATCGTCGTTGGATGTATCAGAATATAATTATACTTGTGTTTCAAAAACTCATGAACCGAATTTGAAATCAATGTACATTTGGATTGGACTAAAGATCCCCTAAATCCATAGGTGAGTGATACGGCGGTATATTTAGGGCGACTAATATATAGAAATAAAACACACCGAAAATCTGAGTATAGATGAATATGAAGATATATCCAGTAGCTGGAACTTTGAACAAGTAGGCTGTTACGTATGCTATTGGAAGAAATGCACATCCATAATATGTAAATATCACCCACATTCTACCTGTAAAGAGAAACACAGTTGCTAAGCTCAGTATTCAAAAGTTCCACACAAACCTCGTTCATTTATGTTATTTTGCATCTGTATATAGTAATGAATTTGTTAACCAGATTCCAAAATTCAGATATTCTAGAAAAGTTGATGTTAAAAGTTATTCTATAGATGTTTAAACAATCATAGATATGTTGCTATCACTACCTGATGAACTAATTTATGGTCCTGACGGGATACCTCTGTTTTTCATTAAAACATTTATATTCACATTATGGTAAGCCATTATCTTCTGGCGTTTTTCCTGATCTATGGAAAGAAAGTAATTTGAAACCGATACATAGAAATGGACCTCGTAATGATATCAAAAATTATAGAGCTGTATGTAACCAATCAGAGTTTGCAAAATTGTTTGACTGTATTGTGAATAATCTATTAACATGGGATACCAAGGGTGTAATTATCAATCAACAGCATGGATTCTCGAAAGGAAAATCTACATGCTCAAATTTGCTAGTTTATCAAAATTTTATTATTCATGCTTTCGAAAACAGATTACAAGTTGACACTATTTATACAGATTTCACTAAGGCGTTTGATAAGGTAAATCACAGATTACCTCTTTTGTTTAATTGTTTTATTAACGACATTCTTGATGTTATCTCTCATAGTCATGTTTTACTTTTTGCAGATGATTCGAAGTTATACAATGTCATTAAAGATATAGATTCGGCTGAAAAACTTCAGTTTGATCTGGATAATTTTGTGCGTTGGTGTGAGATAAATTTATTGAATCTTATTTTGACTAAGTGTCATAAAATAACATTCTGTAGAATTAATAAACCAATAGATTTTAATTACCAAATGAAAAATGCTAACGTTGTCAGTACGGATCGGATTAATGACTTAGGTGTTATATTTGATACGAAAATGACAATTTCTTTGCATATTTCAGGAATTTTATCTAAACCACTCAAAATTCTAGGATTTGTTCAGAGAAATTCCGTCAGTTTTTCCGTATTTGCTTTTAAATTATTGTATTGTTCGCTTGTTAGATCAATTCTTGAGTATAATTCTGTAATCTGGTATTTATGAATAGCTGGCTCCGTCAATAGTTCCTTATACGTCTTTGTTAGAAACACTAACTGTCTTACAATGTCCTTTATATAGATCTTTAATTCGTAGATTATTCATATACGATGTAGCTATAATGTCTTAAGTTCTGACACGAGAAATTCATTTTCGAATACTATATACTCACAACTTTTTACCAACTATTCATCTCTAAATGATCTCAGTTTTATGTATGGCATGCTAATACTTGAAAATTTATTGACATTTGCTCTTTTACTGGTAGACTTCTAGTGTGCCTTTAACTGTATGACGCGTTATTACCGTTTGATGATAATTCCAAAATATCTCTAGATTAGATTATTTTTGCCAGCTTTCGTCAATTTGACAAGTCTATGCTTATAAATGATAGCTTTTTGATAATCAGTAGTTCATTTATATACATTTTTTAGCTTTAGAGATCTTTAGAGTACTTTCGGGTTGTTTTCTTAGCTAATATTACGCGTAACTTCTACTCGACATCTTCTCAAACTTATCCAAAAATCTGGCAATCTATGGGACCAGGCTAGGTGCGGTATGAAAGAGGCAACCGTAGGATAAATGTTTCAGAACATACTTTAATATTACAAAGTATGATTTTGATTTTGATTATTGTTTTTAACAACAAATATGTAATAGTGTGGAAACGTTAAATTTATAAAAAAATCGATAAAAGCGAACGTCTAGCAATCTTACTATAATAAACCATTATGAAGGAGGTAACCATTATTTACAATTTGCGCTTATCACATACAGCTATCAATATACAAGGTAACCTGTAAAAAAAATCATATAAAGTAGGACTGCTGAATAACCAGAATCAGTAAAGCATAGATGAACAAGATTTGTGTATTACAGAATTTTATGGGATTACACTGCAATCCGTAAGTGGACAAATAACGATATTTAGAAAAATTAGAAAGAAAAATTTGTCGCCAGTGGGGATCGAACCCACAACCTGCAAGAATCAAAGATCGAGCTGTACAGGTTAGAAAATTAGGAAGAAGAATTGCACAGGGGGGATGTACCTTCCATAGCGTATTTGCCGTTCTACCTGGCCTGGTCGTCATGGTCTAACGGTAAAGGCGCCTGCCTAGAATGCAGGAGGTTGTGGGTTCGATCCCCACTGGCGACAAATTTTTCTTTCTAATTTGGCGCGCCATATATGTACACCAGAGAGGACTATAGACCTGTGTATTTTATTTTCCTTATTAGAAATACTAGCAAAACACCGCACGGAGTGTCAACACTGCGTTCCGTTCCTCTCTTTCTTTCTTGATGTCTCACTCATGCTTGGGCCAGGGCCGCATTAGCCTGGGGGCCCAAGACTTGACAGGACCCTAGACCGCGAAAATTATAACGTCAGGTCAACGGTATTCGATATTTTTTGATATTATAGGGGCTCTAGATATTAGCTTAGAGTCTGTAGTACTACTAATCCGGACTTGGTTCCGGCGAACATAGCTTCAATTTGCTGTTATTTATCGTAAAAAAATATTACACAATGTCGGAGATTGTGCGGTTCGAGGTTCAGTTCCAGAAAACGAAGGTTGTGGAGAGAGGTGCTCCAGATGCAATCGAATGACAGAATTTCGTATCGTACTGACACCCAAAAGTGATATACCTCCTCTTTGGATTGAAATAGGAACAGTACTGTCAATTGACTTCTCATTAACGTTAAAAATATACTCCCCGCAAATCTATGGCTCAATGCAACAACTATCACGAAAAAAACAAGAAAAATTTATCACTAAAATCGATTTACCGTGGTCAGCTACACAAATTAGACTATAATTTTCCAAAAATCGGTACTGTAGATTAATTTGGGACTTTGCGGACTTTTCCACTATCAGCTCATTTTCCAATAAGAGGCTTGATGAACATCTGCGGAAAATGTGATTCATGGAATAACTACCTTGAACACTAGAAGTTTTCTAGACATTTTGACTACATAATTAAGTTAAAAGATATAAAAAACTGCTTGAAAGATAACTAAAAATTATTCATCATTTTCTAAATATATTATTGACAACACAATTATCAAACCTTTGTTCATCAATACTATTTATGTGTAACAAAACTGAATTTTCAAAAAATGTAGCTGCTACAGAACAAATGCAAGACGTTTTGGCTGGAATTTAATAAATATACTAAAGTAACAAATTGAAAATTTGTGGAGGACTACATTATATGAAGGACACTTGTATGCATATAGAAAATTGTTAATAATTTAATTCCTAACTATTTATCTCAAAATTTACAATACCGTTATAATATTTATAACTAAGATGTCGCAACTATCAAACGAATAAGAATTTCACATTATCTACATACCTAAATCTTCTGCAGTTTTACAGCCATCGGTTTGAAAGGCCAGCACACAGATCGTTATCAGAAGGCAAATCAAAATGTATATCACAAAATCAAATAAAAAATGCACCGACCAAAATATCAATACTCTGGTACCTGCTACGTACTGTAGATGTCTGGAATTACATGCTCTTTCTCTAATTACAAACAAACTAAAGCAGGCGAAGACGAAAAGTAAAGGAAACCTATAGACTGCAAAAATTGTATTTGCCTCTGTTTGTCCAGCATGGATTTCTTTTTCCTGAAAAAGTATCACATTGATATTGATCTTGCAAAGAATGAGCGTCGTTTCCGTTAATGTAACATGACAAGTAACACATGAAATAACAATGGCAACATATCTATCGTTCTTGGACCCAGAAAGGAGAGTCGCGCTCATAACATTTATGTAACATGTTTTAGTGGAATGTGGAATGTGTACATCATGTACAAATTTCGATATTATATCATGTTAAAATTTAAAATTAGTAAAAAAATGTCCTAACTTGTAATTCATATTCTTACGAATATCGTGATACAGTTCCCCAGTCTGAAACAATGGATATATTTTAAAAATAATTTTGAGAAAATCTTTATTCCAATAATCCTAAGTATTATGTAAATTGTCCTACTACGAAAGTATCTTGATAAATATCGTAGGAACATCAATCTAATCGAGTATTGTGCCTTAAAATATTTTTGTAAACCATTGAGGGTCTTGTCCATCATTTCAGACCTAAATATGGATGCATATGTGCCGAAAAGAATAGAGTTACACTTTGCCTAATTTTTTTGTCGGTTTCTCAACGATACATTTTACTTAGTGCCTAAGCCTAGAGCGTTTCCAAGGAGTGCGCCATCTTGATTCATAATGGCAAAATAAAATGTTATAAGCGTAGACCTCCTGGGTCACACAGTAGTCGAAATTACTTCCAGTCAAGGATAATTATACTAAAAGCTCAAGTTCACTTTTAAGAAAAAGGCCACGAAATGTAACTATCTCGCAGCCTCAGTAAGTAAGTTTTGGATATTCAGATTGAGTCTAGTTGGTAGTTGCCCTTTAAAACGATCTTCAAGTGACCTATAGGTCATCTCCTATCGGATCCTCATCAACCAACCTCTGTGTTGCAAACACCGATTCTTTTTGACCTCATAACTCTTGCTCAGTATATACTAGATCATAGGCTAGTTCAGACTTCAAAAATAGATTTCGTGACGTTTTCCTCAAAAATGACATTTATATTAACCAGGAGTAACTTTATAGCGATTTTTATCGTTTTTAAGGTCTTAAGCTACCAGATAGCTTGTCTGCAAGGAACAGAATATAACGAAATATTGGCTGCTTTAGGATAACTTACCATATATTCATCAGAATACGGGAAAGGCTCATTCGTGAATTGAAAACTGCAGTCTTTGCAGTCTGAAATCTTCCGGAATACGGCATTTTGAACATAAGCCAATGCTAATGGCTGTGAGTGTATTAAATGGTTGTTGAACCAAGCACCGATGATAGATGACCCGTTTCTGAACGATTTGAAGGAAGCACCAATTATGTAGCGTATATAGAAAGTACTCGGCATCTCTTTAGTCTAAATAATAACGTGTAATGAGTATTAATAGTTTATTTCAGACTTCAGAGATTTTGCAACCCTGTTGCAATGTTTGTGAATGTTATGTCCAAACTAGTGTTGCAAATTAAGGGTATCTTTGACCAAACTACTTCATGTTTTTGTTAATTCATAGTTCTTCCAAAGCAAAAAATTCTATTGCATTGGTTTTTATCACCTGCACTGTACTACATAGATCCAAGATACTCCCGAGTCAGAATGTCCAATTGACTGACAAAATGTAGTTTTTGTTAGTAAACGACTCGCTGGCAGCATGTAGCACTAGGATTGTTCAACACAATAGGTTGCGAAATATTGTGTTAGACTACATTACGAAATTTGACGTTTTTTTGTTGATCCCGATAAATTTAGACCAAAAATAGGAGTGAGGTTACAAAAATTCCCACCCAGCTGAAAATTGATACGATTGTTCAAAACACTATCATGAATGAAATCACCGATCCGAACCCTGGAAAAAATGTACACGGTGTCAAAGGTCACAAAAAAGTTTTATCATAAAATTAGTACAGACAAAAATTGTAGCTGAGATAATTATATATAAAAAATGTCCAGAATTTTTTTCCTAAGCGCCACCGTTTTTGAGATATACCGATTCAAAAAGTCGAAAGATGTGTAATCGTCATAATATGTATAAGTGCACCTCATATATATATACATCACTAAAGCTGGAATACAAGTAAAAATATTATTCTATCGGTCAGTGTAATTTACATTTCGGTCCCAGAGTTCCTGTCCTATTTGATGGCTATAATGATTTTACGAGAAATATTAAAGCCGCAGAACAACGTCGTCGAACTTCAGCAACATCATCTTCTGATATTTTATTTGATCAATCTATGACAATTCCTACTAGTCAACAGAAATTTCTTGCAAATACTCACAACAAATCTCGGTTCATTTCAATGTTGAAAGTTTACTGCAGAATATATATTGGTAAAACAAGCTAATAATGATGCTGATGTAATGATAATGGAAACAGCAATAGAGCAATTTAATTTAACAAATACAACTATAGTTGTAGGTGAAGATGTAGGCTTACTCGTATTACTCACTGCTCGAACTCCAATCGAAAAAACTATTTTTTTAACCTGTAACAGCTCAACATCAATCGGAAATATATTCTTCGAATAGTTTATCTACTTTCGCCAGTGTCAAAATCATGTACTATATCTACATGCAATAACTGGCTGTGATACGACATCTGCATTTTTCAGGAGGGTTAAAATAACAGTTTTTAAAATGTTTGAAAAACAAGATTTTGTTCAATATGCTGAAGTTTTTAAAAAGAGTAATTCAACCCCACAAGAGGTTATCACCAACGGAATTTGCTTTCTTCTGTCTATGTCTGGAACTCCTAAAATTAGAGCCAGTTCAGACTTACGCCCACCTGTGTCGGAAAAACAGTCAAACACAATTTTTTGCAACTGTAAAAAGGGATGTACCGCTATATCTGGTTGCAAAAGAGTTGGACTGTTTTGTTCTCTAGCTTGTACAAATTGTCAAGGCCGGTTCCAATGTTGAATTACCAACAGTTGAGGATTCGTTTGATACCAACGAGGAGACATGCGATGTATCCCTATTGAGACAATTTAATTGCACCCAGGATGTAGAAGGAGAATAATATCTGTGCAAATCACATTATTCGGACATGTTGAAGTTGGTGCAAATTACTTTGTATGAATACGTTACACTATCAAATCTGACAGTACGATTATGTTTTAAATATAAATTGAACGCGTCAAATACACAATTCTCATCTGAATCTGAAGCGCGTTTAAAAAGGAGATAAAGGCATCTGAAAATTACAGATTACGTACCTATCAAGTTACTTCCATATTTTCGAGGGGTGTACGTCCCTTCATCACAGATGACGCAACAGGTATCAAATGAAAATTCCAGACCTAACACCATACTTAAAATAAATGTGTAAAAAAATTGTATTCTTATCGGTCCTTAATAGGTACTTGTGCAAGTGAACCTAGTGAAAATTACGTTAAGAGATGCCGCTCAATAGATGTAACGATACAAAAGCGTTTTAAAAATCAAAGATCAAGTCACGGCGCTGCTTACCATCCATAGCGATTCTTCGATTATGTTTTCATCTTGAACTATATGATTTTCATCCTGGATCCAATTTTTATAACTATCGTAATATCCTGCCGAGTCTCCAAGGTTTTCTACTAGAGTGACAGGGTCCTCGTATTTACTTAAACTCAGCACCAATGGCGCCGGCTGAGATGCAATCCTTCGATGGATTCCAGATAATGCAATAATTGCCAAAAATAGCGGGGCCATAAGAAAATGAATCGCCCACTGAATTCGAGAACGTTGGAACGACTTCCATTTTTTCAGACACATTGCAATAAACTGGTTGCCTAGCAGACATATGCCTGAGGCGTTGATCGGCTTCGTGTCACCTGTAACATTTGACATTATTCAATGTTTAACTATCTTACTTGTTCTTTTTGCTGTTAATTGAAAAATCTATGCTAACTGAATGAACATTTGTAACATTTTGTTAGAGTTTCGTATCACAAAATGACAAACATCATACACATTAGCATTTAGAAACCCGGAAAATATTGGCCTACTTCGAATTCGAACCTACACCTTCTGACTGCCGGTAAATTATTAGCAAAGTGTCATCAAATCGGTAGAGTACCTTCTGTGTTATGGAGGGGCCATGGATTACCGGACGGATTGCAGATCGACAAACAGACAGACCGACGACAATCAGTGACAGTGACAAAAAAGCACAATATATCGAATTCTAAATTTTTTGCGTTTACAGTACTCCTCCACCAACTTACGTTGGAAGTGAAATTGAAGGAAAGGAGCATAAAAAAATTAAATACATTATGATATGACAAAAAACCTGTGAAACGTGTAAAAGTGCCTTTATTATAACTCACCGACTGTGAGGGACATCGTTTGGCGTTTATTTGCATCCTGAGCTCTACTAGTTCCAGCTCTGCAACAAGAAATAGTAGTAAGTTAACACAAAAATACTTAAAATTTTGTAGTGTCAGCTACTTATTGCGCAAAAATGTTATTTTTAATATATATACCATTTAACTTGACAGCGGTATAATTACTAAAAATGTTGTGTTGTTAGCTATATATATATATATATATATACATTTTTAGTAATTTTGAAGAAAATTCAGTGGTGCAAATTTATTTGTTAATATTATTCGCCAATCCGTATGAACATAATTTACTCTTACTGAAGAGAATAGTTCAGTACTTGTGAAATAGTATTTTTATTTTATTCTTGACTGCAATTCATTATATATCAATATTGTTATTATAAGACGCAGTTAAAAATTATGTAACCCCTATACTATCACTGAGTGTTAATTCTACCTTCTTCAATGTTCATAATTATAATTTGAAATAACAACAAAACATAGCAAACTGCACTAAAAAAATAGAGATTTTATTCTATAGTGATAGAAAGTCCATACGCAATGGAGTGATTTTTGATGTTTAAAATGGGAATGAAGTGATAAACAAAAAATGTGTGAGGTCTTATTCTTATTCAGCTCTACTTTTACAAATAGTTACAAATGAAATATTTATTTGTTGGTATCAGTCAGTCCATGGTTATTTTATTCGAAAAATACTTTTTTGCTCATCATTATTAGCTTAAGCTCAAACAAAATAATAATCATGAAAAATTATTCTTCACTATAATCAATTTATTTTTGATTTAGCTTTGAAACGAATAAATATATCTGGTCAGTGAACTGCTGAAAATTCTTGATAATTTTTTTTTTCAAAAATTCGTTGAAATTTTCACGAAAATAATTGATCTTTTTAATTAACCTCCGGTTCAGATAATTATCAAAATTCCATTCCAAATTTTTTATGTAAATGATGTATGATCGCAAAATTTGGAAAAAATCATTTTTTTTCGCAAATTATTGTATTGCCATAGGTCCTTAAAACATGTAGAAATGTTCAAATTGATCAGCTGCCTTGCAGACTGTGAAAATTAAACTCGGTTACACTGATACAGACCAAGTTAATAAAAGCATGTTGAACAGAGAAACATACATACTTCATAAAAACTTCCTCCATCGTGGATAAAGATATACCATAACTTTGTACTCCAATGTTGTTCGATTGACTCTCCAGCTGTTTCAGCATCGCTTCAAAAGAAGACACTCGATTTTCAGGTAACGAATAAGTGACCTCAGATTCACTGTTGGAAGTCATCTATAAAACAAGAATGAGCAATTAATATAAGGAAATCAACGAACATTGACTGGGTATGGGAGGCTGACATGACGGTGTTTATACAGGGTGTCCCGATTTTTATTCGTAATACTTTTGAATGGAAGTGGGAAGTACCCAATTAATATAATTGACTTCATTCGTATCGATTGCTGGCAATGGGTTAATACATAAAAATCAGATATGTTTAGCTTTTATCACAGTTTTCAATTGTAACCTATTATCAATATTTCACAAACTTCCAATTAATAGTTCACGAGTTATAATAGAGACGCCAAACATCACTGTTGATGGTACTTAGTATGCAAATATTCCGCATAAACAATTTTAAAAATGTGTTTTACCAAATTGTAACTTTCGTGCCGCACAAGACTTAAAAAGTTACCACGCTACCTCTACTTCAGGAACGAAAGATTTCAACAGCGCCGTGATTTTGGGGACATCGCACCTTGGTCCTTTGTCAATGATCAATATGTATCCCGTCCCATACTTTTTCTTAAGAAAAAAACTGGATCCACAACACTTTAACTCTCCTTCTGCCATAATCGCTATGCGATCTCCCAACACATCGGCTTCATCCATGAAGTGAGTCGTCAACAGTATCGTCTTATCTATATAAAAATGAACAGATGCTTGAAATTTTCATAATTCTTTGGAATTTCCATTGTGTATATAATTTTTTGTTGTCACGACGTTTAGATTTATTGACTATCAATTCAAAGAAACCGGAGACCATGTCTTTCCGATAAATCTTTATAGTACTCTGGCTGACGTTTCGTTGACGTGGCTATTCCTGCAGCCATTCTTGAGCGGAAGGGGTGGGGGTTCGTTCCAACGGAGATGCATAGTAAAGCTAGAAGGAACTGGAAGAGAATGGAGAGACGTATGAGGCCAGGAACCAACTGGATTGGAGAGGATAGCTGCTCCAGGGCACTCGCAATGGTCTGCAGGACCGTAGGGGGTCAGGTAAAAATATCTAAATAACACCAGCCTCCTCGTACTCCTGACGACTCGTTAAGAGGGCTCCTGATAGGGCTGCTTAAAAGGAACGCATTGTGCTGCCCACTGAACCGGCGTCCACAAAGGTGGAGCCGACTGCCATAGGGTCCCACACCTCTGCGCGCTCCGGGAGGGTCAGGCCCGACAGAACCACGACTGACGGAGAGACTAAGAGAAGTAGTGGACCTCATACCGCCTAGGCTCCCAAAGCGGGCTGCTCCGGGAGGTCTTCTGAGGGAGTCTAGAATATATCAGGGGGCAGTAGGCGAGGGTAGTCTCAAGATACTAGTCTCCTTCCTCATCAGCCGAGACTCCTCCATCCTTGCGAAGGCTCTGAAGGAGGGTGCCTTTGTGTAATACCCTATACACTTCAACGAGTACGTCTACACGCAAGGCCGCTCCACCAGGTCAACCTCACACGACCTATCAGAGAAGGTCTAAAAAGCGTCAAGTAAGTAACCCTGGGAGTTTTTTTGACGTACGAGGAGCCTTTGACAAGGCACGCACGTCGACTATTTGCAGGCTAAGAGGGTCCCACCATCCATTTTCTAGTGGGTCAGATCTGTTCTTAGGAATAGGACAGTTAGCCTTTTCTAGGAGAGGTTAAGCTAGAGGTAGAGGTAAGTGCAAGGCCGCTGCCTCTTCCCCCACCTCTGGTGCCTGCTGGAGAAGTTCAGCGCTGCTGGGCTTTATTCACAAGTCTATGCGGACGACGGGCTAGTACAACCGAATGGTCGCATACTCAGCAGAGCATGGCATCTATTTATGCTCCGATAATAGTCAAGCACCTTTAAGAGCCGAAGCATCTCCAAGAATCAAATCTTCCAGGAATGCAGCGCCGCCCTCCAATGCATAGCCTAATCCAAGACCGTGACCATCATGTGGGTAACAAGAAAACATACTGCCTATCGAGGATGGGAGCAAGGGGCACATGTATTAGCCCCGAACCATTACTGAGTATTATCAGAGGTTAGGTCAGTAATGCCCTAGATGATTATGCGGACTGGTGAAAGCATGGTTGGAGAGAAATGACCGCTGGCAGTCCAAGAGGTTCATAGCAGGCCCCAAAAGACGTAAGGAGCTATGGCTAATGAACAGGAGGAGAGATTGACTACTTGTTGGAAGGGATCCTCACAGGTCACTGCAGATTGAACAGGCACCTATCACTCATAGGAGTGGTCAAAGACCGAATCTGTTAGAAGTGCTGGAAGGAGGATGAGACCTCGTTCCACTTCCTCGGAGAGTGTGCTGTATACAGCGGCATAGGGCATAGGAGTTCGACAGGGAATAGAGTTACTCAGCGGAATGGTCGGACATCATGAGCTTCATTGGAGGGTCTGGAAGGTTAGACACTAAGGAATTGCCAGAGAGTTCAATTTTTTTGGGATAAGTATTTCAGACTGTAATGTTCTTATAAGTGATACTTTGAGCATATCTGTCACCGATTCAAGGCAATTGAAGTGTTAGAACCTCGATTTCATAAAGATGCCAATGGGCAGCGTCACCGTGCGTGACGCTTAGGGATGAATGTCGATAATGCTACTCAAGTTTCAAATTGTAACTTTTTTCCTGGTGCGATTAATCGAAATAGGTCTATATTTGGAGGTGCTAAACTCTGTATGACGCGCTTATTGATGTTACATTGGAAAATCTTTTTTGTTCATTCAAGTCCTGTAATTTATATTACTACCTGTTTTATTTTTTAGAATCAAATCCCATAGGTTCCTTCTAGCACTTGGATCCATTCCAGATGTTGGTTCATCCAACATTACAACGTTTGACTTTCCACACAGCGCAATGCAGACGCAAAGTTTCCTTTTCATGCCCCCTGAAAGCTTTGATGCTCGCTCATGTCTCTATGATTGAGAAATAAATAAAGTCAACATGGAACCATCTGAATATATTATAATGTCTAACAATTTTGTATAGAAAAATTCTGGCCAGGGAAACCAAATATCCGAGGAAGTAAAAATAGGGAAAGGAAGGCAAAAGTCGAGGAAAACAGTGCGGTATATGCATAAATAATTTCATAATACCCTCCATTTCAGAATACTTTGAAAAACTCGACCATGCTTTAAAAGTGCGGGCCCGAAGGATTTTCCTGACCTCTGTCTTGGCAGGACTGATGTTTATTATTTTACATACTTTATCAAAGAGTTCCATCGCCTTCAGGAAATATTTCAATTCATCTTTGATTTCTGCTTCTCGCATCCCTTTCATTTTGCTATAAAAATATAGATGCTCGTACACAGTCAAGCCGTCATAAAGTATATTATGTTGTGGACAAATTCCCATATTATGTCTCACTAATCTCATGTCACTGCGTATGTCATAGCCGTTGATAGTTGCTGTACCACTTGTTGGAGTAATCATGCCTAAAAACATAATGAACCTTGATTGATAAACCCCACGCTTCATAAAAACTGCTCGAGGATAAATGTCTATTCACATTGAGCTTGAAACGTTGTAATTTGTAACCATCGAGGAAGAAAGTCCCCGGTAACTCATTCCACAATGCCGAGGTTCTCCAAAAGAACGACTTTTGGAAGAGGCTTGTTCGTTACTGGCTGGTTTTAATATACTCTCGGTTACTCGTTGGATATCAAATGCCTCACTTGACACGTCTCTGAAAGATTAAGTACCGCCCACTAGGTCATGAAATTAATATATTGCAATATTTTATTTTATATATAACTATGTAATTGTATATTATGCAAATTATTTTTTATCAAGTACTCACGTACATATTTAAAGTGACAGAGTGCGAACTATATTTAACGAGAAACGTCTTGCGATGAATTTTGAGATGAATATTACCAAATTACATAATAAAATTGTAACTACTTGAACCTAATTACACACATTATAGTATGCATTTCATAAGTAACTAAGATACTTTTATAAAATATATACTACATTTTACGAGTAGGTACCTAAAAATATCATTTTTGTTAGAATAAAAAACTAGCCAATATTATGTAGATTGTAGAATGCTCTTACTTGGTGAAACTCTTCCATCATGTAGACAAAAAGTTGAATACACAGTTTCACAAATAAAACTCTTTCTTTCAGTGACGCATTTCGATTTTCATTTAAATCATCATCAAATCTGACAGTCCGATGATGATTTAAATTATAATCGAAACGCGTCACTGAAAGAAAGAGTTTTATTTGTGAAACTGTGTGATAATTACACAACTTTTTATCTAAATAACCAATATTAATTATCTAATATACAAAAACAATTATAGATGATTTTTTCTCAAGATTCTCAGAGTTCCGCTTTTATCCAGCCGATTCACATCAGATTTTTATGATGTATTTTCTAAACTGTGAATAGATTTGTATTATTTCGCTATCAACTACCTGAAAGCATCGATATTGTCGTCGTCTTTCCAGCACCATTATGTCCTAAGAGGACAGTAATTTGATTTTCATACATGTTCAAAGTAAGATCATTCACAGCTGTGATCGATCCGAATGTCTTTTTCAGACTCTTTATCTGCACACCCACTTTTAAGTCTTTTGGTTCGGGTTCAAATAAATCACCTTTTGTTGGCTTGGCAGGCTGAACATCAACAAGCTCTGTAATTAATATCAATCAATCATGTCTTAATCTGACGTTGGTAAAATACAGTGACATTTCATATTACTGACGGGAAAATTAGATGCACAGAAAATGGCAAATAAAAAAGATGAATTTTGCTGAAATTTGTATAAAAAGATTTAATTCTTACTGTTATTTTTTTGCATGGCGCACTAATAACAAAGCTTGGAATCCATACAATTATTTTTTAAATGAACAACATTATATGAAGTTGCTTTCATAAATAAGCAGAAATTATGAAAATTGTAGGCTTCAATTCAAACAAATATTACTTTTCATCTTTTTTCTGTCCAACGTTTTTGTATTTGAACCACTGAATTTATAACTGAAATATGAACATATTCTACTAAAGTAGAGACCAAGCACAAACCTCAATTCAATAAACGTGACAATGGAAATAGAATTAAAGTATGTCAAAAAAGATTATATCTAGGTATAAAAATTTTAATGAAATATGTTTAGAATGTTCGTAAAATCCAAGTGTCTTATTTGAAAAACTTTAAGGACACGCTCTGTATAATGAAAATATTTTTGAATTATACACCATCCTACAACTTCAATATTTAACATTTTTTCAGTAGATTATATTTTCCTGAACGCAACTAATATTTAAGAGCATTTTTCCTGGACATAAAAGGAGCCTATCGATTCTGTGGAATTATAAATTCAATATTAAAATCATACAAATGTCTATACCTCCAGCAACGGCAAATACCATTTTAAATTTATACAAAGTTAGGGTAATATTTCTTAGAAGTCACAACAATAATTTGCTTGGCACATGCTTAGTCCAGATAGGCACCCATAAGGAGAGGTTTTGAATCCTATTCTTTCCGATATTTATACCTACGAGGTATATTCAAATCTTCATACGGTCTGTTTAGGGTGCATAATATCAGCTACAAACCCCACATTCAAATGGGAAACAGCCAATTATCTTTCGTAAAACAGATCACATAGTTAGGACTTGAATTAGATAAAAACTAAATTCTAACGAAGGCATACACCCCTTTACTCAAGCCAATTAGAAGAGCGGATTTGTTTTGACGTCTCTCTTTTCTTGCCGCCCACGGCGCAATCAGTATTTTTTGAGTGTTATGTGCTTCCTGGTTTGTAGATTAGGTTATTTTGTTTTTTAACATGTTAATCGTAGGTGGTAGATACATCTACACTTTCCCGTTGGGTTTCTGAACAATTAAATATTCTATATTTTCCGGATTTACGCAATTTTGATGACAAATGTATATACAGTTAAGAAAATCAAAAATATTTTCTATATTGCTAAAAGATCAAGATTTTCTACCTATACGAATCACGAGCTGCCCCACTGAATATTTTTCATGATTTACTCTACATATTTGATCTTGTTCGCTGAAAATTTGAAAATTCCAGTTTACTCATTTTGATATAACTTTTGCCTTACCTGTATTTTTGTTTCGCCGCCAATAACTTTTTTTACAAAAGAAATTCCATGGATATCGTACTCCAAACTCTTGTGGCCCCACAGCTTCGATATATATCGCAATGAGAAGATATAAAACCGTATCCAAAATTAACATCAATATGACTATTCCCAGTGAAATATTAAGATCATTGGACATAGGTGTGAATAGGTTTTCCCATTGGGAACCTGTAGGATATTAAAATTAAGATATATAAAGTCAATATATTTCATTTGGCACCATTGTACCACCACATTCTTCAGAATAATCCAACAAAGATCTTATGTATGACCGTATTTTCAGCAGACATACGAGTAAAATCTCTAATATTTTGGTCGATAAAAAAATGAGACTGTACTACCCCCCCCCCCCCCCATAACACGGATGATGGTGAGGTTTTGGATGATTATATATTGTTGAGCAGTTTTAAAATCAGGTGAAAAATTTAAATAACCTGATACTACTGCACCCGAAATACAGATTACAAATACTACTTGACCTGTTGAATCACTAAATAGCACTTCAGTACACTTCGTAATACTGTCACTCACTCATCGTCGTAGCAGATATTAAATTCAGATTAATTCACAAACCTCAAAACACTATCAAACAAGCCAAAACGTTCCACATATCATCAAGAGCATTGTGATCAGCTGTGATGTTGTGATGGCTGATGCAAAGTATATTATCTTGAATTAGGTTTTGGAGTATAGTGTGTGGTGCGCGATAGAGAAAGAGTGAAAGGGAGAGAAAGGGGGGAATACATGTTTCACTGTAGCGCTAAGCTTAATTGACGATTTTTTTACTCCGGCTTGTGGAAATAGGCAGATAAATATTTTTCCCATTGTCCTTGAATTATTTACCTCAAAGTAAAATAAAATTCGACCACTCCCGAAAATTTGAACGAAACTGGTAATTCTATCCGCGTCTTGGTTACTAAAATACGTAATACTCACCTTCGCCCATTTTTTCGAACGCCATAATTACATCAAAACCAATCTTCAATGCTATATTTGACCAGAGGCATGCCGCCAATTGAACAGATGCGCTTTTTTTAACCAGAAATAAGCTGATCACGAGGGGCGTAAACCATAGAAGTAATCCTGCTATGGCAGCTTTGGTTGCTACAAACAGAAATGTATAAGTGTATGCTCTCCAATATGCATCAGACCTGCTATAGACATGCATATTTCGTCTTTAGCCTAGACTCGTTAGTCTAGCTGTGGAAAGCAATCCGATGGTATATACGTAACCCAGTCAAGGGCGTGATAGCAACATCAACTGATTTACAGCGACATCCCTTGTTCTTTGTAAACACTATTCACGATGTACATCTGGGCTCATTCACATCAAAAGCTGACAACTGATATTAAGTATGTGTTAAAGTAATCTTTACATCAAGTTTTTTGAAGAGGAAGAAATTGCATTAAGGTGATGGAATTGTTTCAGTAGAGAAGTTTTTTGCTCCTTTGCTCTTCAGATTATTGAGGGGGGTTATGTCCACCAGGGGGAGCAAATTATATAACTTATTCTGGGCGTTACGATCCCTATCCACGACTCTGCCTACAATCGATTTATTATTATTTTTATTTCACATAAATACGGAAAGCTGCGATACAGTTCTATGAATTACGATAATTTGGCGAAGATCCGACATGTTGAAACTCTGCTACAAATTATTTAAAAGTACTTAACACACATACACTGCAAATTTACTAGATCCTTCCTGTCGTAGCTTGGGACTGTGGCACCCTGGTCAAGTTTCGGAATTTGCGCCCCCCTTGTGGACATAACCAGCTGCCCTCCCACCCTCCAAAGATATGGAGGGCAAAAAAATGTCTACCGAAAGTATTTTCCATGTTCCCTATTAGATATTAATTCTGTTCATCCTCTTCAAATAACTTGAAGAACAAAAAAACAAAGAAAAGCCTTCATCCATTTTCCACCCTTATGGACATTTAGGATCTTCAAAAAAACCTGAAGTGCGGAAAAACTCTACTGACACTATTTTACACAGAAACTCAAACACTCGAACCGACTAGTGAGTAAATACAGCACTTGAAAGAAGAAGAAGAAGAAACTGACTATATTTTTCATTTTGACGTAATGTGGTCGGGCCTGTCGAGAGAAGGGGCAGGGGGTGTGCATTTGAAAGTGGCCCGGAAATCATGTCCTATATCAATTTTTTCAACTTCTCAATGATACATGCCATTCAAATTTTTAGGGAGTTTTTTTTTCTGCTCTGCAGATCTTAAGAACGCCCGGATTTTCTCTCGACCGACCGGAGTGTTGTAAAAAAAGCATAAGTACTTACCTTTGCCAAAAAATGCAGCAAATATGAATGCAGACGTGATAATTGATGCGCCCCATGCCAAAAGGAAACAAAATACCACCGATCCGCTCGAAAAACGGAGGAGGGCGCTATCTGATAATGTCACCGTAAAACACAGCAGGTATATACTTTGAATTATGAGGAAACAGATGAGGCACTGTAGGAACCACGATGTCCAATACAAAGTTCTTGATAAACCCATTATTCTCATGAATTCCTGAAAAAAAGCTCCTACTCATACTCCAGTCATTTAAAGTTTTTATTATGCTTCTCATGTAATGATATCAACTTAGGCATAAAGAAGTGTGTCGGAATTCGAAGCTGATGCTAAAATCAAAAAAGTTCATAACATTGATATGCTTCAAATCTTTCGATTAAACAAAATATCGTATCAAAATTATCATCTTGATACCACTGCACGTTGAATATAGAGTCAACTCACTTAACGCCATTTTCAAGAGGTTAAATATCACTTTCGTAGATCTGATCAATCTCTTTAGAAAAGTTTTGCACGTCCTAAATCGCCGTACATTCATAAAAATTATTTAAACTTGTTCTTAATTTCGTTGAAAGCTATTGTAAGTAGTCATTTGTTACGCAATTGTATAAACAATTACTTAAATCTAAGGTGTTCAAAAGATTACCGGGAGCAAAATTTTATAGACATAAATCGTCTTTTGCCAACGCCAAGAAAATTTTGTTTGATCGATCACTCCCCCCACCCTACCACAATTCTTTACTTCTTCAAAACTACTGAACACAGCCAATGGCTAATTTTTTAAAAGAGATACTGTACACCATCTATTTGCTTACTTTCAGTTGCCTTTCTTTCTCTAAGACCATGGCCTTC
Organism: Bruchidius siliquastri; assembly: GCA_949316355.1. Classification (NCBI taxonomy): domain Eukaryota; kingdom Metazoa; phylum Arthropoda; class Insecta; order Coleoptera; family Chrysomelidae; genus Bruchidius; species Bruchidius siliquastri. The sequence continues at coordinate 29,110,748 of OX438534.1, read as the reverse complement.
ACAGTATTGAAGAAAAACGGGGAAAACCCTATAAGGACGCATGCTGATATAAATAACTTCAGCATATCAAGTGCAGGATCATTCCACCACTCAGCATGAGGGAATTGGCGCATATACATCTGAGGAAACTTTTTTGCTTCTGCCCACTTTACAATTTTTGAACTACTGTCATTCACATTATCTGCTGGCAATTCTACACTGCCATCTCTAACTAAGATGAAAGCGAATACCAATATCTGCTGCAAATGAAGAAAGCCCTCCAAATAGTAGCCTGAAATTAAATGATTGCCTTTACTGTGAAGTCAAGATATATTTTCTATTCTATAGATAATTTCTCTCATTTTGCAATGCTGAGTTACTAAAATAGACTGACTTTTGGAAGAGGCTAGTTCGAGGTGTTGGAAGTTTTACTTGGTGAGGATGTGACTGTTAGGTCCTTCTAGTGTTAGTCGTACTGATGATCTTGCTGTTATTATACTACACAGCTCGATAGAATAGTAATCATGAAAAATCAGGAACAAATCAGCCAGTTTTTGGTATGCTCCTATCGTGAGTTAGGGCGAATCCACTAACTGTATTTTTTTTACATGTGGCTTGCTGTACATATGCATGTTTTTTTTGCCTATATTCATGTTAAATTCAACGATAAAAAAATTGTACACATACTTGGGTTACCCCCTATAGAAGAGTCAGGAGTTCTGGGGCCTGCAGAAACAACAGCTTCGCCTAGGTGTTCTGTATCCCAAACTCCAGAACCAGTTATCATGCTAAATAAGGTCTTGGGTGTTACTGGATTTCTCAATTCTGCTGGAAATCTAAATTAACCGCAGTATGAGCTTCTGAGAGATTGGACATATATAAATTTAAAAAATGTTATTAAATAGATTCTGTACTTCACATGAAATGGTGTTAATCTAGAAATTTAAAAAATCGTTTCCAATGTTTGCAAAACTCACTTCAAGTAATCAATTCTAAAATCCGAGAAAATTTTCTATAATCTGATACCACTGCACGTGATACAAGCTACATCATGAAATATAGAAAAATCAACCTAAACGTTAAATGGAATGCCTGTACATATATACTTAAAGCTACTGATTTATACGTTATGGGTTATCCATAAATCGCATTACATCGCATCACTATATATTCAGTACTTTTCAAGACTTACAAAATGCCCTGTCATCCCTCCAGCAGGGATTTTTACTTGCTCTTTAGGGGGCGAATGTCCAAATGGGGGCAAATTGAGGAATTTGATGATGCACTTGATTTTATAATTAATAATTAGTGAATAAAATAGTATATTATTCTCTATTTCCTTCAATATCTCCATACCTGTTAACTTTTAGTATAACATATGCTCCAGGAAAATTGTCCATTATAAAATTCTCTAGAAAATGAATACTGATCGAGGTCGCTAGGTTCAATTGTTAAGCTGTGAATAGCCTCGTTTTCTGAACAGCTACTCATTACAACAACTGAAAGAGATCTAAAGCTCATGCTGTAGCTATGTATCTCTGATTCATTATATTTGCCTCTGGCCGTTGATTAAAAGGTATGAATAAATCTTCACTGACATTTCGGCTTTGCAAGAATTTGATTTTGAAAATATAACGACATAAATATTTATGCAGATAAAATGGTGTACTTAACACACAGTTTCACAAATGAAATTTTTTCTTTCAGTGACGCGTTTCATCTGACAGTCCGACGATGATTTAAATATAAATCGAAACGCGTTACTGAAAGAAAAAGAGTTTTATTTTTGAAACTTTGCGTTAAGTACACAATTAATTTCATGATAGAAGAGTTTCACCAAGTATGAGCATCTACAAACTACATGATAAAAATGTGTGATTGTTTCCAGAGTGACAGTTTTGCTTTCAACAAGAACTTAACATGAACTTTTATGAAAGGCCAGAATACAGATTATAAATTTGCTTTTCTGATATATTCCAAAAAAATGGAATAATGTACCATGACACAAACCTGAGAAACAGTCATAAACAGGCGAAACGCTAGTAAAGATTCATTCATTCCCCTCAAAGTGTCCCCAAAATTAGTACGCTTCTTTACTCTTAAGTGCCCTTAAGTTCCTTCCGAACCACTGTGAAAAAGAACAGAATTTAAGATATTCTCAAGTATTAAGGAGCACTAAGTGACGACTATGAATATAGTCCTAAGCCCTTCTAGTCTAGCGCAGTTAATCATGTAATTTATTATTACCTTATAGAGACTTTAATGTTTTTTATATCTTTTAAATTAGCGAGTTTTCTGTAACTGTCGTCAAACTGGATACCAGCCATAGTTGTGTTAGCACCATAAGCTTTGAAAACACCTGCCATTTCCTCAGAATCGTTGATTGGTTTTACTTCATACCCGAATACCTTGAATACGTTCATCACTCTTGCTAGTTGTTGATTCTCGGGTGAGTATAGTAAACTAGAAAAGAGAGAAGTAAGTAGAAAGAGCAGAAAAAGAGAAGAAGTTCTTCGGTTGGAGAGATCACCTTGGCATTTTCAACTAGGATAAAAAATGTTGATTGAAGTATAGTTTTGAGGTTTGATGTAATTCATTCACATGGGAGTTGAAGCTGAGCGAATAATCGGATATGACCTCTGAATCTTTAACTATTTGTTTTTCCTCATTATAATTTTTTTACTGATACACCACCACATTACTGTTTATAAACTGGAAGGTCGTATCTCACACATCAGTCGGATATACAATCGATATCTGCCTGCAATCTTGAACAATCCATTTTATTGTTTCTTTAGGTCATCAGCATATTGCAGACATTTGCAAGCGATGTAGTCACTAATGCCGTTGATGACCAGAATTAACAATAGGTTTCCTATACAGCTTCCTCAATGTAATATTATCTACTGGGACTATTGCTAAAATACTGCAATTATTATAACTAGCAGATTTTGTGTAAACAGAATGGAAACAGCTTGCAAAAACATTGGCAATTTCGCTCGGATTTGGCTCCCTCCTCGAAATGAACACCCCACGAAATGTTTCTAATGCTTCCTTGTTCTTTGAGCCATATAAAGTGTTATTATTTACACAAATAAATAAGTAAAAATACTCAATAAACGCTTTTTAAAGGCAACCTCAATATTCCATCCAAAAATTAGTTCCGAAAAATACCCCTTTCTATAAATGTGCCCGAACCCGACATTCTCCAAGAAAGGGACATATCGTTGTACAGGAAAGCATATCCCAGTATTTAGTACACTTGATGATGTCAGTTATAAAACCAAAGGGTCCTCCTTAATCTCTCCGATGGACGACCGTGCTTCGAAGTCTTCCTAATGCTAATTACCTGTTGGGCATCTTGTCAAGCGCTGAAGGCTCCTCAGTCTTGTTGAGGGGGCAGAAATAGGGTATTACCTTGGGTGAAGCACAAAATGGTTCAAAAATCATTCTCTCTTTTAAATGTCCTTCTCCGAAAAATCTCGCCGTAAACAGCAACAAAGTCATGAAAAAGGGAAGCAAGAGCTCACAGACTACAGAGCATACTTTCCTAAAATGTAGTTTCCAGTATTTCCATTGCATTATCAGTAGACGATTCAAACTTTCCCGCATGATATCTGCAAAAACAAGTTGAGAAACTTATTTCATCAATAAACTTATCGGCCCATACCTTTACGAGTGACTCATCTGCATAGAATTGAATGAAATATGTATTAACTATTATCATTATTATATTAAGGCGGTTGTTGCATTTTCCGTAGATATGCATTCGATTTGTTATTGATAGTGGAGCAAGTATGCAAAATTTCATATTACATGCAGCAAAATTTTTGGGAAATTAAAGTCTGAATTGAGCCGCTAACCAACATAAAACGATTTTAGTGGTGTATTTTTTGGTTTTTTCATGATAGCTATTACAGTGAACTATATATTTCCACCAAAAATTAACTTTATATTGAAAAAAATTCAAATAAACATTTCGTATAAGTGCAAAGTCGATTTACAGCAACGCTTGTTTTATCCAAAGAGAAAGTAGACCAGTTTTGGGTGTAACTGCTGAATGTGGCGACGGTGCCCTGCTTTGTAAGTCTGGCGATGAGTGGCGACACGAAATTCTGTCAGTTATCCAGAGCACTTCTCTTTCCAAAAATATCCTTTTCCAAAACTGACCCTCGAATGGCACAGTCTCCGAAATTGTGTAAGATTTTTTACGAGAAACAACAGCAACTGTCATAGCAGGATTAAGGCTACGCTGGTCTGAATGTTAAAAGTTTAAAAGTGACGGAGACAACAAGAAACATAAAATAAGAAAAGGAATGCATTCTTGCCTCTCCGTGGGTTGTGCTAGTATAAAAATAAGGACGGTCAGTGGAAGGTAAGATAGTACTGATTAAGAGTATCTAATGAGTTGACAGCATACTGGTTAACCTCGATAAGATGGCGGCAACAAAAAACTTTTAACATTATTCGGATTAGAAACTTTCAGAAACACTAGTTGTTGCGGAAAAAAATGATCAACAGAACTCCCTTGCGGAAATACAGGGCCTAAATACGCCGCTGGGTATTTATTTTTTTGCATTATTTTTGTACATAATTAAATATATTTTAATACTAGATACTAAAATAAACTTTGAGACAGTCTGGGTTTGTCAAATTTTAATTATTGTGATACGTACACTCTCTGATTCATATATAAGTCGTGAATCCAAAGAATGCAAAATTCCTGTGTTAGATTATTATGTGGAATTATAAGAAGGCAAGGAGGGGCTGAAATCGTTTCGCGTTTCGTATACAAAAAATTGAATACCAAATATTTATAGGTCAAAAATATAATTACCCTTAACCCTTCGCTGCCTCGGCAATCCAAACCAAGAATGTATAACTTTTGCAAAATTCGACTGTCTTATACTACTCACGATTCAATGTCGCATGGATGTGGTATTTTTAGGATCTCAATTCTCTATAATTCAGATATTTTGCTTCAGCACTATATAGTGTTATTAATTAGAAAGTGGCGTTGTTCGCTGCTCGATATAATTTGACAAATGATTACAATTTGAAGTGTAGCATTATCCTGACATATTCATATAACGAACAGGATAGCTAGATTTTTATGTAAATATATATGTAACGAGACAAGATGTTCAATTTTTGGAAGTTTATTGGATGTAAAAATAGCGTCAAGTAGATGAAAACTGTAGCAACAGCCATACTCCTCTTTACTGGATTGGGTCCAGTAGCTTCATGAAATGCTTCGCAATGCATCCCTACACAAGCAAGCAGTATTTCAGAGATGATCTGATCTGAGTCTTGTAGATTGGTAGTAGCTATTGCGGAGAATACAATTTTCTGGAGTGGAAGAGAATCTTCAGCTCCTAAGACGCCGACCTAGCAATGCCGGCAACATGATTTTGCCAGGTGATTTTACTTTTGACGTTAATGGCAGCTGATGCAAGTATTTGACTTCCCTCCATCTCTACGACCACAAGTAAGGAACGGTCCCTGAAAAAACTATGCAACCATTGGGACAGACTAGGTGGGAGCGCATATGCTGAAGCCTTGATCTGAAGTCTGTCATGCCACGCCCTCGAAACTCTCCATGAAGCTCAATTGCTTTGATCCGCACATGGTTGACATTGATTAAAACATCACCTGTGGATCTACGCTTGCGAAAGCCATATTAGCGATTATTATTGGTTTCGACGTCGTAACCGCTAGAATACCGTACCGTAGTGACCAAGTAAGGAATCTTGTAAGGTACGCACTCGTTCATACCTTCCATATCGTCGAATCGCTCTCATTCAAACCGCGCTCCGATCTGGAGTACCTACGTGCCATTCAATCAGTAATCCAAACCTAAGCTGACCGCTTCCATCTATCATGTCTAGGCATTGAAATAACCACGTACCTCCGTTGTGCGTTGTCGCACCATCACGTGGGAAACATTGAGGAAAACTGGTCAGATGTGTAAGCATGCATAAATGTATAAACGCAGGAAATAGTGATCGAAGTCAAAAATGTAAGAAAATCCTCATTGTTTGTTATGGGCAGGACTCAAACTCGTGTCTTCAGCATTCCATGCTGACGCCGTATGTTGAAAAAATCAGAAGTTTGTTTGTGTCAAGAGTTTTACTCGAATTTTCAAAATCTTGGTCGTATGAAGGTACTTGTATTTTCTTAAACAGTTTACTTTTACGATACGTTGTAAGTAGCTTCTTAACTCCGTTTTTTTTGTTGTTTGCATCTAACAAAGTGATCACAGAGTGGGGAAATTTGGGAGTAATAATAAAACGCAAATAAAACCAACACATATAAACTCTACTATTGCAACGGACATTATTGACATTACCATTGAGTAACTTATTTTAACTTTACATTACCTAATTATTACCAATGTTACTAATTGACCTATTAAATTACAATATGACAGTTATAGCACAGTGATATAGTATATGGACAAAACATACGAAAATTAATACAAAAATTGACGCGATGGGTTTCTCATTGCTATTGGATAATGTTTCATAAAAAGTGCTATTGGAAACTTCCTCAGAATCTGCCGAATTCAAATGTGATAACTTGATTTCATATTTTGTAGCTGGTTCCAGATTTTCCAAGGAGAAAAAGCTGCCTGAAAAAAGAGAAATATATCATATAAAGTTAGATAATTAACTTGCACGATTGGAATTGAACAAGACTCTATTGAAATAAACCATTTTTAAAAACTTCCAGTGACAAAAAAATTTAAAATTGAGGTGTTTTAACGTCAATCAAGAAAAATTTGGTGTGTTTTCAATAAATATCTGATATTCATTAGTACAGGGAATGTACATTTCCTACCTAAATACTCATTAAGAATAATAAATTAGATTCTGAATAATGATTATTCGAATATTCCATATTTAAAATAAATTATAGTTTCAAAACACGTTTTAATAGCAAACCGCCCAAGAAGTGAACAATAGTTTTCAATTATCAAGGTTTGATCTAACAACTATATAATTCAATTTTAAAAATAACCAAAAAATGAACGAAGAAATTATTCAAAACATTATATTTTGATTTTAGTGCGGTTTGCATTTAAAGAATTTTTTTTGTTATCTTAAAATATAATTTTTTCATATTTTTGTCATAAAATTAACTTAACTTGAAGTCACCTGAAGACTCAGTTTTTTGATCAGCCAACTGATTCCATTTTGGAAATTATTTTCTTCCCGAAATTTAACAAGTAAAAGTTTCGTAAAAAATGTCCAGTATAGTTAGTTAAAGTTCTTCAAAAATTATCCACTAAATTTATATTTAGGATTTTGCGTTTGAATTTTTTAAATTATTCTTTTCATTTTTTACATTGTTTAAATGATTTTATGGTCATCGCTTCTCAACACGTGTGCAATCAAACACTTAGCTCGTGAACTACTTGTATGACTATTAGGAGTAGATACTGCAAACGTTCTTATAAGCTCACCATTTTCTGCCTCAATCTCAAAATGATGCCACTCATCATCATCCACTCTTCTGTAATGCACCAATAGCACGGTGGGACTAGCTTGTTCATCCCCATCTTCCACTGAAAGCCCTATGCTATCACTTGTCACATTTACCAGATTGACAGTAATAGTGGCTTCCGATCTATGACCGACGTGCAGATTGAATTTCTTCACTAGCTTCTTGTGGTCAGTCCAGGCGATACATTTGTACGTCTCTCGAATGGCTGCGGCTTTTTCGACCTGAGAGGCGGCATATACTTCAGTATTTACAAAATGGCATTCAGTAGGTTGAAGCTGAATTCCCACGCATACATTGAGAGATACATTCTTGGATCGGAATTTAGAACTGTTAATACTCTGGAATTGAATCTAAAATGTATCTATTGAAAGTACTGGAATAATTACTTTCAAGATAATCCAAAAATTTCATGATTTCCAGTATTTTTAACATTTCAATAAGCTACTATTACTGCACATGGAATATAGAGTCAATCATTTTATACCAAAATGTTAAATATCACATTTGTAATTATTTATGATACTGATTCAATTGAAAAGCAGTAATCTGTTTTAGTAGTTAGTTGCCTAAACATAACCGGGATGTATTATCCTCCAAAAAATTAACTACTTGTAAAATATATGAAAACATGAAACTGTTTATTTTTGGTTGAAAGATTTGAAACTCCTTTGAAAGAAAATTAATCTATCGTGTCTATATTTTGAAGGCAATTGTATCAACAATCATGTATTTTTGGAAAATAATCAGGCGCCCAAAAACAAATTTTGTGCGCTTTTATAACTTTTTTAGGATGAACCAGTCACAATAGTAACAATTTTCCAAACTACAAAACTTCCTCGTCCTTTCCATAGAAGTAACCTAGTTACAACATTTCATCGGAATCCAAGTAATCTTTCCAAGTTATAAATGGGCCAAGGATTACCAGACAAATAGACAATCAAACATATAGTTATACAGATACAAATATATAAACAGACAGGCGACAGACATACATACAGACAGACCAATGAAAATGATACTTTTTCGTATAGTATTTCACGAAACATCAATATCTCGGATTCGGAAATTTTCGCGGTTACAATAAAAAAAATGTCATCATATTCATTACATAGATAGGCTATTCGAACGTAATAGAATGTTTGTTTTTAGATAATATAGACGTTCCAATAAGACTCCGAAGAATTTTCATTTTCACCTGATGACGACCACAGAAATTCATGAGAATAAGATATTTCTTGTGAAGGCAACTAAAAATACGGCTATCCAGAGAGACGTTGCATCGGCGTCCGTGCTAACTTAGCATCCCAGAAATTAGGGGGTTCTCAGAAAATGATATTTATCGGAACAGTTACTACTAATACTCTACAATCCATGCATCAGAGCAACTTTGTCTTTTTCTTTGTCACAGTCTGAAATATCGAATAAAAATGCCCCTACAGGTATGCTATAGATTCCACCATGGTAAATCTTTGACCGACCTGTCTCAGATAATAACACCAACAACTTTTCCCAAAAGACATTCTTTTAACGTCAGCTTTGTGGAATGAGCTGCCGAGAGGAGCTGTTCACGGATAGTTACCGTTTACATCGTTTTGAGATCAGTGAGTTTCTCTAAAAAAAAGTTGATAAAATTTGATGTAATGATAGTGAAGCTATCGCTGACTAAATAGTAGCAGACTTTTTACCTCTAAAATAGATTGCCTGTGGCTTAGATTCACGAAATTATCTATCTTGTGGGTCCGGTTGTTTATATCTGTGGTATACCATTGGAACCTGGCTGATGAGCCTATGGGCACTTCACAAGTCAAGTTTACTACAGCTCCATTTTCAAGGTACAGTTCTTCATCACTTCTGTAGATATTTAGTTTGTGGTTGATGTAGGTATGACTGTCAGGACTCTCATTGGACTGGTCACCATCTATAAAAAAAGGGGGATCAATTTGATTGACTTAGTACTTCTCACAATTAAATTCTTTTGGTGTAATGGAATCTAAATTTTTCTTAATCCCCGTAAGCAATATAGACTGCTTGTTTTTTGAACTTTTCACGATTTTGTAGTTGAGCGAGTGAAAAAATATTTTCTGTCAATATTCGGTAGTCTCAGAGGCTTGTTAACCTTTGTATAATCTTCATTAGGTATGTTATGTTAAATGTTAACGAAAGTTGCATATTAAAATATGCCATTTTGGTGAGAACATCTACAATCTACATATTTTTTATTATGTTTCTTACCTGTGACAGTAAGTGTAAACACTTTTCTACCCCTCCTACCAATGCTGCTACAAGTATAATTACCCATTTCATCCATTTTGGTATTGTTAAAAATCAACAGCTTTCCTGAAAATGAAAAAACAGGTTTTGAATACAAAAGCTACAAACAGTTTTTAGACAAGAGTATTTAACAGACTTTAAAAAACAGTTTAAACCCCCTTCAGACGCATGACCCTCTTCCTAAATCCCAGCATCAGAAAGAAGCTATATTCTCCACCTCCGTTCCATCTCCAAGGGACTAGTAATAGTAAAACATCCACAAACTATAGATACATACCTATTGATGAATCCATAACTTTAGGCCTGGTATAAGGCCCTAATGGGCCTCTAGGCCCCTGCCAGAATACAGTTTGACCAGATTTATCTCTGCAGGAAATTGCCAAGGTTTTTCCTTGCCGTACAGTTGCATTTTCGTAGGATAGATAGAGCATGTCATCTGGAAACCTCCTTTGTACCTGCATACTTACAACACCTATATAACAGAGAATCGGATATATGAAATCACTAGCTCCATCGTTCAGAATTTGTAGACAATGTTGATGTTTTGAAAGTAATACTACGTGCTTCATGCAGTGATGTAAGCAACATTGTCATTCTCAGTAATTTGACCTTTTTGTGGGAGGCTGTTTTATGGCGATATACGTATGAATACTTTCCTCGCTCATGCTCAAGAAGTAAAACAAGCATGGCCAGTTCACAACAACCATGAATGTTATAGTCTGAATGAAGACATTATTCAAATAAATAGGTATATTCTAAACTTGTAGTTCTTCTGAATTGTAGAAATAGATTAAAAATACCTTCATAATATATAATTATGTAGTTGGGTTGAATATCTGATATATGGTCATTCATTCGATTATACTGATAATATAAAAAAATACCTATTATATAAAAAATGAATAGGTTGAATATTTCCTTCATGGCAATCTATGTAGACACAGCTCAGCTTCATCCAAAATATACGTGTATAGCCCTTCTATCTGCCTTCTGTGTTGATTTCAAAATCCATTATGATAAAAGTATATCTGGGGAAAAACAGGTACAGAGTCAAAATATTTAAGTGGCTATCTACTTGTTATAGTTATAAATGAATGCATCAATTATATCCTATATACAGTAAATCTTCAAGTTGAAATTTAATCATTGTGCATTTGTGAGTCAAAATATTTTTTGAGTATATGCTCTCGTCTTCAGCCTAGACTCGTCAGTATAGCCTGTCGGTCTAACTGTAGAGAGCCATCAGATAGCATTTTTTTTCTTATCCAAGTCAAATGTTTTCATTTTGCCGAAAAATTCTAGATACCTCATTAGTATATTATGAAATCAATTAAGAGAAAAAACATTCATATGGGAAAAATCAAGCAAAATGTTTTTGATATACGACATTCCGCTACAAGTCGTCAGATCACATTCCGCATCTATAATATGGCATAAAACGATCATCATCCAGATGCCTAGATGGTCTCTCTAGTGACATCTCAGAAAGAGGATCATTACTGTGACCGAATGAGTTCTCTCCCAAATATTCAAAAGCAAAAATCACATTCGTGGGTCTGCTCGCCACCCTAGATTTTGAGTTTTACAGTTTCAAAAAAAAATAAGGTTAAGTATTCTGATTCTGTTTCGACACCCACGTTCAAAATTCAATTGACATACTATAATGAAAAACGAACCATGCACATTTTCCGTGAGAATGAGTTTGACGGAGTCAAAGTCAAAGATGAGCTGCGCCCCTTTACGTTACATTTCACGATACATGTTACCATCACACCCTTACATGGGTTAGGTATATACAACTTAATTGCTTTCTACTGTCAGACCGCCGGGCTTCATTGACGAGTCTAAACTAAAGATAAAAATCTACTCAAAAATATCGACTATATCATTCACTCAATTCGATCATCAACAACTATAACATGTTAAAACCATTTTCTGAAACGCTTCCAGTACATATATGCACCAAACCTACCTGATCTTATTGATATGTATGAACACGAACAAATTATACCCCATATAAATTCAGTGCACGACAACCACCACATAAACCTAAACAGTGAAAGTCTGTCCTTCACCACGACCTTAAACTTAATGAGACCTTGTCTTGCATCCCTCCAAATAAAGATACTCTGTCATAAAAAGAATAAAAAATTGATGTGCTGTAGCATGCTGTAACGAAATGTGTTTCACAGATGTATCAAATAGAGGCTATTCGGCTGGAAACGTACTTCTATATCGTAACATAATATGTATGTGCATGCATTATTTACTATTATTGAAGGCATAGCGACAGATAATAGGAACTACACAAAAATAATTGGGAAAACCTTTACTTTGACCAGCTCAGAGAAATAAAAATTTTGAAATTTATCATATTATATCTACTGCCTAATTTGAAAGGTTTATGTAAAAAGAGTGGGATGTGAAATTTCATCTCTTGCCCTTGTGCGTAAGCAATTTATGCAGAGAAAAAATGTTATTCAAATGGCCCTTTAGTCCAGAATAAATCCAGGACAGTACTGTATAAACGCCTCATATGCTGAACAAATTTTCATTAACTTCCAATAAGACTTATTCACATGGTTCAAGTTTTCTTTGATTGTAAAAGAAGAGTATTTTCAAAATATTCCACACCTTCCCAAATTTCTTTAGGCCCGTGCAGTTATAAGCATTTTGGACATTTTTTTTGCTTTCAACTTATATCCAACCATTAGAATTACGTAATATTTACTGTGAAGTACGTATACTTTTACGGTCTTGTAGTTATTCCGTATAATAATATCATAAGATTGGGAAATAAATTATGAACCTTTACGAAAATGAACCACGTCTGTCAAGTAACTTGTGAATTATTGGAGTCGGGCCATATAATAATGTGTCAAGGAAAAATGTTGATCGGAAAGTTACGAAATATTGATATTTCTAGTTTATAATATGGATAGATGTTTAGGTGTGCTGTAAGAGTTATTTTTGATTAGCATTTGAAGCCTTTCGGGATGAATTCCAATTTTAAGAAGTGGTTCACGTAATATTTTTTCATGGTCTGAAGCCATATCTTGCTGATTCTGTTAACACTTTGTAGGATGATCTTCTACAAGACAAACCACAGCTGAGTGACCGGATGCATGCAAATCCTGAATTGACAAAAAGTTAAAGGTTTAATTTGCAGTTAGATACTAAAATATAGATGTGATGGGTGTTAACTCAAAGCTATTTATCGTTCCCTTACATAATTAACAGCTAGATAGGAATGAAACTTGTAACTGAACTTTAAAGAAACAGAACTCACCTCAAGAATTTCCTAACACAAAAGACTAAGGATTGGCAACTTGATAGTGTTCGTAGTGCATCGAACTTTTGTATCTTTGCAAATGTGCCCTGTTCCACTGTTCCAAATCGGTTTGGAAGGGAGATTTTGGCAGTTAGTCTGGCGCCAGGAAGTCTGATATCAACGCGACGACGCGCCTGCCGCAGCTACCCTCGGATTATTTGTGTACGAGGGGGAGGCACAGTATTCCAATCATAGCTATGCTATTACATCTCACGTATAGACAATCAGCGAGCAGAATCTACAGTTTTACTACTCCACTTTCTTAAAAATGTCCGAAACGTGTTTCACTAACTACGTTAGCATCCAAACGGGAAAATTAAAACTAAATGAGTATACCCATACTTATTTGAAAGGATAACACCAAATAATATAGCAATGCCTTTTGATCCAAAATATACGAAAAGTATTAATAGGGGATTTAGAATAGGTTACCAGTCTGGTCCAAAACTTGAAGAACTATTAGGAAACCCGAAGGCTCAACTTAACAATCTTGATACGTGTGGAATATACAGAATTAATTGAATTAATTGATATCTTAGTTTGTGACAAACTAGGAGATCTATTAGGACTAGAACATTAAAACCTCCGAAGATTTCAGACCAAGAATTTAATTCAGTTTGTTTCCCAAGGACCCTTATTCGGTATCTTTTCCTATACATTGCGTTGAAAATGAAAATTACATACCAATACATGATGTATTTCTATTTTAGCCTATTTTGTGCAGTCATTTGCGTTTTCTCCATATTTTTGAACAACTCTGATTTTCGAAATAAATAATAGGAGTCTGGTGTCATTGAAATCAAAATAAAATTTCGCAAACTTTCCGTTAACTCAAAATCATCTGTATATTTTTTGTACGATTTTAGAATAGTATCAAAACCAATGACACTCGACCTTACGTCATCGCGGATTTGAATAAGAATGAAATTTCATTGAAAAATCGAATAATCCTGAAATTAAGCATAATGTCGGATTGAATAAAGCCTGTATGCAGGATTTTCCAAAAGTGATGATTATGATAATTGTTAATTCTGCCATGAGATCAGCGGAAACAGGCTTGGGGGTTTCATAATCCTCTATACGTATACTAAACGAGGGTGTCATTCTTATTTAAATTCATAATGACGTAGGGTCGAGTGTCATTGGCTCTTAAACTATAAATCCCATAGAGCCACCGAAAATAAAATTCAGCAAACTTACGTATCAGAGAGACATGATGAAAGTAAAAGTTTCTTTACCTTTTTTAAATGAGCTAAGGCAAATAAAAACTCATCCTTGAGTGTCGCCCTCTGTGGGGCGCCCAGTGGCAACCTACGAAGTCAAAGGTCCTGATACTGACCTGAGGCTGAAGACGGAATATGCATCTATATAGCAGGTCTAATGCATAAAGGAGAGCATACAGTGAAGCAAATAGTATTTATCGCTTTGATCTCATTCAAAAAACATCATGATACCTCCATTGTGGCGGAGCAGAGCTCAGAGCTCAAAGACTTCACTGTCTCACTTGCTGTTAGCTTCTCTCTCTATTATAATTACTACTAACATTTCCCTTTTCCTGTTGCGTCAACTACCTTGACGAAGGTATTACAAAAAAAATGGTGAAAGCATGGACAAACTTCATGTCCTTTTACCCCCCTTAAGACTGAGGTTTAGATACGCCCTCGCGCTGAGGTCCTGAGATAGAGATAGGGAGCTCCTGACTATAGGGAAGCGAAGGAAAGTTGCATATCTTGGACTCATTTCCCGCCATACAAAATACCTATTTCTAAATTTGATCATGGAATGGAAAATTGAGCAAAAGCGAGGTACAGGAAGTAAGAAACATTTATAGCTCAAAAACATGAGGAACTGGAAAAACTAGACGCACACCCGTAGAGCCGCACAGAACCGAGAAGATTTTGCTATAACTCTTCCTAATATCCTTTAATGGATATGGCATGAAGTGGAGATTGGTGTCGCAGAGCATAAGTTCAATAGTGAAAATACGTCAAAATTAAATGATTAAGTTGTAAAAAAAGTTGGACGCTTACGAAATCCTGAAGATATCGAAGAATAATAAATGAACAATGTAATGAATAAGGCCTAAGGGCAATCCCTGTTCTAACAGCTTGCTGTGTGCGCTAATTTCTTCAAGATGACATTTCTACCAACTGTGTCCTTCTAACAAGTAACAACCCACCTGATTGGATGAACATGTTCTATTCGATAGCCTACCACAGCTATACAAAACAGTGACTAGGTATAAAATTAGCTTTACTCTTTACATGTGTTTTCCGGAAGTGGTTTTGAGCTTGGTAAAACTGTGTAGTTTCTGCTTGCTGCACCAAAGAATCTGCCCCGATAAAACAAATTTATATGCTGTTTGGATTTATCTTCCCCCAAGACTTTTTATTAAAATTGATTAAATATCTATTTTATAAACCTGTTTCAAAATATATAAACAGTTAAAATGAAATCAAAATTTTCAATTATGCCATAAGGCCCCATTTGTTAACTGAAAGTTGTTGCCTTCAATGCTATTATATTTATTTATTGACATACAGGAGCATTTTGAGCCGGTTGGGGACATATCAACGAAGACATCGGAAGAATTGTCGTCTTTCTGGAACTTTGGTGTCCTAGAAGCACGAGGTACTCTTCCACTCCAGAAAATTGTATTCACCTGAAGAGATACTACCACTCTACAAACCGTAGGTCAACCAATCACTGGAATAACGCTCGCATGAACAATGTATTCCTAGCACACCGTGAAGCCTTTGGACACAATCTAGTAAAAAGAAAACATCTAAATGCAGCACCTGACCTGACAAAGGACCTCCGCAGCCTGGTTCAATGAAGAAAAGTGGCTGATCTATCAGTATTCTATAGATTCTACTATGGTAAATGTTCGATCGAGCTGTCTAGCATCCTAACCAAGCGCGATAAGCTTTCTGACTTAGCGAGAGGTTATCGATAAAAAAACGCATTGCATGTCACCTAGGCATCGAAAGAAAATAGCTGTGGTGCGGGAACTCTATTATGTCCTAACTTTCAAACCAGGTATCATTTGATATAAGATATGAATGGCAAGTACAGAATCGATCCTCCTGAATTCAATTTTGTTTTTGTTCAGGCTCAAGCTTGTGTTCAAACAGGTTTTGTTATCAATTCGCATTAACTGCTGAACTTCGTCAACTTTCCATACAATTTGGAGACGGGATTATCAAGGACAACTTGAAACATCAAAATTCTTGAAGACACAAATAAGTTAAACCAATTTGTGCTATCACTATCTCTTGCATTTTTTCCTGTATTTAGACCTTTCATACACCCACATATTTTTTTTATTAGGCACCTAATTTTTTAAACAACACAAACATGTTGAAAATATAATTTTATGGTATTTTAACTATTTACAAAAAGATCAGTACCTAACCATATCTATGAGAAATGATTTTGAGATATAATTCAAATGTATTATCTAAAAGATACAAATAAGAAGAAAATGTGTAAACATTGTTGAAACTAATCATAACCCACTCACACAATAATATTATAAATACATTGGGCATCATCCATTCATACAAAAAAGTTCATCGTGACCCTGATGTCAATAAATTCAACAATGCAGCTTTCTCTTTTTCTTTCTTCTTCACTACATCAATACAACGATTTTTCCATGTACTTTTCCTTAGTTTTATGGGTCTGCTACCCACATAACGTCCTGAAAACAAAAAGAAAATTATCAGTGTATAAGCAAACTTGTGTTTTTACCAAAGAGTAAAGATAAACTACAAAAGTATCTCTTTGATAACATTCCTATATTAAGTTCTACAATTCACAAGTGGATACCAAAAAAAATTGAAAATCATCAAAACACATCCTACACAATTAACAATTAGTCTGATTCTCTCCAGCACACTTCACTCTATATGGCAGCCATTGTCCCCTGAATTTAAACTTACCATTCATCTCCTTCATAGCTTTGGTGAAATCAGCTGGATCCTTGAAACTGACAAAACCGTATCCCTTTGTTTTGTTTGTCCTCTTATCTCTGATAACTTTTGCTCTTTGGAAGGAAGGGAACTTGTTGAATGTCCTCACTAGCAACTCATCAGTGACATCATTGCCCAGATCACCACAGAATATCCGAAAATCATCATCTGGCCAGTCAGACAAAGATGTGTCTTCCCAGGATTGCCCTCCAGCTGTGCGCATCAATTTCTTATTTTTACTACCTTTCCTTTTGTGGTCTTCAGGACCAAATGATTGCAGAGCACTGCTTGCTTTACCTGTCAGAAAATAATCATTCAGAAAATACTTACTGGGGGAGTCAAACCCCACATCTTCTGATTGCTGGTCAGACACTAGCAGACTGGTGATCACATAGCTTTTGTTTCCCAAATAGATATTTCACTAAATGAGCTATGGAATCGCAGTTGTAAGAGTGTAGATCCTGCAGTACAGAAAATGTGTAGTCAGCACATAAAATACTCCTCCAATGAGCAGAGCTCAAAAAAAGGCAAAAGACATAGCACAGCCAAGTGCTACACTCATGCCTCAAGTATGGTCTAATTCACCATTTAGAGTCTGAAATAAGACTACACTTCCTTATGCGCACATCTCTTACCTTGTGAGATTGCCAATTCAGCACTAACTTTCTCATTCTTCAACTTCTTCAGCTTTTTTTCAACCTCTGACTGTAAAGCAATGAAATCCACAGTAGGCGCTGCTGGTGCTGTAGGTGCGGGAGCCGGTGTGGGTGTAGCAGCCTGCTTTGGGGCTGCGTACAATGTAGGCTTAGCAGACACTACAACTGGTTGAGGTGAACTGATGACTGGCTCTGCTTGGAAAATATGCTTTCGGCTGATCTGGTGAGGAATGAGCATAGGGGGTGCTGGGGGAGGAGGAATCGCCCCAAAACCTGGGATGAAAGCGGGGCCATAGGAATTCACCATTGCTGATTGACCAGAGATCTCCGCCTCAAATCTACAAAGTACAGGATTTTTTAGTGGAATGTACTATTATTTAACTACAAATGTAGTCACCTGCTCATTTCATCTTCCATCATTCGGAATTTAGACTTATCCATGATGGTTTTTAACGACTGCTTAAGAAAAACAAAAAAAAAATGTTATGTCTTTCAACACTTTTCTAACCTTCAAATGTTTATTGTCAATTTGACATCCATTGCAACGTTGCCAGTGCAGCATAGCTAATTTCAACTACTCCCCAAATTTCTACATCTCACCTTCTCACCACACCGACAATAAGGCCAAACAGAAATCTTATTCATTAATTCATCTTAACTTATCCTATCCGTTAAATCAATCCACATATTTCTCATGTAATGTCTTACATGTTGTATTTTTTACTAAATAGTAAACTTGATGTGAGATTCGGTTGAATATGGACCCGTTTAGTGCTACGGCACAAAAAACATATGACAACACCGCGCACTATGTCCTAAGGAAATTGATCTATTTTGAACCTTATATTATGTACTCGGCCCATTATGATAAAGAAATATTCGTTTAAAAGTTCCCTTAAAATTTAATTTATTTCTCTGTTAATTGAGTTATTTAACAATGAAAAAATATTACACCATATAAATAAGACATGTCAAAATATCTCTATTAACTCATCACAGAATATATCTACAATATAAGGTAATAGCTCATGTCAAGTGTCGCCCTCTCTAGGGACGCACATTGACAACTTAAGAAGCCCTTACGACATCTGTCAACAAGGGTTCACTGATTTACAGTGCAGTGTGCACGTGTTAGGAAGACACTAGGTTAAAAACGACACATTCATTTCTATCTGGAGACTTGAAGAGGATACACTTGAAATATTACTATGTTAAAATATCGGTTGACAAACATTTTATTATAAATTGTAAATGAAAAGCACCTACTTGTATTAGAACTTGTGGACATTTAAAATTAAAATGACTGGTAGCTCCGTAGTTATGTTATGATAATATATTAATTAATATTTTCGTTTTTCGGAGAAATTATACTTGTACAACTCTATCATCTGGATTGTCATCAATGGGAGATGTCTCACGCAAACTGATCACATAAATTATACTGCAGTCCACTTCATATTCGTGGAATTTAAAAACGCGCGTTTCACTAAGACCTATTTTGGAATGTATTTAGATTGTATAAAGTTCATCCTTTCCACCCACATACCCATTTAAATTCATTTGGCTTGCTGCCTGGAAGGCTTCTGAATACCTCTCATATTGGAACTATCATTAAAACTCAATTTAGATCAGGTAGATATATATTAAAATAAATACATATTATACCTGTATCTATATTTGACATAGATATACTAAAATATCAAATTATTAAAATTCACAGTAAAAAAATCGTTATGTCATTAATTATATCACCACAACTCTATTCTACACTAAGACCTGAAATAATGGTAATGAAATACATTCAGAAACCATAATAGGTATAGAGGAATCAAACTATATTATTTTGTGTATACAAATACGTATTTCCTTCTTTCTACATATACACTAATAATTGTATTACATGTTGTATATAGCAGAATATTTCACCAAAAAATAACACATCTGCCATTGGTATCTTCTCATTAGCAGTTAAAAACAAAATTATATCTAAATCTGACTACACGCTTGAACAAATTGTGCAGAAAATCTTGTTCTTTTTCTTGCTTGAGGAAATCTTTAATGCTATTATTTATAGGCACACTCAAAAGTATTTTAATATACTCTCCGTGAGAGATTTTGCGTCAACAATGATACAATCATATCAAATACATCTATAAATATATTCTATTTTTGCCTACAGATCTCAGCACAAATTTCCTCCGCTAAGTACAGAACTGGTGTGTTTACCAGCTCTCGCTTTTTTGGCAGTACAGATTGTAAAAACCTAAATACCCTTAATCAAAATACAAGAGGTATTGTTAAGGTATTTAAAAAAAATGTTTTAGAAGGTACATACATACAGAATTAATATAACGCAACACTGATCAGTATTGAGATTTAGAAGAGCTGAGCAGACAATCAAAAATATAGTTAGTTTTTTGCGTTGACAAATTAACTAATCACAACAAAACAAAATTAATTGATTTTACATTTTTGTAGTAGTTTTCGATGATTCAGAATCGAAATGTTGAGGTTAGTGAATTCTAGTGCATTATGATTATTTGGTTGATTGGGTGGCCAGATAAAATAAATAATCAAGAAAAGCACTCACACAAAAAATCTATGTTTGATTATATACAGGTTGCATAAATATTGCCATAATGTAATAGAAATATTCCAAATAGAGAGTGCTTGTAGTTTTTCATCTCAAGAATGATATCTGAGAAAAAAATTTAACAACTGTCAAAAATATGCTTTCGCTAGGACAAACCCTATATGTAAATGCCAAGAAAGTGTTGTCAAACATGATTCAAGTGAAACACCACCTACAATCATAAGTTATGATGCATAAATATTTTGTCATTGTTGTTAATTATTACTAACAGAGGGTTCACTACATTATTCATCAGACTTATTCCAAAAGATTTCTGGGACGTGAGTCGAAATATTTTCAGCAAAATATTTCTGAAATGTTACAATTTAAACCAAGTTCATTCTAAGTATATATCAAAATATTCTTCTAAAATAAAATATCTTTTACATTTTTTTTTCATGGAATAACTCATATGAAGTGTGTCAATCCTATATTCAAATATAGTGTCTGATAATTTCCACAATTCACATCATTAAATAGTATAAATGAGACCTGATATTCATGACATCACTGACAGCCTGAAATTGAATATGAGATTTGAATTATATTAAAATTTATTTTATGAAATAACTAACATCTATTAAACACTACTTGTGTGTCCATTGATAAACAGAAACACCATGTGTTCTCCAGAGCATGTCCTCTAGCAATCCTTTTCCATTATCGGCACTTGGTAAACATTTCACTAGGACAAAATATACGTTTTTTAAACTATACAGCATATAACAAAAATATACAATAGTACTACCAGTACTACAACACTGATGGCACTTTAAGACACTCAACTTGATATGTGCTTTACTGAGTAGATGAGCCTTAAACTACCATGATCTGCACAAATTATTTATGCTCAAGTTTTGCAAATCTACTGAGAGATCACATTATGAAATGCAGTTTCTTCTGTATCAATAAGAGCTGCCATTCTGATGGTACTACTGAACTCAACAATGCTTTTATCACCTATCTGATGTGGATCATTTTGTTGGAATACACAAGATGATATTCGATGATTGGAGAAACATGAAGTAAAGACAGCAATATAATACTTGAGCAATTTTTTTGATTAACAGATCATTAGAAATAAGTAATGGCTATATTCAGTAATGCAAGTGTTGGGCAACTCTTGAGCAACTGTTTGTGTGTTAACTGATGAACAGACTAGCTACTACTCAACATGTATAACTGATATGCCATTTTAGTGAACAGAGAAAATCTACGCCTTCTTCTGGTGGGATAGAAATGTCAAGATTGTCAGGTGCATCTGCTCTGCAGTAATTGTATTATGGTCACTAACTATTATTAAAACTTTTATTTCTCTAATACCAACAATACAACAATTAAATATCTTTAAAAATACTGTCCCATGCTACAGCGGGGTAGGTCAGGTACATTATGGGTCGGATTTCGCAGGTGAACTGCATTATGCACCACTGGTGGTACAGAGAGAAAAGGGAGTTGGTGGTAATCTGAAAATCGGAAATTTTATGTAGCTGAGAGATAACATCTATCAAAATGTCACTGTGAAATATTGTGTTTTACTATATATTTTTGTGTCTATAGGATATGAAGTACCTACTATAGGTAAATGAGTGTAAAATTGTTAAGTGAAGTGTGTTTTATATAAATACAATAAACGTATTACACCCTTGTTGAAAATTAATATGATCACTTACTCATTTCTATTTTGCATCTATGAACTCATGCCAACAGAATCACAAAACTAGCATGAGTCTTCAAAATAACTGAATGAGTACTTTTTATTATATGCAAACATCATAAGATCTATTTTAAGCATGTACATATATGTATAAGTGAAATTTTAATTATCAAAATATTTATATATTTTGTAGTTACTATGATGAAAGACTAAAAATAACAAGTTTTTGTTATCTACCTATATGGTTCCAATAATTTGTCAGATACTGGGAAGCAAAAATATAACAAGTTTACAATCACAATGATTATGATGATTAAATAATATATACTATACGAATAGTCCTGGACTATTCAGCCCGAGCAAGAGTAAACAAATATGGTGGTGGTGAGCGGAATGGAGACAAAATGGTATATAGGTTATGTTTGTATTGAAAATTTAATGCAGTTTTCCTTTCATTATTCACATCTGTTATGTAAGAAATGGTAATTCAAAACATATATATTTCATTTGAACTTACCGCCACTGCATTCTTTGCGCTTTTTTGCTGTTCCCGAATCTTCCGCTACATCACGTTGGCGCTTCCGATTTAAACAAGGGTCCAAATCCCGCCAAAAAGTATTTTTCATTTGTATTTGAGCGTTTTCCTCAAAATCTTGTTGCTGAACGTCCATTTTATCAGGTGCTTCATCACTGTTCGATCGATCTCTATCTGGAACATGCACATGGGGCTGGTAGCCGTAGTATCCGTTGGTAACGTTTAAGGCTACGCTTTTGGGACCAACATTCAACAGAATATCGTTCATACTATCTTGCGGCACAGGAATCAGCTCCCTCATATTTAGATAATGATTTTTATTATTTCTTGACAGCTTCTCGCCAGGCCACGGGTAACACTGAAAACTGAAAGGAAAGCGATTTATATGACTTGTGTTGCGGTTCACGGTTCACCGTTCATTTGTCCTCCGGCTCCTAATTCAAAGTCAGCTGTTTATAATTTTCAACCAACGACTTTTCAACGGAAAGTGGATTCTACGAATAGTAGAGATGGGATGGGACAAATAGGTGTATTCACTTATCAGTGAGATTCAGTATCCAAATCCATATTCGATAAGGATAAGAATAAGAATTAAGCAGCTCGCAGGAAAAGAGTTTTGTTTGTGAAACTTTGTGTTAAACACACAATTTCTTACCTACTCACTTTATTTTATTAATCAAAATTTAATCGTATTATCATGAATTATGGAGAGTAGAGGTTAGAGGAGAAACGTCTCCTTGTATCCAAAAATGCTCTTGGCTTGGAAGTAGATAAATTTTGGTGCGACTAGTTGTAGCACGTGGTTAAAGTTTAAAAGCGCATGGAAATACTAAAGTAGGATAGAGAAGTGAACTGAGTGCACTGGAATAAGTATTCAAACTTCAAGCCGGCAAACTTATCCAGATTCTTTGGGTTCCATCGCACACCGGTATCCCAAGAAATGAAAAATCAGACTACATGGCTGCCAAAGCGATCACCGATGCAAACACGATGACTTATTCTGATAAAGAATTGTATATCAAACGCCATTTTCAAAACGTGTGGCAACAGCAATATAATTCCTAATAGCAAGCTGCATGAAACAATACCGGACTTCTGAACCCACCTATCAATCCCTGTGACTAAACGAAACCAAGTGGTTCTATCCCGCTTGAGAATAGGCGACACATTAGCAACACACAAGTTTCTATTCACAAACACAGAACCATCAAGATGCGAATCCTGCAATACCCAGCTGACAATTATGCATATCATATTAGAGTGTAGAGCACATGAGAACGCAAGGCAATTCCACAAACTACCAGACAACATGAGAGAAGCCCTTACATCCCACTCTGAGAGCACTATTAGGTTTTTAAAAGACATAAACTATGACTACCACATCTATAACTATACTACGCTATATGTATAAAGCACTGTGATATCTACAACTTTAATTAATGTATTTTATATAATACTATATGAGCCTTTTAGATTGCAGATGCTCTTACTTGGTGAAACTCTTTCATCATACAGATAAAAATATTATGTAATTAACACAGTTTCAGCATCGGACGATGATTTAAATATCCGTTCCTGTTTTATTTGCGAAACTAATGAGTGTTAATTACACAATCTTTTTATTTATTATATGAGCCGTCCCACCGCCTAATAACTCTAAGCGGTTTTTGTGTAAATAAAAACAAAATGAAATAATAACTTCCCCATTATTTTTCCTATTATTTGTGTTCTATATCAGTAAGCACTATAAAAAATCACCTTCCACGCTATATCTTGAAGCTGTTTTTTGGTTATATTGACGAAATTATTGTAGGCTACTCAAATAGTTTAGGTTCTGTATACTGTAATTCTATTTACTACTATAGTCACCAAAAATATTAAATTTTTCAACACGCACTCGACTCCGTCTACAACTGCTAATTCATCACATACTCTTTCGCTACTCTGGCGCTATTCTGGACGGATTCAGAACTATTATTTACTGCTACCTGTGCTGGTACTCACCAAATCATGGATCCTACTTAGTAATTGTCAATCACAGAACACCCCCTTTTGTCAAAGGGCGACAGATGCAGTGGTTGACGATTCGATTTGATGATTAACACTATGACATGGACACATCTTATTTCCTGATGTTTTTGTAAATAGATTTGATTTTCAATTGATATTCAGAAGCTATTTTCTAAGTAATCAAAAAAATGGAGTGGTTATTTGGGAAGAAATTGACGCCTGAAGAGCTGTTACGCAAAAACCAAAGGGCGTTAAATAAAGCTATGCGAGATTTGGATAGAGAAAAACAAAAAATGGAACAACAGGAGAAAAAAATAATTATTGATATAAAAAAACTAGCCAAGGAAGGACAAATGGTTTGTTTTGCATTTTATATAGTTAAATACGATTTACTATAAGCTGAAAATTATGAATAATTGCAATCATTTGTTGAGAATGACCTCAGAGGAAATTTAGTTTCACCCATCAATGGAATGGTGATGTCATTCGTTATTTCACTTTGCAATACACAATTCAGGTCAAAATGTGAAAAATCCACAGATAAGGCCTTTTCATCCAAAATGTGTTCTGATTGATAATAATATTCCCCTGAAAAACACAAAATAGTAAAAATAAATTATTTAGTAATAATGATACAACTTATAATGATAATAGGTATTACTCATCAGAGACCTATATTAGGGGCAAGTCTCTTTTCAGTTTATAGAATTTATAAATGTAGAAAATCAGAAAGGATAGAAGATACATAATTTCTAGTGATATGGATACTATCATTGATGTTATTTTAATTCAAATTCATTATTATTAATTTTATATTATAGACTATTAATTCTTAGTTTTTTGGTCAATAAGAGCATATATATTCAAATCGCTCAGCAAAATATTTTTCAATAAAATACTATATACTATATACATAAATTTGATTGTTCCTGTTGTACATCTTTAGTCAATTCTTCTTGATTTCTGATGCTATATTTCGTACAAAAACATTATTTTATTTTCTATGATATATTTGATTTGATGTATTTGATTTCTAGGATGCAGTAAAGATAATGGCAAGAGACTTAGTCCGTACAAGACGATATGTGAAAAAGTTCATGCTAATGAAAGCTAACATACAAGCAGTCTCACTGAAAATCCAGACACTCAAATCACAGAATGCTATGGCACAGGCAATGAAAGGGGTGACTAGGGCCATGGCTAGTATGAACAGGCAGCTCAACCTGCCTCAGATACAAAGGATATTACAAGAATTTGAGAAGCAATCAGAAATCATGGATATGAAAGAGGAAGTAATGAACGATGCCATTGATGATGCAATGGAGGGGGATGAAGATGAAGAAGAAAGGTGAGAGTATTTGATTTATAAATGTATTAATCAATAACAGAATAAGCAGTAGACAGAAATATGTTTATGTGGGCAGCAACACATTTGTTATCATTCTTAATACATCCAATGCCTGTGAAGGAATGATTCTACTTACATTTATTACTTTGTTAATTAATTATTATGAGTTGGAGTTTGATGACCTAGTGGGGGGGTCATGCTGAAAATCTTTAGATATTTCTAATCTATGCCAGTTTGAACATGCAGCTATTTTGTCTAAAGCTGTCAGTGCTTACACGCAAAGCCAGCGTTTGAATTGTTCAGTAGTTGCCTTGCCACAGTCTCGAATGCATCTAAGTGTTGACCAAATTTTAACGTGAAATTGGAACCGGGTAGTCGCGACTTTCAAGCCATGATTTTGTATGACTCTAAAAAGAGACTAAAACAATCGGAATGTCACGAAAGTTTAGTAAGTTGCTTTGGGGACTCTGCCCCTTCTAGGGCTACAGTTTTTAATTGGTTGGCTGAGTTTAAAAGGGGCCGGTTCTCACTCGATGATGAACCTCTCACAGGTCGACCACCCACTGCTGTTACTCCAGAAACTGTACAAGCTGTGCAACATATGGTAGAAAAAGATCGACATATAACCTATACCGAGATTGAGGCTACTCTGAGGATTGGATCGGCAGCGGTCCGAACAATCATTCATGATCACCTTCGCCTAAGGAAGCAGTCTTCCAGATGGGTGCCACATTTGTTGACCAGTGAGCAAAAAGCAACAAGAGTTGATTGGGCTAAGTTTATGCTTGAAAAATTTGATAATGGGCACAGTAAAAACACTTTTAATATCGTAACCGAAGACGAAACATGGTTATATCATTATGACCCCAAAATTAAACAGCAGTCATTAGTTTGGTGCTTTGAAAGTGAGCAGCGTCCAACGAAAATTCCTCGTTTCAAGAGTGTTGGAAAGAAAATGGTCGATTCTTTTTTTTCAAAAGTGGATCTATCACAACGGTAGCCTTGGAAAATCAAAGGTCAGTTACTTCTGGATGGTATAACCAAATATGTCTACCAAGAACTATGTATGAGCTGTCCAAAGACTGGTCTGCGGGGTATCCAATGGCACCATGACAACGCACTCACCCACAGCGCCGCTAGAACACTCGTTTTTTTTTGCTGAACAGGGTGTTAAACTGTTGCCTCTCCCACCTTATTCCCAGGACCTAGCTCCGTGCGACTTTTTATTCCCTAAGGTCAAAGAAAATTCACGAGGTAACCATTTTACCACTCATGAAGAAGCAATTGCTGCATTTGAGGAGGAAATCAGCAACCTTCCAAATGAACGTTGGTCATAAGAATTTGACCAGTGGTTTTACCGAATGCGAAAATGTATTGAGGTAGGGGGAGAAAATGTTTGAAAAACAGAATACAGTTTTTTAAAAAATCTTGTAGTTTTTCTGTATTCAAAAACTTTCAGCGTGACCCTCGTGTGTAGTTTATTGGCCAGTGTGAAAATCATTTTTTTTTGTAGTGATGCAATTGTAAACCAAGTGTTGGATGAGCTGGGCCTTCAACTAGGCGATACCCTATCAGGTCTACCAGCTGCTGGCAATGCGTTACCTGCAACAGGTCAGAAGCAACCAGCTGCTGCTGCTGCTGCTGCTACAACCAGTGGTGGCAACAATGGAGGAGGACTTTCAGATGCTGATGCAGACTTGCAAGCCAGGCTAGATAATCTGAGAAGAGAATGAATAGATGTTTGTTATGTGGGATATAGACAGATATCCCAGGAACCAGTTTTATTATATTCCAAAGTATCAATCATTTATTTGGTTACAGGTACTGTGGCACTCAGAAACAATTAGTTGTTTGCAATGTATTTCTTGGTATATTGTTTTAAACCATCTTCAGATATCTGATTTATTGATTTTTTTTTGTAACTACAATACCAGCTCAATTTATTTTAAACTCAGCACACTGAGATATAGCACCTCAATATTTTGGGCCAGAGTGAGTATTTTTCATCTTACCTGTACATTACAGGTAAGATGAGACAATAATTTTTCACATGAATTTTTGAGAGATCCACAAATTTAATATCTCTCACAACAAACTCCTCACCTTCCTGTATGAAAACAAAATCTGCAGCAGTGCCTTTGAAAAGCATACTAGCAAGTTTTTCTACATTCTTTTTTGTCTTTGTATTATAACATGATAAAAATACCTGAAAATGGTTCATAACAACACAATGGAATGGATTGAAGAATATTCAACTGAAGAGGTGTGGAGATTTTTCTTTCTGAATTTCCATAATTAGGGATGAATTATCTGTCTCAAGCATGTTTCGAGTGTGATGTGATAAAAATAAGTGTTAAATGTGCAGTAATGTTGTATTATAGTGTAATGTATAACTGCTTTTAATATATGAAAATAAGTTCAACTTCTATTTTTATGCACTACTGAAACTATTAATAATGTTCCATTATGTTATTTTTTGAATAAATTTTAAAACACCATATTTTTTCTGTTAAAACATTGGCTGATATTGACTGCTCATCGTCATTTTAAGACATAATAGAAATTACTTTTGGATCCTTGTAATCATTTTAAATCATACTGAAATTCCACTCTGTGAAAAATTTATCTATTTTATGAATAGAGGGTGTAAATCTTTCCTATGAGAACAACTTTAACTGTGATCTTAAGTGGTATTGTGGACCTGAATGTCCTTGATAGAAACTTTTAATGTTGATACCTTTATAAGTGCTATCAGTGACAATGGTAATTTTTTTTAGAAGAATAGACTACACCATTTTTTGAACAATTCACTTTATTTGCACTTAATTGCATTTCAAACTTCAACAGTTTTCGGATATTCCACAAAAATACGGTAAACTATATATTTACATTTTTAAACAAATGTGGTGACTAAATAATTCTTAAATTGAAATTTCTGTACAAACAAAACATCTAATATAATAGGTTGATGTAAAAATCCAATAAAAAAATAAGTAACAACATATAAATATACAAAAAGAATTCAGTAATTTTTAGATATTTTGATTTGTCTAACATTTTCAAGCATCCTATAATTCCCCTCGAAACAATTCCAATGTAAAATCTACCTTAAATATAATATTTGTACCACAAACTGATATTAATCTATTTGTGCAGGTTTACCAATTCAGCATAATTTTTTCCCATTTCTCACAAAAATGAATTAATATCAGAAGTTCAATTACAATAGTAAAATTCTCAAACTTACTGAGAATATATATGTCTGTTTCCACAATATGCGCTTGAAAATTAGAAAAATATAATATCTAAACTAAACTATTAACACAAGAAAGATTTGTTTAAAACAAAAACATAATAATCTAAGACGACTTATTCTCATCTGGTATAACCAGGATTGAATGTTTTTTCAACAAAGCTTTCAGTAATTTATTGTCCTTTTCTAATTCTAAATTCTTCTGATGTTGGTACTCCAACCGTTCTAACGCATCTTTGTGCTCTTTCAGCAAATTCTCGTATTTCTCATGGACGTGTTTCAAATCTGTGATGTAATCACAGGCTTTAGCTAGTATACCGCCTGTAGAAAAAAAATGTCAATGAGAATCGCTGTAATATAATAGCCATATCATTCAACAGTGAACTCTCTAACAGCCTGTTTCTAGGTGGAAGGAATGCTCTAAACTAATTGGATTATTAATTAATAGAAAAGCTAGTACATAAGGCCTGTCTCTGATTCTGGAACAGGTTCAGAAGGATGATGCTGAGTTGCTAACAATTTCGTTGCATTTACGAAATTTTACGAAAAGTCTATCTAGAGATAGACAGAGGCAGAATTTCTTGGAAGATGGAATGAGTTATGGAATGGAGTTTATTACTACGATCAGCCTCATCCTTTCTAATTTAACATTTTCAAGTGCAATTAGCGTTCTATAAATGCATTTTTGTCTTCATCTTGCATACTAGTTAGTAAATAACTACCATGAATGCCCAAATCCTATGTATTATTATTTGATACAGGAACCTGTCAGTGAAACAACTGTTCCAAAACCAATAAGTCTATATATGCGAGCAACGCGTTCAATTTGAAATTCTGAAGTTTATCAGCATTCAGTCAGATTAAGAGAGACGTGCCTCCGCAGCTCAATTAGTAAAGTGTCTGTCCGGCAACCCGTACATGCATTCAGTGGCCTATTAACTGCCCAAAGCCCCAAACTGTAGTAGCGACATACTGTAGAGCACAGGGAAAGTTTCTTAATTTGTGCCCCCTAGTGGATATAACCTCCCCTCCTCTCCAAAACTTTCCTCCTTTTAGGCATCCACCCTCTCCAAAAACCCTGAATAACAAAAAAAATCTCAAACACCTCTCCACAGAAACCATGTTCCACCATCCACCTAAAAAACCTGAAAAGCAAAAAAACTTCCCTAGTCAGACCATTTCCCGCCCATTCAACCAAGATGCGCCCCATACCTAGCACCCCTAATGCTTTTGCTTAATTTCCTCCTACGATATTACGCTCCTACATGCGTGGTTAAAATATCGCCGTAAATGCGAATGAGAATGATTATAATTCGCTATCAGAATCAATTAATATAAATAGCGTTTCCATATCGTTATAACCATGAGTCATGACGCTACAAAAACTATATTTGGTACGAATGGAATGCATATACAGTCGAAATCATCTAATTATATTAAATTTATACCAATTTGTCATATACAACGACATTAGAAAAAATTATTGGCTACCTTTTGACTGACCATCATAATGGCCAGAACCTTTGATTTCATTTGGTGATTCT
The DNA here is from genome assembly GCA_949316355.1 of Bruchidius siliquastri. Lineage (NCBI taxonomy): Eukaryota > Metazoa > Arthropoda > Insecta > Coleoptera > Chrysomelidae > Bruchidius > Bruchidius siliquastri. The sequence goes on along the minus strand of OX438534.1, from coordinate 29,080,052 downwards.
GGTATTATAGTTGCTAGTTTGGTGATCCAGTTGTTTATTTTATCTCTTCTCCTTCTCTCCACTTCATTATGTGTTGCTCTTCGTCGTTCGTCTCTCTAAAAGAAAGAGATGAATTCGAATTGTTTATTGAATCAAATGTTTGCAAAAAACCAGTCTGTCAACTTTGAAACAAATATGATAGATCCCTTTATACAATGAATATAATGATGATAATGAATTATGGTGATGTATTTTTTTTGGAGTATTTCAGCTCTAGAATGTCCAGTAATTTGTTTAAATACAATTGGTAGTGCTTGAAGTTTAGCAACTGACATTCTTCGTCATCAATCATTTGCGATAAAAAATTTATCTAAACATCAAGCCCTATGTATTTCAGTATGGAACACAACTTATTACAAATTCTATCAAATTCAACAGGAGTAACAAGTTAGTCCAGAGCTGACTAATACAATAGAGCTACTATCAAAGCTAATAGCTGCATTCCAAGTGATAGATTCCAGTTTGCAGTATCCTTGTAAGTATAAACTCAAAAATGAAAAAATACCTTTTTTATGCTAGTCACAATACTGCTATTTGATTCAATGATAGAGTCTGTGATGGAGGACCTGGGAGCGATAGCTCTTGTTCCAGTTTGAGTTCCAAATACTTCAGCTGCATTTCCAATCACATATAGTTGTCCATTGATATTGCTGGTTAACACTTGTGGCATTGACGACGCATTGGAGTAACCAGTGGCCCCGGTCGTCACAATCTGAGGGACAGTTGCTTCAACAGTTGAATCATCTACATGTACTACTCGGTAGGTTATCATATTTCCTGCATACAAGATAATAATAATAATTGCCTGCATTGAAACTAAATTCATACTGGACAAGTGTACCAAATGAGAGTGAATGCTAACATCTCTGCTTCTAGTGTATTATACCTGATTGTGACAATTGATTTGCATTTAGCAAGTATACACATACACAACATAAGTACATCAATTTCTTATAGAAACAGCACATGCTTAGACATATAACCACATCTATAGTTTAATGAAATAATTGAATTTTCCTGCTTTCAGCCTGCCACCATGATCTAACTTGTGCTATTTTTGGGAGCTTGCAATATCCATATAACAGGTATATTGTCTATCACGTTTTTCTCTATCTCAGAGGATAGCACTTACCTTCCTGAGGTCGTACAGCATACTGCACTTCCTGTTCAGAGGTTTCTAAAAGAGTCTGTGGAGACAAGTGATCTACATTACCATCCTCATCACTGTCCATTATACCCTCTTTTATGTGAATTTCATCGATTACTTCTTTCACTTCTATGGTCTCCCTAAAAAATCAAAGTTCCAATGTTCTTAATCACGTCATGCACATGTTATTGTTATTATTGTTTGTTATTAATCTGTAGATAACAATCATTAATTTCTGCGTTTGACAATGTTCTGTTTGACCTTGCGTGTGGTTGACGTTACGTAACGTGGTTGAGAGGGTGCTGTAGAATTCCAGTAGGCTTACCCTTCTACTAGAGGATCCAGGATATCCATGAGATGATTTTTGGGTTCAAATTTTTTGAATTTTCCTTCAATTTTGGTCACGGGGCCAAAATTGGGGTCATGTGACGCGACCGTGCTACAGAAATTATTGCGCATGCTCTAATACTCCATGAAAATTTGTGTCAAATTGAATTTATCAGAAAAATCTATCTATTTAACTGGGCAGTTGAATTTTTGCTGCCTTTTCTAAACCTATTGGGAATGCTTGTTGTAATGAATGTATTATTTTGATAAATAAGTTAGAAATCCTATGATTTGATAGTTGCATTCTCGACAGCAATGTAGGAATCTTTAATATCAACATGAGAGCGAAACATCCAAAAGAATGTTAAGCTATTCACTAGCAGATGACCAGGTAGTTTTAGTAACTTATTTTTGAACATATATGCAATTTATAGAATAATGAACATTCTAACCTATTAATTAACTAATTATTAATCAAGCCAAAGTGAAATACAATAGTACATGTATTGAGATCCATAATTCAACTATACTAAAGCTAGAGAACCAGTGTTACAATGGTCTACATATGATGATCTGGAGTCGCGGTTTCATTGCTAAGAATCTCAAGCAATTCAAGCAATATATATTATTATGTAAAAATAATTGAATCTAAACCTTATTTACAAACCATAACATCTGTCTAATTTATCGGTGAAATACACTTTTTTATTTATTCGAGAATCTTGTCACATATTTTGCATATTATTCTTTCAACGGTAGGTGGTAGCACATCTTTAGATGTCAACTGTCATTAATGTCAACCTCATAAATTTCTAAATCAAAAATATTTATCAACAAGTATTTGCATAAAAATATTTTTGGTGAATATCATCAGCTCTTCGTTTTACATTTTATGTAGAATGTTGTTACGATAAGTGAATAAAACTTGCTTAAAGAATAATTTGACTCATTTGGGAATAGATATTGAGTTTCATTAGGTTTCATAGTTTATATAGGAAAAATGGATCAAATGCTTCCTAGCCCAGGCTTTAGCATACCGAGTATAGGTAAATATGAGTATTCACTTAAATTCGTTACCGTTTTATTAATGGTGGATAAATGAGCAATACTACAGTCTTTGCAATACTTATGTAAAACTAGAAAGCAAAGACTCATTAAACATTTAAAAGTACCCTTCTCTGTTGAACATAACAATGTTGACATAATTTTGTTAGAACTATTTACCTCAGAATTATTTTAAACATTGAGCTGTGTAGCTTCATTGGTTACATAGATACAGACTACATATGGTAGGTGATGTTTTCTTGAAAATATCAATCACTATTCAAAAAGGGGTAGACAAACACCATTCAGTCCATTTCCCTATAATAATTTTATCATTAAAGTCAGATATAAGGTTCACTTGTTCATTGGAATACTCCTCAAAAAAACTATATGCTTCTTCAGGTACTCCATTACATCAACCTGAAGAAGACCAACTGATCCTCCCAAATGCCTTACAACAGCAACAGCAACAACCACAGCAGCAATCTCAACAGCAGTCACAGCCTTCTACATCACAGGTACCACCTTTGGCCCCTATGGGAGGACTGACACCTACTTTGGGCCTAGGTATGGGACATGCGATGTCCATGCCTCAGACCAAATATGTGACTGGGTTTGCACTGCCTATAAGTACCATGACAGGACAACCACCTGTAAGTAGTATTCATGATAATTAATCTGTATTCAAAAATTATTTTAAATTAACTGATAATGAAGTTTTACAACAAATAGGTATGTAATATCTAAAATTTAAAGGGGGAGTAGGAAAATGAAAGTATTGGAAAAATATTAATACCTAATGATCTAGTAGAAGTTTTCTCTCACCATAACTTGAGAATGATTTTTTTTTGTAAATTCCAATATTTCACATATCATCTGATAGATAGAAATGCAAACAACTAAAGTAGAGAAAGGAAAAATAGAACAAAATTTCTTTGTAACTTCCACTATAAATTGCAATTATCTGGAATATTATATCAACTCTCATTACCTAGTGGTGTATATAGAATTTTTCTTCATCATTTCTCCTTCTCCATGATTTGATTTCCTGAAATAAATATCAAGTTCTTGAATAGTTGTTAAGTATTAACATTTGGCAAAACAAACTTGTAAATCTTATACTGCATGAACCAGCTATTGTAGGAGAATATCCCTGCTTTCTTTTTTAATGACTAATAAATCATCATTTTGGTTCCTTTGTACATGGTAGTTCAAAGTTCAAATCTAGAAGAGGTGGAATGTGCTAATTTTCTACTTATCCAATAGCCTATAATGTAGTTTGAAACAATCTTTAAGTAATTGGAGAGTATCCAAAAACTGAACAGTTAGCATATCTGAATATCAGCACCTTATATTGATTAGAAATAGGTTTGATTATTTATATTGTTCAAAACAGGGTTAACTAATTGAGCTTTGTGTCTTACTGAAAAGATATAGTAGAGTACTTTGTGATTTTGGCAAAAAATACTGATCCAATTTTAACTCAACTCAGCTCAAATATATATACCTATCTTGCATTTTTTGAATATAACACAGTTTACAGATTATCATGGTCATAATTATAAAAATTATATAATTTAGTTTGAACCTGGAGATATGGAGCAGTATTACACTATAGTAGATTATGCATTCACTTGTATATTCATCCAAAGTTTGATTGTGCACTGTAAACACAACTTGAACATTAATAATAGGATATTTCATGCCAAACAACCTATTGTTGAATAAAATCAACAAATCAGCCTAGAACTTTTGTTTTTATGTTGGTAGTATTATTTAATGGGAAAGTGGAGTATCAATAAATTATATATTATTGTTTACTGGATATTTTAAATAAGTGTTTGAGGAAAATGTATCAGAGTAATTGGGTTTTGTATATAGACCACACATTTTCACTGCATAAAAATTTGGGATGACCAAACAATTATTTGGATGCAGTAGTAATTTATAGTTTTATGATTGTGATTTCCCTGAAACCTGTATCATGCCACGAAAGGTAATTTTGGAGTTTTTATTTAAAGCACTCAATCAGATCAAATTATACATGATACATATTAACTGTTCGTTAATAGAGATTTACTCTGGTTTCATAATCCAATAAGTTTTCACAATTGTCTCAATTTCCCACTTTAAGAAATAAAAGGTATTAATAGTAAATATCACATTGTTGCAATGACAGTAAAAAAATGACAATTTGATTGAGAAATCTCATAGTGATTTGGATACTAAATGGGTGTAAGGAGGGAAAGATGTTTATTTAGATAAACTGATGTTCGTGCTGTAATTATTTGCATTGAATAATCTCAAATATAAGATATCTACTTCTTTGATTTTTTGTGATACACATTTTCATTAGTCTGCCTGTCTCTTCATCTGCTCAATTAATCATTGGCTTCTCCTTACCTAAGGACCTGTCACTTAAATGCTTATGAAATTCAGGTGTGTTACCATGTAGTTAAGGACATAAAACCAATATAGTTAATGTAACGATGCACAGCTAAGGACGCGTTTACAAATGATTCATCAATATGAACGTCTGTTACAGCATACAATGATGAGCCCAATGGTCAATTTGGGTAGCAACATGACAACAAGTGGAACACCAACTGTTGGTGGCCCTTCTACACCATCACCTATGACACCAATGACTCCTCATTCTGCTGATCCTGGAATCATACCTCAGTTACAGTGAGTATTTAAAATCCAGTAATTAAATTATCCAAATTTGTACAGAAGGAGCAAACAGGTCACATATTAGGCAATCCACAGATGAGTGGACTCGCTGGGAATCATTGAAATGGTGGAAGTGCAAATCAATGATGAGATAGGCGAAAGACCTTATAGTGGATTGAAAATCAGCATTGATGATGTATTTGTTGAAGTATAGAAAGGCTGTTAGAACCATAGTAGGTTTGTGAAAGGGGCATTATCGTTTAAATAAAAATTGTATGAAATTAATACAGTGCAAAGATTGATCGAAGTTTGAAAATTCGATTCGCGAAAAACACGTTTTTTAAATTGCAGAAAATTTGGCTTTTAATTGATTTTGTCGAGACCTACCTAACTTTTTTCGTAAAATACATACAAATGAGAATTACAGCATATTTTTGAGATACATCATTTCAAAAACTATTAATTTTAGACATGGGGTGTGTGATATAAAAGTTTAGAATTGTTGGAGAGTTTAAAAAAAATATATCACAATGTCCCTCATTTGCGGTGAAACCACAAACGATATTCAATCGTTTTATGCTACAAATTTTCACAGTCTTCAACCCTAGCAACAAACCGAATTGTTTTTTTTTAATTTATAACCATTTTGAAATATCGGCGTGGACACTTCCATTGTCACCTGGTGAATGTTTGTGTTGCAATGGTCATTAGCTGACCTCCAAGGCAGTCAATCTAATCTAAAGCTTATTATATTTAATGGTTACTATGATCCATACAGAATATCCAAGAATAAAAGCTTAAACACAAATTTGAAATTCAAAAATTGCAAAAACCAGGTCCATTCCTGAATTCAACACCTCTTTTGCTTTTTGGGCAGACACTGTGAAATATGACCAAATATGAACTTTCTGCCAGGATGTGAATGATATGCTAAATAGATATTGTTTATTCCATACCTAACGACAATCAATTTTTTAAGATATGGGTTCCTTTTCAAACTCATTTTTTTTGTTTATATCTAATTTCTAGAAATATTGTATCTACCGTGAACCTAAATTGCAAGCTAGACCTGAAAAAAATCGCGCTGCATGCAAGAAACGCAGAGTACAATCCAAAACGTTTTGCTGCCGTCATCATGAGGATAAGAGAACCTAGGACAACTGCTTTGATCTTTTCATCTGGTAAAATGGTGTGTACAGGTGCTAAGAGTGAAGAAGATTCTAGGCTAGCAGCAAGGAAGTATGTTTTTCTCTATTGTAAAAATTCTAATCCCCCATTTTTTTTTATTGATTATACTTGGAAATGCTGTAAAACTGTTGAAACTTTTGTAAACATATGTGTACTTACTATATTCGTAAAGGTAACATGAAGAGTTTCAAAATTTACACATGTACATTGAAGATGCTCTTAGTAAAACCTTAGGACTATTTTGGGTCCGGATTTTTTCGACAACCCTGCTGAAATATAAGTCTGTTTTATATGTGTTTCGCTTTAATCATTAATTCTGAGAGTTTGACAATGCTTTAAATATTAAAGCTAAACGCGTCACAAAAAACATTCAAGTTTCATTTCTGAAGGTTTGTGTATAAATTATACAATTTGATCTTGGTGAACCACTTAATTTTTTTACAGATATGCTCGGATAATCCAGAAGCTCGGCTTTCCCGCCAAATTCCTAGATTTCAAAATTCAGAATATGGTAGGAAGTTGCGACGTGAAATTCCCCATACGGCTAGAAGGACTCGTACTCACACATAGTTCTTTCAGCAGTTATGAACCAGAACTGTTTCCCGGTCTCATATACCGAATGGTAAAGCCCAGGATAGTGCTTTTGATTTTCGTTTCCGGTAAAGTGGTGCTGACAGGTGCCAAAGTCAGGCAAGAGATTTATGAGGCCTTTGATAATATTTATCCCATTTTGAAGAGTTTTAAGAAGCAGTGAAAGAGAGATGGATGTTTGTTGATGAAATGGAGGTATTTTTTTGTAAAAAAGGCTACTATGTCGGAAAAAAATCGAAAATGCTTAATGTCGTATAATGCGGAAAACATATTTTTCTTTCTGGAATAAACAAAAACATTTTACATATGGAAATGAGGTTTGCTGTGTCAAAATCAATTTACAAGTTCGAAAACTACATGTTCCATGTTGCATTTTTTCCACATTTCCATAGAATTAGAGGAGCTGAGTTCAATTACAACTTGAAAAAAATGGGGGCATAGGCTATACTCGACCAAACCTCTAGACCAGCTTTCCTCAAACTTTCTGACAAGCGGAAACCTTTCTAATATCCACTTTTTTCGTGGAACTCGTGCTGTCATTAAATGACAATTAATCAGTAGTATGTTTATTAGCTTCTAATATTTTTCAAATTATTCAGAACTTCCTAAAATAACGCGCAAATGATATCAAACTGGATTTAAATTTTAATGTCATAAGTGGGACTGCTGAAACATTTTGAAGATAATTACATAGGGAATATAATTAAGTTTAAGTAGAATCATTTTTCCAATCTATATATGAAGAGTTGTTTTTTGGTCCTGGGTTTCCACACAGCTTTAGTACGCCGATTCGCACATATGCTAGTAATATTCTTCATTTAAACAGTATCAAAATTCCATTAATGACATTACTATCAATTTTTCTTCTAACGATGTAATTTCAATAAAAGTTTAGTATTTTCTGTTAACATACGTTATTATATTGATAATAAATGGGTTTTTAATATCCAATGAATTCTGGGTGTGTTTCCTTTTATTAATCATGGAACCCTTGGGTGATCTTTATGGAACCCCAGGGTTCTGTCGAAAACAGTTTAAGAAACGGTGCTCTAGACCAAAACATGCTTTGAACCATATAGACTGACCTTTAATGCTTAATAATAATGTTTTACGAGTTCTACATTTATATGTCAACTCAATTCGAAAGATATTTTTTGAGAAGTCGTTTTCTACCGATTAGATATTATTCAAGTTTACAAAAATGCTTAAGATTATCTCGACTGTTTACTAAGTAAAAATTTTGAAAAAAGCAAGTGTTGAAAATGATTGATCATAGGAGAAATTCTGCTCTTCATATAGAATAGAAAATAATTTATTTCATGTTCACTTTATTTGTGGTAGAACTACTGAACAGTGACAAAGCAGGCCTCATTCAAATATTACTTTTTTATATAACGATTTTCTTTTTATACGAGAAAAAGGAGCATATGTAACATTCTTTAACCTTTAACTGAGAATTTTTGATGATACAAACTCTTTTAAAGCAGAGAAAATATGAATTATACTTGGAAAAAGTCTATTTTTATCCATCATTTTGTATGGCGTGACTAGTGCTTAGACGAGATAAATGTAATTATAATAAATTAAAACCAGTTATATGTTTAGGATACTTCATCTGCTATTTGCCTGTGTCTTCATTTGGGTGCATTTATTTAAGACAGGAAAATTTGTCGTCCTCGTTCATATATCAATATTTTCACTTTGGATTTGTCAACAATGCATTCAGTGATTTATTTTATTCCACATGAGAATCTGTGAATTTGTGATGTACATGTCATAAAACATCAAGAAAACGTAATATTTCTAATTCGAAATGTTTAGTCTACAATAGTTTCCTCACCTATTGAAACAGAAATTAAACTTGTAATATCATTTAGTGCCTACTCGAAAAATGTTCTACAAATCATTCGAAATGTTTATCTCACGCAGTTTCACCTGGTAATTTACTTAGCCTGACCAGTTGTTTTCTTAGGTTGGAATAAAGTTATTTCTGTGACAGAGCACGAATCTCATACTATTTGAATGTTGAATTAGGATTTGAAATGTGTTTATACAGTCTGAAAACAATTGTTCAATCATTGGTCACGGCATGCTATATTGTGATTTTAGAGCGTTTTGTTTTACAAAGCGCTTAGTTAAGGAATAAAAGACGTATGCAATTCTATTTTTGGCCCATTTCCATAATGTCATTGATGATGATCAAACCTAGTTTTCGACTTAATAATAGATCCAGTTGTTCAATTTTTCATAATAACGTGAGAATTTGGTCCGATTATTGTTGGATAAGTGTCTACCTAATTTACCCGAAATTGGTGGATTAACTTAATATTTTTCATTTGAATCTAGTTGTGATGGTAAAATAATGACCTTATGAAAATGGGTTCGAAATTAATATATTAATTTTCCTACGTTGTTTTAGACGAATTAATCAATACTACTGTTATATTTTTTAAAGCAGCAGCAAATTTGCCGAAATAAAACAATATTTTAAGATTTGTTCTTTATTTATATATCAACAATTTGATATTTCACATAACTTGCATGTAGACCAAAAATGAGTATACCCCTGTGAAAAAACTGATTAAAAACTGTATTCAATGAACAAACAATTATCGCCCTAACCGATTCCTACGCGTTATGAAATAATTATTGTGAACATTTTATGCGCTCATTTTCATCAACTGACATTACATCGAAAAGCTTGTGAAACCGTACTACAAAATCCAGCAAATAACAAATATATAAACCATAAAAAAATCAAAGTTATAAAGTGCGTGATCTGAGTCGTTCATACACAAGCTATAAAGAGATTAAAATTTATATAGTTATACGCATCAATCTTAATTTTCACATTCTAGTAAACTTACATTCTGTGTATTATATATTTAAAATATAATTGTAATGTATGTTTCGTGGCTGCATTTTCAAGAGAGTTGCCTCACAATCGCTGATACAAACATATATAGGTGTGCTCTGTATCGATAATAACTGCACCATTGAGGCTCTACAACGCTCTATCCAAGGATTTCTTATGGTCGGGTATTGAAGGTTCATACAACTTGTTGGATATAGGAGGCCAAAGCTCCCCCAAATGGATTTTATCGTATCGACTTGACTGTCTTATCTTCCTGTTCACAACCATTGCACAGAAGTGAATAATTTAGCCTCATAAACTTGTTTGACATGGACAGCATTTCTCCACTTATTCGCTGGACTAACTGAAAAATTCTTTAGCTAATGAGCAGTCAGATGTTTCTAAGACGCTGAATCAAGCCACATATCTATGTATTTATTCTGAAATTTGGCTCGTACCTGTGTGCCTAGTGTTGCAGAGGTAGAAAAAGTAAAAACATTGGCGTGATTATAGAATTTCTGGTCTATTTTGCTAATAATTTTGTGAAAAATAACCAATCTAAGACAAACAAAAAATACTTACAGAAATTCCTAGCTTGTGTATTGAACTGGACTCACACACGGAAAAAAATCGCTCATTCAGTTACTATTCAAAATTAGGAGAATGATGAATTCAAGTGAATGATCATTGCCATAAGTATAAAACATGAGTAATAATATAGTAGCAGTATTAATCAATGTCTTGCCAAAACTGGTAAAAATAATTACAGTTATTCATGCGAAACTGCATCTTCTGTGTGTAAACATAGACTATTGCTACTGTGTAAATTTGGCGCAGAGTTTCTCATTCTCAAACCTAACGCAATAACTCTGGGAGAAAAAACATGAAAGGTGAATGCAGGTGTTTTGAGTATTTCAAAATAGCTATTTATTATGAAATTACGGTAAAATGTTTGGATTACCAGATAAAACTAAATGAAGGCATGTGAGATGATAAATTCTTCAACTATTGCTGTGCTGCTTTGCCCGTTTTACCATGTATAATGAATAATACCTGCTCTAGAGTAAACATGTACAAAAGATGCAGCTTATCTTAACGTGATTAATCGGCTAAAAATGTACAGGAGTTTGGACGATAATGCAGTGAACTGAAATGGAAGGTAAGTGAGCATAATTCGAGTTGATCAAATAGCTACCATCTTAGCATTTGCAATATAATCCAAACAACCAGTATGAATAATGTTCATTTGAAAAATAGTTATCCTTCATTATTGTCTCGGTAGTTTACAGACTAGCTAGATAATCTAACTATCAAAATCCAGATCCTGTTTGGTTCAGGACGAAGTTATTAGTGATAGCGACATTATTTTGTGGATCTTATTTTTCAAACGAATTATGATTATAGTTAAAAACTAAATAAAAACCGTTTAAATATTAAACAAATATATACACATTCCTTGCAGTCAGTACTCCAATTGAAAATAACATCAACACTATAACAATGGGTTGAAAAATAATCAGTATCAGTATCGGAGTTATCTAATGTAATTAATGGATGCTGTCTGTGTTGTACGCCAAAAGCTGCGTCAATGTAGAACTGTCAAATTGATGCATTGAGCTCTGCGTTTAGTGGAGACGAAAGCGTTCTCAATTTTATTTGGATAATTTAATCCCCAGAACCTTCTGAAAAGTTTCCAGATTACAATCTTATCTACACATTTTTTGTTGTAATATAATATCTATTAGTTCCATTTAGGTCTCTTAAAAAATTATATTTGCCATACATGCATAAAGTTGTAGCTGTATAAATAGCACAATACAGATGTTGGAGGTTCATCAAGTTCATCATTTTTTGTCTTGCCGACATATAAATAATAATGGAAATTGAAACAAGATTTGCTTAAGCAAATAGATATTCAATATGTATCACCAATAGTACTGTAATTAATGTTATAAGTTTATTTATAAAAACTAAGTACTGCTCAAGGAATATCTAATACACAACAAATAACATAACTAAAATCAGTCTGAAAAGGTCCTAAAATTAAAGATAAAACTTCGATTGTATGAAATTACGAAATATCAATAATTATTTTCAACTTGGTCTCACCATATACTTCAAACCTAATCAATTTCTCGTTTTTTATTTCACTCCCGCAATATCATATATAAAATATTTAAATTATTATTACAAGGCTTGTCACATACCTTACAATCATTGTTTCAGAAAGATTCCTACATTTTATCCACTTGGAAGTCTAAAATTACCTAATTTAGTCAACCTATAAGGATTTCTGCCAACAATGAAGTGTTTAATTCTTGTTAACAGGCACAAAATAATGATAGACAAACCTTTCTTTTGATTAAAATGAATATTAATATGGATATGTTATGTTGACAGAAACATATATTTGAAAAAAAAATAGCAACTTTATCCTGTTTGCTGAAAAATTAAAAAAACATTGCTTTAAAGTAAACTCTTTTTTCTTAATATTTTTAATTCAATTTCTTTAATTTATTATACTCTTATCATATCTTGGAGAATGCTTCCTTTATAGAGATTGGAAAAAACAATAAGGTCAATTTTTTAAGCATGTCTACTGGACTACAAAGGTTTCAAGTATCTGGAAAGAACACAATCACAAATCTCACAAGAAACGATTTAAATACATTTTGATATTACATTCTGTAACTCTATCTTTGCATATCTATTATCATACAAAGATAAAGCTTACATACATCGTTTGATCAGTAACAACAAAATAATATAAACAAAAATTCTCAAGAATTGACACAAATCCCAAAAACGAAACCAAAAATCATAACCAAACTCACTTGCAGAAACGAAGCCCCAGTCTTATGGACACTGAACATCCCAAGCACAAAATATTGAGATTGAAGAAGTGATAGGAATGTCTTAGCCAACATGTCATACATTTTGTCTATTTGAGTTTTCATTTTCAGTTGTACTAGTGAAACCTTGAGACTATTTGTGAAATTTGAAACCTTTTCAAAAATCATTATTCCATATTTATTTAAAACATTATCCCATCACTTCTAGGTTCTTTGTTTATCCGCTAAAGTCTTTATCTCAAAATAGATAGCACTAATCACAATTATACAATTAGATATTGAGGACTACTACAGCTTCGTTCTCCATTCAATTCTTACTCTGACCTCTTTTGGAGTATAGCCAATTTTTAAGATAATTGAACACCAGATAGAAATGTTAAGAAAAAACCTGACGCATGCGTATAGATGCAAACCTCTTCCACCAAAATATGACATTACAGTATTTTGTGTAGTGGTCTGTAGAGATGAAATAAGTGATTTAGAGTTGAAGGATAACATTGACTTTTCAGCATCAGAATCTAATATAGAATTTTTGGGCGCACCTAGAATAAAAAATTAAGAATATTTTAGTGGATGATATTAGAATGTCGTGCAGATTACCAAGTAAATGGCCTTCAAGCAAATCTTTTGATAAAGTAGTAGGTCAAGATAAGACAATTTGAAATCCAGTAAAGCTGTAGTATAGAGTCCCTCAATTTTGACCCCTTTTCCATTAAGCACAAGATATAATTAAAACAACCTAGGTGAATGTAAACCGACTGTCTGATAATCTAGTTCGGGCACATGGCTCGCCCCTTCAGGGCCCCAATCGTACAGCCCCTGGGAATTGGCCAATCGGTGGGTCAACCTGTGCGCTATGGAGAAACCACCGCTACCTTCCAGTTGAGTCAAGACGATAATCACCTGACGAGTGAGCGGTGGTACAGAATCCACAGTTCGAAGGGTGCCCCTGGAAAATATAAACCTATTACAGATAACTTTATACGATCAGGCAGACTGTAAATATTGGCTATTTACAAAAGCTAACAAGTTACTTCTCAACTAGCTAAATCCTATCATTAATATAAATCTACCATTCTCTTAACTCTGTCTAGATTTTATGACTTAAGATATTTCAAGAGTAAGTTACATCCCTCTCAAATTTTCATCAAAATCGGTGAAGCGATTACGCGGAAAGACAAAAAATCAATGACACGTATTTGCGTGATCGAGACATCACGAAACGTTCAAAAGACGCACTATCTCAAATTATAAAAGTTTCTCGATCATGATGCGTAGGAAGCAATGTACTCTCTTACCTCGTCGAGACAACATTGTAGCTCTCCTGGCAATCGCACTTGACGTGAATCCACTTGTTCTCGTGTCGATTTTCCACCATTACCACCAAGCCAGCCCAACCTTTTGTCAGATAGTAAGCCGTCATACCTTCCCTGCCCTCATGCCGCTGCCCTCTAGCGAGTGTCAACGAGATTATGGCATCCGCTAGGATATAGTTAGAAGGTTGGACGTTTTCAGCTAACAGCTTTTTTGAGCTGTGGATAGCCAGCACATACCTGAAATTAATAATAAAATGTGCAATAAACTCATCACATGAATTCTCATTTAGAAAATATTTCAATTGTCTTATTTATATTTTACCTCCAAGTTAACACAACCATTAACTAACCTGGGATATGCAGCAATCTCATCCAAGCCCGTGTGCCAATGATTGAATGCTAAAGGTACTACAACGTATTCGCCAGGTTCTAACATTTTATTGCATCCCACGAAGCCCCTGACTTGCCTTTTACTATGCTCTACAAGATTTCCTATCGTCGTACTAGCTCTTGCTTTGAATAATACTACACAGAGGTCCAATTGAGACCTTTGCGACTTTTCCGATTTCCTTTGACCCTCCTAAAAACGTATAAAAACTATGTTCTATTGTCTTTCAACTTGATATTTATAAGAAAAGTCAGATGGAATAGTGTAACACTAAAAAACATGGCTCAATTCTAACGGCGACCATTCCTTTCCTAGGGTCTGGCGGATTTCATGAATTAAAATGATGGAGTCTGAATACAAACACTAGTTCTTTTTATATTCACAATAGAATATCTCGTGATAGTGACAATGAAATTACCTGAAATAAGGTAAAATCCACTTCCGTCGGCTCAAGTATTGTCAAAAATATACAAGATAAATGTTGCTGACTTGCCAATGGAGGCAGAATTCCTGTCAATCTGACTTCATTCCAGCCACTCCGTGCTTTACAAATATCTATACAGTCGAAGTATTTCAAGACGTCCGGAAATGATATCCAAAATGTCCCATCCATCGGTCTGAAAAAATTGCATTAACACATGACACTTAAAATTAAATATCGAACATTAAAACTGAGTTTGGAATTATAATATCCAGCCTTTGAAGCTTGAAATTAGTACAAGCTACTACTATTATTACTAAGGAAAAGACTCACCCTTCAGGCATAAGTTCTTCCCTCAATTCAAGCGTCCAAAGCAGCGAATCGTCAGACCAGTCACCTTTCCAAACAAAATGACCTACAAATGACAAATGAAATATTATGATTCTATAGCTTAAACGCGTACTACTACTATTCCATTTATAAATGGATGTAAGGTTTCGTCTACATAGCAATCACATTTTAATGGTAATTGCTCACATTAGTCCAAATAATAATAATTTCTCTCGGAAAAAAAATTATATCTATTGCTCTCCCAATAGTTTATTAATCAACATGAACAAAAGAAAAATTCCACTCTTTACAATAAGTGAATCATAAGATAATTTTAGAATGCTCATCTCAAACAATGCGAATGCTACTCACCCCAAGGATTTCTAAGTTTCAACAATCTATGGCCTTCGACATCTCTGACGTCTAGTAGTGAATAAGCATGACGTGGTCTGAGACCTTTTGATTGGTATTCTAGTTCATCTACTTTCATGTTACCGCCTCCACAAGATGCTCCCATCAAAAATAAGGCTTGTCGAGATGATAGCAGCCTGAAAATAGTTGCAAAGAAAGTTTCACAGAAACGTGGTATTATTTAATCACGGTTTTGGCTTCCTCACTATCTTACTATTGTTTGATTTTTATAACTCATTTTTGTTCAGATAAAATTATGTAATAATAAACACAGGATTCCACAAATGATCAGCTGGCATCAGTTTTCGTTTCTATCGATCTTGAGTATTTACATCGTCTGTTGACCGCTGGGTCCCTAATGGCATAAATTGATATTTGAATAGAACTTTCAACCTTTTTCCAGCGATGATTAATTACAATATCTGTAATCTGCATGTGCATAGGAAGAAATAACACTAATTATAGTTCAAAAGCATTCATAGTTTTTCATCCTGCGGTCAGGACTTGTAAAACGATTATAATGTATGCAATGACCAAGCACGAGCTCCTGAAAATTCTACATGCTCCTACTTCATGAAACTACTGCATCAGTTCAGAAACCAAGCTTTTTTAGTAAAATTTCAAGCCTGGTACCAAAATTTTTTTTGAAAATATTCATTGTTTTTCAAAAATCCTCTTGTATAGAAAATATCTTATTTTTAAATAAGCATTTCAAATATCCATGTTTCTGGCAGTCTATCACTCACAATCACTGCAGCAGTGAGGCTATACTTTTTTTCAAGGTCTCATAAATGCCACATAAATTTTGAATATTTTTTCTTGTTTTTTGCATATACCTATTTCTATAATAAATACTTTGCAAATTTTTAATATGCATACTTTTTAAGTTTTTATTTAAAACATTCTCGAATAAGTATCTACATTTTTCAGTTTCAGAATGCGCTCAATGAATATGAATTCTCCTTTTTACTTGCCGATGACCTTCAGGGTTGCTCGACATTCACCTCAAAGTTACTGTTCGTCAGTGTTAGAACAAGGTTCTCTGTTATACTCAAATCCATTGTAACCTATTTTCCAACAAATGATATAACATCGGTGCTATACTGAGGATCAATACTTACTGTGCCCAAATCAGATCAACATCCAATTCTTCTTCTGCTGGAGCAGGTACAGATGATGCTTGTAGTGGTATGCTTTCGCAAGGAGCTCCTGTAAGGGTTGCCAGGCCTTCTATCGCTCTACCGGACACCAATGCTTCATAACAACCATGAATTTTTGCAACGGCTTTCTCTATCAAAGGCACCCACAGCTGTTTCCGTTTTGCCTATCATAAAAATCTATTAGATTTGTTTGGAGATAAACTTTGCAAATGAGAGACTCGGCAATATGGAATAAGCCTAGATCAATTATGATTAATCGGATTCAAGTATAAAAAAATGTAATTACAACTAGAGTGGAAAGAAGAATAGCTTACCTGAGAGTAAAATAAATGTCCCCTCTTATCACAGGGGAAATAATCGTCGACTAGCACTGTGGTCCAGTGTCCATCCTTACAGAGCCTCACTTGGTAGACGCCTTGAGGACAGAACTCCCTGGTTATTATCACTGCTCTGATGAGATCTTCACGTTCAGCTAGCACTGCCAAAGCGCTAAGTAACCAACAATTTCCTAATACGCCTGGAAAAAAGAGACCTCTTCATAAATAATATTTTAGCTTACTTTATGACCATGAAAATGAAATAGTGAACAATATCATGTTAAAATGTTTGAAGGAGTACGGTATGGATACAGAGTAGATACTAATGTTTTTTTATTGGTGCATTGGTGGACAAATAAATACCCAAGTAAATATCAATACACAAACTTCAAGATTTTTTTATGTAACACATAATGTACAAAGACTAACTAGTCTGAGATATCAGGAAATACAAATGTAAATAGGAAGAAATTCTGCGTGACCACGGATTCTCAAAAAGGAAAAAAATAGAAGGAAGTTAAGATTGAGGATCTATGAAGGAGCCTCGAAAATTTTTGATATTATACCCGGATATGTTCCATTCAAGCAATTGAGTCTAAGTACTTGACTATACTTTTTTATTTCCTGTTTTTATCTCCTGGTGTCATCCACGAAATATCGTATCGGATCTATTGTTACCTTCAAACATGTGAATAAAATTTCACGAATTTGAATAAAGTGTAAAATGTTACCTTGCGAAATATCCGAAGGTTGAGGTCTTCTAAAAACAGCCCATGGCAGATCTTTGTAGTCCTCTACCACGATTTCTCTCACTCTTTTCCATTTAACTACATGTGCGTCTTTCATATCTTTCATTTCGACCGGATTATAATATAAACTACTGGGCATTGGAGGAAAGTCGTCATCAAAATAGTTTTGCTTTTTTAGTTTACAGTATCTTACTATGTAATTCCAGTGTTTATTGCTTAATTCCTAAAAAAACGAATATGTATTATTTAAGTTCTGAAGCATATCCTATGGTTGCCTCTCCGGTTTTCATTATATTTTCTACTGGCTGCTAAATGAAACCATATTTTATTGACTGAAATATCCTTATTAACGTTTCGGCAGCCGTTTCAAAGTAAACAAAAACTGGATTTAATTCTGATCCATACATACCTCTTGAGATAGCCTAGGGGGTTCTTTGGGATGCAAAGAGTTGACTTCTTCCCTCGTACGTTGACACATATCACAGATTGTATAAGATTTAGTATTTTCAAAAGTGCAGATTGCACACGTCCACGGTTGAAATAAACCCGAATATAAAATTGGAGAATCTACAACAAACACAAAAAGATATTTATAACCGTCTTACATTCAATATAAAATCATCCAAAAATTCTATATACAGGTAAAGTCATTATGATTTCTTTTGCTCATCCTTATTAAATGTACCTACAATCCCCAGCCATTTTTTTTGATAAAATCGTGTATGTATTCGTTTCCAATCAGAATTTATAAAACAGTTTTTTTTGTTTTTAAGCTTTTCTAATCTGCGATCTGGGCTCAAAAGAGTTAACTTTGAATTTATAACAATTTTTTTAATATGGTTGAATCAAGAACTCTAGAGTTCAACACCCGATATAGATTTGTGTATCTAGCGAGATTGATTTGGCGGTACATGTAGATGCTACCACCACTTGCTCTGACGTCGCAGAACCATCTCTCTGCTACATGACTATTTCTCTTTCCAAATTCAGCCCTACAACGCGCAGTATATCTATATCGATGCTCGCCTCTATTTCAAGTTGCTGCAAACCATTTCTACCGACCCCCACAGCCGCCCCTTGGAGGTCTTGATCTCTAGAGTTCTTGGGTTGAACCCTCAAATTTTGGTTACTTTTATACAAATTGCAAAACGATACTTTACTAGGATGATCGTTACGTATGAAAATGAGACGAAATCAGATGTTCAAAAGTGTTCGTGGATACGGTCCCCCACCACGAAATTAACTCTCGCAAGCGCGCCTAGCAGCACGTGACGACCAAGAATGGGGGCCAAGCATCGATTATGAAGACATCATATAGCCTCGCTTGAATAAAGTTTCGATTTCGATACTATTTTTCAGAGTCATCAGAAGTAGGAATGATTCATGCCAACACATAACTTGGCAATGAATTTGCATGATTAACTCATATTTTACTTACAATACTGCGAGATATTTGAGTTGTACATTAAAATAAACCACATATTGATTACTTACTTCTGTCAATATCCGTGTGAATATTAACCCTACTCCTTTCTAATTTAGGATTAGGCACATTCTTCATTTTTGTTGAACTACTTTTGGTGTCTCGTCTAGATCTGTAATAGAGGATTTATCAAGTTTCAAATTCTATCTATAAAAACAAATATTTTAATATATGCGTGGTTTATACTCATAGGTTATACAAATAAACTAAGCTATTGTAAATTCAGAAACTTATTTTTATCTTCAGAGGAATTCATTTGAAATTTGATGTAAGCTAACAATTTAAGCTCTTATAAAATACCCTATTGCAGCCTGAGAAGTACTTAGTCAATCTACCCGACTCCATTTTTTTTACTCACCTGCCATGCCTAGGGGAGGGACTTCTCGAGGGTGTCCGCCCAACATCCAAACAAGCCTTCTCCGTCTTGCAAGCCTTACAGAAAGACGCAGTCAACGAATTTTTCAGCGTGCATTTCGCGCACGACCAAAACTCGCCCTTCTTCAACGTCATATCATGGTTGACAGATACCGACCGAAGCTTGGAACCGTAACAGGCCTCACAGACCAATGAACGGTCGCTGTTCACCAGGGTGCATTTCTTGCAGGTCCATTTCTGTTCATCCACTGGACTGTCGCCTACTGTAGCATACGAGGCTAATGTACGTACAATCGAATTGCAAATGACATTGATAATAATGAAACCAGTCATTTATCCTCATAATAGAAAAAATATACAAATTTGTATTAGCACTTGCTAAAAAATCT
Source organism: Bruchidius siliquastri (assembly GCA_949316355.1). Taxonomy (NCBI): domain Eukaryota; kingdom Metazoa; phylum Arthropoda; class Insecta; order Coleoptera; family Chrysomelidae; genus Bruchidius; species Bruchidius siliquastri. Next base: position 29,059,998 of record OX438534.1, on the reverse strand, counting down.
GGCTTATAGCGGACATACATCAACTGAGATGCGCAGACACGCCATCCATCCAAATGCGGATGTTGGGTACACTCCCCCTAAAATTATGTTTATTAATTGGTGTTTGATGTGCGATCCCATAAGCATTTTGATTGATTAACTTTGCCTGCGTAGCTCAGTGGGTAGTGTGTCAGACAAACAGTAGTTATGTTCATAAAAATCTCAACGTGGGCCTGGTGATTTCAGAGGTTCTTACTGTAAATTTGTATATTTATAATAATAATATTTTTATATATTAAGTATAGTTTTAAAAACAAAAAACACGCTAAATAAATACCGCACTAAAGACCGAAGATCAATTATTGAAACGATTCTTTCTATCTATTCTGTAAGGGATGAGCTATGTCTGTATCTCAAAAATAGCCGATTATGCTCATCAAATTATTATTAACTATTAACATTCGCCTTAAAAGTTCTATCATGAGCTCGCATAATAAAATGTACATAATTAAATACCTTGGAGCAACTGAAAATCATCATCGAGGTCTAGATCTAAGGTAGCTATAGGAACTTGCACATCACTCCACATAGACCTAAAAACAATACCATTACTATAAAACATTACATTACTATTATATTACTATAATATTAATCAACATATGTGTTACTTTTCGCTGGATTTTTGGTCCTTTCATCGTGTGCAAAACGAAAGTTCCAAATATTGGCAGCGCCATCTAGGGGCGGTGGTGATAATGGCAACTCGAAGAAGAAAGAAGCGATTGGAATTTAAAATAAAATATCTTTTTAACATCCAACAGTATGACGATAACAAACTACGCATGAACAGACCACCCAAAAATAATTTGGAACAATGAAATTTCATAATGTATAATATTCAGAACATTTGAATTGTCTTCTAACCTAGAACACTCATACAAAGTGTACGCACATGACCATCAGTTCAATGGCGGTGGAAATAAACACGACTAGGGGACCAAAAGTCTAGCGAAACAGCTACTACTACAAGGCTCAGATCAGACCATTGCTGGAATGTAGCTTGCATATATTGTGAAGCAACCTATGTAGCTTCTTGATTCAATCTAGATAAGATCAGTACGTCTAGGTGACGCGCCTGAACTTACACAAGGTCCTCCACAGCCTGGGAACCTCTAAGAAAAGAGGCTGATCTGCCCCTGTTCTATAGATTATACCATGGTAAATATTCGACCGAGCCGTTTCGGATGATAACACCAACAGTCATCAGTACAACAAACACTGAAGGGGCCCAATGGGCGAATCCTCATCAGGTCGAACTTCCAGAATCTCCCGTATGGTTACAAAATATATCTCAAGGCAATATGAATATATATTTTGCGCGTCGAAGTGCGATAGGCTTTCTGCCTTTGCAAAAGATATTCTATAAGAAAACTGATCCGTTACATTGAATTCTTCCTGGTATTAGTACATTAAAAACATACGTAGGTGATGGCCCGCTGATACTCCTATCTTCCGTCACAGTAACCGTGCAAGGCTGATTCAGGGACGGGGGCGATCTCCAACTCTTACAGATATCACACTTGTCTACGCTGAATCCATTGTAAGCGAAAGAGCAATGCCGACAGGTCCATCTTCGTTCATTTGCAGACCATGAAGACTTCGAAGGTTGACCATTTTGTTTCAGCACTTGCATGCTGTAAGGACAGCCAAACGATGAAATTTATATTTATAGTAAAATATTAACTGTTAAAGAGCAGGCCGAATGCAAAACTCATACATAATTAATTAAGCCTTAAGTCAGAGAATATAAAACATGTAGGATGACACAATCTGCATTTTAAATTATACATACCGATTGAACTTCAAAAACAGCAACATTTCTGTTAACTCCTTGATAGTGAGCTGATTCTAATTCAAAACTAATGCAACAACTTATTCGTTAGAAAATATCATTAATCCATCCGATATTATTAAAAATTCAATGGAAACGATTACATAGGAAAATTGTAATTGTTCGCATGAAACATGTAAAAAGTATACTATGTATATCAGCACAAACGTATGTTTATTATCGTTTAACACGATCATGCATTTTTAATAGGTTAATTTTATTGATTTATACGCATAGAGGAAATAAGTATTACAGATTCAGTTGAGTTTTATATATTATATCTATTAATTTGAATCACAAAGACGAATTTTGTCGGAAATCGCTGGAACAATTCGTAGATAGTAATAGATTATGAAGTTATCTATTTTTATCAACAACAGTAATGATCATATAGATTGAAGATGCTCTTACTCGATGAAACTCTTCATCATGCAGATAAAAAGATTATGTAATCAACACAGTTTCACAAATAAAACTCTTTTTCTTCCATATAAATCGAAACGCGACACTGGAAGAAAATTTTTTTTTGTGAAACTTAATTACACAATCTTTTTATCTGTTTTATCTGCAATGATTTTGTTCATCTCGAATTTGATGAACATGAATTGGCGTATTTTGATTACAATCTCTTTATATTTGGAATACTTCTGAACTGGCAACTGCGATACATCATAATGACGATAAACCCGGTAAAATTACCTTCAAATCATTTTGATTCGCATAAATAAAAAAGGAAGTTTCGTCATCACAAAAATTGTAGAATATTAGCAACGTATTTTGAACGTTTTTATAAATTATATAATTTTTGTGTAAGTTCTCGAAATTACTCATTTTTTAGGAGCATTCAGAATTCTTTTCAATTATGTTTCAAATGTTTGATACGCATGTATCTTGAAAATGGTGCGAGAACTACAGTAAATTCAACTGTTCACTCATGAAGGTATTGTTTCATGAAGAAAAACAAAACAAAAAACGAACAGGCAACACATATAAAGTATATCATTGGATAAGGTATAATACCAGAGCAACTAAAAATTAACAATAATTGTAAATAAACTATGGAATTCCACTGTAGCACTCACATTGTAACAGTATTGTTACTTAATTATCAAATAAGTATGTACAGACAGATAGAAAGACAAGGCCTGAGCCCAAATATATTTATAGTATGTTGTAGTATATTGCGCATTTCCATTTGCGTGAAACATCTTATTGGAAGCTAGATATGAACAAAGCATACCCCATCCGCATCTAATTTATATGTTGCAAGAACTGTAGACAGAACTTTCGATTGATTTGATATCTTCAATCGTTTTCAGGTTCCGGTTATAAAAGAAATCAATTGATACACAAAGTTATATATAACAGTTGTAAAAGTGCGAAACTCAAACATTTGATCTTAAGACAGACAGTCAGTTTATGTAATATGTTTATCTCACAGTGCTTCTGTAGAGAGGTTACCTATAAAATTAAAACATGCAAACACTTACATTCTCTCATGTTGTTCAGCATTATATTCGTTCCTTTTCTGAGCAGCTATCATACTGTGATTTTCGTAAAAATGTTTATCCTTATCAGGCTCCGAGATTCCAATGTATGTATACAAGGTACTATTCACGGTAGCTTCATCGCTTGACATGGCTCTAGAGTATTCTTGACCACTGAAATAAGAAAATATGTAAAAAACGTTGTAACCTGAAATCAGCATATTTTCATTATTTTGACATAACTTTCTCAACCTTTAGAATGACCATCTTTTTCATGCGTCTGATAGTGTCAAGTGCTCATAGAAGAGACATTCAAGATAAAATCTGCTACACATTTATATTACTAGTAAAAAATTTTTTATCTTTCTAGACAAACATTTTTCCAAATCAGTATAGGTATACAAGTAGTGGTAGTATGCCAGTGAAAATAACTATGTTTAAAACTGATACTTCAACAACAAAAAAAGACCTATTATGTGGCTACCACACCATTGGCTAGGTAGGTATATACCACCAATTGGGCTATATACAGTCAGACCTCCAAACTATAATGAGTCTAGGCTAAAGAAGAACCATCTTATGTATAGTAGAGGGTATGTGCTCAATATACTGAGTGTAAAACCTACTGTTATAGCCACAATAAAAACAGCAAACTTGCTTGTCCCACCTCGGTTTCTAAGAGAGACTACATTAAAAAACAAGCTATAGATGGCGCAGATGCCATTTTCATCTTGTATACTGCTTAGTTGTATATATAATAATAGGAGGCCTCATTTCAATACTCAATAGGATTTCACAATGAACAAGACGTACCAGTTTTCCAGAAGAGAATGATGCGTAGATTGGATATCAGTCATCGAAGTGCTGGACTTGGGAAGGCTCTGCCCCTCAATACTTCTCCGGTTTATGTTGAGGACGTGAAGATTTTGTGCGGAAGGAAACTCAGACAACGACCTACGGTAAATTGGTTTGTGACCATAGGTCTTTAAAGATTCGTTGTCTGCCCAATTATCAACCTGGAAGAAAACATGTTGCGTTATTGAGAAGATTATAAAATATCATGGTCCTTTGCAACTTTCCACCATCATTATGGTGAAGGATACTTGCCGATGTTACAAGATTGTGTCAATTCATGGAGACCAAGCGAGCACAAAGGAATTGAAAATATTATTAAAGACGTGTTATAAGCAACTATTTAATAAATTGATGGTTTTAAAAGGCGCCTGACCTTAACACTGTAGATGACTAGCAACTAGCATCGTTGGTCTTATTCCTAACACCAAATTTTTGATAATAATATTACCACAGCTGGTGATATTATTATCAAAAAGATGGTGTTCGAAACAATACCGACGGCGCTGGAAGAATTAAAGGACAATAACAAAGTGAATTTCTGAAATCCAACTAGAAAAGCTGGCTATTGTTGGAAAAATAAATCAATCAAATTTGTTTCACAGCCTGTTGTTAACTCAATTTATGAAAATGCATAGAAAGCTGGAATACATCGCTTACTTCAACGCCAATTCCTGATATATAATCAAGGCTAGCCACAATCAATTTCAATTGTTTTCCATTTTATTCTGCCACAAGCAATATTAATATCATGAATATATAATTGTAAATACTATTCCACCTATATATAAACACAAAACAAAGGAACCTCACTGTAGAGTCAACAGCACGAGCAACACTTGCTATATGGGAACAACACTGAAACTTATCATAACATTCACTAAACATCAGTACAATGAAGTAAAAATAATGGAATAACAAAAAAACACCAAATAATCTGCCAATATCGTTTTGAGGTTAACGACTCCGAGCTGTTGCTATTTTTAAGGAAATTTAAATATAATTTACACAATACATTTCCTGACAGGTGATTCTGAGAAAGCAGTCGAGAATATAGAGGAATTCTTTTGTGCAAGGTAGATAATACTCCGAGCGTCGAAAATAGTATGTAGTTCATTACTCAACTGAGGCATTTTCTACAAGCTGTTGCATGTAACAGCTTACACGTATTCATTTACACCAACGAATAACAAAATACACATATTATTTTGAAGTTATGGAGTATGGAAAACTGCAAAATTAGTCAGGAAATTGGACAAGAAAATCACATGCTGGTCTGCCAGGCGTGGAAATAGAGGGACAGCCAATACTCAAGTCATCTTACATTAAACTTCTGAGGATTAATATTGCCGGTCCTGCTAAGAAGCTGGGGGTTCTCTTCCAATGAAAAAAATTATATTTACTGGAACAGCTACTGAATCTTTTGGGTACAGATCAGACTCTTTGGAATATTGTGTAGAGATGCGCTCTAAAGCACTCCCTGAGACTTCTGTAAAAAAGCAGTACGTCTGGTATATGCTCCTGACCTCACAAAGCGAACGCACCCTCATCAGGTCAAACTTTCAATACCTCAAATGAGCCTCTTCTATAAGTCATTATTGAGAACAACCTCTGCGTTGTGGTATGGGCTGTCAGTGAGTTTATTTCCGGATGGTTACAAACTATTTAATGTTAATGTGAATAGACATTTGTCATCTGGCAGCTGTATCGCGATAAGCTTACTGCCTTAGCAAAATGGTATTTACAAAAATAGACAGTTGAGAAATTGTAGCGTTTATTCCAACTTCCTCTCCCTGAAAATACTCCTAAAATTAAATGCGCAATTTTATAACAAATGACTGATATCTTCCAAAAGTTTTTCCAGCTAGTAGTAAATGATAGATTAGTTTCCAGCATTATTAAAAACCACACCGTACTTAATGAAGTTTACAGAAGTTCGACCTTTATAGTCACAGATTCAGTCAATTATATTCCAAAATCATTTTACTTCTCACGCATAAACGAAGAAAGTATTGTGTTATTCAGATGCTTTATGGTGGCTATATAACAAAAAACGATGTCGCTCGTTTTCTTCGGTCTTTTTCTTTGTTGGTAAAATTTACGGAAACATAATAATGAAAAACAAAAAACTCCAGAACACTTCTCTACACTTGGTTATTTTTTCAGAAGTATCCAATCAATCATTTTCTTGGTAAAAAACATTTTATGGGGGGCACAAGTAGTATCCCAACCTCATGTTTACATGTTTTACAAGTTAATGGATAGAGCAGAGTGAAATACATTTTTTACTAATTAAAAAATTAAAGAGTGCTCAGACCAAACTTCTTTGATAAATTTTATTGCTAGTACAACTAGTGTACTTCTAATCTATTTATCACGTTTTCCCAGTCCTTGTCCATTTATAGCTAAAATACATTTTGATAAGTTTGGAATCAATGCAATTTTTAAAACCAAATTTAAGCAAAGTCAGTATTATAATATATGCAATTTCCACGATTTTGTTTATATCGTAACAATGATAAAGATTACAAAGAAAGGCTAACATGCTTCCAAGACATGATAAATATAAACAATAAGATTCTCCACTCAGTGTCATAGTTAGAAACTATGGTGTCGGCCAAGGCGTGGGTTGTAATTTGCGCAGTGGCGGACTGGCATATGAGAACTAGGTGGTCTCTTTACACTATGAGAGGCTCGACAAAACCAAGTCTAATTATTTTTCTTATTTCCTATCATCAGGCTCTCCGAGACGAAAAGCTCTCCTAACAAAAACTGAAGAGCAAAAAAAGGTCCCTATTGGCTACATACATAACATCCTTCTTGTGGAAAGCCTGCCAATCTGGCTAGTCCACCACTGCTCTCCCTCTCTCGACGCACGACCTTTCAGCCCACGATTTCACCCTACCCTAGCTACGACACTGTCGCCACTTGACCACAGACTCGTAAAAAATTGAAATTGTAGGTATCTGTTCCTGATAAAAAATTATATTTTCGAACAATGGAGAATATTGGATAGTTTTTGCATGAATGAATTTATTTAAAAATGAAAATATCAAAAACATGTTCTATGTTATCCATATCATCTATAAATCTCATATAATAGATAACTGTGACTGTTGTGTGATAGCATGATGAATTTTTGCAAGTATGGTTAAATATTATGGATATAAATCAATCCTGAAACAAGGAAACTCACACATATATAAAGATCACCCCTAAATCTTTAAATTGCTTCTATGTGTATGTGTTGGAGCACAGAGGCCATTTTTTCTATGAAAATATTTAGAAATTACAGAAGACCCTATCTAACTGTTGCTTGAATACTCAACAAATTCTATAGACAATGAGAGTCCAAATCAAACTTTTGAGAAGATCCTATCTACTCTTACCTTAATAAACACACTAGGTTTGACGTTGCTATTGAAATCTGGAGTATAAGGATTTTCACAAGCTTCACATACAGCAAATCCTGCACTATTCAGCAATGTACATTGCTTACAAGTCCAAGTCCCATTAGGCAAAACATTCTTGACAGTCCACATATAGTTACTGCTTTCACTGATACCACTGGCAGTTGTCCTTATATTTTTTGGAATATGTGCCTCTATACCTGGTTCTGTACTCTGTGCTACAGAGCAGCTCAGACTCTTGATTAGAGATAATGATTTATTACGCTGGCATTTGCAAATAGGAGGTCTATCACAATTTAAAATATCATAGTTTCTGTAGTTTTCCACAGGAGTGAGAGAGCATATCTTGCATGGAGATTCAGTGAGATTCATTTTTCTGTCACACAGAATACATCTGGCAATTGCAGTGCTATAGAATATGTGACATACTTCACAGGTCTTCAAGGTTTGCAAACTAGGTAAACTTGGAGATTTTTCAAGGCATTTATGAGATGGTTGATTCCTAGTTTGGTCTGAATCTTCAACAGAACTGGGTTGCTTTGATGCACTGAAAAAACAATAAAAAATCTCTTCCACCTGAATCTCTAATGTAGAAAATCATACACTCTTAAATTTCCGACACTTATGTAGGCATGAACACAAACTGTATATTGAATGTATAATAACACATTCACACTCTTTTTGGTTTAGTGAGATTGTCATCAAAGCATATGTTGTTTTATAAATAGTGCTGTTAAATATTTTAGATACAAAAGCCTAACTGAAAAGATTGTGAACCTTAACTTACAAGAAATGAATATATTTTAAACAATAATATGGATGTGTAGTGCTTATAGGATGGTTCTCAAGTACCTTCATCATATTGTGAGAAATTAACTCATATGAATATAAGCTGTTGAAAACTCTTAGAGTGAAATGTTTTAAACTATATATTTTGTGGCCATGAGAAGGGTCCTACTTCCTAATGTAAAGTTTTTCAGAATGCTAAAACATTCATTACATTATGGACAGACTGTATATACAGCAAAGAATAAAGTACTAATTTTTTACATGACTCCAAAATTTTCCATATAAATAAAAAGTCTTTGCAATTATTTGAAATATATGTTTTCTTATTAGTTCAAAGAAGCATTATAAACAAAATTTCAAATTATATTTCAGCAACTTTATTTGTATTATATAAATTCTTAAGTTTAAGTTTGAATATTGAAGTATTACTATTTGAAATCATTATCAAACCTTTTATTACATACAATGTATGGTTTGGTGTTTCCTCAAAAAGACCCAGATACACATGAGCATTTCTTGGTTCTACAAAGTAGGATTTTACAAATAATACAGATGCTAAGGAAATAAATTTTAGAATTGATTCCTGTGAAAACTTATGTAAAAGTACTAAACAATAGAATGTTTCTAGAAATGTTAAGACTAGGGCAGCATCTTGGGTAAAATATCATCGATCTCCTGTTTACCATAAGATAGATGCTGACCCCTTTTTTGGGGTAAATTTTGGAGGACACCCTTGCAATTGTAACCAAGTGACAGGAACAAGCATTAAAATCTGCTCTGAATATTGTAACTTCAATAGTTTTGTTGCTAATATATGTATCTCATCTTATGGAATCCTGACAGTGACAATGTTAACATAAAATACCTTTTGAATTCTGTAGATTTAAGCCTCTTGATAACTGTACAATTCCTGTTTCCTAGGGTGCTGCAAGTGGGCGACGACTTTTTGCGAGGCGCCTGCACCCGAGCCCTTCCACATCTAATACATTTTTGCCTTTCTGTGGGGTTGATCAGACTGCAGAAAGTGCAATGCCATTGCAACACGGACGCAATTGCTCCCATGGTAGATGGTACATGGCTGTGAGCCCCATGAACACTTGTCTCTCTGTTCAAAACCTAAACAAGCAGCACAAAGAAACAGCTGATTATTTTGTAATTTTGCTTGAGGTTGCTTATGCTGTGTGTGTTTGAAAAACCAACAAAAACAGAAACAGATGTGTCAATATCAGCGCGCAGTGCGCGTGGTGAAATGTCAAGTCTTTTGTTTGTGATATCAAGCGAGTTTTGTTATGTATAGAGTTTTAATGTACCATTTTATGTATAAAAAAGCGTTCATTTTAATTTGCTGCTAATCTTAGAAAAATAAAATACCGCTATTCGTTTTGGAAACATATTTCAAAAAATATCATCACTGCCATCTAGTGGTATAAAATATAAGGTTATTAGCCAGTTGATTTAAAAAGAAAGTAGGTACCTATTCAGTATTCATTTTAATGTGCTAAAATGCATTAATTTTATTCTTGAACTAAACAAAACTCTAAGATTCAATATCATGTATTTTCCACTATTATGTATGCATATTGAGCACCTCACGAATGCTACAGATTTTTTAAAGCGTTGCGTGATGATAGTTGTATTGTATCATTGATTAGACTTTTTTATTAAGTAATATCATTGGGTAATATAAACCTTAATCCATGGTAATCAATGATTTTATCAGTTTGGCGTCCCGGCCCACCCGTAGATCCGGGCTTAAAATAAAGGTCTCAACGTTCGCGCATTTTCCTTGACAAGAATAAATTGGTCCCGTTTAAGGAAAATTTCTTGTCACTATAGAAAAATCGTTTAAAATCGATATTGGAGGCACGTTCGGATACAGCGCCCATAAATAGTAAATGTATACAGGGGCTGGTTCACCCGTCACCAGCGCAGAACGCAATAATTTTAGTTAGTTCGCTGAAAATGCTTTTTTGAACAAATGCGAGTATATGCCCCAGATCTACGATTTTATATATTATTTTTTTATATTGTACTTGGATTTTATGCAGCGGACTCCCTGTGATCAAACCGGGAGAACAAAACAACGACTTAAGCCATTCTCGTATTGTTTCCATTTGTTATTTTGAGGGGGTGGGAGGGAGGGGCAATAATTCTGAGGCCCGGGCGACCAGAAGAACGAAAAATCCTTATTACAGGTCTTAAAGGAACTGCTACATAACGGTATGAAAAATTAAATATTTTGCTTTATAACGCCTCTTGCCAGCTGGCGCCTACAACAGCCTCTCCACTACCGACGCTGGTGACGCCCCCCATTTGAGATAAGTTGTTAAAAACATATATGATTTTGGCGCATCCTCTGAAACTGCAGCTTGAGGCAGGTGCCCTAGTTTGCCCCTTAGATCCACAGTTGGAGTACATAATTGGAATTCAGGTGTCAGCGCAAAATTTTCCATTGGATAGAATGGAGCACATGAGAGAAAGGTCTATATTGAATTCGAAATGAATTTCAAAGTCAGCGTTTGAAAAATAGGTAAAAATCTGTGGCTTAAAAATTATCACGAATAAGATAGTTTCCACCAACCAGACAAAAAGTCGTTTCCTAGTAATTCAGGAGTCATGGTTACAAATCCAAGCTGTTTTCAGCCCGATGGATCCTCGGGAGTGTTGCCTTCCTCCTCGACCAGTTATGGCTTTTCTAAGAATCATATTCCAATTCAGCGGGTTTGATTTGCTTGTCGCCAACGGGGAGTGATCGAGAAAGTTGTATTCGGGGAAACAAGTTACGAAACTCGGCAAAAAAAAATTGCCGAGCGGCACTCAGTCATGACAGGCGGTAGCTTATTATATGGAGGGAACAAGCACTAAAATGGTCCCTCGAGTTCCCCTCAGGAGGGGTCCAATTAATAATAAGCATCCCCGACTTACCCAGCAAATAAATATTTATCGGAGTAAGGGGCTGTCCGCAGGGCAGCTGTCTATACCTTGACCTCTGGTGTCTGGTCATGAATGGCTTCCTTGAGAAGAAAGGAAGCGGTGTGGGAGAAAGCGTAGCACTGGGAATTCACATGTCAGTATTTGAGGCAGAAATATTTGCCATCTTAATGAAGAAAACAGTGCAAGGAGCGAGGCATATACATATTCTCCCATAGTCGGGCAGTGAGGACGGTAGCATCTCAGAGGATCAGATTATCCCTTGTTCGAGAATGCAATGTCGCCATCCAACGCTTAGCCCAATCAAGGAATGTATCTCGAGTTAGTAATGCCCTAGAGGATGCTGCTGCATACAACAAATTGGCAAAATCATAGTTTGAAAGAGGACTGCAGGCAGGTCAAGAGGTTCATAGCAGTCCTCGACAAACTTCTGGGTCTTTTGCTGTTGAACAGAATCAAGGAGTCACTCAAACTGTTGTTAGGGATCCTCACAGGCCACAACAGATTGAACAGACACTTGATAGAAGTGGAAAAAATTCTGTCTGCCAGAAGTGTTGGTGAGAACAAGAGACCTCGTACCACTTCTTAGGAAAGTGTGCCGTATACCGAGGCCTTAAAACTGCGGTGTTTGGCACCACGGAATTTGACAGATAAAAGTCTACTCCACGAAATCGTCTGATATCAAGATCATCGTCATCCGATAGGTTCAACAAAAAGAAATCACCACGTTCTCAAGGTCGGCAAAAACTTGCTACTACTATTTTATTTTCGAAGGAAAACATATTTGGCACTCCCTGGGTTTGCATCCTCTCAGAAAATATATCTTTCATCTCCATTGGATTCAGCGAAACACTTTCCATCCAACAGAGTGGAATATAGGGGAAATTGCTATTCCGGTAGAAAATCAGGATAATCTTACCTGTTTTTTGTCGCAAGTTAACTTAACGGATAGATATAGGTAGTGTAGTGGACCAATAAAGCTCAAAATACATACATTACTCAAATGAAAATTTTAATACAAATCCATGAAAATTGGTTTTACTTACATTGTATCGTATATTATGGACATATAGTAAGCTGCAAAAAATCTATATTTGAATGAGTACATGGATACAAAATGCAAATAGCAGTTTATTTTAATTATTATTTTCTACAGATATAAAGCTACTTCGGAGTATGAAAAGTATACCTACAAAATTATATACAAATACAAAAAATTATAAACAGAGATTAAATTGGAGATCAAAATTTCTGCCGATTTTTAAAACTGTGACAGATTAATAATTCTCAAATATACAAAACATATTGTACTTGTACAAAGTAATACTATAAAATAATTTAGTCTTTGGAATCAATGTCGTGGAAATGGTTGACTTTGTAGTCAGTTTATATATTTAATTCTGATATTATCATTTTTAAAACCTGAATTAGAAATACTTATTGTTTGATCACAATTTTAAAAAACATATTGAAAATACTACTTATGGTAAAACCTATCTGGTCCGATTTTTTCAGAATGCTCTATATGTTTTATTGGCACAAAGGTAGGAAACAGCATCTGACTGTGGAGTTTTTATATGAAAGACTTATAGGTGCAGAATCTAATTTGTTAAATTTTATTAATCTGTGATGAACTTTCAAAAATATCAAGAAGTGTCAGTCTTTTACAGTAAGTACTATGTAAACATAAATAAAACATAGATATATACACAAATTATAGAGTAAGTTAGTACATATACAGCTTTTGTCCTTTTGTATGCAGAAATTCAAAAAAAAAATAAGTATTAGTGCACTGAAGTAGGTAGAGAATTTAAACCAGACAAGACAAAGTAATATTAATTATTAATCCTGTATTATTTCCTAGTTCACTCTAGCAGTACTTGAATACCCTGTGTACAAACGTTGTTTTCATATTGTAAGCACATTGTTTTTGAAGACAAAGTAGTAATAGCAGAAGTGCAGACAAAAATAAAATATGTTAATTTCTTAAAAATATGAGATACATTCGTTACACTGGAGTACTTTTGAGAATATCACACTAATTCAATACAAAATAGCTACTCATATTCAATTTGAGTATTGGATTCAAACTCATCTTTATGCACACCAAAAAAAAAAATACATTCAATTATAAGTAATAACGATGATAGCTCGCACACAAAAAGAATGTAAATCAAAATAAATAATAATCAAGATTTCAAGTCTATAAATTTTACCACAGATTTTATTATGCATCAAAAACTTGTTGGATTTCCTATCATGTCTTATTCCAATAGTCTATTTCAATTTAATGTACACCAAAATGTATGTATGTCAAACTTCAAAGCAAATATAATATCGCTTCGTTTCTATATCAATTCATACATAATATATATAATGTATATAGGTGGTGCTGAGGCAGATATCATAATGGGTGCATAATGTTACACTTAACGTTAAGTCACTCAACATGTCCAGAGATCAATCGTTTATTGATTTACTCAATAAATCTTGTTTCACGTTGGTTAACAGGAGGTTGCCAAATCCTATTTTTTGAGTTGAACTCGCAGAAAACCAGAAAGTCACGGAAAAACGATACAGTTTTGTGCCAATTCCGGGTTTACGTGTGTACGGCGCCGTCTAATTCCAGTGCAAACTTCTCAGTTGAATTACGGCTTTGTTTTAAACTGTGGTGATCGACACGGGGAAAGCCGAGTGCCGTACGCGTTTTCCAAATTTCGCAGAGTACGATCGTGTAACTTTTTTTTTTGGAAGTGCTGCATCACTTATGCACCAGCCGCCACTGAACTACACATCCACTGTATCTGAGTAGACGCTCTTACCAGCGGAGTTACAAAGGCATTTTTTAGATAAAAAGTTATGTAATTATGACAGTTTCACAAATAATCACACAACTTTTTATCTACATGATGGAAGAGTTTCATCAAGTAAGAGCATCTACAATCTAGATGATTAAAGGCATTTTTCTCAACGTATTTGAAAAGTTAATATTAGGAACACTTTTGTGAAAACTGTGTTTCTCCGGAATTTGAATGGACAGTTCAGTTAATATCTGGAAGAAAAATGGTTTTCACGGGAGTCTTCCAACAGATAGATTGAAAGACATGCCGTTGTAGCACAGCTCGTGAAAACGTTTGCCCGAATTTAGTTTCTGAATGCGAATTTGTTTAGTTAGTAGTTACTGTGCGTCCTCTTCGCTGAGTTACCTATTTATGCTTCCATTCCTGCAACTATGGCAGCTGACAGAATATAAGTTCTGCCGGTGGTGTATATAACATGTAAGCTTTGAGCAACGTTTTACGATGAAAAGGCCAAAAATTGGAAGCAAGGCCGACTTTATGTTAGGCGGAGGATATTTTTGACAAAAACGTATCTTAAATTCACTTTTTGGTCACATATCTTAATAAACATACAATGCAAATTCATTCAACTATTATTTTAACTACTAAAACTAAAGAGCTATATTTATTGTTCCTTCATGCAGCCCTGTTATTTTTTCTCGTCACCAAAATACCTATTTGAAAAAATTCTTATCATTAGTAAACCTATTTCTGGGTTGTCAAACACTGAAATTAACCTCTTCCATTATATACATCACCAACTATAGTGATATGAGCCTAAAAAATTATTTCTCTTGCCATGCATTGAATTGCTTAAGCAACAGCTAATCGGTGATTGAAGATTTTTGTCTTAAGAATAAATAATTTGAGCCAATTTGTGTGTGCAGATGGTACTAACCATTGCGGTTAATAATATCTTGACATTATTTATTATAATAATTGGCTTAGTCTAATGCGGCGTATTGCGGTACAATGTTTTTCTGTATCCAGTAATCGCAGTGAGAGTATGTGTCGTTTGGTAACAAATCTTGCTCTAAAACAAACACCTTCCTTGGTACACGAGTTTGGTCAGGAACTTCGCCGTGCCATACATAGTGGTAGAAGAAGCCCTATAAAATATTAATAATGTAGTAAGCTAGAGGAAAGACAGACACACAATTTTGGAGTGAAAAAAATGTTGGTGCAAACGGAACCCGTGTACATTCCGTACTGAGGACTCTCCCACTCGGTCTTCGCACTGCGGACTATAAAGGTACGTTCACGTGCTAATATCTGTGTTTACACCCACTATAAACCGCGCACGTTCTGAAGAACACACCACCCAGGTCAATGTAGCAATCATATGTATCTCCGTTATACAATATTGTGTGGTTTTATCACAGGGAAAATAGTAAGGAAGACGAATAGGTGCTATAACAAGGTGACGTTATTGTGCGAGGTGAGTTTTAAACAATTCACGTATTTTTTATCTGTCTAACTAAATTTGAGACACAGGTCTGCATTCTTATTCACTCTTTGAGTGTTTTGATTATCGAAACTTTATCGTCTACACTCGAAAACTGTCACTTAAATCTTGCAGTTTTCGTTTCGATAGGAGTAGCTCGATTGAGAAGATTGAAATGTGGACTGAAATTTCAGATCAAATTTTACTGACAAGAGATTCCAAATTAGAAATTCCCAAATATCAATCACAGGCCAAACACCGGAAATTGAGCCAAAAATAGGGGTCTGCAGTTATCGACGATAAAGTCGACTTTCCTTGTACATTTGGGTATTAAATGATAGGGCCGTTTGAAATTCTACGCTAAAAAAGGAGTGTCGCAACAACCAAAGACGTTATGTTATAACCAGGTTCTACTGTATACTTTTCAACTATTATATAGGTTTTTGAGATTTTTCTTGCTGTGGGTTTGTTAAGTTACCTGCAAGGAAGACATAAATCTTCTCTGTTGAGACGTGTGTGGCTCGTATCGTCCCAGGATGGCTTCGATGTCTGAATCTACGTCTGCTAATTTTGTTTCGATTCGAGTCTGAGTCGCGATGTAGAAAGGGACGAGATACATCTTTGAAGTTATGTGGTACAGTGGACAAATTATGCGGATGTCAGAGATCATTGCAGCAAGACCTAGAAATTATAAAATTATTTACATGAATACTTAGCAGGTTATGTATAAAAACAATGATATAACACATTATTAATGATTGAACTTTTGGGCTTATAAAATTTCCCAAAATGTATATCATAAATATATGGGGAATCTTCTAGCCCTATGTGGAGCAGAGGAATTATATGATATACCCAAAGTTTTTGAAAGGGTTTGACAAGAGAGACTTCTAATCAAGCTTGTGTAATCCAATTTAAAATTTCGCAAATGGAAGGACTTAATATTGCCTGAATAATATGTATGGCAGGTTCAAAAGTAAGCAGTATTTTAATTTAGGTAAAATTGTCAATGCAAAATATCAAAGCAAAACTGTTTGATATGTAGGTAAAAATAGTTTTGTCTGAAGGTCTGGCCATAATGGTTTGTGTGATTTTCTACATTATCAGCTTACCTTGATAAGTATGGGGATACTTCTTGAGCACTTCGTGTACAAGATTCTTTTCTGCTAAAAGAGACTTGTTGACATGGTCTTTTATAAGCTCTGGCGTCCATTCATCGTGTTTCAGGAGCAGTTTTTCTGAGCTGGCTGAATGAGCCGTGGCACCAATGATGAGATTGACTGAGAGACCATCTTGTCTGACCCATACTTTCTCTGGAGCCTCTCTAATAATTCTGCCGTCTACTACCTGGTGATTAAGAAAAATTAACGAATGCATTGCTGATTTTCAAGTAAATCCTAACTTACCAACCACTGATGTCTCATGCTAGGATCCTCTCCTTTGGCAGGTAAGTCCACTAGTGGTTTTCTCCACGTATCTTCAACGGCATTGACCAGCTTCTTAGCGTCCAATTTCCTCAAACAATCCGCATTCTGACACTGCATTGCCTGCATGAAGCCCTTGTTCTCCATTTCAGCTTCTTGTAGACTTTTGGTAGGGTACACTGCTCCACCAGATGTGGCCCAAGCCCTGATGTTATATCATATTTATAAATCATGAATCAATCATTCATGTGGCAAGGTGAAATTAAAACAAAAATCGCAGAAATATATGTTCAACAAGGAGACTATTAGACAATTTGTATTTTTTCAGGACCTAGATTAAGTATCAATTACGTGTTCATCTATATTTTCCTGAACCTATACCAATTCTTACCTCGTGAAGTAATTTTTAGCCTTAGGTATTGTAGCTAATGCAGTAACCATTGTACCTCCGGCTTTGTGACCGATTAATGTCACTGATGTAGGATCACCTCCAAAATGCTCTATATTCAGTTTCACCCAACGCAAAGCTTCTAATATGTCAGAAAGGCCGTAATTTCCTGAAATGAATGGAATGTATAAACATATTTTCATTGAGTCAATCATATGAATGGCTCGATAAAAATCTATTTACGTGAATTTATATAGGAAATATTTATTGCATAAAAGGCCTGTGAATCAATAACACTGCTTCTGTTTGTTTGCTATCTTAAATGGTCGCCAAAATCTTATTGTGACTTTGGCTTAGCATTTAATGTACATTTACCTATCATTGATAGCATACATACAAAACTGTCATTTTTTACAGGATTTTAACCACTTACCCAACATACAACAAATATTACTTTGAGTATTTAAAAGGGATTTACATAGGTATTCCGTGAAATTAATTAATTTAACGTGTGAGATTGCGGATACAAAATACCATATAATTCTAATCTATAAAGAAAGTTACAGTTGCTCTCTATAAATTCTTATAATATATGTACTTTTTTTATCACCGTCTCCATATTTTTTTACTTACCTGAACTGTGGGGATATTCAGTTTCGGACAGAGCTTCTAGGGCGAGGAATCCCAATGCTCCCAATCTAAAGTTCGGCCTCACAAAAACTACATCTTTTGAACGCGCATAACGTGTTGATGGTCGCATCTGTCAAATCAAACAATTGTAATAAAAGCCATTTCTTTGAGACCTCACTTATTATATTGCCCTTCAAGATTTCTTGCTAATGTTTGATAATATTGGCACTAGAAAATATTATTTGCTTGAACTCAAACCTTACCTTTCCTGGAGATCCTCCAACAAAACTATCAGCTCCAACAAGTACAATAACAGGCAATGGGTTATCGTACCTGACGTAAGGTGTCACCACATCCAATGTAAGACAGTCTTCGTCACCCACCGTCTTTCCATCACCTGTTAGTTGCAGACAGACTGGAGTAGAGTTGTGAGCTGTCAGGGTGCCGTTCCAGCAGTAATCAAGGTTATTTAAGGGTTGAGCATAACGGAATCGCAAATCTCCTAAGGGCGAACGAGCATATGGTATTCCACGAAATGCTATGCCGCCATCATACAATAACCTATGGATAGATAGTAATATATTAGGCTAGGAATGGACTGTTGCCAAAGGAATGCTATGAACATTTTCGAAAAAAAAGGACCGCCAATTATTATTTAGGACCAAATATATTTTTTAGGATCGAAAATTCATAGATTCCATAATTTATATGTATATTCTCAAGGATCTGAAAATACTCAAATTGCTCCTGTTATAGGTTGGGTCATAAATAACTTCCCCCTATGAAAACATTTTCACTTGCACTACATGGATAAGACTCCATATAGGAAACATAACAGCTGTTTTGTTTTGTGTATGTTACAGCAGGACTGCATGAATGTATATTCTTATTTTTTGATTGAGGTGTGGCTCAAAGATCAATTTCAGCTTACAATGAATCATTTTGTTCACATAGATATGAAATGAAAATGTTTATTCACTGTTAAGATATTACATTATGGTAGCTGAATTAAAGCAGTTAAGGTTGAATATGACAAATGATTTGATTATAAAAAATGATATCACTGGAATTGGTTGTTTTTAAAAACTCATTTTTTCAAATCTGAAGTGTACATGAGACAAAACATTGGAGGTTCTATAATAATATTAATAAAGATATAAATGATAAGATCCATAGTCAATTTTTATCATCAGCAGGTTATGCTGAGTATAATTTAGCACAATGTTATGCTAGAGCTAGTTTTCTGTATTCAATCTTCATCTATGTTATGGGACTATTCACTATTAGATTTGACAGAGTTCTAAAATGTATTCATTACAAAAATTATACATAACAAACATTATCAGAAATTTATTAATAGTACAAAACTACACAATCAAGCATCTTATTAATGTCTTGTGAATTATCCAATACTTCACAATGGCATAAAAAACTGAGTCATCTATATTCAGAAGTAAACTATTCAAGAATGTTGATTAGCAAGTAACTGAATTTGTTTCACCGTATGATTAGAGATTTTTTCAACACATTTGCTTGATTCCTATTCAATTTAACATTTGTTAATGGAATTCCAACACATGGATGATAAAGATATGTATTTCTTTAGGCAATAAACTCAATTTAAAAATATCATAAGGAAATACCCTCTTCCTGGATATGTTGGAAATATATATCTAGTTCATTTTAATGAATTCATACACCTTTGATCAGATTAGCTGTAATTCCTTTGAAAAACATTGCTTCATTTGGCTAAAAATCAAGGAAGATAAAAATTTTTTTTTATTATGCTCACCCTTCAACTTTTCCACAACTAGTCACAGTCTCCACATATTTTCCATCTTTGATTGGTAAAGAATAGACTCTTTGGCCACCAGCAAATGCAATGATCAATATAATAATAAATACTAAGAAAAACAGTAGGGTAGCACCTGAAAACAATGAATATTGTTGTTAAAATCTATTCGAAATATGCACTTAATTTTTATATTACTGATCATGAGGAAATGAAAATCATTCATTGCAAAATGTATATAAAATTTTGAGGAATTGCTTTTCTTGAAATGATTCTTTTTTTACAAAAAATGAGCGGCTCTTCATGAAATCCTCAATTTTCTGACCAACTCTTTATTATACAAATTCATATGATTTGAACACAATTCACAATGATCAAATTCATTTATAATTATTTCAGAATTTAACAATATTTATTCTTGACCACATATAATTTTTTTATTCTCACCAATGGCAGTCCTGTGTGTCCTAATTACATCAATCCAATCCTCTTTAACAGGTTGTTGTGCTTCAGAATCAACTTTATCATCCAAGGCAACCATCTTCAATTCATTATTTTTCTCTTCAGCATTCTTGCCATCCATACTTTTTTCATCTAAAGTCTCAATTGATGCCAAACCAGCCTGTAAGTTTATTCAATTTATAAATATTATGAGCAAATTGTGTCAAAATAAATATGATCATTAAAAATTTATGGAAATTAACACTCTGGATAGTTTTTTTCCTTACCTGTGCAGTTTGGCTTTGCAGACTGTCATCTTTCTTTTTCTTTGGAAAAACTGAGACTAGTGGTAATCGAATCGTGTCAAGCAATTTCTTCCTCTCTTTAACCTCACTGGATTTGTTACCTTCAGTAAAAACACAAACAGAATTAAGATATGGATCACAAATCATAGTTATAATTTAGTATAAATCTGTAGTAATATAATGTAATAAATATTGAGATTGAGGTTTATTTGTCAACTATGTATCTTGAAAGGTAATACATATGTGAATAGTTTTTTCTGAAGCATACAAAAATTGAAAGCAAATCTATAGAATAATAAACTACAAAAATGCTAAGAAAGGAATGTTCATGTCACTATTTTGTTTACATTAATTCTACAGATCTACAAATTTTCAAACTGAATAATTTTGAATTTAACTAAATTTTGTAACTGATCCTCCAATAACCCATGAAATAATTGAGTATTATGAAACATCAAAAACATCAAAATTAGATGCATAGTTTAGTCTTTGTTAGAACAGATTTTTTTTGTCTAAAATTTAACATCCAATATAAACTAATCTGGTGGAAATAGAATATAGTTATCACTTATCAAATACATCAGTGAAAATTCCATACTATATACATTTATATATAAATGTGTTTTGCATTTTGATGATATTGTTGCTTTTGACTTTTAATAATATCAATACCATCTTCTTCTCCTTTAGACTTTCTGAATGGGTTGGGCAACTTAACCCTAGTCTGTGATGTAACAGATTCATTATTTTTCTCACTGCTTTTTTCCAGAAGCTCAGTTCCCTCAGTCTCATTTTGTTCCCCATCATCCTGAAAATGAATTAGGTTCCTTGAAAGGAAAACTGAATATGTTTATGCTTTTAATCCAGAAATAAAATTTGATATAATTGTACCAAATATTTAACTGAATATGAAAGATGCTCAAAATGCTTTTTCACATCAATTTTGCTGAAGCATTTGGTTTTTGATTACTTGCATGTTGTTTATGTTTGTAAACAATAGTATTGCAATGAGTAAATCAATTTTTAATACATAATACTAAGCTCCCAATGAACTTACTGAGTTTTATCATTCATTAATTTCAGATATATAATTATGTTATATCTATTGCAGTAAAATCAATATTTCATTAAAATAAGGAAAGTCAATAATGATTTATGTGATAAAAAACTTAAAACAGTAGATAGGTTTCAAAATGTTTCATTGGAGAAACCATTGTTTCAAAAATATTCATTTTTAGAGACCCTGTATGAAAGAATATATATGAAATCTGGCCAATTCATTGAGAATAAATTAGATGCTCTGTAGCTTATTTATTATTCAAATTGAAACACAATGGATACATTGGATGAGGGCTTTTTATTGAATAGAAGTTTAATCAAATTAACCACCACTTACCTTACACCGCTCCTTTGATTTACTTCTTGTGAAGAATCCTGGCATCTGAATGCCTCCAATGGGGATTTTTTTTGGTTTTACCTCCATACCCTCCTTGATATCCTTCGTTGTTTGTTTGTCTTCAACACCAGTTTCAGATTCAACTCCTTCAGATTTGTTCACTTCATCTTGGGCTTTGTTTTCCGCGTTAAGCATTTTCTCCCGCTCTTCCACTTCAATGTCCTTTTTATCGTCACTCTTAGCTTCACTCATTTTCTGTTTGAACTTCAATAAAATATGCAGTTAGTTGTTTGTGTTGTATCTGCCGCTAAATTTCAATGCGTTCTATATTGATTTTCCTAGTCTGCTGCCAGACAACAATACGGCGCAGGTGTTTATATGGACGAATAAAATATTTCGACCTAATTTTACCTTTTTAGAGCCAAAAATCTGGTCGTTTCACTGAATCTTTCCCGAATAAAAAAGTTTGCTATTCACTGAATACAATAAACAAAGCCACAGCCTAAGCGTGCTGAGAGTAAACTTCGCTTCGGTAGACCTTGATATCAGAACTAGAGGTCTCTACCAATGCCCTTCTCTTTGCTTTGGTCTATTTCAGTTTACCCTCTTCAAACGGTATTTGCCAGTGGCGTAGACAAATGAGATATTTGATATAAAACTGAAATCGCCGCTGTTCTTCTTTTAAAATGACTGAAAGTAATCTAGTTTCAGATATTACTAGCCTGGAATAGTAAAAATATTGACTTGCAAATGTGGGCAACTGAAAATTTGTAGGGTTTTTCCATATTTAATAGGAGCGACGCATAAAATCCGAGAAAGGTTGAAATAGTGATTGAAACAAAAGTTGCTTGAAATGCTTAAAACTTCAGTCGTAACTGTTTTGTTCCGTTCCTGTGTACCGTTGAAGTGGTTAACGTACTCTCATAACTTACGAAGAAATTCATATAAGATTTTCTGTATTTAAATAATGGGGCATTCTATATATTTTATTTAACGTTCAACTTTCTTTTTCGTAATTTTCTTACCCATATATGGTTTATATTAGTTTATTTGAACACTTTAGTTATTTTTCCTTCCCTTACTTTGTTACGCCACTGAACATGGGATTTCAGCTCCAGCTGCTGAAAAGCGATACAGAGGCGCACGGTGCAAGAAGGAAATCAGTAAATATACTGAATGCGATTATTCATTATTCACCTTATGGCGATGGTAAGTGATGGTAAATCTAACCTCCAGAAATGATTTTTTTTCGGAGTTTTATAATTGTTAATAGCTATGGTACAAATCACAATAC
Source organism: Bruchidius siliquastri (assembly GCA_949316355.1). Classification (NCBI taxonomy): domain Eukaryota; kingdom Metazoa; phylum Arthropoda; class Insecta; order Coleoptera; family Chrysomelidae; genus Bruchidius; species Bruchidius siliquastri. Next base: position 29,036,708 of record OX438534.1, on the reverse strand, counting down.
ATATGGCATATCGAAAATCAAAGCCCTACATCATCATAACTACACCACTGCGCTTCCGGTTGTTTTCTGATTTGAATATTTTTCAAGAGAAATAAAAAATTTACGTTGCACTTCTGTGCTGCATATGCGGAGAACCACATCCACTATAAATAAACGAGCGTAAATTTTCTTATTCGTTTTGTTTCTGATTTTTAGCGCTTCATTTATATCAACTATATTCAATTTTGAATTATATAAATGCATATGACTCATGAAAAAGTAAGAAAACTAGGACGATTTCTCATTATAAGGATGCTCATTACTAGATACATCCAATGTGTTATAAGCACTAACGATAGACAGTTGTTCTATCGTCGTTGGTTATAAGTCATCAAAACTCTACGTTTTTAATTTTGTATTCTCTAGACATCGAATTTCCCTTCCCGCCATTAGTTAAATGGCGTATGACATCCGTTCCATCGTTCCATGTAATGTTCAGCTACAACGCAATCCTTTGCATGTGTTCCGTGTCTTGTGGTTGTAAACATAAGACTGGAAAAGTAAACGTAAACGTGTAGAAAATAAGTTCTAAAGTGTGAAGCAAAGCAGCAAATTTGCTATCTTCAAGAGACATAATTTTATTATATTTCTTCAGCAATTTGCTTGTGTTAGAACTTCATCTAATAATTGTATGGTTAGATCCCAATGTATATATGGCATACTTTACAAGCAAAATTCAACCTATGCTTTTTTAGATTTCCAGATATGCAGTCGCCGACAAATCCCGCGGCGATATCAAATAATACCAATAATTCCAATACTATATACTACGGCGTTTATGTGCCTATTGATGCTAAAGACTATAGTGCAGGACCCTATGTCTTCCAAGATAAAGTTGAAGCCTTAAAATTAGCGAAAAGGAATAAGAAGGCGCGGTTTAAAGCCTTCCAGGTAAGGACGGAGTCCGGTTTGCATGCATTTTTCATAACAATTAGCTTTTCAGGTAAATAATAATTGTACTTTTTGGTAGTATTGCACAACTTGTGACACTAGTTGCTAGGCATGAACTCATGACACTCTTATACACAGATTTAATTTAGCATAAAGTCCATAAATCTAAGGATTTACCTACTCTATTTAAAATTATTTTATAGAATAACTTGCAATATGACACATACCTTTTCAATTGCTATCTCTTGGACATTTTTACATTAATTTCTATGTTTTTTAAATTCTTAATTATTTTTTAATTAAAGGCTGTAACATTATTGCATCAAGGTTCAGAATTATAAAAGGCACCTGATTTATAGTACATTTCTTAATATTAAAACATTTAAACATGTTTAAGGTTCATTTTATCATGCTCCTCAAATTCCTAATCATTATAAGGTATAGCTGAAACATTCTGGCAGCATATACATTTTTTAAATCACCATATTTCAATTATGAATGGTTTTTACATTTTCAAATACTGTAAGGTATAGAAACCATGTTTCATAGGTGTCATTTTTTCCATTACTCTGATTTCAGTGCTTCCATTTTTCACAATCAATATTCTCATTCACTTTCAGTTTTACCATGAAGCAGCAGAGTTTGCTATGAATGGTTCTGAATGTCCGAATAATAATCCTACAGTAGCAGGTTTGTTTACCTCTAAAGTTACTGAAACTACACAGACAATAGGTGAAAAATCAAGTCCTTTCAAGGGACCTAAGCCTCAAGAGTTGGTTGAGCTTAGGAAGGCTATAGAGACAGGAAATTATAAATATGTCAAAGACACAATTTGGCAAAATCCCAGGTATTTGGTCAGCAATGGTGATACACCATCAATTTTACAGGTAAATACTCGTGATTTGATATATTTTTTTAGGGCATCTATGAATCAAGTTTAAGCATACAACTTTGGCAATTACTGCTACCTGATTGATTAGCCTTTTATTAATGCTTATTATAATAAGCAATAAAACATGAGTCAAAATCAAATCACTAATTAACCTTTATGTATGCCATAGAATTAGATAAGGTAATTTTATTCCACATTATTTGTCAATCCTAATGTAGAATGCTAAAAAGAATAATTTATGAGCATAGTATTGCAATTTCAATTGTTTATATAAAATCAGTCATTGACAATATTTTTCCATCCTTCACAATATATGCTTCAGATGAACAAATGAAATCCCATGGTAGTACCTATCTAGCAAATGCAGTGTTATAAGGCAACTGTGATAGTAGATGTTTAAAAGCATCAAAACTCATCAAATCAAAAGTCATTCAACAGAGGCTAAATTGTGCTGACAAGCATCAGTTAGGAGCCCCACATGCCCAAAAATTGTGACAGTTGCAATACATATGTTGTCCTAAGTTAACCAAATTTTTATATCCTCAAGTATATTTAAATATAATGTTACAACTGCTGATGAGTGATTTTTGCACTGAATCTTGACATGATACAGCATGATGCTTTATTGGAGTTGTTTTCATATTTTGATGATAACATGGATTTTCAGGAAGGTCCTAGGTATAATGCTCTACATGTCGCAGCCAAATCAAAAAATGCAGAAATAGCAGAACTGATACTATCAACCATCTCAAATACAGAATTCATAAAGCTGTTATATGGAGATGACAACCAGCAGAATGCTGAAGATAGAACTGCTGTTTTGTTAGATTTATATCTTAATACTCCAAATAAAGGTTTAAATGAAACTCCACTTCATTTTGCCTCTAAACATGGAGCTCCAGAAGTTGTGGAGCTGCTTGTTTCATATCCACAATGTGATAAAAATACTCGGAATAAATTTCACAAGACAGCAGCAGAGGTAAGACAAATGAAGTATAAAATAAAGACACACATTTATACTGATTTTTAAATATCAATTTGTAACACATTGCATCAAAAATTTCACATAACTATTTATTAGTTGATATGATAAATAATGAAAACACCATTTTAAAATTCCTTGATTTTATTAATTTTGATATTCTAGATTATATGTGAACGTGCAGAAGGTAATAATATAAATGCGGTAAAAAAGAAAATTCAACTGTTGCTTCAGGACAGTTACTATGTACCAGTTTTGCGAGCTGAAGACAATAGTTTACCTCCTACAGTTGGTGAGCCTTTTTCCCCTACCACACCACCGGTGAGTATATAGTAATGTTTTTCTTTGACTTTGAATATCTAGATCCAACCATAAATTATAATAAGTATGGAATTCACTATTTTTTCGCCAAGTCCAGTCTAAGTCTCTACTTAGAAGAAAAGTTGCTTTAAAATGAAATATTCATTCCATTCCAAACCAGTATTGATCACATAGATGAAACATCATTTTTGAGATGTTTTTTATGGCATAAATGATATATACAGAATCTGTAAATAAAAAAAAAATCATTTACAAAGACCAACACTTGTCTTCACGCACAGTGGCCAATGGCAGCACCACCATGCGATACGCGATATTGCTATCAGATCCCATTATATATATATTCATGTCAACAAATAAATTTCAGATAAGCAATTTGGTTTTTTAACAAATAGAGGTACAAAAGATGCTTTATCTCATATTACGAAGTTGTTATATGAAAAATTAGACAAGAGTAAATCAATTGCAATAACTTTTAATATTTTTATTATAATGTTACCAACCCAAACACTGGCGCTGCGGCACCTCGAGATACGAACGACGCGCGCAGTTTGAAATTCGGAAGGATGGCTTTGTGGGGGATTCTGCCTAACATATCATCCGCGCTCTGTAACGAATGACCAGCTACCCAGTTGGTTCAGTTGGTCAGAGCGCCTGACATGACATCAGGAGATGCGGGTTCGAGTCCTGCACTGGGTCTTCTTTTCGGATTTCTAAATGCGAATTTATGTATCAAAAACTCCATCTTGCGGAGAAAAGCAAGTTATGTATCACGATTACCTCTGCATAGTGAGAAACTATGGATGTTCGAAACAAGAGGTCTGCTGTCGGTAATCGCGGTAGGAGATGTTACCAACCCAAACACTGGCGCTGCGGCACCTCGAGATACGAACGACGCGCGCAGTTTGAAATTCGGAAGGATGGCTTTGTGGGGGATTCTGCCTAACATATCATCCGCGCTCTGTAACGACTGACCAGCTACCCAGTTGGTTCAGTTGGTCAGAGCGCCTGACATGACATCAGGAGATGCGGGTTCGAGTCCTGCACTGGGTCTTCTTTTCGGATTTCTAAATGCGAATTTATGTATCAAAAACTCCATCTTGCGGAGAAAAGCAAGTTATGTATCATAACTTTTAATTTATCTTGCAAAGGCATTTGATATTGTGAATCATAATATTCTACTTGAGAAGTTATTTATTTATGGTGTCAGAGGGAATGCAAATGATTTAATTAAAAGCTACCTAGATAACAGATTGCATAAAGTTATAATCGGACAAACTGACAGTGAGTTTAGTACAATAGTGCATAATGGGATATTTTTATCACAATTTTAAAATCCCCAATAATAACCATGTCAGCTATCTTGTAATGAAATGTGAGCAGAATACAATATGTCTCATGGGTCATGGGTATAAACGTGCAAATCATTGTCAGACGGAAGGTCGTCCAGTTCTTTTCTGAGGAAATGTACGTTTCTGAAATATAATTAATAAAGATAAATGCAATAAATTTCAATTTCGCAAGTATGAGTTACACCGTCATACTATTCATTTCAGCATAGCATGAAATCTACTAATTTTTCACTATATGGAAATGTGTCATTGCTTGCTTCCATCTAGGCAATAGATTTTTGACAAGCCTGAGTTGACTGAACTGTTAACTGAAACAAACATGCCTCTATGTTGACAAATATGCGGTTCCGCACTTGCATGTTTTTCAAATGCTATCTTTGTCTTTTGTTAAGACCTGATGCATGTCCAATAATCCTTTTACCCATAACGAGTCTAGGCTAAAGACGAAACATGGATGTCTAGCAAGTCTGATGCATAGTGAATAGCATACACTCAATTTTTAAAGACATTTTTCAAACATCTTTTTTGCATATTCATTGAAGAATTTTTACAAATAATTCATAGAGATAACGACACCATATGCTTTTAATCTGTGTCAGTATAAAGTACCGAGCTTACTTAGCTGGTGAATTGTTTTTCAGGTACTTAACAAAGATCCTTTGAGCCCTAGACTAGAGATTCATGCGTATGCTGGCCCAATGGACAAAAACGAGGCTCAGGAATTTAGAAGGGTGTGGAAAACACCTCCCCGCAGTTTGAGTTTCAACTCGCCTAACAAGAGACCTAATGAAACAGTCAGTGTCACATCATTGAGGTATAAAGATCCTGATAAAGGTCTTGAAAGGATAGGCAAGAAACTGGCCAAAGACTATGAAGTTAGTTGGAAAGAGTATTGGCCATTTCTTGGTAAGTTGGACTTATAATACAGTATTCAGATAATTCAATTGTAAAAATTCATGAGGATTTATCTTATCTGTATAGGTAGCTTCTGGGATCTGCCTTTTTATTAAAGACTTATGCAAATATTGCATAGGAGTAATAATGAAGTCTCCAAATGTTCATAAAAACTCTTTTAAAGCAATGTTCAGATTTATATGAACCTGTGCAATGCAAGAATGTCGGAGAAATAGGTAAAGCCATCATTGCACCAAAATTGTTATGGATTTTTCACACTGCAAAAATTGAATCTAAATCAATGTAGATAATATTTTGCTAATATATGAATATGTTGAAGCTGCGCTCCGTTGCTTTAACTAATGTGTTGCATGTCATTTACCCTCAATCCATTATATTTGTCTTCTAGGCAGTTTTATCGATATCACATCTGACGAAGGGCTTCAGTTACTAGATAACTACTTCTCTAAGCGCTTTTCGGTTCTGAACGTTTCTTGTCACTCTGAATTGTCAAACAAGGATCTGTATATGTCAAAAGGAGATGCATTAAGTCCTATGTCCAGTTTGTGTTCAGCATTTACAGCAGCTTGTAATTTAAACGATAGTTGGGATCTCAAAGTTGATGCTGTGTCATTGACATACATTGACAAAGCCTGCCAGGTGTTTGCCAATAGGTAAGTCTTTTTTCATTAATAACTGGCTATGTATTCATAGCTATGTGTGTTTGAAACAAAAAATTTTATAATTGCATTTTTACAAAATAAATACATATTGTAAATTATAAAATATCTATTTTTTTTCTCATCAGGATATCTAATGACATCCTGCATATACTGTGCAATGAAGATAATATTCTACAAGTACTGGAGGTAGAAATTAAGCAGTTGGAGTACTTAATAACGAGTTATATGGAAGATGATAGGTTTTCATCTGTGAACTTCCAAAAAATTCACTCAAGACTCGGTAGTCTGGTTGGCCAGAAACTTTACAACAATATAAAGGAAGAAGCAAGGGTGTTTTTGTGTAGCAAAATAGAGAATGTCTTGGATGTGATCACCAAAAGTGTGGATTGCTTCTCCTCAGATGACGAAGGGCACAATTTTAGGGAACACTCTGAAAACAGGTACATACTGTGATTGAAAAATGTGTTACATACTGTGATTGAAAAATGTGTTCCAATAAACGACCATTTTTCTCCAATTTATTTTGAATAAATCTCCACTGATTTGAACCATATTCGTATAATTTTAACAGAGACGAAATTACATAGTAAAAATATTACTAATCACCAAGGTTAATAGAGTAATTTCTGGATAATTCCTTTAGGAATCTTTCAAATTTGTTTGATATTTGATCTGCGGCAACTTATTATTTGTAGTGCAATATATGATAGTATATAATAGTATTATAATACATAAAAAGTTCTTAAATTGGTTATGGGAAGTATCTTTGGATATCATATTTTTTTTGAAAGGATTGTTGTCTTAGAGAGATCATGTTAATAAAAATTAAGTGGAGGAATAATGTTCTTTAGGGGAGTATGTCTATTATATGTTCATATCCATTAGGCTTCAATAAGAGACGTGTGAGGTTTGAATCCCTGCTGTGAGCTAGATTTTTCTATTGAACTACTAATGCAAATTTGTTTATTATCTTTATTTTGTTAATTAGCAAGTTAGCATGACTGTTAAGTGATATTTATAGTTGCAAGTGGTTTTTTCCTCGTTTCAATGTAATTCTCATCATTGTAGGAAGCCCACAATATACAAGAAGCAATTGATCTGTCTGATACATTATGTGCTGAGCGTGCTCTCTCAGAACCTTGAAACGAAATGTAATGTCAAATCAGAGGACTATTTTAAAGACTGGGAAGATGCCGAGGCGTGTTTATGTGTTTATCACACGAGAAAATCGAAAAAGAACATTTTATCCAGAAGTGGAAGCTTTAAAAATAGCAATAGGACGTTTTTAAAAAATGACATGGAGGGTAGATTAGCGAAAAAATTGCACTATGACGAGACTGACTGTGATCAAAATATCGGTGAGTATTTAATTTATGCAGCTTTTATACGTTTGAGTTGATACTATCTCTGTGGAAATAGCTACAAATGTATATTCGCAAGTTTATTCCTCACACGAATGACGGCAATGATAATGTTTCTAGTGTTTTTATTTTTTTACAGTTAAAAACGGACCAAATGTATCGTTGGATCTGAAGGATCTAGATGTAACTATTGACGATGATGAAGAAGATAGATTTTATACTCCTCCTTCAAGTCCAAGTTTCTTGGAGGACTGTTCAGACTCAGAAGATGAGTTCAATGATACAGAACTACCAACCTATGATTATTTTATAGAAAGGTAAGTAATTTTTCTTTCTTGGTAACATATACGTTGGAGAAATAAAAAGTGTCCATTATTTTATATCTAAATTTGGCTCTCAAGAAAATGCTGTTTCATATTATACTTCATAATGACGATAAATAAATAAAAACGAATAATAACAAAAATAAACAGTATCAATAATTCGAACCTGAATTTTTTTTTCAAAAAATATTTTGAGTGCATAAAATATTTTTTCATTACAGTGATTTTCCTACAAAGCTGGATTGTGATGTATTCAACGCTCTTTGTTATGCGGAGGTAACTTTAGATAAGGAGAAATACCCGAACACTTACAAATGGTACCATAGTATCAGTTTATATCCCAAGGAAGAGCGAGAACGGTAAATATATCTAGTATATCTTTGTATATAAATCATAAGGCAGCATAATTATAGGATGAATCAGTGGTATGTTTTTTCAGATGGACTAACCTGAAAGATCCAAAAATGACCTCAAATTCTCCAGACTCATTGAACTCCAGTCATTGCACTGACTCTCCCAAAACGTCGACGACTTCCAGGAACTGGTTGAGGATAACTGGTACAAACTCTCCAAAGACTGCAATATGGTCGTCACCCTCCAGATTTGAAGTAATTAACTGACATTTCATGAGGACGAGCTAGCCTTAACCTTCCAATGCTCCAATGGATACAGCTATGGCGGTAGTGTTAGTTACAGAATATAAGCTGCGAGAAATCTCTGAAACGCCTCAAATCGACTTAGGTTTTCAAGTTCAGAAGATATATTGTTTCAAATGAAAGCACATCCTGACTGTCACATACACATTTTAAGAATGAAGACTGCAGAAGTTTTTAAATGGTGTTCCTCATTAAGATAAAAATGTGATATTTATACACAAGGTTTCACAAATAAAAGTCTGTTTTAGTTGACACATTTCACTTTGATCTATCGTGAGAAATCTGTTAAAATTATCTGACGATCCTTTAAAGGTTGAAGGGAATCCCTTCACAAGAATCCATTGTGAATCCTCGAGTATAAATTGCACAATTTTATCCTAACATACATGTTTTTGTGTTGTTAACACGCATCTACAATCAAATTTCACTTGATTTATTTCAAAAACTGAGGATGTTTTCATATTTATTTTAACTAGAAATTACAAAATAGGGTGCAACTGGTTTTCTGTGATATTTTTTGCATAAAATCATCAAATTATAATATCTTAAGAAAAAACTAAGAAGTAATGTTTATATTTATTATTTATCTGTATTATTTTGCCGTAATATTGACCGTAAGATGTTTCTGAATGTATGAAGTATCAAGGAATCTTATTGTGCAGTAATTAAAGTAGTTTGAGGTATTACAGGCTTTTTCACCCAGCATATAAGCTGATCTATTAATTGTATCTTTCATATTTTGGTATTTTTGTAGAACGCAATTGAACTGACGTTTAGGTGAATATATTCAAATCAAGCATAAACTATTTAGGTTTTGACGACGATATAAAATATGTAGAATGTTATAGATCAGTTTTAAATTTTAGGTCGACTTGAAATAAATCCTTACATAACTTTCGAAAAATTAATTTATCAATAAACAAGAGAGAAAAACTTTGTGGTGTGGTTAATGCGGTTTTTTTCTTGGAAATAAAAAAATACTTTGTCTAATTGAACAATCAATAAAAGAGATACATTTAATTTCTGTTATTCAATATTGTTGACTATTTTACTATCTCAAGATCTGTCCAATATGCTTTTTTGTGTGATGCAATGCACTTTCAGTTTGTTTTGTTTGTCTACGTCTTGGATGTATATTTTTATTTAAAACATGCCCTGTATATTTTGACGCATTTCTATTCAAGTGAGAAGTACACATGATTCGTTTTCCTAAAGATTGATGACATTTAATGTGGTTAATACCCTTTTAATAACGTGTTTTGAGTTTAGTCTACTTATAGAATAGTTAATTTTATGCTATATTTATTTACCATGTTTTACTAACATTGATTAATGCGATAAGAGTATTGTTTTGTGTACATAAATTTTGTATAGCATCTATTTTCTGAGTTTGAACTTAATGATGAAAATGTATTGATGCAAAGATGAAATATCTCGAATAATTGGGCATCATTTTATTCACATTTTTGCATAAATTGGTGAGATACATTTCACGCAGATAAAATAATTGCGTACTTAACACAGAGTTTCACAAATAAAACTTTTTTCCTGCAGTGACACATTTCGATTCATATTAATGTGTTTATACTAATCTGGCGTTTTTGAATTATTAGCCAGATATGATTGATATCTTATGTTATCCTACCTTTTCGTCTCAATTATAAATTGACAATCCTTAAATACGCAGAAACATATATTAGAAGTTTATATTTATATATAATAAAATAACATTATCGGGACATTTTTCTGTATTTATCCTGAAAATGATAAAATATTGCGTCAGTTCGTATGGGATAGTATGCGAAGGCTTATGTAATTACGACTCACATACCTACCTAAATATGTAAGGTCTGAACGAGTTCTTCACACTGTCATTTCTATACACAAGCATTTCCTTGATACATTGAAAATGGCATCTCGACTAATACTGCTGCTGGATTATTAGTATATTGATTGAGAAAAATGATCTAACAAATAAAACGTCAAAGATCTGTGCTGTAATTGACATTCGACAGTAATTGTGGTAAGTTACTGTCTAATATGGACGATTTGCTGGAGTAGCTTAAAATTGTATCGTTCATAATAAGCAAGAACTCAATATATTGACGTGGGATTGAAACACATTTTTGCCAATGAGAGAGCATTGTTTTTTGATTGGGGATTACAATGTAAGGCATCATTACGGCCTTGTATAAAAATTGATGTGTTGTAAGACTTATCTGTACAATTTTATGAAATTCATAATAAAAATTGGATATCACCATCATACATCCCACACTACAAACCTGAGTACATGGAATGATTTTAGTGGATAGGCCTTGTGTATGAATATTTATTTATCGATACAAAAGACCGCATTTTTTGTGAACTTTTACGTTAGGCATTGTCCTTTAGACAGTAGATCTGACTTTGAGATTTCCTCAGTGAAATGTCTTGAGGATTGTCAATGATATTACCCAATAATTGTTTGCCCTATCTGTTCAAATTAGACTTGAAAATATAAATATAGCGTATTGTATGTCGTAGTTTATTCAAATTGTTAGATTTTTAATGAAGTTATGGTTGTGCCTAAACAAAGTTGGTCAATACACAATGTGAAGAAAATATCGTAAAATGTATATTTTTTTATCATATTTCATTTACTTCACCTATGGCGTAAGCTGAGATAATGTACATGGATTATATACTTTTTAGAAAATGAGATTGCATTTAAGGACTTATACAGTTTATTAAATGACGATTATATCAATATTTTGTTTCATTATGCGATGTCACATCCGTTGTCAGTAGTATTACGTTGCTGAGTGACTACCAATTTTGAGGATATAAATCACTGTCACTCAAATGTTCATCTATTCGAATCAAATGTTATTCCATATTAGCAGTCATTGTCAGAAATCAAATAAAACAAATTTGTACAAAAATTGGTTATATTTGTAACAAAATATATATGTATAAACAGGGTAATGAATACTGGCTTCCATTTAGTTCCATTTATGGTTAATTCATGTAATTAGGATGTTGCTCTACTATATGACAACATAAAAAACATAACATCCATATTCCACTTCATACGTACTGCGAAGATATGCATCTTCCAGTACAAAAAATCACAGAAAATACTACCAAACAAAATGAATGAGATATTTTTGCGAAAACCTTGCATAATTTAGAATAAGGGTTCCAGGCTATAAGATGCACCAAAAACCAGTCCTCATTAATATTTTTTCATTCCAGTGATACATTTTTAACCAAATATGAAAATCACCAACTGGAGTCTCAATTAATATCATTTGATTTTGTTATTTTGACGAATACTACAGCAATGATCAAACTGTATTACACTACTTATATGAAACAATATTATATCTCTTGTATGCAGTGTTTTTATGTAAGCTGATGAGCAAGTATGTTTTTGATCCATTTTCTTCCAAAAAATACCATTGACAACGCAACAAATTCAGATGAAAAGTTGTTTATCTTAGTAAGCTTCTAGATTTTGTTCAATGGTTATATAAAAATGCAGGCTGGGATCAAATTAACTCAAAATTATCACTGGCTTATCAGCTGTTCCACGTCAAATCGGACGGAAATATCTGCGAAAATGCAATACTCGGTGTCCCGAAAAAATGTTGTCAAAAGCAGCTTCTGTATAACTGAAGATCTCCACAAACATATCCAATCCATTCATTTTATCGTCACTTCTACTTTCACCCTCTGTAGGAATACCTCTTAGTACTACTCTGCGGAATATATTTCGTGACGTATTGCCTAGAGACGTCTGAAGTTACATCTTCAGTAGAGGAGCTTTGCGGTGTGTATTCCTTACCACTGAATGTTTGAGGTACTTTGACGTGATCTCTGATGGCGTTTTGTTGTATCCGTCTATAGTACTCGAGCTGAACAGCTGAAGGAATGTAAGAGTCAAGTAGACTTTTTGGCTCCCTTTTGATGATGTATTCTGATGGCTTGGTATACTGTTGTTTTGCTTGGACATATTGTACCTAAATGTGGAAAAAATGATCAGTTCATATATTGCAAATATATTGCTCAATATAATAAATGTCCTGATAAGCCTGGTCAAAATATGTAGTAAGATTGTGATAAGTATATTTTTTATATACAACTTGTCGCAAAATCAGAAAGCCTATCGCGCCCAGAAGAGCTGCGGGAAACTGAATCCCTGACTACAATGCTGAGGTTCACCAAAAGAATGATTTTGAATAGACGAGTTCGAGGAGTTGGAAATGCGATGCGTTGGGCCCCTATAGTCTACTCATGACTGCCATCTGTTACTGCTGGGACATTTACCATGGTAGCATTTTATAGAATTGGGACAAATCAGCCGTTCTTCGATTTTCCAGACTGTTGAGATCAGGTCCGGAAGACCAACGGTGGATCCCTTGGCACAATAATTTCAAATTCAAATTATGTACATCATTTAACTTTCAAGGCAAGCGACCTTATTCAAAAATCGTACAACTTTTCAATAGCGTTTCAATCCTGTATATGATTACGCTGAGACCTTTGACTTAAAGCACGAAGATTCTAGGCGAAAATTCATTTGGCAGCGTACTAATACTTTTTTCGGACAATCGGAAAATTAAATTAATTGAGATTATTTTTAATAATTAAAAAAAAAGTGTGGCAAGTATTGACTTGTATCTCACGGTTGGTGAGTACAGATGCATATTCTCTCATAGGATCAGAAATAACATACTTATAAGCCAACAGGCAACAAAAGTCGAAAATTAAATTTCCAAAAAGTGTAAAATGGAAAATTGAGTGCCCAATTACCTGAATACCAATGACATTTTCATATTCGAATTAAATGCAATTTATCAAGATAGTTACTCCTACATTTCTTTAAATTTACCATGAGTAATGAATACGATTGAAATTGGGTGATATTTAATTTGCATCTCTTATCCAATTTCTACTCAATATTAGCTTAATTTCAACTAACTTTTTTGGCTTATTCCAAAGGTTGTGCTTAAAGCCAAGCATTTGGCCTCGGTAAAAAAATAACATTCTGTTGAACACTATAAGTCCATCTACTTGACCCTATTTTCCTACCTGTTGTTCTTTCTGCTCATACTGCGGTTGCACGATGTACTGCACCCCAGCTGCAGGAGCTTTCTCCTCTTTCTGTTCATATTGATACTCGTACTGTTGCCCCGTTGGAGCTTCTTGCTCTTTCTCACTGACGTACTGTACTTGGGCATACTTTTGGTTTTCATCTGCACCCTCTGTAGTAGCATATGCCACATTCTCGTATTTTTGAGGCTCATTATTATTGGTGTTGGTGGTAGTGATTGCTGATTGAGGTATGAACATTATGTACTGGATGCCACCTAAAATTATTTTGTAATCTGGAATACGGTCAACAGGCAAGGCAAGAACGTATATGAACGTGTAAATCTCGTTATAGAAAAAAATATGTCATACTATGGAAATAAAGATTTTAATCGGATTTTGGAGCTATTGATCTATTGCATCTCAATAAAAAATCAAACTAATGATAGACTTTAAATCTTATAATATTAAAAAAATCCTGAAATTTGAAAATTTTTCAAAATATTCAGAAATCGACGAGAATATAAGTAAGTAAATATAAATGGTTTGTCAGTTTGCCAAGTGTACTCTAATACTCAAGTTCGTCCTGATTCTCTTTTAACAACTGCTAATACTACACATTACTAAAGTCTACCTGAATAAGAATAATAAATAATCACAAAACTGATATATAGCCTTAAAAAAATTGCGTCAAGTAGGTTGACTCTGTCTACGTCCAGTAATAGCAGTTTAACAAATTATTCTTATCAGATTTCAGAACTGTTAATACAACTGTTTACTATTCCTCTCTTTTAAAATATATAAAAGCCTCAAAATTCATTTTAACATATCTAAGAGTAAATACATATTGACTTGTTCTATGATAAAAAGCAAAGGACTGAACACCGAACTTTGAGGTGCTCCGTTAACTTGGATATGTCGCCATTATTTGCCATTTATCTTTAGGGTAGTTGTTAAAAACTGTTACATCACTCTGAACCAGACCACATTTTCGATAGAAAAGTATTTCAAAGTATCAAAATTACGAATTAACTCCAACAATAACAAAAGAGTAGGTATACTATCCTGCAAGTTTTAAACATTCAAGATTTTTCAGTAGTTTATATTGTTTTATTGTAATTCAAAAGATAAATACTGCCTAACTATGGAGATAGGCAGCAACTACTGAACAAGCAATTTGTGGCAAATCTTTTTTGAAAAACAGTAGAGGTTTTGATGAATTTTTATACAAAGTAAGGTGAACTACTAATTTTGGCGTCGAATTTAGGTAGAAAATACTTTAGGTTATTCAATGCCACCAAAAAACGTATTTTGATTTGTTGCTAGTTACTACCTTTCTCCATAGTTGGACAGAATAGCTGCAAAAGCCGATTCAAGTATTTATTTACAAAGCGAATTCATTGCTGGGGAAGTCCGACTTAAACTTAAGTTCTTGACTTCTCATTCCATAACAATTAATAATATTCAATCCCTTACCTTTGGGATCAACGAAAGTCTGTACTGCAGTGCTGGGCGCTGGATCCTGTTGCAAATATAAGTACTGAGGATTGTAGTACTGTTGTTGTTGTTGTTGTTGTTGTTGGTTTCCAATACTGTTATCCGTCACATACTGTACGTTCTTAGGGTACTGCTGAGTATCTAAGCTGTCATCTGTCACATACTGTACATTTTTTTGATAGTAGCTTTCCTGGGGTGCAGTGTATTGCTGCCTCGGGGTAACGTACTGTTGAGTAGTTGCATGATACTGCTGGGTAGTGGGGTACTGTTGTTGGTGGCGGTACTGAATTCCAGTTTGAGAGTGTTGCTGAGGCGGAGAGTATGGTGCGACGATCTGTAGTGGGAATGTTAAAAATGGTTTATTGGATACCTGGTTGCTAATTTGTATGGTATTGATTGAGAAATCAAAAAAATATGTATAACGTCTGTAAAACTACGCTTAGATACAACACAGTGTGATTTTTTCTTTTTAAATTAATATCCGTGGCTTAAATATTCAAAGTTGATCTCAGACTTCAATAAAATATGGCGTCAAGTAGGTCTGTTACTACCCACAAGTTGTTTAACAATTCTAAAATGCAATCGAACTTTCATTAAACTGATAACACTACACGTGAAATAGAGAGTCAATTTACTTAATGCCAATAAGCTAAAACGCAGTATAGTAGTTAAATAAGATTTTTAATCATAAAATAATAGTAGAAGTTGCTAAAAGAGAATAGGATCAACGAAGCCTCCTTTAGAAATAAGATAATTACGACCAGAACGCCCGAAAAAAATGTATATTATAATTATGTTCAGAATTCGTATGCACGTAAAATTCGTCGCATGTCGCAGACAAACAGGTATGAAAAATAAAGATCGTGACCAACAGTGAACAGCGGAAAAAACGGCAACAAGTACTTTATTCCTCTTATCACGTTACGTTATCAAGTCTGCAGTAAATATCCGATGTGCGGAATACCCTATTCCATGTTGATTGCTGCCTAAAGTGTGAGAGCATGAGATTTTCTTCGAAATCGTGATATCAAAGTTTCCTCATAGAAGCAAGTTTCAGCTCTCGTACGGTAGGCAGTTGCCAATTGAACATACTCCGGCATTTCGGAGCATCTTGCATCTGTTTTGAACGCTAATACACAACCATTTATATAAAACAAGTAGTGATGATTACCATAATTAAATAAACGATAGAACATGTTTCACTGATACCAAATAAATATGCCCGATCCCTCACCCCCCCCCCCCTCAAACTTTTTGGGAATGACTGCATTTTAATTGAATAAGATTCATAGACGATTATATCAGCCTCTTAAAATATGGTGTCAAGACGTGTTTTAAATTTTTGGTCGTATTTCAAGAACGGTTAATCTAGTTCAAGTAGGTTTTTAAAATGTGAAGTTTCGTGAATTTTCAAAATTGAAAAATGATTAATGTTTTCCAATATCTATAATATTTCTCAAATCCGATTCCAAGTGATCAAACCTTGTGAAATTCGATTTAAATAGTAAATTCTAAACTGAGAACCTTGCCTGGAAAGCAAAGCGTTAATCTCCTTGATGCCAATTTTTGCATCATGCAGTACAAAACATTAACTCCCCGAATACCAGAAGTAATCTTACAGTCAATATATCATTTATTCGTTACTCCCATTAGGAGTTCTTTAATATTTTCATTCACTATTTATCTTAATTCCCATACAACAATAATCACCTGTGGCGTGCTACTCTTAGTTCCCGCGTTGTTCCCTCTATGAAGCTGACCTTGCTGGTGGAACTGTTGTTGTTTTGCATAGGACGAGAACTGCTGCCTGCCCTGGGAGTAAAGCAAAGGCTTCGGTTGATTCCTAGCGTAGTCAGCAACAGTTTTGATAGGGACAAACCCATACAAGGTGGGAGACTGAGCTGGTGCCACCACTTTGGCTGTGGTCTGCTTGGGTTTCAAAGTGGTACTTGTATAGTCGCGTTCTATGTCTTCAAGAGTGGTTTTCCTGGCGCCATTTTGGGCAGTAGCGGTTGATATCAAGACCAACAGGCAAAGAGAAAATGTTGGAGTGTTTCTGGAATTCTGTAATGAAATGTCACAATGAAAATACAGCATAACCTACTATATACGTATCCAAGTCAAAGACCTTCAAAAATTTCAAGTGTTGTCTCACTTGACATCACTTTTTGCATAAGACCAGTTGTTGAAGGTTTTAGAATTTTGTAATAATAGCAAATGGAGTCCAGTGGTCATTTATTTTTGGTTATTATTTAATTATGGGCAGTTTTAAAACTCGTCTTAGAATAATTAGAATATAGGAACTCATGTTCAGATAGAATTTTCGAATCTAAAATGTTTTTTGTATCTTAATGATAGGGGACTCAAGTAACACAATGAACAGACTAGAGAGCGACACTTGCATATTTTTCATTTTTTTTTTTGTTTTTTCAATTACTTAACAGCCATTGTATCAATTATCTCGAAAATGATGCACAGTAACAACAAATTATGATCTCCAATATTCATATTCCTTATTCAGTGTAAATGCAGTCTCACCATAAATCGATAAAATCAGAACCTTTGAGAAAAAGGAGTTAGTGACGCCCTAAAATGCCAAATAAGTTTTAAAAAATATTTGTAGATATGGATTATATTTGATTGAAACAATTCAAATGTATCGACAATAAACTATGAACATGATTCGGACGTATCGTCGTAAACAACCTCGTAACAAACACTTGTTAGATGATAGAACGTAATTTTTGAGACTTTGCGCTCTCCCCACCTTTACCAAAATGTTGACCACTTTCAAAAATATTTGAACAATCATCGAAGTTGAGCATTTTTAATTTATTTCGTCTTTATAACTTCGCCACCAATAAAACCATTTTTTGAAAACCATGAAGCTTTTTCGTCCTTTTCACAGTGATAACCTTGCGTCAAAGTTTCAAAAAATCCGCGTTATCATCATTTGCTTATGGGGCCGAGGATTACAAGACAGACTGATATACACTGAACAGATATTACTGACATTCATCTGATGTAAAGATAAACTGTTGAAAAATACGCTATATTACTCTGTCTTATGCGTTGGAAGATAAACATCCCAACATTTCTTTTTGATACTCCATAAAGAAAAACCGGAATAAAGCATTACTCCATAAAATCTCGTGACTTTCATTATCGTATATTATACAATCTCTCTGCTGATCTAATTAATTCAAATTATTCTCAAATATCATCTCCAATTTCGGAAATCATTACCGAACTAAAATAAATCAAGTACCTTCACTTATCAAATGCCTAGGAAAGCGTGCTACGTCTTTTAGAGTCGCATACCATTAGATTGATTTTGCTACTTCATCACTTAATGGTTGTTTATTACCGTACAATTTAAGTCCAGTTCCATGCATTCTCGTTATTAATTAAACAATCTCTCGCAGTTCTATTCGAAGGTTCTATTAGATCGGAGAAAGATGTCTGTTTTTATAATTGATGTCGATTTGAAGACGTATCAATTTCTTCGAGAACGTACAGTTCACATTTTTGCATTTCTAATTATGTGATTAAAATAAGTGACATGTTTGAATGCACGGGTTATTATGAAAATTATGGAGACTGCACAAAGTGTGTCACTTCGCTCGAAATAATTAAAACTTTATTAATCCACAACTTTCATTTCTCTAGTAAATACACTGTACTTTTGTTTAGATATCGTAGCTAAGAAACCAAATCTCAGTTTTATCTGTTATTTTGGAGCTTCATGAAGATTGTAGATGTTCTTCATTGATAAAACTCTTCCATAAACTAGACAAAATATTGTGTGTTTAACACAAAGTTTCACAAATCAAACTCGCTTTCTTTCAGTGAAAATTTTTAGAGATTGGTGATTTTTATACATTTAAGTTTTAAAACATGTAGTAGTACAATAATTATTAGCGTGCAGCTTTTGAACTACCTGAACAAAAACGACATCAATAATCATGACGTCACTCAGGGCTCAGATCAGACCATCTTTGGAACACAGCTCACATATCTGGATATGATGGACCATCTGGTATGGAGCACTTCTTGAAGCTTACTGACTCAATTCAGGAAAGAGCAATACGTCAGGTGGATGCGTCTGACACTACAAAGAACCATTGTAGTTGAACTCTCTCTATTCTTGTCAGGTGTTTAAGAAAATGAAATGACCAGCATATTGACATACTGTCAATAATCTTTTAAACTAAATTAAATAGGAAAAAACTTACGTAGAGATCAGAGATGCGAGATGTCAGGTCTCAAAAGATGTAAAAAGATATCTGAGCAACCAAATACTTCATTACTGTCTCAACTATACAGATTGTAGTGTTCATCTTTAACCAGCACGTCCATAATATCGAATAGAACGGTGGTATAAAATGTTCAAAATCCAAGATTATTAATGAGCAGTGAAAACCTACTTAAAAACATATTTCGTGTCATCGGTTCAAGGGTCAACTCGCGAAAACCTCAACGAAATATTGAATTTCAAGTTAGTATTTTCTTTGTGTCTGGCAAATATCCTAAGAAATAAAATAGCTTATCACATGAAATATCTTAAGGATATTTTGACGGTGATGGTTAAGGTTTTGTAGGGGTTTCGTTTAACACTAGTGTAAATGCAGTGACCAAAAAATATTTCCTCACAGACACAAGAAAGGGAAAAATGATTTAATCGAAAAATGCCTAGACTGGATAAATAGTATGTAGTAGTTTTGGATAGCCTTGTTAGCAGTCAAATCTGACAGTCCGTCAATGATTTAAATATAAATCGAAACGCGTCACTGAAAGAAAAAGAGTTTTATTTGTGAAACTGTGTGTCAATTACACAATCTTTTTATCTGCATGAAAATATTTTGCTAGAGAATATATTAAATAAGGTAGAGACCAAGATTATATGAGAGTAATTACCCCTCTCCAACCCGATTGTATACGCCTCTGGGTATGCATTTCAATAATCTCCTATATACCACTGTTTGTGAAAGAGCATAATTAACAATAATATCAATTTACAGAGATATTTGATTATAGCAGCAAAAAGGTTTGTGAGGAGAAAATAAAAGTGTACCGTGTAATCGTGTATATCAATTATCATTCAGTAATGCGCCAAAAACTAAGTTCTTTCTGTACTACGGGTACTAGTGGTACTACTTGTAGTTATTACTTTATATAGGTATTTAATTTTATCTAATTTCCCAAGCACAATCTTAGCACTAGCTCAATAATCATAATAATGTTTAAGTCAGTGAACTTATAAAAAATAAAATCCACTTTAACAGCAGAAAAAGGAATGCATAGAAACATGGCCATCGGGCGTAATAACCAGTGGTCACTTCCAGCCTCTCACACATTTACTTTCAGCTAACCATTATTAATGAATCAGTTCAACTTTTACTAAAAATGGTCCGGTCACAAGAGACTCACCAGCTAGGCATGAATAATAGGTTATTATTCTAACTTTTTGTGTGGTGGTATTCAGTAGAATCAATTAATATTAACATATATTTTGTTTTATTAACATTTCCAAGATTACAATGCTTAAAATTTGAATTCAAAAGTCAGTTTTATCCGCAATCATTAAAATGGAAAACCACATCGATAATATTTATTTTCTATCGTTGCATTGTCAATGATGCCCTAAATACCAAATTTAAATAATTACATTACTAGCCTGAAAAGTAATAAGTTAATCTAGTTGAATATATTTTTCCTTATATTCCCAAGACTCACCCACTATAAGATTTCTCTAAAGTGAAGATTTGGAACAAAATATCAAACCTCGATATATTTTATACGTAAGTGCAACATATATTAGGATTAATTTTTATTAACATATCCTACAGGAATATTAAAGATACAATTTTGTGCGGTGGCGTAGTGGCTACGGATTCCGCATGGATGCTGGAGGCACGAGTTCGAGTACCGTCCGCACCAAAATATGGATTTTTCTCATTCCAAAATTATATCTTCCTTTATATATACAGCTACGGATGCTAATTCATTCGACTAGTTTTCCATATACTATAGGTATAGCCTATAGTTCTTTATTCAACTAGTTTTTAGCAAATTTCACTCGACTAAAAAGGACTGCAACTAAAGTGGATGGGTTTTTTTGTGAATACTAGGTAACAGTGAAAGTGTATCGCAATATAGAGGATTTCCTACCACTGATGGCAATTAAATAAAATGATAAACCGTCATGACACACCTAGTATACATATGTGAATTGTATCAGACCATATATTTATGTAACATGCCAAGTATGTCATTTTGACTGCAGACAATGGCAAAATAAAAGATCCCACATAAGATCACTTTCAATAGGTGCATATACATATATGGTGGTAAAGAACAAGAAATGTATATACTATTCATTTTTATGATTAAAATGGACAGTCTAAGACTGGAACATTATTAACATCGATTCACCTTTAATTTATGAGATACTTTACAGTTTCTGTTTTGCCGATCTACTGCCTGATTCTTGGTATATGTTTGCTAGTGTTGTATGTCTATATATCTGTCAATAAGTATGTGCCTGTCAATATCCTTCCAACACTTTTTAAACAACTTTTTAGGAGTTGCGGTAACGTAAGTTGAAGTAGTGCCGGTTTTACCTAACAAATAGACACATGCTTCATTATTAATATCTATTATGGGAAATATACAATTGATTTTTAAAACCAATTACTTTGCAGAATGGGAATTAGCCAAATTAACTTCACTTACTTACGCAAGTTTTATTCATTTTGAGAATTACTGACTAATTTTTTAAGGCATAATATACCAAATTAATTTGGTAACAAGTTCTCCATTGGTCAGGAAACTTTGAGAGTAGTAGAGACCGACAGGATTAAATTTGGAATTATAATATTTGGAATATGCTTTTTTATTTATGAAAATATTAGAAGAGTAATGCAGAAAAAATAATAATAATAATAATAAAACGTCTTTATTTGGGCGAAGTTTAGCATAAAGCTATTCTTACACTTAACCCTATGAAATGATATTGGTGTTCTAATATCGCAATTGCGTATTATTTATTTGTTTGATTTATGAGTACCCTCCCTTCCCTTATCCGGAAACGAAGGCAGTATTTTTTTGCAACGTTTCCGAATTGAAATATAAAAGATTTTGAATAGAATACCACCAAAAACGAAGCTTGGACCCTTCTTTATTTTTTTTTTGACAATAACTGCCGCTATTACATCAATTATCAAAAACTACAAAGCAATTTTGTCCTTGCCATAGTAACCTGATGTGAAATTCCATCGTCATCCGAATGGTATTGCCGAGTTATAAGAGAGGTCAATGATTAGCGAATAGACGACATACTACTGAAGAAATAGAAACACAACTATGTAAATGGATGGCCTATGTTTATTAACGATTGATATATCATGAAAGGCCATGAAAACATTATTATGTTTCTATCAAGTTCCAAATTTTTCGCAATGACAATAATTCCCCCGCCTATTGACATGGAAAGACCAGGATTTTACGTCGAATCATTCATGACACAGATAGTAAACTATAACTGTCACGTGAAAATATGTATTTCCTGGTAGTTCGTGTTAATGTATGATTTTGAAATTTGCACCTAGACATTACGTAAAATTAATGAAATTATTCTAGTTCACTTGATTTCTTATATTTACCATGTGAATATGCGTGAGTTATGTAACAATGTCTATATGATAAATATTTCCCTATAACGCCTGAAATTCATTGATATTCGAAGACAAGTTAGTACTGGTTAACTAAGTAATACATAATATTCATATAACACAGTATAGATAAAGATATTGAAATAGTTGCAGTCTCCTCACATTGCATTAATCCAGACCTAATAATTTATTTTCCATAATGCATAACTACAATAAATAAGAATTTGAGGAGCAGAAATACAAAAATGCTGAAAGCTATTTCATTTCTACGCCAAATGACGGGAAATATTGTTATCGCCGAAAATTCAAATTGGAGATATTATATTTTGTTAATTTTTCATATCATATACATTACGGACAAAACCTAATTTGGTTCCAAATGATCAAACATTTTATCAATAATTATTTTAAATTTTAAAACGTACTTTGTGGATCATCAGTTCTGAAATCTTAGCAGTTTCCTAATAATGTATGATCCTTATTCAGTTAAAATGTAGTAATATAGAGAAATAGTTGCAAAAACATAATCAGAAAAAACTAGCTCCAATTAGAGATGAGTTAAATACTCCCAATGAAGTCATATGTAAAGTCTAAAGTATTTCTTAAATTTTCTGAAATTTTCAATTGGATTAACTTTTCTAAAATCCGGTGAAAATATTTAGTATACTGCACGTGAAAACTCAGTTAACCGTATGAAGTTTGAGCGCTTTTATTTTTTTCCGTTTTCGATGATAGCTCTGCCTCCACTGGGCCGATTTTCAAAAGCTTAAAAGTGTATTCATCCTTGTAATACTAGTAACTTAGTGTCAAAATATCATCAAACCACAAAAAATACTTTTCGACTTATAGAGGGGCCAATATTTATTATTGGACGGAGTGCAGAGAAACAGACAGACCGACGTGAATAAGTTTTATGATCTTTTGTGGTGTATACAAAAACAACTTAAAAAAAATAATATCTCGAATGAACCTATTATCTCTTCTCTTAGTGAGACTATGCAAAACCATAATTCCCATTGATATCAGATGTTTCCGAATATTTATCACCAATCAAACCTATCGCTTTGAAACCATACTTATTTTATCGATATATCAGTCCCTATTATTACTTCATTACGTTAAACAGTGTGCTACATATTTTACGGTTGCTTTTTTAGTTTAGTGATAGGCTTTTGATTCTGATCACACATCAGTGGTACGCGAAAAAAAATTGATTAACGCTGCTAGACACTATATATCCAACACCAACGTTCCATCGTATTTTTCGATTTAACGGAGTGCAAATTATCCTTCAGCTCAAGTGCAGGGTACTACCGACTACGGTACTCACCATGGTGCTAGTCCTCACTTGCGTTACACTTACGTGAAAGACCACCGACAAATGAAGCGTCCATCTCTAATTGGCGCGAATTTAAGCTTTCTTACGGCCGTGCGTTGCAAACACGGTGAATGTGTTGAACGTTGGTACCCTTCTTTTCCTCCGGTACTGCTCCCAATAGGAAGAAGAGTTGATGTGTGAGTGCGGAAATGAAGGCACGCGCCCATTCGAGGAATACGACCAATCATCGCATCGTAATTAGCGAGTGATGATCTTCGCTTTTTTGCCATTTAATCTTTAAGGTGGAGTTGAAATGTAACACTCATCGTCGCCTTCATTATATTATCATTTCCTAAAGGAAAATCTGCACTCTGCAGGGGTCTTTCAAGAAAGCTTCTTTGTATAGTAGAACGACCTCAAATTTTTTGATGCAATAAGATGATTTTATCGGGGGAGTTTTCGCCAGTTCCATGTTGTCAGATTAGTTATGGTGGGACCGATATTACTAGTAGGAAATTCAATGAATTTACAATTTCTTTGATATGCCTAATGAAGTTCACCGTGGTACATAAAAATTCAAACGGTTACTACATCAATGTGTTTCTTAGTTTACAAGTCTACCCTAACGGAAGAAAGGACTAATTTCATTTTGTACAATTTTCGCACGCCAAAATCCTTTCTCAACATTAGATTCCTTTAATTATCCATAATTTAAGACATTGTTTTCCGTTGTCTATAAAAGGTTTCCGAAAGTTTTATGACAATTAGGGCTTCCTTGTTTGTTGCTACATCGTCGTATGGGTAACCCTCGTCTTCGATATCATTTTCATTGACCCGCTGCTTTACTTCCTCCTCGGAATCCGAAAGCAATTTCAACATAATGATTTTGTCTTTATTTTTCACAATTGTACAAATGTTGAGAATTTATTAAAAAATATTCGCGCCACACGTCCGCTTCATTTATTCCACTTTCAACTTCCACAATCTGTGACTTCCACATTAAAATTTTGTTTCCTTGAACATGTCGTTTTCGTTTCGATGGAAACGTTCGATTTTTCATTGAGACAGTTCAAATACTGACTGAACAAATTTCAGAACAAATTTAGCTGGCAAGAGATCTTGAAATTTGTAAATCCCCGATGATTGGCAACATCACAACAATAAAAGACGATATAACAAGGTATCTGATTCATCTATTGTCTATTTAACAAAATTTACTTAGGTTTTCGGTTCCTTTTCTATAGGTAACCTCTTACGAAGGCTTAGAGTTGTGTGAAGATAAATATTGATTCACATTGACCTTGAAACCCTATCAATTGTAACTATTATGACATTGGGAATGAACAACGCTGAAGTTGTAAGAGAGACTCGTTCGATGTAACACTAAATAAGTACTCCATAGCCATGAATTGTTTCGAATAACTCCTTGACCAGAAATTTGAAGGGAAACTAAAAGAACAAAATAATGTCCGAAAATCTCCAAATTAGTGGGGTTAATGTGCTCATATTTGATTTACTCAAAATCGTTCACTTTTATAAAAACAGATTCTTTGAACTATTCTCTCGAAATTGTTAACCTCTTTGTGCAGTGTATCCCGTATCCCAAACGTGTTTACTGAGTGCTATTTTGGACGTTTCCCTTTTAGTTATATAATTTTTGTACTCCTTGATTCAACACTTTATAGGTCTAGAAGACTCATCAATATTACGTCTGTCTCAGCACTGAACATTGTTGAAACGTTGAACTACATGTGGCAGAATAACTGCATACAAGTTATGTTCCATCATTAAGGCATTTAACGATTCATAACGCACATTATCTAATGCAGATATCTATATTGTCACGCTAGCTTTCTGTAGCTGTTATAATCAATATTTCAAAAATTTACATAAGTATACAAACTAAAACAGCACAAAACCGTTCCTTTTGCAGAACACTATTTAATAATTGTCGAATTTGAACTTTAACCACTGCATTACTGAAAATTATGTTTTTGTTGATTTCTCCGCCGTCAATGCAACAATTTCAAAAATGATGTACCCACATGCCACATTCCTTATCAAATTTCATCAAAATAGATACAGCTATTAATGAGATTACGTATTGACCAAACTCGGCGAATTGACTGACGGACCGACAAATATGAGAGACGTGTCTTCGTAATGCTCTTACGCTGAAAATTGAATATCTTTGTGATCACAATAGTTCCCCTTCTATGGCGTGGAAAGTAAAAGGAATACTGAACACATAAATTTCATAATTTTTAGCACGTTTTTGTTATCCCTACCTGTATGTATGAATCGATCCATGTAACCGAGTTGTTGAAGGTACCTACTTTTCACCGACTTCAAAATGTCTGATTAATTTGGAAATTTGCACACGTATGATAATGAAATAACAATGAGAAAATGGACCGATTTTCAAGAGCTACAAAGAATTTTCATTCTTCACATACTAGTAATTTAGTTAAAGTTTCATCAAACTCTGAAAATGACTTTAAGAGTTATCGAGGGAGCCAGAATTACTGGATAGAATAGAGACGACATACTCGTACACCGACAGACCTTCCGACGGAAATTAATGACATGGACGGAAACATTAAGAAACAAAATATCTCGAATTCGAGGTTTATTTAATTTCTTTTTAGTTCTATTGTGAAATATAATATTGCACCGAGATCAGCTATCGCAGCTGATAAAAGATCACCCTGTATGCATATCATCCAGAACATATGAGCAGTTGTCAAAACATGCATCTCGAATGTCAAGATTGTTCGAAATTCGTTATGGAACATTCGTGATGGACATTTTTGTATATACTGGAGCATCCAGCAGTGACCAAGTCAGACGTCAAATAGTTAAGGACTAGAAATCGTGGATATAAATTAGTGTATAAGTTGATGTTTTACCAGTTGAAATATTATATTCGTGTTTTAAGAGTCTTAAAATATATATAATCTTTATACAAGGCATACTTAATGATATCAAGCTTTTACAATAAAATCAACAACCAAATCTTAATGTATAAAAATATTTTTTGTACGGTTTACTACTTGAGCCTATTTTCATTTTTTAACCTGATTTATTGTATTGTATTTTTGTACGACTTCCTATCATTACACATATGAATATACGAATAAATAATAAGTTGCAATATTCGTTATTTGTTGCAACCAATTCTAAGAATCAGCTAAAAAAAAGAAACGCATAAGATTTGTAACAACAAATCAGTTGGATTTGGATACTAGATGCATATTATTTGTTTTTGTGATAATTGCAGGTCCGTTTGATCACCATTCAGTCCAGAGCTCATCGTCTCACGTAGTCCTCAATTCTACGTATTTTTCCTTGACTGTCCGCTTTCTTTTCTCGGGCGTATTTACCCATTTACTATCTGTTTTGTTGTGCCAACACACTAAACGGTTGTCTCTCTTCTCAAATAGAATTAAAGATAATTAAGGCACAGTGTGCCTTTCAGCGATCAACGAACAAAGGATAAAGAAACGCATTTCCTTCGAGTTCCAAGACCTCCTCAATGTCAAATCGTCAGGTCTGCCTTAATAGTAAGGTTGTTGTAGATAAAGCAAAACTTTTTGGACTTTAATTGTACTAAATACATTTTGAAAACATTATAAAAAAATAATTCTATAGATTCGGGTACTAGTTGAAGCATAATGTCATGTTTTCAAACTACCAACTTATAACCATCCTTAAGGCTTGTACTCTATTTGATATGAAACTTCGTCACCATTTATAAAATATTCGAATAGCTATGCTCAAATTTATTTTTTGCATATAGGTTTTTGAAATATCCGTAACTTGCAATATTTCTATAAATGAGTCCAACTTAACTTGAAATACAGAGTCAACTTGATTCCATTATTGAAGGGACTAAATAATACATTATTCTCATTATTCTCGATCCCTTTCAAGTAATGTGACTAAACTATGAAATGGTTGTGTCTTTCTAGTAAATAACAAATTGCGTCCACTAACCTGTTACGGTCAACAGCATTGCCAGGTTATTAATCGACATCGTAGACATAGTATGTACCTTCACTTTTAATGAGATACAAACCGTAAAGAGATTTGTCCGCGGATTATTTCTCCGATATGATTGCTTTCCTTAACACTTCAGAGCATCTCGCGGTTTGGTGCGTTCATTATTTTTTTTAATTAGCTACGAGTGGAAGTCGCCGTTTCCCTACAATCTGTCTGGTAAAGAGGGGATTCTTGTCCGCAATATTTCCAAGTAGGTATAACTGAAGATTGAGGAATATATGTAACTTGTTGAAATATGAACCCAGCACGCTAATAAGTGTACAAGGTTATTATAAAGTAAGTGATATATTCAAGCTTATTTTGTTTCAAAAACAACAGGATGTGAAAGAAATTCAATTGCTTAATGAAATTTCTTATGTCCAATTCTCCGTACTTGTTCTCCTTCAGAAAATGTTTCAGTATCTACGTATATTTAGAATTTCACAATACATTCGGCTTGTGTTTTCAAGAACGGTATTTTAAGACTAGATAGCTTTCTTTCTAAAGGAGGAATATTTGTTTGGTAAATGTTCGAGCGAGCTTCACTACAGATTACTGCATTTTAACTGAATAGAGATGAGGAATCATGAGAAAAGTGATATTTAGCCTCAGCCTCAAGCATATTGACTTTATTTTGAAATTTGTAGACAACGTGGATGTTTCAAAAGTTTTGTTTCGGACTTCCATTGTCTATACAATTTTGAGATCACAACGTTTCGATTGATCATTGGTGAACCTGAAGTTCACCTGAAGACGATTGAAGATAAATGATCAATCGAAACGTTGTGATCTCAAAATTGTATAGACAATGGGAGTCCGAAACAAAACTTTTGAAGCATATTGACTTTGCATTTCATGTAATGATTCACTTGAAATAAGTTTTGGAAATTATGGAAACTTCAAAATAGAGAAAACAAGATTTAGTTTTCCAATATTTTCAAAATTTACTTCGCTCATACGGCCGTTGTGTGGGAATTACAGCGTCGACATACTTGACATTTTTTGAAAAGATGTTATTATTTACAGTGAAACATACACATCACATAGATATGCACTTATATATATATACATGTGCCTTGTGTTGAAATATAAATGACCGATGTATTAAGAATCTACGAGTTTATTACTTAGAGGTTGCTTTTCTCAAAAAAATCAATAGTTATCTGACACATTGTAAGATATGTTGTGAAATTCAGCCTCCATGTAAAGGCTATATATATATAGTTCGGATGCATGATTAATAATAAATAAACTTAGCCAGCTTCGATTCGCAAGTGGTGACGTTATTTGACAAATTTGACATTTGTTCTGATTCAGTGAGTCGTCAAACTGGATTCACTATCCCAACAAAGATATTGTCATTTTGGTATTTTGTACATTTTTTGTGCTTTCTGTATAACAATTTGCTACTTATGTATTTATTTTGTGAATTTATTGAGATTCAGTCAATAACTCGTAAGTAGGTATTTACATTAAAACTAACAAGTGCCATGTCAGCAGTAGGTAGGTACCTATCTATTATTTTCGGATAAAGTTATCAATTGACAATCAAAGACATAGTTTTACAAATATAATGATAATAATAATAAACGTCTTTATCATATTCTTTAACAAAGTTAGACTCAATGTTGCGAAGTTTAGCTTGAACTATTCTCACACCTAACCATCAGAATCTGTTGCATAAGTTGTTATGCGTAAAAGCAAACATGCACTTATAAAATTTAATAAGACTGACAAAATTTACATTAGATATATGTTTATACTACAAATAAATTATATATATATATATATATATATATATATATATATAATTAAAAATCACTAAATTATGAAAGTTATTAAAGATTATTAGAACAATGTACGCAATCAAAATAAAATTAACGAAAAAATAATAATATTATAAATTAAACTATTTTTGTAGCGCGTTTAGATTAAAATAATTGTCAGATTCAATTTTGAAAAAGTGCCACAAAAGTAGTTTTATTAGTGAACATTTGGCGTTTAAATTACACATTCATATCTGAATGGTGACAGGAGAGTTTCACCAAGTAAGACCATCTACCATGATTTTTTATTCATTTTTTTTTTAATTTAAAACAGTACACTGGATCTAAACGAATATGATCTTGTTCAACGTGATGTCGCACTGATTTAACATATCAAAATTCTCCAATTCCCCTGCAGCAGTGAAAGTAAAACATATTTTGCGGTTCAATATTTAAATGTACAGCATAGCCAATAAACAGAAAAACAGGCGCGTGATTTACAGCCGATCAAATTCATGCATGCTCAAAAAATAGCGATAGCAGCATATTCAGTCAAAGATGATTGTATACCTGGTACCATTTTTAATCAATTTGCTCTTCGGGTCTGCTTAGCAATTAACTTATTACTACTAATTATGTACTTACTTACTACGCAGAATATTTTTATTTCTATATACCTTGCGTGTTGACATCTCATAAAAAAAATAAAAAACCTTTAAACTTCGTTTTTGGACGTTTCCGAGGACCCTCGGATCGTGCGAAAAAGATTTAGTAATTGGTAGAAAAATTGTATCATCTATAGAATTGTGAATTGTGACACATTTGTAGTTAAATCACAATTTTTTTTTCAATAGTTGTGGGCCTTCAACTATATATATATATATATATATATATATATATATATATATATATATATACCTAAAATTTGGTATGTGGATTTACCTAAGTATTGTCCACTTTTAAGTCTTTATTTGCAATTAACGTGCACCAGTTACTAATTTTATTTGTAAAAATAATGCCACTAATCCCCTGTATCTCCACCGCTGGTGCACGTTAATTTTAAGTGAGGATTTTTGAATATGGACAATACATAGGTAAATCCACTTACCAGATTATAGTTTATTCCAGTTGACGGTTTTGAAGATATAAAAAAATGTTTTTTATTTTTGAATTTCAACACCTCGTATTTTTTAATAAAGCCCCCGAGGAAAAAATGTTACATGAAAGACCTCCCTTAAAATACGTCCCTGTGTATGATGTTTTATTTTTGGTCACGACTTGTGAATTACCACATAATTATGTGTATATATATAGCAAAACTGACTTTTTTCATCAATCTATAATGACGATTTGAATCTTTTATATTTTATATAACTATCTGTAGCCTTATCCTTACAATGTACAGGGTATATGTGTGTAAAATAGAATGATTCTCAACGAGGAAACGATAAAATTTAATGAAATTTAGCGGGCGAGCGTCACCCTGAAAGATACAAGTATCTTTATTGTGCGTAATTTGTTGTCGTATTCCATAAATATCATCTGAATCAAATTAATATTTTCATTACTATATGAAATTAAACACGCTCAATGATAGGTTAATAACACCTTTTCTTATCAAGCCACGTGTGGCGCTCGATAGAAAAACATTTTGTCATTATCCAGGTGATTGTTTGTATAACACGCTTTTATGAGAACATCTTCTTAAGTAGATTGACGCAATACATTCTAAGGATTTTTTATTACCTGGTATTTTGCTCCGCTTAGTATTTCCAGCTATTTATTGAATAAGGTTACTCTGATATTGAAACATGTAGAAATCGAGGTTAACGTGGGTAGATTTTTTTTTAGGCTCCAAAAATATTTTTAACTACGCCCCACAACTGTCAAAAACAAAAAAATTGCTATACTTTTGTTTTTGTTCTAACAAATTACTCCGCTGCAATCGGTGCTTAAAAACTAGCATTAACTGTTATATGCTGCTCATGTCATATCACTCCTCGAATTTCATCAAAATACTGCGACATGCCTAATGTAATTCATGCCTACCGCCTTTCTGCTTCAGCCTCCATTACTCTCCACACTCACTATCCACCGAAGGAAACCCACACATCACCACCTAGCAAAAATTAACAGGGAAAGAAGCTTTTTTCTAGCTTACTTTTTTTTGAGGAGCTATCTTTCCTTTTCTTTGACAACAATCCTCATTTCGAAGTACATTTTAAAGGGAACATCCTCTATTTTATTTATTTTTGACTTGACGTTTTCTCATCTTTCAATCTACTTGAGACAGCCTCCATTTTTTTAATGATATGGATGAAAGTACCTCCTTCTTCATTACATTACTGCTAAATTCTTATTTTTTATAGATAATTTCACCTAAAGGCAGAAAGCCTATCACGCTTCATAAGCGCTACGAGAGGATAAATGTCTATTCAAGTTGACCTTAAAATGGAAGCTCGGCTTGGTAAGGATGCTTTTGTTGAGCTCCTCTAGCCTTTGCTCTACTGGTGATATTATGTGAGACAGCTTGAGCGAACATTCACCATAATCTGTCTCTATAGAGACAAATAACCGTTTTTCGATGTTCTAGAGGAAACTATCCAGCGATTGGCACAGACCTGATGGCAGCAAGCTTGATCAGAAGTCTCACATGCCACACCCATAGTTTGGAGAGTTTTTAAGTGCCTGATGTGAGCTCTACAGCGCAACGTTCATTCTAGCATTCTATTCCTTCCACCACTCTGCTTGCCCAATAATTTCATGCATTCACTCTTCCTTATACATTTTCCCTTACTTCCTTAGTTGTAGCATCTCACCGTCATTAATCGATGATTTTTTTCGTCCAACAATTCTATTCGATCAAAAACTATGCAAAACTGATCTGTGTGGTGTCGAAAGACGACAGATTTCCTACCACACACTTCAGTTTTGCGTCGTTCTCGATCGAACACACTTTTTCGGTGTCCTCATTCACACAAAGGATACCGCGAGACGACCCTTTTCCCTCTCCTTTCACACCTAATACATGCTCCCTGTCTTTCTAACAACCACCCCATCTCACTTGCTGTACATCAACGAACCGTTGGAAATAACAGCACATTCTTTTCCTGCATGGAACCGGGTAGCATGCGATTCAGATTAATGAGGACATTGAGAGAATTCTGTAATACGGATCTGCATAATATGAAGTTCACATTACCGTGCATGCTGGTCTACCAGCGGTGGAGATGGAGAGACGCCCAGTACTTCATCTTCTATCAAACTTCTGGGGATTAACATCAACAATACGATTATGCTGCTGGCCCCGATAGGTATTCCGCTCCCGAAAATTATATTCTCCGAAACAGCTACTGCTAGTGCACAAGGCTCAGATCAGACCATTATTGGAGTACTGCATGCATGTGTGGTGATGGGCTCTGAAGCATTCCCTTAAGCTTCAAGACAGTCCAGAAACGAGAAATATGTTTAGTGGATGCACCTGACTTTACAAAGGACCTCCACAGCCTAGAACTTCAAAGGAGGATTGCTTATTTGTCTCTATTCTATAAATATTATCATGGCAGATGTTCGACCCAACTGACTCATAATAACACCAAGAGTCGCCAGTGCAGCACACACTACCAGGTCGAGCGTACAACGCTGAACGAGCCTTTTCCAAAAGTCGTTCTTTTGGAGAACCTCGAAGTTGTGGAATGAGCAATCGGGAAGTTTGTTACCATCTACAGCGTTTTATGGTCAATGTCAATAGACATTAATCCTTTCGCAGCGCTTTCTGATGCTTTCTGCTTTTACAATAGGTTATCTACAAAAAAACTTTCGTTTATGTATGAGAAGAAGAATAAGTGAATACATATCTGAATAGATCGTTTTCTTTCTTGTCAGATTATGTCTGTTGTACAAAAGCGAGGCTATATCCTCCATCATGTAGATAAAAAATTGTGTAATTATCACACAGTTTCATAAATAAAACTCTTTCTTTCAGTGACGCGTTTCGATTTTTATTAAAATCATCGTCAGGTTATAACATAGACGTAGGAGTAGAAATGACTCATTTCACACAGTTGTATCAGGTTATATTCAGGCGTTACACAGATCTGTAGGGCATGCAGCACAGCTAGATACAGCAGGATCATTTTTCTTCAAGTAGTCGCAAATAAATTGGTTATTTTGAACGATTTTGGAACACTGCCTTCTGGTAATGGGACCAATATCTGGGAGAAAAAATAATGTTAATCCCAAATATACTTGATACTTTCGAAATGACGTAAAAGCTGCATAATCATGGTATTCATTTTTTTACATCATTAATATTGTACAATTACATAGTGAATTTTCAAATATTTCGTATTTATATATTAAATATGGTTGTATAGTGTAGTTTGTCGTATAGCCCAATTATATATATTGTCGACAATAACCACTTAAACCAAATATCATTGGGCTATACAACAAAATACGCTGTGAAGAACACTTTTTTCAAACCAAGCTTCCGTATACATATGCATCCATGATCAGGGCTACAATAACAAACCTTAGTAACACAAACAATTTTTTATAGAATAACACTCACTATATATATATCAATACATTTCGAATGATTTCGTACCTGAAATCATCTCCAAAGTCAAATTCATCTGAAGACTATTATAAATAAAACATTCAAAAATTATATAGACCACGAAAGTG
Source organism: Bruchidius siliquastri (assembly GCA_949316355.1). Classification (NCBI taxonomy): domain Eukaryota; kingdom Metazoa; phylum Arthropoda; class Insecta; order Coleoptera; family Chrysomelidae; genus Bruchidius; species Bruchidius siliquastri. The sequence goes on along the minus strand of OX438534.1, from coordinate 29,002,254 downwards.
AAATATAACATTCAAAATATTATTACTTCAAATTTTAAGCAATACTAAAATTCAGTGGATGTAGGAATATAACTTGGAAAATGTGTTTGAAACACAAATCATAATTTTTTAATTCAGCTACACTGACTAACTATAGCGAGTATTCATACTACATGGACAGTCAAGATAGACTAAGACCAAACATCACTATCCGTTGCATATTATTTTTATTGACAGCCTTGTCTAAAGGTTATTTATCTTATTAATCTTTTTGTAAAACTATCACGATTCCATCGAAAAAACAGAGGAAGTTCATCAGTCTAAAATATAATTAGTGTACAATACGGTCAGTATTGAGAAATATAAAAACAACTTACTGGTTTGTATAGTCAGTGTGAGACAAACATTATTAATTCCTGGACAGACTATTCTGCTGGATATGGCTGGAAGGAATGTGTCCTGGCACCTTGGGCAGTTATAGCAGCGCAAGGCGTCAGCTGAAATATTTAGAAATTACAATACTGCAGACATCGATGCATCGCCAGTGCAGACGTATTCCATAAACTCGAAACGCCATTTTGCTTTTCACGCAGTTTATAGACAGTACGTCATTGCTGGTCATCTTTTTTATAATAAATAATCTGTTTCCTCATTACCGACGGTCAGTCTTGACTTTCTGTCTGTGGACAGTTTTGTTACCGCGTATTTGAGTGATCACTGCACCGATTTAGAAAAAAAATTGAAAAAAATGGCATGTCATAGATTCTTCGGCTTCCTTGTTCAACAACAAAAACAAAACCAGTTTTCGAGTTTCCAATCGTTTTCAGTCATAGTCAGAAAGCATTTTTGCGGGAATCAAAAGTTCAAAAAAGCATCCATATCCCAATTTCTATAGTATCAGTCGACGTTCAGATTTCAGGGTCTAACATATCCAAATTTTTCAGTAGAGATGATGAATAATGATATTGCGTTGTAAGTACAGGGTACGCCATTTTATATATAGGCAGTCATTAAGGCGATGTCTAAATGTATACCATGACTACTTTCATGATATTAGAGAGAAAGAGAGAGAGAGAGTTTAATTTAAACTTATTAGTTTAACATAGAATTAGGAAAGTAAATTCCCTAGGGTTCTAAGGTTTTATTTCATTCCTATACCATTATTTTTGCTTATTACATCAACCTCAAAAAAATATTCTTCTCACTTCAACCTATTCAGAGGAGGAGAGAGAGAGAGAGAGAGAGAGAGAGAGAAAGAAAGAGAGTTAATTTTAAAAAGATGATTTACTTACCTGCACTGGAAGTGAAGATTACGAGAATTCCAAACCAGACAAAATTCATTTTGATTATGATTTGGATTGGCTAAATTACAAAAATGTAATAACATGTTCTCACCTGGTACTTCTAAATATATATAGAGAGCAAAATTGAGTTATTTTTCAAGCACTCCACAATAATAATTTAAATCGTATTGTTGACTCAGATGAATTAAGTAAATAACTTAGGATCAATAAAATACCTCATATCTTTAGCATCATCCTAACAATGTACAGGGTGTTGGTGTATAAATAAATTAAAAGTAATTTTTTAAACGCGTTTATTTAATTGCGCTAAAAAGAATAAAATGAACTTTTCCTGTAAAACTTTTATTATCAACTTATAACGTCATTACACAATTTATTTGATATAAAAGCGCGATTACTCAGTTTGATAATTTTGAAGATTTAAATCAATCATTTCAAAGTTATTTAATATACTTGTTCATCTACACAGGTAAATCTCGCGTTATAAGTTGACAGTAAAAGTGTTAAAGGAAAAGTTTATCACATCCTTTTTTTACTTTCAATTAATTTTTTACTTAGTTATCGCTGGACAGGTTTTTCAGTCTGTTCATCTCACTCAACGCATCATTGTGCAAGGTCGTTTGCCGGTTAATTTCGAACAGTCTAGCTCTTCAATAAGGAGACCTTCAAAACTTCGTCCGCCTTCTTTATAAGTCCGCCATATTGGATTCAGAGTGACGTCACTTGATGTTTCGAGTTATTATACGCAAGCCCTTACATTTGATACCCATATTGTAGGAGTGCCAATAACCCGTCCGCCATGTTGATTGTAGAATGACGTCACATAGCTAACCATGCATTTTCATCCAAACTAAAGGTGTATACAAGATTTCAGCTCAATAAGTTGAAGATATCTGCTTCAAAACTGAGCCACTTGATTAATGTATAATGACCGTAACCAAAATTGAACTAGACAATTATAATAGATGAACTAGACGTTTATAATGCACGTCTTCTGTGGTTGACCTCTCGTGATCGAATCCCTTTTCCGCCGTCTCCGCGGACAGATGTCCGAGGACTCGCGTCCGCGAAAATTGTTGTCTCGTACCTACCGAGGTCCCGGCGCCTTTCCAGCCATCCAACATTTCTGCTGACTACAACATGTGAACGTACTTACGAAGTTTGATAATTAAAATACTAATTCCCCCAAAAAAACGCGTTTATCAAAACAAGATGATGTATCTCGTGACACGGCTATTTTTATAATGTCCCCTTCACAGCACGCATTTCGCTGTTTCCATTCTGGATGTTATGTTTATGTCGCGCTCTGTGTCTGACCCTGATCAATTCCGGTTCATTGATGGCCCATTTGGATTTCGCCAGGCTAGGCCGCTGGGCGCTTGGGGCTGGCACCTAGGGGCCCGGCGCCAGGAGGGGCCAGCAGAGACTCGGACTTCATTAAAATAGAAACTGAAAAATATAATTTAGGTTAGTTAATTTACCTATTTTCCAGAAAATGATCTGGTTTTAAAAATTCATTCTTTTGTTTTAATAATATATATTAATAATGAAGTATCTGTTTATTTGTCGGCAAACTGATGAAGAAGAGCAATGAAGGGGGCTCAAAATCTTCAGCGCCCAGGATCCGAAGTTAGGTAAAACCGGCACTGTTAAATAAAAGCTTGTAAAAATAATGATTCTTTACCAGAAAAAAATCTCATGAAATTTATTGGTGGAGCTTCACTATGTATAATATCCCTGCAAGTATTTATGGTGGGCGTAATTATTTGTGCTATTTGATACAAATCTTATTGATTAAAATACTATTTTTGAATACTACACGAAAATAAACAAGTTCAATAGTAGGGGAATAATAAAATTGTTTTTCAAGACACGTGTGTTTCTGGATTAAAAAACACTAGAAAACACCAGTAGATTGATGAAATACTTTCTAAGCATGTATTCCTTGGTATTTTGTTCCTCTTAATATTTTTTACTATCCTCTCAACTCAAGGCAATTAGATTAATATATTTTTGCATAGTTTATAGAAAACCTCTCGCAAAGGCAGAAGGCCTCTTGTGCTCCAGAAGTCTTAGGGATATGCTTCCGATGTGTTTACCATCAATGCGGGCATTCCTCAAGGATCTGTTCTCCAACAATCTTCTTACTGTACACATCAATGCACTGTTGGAAACAACATCTAATCCTATGTACAACTTCGCAGATGACAGCATCCTTATTTCCTGAATGGAATCGGGCAAACCACTACCATCCCAAGAGAGTCTTCCTCGGCGAGGGCAGCATGTTGTTCAGAATAATGAGGACATTGAGACATTTGTGGAATGGGGATCAAACAATGGAGTTCAGTTTATATGTAGCTCAGAAGACTCGAACAAGAACCCTGACAAGGAAGTCGCATGCGACGCCCAATTCTTGAATCATCTTCCATCAATATTCTGGAAATTAAAATAGAAAATCTCGTTAGATCGGCGTCCTAGAAGCTCGGGTTCTCTTCCGCTCCAGAAAAATAGTATTCTCCGGAACAGCTACTGCTAATATGTAAGGCCCAGATCAGATTATCATTGGAGTACTGCTCGCATATGTAGAGATTAACTTCTGAACAAAATCCATTTGAGAAACAAGGAACATGTAAAAGCGATGAAGTAGGTGTTTATTTAATTTGCTTGAAGACCACTTTCTAGGATTCAAATTTCTTAAAAATCTTTTGGGTGTTCCCTAACGGAGTAAATTGAAAGTTCAGGAACCCTTCTGATGAATTATTGTTCGAGGAATCTGTTAGTAGCTATGATAGGCGGCGTAAGTGATACAATTTTGATATACCGTACTTGTAGAATTTCCTTATAGCATGTAGAATCAATGTTTAAAAACAGAAGTTGAAATTCACACACGAGTGGCGACGTTGCTCTTTTGAAGCCAGGTTCTCGTTAATGCAATTATATTGATCAATATCATTGAATCTATACCATGGAACATAGAATTGAGTGGAAAATTTATTCACATGTTTCAATGATATTGAATATTCATTTTAGAATCTGTCAGATCTAAATACACTTGATTTTTGCTAAAGCTCTAAAAACCTAGGAATATGTTCATCCCTCCACTGAAAACCAGACGTTTCTTGTATATTTGAATGTAAACGTAAACCACCACCTCTGCTAAAAAATGATATAATTCCAAAATGGTCAAAACCAAAACACAGCTGCTACTCGTGACCGTCGGTACGGCCTTTCAAGGCGACTTACAACCTGTTCTCACGGTCAGTGATTGATCAATATCGTTGAACAGACGTTCACATAGACTATTTCACTCCAGTGGCATAGATTCAATAATATTGATCAATAAAATTGACTGAGTGAGTCCCCGGCCTTAATGTAATAGTAGAAACAAAACAAAAAAATACTAAAAAACCTCTCATCTTTACAATGAATAAGGTGTTGATGTGTAAAAAATAATAATTCTGAACGAGTTCCCGATAAAATTTTATGGAATTTGGTAGCATAGGTTCAGGATGTATCTATATAAATAATTAGAAAAGTGTAATTCAGCTCCATACAAAAAAGTGGTTTGACGGAGTATATTATATTGATTGTAGAACAGCTGATCCGCTTGAAATACAGTTTCGAAAATAATTTGTCTATCGGATATATCACAAATCTTGGAATTTATCTATTGCTGAAAAAATTCATGAGCAGAAGGCTTTCACTGAAAAAAATCTGTTATGCATGTTCGTCAAAGCCATAAAAATTCCCGGTAATGGTTTTTGTTGCGGATTAAATTTGCATCTTTAGCTCGCCCACACAGAAGCGGATCCTAAAAAAGAAATGAATCCTTCATAATTGAGGTATCGGTGTAATAACTCATTATTTGTTTTATGTAAGATGGATGGACAGAGAAATAGAAAGTAATTGGCGTTGTGTGGCCCGCTTGATACTCTACACCGTTAATCTAATTTTCCCCAAATTTGAAAGTAATATGTGTGTATTGAGTGTTCAATTCCGATCGAATGGTGAACGTCATTGAAAATGCTTTGGAAAATTTATACATTTAGATGATTCATTATTGTTGAACAGAAATATCTGATGATAGTGAATCTAAAGTCAGATTCCAAAAAACACGACAAAAATAACGGCCAATAAAACTTCATGAGAGTATTGAGCTGACACCGGGTCTTTGTCAATAACTGGACAGTTTTGAAGTGGCCAATCCTCATTAATGTTGGTCTATGGATGTGATTCCAATGTATATACAATCAATGTCGGTGTTTCTTAGGAAACTGTACTTTATCTAACGCTCTTATTACTGCGAATCAATGAACTGTTGGAAAAGACACTTGAAAAGATCTCTAGTTTTGCATATGACACCACTCACATATCCTGCATAGAAATGGGCAAACTACCACCATCCCTAGGACTTAAACCAGCGGGAGCAACAAGTTATCCAGATCAACGAAAACATCGAAATAATTTTCGAATGAAGATCTACAAATGGATTTTAGTTCAACGCATAGAAAACTCAGACAACTACCCTGGCAAGGAAATTACGTACTAGTCTGCTAGCCGTAAACGCTCGCGTTGATACTGGGAAATAGCATCAATAATAACATGACTATGATTTTGGCCGTGCTAGGTCGGCGTCCCGGAATTTGGGGATTATCTTTCTCATCTAATCCAATCCACAGCTTCGCAGACGACGACGATCTCATTTTTTAACTGGATAAGTATCGTACATATTTCCAAGAGATTGCAATTTTTAAATGCAATATTTTATAAATTCAATTCCAAAACATGGTGATTGATAAAATAACCATTGTAGTCGGAGACGACGCATTGATTGATAGCCATTGAATGTAATATCTATCTGCCTCAATCAGTGAATAATGAATGTGAGAACCGAAAGAAAACCGGTTGATTTAGTGATGATCCATGGTTTTTTTCCTAACACAGTTCGTTTCTACCTATATAATTTTATTATAGTTTTAATCTCCAAAAGCTTAAGAGGAGTGGTCAACTATTGAAAGATGCAAAAACCAAATATGTGACCGTGATCAACTGGTCAAAACTATTATCTTAAATTCGAAAATTTACAAAAAAAAAATCAATACCTCTTTCGTGGATGTTTAGGAAGTAAAAAAATACAAGCCTGGAAGTCAGAAGCATCAAAAAACGATAACAGTAAGATCACGGATTAACAGATCAATACAGAGATAAATGAACCGCAGATGTTGTATAATTAAACGATCCAAAAACGTATTATCTCAAGATTTTGCACAATTATTTTGTGGTGACAGTTGGTTAGTGTAACTTCTAAAACTGATCTTAATGTTGTCTCTGTGATTCATTACATGTATAAATTGATATCTTTACTGATGTTTTGGCTGCCTTCATCAAGCGACAGTATATTATGAGTTGATAAATGAATATCTCAAGAAAACATACATTTCAGCACCATAAAAACGAAATTCTTGATCTCTCATTTGCCCAAAAAATTACATTTAGTTATCGGTTTTTGTTACCGCTTCAGTGATAAATCCTCTTAAATAAAGGAACATTTAGTGCATCGCATTTTCGGCATCTTTGCACGTAAATACTCAAAGAATTAGTGACGCTAAAAAATAGAAATGACGTGGGAACGCAGATTTGCAAGTTAATTGGGAGAAAGGATTGTTGAGCAGAAATCAATTATCCTTTCGCGATAAATTGCAACGTTCTGTAATGGTTCCTGTAAGTGATACGGACCCGAATGTCGAAGTAATCGTGAACAATTTCGGAGCCAAGATATTATGATTTCTTGACGTTTCGTTGACATATACATGACGAAAAACCAAGCTACTCATTTACGTCGGCCTGCCTGTATGTCGTCGTCGTTGGCTGTCGAGGTTATCTTTGGCCTATCTATAACTCTGATAGTGCTATTCAATTTATATTTCATTTCGACACTCTTATTACAATGGAAAGAATGGAAAAGCCCATTTTTTGGAATTAGTGCAATGAGATAGGAGTTATCGTTAAAAAAATAAAAAACGCTGAAACGTTTTAACATTTTATTTTTTTTAATTTTAACAAAAAAATAGAAACAGGTACCCGGGTTTGCATTTGTGGCTGCATATAAATAAGCTGAATTTGGTTTTTCATATTTAGAAGAATGACGACACCAACTATGGGGGGTCAGGTCGATTTAGAGGTGATAACTATGATGAAAACTTGTGAAGTTGTCCACTCCATAACTATTTTCTAGTACCGCATGAAGAAATATACTATCTAGTTTGGTAATATCTGATTCACAGGTAGCGAAAGTATATACCTCTCGATATCATTTTTTTATTTATTGCGCATTCACAATTACATGCCAACAAGATAAATGAAAGTTTGCTGTATATATAAAAATATATTACATGTAAAAATATATGTAACAAATTCAAAAATGGTTTACAACACAATCTCAAAAAATAAAAAATCCATATTTACAAAATGAAACAAATAAAGATAACAGGGTCAAAATTGATTGAATTGCTTATAGAATTATCCTTTACAAACACAGCCTGAAATGGATTGGCCAATAAAGCTGCAATGGAAGATTTGTTCCTAAATATAAATATATGCTATTAAGTAAAAGATCTATACACTTAACCTGGCATAAAATTTAAAAATGTACACAACAATAACATAATTCAAGATGCTACAATAATATTATTCAAAAACATTTTTTGCATACACTTGAGGTGTGAGGTATATTCATTTAAGTGCATTCCTCCCTATGTGGTAGTAATTTCAGCCAACTGTCTCCAGCTGTTAGCGGGACACAATGTCATGTGATTGATCTATGATATTTTCGGAAATAGGATATTCATTTGATTTGGCTGCTACTTCTATAAGATATTCGAGAATTTCTCAAAATACATAGTAACTACTGAGTATGGCGTCACATTGCTTTTTGAATGAGACAACAGGTACGAGTCTCTATTAAGTTCAGGAAATTGATGATGTGTTTTGCTACTTAAAATCAATTATAAAGATACAGCTAGGTTACAAAGTAGTGATATTCAACAAAGTATTGCAACATACAAGAAACATTGAAGTAAACGATTGAAATTAGGGTTATTCCTAGTAAATACAAACTCATAATTGGAAAAAATCCAAAACCGTTTTTTCTGCTTTTCTAATCATGAGTTTATTTCTACAGTAATTTCCAGTGTCAGATTTCATTTCTTGTTTATCAAATTGCCTTTTTGTTTATTGTGTATTTGAAAATATATTGAAAATCAACTTGTTTGAATTTCCCAATTTTCATAAAACGCCGATATCTGTGACAATTGCCCGATAAGCCTGATTACATATCAGATAATAATTTTTGGTATTTTCTATATAACAGTGAAAAATCTGAATTATTTATTCCATCGTAACGATTAAGTCTTCAGCATCTAACTTCATATTCAATGTAGCATCAACAGACTTGATAATACCAGCAACAGGACTTTGTACAACAGTCTCCATTTTCATGGCGGAAAGGATGACCAGTGGTGTGCCTTTCTCTACCTTGTCACCAGGCTTGACTCTGATGTCGATCACTGTACCAGGCATGGGAGCTCCAACCTGAAGTAGATAAAATGAATAATTCACTTTTGAAATGTTTGCTAATGCAAAAAAGGGACAACCACATGATGGAGTTATCACAGATATATTCCGAGTATGCGCCTTTTAAATTTGTTTAAACTGCTCACGAAAATAGTCGGTACAATTAATTTTACCGTCATCTGTAGGAGATCTATCTAGCAATTTAAATCAAGAAGAATCTGAATTTCCAATATTTTATCTATTAATGGTTTGATGTGATCTTCAATAAACACAGTTCAGTTCAGTGTTAACAAGGTGTGAAAGAATATGATGGAAACATTTAATTGTTTAAATCTGTTGCAATAATTATTTCCAGTTTTATCAGAATAATATAAATAAGAATAGAATAAAACCAACATTCTGAGCGACAATAGCATTTCACTAATTTTCAATTGAAAGGCATTTTTAGTATAAACTACTTATTGAAAAAGATTACAACATTACACTTTTCCAGATGACGATAACTGTCAATTAGTTTGTATATGCTCTTACTTGGTGAAACTCTTCCATCATGCAAGATAAAACGATTTTGTATTTAACACACAGTTTCATAAATAAAACTCTCTTACAGTGTCGCGTTTCGATATATATTAAAAGCATCGTCGAATTGTTCGTAATTAATGCGTTTTAATTTGTTTTAATAAACTATATTCTGGTTGGTGTTGTTTAAATTTATTTTTCACTTGAGGAATCCTTATCAAAAAGAGCATCAATATCCAAATGTCTTGAAGTTGTTTTGAATCCTGTCAGGGCCTGAATCATATTATCATTCCGGCCCTGACATAATCAGTATTCCTAAAAGTGATAAATCTTGATACCAGTTTCAACAAATTTTGAGGAAAATCCAGAATCTACAGACTGACTTATGCAATAAGTGCTTTTTAACTACTACAAGAAGGTAATCCGCCGGAATTAAAAGAAATATGTATCGGTATGATATTAAAAACTGTAATTAAAATACTGACCTGTTTCTTATCTGTCTTATCAGCTTTAGGATGGATTTGCATTTCCTTGCCAGCATCTTTGTCCAAAATTAGGACCGAACGCAATGTTCCGTTCAGCTCGAAAAATACTTCTCTTTCGCCATTTTCTGTCAAGTCCTCAGCAACGGCCAATGTTTTGAAACCGAGAGTTTTACCTGTGGAAAATAAATTTAATATATACGAGTATTATACGCTGGTCCCAATGTTATTACTAATAATGACCGGTAATTTGTATGCTGGAAATTATGTAGCAGTGCCTGGTAGTAACCAACGGAAAGACAAGACTGGTATTGGTTCTGTCACTATTAATTCTCATGAGAACTATATAGAAACAACTTCAGCGAATACTTGCAGATATTACGAGATTATGCCATATCACAGATAAAAAAACGTACAAGAACGAATTTAAAACATAATTTTCACGCAGTATGGAGTAAATTTACCGACCAGATAAAGCTATGTTAACTGCTGTTTTTCCAGATTATATTAAAAGCAGACGTTTCGTAAATTTATGGACTCCAAGATTGCTACGACTTAACCCAGTGAATTTTAGTGTTCAGAACACGACTAACGACGCACGGTGGGATAATTAATTCCTCTATCAGCAATAGTCTGATCTTGGCATTCTAGAATAGTGCAACTAGATCGGCGGCCAGCAGCCAAGAAAAGATCACCCTGTATGCAAATCGTCCAGAACATGTGTGCAGCTGTCAACAAACATCTCGAATGTGTCAGATTGTTCTAGATTTGGTTATGGAACATTCGAGATGGGTTGTTTTCTGCATATATACAAGGATCGAACAGTGACAGCAGTCAGTCAGTGATCAGACGTCAAATAGTAAAGAACTTGAAATCGTTGATATAAATTAGTGTATAAGTTGTTGTTGATGTTACCAGTGGAAATAAATTAGTGTTTAAGAACGTTACAATAGTAATAGATGTTCCGGTAAATACAATTTTCTAGATCGGAAGACGAGCCCTAACTTCTAGGGCGCCGACCTACCAAGGCCAGCAACATAAGCGTGCCGGAACATGTTGTTGTTGATCTTAATTCCCAGAAGCTTGATGGAAGATGACTCGCACTCTTCCATCTCCACAGCTGGCAAACCAGCATGTGGCTTTCTTGTCAGGGTTTTTGATTTTAGTCTTATATGCGTTGAACTGACTAATTCCATTTGACAATTACTTCGATGGTGTCATTTTGCTCCAGTCGATGAAGTCTCTCGAGATGGTAGTGGTTTGCCTGGTTTCATGCAGGAAATGAGGGTGCTGTCACCTGCGAAGCTGTCATTTGAACAGTCCGATGAAGCACAGCAAGAAGAGCCTTGGAGTAAGTTCAAATGCCTGGGGCGTTGATGGTAAAAGCATTGGAAGTATATCCATTCAACGCCATATATAAAGAGAGGTCCTCGAGGAAACTATCCAACTAGACCCAGTGACAGCCCATAGACAGAAAGCTTGATCAGAGTCTATCACGTCGCTGCACTATCAATGGCCTTCGATATATCAAGCGCGAAGGCTCGACGCCCTCTATAAAGCACAATCACACAGCTCCACATATGGGTGACTGGGTGACGTAGGGCCGCAGATAAGCTGAAATATATCGCTTACTTGATAATGAACTTGCCTCACCTTTTTCAATAGTGCAGTCGAACTCCTCTCCCACCTTGGGTCCAACAAGGAAGATCCTAGTGTCCAACTTATCTACCGGTCCGTACTTTTCATTGAAGGCCAGATATTCGTTTGTCACCTGAGGATAGAGAGCGGCTGACATCACGTCACGATCAGTACTATTCGGGAATGTTTCAGACAGCTCCTGCTTTAATTTGTTGAAGTCCAGTGGAGGAAGACTTTCGCCTGGTCGTCCTTCGATGCGGGGCATGTCTCTCAATATCTAAAACAATGATAAAGTCATTTATAATTTTTTGTTTATAAGTGAAGCATAAAAGTTTGGCAGTTTTGATTGTGCGCGTTTCGAAAAGTAAGATAATGATTCAACATTCTGTTTGCAATGTCTCTTGGATGAATATTTGAATGGACTTTTTTAAATGATTTTATCTCGCCTATGAAATTTATAATCAACTCTTGATTAGCAATATTTTTCAGAAATGGTGTGATTATATTACATGCATGTGCGCATCAAACCAGTGGCAGATCCAGAGATTGACATGGGGGGACTGTTCCTGCTTCAGCCATCCTTAGGATGGCAAATAATTATCATTTCACTCTGCTAGAAATAACGAGTGAGCATCCGCCCAAACTTATAATGTTATTAGCCATAGAAAGGTTGCTTTTCACAAGCTTTCGTACCTTCGTCACGCATTTTCAGGTAGGCTGCCATTGCCTCCCGTAGGCACATAAACGGTATTGTTGTCATGGCTTCTGTTGTCCTCAACGCTGCCATTCTTTTGCCCAGCTTGGGAATAACAGTGACCCTTCATACGGTGGACCACCAGATCCTGCATCCATACGCATCCAAGATCTGGCTACAGCTATGTAAAGCTAATGAAAATCCTCTAGTTCAAGCCCAAGGTCCCAACAACTACACGACGGAGCTGTCACGTGGTGGCTATTGACTTCTTATGCAGATTGTGATATGACGATTCCGTGTGATTTTGCTGTCCAACACGAACCCTATGTATATAACAGAGGTTTGCGTGATTTGAAGTCTTTTATTTTCCTACTATGGGTGAAAAAGAGCATCTCAGTCTGCTGCTTGGTTGACTGAGAGTCCTGTTTTCTCAATCCACTTTCCTAGAATATTGCATGCTACCTGGATCCTTTTGGAGACCCCAGAGCCTTACCCGAAATTAGCACAAAACCATCGTCCACAGACGGAGATTTTTTTCTAAATATGTCATGGGAAACGTATAAATATAACAACTACATGATTATATTGATCAAATTTATGACTTACCTTCGACCTGAGCGGTTCAGGGAACCCACCGTAAGGCTGACCGATGTGACCTTGCAGAAACTCTACAACAGATTTGGGGAAAGATAACTCCTCAGCCTTGTCCAAGACATCTTGAGGTTTCAGCTTGTTCTGTACCATAAACTGGGCTAAGTCTCCTACCACCTTAGAGGAAGGTGTCACTTTTATTATATCGCCTAACAATTGGTTGGCCTCCGCGTATGCTTTCTTAACGTCTTCGAAGAAGTCTCCTAAGCCTGCAAGCAAATTAGGTCTTTCAGTATAAATCTTATTCATATTTTTTTGATTATTTAAAATACATAATCAATTAAGTGAAAAATACTATAGTTGACTTTCTGAAGTATATTGAAATCAATATTGAGGCGTGTCCGCTTTGTTTCTCATTTTTATACTCCATGATTCGTATTTTTTATTATCTATAAAAAAGCAACATTGGAAAAAGCATGAGATTCCATTAGAAAACATGCCTAGGTGGTATAACCGCGCCACCATTAAAAATATCCAAACTAGTGTTTCTACATCCAAAGTGATGTTAAATCTCACCTACCCAAAGAATAAGCCTGGAACTGTAAGTTGGTGTACTGTCCTCCAGGTATTTCATTTGTGTATACGTCAGCATTTCCACTTTTCATCGTTGTTGTACATTCAAAAGGTGCATATAGTGTTCGGGTTTGTTCCCAATATGCTGAATATTCGGAGATTTCAGGTAGTTTGAAGCCAGTATCAAGCGGTGTACCTATAAAAATCATGAAAAATAATTATGGCAATTATATTAGACGTCTGGTCTATTATCCAGGAATTTAATCCGCTGTATCAAAATATCATTGAATGGTTAGCAGCAGTGGATGAATTTGCCCAAATTTATGGTTGGAATGATAGATCCACTCGTCATTTAGCTTAGCAGAGCCTGCTAGGGTTTGGTACAGAGGGTTTTGCCCACTCGGGTATTTGAGTGGCAACTTTTAACGGATAAATTTAGACCGACGCGTGACTTGCATTCTGATTTAAAGAGATGATATACGATATAAAGTTTTTTTACCAAGACTGCTAAACTGATAAAGAAAGGACCATTTTTCCATGCGTACGTGCGCCTACCTTGTAAACTAGCCACAACGGCACCCATGCTGGGTTGACTGGTTAATCCAGACATGGAATCAACAGCGACATCAACAACATCTGCTCCAGCTTCAGCGCAAGCCAACATCGATGCAACACCATTTCCACTGGTATCATGGGTATGGATATGAATAGGAAGATCTGGATATTTCTCTCGAAGAGCTCCTATTAACATCCTGTAAGTAATTATATATAGCAGGTCTTATGTATAGTGAAGGTATCCCACTTGGTCGGTGCATCCTTTCTCACGGTTTTGAAGGTTTTAATTACTCACCTTGCTGCTGTAGGTTTGAGTAAACCGGCCATATCTTTGATGGCTAAAACATGGGTTCCAGCTTTGACCAGTTCGTCAGCTATCTTCAAGTAGTATTTCAGGTCATACTTCTTCTTGTTAGGGTTACTGACATCACCCGAGTATGAGATAGCAGCCTCTACTATGCCTCCTGCTTTGCCTGCAGCTTCCAGTCCGACTATCAGATTTGGCAAGTAATTCAAGGAATCAAAAACTCGAAAGACATCCATGCCTGTTTGGACCTAGAATGTAAATGAATAGTATTGTCTCCTTTCATTCATGCTGCTATCAATTGAATGATACAAAATTTTTGAATAAATATGTCTGTATTTAATACTACAGTCGGTTTCAAAGTAGAGGAAGCTGAAGCTTCGAAACTTATAATGTGAAAAGTTAAACAAGAATAAACACAATAGATTATTATTATTAAGGAAATTCAAACAAATTGCAACACCTTGTCGTAATTGTGATTTTGACAATCTAATCTTTCTTTTTTTTCAGCCATCATAACTATTTACTTACAGCTAATTCGCAGAATTTGAAGACAACATTATCAGGATAATTTGTGTATCCGACAGCGTTTGCGCCTCTCAATAACATTTGGAATGGAATGTTCGGTATAAGCTTTCTCATTTCTTCAAGTCTTTCCCACGGGCATTCGTGCAAAAATCTAAAAACAATTAGAATAAAATGAGGTAATAATGTTGAATCAAACTGGAAATAAAAAGCAGGTAAAGAAGCTATGACAATCATCTGTCTTCTAGTGTATAACCATAACTCAAAAAATATAAATTTTTGAAAACAGAACTAGAAATTTAATAGACATTGGAGACAAATGTTTTGGAATAGTTGATCTGAAAAGTTTTTTTAACGAAGGAACAGAATTGTACAGTAGTATTTTATATTATATAATAGGTTTAAATTATTGACCTGAAGGAATAAAATCAATGAGGAAGAGTTTGACAATTTTATTATAATGAAAGCATTGTTGAAAAAAAATGAACAGAAACTATCTACATTGTGTGATGTTTTCATGTGAAAATGACAATGAGAGGTGTTGTTGAGAAGAAACAAATAAATATATATTAGAGAGACGAATATGATAGGTCAAAATATAGTGATATAACTTCTTTCAATTATATGTATTTCCTTAATACCAACACTGGCTACGTCGATTCTAGAGAATCAGAGCAGGCCCTCTAGAGAAACCTCTTATCGAACCTATTATTTGCTAATATTATTTTCACATGCAATTAAAATATCTACTCATATCAATAATATAGACTGTTTAAGACAACCCGATGAGGTGTTTATGCATTCAGCTTCGCGTCACTCACCTCAATGCCACATCAAAAGTGGCTCCACCCCAGTTCTCCATGGAATAGAGCTGACTGAATGTATGGGTGACGTATGGGGAAATCTTTAACAAGTCATGGGTCCTGACTCTCGTAGCTAACAGCGATTGGTGGGCATCTCTGAAGGTGGTGTCCATCAGAAGCAGACCTTTGTGGTTGCGGACAGCTTTTGCGAACGCCTCCGGGCCTTGTTCCTTGTAGATTTGCCGGAAGCCTTTCGGAGGCTGGACTTCTGATCAAAAGATTTCATCATTAATTATAAAACTAATCTTCAAAGGCTTCATAAATTTATTTTTGGAGTAAATAGATTTAATCATGATTATTATTAGAAAGGGGCAAAAGTGTACAGCGTGAGCTTAGTTGCTCTTCCAATTCCCAATGATTGCTCCCAACCTTGTGAGAAAGGCAATCACTAGGGTTGCAAAGGGTTTGCCGATACATAGCATTATCAGTAGCAGTATTGATCTTAGAGAGAGCAGCTTATTCCTCATCCCACTCAAGGATCCAATGACCATGGCTTTAGCAGACTAACAGCAAAATCTGACTATAGTCTGCGAAGCTGACTGAGGAGCTCTTGATATTTGGTTTGTTTGTCCTCCTCCTTGAAAGAAGACAGCAGATTCTTAATGACATTGCAGCAAAAACATATCTTATTGGTGTGGGTACCTGAACATGCTTGTACGTGAATGCTCTTGCGAGGATGGTGCCAATTGAAAGCTTGGGAGCTCTGGTAAGATTCACCGCAATCAGAATAAGGAGGCCAACAAAAAAGTGGTTTTAAAAAGAACATTCTCTGAGGTAGAAAAATACCTCCGTGTCTCTCTATTGATAGGAGTAATTTGAGATTGTTGGTGGGACTGATTCATTCCTTTATTAAAAAAAGGTTATCAAATCTCTTATTCAATGGGTTTACATTGTTGATATATACTCTGTTATTTAACACGAGCAAAGGCACGACAACTGTCGGAGTTATCATTTAAAAAGCAAAAAGTTGCATCCTCATTCATACTCGCACTACAAATAAATTTAACACATATATGTACATCGTATCCTGTATATATACAAAGTAAATAAACTAAATATAAGATGAAATTGTTAAATAAAAATAAAACAATGATACTAACTTGGATCCTGCTCCGGGGACTTGGCGAGGTACTCTGTTGAAAAAATGAAATGCTACAAATTAACCAAAAACACAAAACAAAACAGTGCATGCAGCAAATATATATAAAGAAATTAAAACAAGGTATCAGGAAGATGTAGAACATTATGGTATGCAAGGAAAAAGGTGGCAAAAATGCTAAGAGGAGGTACTGAACGAAATTCTTGACAGATTTTGTTAAATTATTCGTTATACTTATTTTTGGAAATAATGTGAAATCTCTCAAAATATGATAATCTGGTAATTTTAAGTATGTAACAGAAACGGTCTAATTTCAATCATTGAACTCGGAGACGTGCTAAATAGTTTAAACTTATTGACAATCCTTGACGAGTATATTAATATCCTGTGAGAATAACTACAAGGCTTTTACAAACGAATTATCTATAATACTAATATTTGGAATACACATCGAAATGTATATATTTTCTAATTACAATAGTAAACCATCTCCTATACTAAGGAGCGGTATCCGTAGCTCACAGCACATTATTACCATAAGATGTTATCATGTATGTTCAGATCGATTAGATATGAATATGCTCTGTCAAGAGTATTATTCTGTACTTCCCTGATGTACACATTTCGAAAAAAAATATGTTCGCCTACAGAATTAATGAAATAAACTAAATGCCAACGTCGCACTGTTAGAGGTAGATAAAGGGCATCCACTTCAGGCCGTGGAACAACAGATCATACTAACCATTTATCTGCGCTGCTGGCAGTACGACGTTTCCGTTTCGCATATTTCAGGCATTCTGCAGACGAACTTTATTCATTCGCAATGTGTACATGATACATTTTTTGACACAGCGTTTAATTCATTTTCATGTATATTCGTATTCTCAAATCTGAGACCTATGTAGTATAGCTCCACAATATCTTACTTTACTTTCGACAACAATCATGCAGTGGTTTTGATCAACATTGCATGTCTAAAAATAACCTCACTCATCATCGTTCTCTGAGAAAGTGGAATACAGATGGTATTTGAAAAAATTGACTATTTATTTTCTCGTTTTTGACATGGTATGGAACAAGCTAATTAAGTGAACAAGTATGAAAGATGAAGAAGACGTATTATGCGAAATGAAGGTAAGCGATGTGTCTGTGTATAAACAAACTTCTCATGTGCAACAACCTTGCTAGGAAATGCATTGAAGCTGCGTTATCGGACAAAACGGGCGTGAAACCACTTGCAGCTATAAATGCCTCTTAAGGTGATGTAAGCTGAAAGTAGGGTACGATTTTTTTTATAGTAAAATATAGACTCTATCACAAACTGGATTTCATCTATATATTCCACTTAATTCATTGTGTGTCTACTTGACCGAGTTAGGCTATGGAACCAGTAACCACTGCTCGACAAACAAAAATACAGCAATGAAAACTCATTAGTGCAATAGCTCAACACTCTATACAAGAACTACAAACAAGAAAAAGCCAACTGGTTGTTACCTAGTGATACCTGCGGCACATGGGGCTTGGTGTCAGCCGGTTTCAGCGACGTAGCCAAAGGTGTTTGAGGCCCGTTCACCAGTACTTGCGCCAGATAGTTGAGCAGCTTTTGGGCTCTGTTCTTGGTCGGTTGGAAGTTGAACAGCTGCGGGTTCTCATCAATGAAATAGGTGTCCACAGAACCGTTGAGGAATTTCTGGTTTTCCAACACGTTCAGAAGAAAAGGAATGTTGGTCTTCACTCCACGCACTCTGAACTCCCTGAGGGCTCTATTCATCTTGGCGCAGGCTGATTGGAGATCTTTAGAGTGGGCTATAACCTGTGGGTGAGTAGGGAAGTATGGCTAACATATTTCTAAACTACTAATTTATGAAATAATAGGAATTTCTTTTTTCAAGTGGATATCGAACCCGCAACGCCCTACAATTTAGGCTTTGTCTTTCAGCTATGGCGAGATCGCTAGACAGAACAGCAAATCTGCTATAGAAGGTACCTCACCTACAAAAATTCTTCGAAAAGTTGTGGGTTTGATTTTCACTGAGAGCAGTTTTTTCTTCATAATTTTTTTAACAGTTGGTTACATCTCACGTCTTACGGATTGTATTGATATTTGTTTACATTAATACCATATGTATGTAGATTCATATTTGGGTGGTCGCTAAAATAGGCTGGTAGAATTGCATAAAAAGATAACAGGTAATTTAAAAGTTTCCTTGATTTATGTTATTTCTGAAAGTTTCTCATGTAGGATATCGTACTACAGGCGCGCTCAATGAAGATATATGTCTATTCCCATTGATTTGAAATACTAATTTCAACAACCGGAAAATGAACTCCCGGCAGTTCCATTCTACAACGTTGACGTTATAAAAATGAATGAAGTTTGGTTGATAATGTTGTAATTTCAACCTGGTGAGGATAAGCTTATCCAAGCCTTTCCACTATTTGTTATAGCTATGGCGCTAAGTGTTATTATCAGCAGTCGAATATTCATTAAGGTAGAATCTATCGAATAGGAACAGAACAGCCATTTTTTGGTGATCTAGTTTGTCGAGGTTATTTGTAACGCCGGGATTGTCGACCAGACGTATTGCGCTTTTCTTAATTGTATCCAGAAACTTCAGTGGGTTTCAGAGCGTATCCCCACAGCTGCGAGCAGTTTTAGTTGTTTTGCAATGGAAAAGAATCACCAGCTTCTGGATTGCCGACCTAGCAATAGCAGACATGATTATGGTAGTACCCGGACATACTATTGTTCATACTAAAAGGCTGAATCATCCATCAAAATCGGAATTACATTCTAAACGATCATAGATATAAGAAAATACAAATTTCCTCCTAGAATGGAGCATGAATTTAAAAAAAAGCAAAAAATTGTATTACCTAATTTAATTGATTCCCAATTATATAATGAAGATTTGAGCAATTAGATATTGATTGGTAAATGACATAATATTGAACATGCCAAATAATAATCATACTGTTTAGGTGGAATTCTTTGATTATGTTACTACATTAACTGAACGTTCCCATTAGTTAAAGTTACCTTGACAAGAAGAGAGTCATAATAGGGTGAAATAATGGCACCGGCGAAAGCTGAAGCTCCATCTAAACGGATTCCCATACCTTCACCAGAACGGAAAACTTCAATTCTACCCGTGTCTGGCTGGAAGTTTTTAGCTGGATCCTCAGTGGTCACACGACATTGGATGGCGAAACCCTGGAATACAAAGTTGAATATAATAATTGAATTCATAGTTAATGGTGATAATGAAAGTCTCATTTGTTACCCCATTTTGAGAAATTTTTGCAATCAAAATATTTTTCAGTTTTTTGTTGCATAGCTGCAGTGTCCAGTGTATTGAATACATAGTTGATAGTAACAATCTAATAATAATCAATAACACAAAATCCAATATTTTTATCATTTGCACTGCGCTAGTAAATCGGAAATTTACCCTTTGGCATAATTATATTTCCTAGCTGAATTATCCTGAAAAAATGATTTTGTGGTTAGTAGTCTATGTTCAAACGAATAGCAATAGGCTAAGGTGCATTATGAGCTATTTATTTGACAACATTTTCTGGAATATTTGCAGTAATGAAAAAATACTTGTGCTTCACGGATGTATTTGTAATTATCTATCAGACTATGTTAAGAAATATTAAGGTTGCCATACACTGACGACAGTAGATACCTTGGCATATATTTAACAGGCATTTATTATTGATGTAATTTATAAAATACATCCCATGCGCTCTGGTTGACTGAAATATCTTTCCTAACGTTTCCAATGCCTCAGCAGCCTTTTTAAAGTATAAAAAATTGGTTTGAAATGCATAACTTTGAATAATGAGGTCGATGCTTTTATTATTATTTCATCAGTCACCTATATGTATGTGTGTATATATGTGACCGATCCTTTAAACGTAATTTTAACTGACTGCAATTAATACGGCTGATTATTTCGAACACGTTTTTGTTTTTTCTTCACAATGGAATGGGTGCGATTTGTTTTTCAAATGTGAGTTTGAATTTCTCAAACTATAACATCCTCTTATATCCGGAAATCTTGTCCTTAGGATCAATCGTCTGTATTTACAAATAAATAGTTTCATATCGGAAACTATCAGTGTATTCTGAAATAGACATTCCTGGATAATCCCGTATATTTACCAAAGGTTTAATCTTGTCCTGCTCAATGCCTAGCTCCGGCAAAGTGATCCCTTCAGCTACCCTGATCTGGGACTGTACTAAATCAATGCCAGTGATCTCTTCAGTGACCGTGTGTTCCACTTGTAGCCTAGCATTCACTTCGATGAAGTAGAAATTGCCTTTTTCATCGCAAAGGAACTCAACCGTACCAGCATTTTCATAACCGACATGTTTTGCCAACTTCACTGCTAGGTCTGTCATTTGGTTCCTGACCTTGACCGGTAAGTGAGGTGCTGGGGCCATTTCTACAACTTTCTGATGACGACGCTGAACGGAACAATCTCTTTCGTAAAGGTGGACTACGTTGCCGGCCTTATCACCTGAAATAACATTGATTATCAATAACGATCATACTAAATAATGGAATAGGGTATTGCTTGATAATACCTTGGTGAGAGAGCTACAATAGATCTGCATTACTCGCAGACGATGATGAAATTGCAACTGTTCTTAGGCTGTGTTGCCTTAACTTCCCATTTCACTCCAATTGGCGAGGAAGTTATCGAGAGTTGTTTTTAGATATTCTTTTCCTTAAGTTATTTCATTCTTTTAAATACATTGCATGATTCAACATATTGCAAGAGGAAGTTCACATAGAATAAAAATACATGTAAACTCATAGTATAGTATAATGATCAAAATCAAGTCCT
Source organism: Bruchidius siliquastri (assembly GCA_949316355.1). NCBI lineage: Eukaryota > Metazoa > Arthropoda > Insecta > Coleoptera > Chrysomelidae > Bruchidius > Bruchidius siliquastri. Next base: position 28,980,693 of record OX438534.1, on the reverse strand, counting down.
GTTGATTTACTACAATGCAATCAGAGTTTTGCAGATATTTTGGATCTGTGAAGTATCGTTGTCCGTCATTATAGGTACATAATTTCATGGCTTCTTCTCGTATACTATTTCATGTCTTTGTGTGGAATAGCATGTAAAAAAAATCCGTTTTTGTACATTCGCGTCGATTTTTTGGACAGCTCCGTGTGACAGCATTTTGATAACAAAATACAGCCGCATGATCTGTTATGTGCCCTTATCATATCCCATCCCAAATTTCATGAAAATCAGTCTGCTGTAACCGAGAATAAGCGGTGAAAAAATGCAATAATACCGACGGAAATGGGTGACATAGATTTTCAACTTCATACATTTTCACAATCACAATACTTTTCCTTAGTTCATATGTGGGTGGTAAAAATGTATGTACAATATGTCAATTTTCTAATCAAGAACAGCGATCTCACCTAATAACTGGACTTCAATATGCCTGGGTCTTTCGATGAATTTCTCAATGAACATAGCACCATTTCCGAAAGCACTCAAAGCTTCCGACGAAGCCCTTTGGAAATTTTCTTCGATTTCATTCATGTTCCTAACTACCCTCATGCCTCTACCTCCTCCACCATAAGCAGCCTGAAGAGAAAAATGTAAGATTATCATAAATTGAGTTTTTAACCGACTTAGTTATAGAGATTTGGATATTTCATAAAAATGAATCTATTAAGAATTTGGCATCTAATAAATAACTAATCGGCAACAGATGAAATGATGTTTGACAGCATTTGTGCTTAAATTAGTAGTTAATTAAAATGGAGGAACAAAATATCATTCCAGTTTGATAAACCTTCTTTCTTCTTCGTCAAGCGAGTCCTCAAAACGCATCCTTGAATCACTTCTAGACTAGAACGAATCTCCATTATAAAATAATGTGTTTTTATTCTGCGTTTTCTAATTTCACTGCTAACCTTAAATATGACAGGGAGTCCATGTTTGATGCAAAATTCTCTAGCTTCTTCTTTCGTAGTTATTGGTCCATCTGTGCCAGGTACTATAGGAACTCCTAAATAAGCAAATATAAACAATTATATTATATTCAGAAATGGTAATGAGTGACTGATTATCTCATTTCGAAATCATATAAGTTAATTCTTAATCTTATTCTATTAAATGTCTCTCTGATTCATTATATTTTCTACTGAGTAAAAATTAAAACCACATACGATTGATTGGATATCTCCAATAACGTTTTGACTGCCTTTATGAAAATAATAAATACTAAAAGTAAAATTTTGAAATTATATCATTGACATCTTATAAAGGAACACAAAAAACAAAACCCTAAAGTTGCAAAATTCAGGGTTGTATTCATAGTTGCATCTTAAGTCCTCCTTGAACCTCAAGGGAGCCCAATCGTTCACTTTATGACGTTTCATCAATCAGTGGAGTTTTGAATGAAGGTAGATTGTTGTTTAGACTGCCTTTATGAAAATAATATGAATACTAAAAGTAAAATTTTGAAATCATATCATTGACATCTTCCAATTCAACACAAAAAACCAAACCCTAAAGTTGCAGAATTCAGGGTTGTATTCATCGTCGCTTCTCAAGTCCTCCTTGAACCTCATGGAATCCCAATCCTTGTTTTCCAAATGACGTTTTATCAATCAGTGGAATTTTGAATAAAGTTGGCGTAGTATTGAAACGAACCAAAAATAACGAAATACGCGTCACTGCGTTCTAATTTTGAAAACTTACTGAATAAGAACATGAAAGGTAAAACAAGTAGATTTCTGAATTCGGAGACCCCACAGAGATATTATGAGACAAAAGCGAGGCACTTGAACATTTTTTTCTGCGGAGATCTGATTTTTTTCCATCAAATTGATATTTTGATTCATTATTTAGAGTATTCGAATGTTTTGAAACATTGAATGAAAAAGATCTCTGAAAGTTGGCTGTAAAATGACGCAGTATAAAATCCATTTAGAAGTGATTATGTCTCGATTATGAACGAGGTTCCATTATGTATGCTAGGGATTATGAAACAAATAATTTTTTTGAAAAAATTCAGTAATTAAAAAATGAAGTTATTTCCGGTATCATTCATTTGAGGGCATTTATTGATGCAGATATATTATCTATTTTCTGAAGCCGAATATCAATGTACAACATTAAATTTGATTTTTTGAGGCAATTCGAGAGATGATATAGAATATAACAATATAAAAGTGTTGAAAGGATCAAATGTTTGTTTTCATTCGGCATGCAAGTATATGTCTATGGATGTATAAAAGTTGTGTGCATAAGTTTGAAATTACATATTTTTACTAAATGATCGATTTTTGGAACATGAATTGAATGGAATAGTTTTAGTATTTATTTGTATATTTAATTTAATTTCTGGATTCAATCGGAGCTCATGATGGAGTGAATAACTTTCTAGATCACTACTAATTTTGGAAGAGATGTAACAAGACCTTCGTCCGGAACACCGGACCCGACCCCTTCTATCAACTATCGCCGGAAGGTCCACGACTATAGTAGTCAATACAATAAATTTACTTCTAATACTGAATCTTTTCTTTAGTAGGGATGCAGACTCGCGTAGAACCTGACCTAAAAATGTAGATAAAGTTTCTCTAAAACTCACGTCGCATCCTAAAATAGTCAATCAGCTTTTTTCTGGATTCTAAGCTCTCCAAGATGTTGGCTTTAATGTCCTCCGTACAGGAAATCAAAATAAATAGGTACATATTTTTTGTTAGTTCCTAGTCTTTGGATCGAACGAATTAACATACCTGCGGCGATAGCAGCTTCCCTCGCAGCCACCTTATCACCCATTTTGTGGACGACTTCGGGTGAAGGACCAATGAATCTGAGACCTGCATCTATGACCGCCTGGGCGAAGTCTGCCCTCTCGGAAAGGAACCCGTAGCCTGGATGGACTGCGTCGATTCCGTTGTCTTTGCATATTTTTATTATTTCAGGGATGTTCAAGTATGCTTGTACCGGAGGTAGGCCTTTGCCCACCAGGTAGGATTCGTCGGCTTTTAGTCTGTCGAAAAACAAAAATTATCATATTACGACCCCTATTAGTTTAAAATAACCGACCAGACAGCCGCAGGCAGGGGTTCGAATTCCGCCCAAGAATTTTTTTTATTTTTCTAATAATGACATTGTATTTACAGGATGGTTCCATCTTACCAATGAGAGAATAATACGAACAGTTTTTGTTTAGAAATTATCAGATATGAATCCAGACAAAACAGTAGACGCTTTTTAAAAATTGAAATCTGAAAATAAAAAACTGCCTTTGCTCGCCTTGGGACAATGCTTCGTACATAGACCGATTCATGAAATTACAGTAGATTCACAAAAAGGTGTTAGGACCGTTGGCTTCGTCAGATGTTAATGAGCGTCCCCATAGAGGGTGACACTCAGATGAGTTGACGTTGCTATCACACCCTTGACTGAGTTACGTATATACCACCCGATTGCTCTGCCAGTCTATACTGACGAGTCTAGGCTAAAGACGAAACATGCATGTCTATAGCAGGTGAGCTGGTCTGATGCATTGTGGAGAGCATACACTTAATATCTCTATAATATTTCTCACATGTGTTGCAGTACGCTCCGAATCACTCTCTGAAGCTTTTGGACACAATCCAGAAAAGAGCAATACGTTTAGTAAGTGCACCTAACTTTACAAACGACCTCCAATCTATGGAACATCGAATGAAAGTTATTGATCCGTTCCTATGTTATAGATTCTACTATATTAGATGTTGGACCGAGCTTATAGCTAATAACATCAAAATTCATCAATACAACCAGCAGTACATAGGGCTCAACTGGGGCACCCTCACCAGATCAATCTTCTAACACTTTGGATCGGGTCTCTTCTAAAAGTCCTTCTTACGAAGTGTTTTCATGTAATGATCTGCTGTGGAGTTTGTTTCCCGATGGATACATGGAGGGGGTTTTAAGCTCAATGTGAGTAAACATTCAATCTTTCGCAGCGCTTTTGGTGCGCGATAGGTTTTGCCTTTGCGAGAGGTTATAAAAATACATAATATAAAACGAGGAGTTCGAATACAAATAGATTAATTATTTCATTATTAACAAATAAAAATAGGGTGTATAATAGCTTATACGTCTATAACTCCAATAGATAATTATTGTCAAATTCATTGTAATTTTCAAAGTTAATTCTCAGCAATTTTTTTATACTTGAAAAAAGGAAGTCGAAACGTCAGTATAGTAATTTTAGTAGTCATATGTGGTTATAATCAACAGCCTGAACAAGAGAATCAAACAGACAACACCGATTACAATGACTTTAATTGATTTGCTCGTTGGGTTCTAATATGGTCCAGGTACCCATTGTAAAACTACGCCAGTGGTCGCCAACCTTTCCAATCTATCGGCTACTTTGACAATTTCATAATAAATAGCGACCTACCTAGTCGTCGGCGATGTAAGTCGTACATGTAAAATAATACTCATGTAATTATTTTGTATGTAATTCTTTTACTGATACTAATTCGCTGTAAAGAAGTTGATATTGTTTCTCCCATTCTGAGTGAAAATCGTATGTATTTATTTTCTTACTGCTGCTTGCCATAATATTCGTATGTTGAACGTTCTGTTCAAAATTCAAACTTCAACTGAAAGTTGAGCTCGATATTTCCAGAGATGCGTATACATATATCCGTTCATTCAAACATCAAAGTATCCCCCGGTCGTTATGGAACCTGGAAGACACTGGATACAGATCGGTGGACGGTTCTAGTCGAGCATGTGTACCTAATTCATGAATATGTTGATTTTTAGTTTGTATTTTTGAAATATGTTGTCAGCTACTAGAATTGCCTCTTTGATTTACCGGTAGCTCGCGATTGACGGGTTGGCGACCACTGGTCTACGCGAATCGACAGACATATTATAATTAGCTTTTGATATTTAGGGATCGCGATAGTCTCATTTACATAAGTTGTTAATGTAGCGTCTCATAATTATTTGCTTCAATATATCCAGTTTCATCAGTTATTCAAATATCAATCATTAGTACAATTGTTGTGTATAAAATAGTTATGTTACTGATGAACTTCCATTTTATATTTTTTACTGACCGCTAGCTAACGTTTTGGCTGCAAATCCAGATGATGGGTTGTTCATTTAGTAAGCTACCAATTTTTTTTATTAGTTAATACAAAAAATGTACACTCAAAAGGGTCTGAAGTATCAGCGAAAACAGTATACACTGTGGTCAAAGATGGGTTACAATCCATGGCAGATCTCACGACCTAATCTGCTGTTGCTACGACGAATATTGAATAGGTACTAAAAATAAGACTAATCAATTCTACCAAATCTCCAATGGCGCGAAGTCGTCAATGGTAGAATAAATACTAAATAAAGACGGCAGAAGGGATATATTTGATGTAAAACTTGAGAATATCAACTTTAACGAGACATCTCACGACGTAATATTGCTTTACGTCAGCAACGCTTTGTTGGTGTCATAGTCACAGGCCAGCCTATGTCTGCCGTCAATATACTCTGCCCCTTATACGATAGCAGAAACACTTAACATGTTGAAAAATTAATTTTGAAATTATAATGACTAACATTTTTGACTACTTCCAGGGAAATAGTTATGTTTTCAACATGAGTATTTCATAAATTAAGAGAATTATGAAAGACTGTGACAGAACGAAACATATAACAGTGTGATGTCTCCACCTGGGATAGATCCGAGATCAAAACATAAGGAAACCTGGAGGTGGTCCATTTCTAGCTTTAGAGAACATTGATTAGGCTTTCCCTGGAGCATACTCAACCAAACTGGGTCAGAGTAATTGAGAGATACAAACCTAATTCGACTCTATATAAATACAGATTCTTTCACTTATTATCGAAATTTGCTCCCATTTTATCATGTTTCATTGAGTCCTGATTTTGACGTTTTCCCTTAAGTCATATATTTTTGTATTATTTGATTAGGCATTTGATAAGTTTTTCATACCTCAGTATTAAATAAGTCACTAAAATATATATTCCATAACCGACAATATATATTCCAATTTAGGATTTTTTCTAATCTGGATGAAAAGAAAATATGTGATCATATTTCCATGTAGTTAATGAACTTTACTCTCAGTACTTTTTGTATCACCTATGATTACTAATACGTAATTATTATCATTATATTCCACGTGTTTAATTTTTTGTAATTTATTTATACTTTTTCCAAAACTTCCATGAAGCACTGAAAATAATAAAATGTTTGATGATCATTAATAATTTTATCAAGAATATTAATTAATGATAAACCTTGAAGGTCACTTTCGGTATAATATATTTATTGCCTGTTATTTTTTTGAAACGAAATCATGATTTGACTCGATGAATTTGTTTGTATACTAATCGCGATGTGCAAAACTTTTCTTGCACTGTGGGAATCTCAGATCGCGACTTGATATTGTAATCATTCCAGATAATACTGATTGTGGAAGAACCACTTAAGAATTCAGAGTCAATATCATATAATCAACTTCGTAACATGATTTTGTTGTGATGGATTAGATATGACTCAAGTGATTTTACCTGTGAATATGTGCTCTATCTTCTTTTGAATAGATGGCTACTGATTTGATTCCGAGTTCGTTACATGCACGAAATACTCTCACCTGGAAAAAGTAATATATTTATGTAAAATAATTTTTTTTATTTATCACCTAAACCATCAGAGCATACACGTGTAATGGGTTTTGGGAATATTGGATAATTTTTAAAACGAATAATTTGCAAATTTTTTAAACTATAAAAGATTTAAAGTACTTCAATATTTTTCAAACTAAAACGATGGACAGTTCTAAGATTCGTACCAAAGTTATTTTTATACTGTAATCAATGCGTGGGAAGCTCAGCATTAAATCTTTAAGCCAGCTTTTTCTAAAAGGAGAGATAATTTGGACCGCTTGTGTTTTAGAAACTACTACTACACATTACGGCATTTTAACCGAAGAATAATCATATTAATAATTGAGAAAGTGCTATATAGCCTATTAAAAACAATAACAATTAGGTGCGGCAGTACTTACTTTATTAATGATTTTGACCAGCTTTAGTGTCTATAAGTTTTTGAAAAATAGAATATGGAATTTATGAGAAATCGAAAATTTTTGGTATTTTTGATATACTATATTTTGATATGCAATATTACATATTTTTTTTAATTCAATTCTAAAAGATTCACAGTTCCATGTTCCAAAATCCGATCCCAATTTTCATTTCCAAACTACCATTGCGTGGTAAGTACAGTTATGGTTTGAGGCTGATCGGCTTGATGGATTCCAACGATCATTGTTTGAGTAATAGTTTTTCAATCTCCCACAACTTTTTCTTAACAGAAACATCAACTTACAGCAATTTCTCCTCTATTAGCTACCAATACACTTCTGATTGGTTTGTATTCGACCTTGGTAGAGTAATACGTCCATTTCGGTGAGTGTTTTAGAACTGTGGAGCGCAGGAGTGGTGTTCTTGTGACTAGTCTTACAATCATTCTGTTTCTGTCTTCTCAGATCTTTTCTCGTATATTTAGTTCCCTATCGTTTCTGGAAAACATAAATACAATCCGGTATACTTTAATAATTCAACTTCCGACTTATCAGATCTGATATGGAAAATTGATCAAATAACATTACACTGAGCTCCAGAGGTTACAAAGAAAATCCAAATTGGGATCGTAGCTGAAATGTCCCTATTCTACAAATAATTCGTAGCAGATTTTCGACCGAGCTATTTTGCATAATAACACCGAAAGTTCTACCAACACTAGAGGTGGCCCATCGAGCACACCAACATGTTAAAACCAATTGCGTTTTTCGATAGTATACGTTAAATGATGACATACAATTCAAACGTTCATTATACAATAGATATTGCTATCGATTAAACTTTATTCCCATTTTTAAATCGAGCACTGCAAATAGGTGAATAGAACAGCTTTGCGTTATCTCTAGACACTATTTCTAAACTGATTAGTTGGCTTCACTCATTAGATACTAGTTATTACATTTTTTCAACTACATTTACAAATATATTTCATGTTATTCGCTACTGCTTAAAAATTATTATTATTATTAATTTTAGTACGTGCTCTTCGATAAGTACGATATTATCTATATACTATTTGATATAGTTGTTGTACATTGATTTAGATTACAATCACAATGCTTCAGGGTTATATTTGTTTTAGGTGGTAATTTTGTTTGTCTGTTAATATTTTGGAGGAATTATTAGTCAATTTATTTTATTATACTTTTTCGGAAAATTGGTATCCCCTCATCATCCCTAGCCAAATCATAAATTGCAAGTGTTACTAAATCTAAGTCATAGAACTTTTAGATATGTAACGAAAAATGATACCACACATTTGCGTCTGTATGTCTGTCGTTCTTCTGTCTGTCTGTTTTTCTATCTTATGTATGTAATCCTTGGTCCTTTATAATGATTTTTGTTTATTGAACTGCTAAGTACGAAAAATCTTTGTTGGTTTACAAAAATCTTTTTCATGTCGACTTTTTGTAACTTTGATGATCTTTCCTCCACCCAATATTTTAAGTCTTGACCGTCATTATACGATAAAGGATGGTGTACAATGTCCTCGTGACCACGTTAATTTTACACGCATGTAGCAAGGTATTTTTAAATCATACTTTGGCAATTATTATGAAATTGATAATTATCTATTTTGAAGTACCGAAACTGCGTCTCGGCAGACACATTTTAGAAGTGTCTATTTTTAGTACAGTCAGCGCGTTAAATGTATATTTACTTTACCGATTACACTATTATTTATAGAATACAACAATGTGTAGTGCCAAGTGCCAATGCCCTATTTAAATGTTCGATTTATCAATATCAATCAGGTACAGTTACCCAGTTACCAAGGGTCCTTGACTACTTTATTGTGAATATTGCGTAATGTTCAAGGAGTTCTTCGGAGCAGTTCTGGTGCCAGGGCATAATTTTGTTGAGGTTAATTCCGGGAAGCTTTATGGAAGAGTATCATAGTATTGAGTGTCTCTCCTCCACGGCTAGCAGACCAGAATGCGACTCCTTCATCAAGGTTGTTATCCGATCTTCTGTCCGTCAAACCAAACTTTATTATCTACTATTTCGTTTACCCTCTGTCCAAGAACATTTAAAATTGAATAATATTCGATGTGGCGTGCCATGACACATTGTGGCAACAGTTCAAAAAAAAATTCCAGACAATTTTCACATCATGCCTGATACATTAGCTAAAATTTTTATGGTTGTATTCAGAATGTGACAGTCACAAAAAGTTTCCGGTCATAAAATTAAAACACGTGGGAAAGGTCAATATATCGTTTACTTGAGAAAGTTATGAGCTATTTATTTTTAGTTTTGCTGGTTGAGTGCCAATAGGGAACACTACATCTGGATTGTGATATATAATAATTGTTCAACTGATGTTCGACAGCAATACACAATACTATTTTCATTTTTGATCTTTTACTGATTTGAAATGTTCTCATATTGTCCTTTTTTTATAGGCAACTTCTTACAAAGGCAGCAAGACTGTGGTCCTCCACAAGCACTGTGAGAAAATCCCGTCCATTGAATTGAAGATTTGTTTATAAAGTTTCAGGAGTAGCTCTTAACGTACTTATAGAACATATTTCACTAGAAATCTGAATATATACGTCATTGACGATGGTTTTATGATTGAAGTGAAATGTGATACACTTCGGCTTGTCAAATCTTGTGTATAATATGCTTAAGTTTATCTTATAGATTTCCTGACATTTTAGTACTTTTAATCCACCCTGTACAACGTTGCAAAAATATTAGAATTGACGAAAGTAATTTCTAAATTACACGATTAGCTGATTTACAGACATTTACTTTAGAACTCATAAAAGTAGAACAAGGTAATAACCAAAATCTGCGTTGATTTCTAGTAACGCAAAACGAATTTTGCCTTGGAATTAATACAAGCAACCTTTAGTTCATTCAACCTCACGTTTAAAATATAATGCGGCCAGATAATTCACGTAAATGGAGTCAACCAGTCAATATTAACAGCTTTGATTAATGTAGATTACTACTGACATTGGTTCATTTAACTTGCCACCCTTAAGTGGATAAAGATTTGGAATTTTTAATAGCTTTAGTTTCAGATTGAATTTATGTGTGTTTGGTTTTTCCAATTTATATTATCATACTGTTAATCACGCACATTTATCATTTTTAGTGTCGCATTTTTTTGATAGTACAAGTAGTAGTGATGGTAATATTTTATACAGTTTTTAACCATACTTGAACTGATTTAGTTTATCTAAATACATATACAAGTAAGTAACATACAAACATATATTCAACTAAGAGATTTAATCACGGAATATATTATTTTAAACAGAAAGCTCTACAAATATGATTAACTGTGTTTATACTGAAGTCATTCGCATATATTATCATTTGCCTATCTAAAGGTTCGTCGAAAAATTTCCCTCGGTCGGAATATTAATGAATGAAATATATAGAAGGCAAAAGTCAAGCAACGAAATTGGAAACATACTGGGAAAGTGGCTTAATTTTCACCAGGTCGAACTTCGAACACCTAGAACAAGGCTCTTCCAAGTGTCATGCGGTTTGCCAAGTGCTGAATCGAAACATGCCAATCCTCACACAATGCCATGGGATTTCGCTTTGAAACTGCTGCTTTTCATTCTAACCCTTTCGTTCTCAACACATCAACAACTGCCTGATATGACTACTCGTTTGTTCCCAGCGTGTCAAGAATTTGTAACAATTTACCAAGAGATACTTTTCCGTAGACTCTGGGCGTACATCAGTAGAAACAATTTTACAGCGAAAACATGCCTCAAGATCTACTATAGTTTTTTGACTTGTGAATGACTTCTCATCTCTTGATGAATACATTACTGCTAATACAACTACATGTTCCACAATTTTCCACTTGATGTCAGGTCATTTTAGTTTCCAAAATTCAACTTTTTTCAAATTTTGTTAGAGAAAAAACGATGATATAGTGCAATCAAAAAAGGTGTTTGCTGACTAATGCTGACATGTCTGTGATGTTGATTGACGGCACACTTATCAAAAAATGCAGAATAAAAATTCCGTTTGACAACGCAAGCAAGCCTTTTTTCAAAATTGAATTTGTCGTACTAATTATTAGTTTCATTTTTTCCAACTTCATGGTTCGATTGATTAGTAAATGAATTATACCGTTATTTTTAAAAACTGATTTTTTCATGTGGTGCAATAAAAAATAGCGGTTGCTATTTAAAAACCGATGACGTAATACTCAAATTGTGTTTATCCTGTGCCATTGATGACCGGACTATACGAAAAGCTTGAAGGAACATTTAAATTTCTCCGTGTCCTTGTAAATGAGGTAGTCATAATAGGATTAACATTTAAATTATGAATTGATAGAACGAATGTTTACACTAAAAAATAACCTTTAATTCTTTACTAGTGAGCGTGTCCTGACATGGAAGTTCAAAGTACAGCAATTGTATGCTTTATTGGTAATTCATATATGCCTTTATTTATGTATGAATAGGTTTATGTTTTTTATACAAGGTGATTCGGAATATAATGTTATTTCAGAGTAACAATTCAAGTTGTTACTCTGATGTTGGAGCCAGGACCGACAAGAGGGGGTTCCTCCTCGGTGAAATTCCATGGACCTGAGGTCTGGTTTGGGGGCGTGCGTCTGGTAGGTGTCCAAAAATGATATATTCCAACAAAATTTTTATGTTTTCACACTGTTACGTACACGTTTGTTGAACGTCTCAGGAATTTTTATGTTCTTCAGGGTTTCGAGAAGCCCCGAAATTTATTTCCCATATACCACCATACCATATTATAACCATATGGTATTTTAATACACATGAAATTAACAGGTAGATTTATTGATTTATACGAGGGACACGCTGAAAGTTTTTAGATACAGAAAAACTACAAGGTTTTTTTAAAAAACTGTATTATGTTTTTTCAACATATTCTCCCGCTACCTCAATACATTTACGCATTCGGTAAAACCACTTGTCAAATTCTTGTGATCAACGTTCTTTTGAAAGGTTGCTAATTTCCTCCTCAAATGCAGCGATTGCCTCTTTATCGGTGGAAAAATGGTGACCTCGTAACTTTTCTTTGATCTTAGGGGATAAGAAGTCGCACGATCCGGAGAATGAGGTGTGTGAGGCAACAGTTTGATAACCTGTTCAGCAAAAATCGGGTGTTCTAGCGGCGCTGTGGGCGAGTGCGTTGTCATGTTGGCATTGAATACTCCGCAGACCAGTCTTTGGACGGCTCTTGTATAGTTCTTGGAAGACTACAGGAACACATTTGGTTATATACCATTCAGAAGTAACTGTCCTTTGATTTTCCAAGGCTACCGTTGTGATGTATTCACTTTTAGAAAAAAAGAAGCGACCATTTACTTTCCAACACTCTTGGAACGACGAATTTTTGTTGAACGCTGCTCACTTTCTAAGCACCAAACAAATGACTGCTATTTCATGTTTCGTCTCCGGTTATGATATTAAAAGTATCTTTATTGTGCCCATTATCAAATTTTTCAAGCATAAACTTAGCTCAATCAACTCTTGTTGCTTTTTGCTCACTGGTCAACAAATGTGTCACCCATCTGGAATACCGCTTCCTTATGCGAAGGTAATCATGAATGATTGTTCGGACCGCTGTCGATCCAATCTCCCGAGAAACCTCAATCTCGGTGTAGGTTATATGTCGATCTTTTTTTACCATATTTTATACAGCTTCTACAGTTTCCGGAGTAACAGCAGTGGGCAGTCGACCTGTGCGAGGTTCATCATCGGGTGAGACCCGGCCCATTTTAAACTCAGCAAACCAATTAAAAACTGTAGCCCTAGAAGGGGCAGAATCCCCAAGGCAACTCACTAAACTTTCGTGACATTCCGCTTGTTTTAATCCCTTTTTATGGCAAGGCAACTAATGACCGATTCAAACGCTGTCTTTGCGTGTAACCACTTACAACTTTAGACAAAAAAGCTGCGTGCTCAAACTTGTTTAAACTTTTATAGATTAGGAATATTTAAAGACTTTCAGCGTGACCCTCGTATCATTGTGTGTATAGTTTATTCTAACAATATGATGTATTTTCTGGTTCAATATCGTGATAAATAATATTTTTTTATCGTTGTTTGATTTTACAGATTTCAGACAAAACAAGCAATTTCAAAACATCGATTTTGAAATGTTTATAAAGTTTTTCTGATATTGAAACTGTGTGGAGTAAAAGCAATTCAGAAAGGTGAAAGGCGAGTCGAGAACTGACCTTACACGACACCTTGTGGTGTGGTGTCCAAGCCGCTACGGATTCACCAGAGACACACACTACATGTCTTGTTACAGATGTTGACTCACACAGCCAGACCGCATGTGGGACTCCAGAAGCGCTGTGAGAAGATACACGTCTATTCACATTGACCTCGAGATGCTGTAAACTGTAACCATCGGGCAATAATCTCCCCCGCAAACTCAAATAAAGCTCTCAACAAGCATGAAAGCAGCATGTTCGAGGTGATGAAGGTTTAACTTGGCAAGAATAAGCCCATTGACGAGCTCTTGCTGTTATTATACGACATAGCTCGGTCGAACATTCGCTATCATAGAAACTATAAAATAGAGAAAAATAGGATTGATTCCAGAAGCTTCAGGGATTGCTTCGGAGCCATTTAGGAGCTGATTCCTCAGAATACATTTTAAAATTAGCTAAAACATCTAAAATAGGGCTGCCAGTGGTGGATTTAGGATTTGATATTTGGGGGAAGTTGCGCTTCGACATAACCTCCACGCCCCCTCCAAGGGTACAAGAGAGGAAACAATAGATATGCAGTAGTATGAATGGACTTTGATTGAAATTTAAATTTAAACGCCTTATCTCAAATCAGAAATTATGTCATAATAAAAATGAAGAAAAAAAATCGTACACAGTTCGTCACTATGTATATTAAGTAAACATTTATGTAGACACTGATATCGCATGTTATTTACCTAGTGTTTACACATTGAAAAATCTGGATTATTCCTGGGAATGTTAGATTACAGCAGATTATAACAAATAAGAATCAATGCAATGTAGATTATATCTCTAATAATGGATGTGGCCTGTATAATGTGGTAAAATGTGGTCAAGTACATTGATTCGCTACTTCCATGATGCTATAGATTTAAGAAGAATAAAAATCTAAGATATTAAAAGCTGATTCGCCAATAATTTTGTTAAGTATTGTATATCTAAACAAACAAACTTAACGAAAATTCTAGAATAAAGTTCAAAAAAATGAGTTATTTATTGAGCTCTATAAAATGTTTACGACCACCTCCTAAATTAACCTCCATTAATTAAGTCGGTATCAAAAGAATAAGACTGAGCTTTTTGTCATTCTACAAGATGAATTTTGCAGTTCTCTCTGATTAACACTAGGTGAAAATTATTCTAATGACATAAATTCCACAAACATCGAAAAAGTCCGTTAGTATAAAGGAAACAATTTAAGCAAATATTTACATTTAAGTAATCTTATACCATCCCAAGATGATAAGGCGTCGCAGCTTGCGTCTAAACAACAATATTTCATCAATATCTTGTAGTAAAGACCATGTAGAATGTAGATGTTATTTATAAATAGCATCAAGAAAAACATGAGGTCAAGGCGCATTTAGATTCGAATTTTTAGAAGTAAAAACGAATTCAAAGTCCCTTGATATAGCAATATTCAAAGTTCAATGAAGAGAAATCAAGGATTAGTGAATAAGTGTGGTACTATAATTAATAGTATGAGAAAAAAAATCTGTTGATAGAGAAAACTGCTAAGTTTTGAAGGCGGAAAAATTCAGCAAACGGACAAGTTTCGAGGTACTCTCCTTTTGTGAGCTCGAGGCAAAAAGGCTGAAAAAAATCGGCTGACACACCGATAAAAATGACTTACTTCGATGACAATGATGAAGATAGTATGAGATCTCTTCCTTGAAAGCGAGACATTTTGGATCAAAATGAATAAACTTCTGTCCTTACCCCAGAAAACGTGAAGTCTATCTCCATGCCGACCACACTGCACTTGCGACACAATCATAATTTGGAGATTTGGTCCACGACAGGCTGAAGGACGCGGTGTGGAGGCATTGACATGGGCGGATCGGCGGTTGATTAAAACAAATCATTCGAACACGTGGACTATGATACTAAAAGACGTCGTGGCGGCCTTTTTGAAGTTTAAGCGAATGAAGCTGGCATATTCTGGTGTCATTATTGACAATTCTCGACAAAGGGACGACATGGCCGATTCATACGGTAGCTTCGATAAACAAATTCCAAATTGCGCTTCGGCAACTCTACCCATTGTAATAAAAGCATTCAAAATTAAGTTTGTTCAACAAGGTTCTCATTTGTGGCTAGGTGATTTCTCGATAAAATGCACATGCAAAGCCTACATACGCACAATCAATGACGTACGTTTTAAAAAAAAACTTCACAAATACCACAATTGGAATATGGAATATTATAATAAAACATCAACCAAAATTTAGTCTTCGAGACCACAACAAAATTATTCGAATAATTTCAACAATGCCTAACTGCTTCTTTACTCTCCCCCTTTGCCAGACCTGACAGACTTACACACAGATGACACAACAGCTAAGATCCCACGGATCTCTCTGAAACCGAGCAAAGTGGATGACACTGAAGCATTGATAACCAAATTCGACGTTTCCAACTTCACCCTCCGCTATTTAAATAGCAAGACACAAAAATTCCGGTCGCATTAGCGATCACTTCGCACATGCCATAAGTGTACCTACAGGTTCTACGGAGCAGGACATTGCGCATTATTAATAGCACCCCATGATATGTCTCCAACAAAACCCTTCACACGGGCCATGACAAACCATACGTAAGGGATAATATCAACCAACAGCACACAGTACCATGGGTCTCGAATAAATCATACAATTTTAGGACCAATCTAAATTGAGTTTTTGCATCAAGCTTCAAAAACAATCTTTCAGATCAACGAAAAATATCGATTTCTATGAAAATTCAAGAAAGAAAGAAGGGACGCCCAATACTCATATTCTATCATGTTGGTCAACGCTTTCCAAAGTCCGTTCTTTTGGAGAACCTCGGCGTTGTGGAATGAACTGCCGTGGAGTGTGTTCCCCAATGGTTACAATTTATAGCGTTTTAAAGTCAATGTGAATAGACATTCATCCGCTCGCACCGCTTCTGGAGCGTGATAGGCTTTCCGCTATTGTGAGAGCTTATCTATAAATAAAAGTAGGATACCTTTCTCATGGTACCGGGTTGTTGAAAGTACAACTTTATCCCAGATAAGTGAACCTCTGAAACATATCATTAGGTGTTGTTCTTAATTCATGTTAGTTGTATTGACCTTTTTATACCATACCTGACAACTGAACCAATTTCTCTAACGTTTCGGCTGTCCTGGCAGCCTTTTTCAAATGCAGCCCTATTACATGGATTTTGCTTCACAGGCATAAGGTACAGAGTACATTACTGATTATATGTAGGAAAGTAAAAAGGGGAGAAACTTTAAATAAGTATATTTAAGATTAAATCCGCTGGCACCGGTATACAAATCGATAGCGATAGTGTGACCCTTGGTTATAGGTATAGGAGGTTAGGCAGATATGAACTTGCAATGACCTAACAGCTATGATAAGACGAGACGCAGCTCCTATGACATCATTCGCAGCGCTCCTGAGTGATACAAAATTGGGTTATGGTTGCTCATGTGCCGGTTCATAACCATGACAGAACCTAGGTCAGGCATCTCACCTTTGGGTTATGCAAGTCACGATGTGTCTCGTTCCCTGTCTCAGCAATCACACACCACTCTCAAACACTCACACCGACTGACTGATACCGTGATACCAAACCGTGTAAATTTTCGGTAAGCCGTGGAGAAAGTTGTGTTGCCATATTTGTTCTGCAGAAATTCCGTAGAAAATTTTTTTACTGTATAAAAAATGTGAAAACGTATTCTCGTTCTTAAAAATTTGGTCTCCGGAATTTCTCTAGGAAATATAAAAACACTAATGCACGCCTAATTTATTCTCGTTAACCACATAAAAATGCAGTTTATCAGTTTTATAACCTCCTTACAAAAAAAAATGTCAAAGCTCAAGAAAAAATATGTTATTAACCCGCTAAAAAAAATTAACTAGTATATCTAAATATAAATTAGATTGAAAAACATCTAAGAGAAATTCGAGCTAGTTTTTAACGTTAATGTTTATTTCATCTGTTCTCTTATTAAGATAAAATATTTGACGATCACTGGAGTACGTTTTTGGTCAGCTAGTGTAGGCATTGAACAATATATTTAGCTATTCCATTCTCTAGTAGAAAATTATAGGGGCTTGTTCTAACAGGGCTAGGTTGGGTGCCCTGTGACTTTGTCCGCCCTTGCCCATATAACCTCATCACCAAATACAAATCTAGGTTAGTACTAACAGAGATCTTGCTAGAGGCTGAATTCGTTCAAAATTGCTCAGTATAATTGTTCAAACTCATAATAAATTTTACAATTGACATAGAACAACTTAGACCAGATTAATAATTTTGATACTTCACCCTACCTATGAAATCAAAATCATGACCGACAAACAGCCACGTCAGCAGACCGGAATACCGCGCATCGGGAACCAATCAGAACAGACCGAGCACAACGACACGTCACCGGACGGGGTATAAATAGGCATGAAAGGAACGTGTTCGCCAGTTCACCTGAAGACGATTGAAGATAGCACATCAATCGAAACGTCGTGATACTCAAAATTTTATAGACAATGGAAGTCCGAAATCAAACTTTTCATAAATCCACCTTGTCTACAAGTTTCAAACAACACCGTGTTTTATCTCCACTATATCGTTAAATATCATATACTAACACTTTCGTTTGGAAACCGTCACTAAGTCGGACAATCGGTGTCATGTTTCGTTATCCATTTGGATATTTATACGATACTCTTCAAAAACAAAATAATTCTGCAACTGTAAAAACAATTCATAAGCAGTTCGAAATATGAACTTCTTTCCAACAAGAGTTCAGTACGGTTTCGAACTTAAATAACTCTGCAAAAAGCCATTTTTAGCGTTCCATCAATTCAAATTCAAAATTCAGAACTTTTAATGCAATGTTTCATCAGATAATGAACAACATTCCGAACTAATTCTGAACTGTTTTGCAGTTCCTAGATTTGGTCTGAATTCAGGTTTCTGGATCCATTTGAAGTTATATTGTTCGAACGTTAAAATTACTTTGCGTAGACTCAGTGAAATTCCCAAACGCACTCGATGTTTGTTGGAGCAAATATTATATTATCAGATTATGTGTGATATTTGAGCAGAATTGGCAACTGTGTGAGAATTCACGCGCGAGCGCGACCTCGTGTCATCGGACTCGGGAGTCTCAGGACGGGTGACGATGTGACGTCCGGATTTTTCTTTTATGATTCCGGAAACAAGGGGGACCAGCGCGACATGCACCGGACTGCGCTGGATGGGGGCCAGGTTATCTATGGACAGGTATTTGTTCAATGTTCTCTGATGGCGGAATGTAGGATTCGGCTGTGCTTTTCATTGTTGTCTTCGATTAGTTCACCGTGCTGATCTGATAATGTTGACGTTGTGCTGGAGAAGCTGCATGTATTGATTGTTTTCTTTGCTGAGGCGATTGCTCAGTGTAGCGTTCGCAGGGCGTGTGGCGTAGGGAATTCCAAAAAATTATTTTTCAGTATTTGCGCATTGAAAAGTGGGAAAATTAGTATATACTCCAAACCGCCTAACATTCAAATAAGGAGGTAGGTATATCTATTTAATACAAAAAATAATGTTTAACACATATAAACCTCATGTTGGCAGGAAACAATAAAATATTTATTATTTTACGGGTTAAAAATTAGCTAGTTTTCTTAAACAGCTGAATAGAACATCCAGAACAAGTTTCAGTGGAGTTAACTTTCATTTGAATTTGAGCTTTTAGGTTGTCAACAATAAAGGGGTTTCAGTTATCACTCCAAGCAGACCTGTAACCAGACCTATTGTGCTGAAAGGGGGGGGGGAGGTCTGATCCCTCATTTACTCATAAACCTAACAGATGTGTTATTGTTTTTTTAATTATTCTTAATAATAACAATCAACAATTTTTTCTGGACCTTTCAGGGGACACACTTTTTTTAGGGGGCTGCATCTTCTAGCCCCCATCTGGTACAAGCAGGACGTATTCTACCAAAGAAAATAAACGCACTGACTGAGCATTGGAGATGTTTATTGAAGAAAATAATTGAAAAACAGATAGCAATTCCTTTAGGTCACAATTTCTCCTAAAAATAACACTGCATTTTTTTACAAGATTTCTACGTTTGTACAGAAGGGCTAAAGTTAGGATATCTTCAACAAAAAATATTCTTCATAAAATTCATCTATGTTCCATTAAGCCAAAACGTCGAATTTAAAGGAAAAAAATTTATTTTGGTAAAATACTATTTACTAAGTCGCAACTCAATTTGGGAATTCGTCTAAAAAAATACTGTTTTATTTTTGAATAGTTTTCAGTAGGTTGTTACAAATGCATTTAATGAATTTATCGTCAGTTCTCTGTTTAATTTTGGCCCTTAAATCCTGGAAAGTAAAATATATTTCAGAATATGAATTATCTGAATGGACATATATCCTTGCATAGTGTTATTGACTTTCTATTCTGCCATTGCATGCTATCTCTATCGAGTGGCCCTTGACAAGGGCTTGACCTGATAGCGATACACTAAAGTGCTGGAAACAAAATTACAAATTACTTTTCGACACTCATTGATTTTATCTGGTATCTGGGTAACCAGACTGATAGACTGACAAGGCTTTTAACTCGGAGCAAAGGTCCATTGACTGCAATAGTCAACGACGAACAGATATTTCGTAACATATACCATATACTTCATGATCGTCTAAATATTCTAGAACAGAATCCCAACAGAACATTAAAACATTATATAAGTTCATGCGTTCCATAGTGTTTCATGGCCGGCTTGGATATGAATGACTTTTTTTTAATGAAAAATAAGTTTCTTGGACGTTGAAAATCTGGGATATTCTGATTTTTTTTGTGAGAAGGGGCGAATCATGCAGACTTTTTTACCTTTCATAAATTCTGGAAAACGTTTTTTTGGAACATGATTGTTTGTCCAAAATTTCAAATTATAAATATACCAACTACCAAAAAAATTTTGATCGACTCTGTTGGTTGTATATTGTACTTATGACAATTGTTAAATGGCCACTTGATCTATACATATAATCAATATAACTTCTACATCTCATATTTTGTTTGTCTCTTTGATTCATCTACAATACATATCAAATAACTACTAAAAGAACTTTACTTACATCAGTACTTTTTAGTATAACGTGAAAGCCAGTTCGCACTAAAACGAAAAAAATATATATATAGTCAGTGTTTTATTATATCAAGAGCTGTTTGGAGATAGCATCCAACCAAAATTGGAGAACAAAGTCAGGTTGGCCAACAAAGGAGCTTATACGTATCTTCAACCCTGACAACTGGTTCCCATCAGAAAAATCGATCATGATGAAAAGAGAGCTCCTAACATAGCCTCTCACCAGATCGCTGGACTGGAATAAATTGAGATTGCAAAAGCAGCTGCATGCAGAATCAGTCTCTATATCACTCAAAATAAGTTGGAAGCCGTGACATCAGCATGGTGCAACCCGGAGCACCTAGTGAAGGCCCATGGTACGGTTACTTACGCTCTGAAGTGCTAGAGACCCGTAGGAAGCTGTACAAAATACCTTAAGTCGGCCCCAAGTTCCCAAACAACCGATATGGGGCATTACGATTTTGATATCTTGGTTGAAGTCATGTACGATTAACGATGTAAGCTTGTTTCAAGTATCCCGACACTTCGCCCTCTTGCTGCTGCTTTCCTCGGGAAGAAGAAATCACTATCTCACCCTTCTATACATATCACCCGAATATATGGAGGTGTATGAGGATATGGTTATCTTCTGGCCGATTTTAGAGTCAAAAAACGGATTCAGCCAGACATACACAATTAGGTAGGGAACTTAGAAAGCATGCGTACCTTTCTCAAACATTACTTTAAAAGTATAGGTATATATTTCAAACTACTGGAAGTACCTCAAATATATTTAATTCACTTGCCGGCGATTTGATACTACTGAAGTCCTTCGGCGCGCGCGCAATTACAATTTGAATTTACCGCGTTTGCATCTATCATCAATGCGGGAAGTGACAGAAGCCCGCATTCTACACATACGCAATGGATGGAATCATTCCGTCTTTTAAGGCCTCGTCCAATTTGTTCTTGACGGCATTATATTTTGTCAACCGAAGCACATGATCTATCAGTCGCGACTAGTCGTTTCGTATATTTCTTTACTTGTTTTGTGTGCTTTATGCTTAAAAAGATGGGTGTGTTATAATACTGGAGCTAT
Source organism: Bruchidius siliquastri (assembly GCA_949316355.1). Taxonomy (NCBI): domain Eukaryota; kingdom Metazoa; phylum Arthropoda; class Insecta; order Coleoptera; family Chrysomelidae; genus Bruchidius; species Bruchidius siliquastri. Next base: position 28,959,104 of record OX438534.1, on the reverse strand, counting down.
GGAGCGTAGAGCTTAGAGAAGAACCGTCTTTGTGTATCCAAAAATGTCCGTTGGAACTAAAAAATTATAGTGGCGCTACTGTAGCACGTGGGTGTATTTTAATAGAATTACCGAAAAATAATAGGGTAGAGAAGTAGACAAGGAAAGAATAACTTCCGGTTTCAGTCATATTGTTTCGGACTTTCATCGTCTACAAATTTTAAACAGCAACTTCCGCTTTGTTATAGCCCACTTTTAATCAATTAATTATTCAAAGGCTCACGAAAATTGATCTCTTCTCGCTATCTGGCAGCTGTTTTTTTAAGTTATATTCACGAAATTATTTTGGACTACGTACTACCACTCTACTACTGTACTCGCCAAAACAATTAAATTTTTCAACTCAACTTGCTTCACTCCGTATACAACTGCTAAATTCATTTCATACTTCTTTACTACTGTAGCGCTTCTCTGGATGGATTTAGAACTATTATTCACTACTGGACACTAAATGCATCCTTACCTCTACCCTCCTACTCTAAACCTCAACAGCTTCTGTTTTGTGACGCATCTTGACAGTTTTGTGGTTGACAGTTGTCTAAAAAAATGAGAGTAGAAAGAAACTGTGAGAAGTTTGTTTTTAATTCAGAAATCTAATGAAATTGTTCGAAGTAATGTGTCTGTTTTCTTCTATGAACAACCAATAATATCTATAGATTTTAATAGTGCATAGAAATTGATCAAAGAAAAAGCATTTTGGGTTTGCCGAGTTCTTGCATTAACCACCTATTTTCCGTCGAGTAGGTTAAGTAAATGGTCGGTTTTCATGTAAATTATAAAATTTCAATCTAAATAAGCTATGGGTTCTAGTAGTAAGAAATATAAGGATAAGGAATCCCGTAAGCGACGTCATGAAGATGATTACGAAGGACCCAGAGATAAGAAACATAAGCACAAAAAACACCACCATAAGGATAAAAAGAGGGAGAAGTCTTCAAAGCATAGCTTTGATGATAAATCTAGGAGCAACGGGAGCGATGGTAAGACAATTATTCTCAGATGCTATTAATTCTTGCTTAGTTTTACAGACATTATTTATTGGCAACCTATCCTTCTACTGGGCACAATTTGGGATAAAATTCAAAAATATACAATAAAAATTCATGCCATTCTAAATAATATAGACTTGTAAATTTCAGTAATGGAAATTTTGATTACAAGATTAATAATTATCATTTAAAAAATAACATACTTCTGAAGTTGAGCAATTTAGAACCAGGAATTGATATTTCCATTATTTGTTATTCAAACTTTTTCATTTTCCATGATGTTTGGTTGATGTTAAAATTTTATACCACAATCTTGGTCTGGGCAGTGAAAATGTTTAATATGTAGTAATCAAATGGTACATGTCCAGTACATGTCCACCTTTTATTGAAGCACATGCTTAGTGATGAACTGAGGAAGACATAGTAAACATTAATTTTGATTTGATCATGTCATTATTTCCTATTTTATTGCTATACCAATTGACCAAAGTGAATATATCAATTTTTCCATATTCTAGATCCTGATGTTGTGGAGGTACCAGATGATGAGCCACCACAACAACCAAAACTACACAGTGTTAGTAGCAGATCTAGAGAATCACCACCACAGAATGTGGAAAGCCTATCAATTGAAGAAACTAACAAGTTGAGAGCAAAATTAGGTCTTAAACCATTGGATGTTGGATCAAGCCACAGTTCTGGTTCAAGTGGGGCTGATAGAAAAAATAATGACGAGCTCAAAAAAGATGAGTGGGGTGAATTTTATCACAAACCTGCTGAAAATCTAATCAGGAAAGCTGAACAGGAAAAAATACGGACCAAATTAATGGAGTTGAAAGAAAAACGGCAAATAAACCAAAAGCTGAAAAAAACTAAAACTCTTGGAGAAAGTGATGAAGAAGATGATATTGAAGTCTGGGTATCTAAGAACAGGAAAATTGAACAAGAAAAGAGAGAGGCTGAGAAAAGGGTAAGTTTTCTTCATTCAGAGAAAAGCATGAACATTTCTGGTTTTTTGTCAAGAAATAAATTGCAAATTTAAAACTTAGACTATTATATAAATGCTGATGGCTTGCTTTTTTGTCTTCTAGATACATTCATATATATAAACATTTTTGCTGCATCTAAAAGGTTTCAGCCATTTACAAATCCAATTTTAAAATATAATTTTTTAGGCCAAGATGTTGGAAGAATTAGATGCACAATTTGGTATTGGGGAAGTTGTGCAGTCTGAACAGCGTGAAAGAATGAGGCAAAAATATACAGAGAAGGATCTGAGAGGTCTAACTGTACAGCATGATATAGATACTATATCTGAGGAACATGATGTGGTCCTCACATTGAAGGATAAAGGTGTATTAGAAGAGGATGATGATGTTTTGGTTAATGTTAATATGCTTGATGATGAGAGGTACAAGAAGGTAAGAATTTTCTATTTATCTGTGGAAAACTATAGTAAATATGGTATCTTCTTACTTCCATCCCACAAGCAGGAGCTTTATCATGATAGCACATAGTTTTGAATATATGATAACACATTTTTTCATTGTTTTATGAGAAATACAACAAAAAAATGCATGTCACTTTGAACACTGAATAGCATCAGAAATCTACTATGATCACAAGTTAGCTATTGGAGAAATTCTATCATTGATCTGTTTTGAAGGCAAATGTGTGAATAACAAGTACAGAGAATTACCTGAGTCAAGAATTTATAGATGATAAACTTGTTTCACCAAAGCCTAAAAAAATGTGATATCCCCACAACTTTTGACCATTCCAAAAAAGATTGAGTGATCTTAGTAATTCTTATTTTCTCCATTCAAAATGAACATTTTCTGCAATTGCACTACTCCCTACTCATTGTTATGGGAAATTAAATGTGCAAAAACATGTTTGAAATGGCCCAACTTAATTGTAAATTGATTGGTGATGGTGTAATCCAACAAATTCTCATTTTTTCCAGAATATAGAGAACAAGAAGAAAAAGATTACATATAACCCATACCAAGATGATGAATTTGACGAGTTTGGCAATCCTAAAGAAAAAACCTTACTTTCAAAATATGATGAAGAAATTGATGGCGAAAAAAGAGAATCCTTCAAAATTGGATATGATAATGCAATGGTGCGTAAAAAGATTGCTACTGAAAGCATAAAGGAAAAATTAGCAAAAAAGACATTGGAAAGTATTGGAGAGAAGCAGTTAACTATTGCCTCTGAGTACTATAATGAAGAGGAATTGTCAAAATTCAAGAAACCAAAGAAAAAGTTCAGAAAAATCAGATCAAAGGGAAAATTGTTAACTGAAGACGAAATTAAACCAGATAATTACGGGATTGAATCTATTGGATCAAGAAGACCAAAGAAAAATGAAATAGATTATGATATTGACGATGTTCCATGTAAGTATTTCTGCTTGAATTCCTCGATGAGATCATTAATTTCAAACTTGCCTAATTTGATGTAGAAAAATCGAATAATCTCTTATCAAAGGAAAAAGTTAGTTTTTTTGTGATATTTTGAATAGCATTTATTCTTTATTTTAAAAGTGTAGGGTTGCTAGAATGGAGATTTAGAGCTTTAGTGATGATACCTTATATGTTTTCACTTCTCAAAGGAAATGACTGTTTTACATTTTCATGAGAATGGAGCCACTTTGATAAATTATAACTATTCCAACTGTTCCTATACTATTACTATTTGTGATAAAAACACTGATTTTGTAGCTGTAGAAGTACCACAAGATATAAAATTGGAAGAAGATAAAGATGATGTTCTGGAGCAAGCCTTGCATAAGGCTAGAACCATCAAACAAAAAGAAAATGCCATAGCAGATCTAATAAAAACTGAAATCAAAGCAGACCCTGCAGATGAGAATTTGGATGCTGGAAACATTGTTCTCAATGCCACTGCTGAATTTTGCAGAACTCTTGGTAAGTATTGTTTCTACATCTTTTGTATGGGAGTATTTCCAATTTATTTTGAAGGTGTTATGTTATATGCTGTAAGGTGTAAGAATTTATTGGAAATACAGTTTTGTATCCCTCTTGATCAGAAACACCAGTGATTGTTGGCAAGATTTTCATTCCATCAGTAGAATATCATCAGATAACTTACACTTAATGGTAGTGGTAATGCATTTAATGGGTTAAGTCGAAAAGGGGGATTTGCAGCACAAGTTTTATATTACTGATCTTATATAATTTATGGTAGACTGAATATATAGGATATAAGATTGGCAAAGCATAAGGCAATCTTAATACTCTTTGTGAAAAAGTTTTAAATCAATATAGAGAGGCGAAAAGGGCCTATGCTCCTGCTAGTTCTCTGCTTCATTCATTTGTTGTGTTTAAAGAAGTACTAGGTCAATCCATTTTACTTGAAATAATTTTGGACTCCAGGTGACATTCCAACATATGGTAAGGCTGGCAACCGTGAAGAAGTAGAAGATATGATGGACTTTGAAAAAGATATTGAACAAGATGAAAAATCTGATGAAGATGATTGTACCATTATCGAACCTAGTGGCTGGAATTCAGTCGACCCCACTAATCAAGGCATTGATTCTACACAAATTTTACCACAGGAAGCGCCTATTTTAGATGAAGAACCTGATGTGAGCACTGGAGTAGGAGCTGCTTTGAAATTGGCGATGAGCAAAGGTGTGTATAACTTAGTTTTGTCGTCCTAATGGTCTGGATATCGCAGTTTTGTGTAATCTGTATGACTAAATGATACATCATTTTCTTGTTATTATTTTGGAGTACAAAAGAAAATTAAGTAAACATAATACAGATAAGAAATTTTGTGTGTAACACAAAGTTTCATAAATAAAACTCTCTCCCAGCGGCGTGTTGAATTTATATTTAAATCGTCGTCGTCAGATTTACTATTTACAAAGACTACCCAGGTTACTCAAATCTACCTTACTATTCATCCTTTCTAGCTATTGATTGACGATTTATTAAATATTTTTTTCTTTTTGCCTGTTTTAGGAAAAATATTTCCTCTTAAACATTATTAGAGAAATAAATGTTGCTTCTCTTGGTGAATATGTGGATTTCAAAAGTGTTTTCAAAATAAGTTTACATGATTGTACTGAGAAGAAATGTACATTATTTTCACAAAAATATGCCGGCAGAGGTTGATACACTGTATGAACATTTCAAGGTACTTGCCCCTCTATGACTATATGGTCAAATGAGCTTATAGGAGCTGAAGCGTTTATTAAGTTAGCCACAAACACAATTATAATAATGGATAGAAATAACTAAAAATTGTTACTGAAACAGCAGAAAATCTTAGTCGATGTGAAGCCTTGGGCTATCACAGATAGAACATACTGGGGCTTAACCCAAGGCGTTATTCACAATTGCGTAAAAGGTTGGACCCTAGCTTTTGAGCATGGTATATGTTCGTCTGTCAGCTTAGGCAAATGTTCCCGCTATCATCATGCTCTAAATTGTGATTTCACCAAACAGGTTATCTGGACAAAGAAATGAACAACCGGCCGTCCAACTCGCGACTAGCGCACCTGCAGGCGAAGCACTATTCGATCGAAGACAAGAGTTACGGGGACGACGGTGACGGCAGAGGAAGGCGCGAACGATATATGGGACCTGTAACAGAGTTTAAAGAGAAGGAGACCTTCAAGCCTAATGTTAAACTGGAGTACATCGACGACGAGGGCAGAGTACTCAACTCTAAGGAAGCTTTTCGCTATCTGTCACACAAGTTCCACGGTAAAGGTCCTGGCAAGAACAAGATTGAAAAAAGGATCAAAAAGAGTACACAGGAACAGGTGAGGGTCACGCATATTCACATTTATCCTACCAACTCCGCCTCCCCTAACGAATTCATCAGTTTGTGGGAAAAGACATGCTTATGATCCTCTGCTTGGAATGTTGTGCTACTAAATAGCTTGTATCTGACCCATCCCATTGTGGGACATTACACAAAATGTGCTTCACCATTTTGCGTTTCTCCATGCTGTATCTACCATCTGCATGTTCAGCATTTTTTGCCATGGCGAATTTCTTCATCTCCCGTAATACAAATATTTTCTACCATCTGAAAAACTTTTTGCTTGGAATCCCATTTGGAAAAATCCCACTTTTCCTACGTAGTTAAAAAAGCTCGCACGGCTTTTCAGGCATATTTTTTGAAAATACCAAGCTAGTAGCACTGCAAAGTTTTTTGAAAGTGTTTGTTTGCTGTTGTCCGACGTCTAAATTTACAACTAAATACGTAAAAATAATACACCTATAAAGTTCTTCCAGACATACTCGAGTAAAATTCTGGAAAATGAAGTCACTGACGTGTAATCTGCCAGGTTTCCCATTCATGCTAATCTCAAATTCAATATGCTTTAGATCCACCAATCTAATCGATTTGATCAGTCAAATCGCCTATAAGTAGAAGCATAAAACTTACTGATTAATTCATATTGATTGATGATTGATTTTTCATTTTTTGGATTATGAAATAATAATCCTACTAATCCTATTTTTTAACCTATTACAAACTGTTACAGATCAGTTTGCTTGGCGAAACCATAAGATTCACCTCAGTAGTTTAGTGTTTTATTGCCAGATTACAAACAATTAATTACACTACAATGCCATTAAGTTTCACTTTTTCTTAGCTTATGAAAAAGATGAGCTCCACAGATACTCCCTTGGGTACTTTGAACATGCTCCAGCAGAAGCAAAAGGAAACACAGTCAGCGTATGTGGTACTTTCTGGCAACAAACAGGCCCAGTCTACTGCATTATCCAAGACGAGAAGATAAATATTTATTTTTATTAGTTCCCTCATCCTCTTAGCCCTTTTAATTGTTCAGCCATTTCCACTGTAGGAAGTGTTGGCTTGAGAATTTAATAACAAATAAATGTGTTTCATAACTCAATAATTTGACTTCTTATTTCAAAATTTGTCTTCACACATTTTTCAAGAAGTTAGGTTTATCAAATATTCATTGCAATATGAAAACTGCAAAAAGATGATTCATACTAACATACATATAGGACAAATAAAACAAAATTGTTGTTTTTTCAATATTTTATTTAATAATTGTACGGGATCGTACCAACATCAATTTAATTAATGTTATTTATGTACAGCCATGTTATTTAAAATAGTTTTATGCCATTAATAAACTCGATGATATTTCATTCAAAAATTTAGAAAAATCTGTAATTTATTTATTTCATCATCTAAAAAATCTGTTTTTAATACTGATTATGATAATGTTCCTTCAATTTTTTCTTCCAAATTTTAGCAATCATTTTTTTACGAAATTTAAAACATGTTGATAATAAAATAAATAATTTACAAATATTAAACGGTCACCGCCTTTGTCGTGGCTATACAGAAATCAACCACAACTAGGGTGCTTGCGAACAGAATAGAACTTCAACTTAGTCACTGGTTTGTAGTACGAAATTTACAAATTCATATAATATAAATAGTACTTATGTACACATATACATATATATAGCGACCTGACACTATCGGGCGCCTATAATAAAGCAACAGAACGGAAACACAAAATGTAAAAACTTTCAAATTCTGTCCTCATTACAATCACCTACATAGTTTCATTAACCTAACAACCCAAAAGGTGTTCTTATCTAGCATATTTAAAAAAATAATAAAGAAAACACTCTAGATAAACCACGAGATCACCTCATCTTAAATGATTTTGTACTTTCACAAAAAGCTGTTACAACCTTGATTCAGCACTCGTAATGAGAGTATTTAATGAACGCTCTGTTATTTACAAAATATATATGAGATTTCTATGAGCAAATATCATAAATCAAGGTTGCGTTAAAATATAGAAAATAAATCGACATTCTCTAAATTTCTGCTTAGGGATAACTAAATATTATATATAATAATATGAAATTTTATATACAAAGTATACACATTTCTCAATGCCAATATCTACAAAAAAAAACACAAGAACTTAACAATTCAATAGGAAATGACTCAAATCAACAACAAATCTTTACAATCCGCCTCCCAAGAATGAGGAAAAATATAAAATAACTTATTCGGTTCAATTGTACAGTAAAAAATAAATCTCCAAAAATAAAACAGTGTATGTACAATTTACTTATTACAATTAATACTTTCCATCTGTCAACTTTCATGAATATACTCTGGGGAATTGCACTCTTAAAGCTTTCTATGATTCACCACTGAATGTCGTCCCCATATCTGGAGGTGGAGACGGATTGCGACCCTCGTATCTAGCATCGTCATCTGGAATTGAAAAAATGTTTTCAGAAAACTTTCATGTAGAATGTAGATGCTCTTACTTGGTAAAACTATTCCATTATGCAGATAAAAAGATATCATACAGATTCACAAATAATTTATATATTATAATTAACTGTGTGTTAATTACACAATCTTTTTATCTGCAAGAAAACTGTTTATTAAATAAACTAGAGTCAAGCTCTACTCTATGGAATTTTACACCTTGCTTTCTATAGTCGCTAACGACAGTATCATTTGTTTGACCTGCATCGTACTACTTGCGACTGCGTAATAGCAAAGTCAATACTTACCAATTGTTGTGGTGTATGTAGTAAAGCTGTCGTTAGGATATACAGGATTATTGAACGGTGGCACATAACTTATACTTTCACTTTCTTCAACACTGACAGGCTCCTTCTCAGTCCTACCATCTTCCTCATCAGGTGTATAAAAGAAGTTGGAAGATTCATCACCTGCAATCATTAATATTAAAGATTTTAGTATCAAAACACACTGGAACTCAACTTATTTGAAACAAATCAGATCAGTTTTACTTTTCCCAGAAAAAAAAGTAAAAACAATTACTAATTACTATAAAAACTATCCAAAAATGCTTTTAGTGATTTGTCAACTAAGTAGAATGTTTGGTCAGATTTCAAATAGAATAACTTTCAACAACTCTGGATGTACTTAATGTGTTTAAAGCCAGAAACTACTAACACTTATTTTTTACTGTCTTCACATTCTGAAAATAGATTCAGAAGCGTCAAAAAAAAAAATCTTCAGCAGTTCCTCAAAATATTCAACGTACTTACACTTCTGAACGAGCGTTAAGTACTATTTATAAACTTGTCATTGTTCACTCAGTTAAAGATAATTTTGCATATTTTACAACTAATCAAATTAGTATAACTATCAATGTAAAAAAGAAAAACAAAAACATGCTCAGAAAACTCGATGACGCCACCGAAAAACATATTACATAGTAAACACAAAATGGCGACTTCAACTCTAAGAGTATGGGGATGTTCATGATCCCTTCACCGCCAACAGATCACACGTTTCTAAATAAGTGTTTGATTTTGCTTTATTTACCTTCCATATCCTTCGAGTCCCCATTCGTCGCAGCCAACGGCTGCTCGGTTTGCCGTTGCGCATTTGTGTCAGTGACGACTGACTCGTCGTTGTGCTCTTCGACCTCTATCAGCTCTTCTGGAGGCGGCGGAGGTGGAGGGGGCGGGGTTAACTCCTTCGGGGGCGGTGGGGGCACAACTAGCTCAGGAACGGGCGGCGGCACCGCCGGTGGCAATGGAACGGAGGCAGCGTTAACTGCGATGCCCTCCTTGCCGAGCGCAAACACTTCACGTACGATGTCGCTGCCCGGAATCGGGAATGTCGGGCTCGGCAACGCTATAGGCTTCGTTTTTGCATCCAGTTCGAGGTTCAGAATCGCCTCGACGTTCAAGGCTACAAGAGAAAAAGTGTTTTTGATAAGTGTTGAAAATCTTTTACACATGAATGTATTTTTAGTCGCAGAAACTGGATACGATAAGGCGTGGGATTGGGGGGACACCCAATACCAGAGTCCTCTTCGATCAATTTTCTGCGAGTTAGCACCAACATCTTTAGGCACTGGCAATAATTTACTTGCTAAATCCGCGAGATAGAAGTTGATATGTACATTTTTTTCAACTAATGATATTTAGAAAAAAAATTCTGTAATAACATTTTTTTCACTTCGAAAAATGAAATCTAGACTAGAAAAATACTGCAAGGTAGTTTCTTGTAGTTAATAGTACTATGCTTAATTTTTTTGTTTTGTTATTAATCGTAAAAGAATAAAAACAAATAGAAAGCTAAGCAATTATTAATTTTACTTACATGTTTAGAAAATGAGTAAGTCACAGATTGTAAATTATTTTACGGTTCGCGTATTTCCCGGATATATCTTACCTGGCCGTCGTTCTTCATCCACAGACAATCCAAAAGCTTTTTTCAACCTCAAACTTGAAATTTCTCTTTGGCGTTCAAGCTCAGTAGGTTCGGAATTGAATGCAGGAGCTGAAATGAAGGTTTTAGTGATACTTTATTTAATGAGGATAAAATGCCTCGCCTTACGACTATGTAATATTAAATATATAAATATATATATAAAAAATCTTACTTGGTTGCGAACCTATGAGCTAACAGATAACTATTATTTTAAATATTCCCTCTCACGGCAATAACTCACTATCAGAAAATAACACAATCAACCTTTTGTTTCTGACTGGTATGACAGCTGCAGAAATTCAGTTTCAGTTGTGGTTTTAAATCTATTGACTACTTATATCTTGTTTGGAATGTACATAAAAAAAATACCTTTAACAGGTAATTCGGATAAGGGCATATCATCATCACTGGATGTTAGCGAGGTACTGCTACTGGTACTTCCTGTCCGGGATCGTGGTACTGGTGTAGTGGAAACTTTGAAAGATTCTGAGGAATTATTCTCTTCCATGCTAGTTTGCTCATGCTCAGGATCCTGTTCCCCACTTTGATCGTTGGTGGTCAATTTCTTCCTCTGTCTATATTCTGTTATGGAAAGCTGTAAAATAAGTTTCCATTCAGCGTCCTAATAAGTTCACCGACTAATAATTCGTTATAGATTCTTTGGCGCAGCAAGCACAAACGCTACAATCTTTCCACACACCAAATCGATTTTGTAATCCGATAGAGTTTTCACTAAAGATGGCGGTAAAACAAGTTGGTTATGAATAAATCGATTTTGCGAATGGTAAGACTGTAGTGTCGCTGTTTAAATATACATTTATACAAGGAACGTGCCATAGAAGACTATAATCATGGATTTCAAAAAGATTTGTATTTTCTTTTGATAAATGTGAGTATACTCGAGATAATGATAGCAAAAATCATGTTGTAGACTTAACATTAACCCGTACAGTAAATTGAAATGTCGAATTATACTTCCTCTCACCTTAACCTTCCGCTTAGGCGTATCCGTTTGCTCCTGCCTCTCATTTTCAAACCCCAATATGCTGAGAGTCTTCTCTACCGTACCAACTAAATCGGTGCCCGAAAACATGTTTCCCTCCCTGGCCAAACGCGGATCCATTAGGCATCCCAATCCTGAGGATGGTCGCCTGATGGAGGAAGGTGTGCCCGACATAGACTGGATCATGCTAAACTCCTGCTTCATTTTCGCAGCACGTTCCTTCAACACCGCATCTGACTCGAGCGTCTGCGTTGGGCTGTCCCCATCTGCCGCGCTGTACACAATCTCCACGTGACCCTCTGGACGATCCTTTTGGATGACAGGTTTCAAATTATAAATTATTAATAAACACAATATGTCTAATTAGTTCAAAAATATTCAAGAGAGAAAAACGTAGGATGCTTAAACGTGTCCGTCGGGTACAAGTACTAGTACCGACCATATACTGATTTGACAGCAACAGCTGATAATCAGATAGTATGGTTTGAATTCAGTTTCTAGAAAAGAAGACTATTGACAACGGTAACAAATACAAATGAAATATTATTCGTTCAATAAGATTACAAATATTGTTCACCAATTAATACAAAAATGTAGGCTTATATCAAATGAACTCAAAATTGTTAGTGACTAATCAGCTATGCTATTGCTGAAGCACGGAAGTATCCGTGTAAATACTATAGTTGCATTTTTCTCTCATGGAGTTGAAATTTTCTTCAACAACTTACATTGATAGGAGTTGTAACACCAGTTGGAGTACTTGGAGGAGAGGAATCATTCGATAATGATACTCTTGGTAACCTTCGTTTTTTAGGTGGTGCTACCATATCACTTATAGGAGGCGAATCTGAAAAAATAAATAGAACAATAGAATATAAATATCATAAAGATATATAAATTATTAGTGATATATAATTTAATTATTATGTTCATAGTATACATCAAAGTCAGTATAATATTGGAGACGAATCTTTAAAAATGAATTTCCCGCTTTTCCCAGTTTTACAGGACAATTTTTATGGGTACTCACCTGGCCTGCTGGATGGACTGTCGCAGTGATCCTCGCTGATCGCCTGCCGTAACCAGCGTTTTTTGGCACTGCCTCTTGTCTGTGTGTTATCACAATAGGTGGCAGCGTGCGCTAATGCTGCTAAATTCTTGTTCGGCGTGTAAAAACCGGTGGCATCATCGGGATTGTTGTTGATGTGCGGCACCAGAGATGATGGCGATATGGAACTTGCCGACTGTATCGGCTCCGGAGTTTTGTTCAGCCATTCGTTCATTAGGCCTTTCTTAGTTTTGGGGAATTTGAAGCCAGGTTCCAAAGGCTCAACGGCAGCTGAAATTATGAATAATGAATTTCTGTAACGGCAATATTAACTTATAAACTTCAAATAAAAACAATTAAAGGTCGATCCATAATAACTGTACGTTTCCTGTGTTATGAATATAATAATGCATTATTGCTGAAGCGCACAGTTCCGAGAGGAAATATCTTAAATGAAAAAAATGAACGTTTTTGCAAGTTGTAAGTGCGTGAGCTCAGAATTTTTTAATTGCTGAATTCATTTTTAATTGTACCGGGGCGATTTAGACCAACCTTTTGACAATTGATGAGGAGTTTCAAAATATTCTTCCTACCATCTATATTTTCCAAAATGTTCACAATGCCGGCGTAATAATCAACAAACAGCAAAAGCAGAGCATACGCAAACTTCGATTTTGTATATTTTCCTGTTCCCTTCCATAACTGAGAGTAAAAAATATCAAAGGAGTTTCTAACATCTTAAGGGGTAGTTATGAACCTAAATTAATGTATGTTTCTCAAGTTCCTAATCATTCTAATACATAGTCAAACATAATTTAAAGAAGTTACACATATTTCGAAATCTGACAATTTCATTCAGGAACGTTCATAAAATCTTCTATATCTTCATTATTCATTGAAGAGAAAGCTACTGTTGAACATATTAAAAGCACTCTTCAAGTTGTGAGAATACAAATAAACATAAGACATAAATACCTTGCACTAAAAGACAGGCTGATGACAACTGCGTCTCTGGCGATGAATGCGCCGAATTGGAGTTGGAGTCAATCTCTCTAGGCGGCGATTTTTCGTGCTTGTTTGTATTATCACCATTGGACAAGGCCAACAGCAGACCCACGGCTCTGTTATCATTTTGATCCGGGCTATCCTTCATCTGCGGTTTTTCCGGCGGTCGGTTACCTTCGTTAGGCGACAACATGTTCTCGTCACCGGACGTCATGTAAGAGTCTGTGGAGTTGAGGCGGTTCCTGCGCGTCGATTGGCTCACTGTTCTCGCCCGTCCCTTCCTTCTTCGCCGTTTCGCCTTGGGGCCCTCCTGCAGTTTATCTTCTTCTTTCGGTGTCGTCGGACCGGGCTCAGATTCCCTACGATGCGCTTGTTTCTCCTTGTGCTCCTGTTTCCTAGACTCTGCCTTCTCCATTTGTTCGATAGCCCTCAAAATTGCCTCCAGTTTTCTTTCCTCTCTACTCAGCTTCTTAGAGTTCATTTTTCCCTTTTTGCTCTCAGATTTTTCCTCTTCCTTATCGGATTTGTATTGAGATGATCGCCTGGTCGTGACAGAAGGTAGGGGCGCGCTTTTGACTTCCTCCTTTATCTGTAGGTAGTGTCGAGTTTTATTTGACTAATAAAACATCATAATTTAATATAGATGTATGTTAGGAGGTGGTGGAACAGGTTTTGTTTAGTTTAGATGGACACACGACGGATTACAATCAACGTGAATGAAAAAGTATACACTCGTCCATCAATTATTTTTCACCTGAGTGATAGTGTTGCTTCTAGGCGAAGTGGAAAAGGGGGGCAATCGGGCAAACCAACGTAGCCAACATTGTCGAAACAGTTACAAACGTGACAAATGGCAAATATATTTCGTAATTTTACTATACGGCCCATTTCAAGTAAAAATTTGAATAAACACTACTTCTATTTTGACTAATAAATGAAAATACAAGGAAGACATATCAAAAATTTAAATCAAAATGGGCCAGTTACTGCGATTTGAGATATGAATTAAAATGGTCGCCGCAGTGTTGTCAGATTTTCAACATTAAAATCGGTATCGAGTATTTATAAGAATGTTCATCATTAGTCTTTTTCTTAAGGTATTGTTGATTGTTGATTCGATAACCAGTGTTGTTGCTAAATGCCATATACTGGATCGATTGATGATCAGCTGTTAACAACGACAGTGCAATAGCTACCGAGAAGATTGTTTTTCAGGTAATCTACTCATCGAGTAAAAATGCAAATAAATTAATCCAGTTGGGTTAATAGTCGGTGATTGTAATCTATCAAAATTTTATGTTGCAGAATAGTGTTTATGTGTTGGTGCGCACCTAAATGAAGAAATGAACCACTTGAGTGAGAAATTGTACTCTGAATTTTTTTATTAATCCGTTTTGCTCAGTCGAAAAAAGTATAATTTTCATGGGGCCACTCAAACGAAGAAAAAAAAAGAGGATTGATCCAGTGACCTCCTGCGTTCGACGCATATTTAATAACTAATGTGCCACATGGGAAATTTGTCTCTAGTATGTTCATTTTAATTTAGAAAGTTTTTTTGAGTTTTTGTACCGTCTACGCTACATATTACTATATTTTTGATCAGCATATTAACTATGCTAAAATTACGTAATTGTTCTGGCAATGGGGATTATGTTGATATAATTGATATAATAGCGATTAAAAAAAATCGTGTTACCTTTTCTTTCTTCACTTCTAGCTCATCAGTGGTTTCAGCTTCTTTCTTCACCTCGACAGCTGGTGGTGGCGGTTCTATCAGCTCCTCTTTAACCTTCAACTCTTCCTTCACCTCCCCATCCTTCTTCACTTCGATATCTTTTTCCTCCTCATCCTCCGGCTTAACAACCACCGGGTGTTCCTGTTTAACGGTGACAGTCGACGATTGCTCGACTTGTTCTTGTTTGATCTGTTTGACTGGCGATGGTATACGAGGCTTGGCCGTCACCACGGGGGCGGTCGGCGTGGTAGGCGGCGGCGGTTCCTCTTTCACCTGCTTGGCCTCCGGCTCGAAGGCATTGTTCGAAGATACCGTCCGCCTGCCTCTTCGTTTTCTACTGTGCACCTTTGGTAACAAATGAATGCGTTATAATGTATGAAAATGTATTAAATGGTTTCAGGAATTAAACTGATTTTTAATTACGCGTTTCATATAAATTTTGAATCGAAACTCGTCACAAGTGTGTTTTGCTTGTGAATCCTTGTAATTAACTTAGAGAATTTTATCGTAACGCCTAAATAGTTTCACAAAGTAGATCACCTACAATCTGCACGAGTATTAAATCATAGTGAGATTCACGGAAAGCTACATTATTTTTTCAAGATTACTTAGAAACTATCCACAAATCAGTGAGTGGTACAAAAATGAATAATTTTCAGAATTTCTTGTCCAATTGACGGCACGAGCTCGTACCATTGCACCCATAGCATTTGGCACGATCTTTAGTAATTTTGACTCCCACAAGCCTGAATGAATGACCTCTTAGAAACAGTTTGGTTATTCATGCTCTCCAAAGCACTCCCTGAAGGTTCTGGCCTCAGTTTAGGAAATAATAATACTTCTAGACGACGCCTAACATTATAAAGGACACAGCCTATAATATCGACTAAAAGTGGCTGATATTTCCCTACTTTATAGATTCTACCAGGGTAACTCATCGACCGACCTCTCACGGAGATTTAAATTGTGGAATGAGCTGCCAGGGACTATATATCCGGATAGTTCTTAAGGCCAGTGTAAATATAAATTTTATCATCTCATAGCACTTCTAAAGTGCAACAGGCCTTCTGCCTTTGTGTGAGGTTTTCAAAATATTCAATCTATATATTTTTTTAGATAACCTCCATCAAAGGCAGAAAGCCTCTCGCGTTGTGAGAGGATAAATGTCTATTCATATTGATCATAGAGCCCTGTAAATTGAAACTATCTGGAAACAAACTCCCCAGCAAGTCAGTCCACAAAGCGGACGTTTTCCAAAATGACTTTTGGACACTGTAAAATCATAATCTAAATTAAATAACTACCTCTGGCGTTTCTCCGTTCTTTTTCACCGTCGTTTTGTTAACCGCGCACTCTTCTGCATTTCCACACGCGCACGGTATCTGTGCGGTGCCAATTGCTGCGAGGTCATGAGATTCATGCTTGATAGTAAGCTCACAATTTTTCTCAACTGTCTCCGTCGATACTATGTACAAGTGGAGAACGCCCTTGTCGATGCAATGCCTCAATTCTGCGTTTGGTTTGCAGGATCGCCTGATAAACCTACCAACAAAAATTGTTTCTATACATAAAACGTAGTATGGATGTACATTTTGGAATATACTCAATGAAGTTTTACTTTTGCAAACAACAGCAAAACGCTTGCATAGGTTAAATACGATTTACAAAAGTATTTGGTAAAGCGGGTGTTTTTCTCTTGTTTGTCACAGTAACATTTTACTGAGTATATTCCAACTTTTGCATTCGCACTGTAAAAATGTATTAATCATTCTACAATACTGTACGACTTGTCTGTATGAATGTTTGAACACAATCAGGTTATATTTGGAAAATGACATTTCTAATACTGAAAAAACATACCTTGCGCTATTACCATATGTCCTTGTATCGACGCACACTTCCGTGTTATCCTTGCTCAACCTATAGAAGAATAAGAATGGTCCAGGTCGTTGCGAGTGTTGCCTTGTGGTGAGCGAGCCACCAGCATTGCGGTGTTGTGTAGACAGCATGTATTTTCCTCGTAACTCGATCACTGGCGTGTCTGGAGGTAAATGCGCCGTTGCCACCAAGTACCTGGAAAACATTCGCGCATGGAAGGTCAAACATCCAACACCTTTACGTAGATTACATATCTAAAGCTTTTGATAGGGTGTATAGTTTATTACATGGATAGACTTTTGATGTATATATTCAGCACTAACGGTGGCCTTTCCCAGGGATCTCTCCTGTTTCCGATGTTCATGTCATCATCGAAATGTTATCCAGTATGATCTACAGATTCGCAGATGATAGCTCCCTTATTTATACAATACATCGAAAGAACCGCAAAATAGGATGGAGTACAGACAGACAGACCGATAGAAATGAGTTACATCAAGAGAATACAATGTCTCAAATTCGAAATTTAGAGAGATAAATCTACCAAGTAATAAATGGTCACAGAAAGCGGAATGAAAATTGGAGTGAGCTACAGGCTCAATTTTCGAGATACACCACACGCTATTGAGGAATCTTACCTAACTTCACTTGGTGGCTGAGCATGTACTCGACATTTGTGTACTGTCGGGTCAAACACTTGGGTTAAGTCCTGGTGAGCGCCGTTTACGCGTAAACTGGAGATACGCGCCCTTAACTCTGGTGAGTAATGGTTAGTGACCGCTTCTTCGTATTTCTCTATCCACTGGCGAAGCTGTGGTATTTGAGAGCTCCATGTATCTTGGTTTTCGTCGTCAGAATGGGATTTCGCTTGCGATTTGGTCTGTAACACAAGTTTCAATGATGTCCAATTAAGGTCTGTCATATCATTATATTTTTATACGCTTCATAATTTTCTGGAATACATGCTGCTCATAGTAAGATATACAAAAGATTCAATTTGATTAAAAAAAATATGATTGGTTAACTGATTCAGAGATAAATTAAAATTCAATATGAAACAGGGTTAATCCAATATGGTAGTAGTAACGAAAAAAACGTTACAAAATGCTTAATAAGATACTCCAAATACAAAGTAATATTTTACAGACTGGCAGAATAAAAAACTCACCTTGCAGACCTTTTTCCGGACAATTTTCCTATCTCTCCGCTTTTGTCGCCTTTGAGCTGCTTCTTTAGCAGCTTCTCGCCTTTGTCTGGCAGTATTCTTGATTTGATTATTTTCCTTTCTTTTGTTTGACAAACGGCTCTTGTTTGGATGGTTGTTATGAACTGCAAATTGATTTTAATGAATAAGACTTAATGATATTGCAGATTGAATAAGTGAATATATTTTCAAACAGAAATTAATGAATGATGAACATCTCAGAATTTATCAGTAGCAGGGTGTCCACCCAAAATAAAATTAAAATTTGGCTCCAAGAAATACAATCATTCTCAGAAATAAATCTTATTTTAAAAAATATCATTTTTTTAACAACTCATCTCTAAGTATCGTCCTCTATGGAGACGCCCATTGGCAATTCACGAAGTCAAAGATCCTAACATGCATGTCTATAACAGGTCTGATGCGCAGTGGAGAGCATACACTTAATAATTTTTTTAGCTGAATTTCGAATCACCTATCGTTTTTCCCTAACTATCAATCACCTTTTGCTCCCCTGACTTTACAGAAAGTGGACAGTCTGATGGATATAATCAAAACCAAGAATGTACTGGAGACTCTAAAATCTACAGTGGTGCAAAGAAAATTGAGAGTATACATCGTGGAATCCAAACCAACTGATGCTTTAGAAATGTATACAGGCTGTTATCAACCTATGTTGTAAATACATGACCACCACTGTACAATTAGGAAAATGATTAATTCTTCTCGCAATAACCAGACTACTGAGAAATGGTTAATAATTGGAAATACAATCATGATTAAACTTTTATTGGCAGGTTTTTTGGCTCTTTCTGACAGAGAAGGGATCATATGTGACTTTTTCAGAAACATTACAAAAATTCAATATCACAGAAATTTTCTGCCGAAGCAGTCGAAAAAACATCGTAAAATTCATTTAAATTTACGAAGAGGGAAAGTAAAGACCAATTAAAGCGACAAAAACATAAGTTCTAGAAGTTAGTGATATTCATCAAGCGGTTTAAGCAGCCGTATTTGCCCATTGCCATCCCCTAATAGCTTTTAGTTATCCCTGTTCAGACATACAGACAGTGACCTAGGGAGGCAGTTGCTCCGCGCGGAGCAGAATAGGGTGCGTCGTTCAGAAACAGAACTAACCTGGATGCTCTCCATCCGAAGAATCCGTCTCGCTGACTGTCTCCTTGGCTGCAGCCGCCACTGCTGCCGCTTTCGCTTCTCTAGCGGATGCCTTCTCTTTCCTTTTACTGACGCCTCCGGCAGCACCACCGCCACCGCCGCCTCCTGACTCGCCTAGCTGATGTTGGTGTGTCCCCTGGGAAGCTTGCTGCTGGTGCTGCTGCTGTTGTGCCGCTACGATGAGTTGTCGTTCGCGCAGCCACTGTTGTTGTACGGTCCGAGCACGCTGCCTGTCGATCGGCTTGCGCGGATCGCAAACCTCGCACAGATATTCGTCCGGCACCTGCCGGTTCTTTACTACGCACTGCACGTGTTGCCACACCTTGCAACGGTCGCACTCCACCATGTAGCCGTCGTCGTGCAGATATCCGCTATGAATCATAGCAAAGTTATAATCGCATTCCTTTATTTTATCATCACTAAGTTTGTCCTAAACACCGATTATTAAGTGAACTGGACACATTTATTTAATTTTTACTGAACTAGTACATTACGTTGTCACAGCAAAGAACTTGTGTGTCCTTTTTGATCTTTCACTTGTGGAAATAACAGTAGTGTTTGTTCAACTTTTTATTTGAAATGGAGAAAATTATCAAATATTTTAATATTATATAGCCATGCTGTTGACCATTTTCGCCAATTTTGGCATTATTTGTTTCCCGACTATTTCCTTTTTCCTCCCCACCTAGAATCATCGTTATCAACCAGGCGCAAAATAATTAATGAATAAGTTGAGTAGTGTAGTATATGATTTTCGGTAATGATCCAATAAAAGTGCAGAACGGCGAAAAACGTCGTGCACATTTAATATTTTACGTCACGTCGTGATAATATTTTGCATAATTAGCTTTATTACCTACCTATATCCGAGCTACAATAATTTGTCGTATATAAAATCATAGGAAATGAAGTTCATAATTTTGAATAAAAAAAGAAATGTCAAGCCTGAGAAAATTGATCTTATGTAATTTTCAAACTTTTTAGATGAGTAGTTATTTACAGAATACTCAACAAATTGGGTAATTCTTAAAACAACTCCGGTTTTTTACAGAATTTCAGCATCGCCTTCATTTGAATTGAATTTGAAAGGGAAAATGGCAAACACTGCAAAACAAACAAAACGTAAAATCGACAATAAAGCAATATAAACAGAATGCATATATTACACATGAATGCATTCCAGCTCGTATGGATTAATAGGCTGGTAGACAAGAAAGCGACCAAAATGACGAATACCAGTGAATTTTTAGCGCTTTAATACGATACGACAGACATTTATTAGAACAAACCTATTTATCCGACATAAGCGTTTCATGCCATCTGATGGAAATCCATGTAAAGAACTTACCATATACATCTAGTCACATAATCCCCATATCCGTCGAAATTATCATTGTTGACCGCTTCCGCTTCGGGAGCAGTGTCAGTTTCCTCGCCTTCAGTGTCATGTTTCCTGTCGGATCCGTCAGAAATGTCGGAACCGGCGTCATCATCGTCAACTTCCGGTTGACTCCTGACTGACAAGTTAGCATTAGCAGCACCTACGCATGCCATAGAAGATAACGTTGATATATTGGTTGTTGCAGAGTTTGACGAGACCAAAGGTCGACCTGAAAATTCCAAGAATTTCATTCAATTAGTTGAAAAACAAGTAGGAGTTTCAATATCTAACCATCGTATTTATAAGTCCTGATTTATAGTCGAATTTGAAGCTTTTTTATATAAGGAAAAATAGTCATGATAGGAAATAAGACGGACAGAAATTTCGGAAGACAAAAATTCTCAAAATTGGTCTCGGTTGAAACATTCGCCGTTGTTTCTCTGCTGGATATATTTATTTTTTTGTGGTTTGACTCAAATTTATAAAGATTACTGAACTTATTGCACATTACTTATTAAAAATATTGCAGTATTGGTGGATCTACAAGAAAACTATTTGCTGTCTATTTTCGAAGACCTGAGCAAAATGTAAAATGATACTGATGTTCTCTACCACTAATATAATAAAAACGTGTGAAACAATGTTCGACTGAAACATATTAAATAGCTAACAGCTGATCAATTGACGAATCAATTAACGTTAAGGCCGCCTTACGGTAGGAACCAAGCTGCATTATCCTTAAGGACATTTTAAGGAACGACTATGAATATGACCCTAAAGAACAACCTACAAATAGATGCTCAGAAATCTAGCCAGTAAAAAGTTATGGGAATCCATATTCTGAAAAAACAACTGCACCTAACCAGTATTTAGAATTACAACTATTTTATCTGCATATTGGAAGATTTGAACCAAGTAAGAAAATCAACAAATCTACATAGTTAAAGTGGCGCAGTTTATAAAACACATTGCTATTTTACAAATTTGGTCTCATGTGCCTACCACCAACACGTTATCATAATGCTGATACACATAGGTTAATTTGAGTTCCACATGTTTATGAAATGTGTATCAGAAATATTGAGATCAGTAAGTAGCTCTTCAAAATCATAAAATCAGTCTATTGACTTACGTTTAGCATTGCCAGCTGAATAGACAGATGTTGTGGAGAGGCCGTTCACCTGAGAAGTCATGTTGATCGGAGGTGAGGGGCGAGTAGGAGATTCTGGTGGCAAAGTAGCGTTGTAGTTATGGTCTAGGAGCACCGCTTGACATATTAGTGAAAGTGCATCCAGGCCCGATTTGTTCTTATCCTCCATTGGCTTAGGTTGCTCACTGTAAAGAAATAAGATTTATTCCAACTAATCAACTAGCAAAATTTATTGTGACATTGAAAGAATCTCCATTCCAATAGTGGAGATTTTATTTATTTTATATTTAACTGTTTCAAAGGAATACATCACATTTACCCTTTAGAAACGCTATGAGAGGCTAAATGACTAGTCACGTTGCAATTAAAATGCTCTAAATTGTAAGTATCGGGGTATAAACTAACCGGTAGCTCATTTCACAAAGCAAATTCCTCCAAAAGCATGACCTTTTGAAAAGGCTCGTTTAAAATGCTTAAAGTTCAACATGGTACTTATGAGCCCATGAGCTTGTATCGTGTTTATTGTGCCGATGGTTGTCGGTAAGACACACGCTTGAACATTTATCATGGTAGAATCAATAGAACAGTCAGATCAGGCACTCTCCTCCACTGTCCTATGCTGTAGAGGTCCATATAATAGCAACCGTGGCCACTAGATGTACTAATATTTTCTGGATTGAGTACAAAAGCATCATGGGCTCCAGAGCCACATATGCGAGCAGTATTTCATTGATGGTTCAATTTGAGATTTGTAAATTAGTTGTTCTGGTAAAATGGTTTTCTACCAGCTTATTGTTAATATCAACTCATAGAGCTTGATGGAAGATGACTCTGGTATTGGGCATCCCTCCATACTACGATTAGAAATAATGTCAAGAATTAGAGATGACTTTTTTTTCGTGTTGCATATGATAATTCAACTGTCTCAAATAGAGTGTGGGAATGATATTTAAATAGAATTTAGGAAATGCGTATTACTCGTAGATTTCTGCATATCAATTTCTCGTATTTTAAGGATCAAATAATTGATTCTTTGCGCTAAAAGAATGTCGAAAAATCAAAAATAAAAAAAAATCTATTAATTTAAGGCGGGAATACCAGGGCGCTTAGTGTCGCAAGACACATTCTTGAAGGAAATAAAATAAAAACCGCTTATTTGGTGTCGATGATTTAGTTTTATCAAATTTTCGACAAGCAATACAGTGTTTTTCCCGCGAAAACGTGATTTTTTTTAATATCATTCGTGAGACTGTCCTTCGGATCGCCACTGGAACGCATTTTCTTAATAAGGCTAAATTCACTTCTTATGAATAACACTGCCAAATTTCATCAAAATCGGATTAAGAAGTTTTGAGATATTAATAAAAAGCTTTCTATAATTTGACACCATATATCTTGAAAACCAGACTTTTCATAAAAATTGAGCACGCCCTTGGAATTACGGATTGCCATTAAGTATAAGAATAGTATATTAGTTCACCTTATTTGCTTCGGTTCGGGACAGCTGAACGCGTTATGGTACCTAGTAGGCATGACCTCGTAATGATTCTGGGCATTTCCGCTGAGCGGCCCGCCCCCGGTCACTCCGCTTCCGGCGGCGCCTCCTCCTCCTCCACCGCTACTCAGCGTTTCGATGATTTGGGCGGTTAACGCCTGGTTGAAAGTCATCTCGGCGATATGGCGCTTATCGCCTGGGGGCGGCGAGCCGTACGGGCTAAGCGGCAGCGCCCCCGCGGAAGTCACTGATCCTGCCGACTGTCCGCCCACGGTCTTGAGCTTGTGCGAGTGGTGGTGATGGTGAGGCGCGTGGTGCTGCGACGACGGACGACAGCCGGCTTTGTGTGCCTGTACGGCGTGCTTTCCGATGTAATTGGGCTTCGCGGCGGAAGATGATGCTCCTTTCGTGGGTCGTTGTGGAGGGATGGTACGCAGACCTGTTCCCGTTCTTTGAACCTGAGGGGAAAACAACAAACTATTTGATTACATAAAAATGCAAGATTTACGTCATGCATTCAGAAACACACTGACAGTTTAGTACAAAGTAACTCAAACGCGTCAAATACAGTAGAACCTAGTCATAACATTGGTTGTTGCGACTCCTTTTTGACCATCAAATTCCCGGTCCCATCTTTTAATAACGAAATGTACACGGAAAACCCCGGTTTTAACGTCAATAATTCTAACAAATATTGTCCACTCAAGGCCTCTATGTATGGCTCAATTTCCGATTTTGTCTAACCTGCGACCAACCGTTGAAAATTCTAAATTTTGAGAGCTCTCACCACGTAAATTTGCTTTGAAATTTCATCAGTCCACATTTGAATGATCTCAATGAAACATCAAGATTTTCCTGTCAAGACGAAATAGATGAGTAAAAGAAAATTTTTGACTGTGGTGGCCTGAGTCGCGATAATAATAATGCAGTCGAAAGTGGAAGAAAGAAAGCATATATTTGTGGTATGTAGGTACTAAAATGAATGGTCAAACATTTATTCATGTTTTTTTATTAAGGGGGTTCTTAAAATTGTGCCTATTTGCCCAGGGGAGCGTGGACTGCAAAAGGTTGAGACACGCTGTTTTGGAGTAAACTCAAAAACTATGAAATACATAACTGTAGTAAGCGTTTGCATTTTTATGTGCAACGATCAACTTGGTTAGGCATATTAATAAAAAATAATGTGAATTTATCTTATTTACCTCTGGTAATACCGTTCACCATCGTTTCTAATCTCTAATCATGGTACTTGCAAAAACGACGCAGATAACGTTCCCTTGTTATAGGCGTCAAACAATTCGGAGTCTCGTGACTAGGTTCTACTGTATTCGCTTATTCACTATTTTCAGTTTAAAAGTTTAAATAACATGAAATTATGGTTAAACAATCGAGTAAAATGTGATCAATATTTTAAATATTGCGTGAAGGGACTTTTAGAACAAGAATTAAAAAAAACCCGTACCTGTGCAGGTATTCCCTTATGTTGTGGGGACAGTGTCTTAATTCCTTGTTGATTCTTCTGGATGTAATTGTTCACAGGCGGAATCGTTTTGATCTGTCCTTTGTGTGTTGGGTACACCATTCTTGTTGATGATTTTTCTTGTACTAGCTTCAGGGTTGTCGGATTTGTGGAGCTGGCATTCTATTCAACGAAAGATTAATAAAGTGGATTAGTTTCAAATGTTAATAATAATACTAGCACAAAAACATATTTTTTTCATGAATGGATTTTTGAAGATATATGGATGGTTGTCTTTTTAATGAATTAATAATGAACAATACGTTGGATTATTAGATTAATTCAAACCAAATACTGGACTGAAATATCTTTACTAATGTTTCAGCATCCACAAAAGGCTTTTCAAAGTACAAAAATGAGATATTTTGGGATCATAATGACACTAATATGTTTCTGCTTCCAGGGTAACTGTTTTGTTTTCAAGCAAGACCTCAATATGAATCATTATGAAAGACTAGAATTGCTAATGATGCATTTGCAATTTTTGTGTTCCTTGATTCAGCACTAGACCAATATAAAATTCACCCACAATAGTCTATTTTACATATAAGGGATCGTTATATCAGAAACTGGATAAGTTTCGAGCGACTCCACTAGTAGGATTGTTGAATACAGCCTTGAAGAACTCTTGGAGAGGACGTAAAAGTGGCCCAATATTGGAGGAGAACAACTACACAATTAATTACTTTTTTCACTTCAAGTTTCATTCTCAACATACAATTACTGGTGAAATAGGAACTTTAATATTAAGTTACCTTGATAGGATTCATACTGTTCGGTCCCGCCTTATTGAGATACTTGGTTTGTGGAGCACCATTTGGACCAATCACCTTCTGTCTGGGTACGTATCGTTGCTGTAACTGCTGTGGTGGAGTAGTAACCGGAACTAGTGGCTGAGCAGGAGTAGCGGCCAAAGGAGCTACTGTGGTCGGTTTATTGACCAGGACATTGTTGGGCAAGTGTGAAGTACCGGGTACCATTAAGTTACTCAGAATCTTGAGCTTGCTACGCTGACCATTCACAGTCTTTTGCTGTGCACTTAGGGGCGTTAGAACCTGCAATAAACCTCGTTGTCAATGAATCAAGGAATTTCAAGTCCATTAATTTTTTAGTAAGTATTTTTTGTTCCATGTGAATTTATATATTAACCAGATGTTCTGTCTAACATGATTCTCACATTTCTAGATGGTCTAGCAAAAACCTCAAACTCCACTCAGGGCGACATTTTTATCATTCCTATTTAAATGTATCTCCCTTATTTGGATAAAAGGATCATTACGAAGTTCTGTAATATGCTTTTTTATTATATGTTTCTGGATGTTTTTATGTGGGTGGAAACAATTTTTCTTATAATATAATATTTCATCCACAACACCAAGTCACATTTTATCTACTGAATGAACATTAAAAACCGCAATACTATATCAATATTCTTATACATTTTGCTACAATTTAACGTAATTTAGTAAACAGTTTTTAAAATCACTCTTTGCAATGCATTATATTGTTTAGATGATAATATACTGTTTGACCTTTTAGTGACTCCAAACATACATTATTTCCACAGCGATAATATTTTTAACGCGTGAATATGTAAATTTATTCATTTATAGTTTGTTTCTGCATATTACTAATTACACAAAGCATATAACTATTCCACTTTGAGGCCTATTCACTTATACTTGAGCAAATATTTTCATGCAAAAAAATTTAAAGAATGTTAGGATATATTGAAAGGTACATATTTTAAAAAGGATAGCTATTTTTAAGCGGTTTTCAGACTCTTCTTGGTAAAACATTGACCTATCGCTGTCTATAGCGAACCACTGTTTAGATAGGTTTACAACTCTTCACGAACGATTTTTTTTTTACTTTTATTTGTAAAACTATATTTTAATTGTATTTTGGGTTTTATTTATCTGTTAGTCTAGACGTCGAGGAGTTTTAATTGAATTTTCTGTCAACAGACGAGATTATTCTTGGAGTCGATTTGTTTTAGGGTGTAATTACACCTTAAACTGGCTTGCAAATTGATGCTTAATTTCATAATTACCAACTGGAAAATATAGCATTTATTCATTTTGATCAATATCTCTCTTCCTATCATTAACCTTTACTATACCATATGCTTGGGGAAAGTTGTTCATTATGGTATTATCTAAGAAATTTCATCAAGGCCCTAGGTACAATTGTTAACTTGAAATTTTTTGTCGATATTTTTGGGGGTGGTGCCCATTATTCCGATAATGTACAAAAAACTTTCGAGGCCATTTGCTAGTTGATAATTTCTCTATCATTAGTAATTTTCTATAAAAATTCAAAACAACTTTACCAATGCATATCTTATTATAATGGTTAACCGGTACGGAGATATTAACATGGAGAGAAAATACAATGTTTGACCAACTATTAATTACAAAATCATGAGGATCATCAACCTGAAAGCATAAGATGTTCAACTAAAACTTCAAAACAGAGAAAGCGATTTCAACAATATGGACGGACCATTTATTTTTAACGTGTTTCATATACGATACCCTTGCAATCACAGTACACGTAGTTTAATGTTAAACTTAATACCAAGAAATCCCATTGGACCGGGCTGCCACGCTAGAAAAAAAAAACAAGTACTCACATTAGTCTGCGGAAAATTCGTCGCGGTGAGCAATTTATGACTCTGCGGGATCTCAGAACCAGGAGCGGTATCTGAGCAAGTGTTCTTCACGAAAACATTGTGCCCTCTGTTCTCTATGATAGCAGGTACAGTTGTAACAGTGCTGTTAAAATTTACTGTTTCAGCACCGTTCTTCTCAACACTTTGCGTTACTGGTTGGCTGGTGGTTATGGCTTTAACCACAGTAACTGGAGCGTTGAGCAAGGTGATGGTTGGAGATTTTCCCATAGCGGCGTTTGTGACAGAATTGACGAGGGTGAACTGTGGAGCGCTGGACACACCTGATGTGACGCAGAGAGACTTGACGACAGTGAGAGGCCCAGAAGGGTTGAGAACAGTGATCAGGGGAGGATTCACTACTTTCTGTAGGACCGATCCACATGATGTTACTGATGGGTGATTGGTCACCACCAGCTTTGCCATGCCCTTTGCCGCGGGAATCTGGAAATTAACAATATATAATAAATGTAAATTAATGTAATAGCTCACTTAATCTAGGCGAAGTCAAAGAGAAACCATGAAACTGTTGTGCTTGCTCGTCCAGTTTTGGAGATGCTTTAGTTTGTTCCAACAAAGAGTTGAGATCAGTTTGGAACCAGTTCGGAGTATGCACAAATCAAAACTGTCATTCCAACAAATATGGAATTAGTTTTTTTAATTGTAGTTTTTTGTGTTGTTTTGGAGAGTTGAGATGCGGGACTTTGGGTGGGAGGATGAAGATGACTATTTAGCGTATTGGGGTCTAGTGATGAGCAAAAATCAAGGTCATTTACTACTTATGCGACTAATGTATGGCATTGTATGGCTACACCATGCTTTTGTACACACATATATTTAATATCGGTGCAGATAAGGTTCTGCAATGCTTAGCTTATTGGAACAAAAAACTTCTTCATTTCCTAGGTTATCATTACATGCAAAAACCTCCCAAATCTAGGTTATATTTACATGTAAACAAATTGTTAGATAGATAGATAGATAGGAATTTATTTAGCTCTCAGCTATTATATTCAATATTCTGGCTTTCCTTCAAGACAAAGCAAAAAGTCCTCAATCTTTTTCTAAATACGCTAAGACTAGTTGATGATTTCACAAGTACGGGAAATTTGTTGTACATTCTGAGCCCTTCAACAAACAGTGATTTTTCAAGTGCATTAGATTTAATTTTTTTTATATAAAAAATTTCTTTTGTCCTAAAACTAATGTCGCAGGTCAGATCGTTTCTTCAAAAATTGTTCAAAACAGATTGGTGATTGGTTGATATCAATTTTGTATAATACTAGGTTAGCTTCTTGAATGATTTGAGTAATATATTAGAAATTTGAGCATTCCAACATAGCTCTTACAGGGTGTATCTGTTACAATTCAACAAGATATAAATACACTTGCTTAATAGAATCTGTAATCATTGTTTGTAGGAAAGAATTCGCTGTTCAATAAGAGAAGTCCGAATGAATCCAGAACTAGTGATTTTATGACGCCTGCATTTAAAATAATTCATAACTGATTCGAGAACGGCGATAAGATCACTGCAGCGAAGTGAAGTCCAGCAGGAGTTCTAAGACTGTAGTGTGCGACTGTGTCCATACATGATGGAAATACTTCCGATTTTATTCCAGACTAATTGTCTAATTATGTCCAAGAACTTAGCCTATTAAGAGACCACTACATTACTGAAAATATTTCTATATATTATTTAAATTGCTGACAGCATAATCAAATAAAAATGATAGCAGATGCTCCTATATATTGTTCACTATAGAAAATTTATTCAATGGTACTTTTATTTGAAATAATGCACTGATAAGATATGAAAGTTTATGACTGTGATGCAATATGTTATTACAATTTTCCATCAGTTGGTAGAAATAATTGTTTTGATTTTTATAGTCAAAAGGTTCTTAATGCACGTTGCTAGTCTTAGTTAGGTGCAAGTATGATTGAAGACTAAATGTACATGCATTTTTTTGTGAGGATTAAACGTATTTCTGTTAGTTAATAGAAGGCAGTAGTCTATCAGAGCTTGATGAGCGGATGACATGCATCAATCAGGAAGGAATAGCACATTTGCCAAAAATATGAAAAGGAGAACATTATGACTTCACTCACTATCTTGCTTTTATGCCCAAATTTACAACACCAAATTTATTGTGATTTCAATAAAACAAATGTTTTTCAATTAAATTACAAATAGAAAATTCTACAAAAAGCTGTGAAAATGATGAAATTTGGTTCACATTTTTTTAACAAAAATCTGCTTATGGAATGAAAAACCAATATTGTGAAAACTATTTTTCACAATTAACGTCAAAAATTTTCTTATTCAATTCATTGAACTGACTAGATAAACCAAGTGCGTATAAGGAATCTGTACTATAACAGAAATCCCTTTTTTCTTATCGTTCCAGAAACTAGAATATTAGATCGTATTACCTGCTCAGGTTTTGCTTCTGCCACAATACTCCCAATCGAATGCTGCACAGCAGCTGTTGGGGTTTGTATTAAAGGATTTTGCTGTTGTACCACAATCTTTGGCGCAATAACATGTGCCGTCTGGTTCACAACTACGCTACCATCTTCCTCTAGCGATGATCCTTTGGACTCCTCGTCCATGCAGTTTTCACCCAGCTCCTCTTCCATTTCGGGTTGCTCTTCATTAGCAGCTCTTTGTGAGGGCTCCTCCGCCTCGGCCAGAACATCTGGAGGGTGGTCCGCAAGGGTTGACATCGGGGCGATCAATGGCACCAGATGGACAGGGGAGGAGGCAGCAGTGGCCCCCGATACGGGAACCACTTCCTTGCCACCAACCACCCCTGTCGGTTGTTGGCCGTAGGGATCCAGGTCACTGGTTTTTGCTGGAACAATATGAATATGTAGAACAGATTTTTTTTAAACGTGTGTCCATTAGGGCAAAAACTCTTATTTTTGATATGCGTTACGATCTATATTTCAAATCATCATCAGTCTGCCAAAATTCACTGTTTACAAAGTCCTATCATGATAACAAACTTAAAAGTTGTCAAATCTAGCATTCTATTCCTCAAATATTTTTGGCGACTGCGCTTGTCAGAAGGGTTAAGGGAGACCCTAGAAAACAACTTACTACCGTCGTCAAAATGTCTAAGATATTTCATGCCTAGCGGCAATGAAAAATCAGAGTCCAATTTTTTGGAAATGTTATTTTGCTGTTGATTCCTGAATGCACGAGTCACTACTTGCTTATTATTTTCACTCGTAGGTGTGGTAGTATGATACTATAAGGTTGTTCGGCAAGTCATTTCGTTTTTTTTCTTGTGGAAATGAAAAACAGTTTTCGTATAATAAACAAAATTCTGGTCCCAACACCTTTTGCCATATTTCTGGTAGTAGCATAAGCTCAAAAAAAACCGATTCCTTTAAAATCCCACCAAAAAGACAGCATCACCTTTTTTTGGTGAATATCGGCTTTGGAAATGGTTTGAGCCGGTTCATCTTTTTTGCTCCATGACCTCTTGCGTTTGACGTTGTTGTATACAACCCATTTTTCGTCCCCAGTGATGATGCGCTTCAAAAACGGATCATTTTCGTGACGTTTGAGAAGCGAATCGCAGACGTCAATGCGGCGACACATTTTTTTTCTGTGAGAACATAGGGAACCCATACATCGAGCTTCGAGGATAATCCCAGGCCTTTCAAGTGGTCATAAACTGTTGAATTTGATAAATTTAACCTCAATCCGATCTCACGTGTTGTTATTCGCCGGTTCGCATCAACTAATGCCTTTATCGCGTCTTTATCAGCTTCAACCGGCCTTCCCTAACGTGGTGCATCTTCGACATCAAAATTGCCGGATTGAAATTTTGCGAACCAGTTCTGGCACTGGCGTACTGTCAACCAACCTTCTCCATACACATCGGTCAATTTCTTTCTGGCCTGAACAGCATTTTTACCCTTTCTGTAGTAAAACAGTAAGATATGTCGAAAATGCTACTTATCGCTCTCCATTTTTATAAGGCACCAACCAAAAACAACTGCGTAGAATTAATTAGAATATTTCACACACAAGCCTTGCTGTATGAGCTCTCAAAGCATATAAAAATTATATTAAGTGTGAAGTTCGGTGCAAAAAATACAATTAAATCCTCTGTCGGGAAAAAAACGAAATTACTTTCCGAACAACCCAATATAATTAAAATAACTACATCGAGGAGATTTAGAAGCTACAATCTTTATATTACAAATTATAATATTCTATAGACGACTATTATCTTAAACCTAATTTTTCAAGAACCTTTGAATTAGACACGAATTTTTCCAAAGGATTTCAAATTCAACATGTATTATTTTTACATAAATTACGCATAATATAAAGTAGGTTCCAAATACTAGGTATCCATTTGTAGGATCTAGGATCTTATTCAAGATCCTAACTGTCGAACTAAAAAAAATATCAGTTGCAGATTTTTTGAGAATTTATTATTATTTATTTTGACGTTGTGTCGCCAAATTACCAAACCAACATAATAAAACTAGGCATGCTCACTTTGAAGGCGTTCAAACCAACAAGCGAAATATTTATACCCTTTTCATCAAGATAATTTGTGAAACCTTGTGTGCAACAACAGAATGTTATATCTTAATAGTCGAAGAGTTTCACCAAGTAATAGCGTATACATACAAGAGTTCTGGCTATATTTTACGTTTATGGAAATAGTAAAGCTTGTCGTTGTGGCTTCAAAATAGAGAACTATAAACAGATATTGATTAACAATATGTTATCTGAACAAGACCACTGTATGTGCATGGAATATTCCAACGTGATTTATTTTTTCTTGAACAGACTTTATCTTGTTTGGATAATGCACTCTGCTTAATAAACAGTTATGCAAAGCAAACTAGGATTAATTACAGTTGAAGTTATATAGTCAGAAAGGAACTTTGAAATCTATAATATTTTGTTATACCAGGCATATTTTTCCAGTTTTAGACAGAAATTATATGTTGATGCCTCTGTTAACACTACCAGCCAGCAGATTGTAGATTAATGAATTAAGGGAGCGAGTTATGGTGCATTCAAGAACAGAAAACAATAGTGTAATAGTCCAGTCGTGGTTATTAATGTAGCTAAAAAGATTGTGTAATTTACGCACAGTTTCAGTTTTTATATAAATCGAAACGCTTTACTGAAAAAATAGTTTTATTTGTGACTGTGTGTTAATCACACAATCTTTTTATCTGCATGGTGAGAGAGTTTCACCAAGTGAGAGCATCTAAAATATACATGAGTTATTGACGTACTTTTTTTATATTTTCGAACAATGTTTATCTGCATTTGAAAAAGTTTCGAGTGCTCTTTTAGACATTTTATCATCACTGGTTCCTTCTTTGCCTTCAAAAATTAAAAATAATAGTTAGGAAAGTAGACAGCTTTTTAGCATAGACATAATATCATGAGTACCGAAACTATTAGGAGGTGACAAACACCTTGCATTCTCGCGTATAAAGGAAAGCCACCTACTGGCAAAATCAATTAATAGTTTTCACCACAAATTGCTAGGAACTCATCTATATCAACAAATTCCATACAATGAAATAGTAACCGCGTAGTTATTAGATACTCAATTTGAAACTGGTATGAATGATTGTCTCATTTTGGAATAAAATAATAATGAAAGATAATCTCTAGGATAAGTATATTATGGTAAGAGGCTGTAGTTGTATTTTGAGTCACGTTTGAAGAGTGTAGAATAAAATTTTGTTAGGAATATTATCGCACTAATTCAATAGTTCAGTCATCCCGTCGAGCAAATCAACTCTGTACTTCCCGCGAAATGATATCAGTTTAAAATTTTCACTGTTCCGAAAGTGTCCATAATTCCTTATATTTTAAAAACATGCTTCAAATAGGTCAACAGTCCTAAAATCCTACCAAAATGTTCCAAATGACTGAATCAATCCACTTATTTTTTAAGACGCTAAAACGCAATTTTACAATATGATGATGGTCATCAACATTCTTAACAAGTGAAATAAATTAGCCCCCTTGTACTTATTCAGTAACTTAACGTCGATCAAACAAGTAACGCCATCACAAGACGGAGGCTATTCTGTTTAGTGCGCCCTAGATGTCAAAACTGGTAGAATGTCCAAAGCTGCTTAAATTAAAGCATACCTAATTTTTGAAGCCAAACTTATCGTTTATGCCTAAAACGTACGGAGGAATGCTGATGACTACAAATTATACACGATTTATCAACGCAAAAAATTGAGGTATCTCCCTCCCACAAATCCACCACCCACATTATATGACCCATCAGAAAAAATTTGAAAAATGATCAGGATCCTTATAAACTCCAAAAACCAAAAAATTTTTCCAGATTTTTGTACGTTTTTTAATAACTGCGCCACCACTGAATCGATTTGCAATAACAGCAACAAAGCCTTTTTGTCTTTGTCACCCTAAAGACCTATTATCAAAATTCCGTCAAAATTTAGAAAGTGACTTCCGAGTTATAGAGTCAAGGATTACCGGACAGATCACGTACAGACAGACAGACCGACAAAATCTCGAATTCGAAGTTATTCGCGATTACAATACTTCCGACGCCAATTGATGTGGAAAATAAAATTGACGGGTCGGCGAAACTTGATTTTACCTCCCTGCGAAAAAAAGTCGGGACACTGCATGCAACGTCCATAAAACGTATTGCACCTCAAATTCGATGTATCTAAAAACGTATTAGTATCGCATCTCATTCTAAAAATGCTCCAGAAAACTTTCACCGCGGCGCTGATTCAAACGACTCGCTAGTGATAGTAACAGCGGTCTACGGAACAGAACGGCCGGCGGTCGGCCAAAGTAAGACAAAGTGCGACAACCTTTGCCGTCGTCGGTGCATTTTGTCCCTGCATCCGCGAACGGCAGCGCATCCGGCGTTGCCAGGTCTGGCCGACGAATCTGCCAATCACGCCCGCTACCGGATCGTGTGAGAAATTGATTTTTTTTCAGCTGGCTACTCGATTCGCTACGGTAATTACGAATGGCTGTGTTAAACATGGTAGAGCTCACGATGATGAGGATGACAGTTTGATGAAACATTGATATGGAACGCGGAACGATACATGCAACGCCACAGAAATGTTGAGAAATATTAGAATATTGGAAAACCTTAATCTTTTTCCAATTCTAAAAATTCTCAAAATTTTCACATTTCCGAAAATGACAAAAATTCGTCATATTTTGGAAAATATGCTTAAAGTGAAATGTTCAAAAAAACTGAATCAAACGGTTAAATTAATATTCTATGGAGATAAAACGCATTCCAACAGTCAAATATGATCCTTATCAACATTCTTGATAAGTAACACAAATTAGCCCCCTAATATTTATGTAAGCAACTGTACGACCACAGCAGAGGATCTTCTATTTGGTGCGTCCTTAGACTTCTAACCTGGCGGAGTGTCCACAACTATTCAAATTGAAGCATATGTAATTTTTAAGGCAAACTAGTTTATGTCTAACAAATCCGAATTACTGGGGTAATTTATTTTCAATAATCCAAAAATGACAAAAAAAATAGCAGTAGCCTCAGAAACGTATAAAAACACAGTTTGAGCGATATTTTATTTTTTCCGTTTTTTGATGACGCCACTGGATCTTTTCATTTTACACTTTTTTAACATGCTTTAAGGACCAATGCAAATAAAATGAGTTGATAACTTTGTCTTTATGTAAGATCATCACGATGGAAAAGTGATTAACTTTACTGGTTGAAGTAGTACCATTCGAGCCTTTTGATTACTATTACATTAAAGTTCGTTTATACACACAGAATTAAAAATGTAGTTTAAGAGCTGAAGAAAACTAAAAAGTAAAAAACAATTTTTAATTATTAAGGTGTTCAATACATCACTAATTCTAATTGATCAAATGACTTTTGATAAGTTTAAATAAGAATATTGATTAACAAAAAAGTTTAACAAAAGAGGAGTTATCTCTTATAAATATTTGATTGGTAGCTATTCGTTAAAGTTCGTAAGTATAAAAATATAGTAAAAAGAACCACAAGCTTATTCACACAAAATTTAATGTAATATAAACCAGGAAACTCGATTTTCTGGTCAGCAAACAGGCGGGAACCAATTTAATTTTAGAAATTTACTTTCAAAATTCTATTTCAAATTATTTAAATCAAATTATTTCCAAAATTCTTTTAAAAATGTATTTTTGTTCCACTATAATTAATCGCTGTCACACAAAAAGTGAATAAAGTTTCTGTCCAATACTACCATTAGCATTATTAGCATTTACCCGTTACATGGAAGATTTCATGAAATGCATCAGATTTTATTATCTATATATCTAATGGATGTTTAGATATATTATTTGTCACAAATAATTTCCAACATAATCCTTGGAGTTATTTTTAACGACGTTATAAAAAATAAGTGT
The DNA here is from genome assembly GCA_949316355.1 of Bruchidius siliquastri. Lineage (NCBI taxonomy): Eukaryota > Metazoa > Arthropoda > Insecta > Coleoptera > Chrysomelidae > Bruchidius > Bruchidius siliquastri. Next base: position 28,923,116 of record OX438534.1, on the reverse strand, counting down.
TTATTAAAGTGTATCTATTTCTATCGTGTGTAAAAAATAGTCTATACAGTGTTGTCAATTAAAGCCAGAAATATTTCCAGATTATTCCAATCCAATGCAGCGTTTGGTGCCGTATCACGATTTGGCCGACCCTAGCAATGTTGATGTAGTTGTGTGGAAGATTACGATAGAAGGATGTGAGAATCAACGTATGCATGTACTTTTGGATCATTACCCGCATTGTAAATACTAGGTCTGACTATAAAACAGTAACACTTTGAATTTTTACCGACTTATTCATATTTTTCGCAATACATTATTGGTATGACATTTCTAATGTCTACTGAAGAACTTGGAATCGCCACTATTCACCGGGAGTACTCAAAAACGTTCCATTAGGACGTGATAAAAACCACTGACAAAGAATGTCCTGTTCAACCCTTAATGATATTTTCATCTCTTTCAGAACTATCTATATCATTGGCAGTAATCGTTGAGTTGTTACTCCAGAAGTCCCCATGTGACGTCTAGTGGACTAAGGTAAACTGAATAGCGCTTCTGTTTCATATCCAAGTGAAGCTTATTATATGAAATTCGGACAACAGATATAACACCATTAGCGGAAAGATTAGCTGGCTAGATTGGTCAAGAGTTACCCACCAAAAGATACGGGAGTGTTGTATATGTCAAATAAGAGAAAATGTGAATAATAAATAATGGGCAATTAAAAAAATAAAGAAGAAAATAACTCGATTGGTATTGCCCCGAATCGAGTTCTAGTGCTGGTCGAGGCTGGACCCTCTATCTACAACTACAACATGAAGGAGCACTACGTCGTTAACAAAATCGCGATAATATTTGGACGTAGCAAGTCCCATAATATAAAACAAATAGTTACAAAAATAGCTTTCACAGACGAAAATCTGGATATAACACGAATTCTTTGAAGTAGTTCGTGTACGAAGCCGACGTTAATTTAATATTCATTCCAGTTCTGATTGGATCTCAGTCAAATGGCTGAAAGGCAAACTCAGAGTTCGGCAACAGTGCAGTAGTGCGCTGAATAGAATAAATGCATTCCGCCAGAGCGAGGTCGACCGATTTTCAGGAAAATGGTGGGTCACGACTCGCGATCCCCGACAACAACTGGTTATGCCGTGCGCGCACAGCAGCTATAGATATGCTGTAACAATCATTCTTTCTCTGTCTACCTCAGCCGGTTCCATTAATAAAAATAATTGCGATTCTCTAATAAACATGTGTGCTGCTGAGAATAATATTATATTCAGTCGGGCACAGTGGAATTTTCAGAGATCTTAAATTGGCGGCAGCAACAGGCTAATCAACGAAGTCTCTGGAAAAGATTGTTGAATGGCGATCTACAAATGAAGTTCAGGTCAACGCACGAAACAACCATGAGAAAAAAATCACTCTGGTTTGCCAGCCCTGAAAATGAAGTAATTCCTATACTAGAATTATCTCCTATCAAGCATTGTCGGCCCTACTATTTCGGCGTCCCAGAAGCTGGCAGTTCACTTTCGCCCCAGAAAATTGTATTGAGCGAAACAGCTATTACGCTACAATGTTCAGATCAGACCATCTTTGGAATACCGCTAGCACATGTGGGGACGCATTCCGCAATATCCTCTGAAGCTTCAGAACTCAATCCTGAAAAGAGCAGTACGTCTGGTGGACGCGCCCAATATTACAAAGGACAGTCTGAAACATCGAATAAAGTATTCTGTAGATTTTACCATGTTCTACCGAGCTGTCTAGGATGATGCCAGAAGCTATCAGCCCGATGAGCTCGTCTCAATCACATTGAACTTTCGACGGCTCAGCCTCTACCCCTAAGTCATTCTTTTGGAGAATCTCATTAGAAATGGCAGATAAGAAAACAAAAATATTTTCGATTTTAATTTTTCGACACTACTGAATTCAGAAATTAATTGGTTGTCAACCATGGTAAAAAAGTGGTGAAATGATAAAAAAAAGTTCAGCAAATTTGAGGTACCAACTGAACGGAGCTATTGGTCTCAAAAAACCTGTAATCGTAACTAACAGTCTTTTAGTTTCCTAATTTGCTCTTCAATATACCGATAAGAGTATCTAAAACGATACAGCAATACTAATTGGGCACAAATGAGAGCCGCCCCGCAACTTTTCATTATATCGCTTCAAAAATCAAAATATTATATACGATAGGAACAAATAGGTGCTGTCACAATAACAGCTGGAGAAAACAGCACCTCACTAAGAATTTCATATGTTGTTTCAGCTTATTCGCTTTGATAGATAATTGTTACAACTCTGAAGTAGATCCACATAATGTGTAAATAGAAATATACAATAAGAAACAAATAGACACTTGATGTTCAGAAGATTGGCTTCTCCATACATAATTCATGGAAAGGGTGTTGTGCCCTGGAGGCCTTGAGACAAAACAACTACGTAGTTACGTAAAAACCAATGTTAATGTAGGCGCATAAACCTATTTCTGCGAAGACTTAACGTTAAAATATATTCGTCTTTATTATTTATTGATTGCCGCAGTTTAATCACACATAAAGCTTCATAATAATTATTAAAATTGGAAATTAAAGCAGATACCACTGCCGTGTTAGCGTTGCAACGTCGCAAATCTGATTTGAACAGACAGTGTTCCGAGGTCGCGCATGCGCATAATCTATATATTTGTGACTATGGGGCCCGTGAAAGGAGGACGAAAAACAGAATACAACACAGACGTATAACATTTTCCATGCATAGCCATCTTTTTTATTGACAAGGGAGCCCCTGGGATAGAGGATAATCGATTGTTGAATGATGCGTAGAAGTCTAGTTACAAATGTTAAAAATTAAATCACTAGATTCTATGTAGCTTGGGCATTGCACAACGTAAAGACAGGGTTAACCCGAAATTACCTCAAAAATAAAATTACGTAACGTTTGGATATAATCATGAAACACGAAAATAAAGCAGTATCAGTCCTGTGTGAGTATTCGGGCCGTGTAGAATTTGTAAAAGAATTATGGTCTCAAAAATGGATGCATAACAAAAATAGGGACGAACATTCCTTGAAACATAGAGGAAAATAGTGTATAACTAGCCATCCTAAATATGTTCGTATGAACGACTAATAACTACGGCAATTGTGAATTGAGGCTATGACAGATGAGCCAAATTTTTAAGAAATAGAGCAAATGAAAATTCATGATTTAATGAAATAATGGGACTTAAGTAGCTGCAAATATCGGATATGGTTTCCAACGTAGATATTTTTAGAAAGTAGTATATATCTTGTATCTAACTTTAATATCTATCAAAAAAATCATAAAGTAAATATTTTCATTTGTGGAAAACAAAAGTATATAGGTGAATATGAGGCAGTGTTAGTGTAAGCTACGCTATTGATAGGATTTTGCAGGATCATAATGTAAGAAAATTGTTATGCATAAAAACAAAATATAAATAATATAATGTATTTAATGTGGAAGACCGCGGAATCCAGTAGATAATTTGCCTTTAGGACGAAATTCTAATAAACAATCACAAAGGTTTAAACTATGCCATGCAATTCAAAATTATGATTCTTATAGAAGGAACTATAGAAACTCCATGGAGAAAACCTTGGTTCATCGAGAGCGCGTTTAAAATAAGAATATGAGAAATTACAAAGTATATGCGGTGAATTTATAGCATCAGAACAGAAACTTACCTAAAATTGACGAAAATTAAAACGAAGTCTTCAGCCACCGATGTAAACAGAAGCATTTTTCAACAAAACTTCAACGGCATTAACCAATGTATTGTTTTTAATATTGCTAACACATCTTAATTCTTATCTGCACTGAATCCGGAATATTTTGCTATAATATTACCGCATTTTTTGCACAAAATATACAACACTTTTGAAAACAGACATCTAAACTAAATATGGCAGCCATATTCTGTACAAAACAAAGGAAACGTAGCTACGAACCCCCTGCGTTAATCTCGAAACCATGTTCATCTTCCGGTCTAAGGGTTCCAAATCATATTACTAGAGGAGCTGATCGCGCAAACTGACAGGCACAGAAGTGCTTGATGTCATTTGTCACTACTGAGTCAATCTAGGAAATATGGAAAACTTGTTTTGTGAAAAAAATACCTATTTTATAGCAATGCAGCATAATGGATCAAATAGAAAGTAAATAGAAATTGAGGATTATTTATTTTTAAACTAATTGAAGGAACAAAAGTCAAAGAATTTAATGTTTTGGATTTGATTGAGCAGGAGGCCAAGCCCATTGCCCAGCTGGAGGTTGCTTCATCAAAGGCTCCCAGGGTCTCCAGTTCAACATTTTACGTGCAAGAATCAGCTCATTTTCTGCCTGTACAATTATTTCTTCGATTTGTCCACAACCAATTTGTTTTTCTATAACTTCAACATCTTTATTCGCTTTCAGTACATTGGCTCTTTCATTGATTATTTCTTCTGTATATTTCCTATATGCGGCGTCTTGAGGCATTCTTTGTAGAGTTCTTAATATTTTGCTGTATAGAACCCCCAGTGTATGATGAGGATTTTTTGCTACGGCTAATCCTGTTAATCCTGTGGATGCTTTTATAATTCCTGACATTTTTAACCAATGTTCCCGTGTTTACGTAATACTCTTTCTTGTTTACTAAGTTTTGCTTACAGATCCACCAAACACCAAACTCCACTTGACTTTTGCGATTTATTGACGTTTCAGATGACGAAATATCATTTGTGTATTTGTGACTTTGGGCACCGAACATAAACAGATGTTCGGTGCTTTGGGGTGCTTTATGATTGTGCCTTTGTTATTTGTTCCGGTCAACGATGATAGAACAACAGTGTTCTATCGTCAGTGGTTCCGGTAATATTCTGCGATTTGTTCTTGATGTATATGTTTTGTGGTTTTGCTTGTCTATGTATTTTATTTGCCTTTGGTTTTTTTAAATGTAACCGTTATTTTTTTCTCAAACGATAACGAATTGGAAAAAGTTGAAACAGCTTATTTCTTGTTCGACGTTATGTCTTTACTATTAGGAGAAACATTAATTTGCATTTCAAATATTTATTTCTTATTTTGAATCAACCAGATGAAATTGAAGTAGTGACAGTGAAATCTGATTTGTGTTTTTGAAAGTTATCAAACATTTGTATTTGAAATGGATGAACATATTTTCAAAGACTCTAAGAATGTAGATTTCGAAAATCCGGTGTCGCCATTTGATGACGGTAAAGAATCTTTAGGATGCCTTCCTCCGAACTTTGATACAGACCTGGTCAGTAGTAATGTCTTATTTATTTTTTTAAATTTCGTTGTCAGATGTCTTCTGGATATCAAAAAAATATTCAAATTTGCATTTAGAAATTTTTTCATTTGCTGGACTACATTGCCGTTCATATTCTCTGCCAACTGAGTTAAGTAGACACTTCGCCCACTTGATCTAGAACTGCAATGGTGTTAGGTAGAATGGATTTTGGGGAACTGCTGCACCTAACAGCATCAGTATTCTAGATCAAAGGGGCATTGGCTCTTAACAGAGCATTCAACTGGCAATTGAAAGGTGTGTGGTTCTAATACTGCAGTTGGCCAATTTTTTTTTCAGACTTTTTAAATGTAAATTGTATATCAGCTTTCATCTTGCTGAATAGTAAATAAATTATTTCCATTATTTACAAACATATGTTAGCAATCTGCATCATTGTATTCTTGATAGAAAATAAGCAATACCTTTTCTAGGCTCTCATACCAGGATTAACATTCAATGATGTGGATACAATGGATTTCCATTTTCCATCCCTAGATAGCCAAGATATTTGGAAAGAAATTCCAGGATTCATGCTCCCAGATTTTGAAATTGAGCTAAAGAAATTCACCAGTAATGCAGAAGCTATGAAGGAAACAGCACAAGACAATTTTAGAAATATAATATCCCCATTTGACTATGCAAAAGAGTCATTGAGTGGTAAAGAAAGTCTTGGTATCATTCAAATAGAAAATTTGGATATATCATTTGGTGAATCTTGCTTAAACCCCCTAAATGATGAGAGAGATCTGATTAAGAGATTGAACACTGCCTATATATTCAACACATCAACTGGATATGATATTTCTTCAGGAACACAGGTACATAATTATAGGCTGTACAATTCATTGTGTGTATGAATGTACAGTCTCCATATTGAGCATACTTCATACCACCTTATATATTACCAAAAATGGGATGAAATCAGATGTCTGAGTAGGCATGTCCAATGTCCATGATCCCTCTATTCTCTTGTGATCACCCTAAGGATTTGTTGAGCAGCACATGTTAATTACAATGTACCTATCTGAACAACCAATTTGAGCATATTTTTATTTTTGTGTCAAGTATTCTGGTAAAGTATTAATGCTCCAACAGAATTTTTTTTCCATATACCAATGTAATCTGAGTCATCTGGTAGTTTTCTCCATAAATATATCTGACTAATCCATCAACTTGCCGCATGAAAGAAAATTAGGCCAATTAAGTTAGCATGAACATGTAGATTGTAGATGCTCTTACTGAAAGAAGAGTTTTATTTGTGAAACTGTAAATTACACAACTTTCTATCTACATTAGCATGAACACTTGTAGTGTATGGGTAATTAGTAGTTGTGCTAGCTTAATATCTGTCACTGCTGATATGCAGATAATTTTTCATGTTTATATGATCCCATTTCAAGACTTTGGGTAAGTTCAGTGTAGATGATGTTAGCTATGATAAAGTGATCACAACCAAAACTACAGTTGAGACAGAGTATACTCGTTTTTTTTTGTGTGATACTAATTCATTAGGGGATTTTTTTGGATAAATTCAGTTCAGTATGCATATATGATTTGTATTAAATATTTGCTATAATAATTTCATTACTACTTCTGTAAATAATTATAATTTTAGACTGAACTACCAGCACCAAGGAGAATTATCAGATCTGAGCCTGATTCCCTTCCTTCATCCACAACAACAATTTACTCACTTACTAAGAGCCCATTGCTAACTAGATATACACTAGATTCAAATGTTGTTCATAGTAGTATGGTAAGACAAATTTAATAGATCCCAGATTCATATGATATATATCTTCAAATTAGTAGGTTTTATATAATCATCCTTTTTTTTTTTGTAGTACGACAGTGTTTTTAAAGAAGAACTTAAAATCAGTCCCTGTAAGAGTACTGAAGAAACATCAGGAAACCTTTGTAAGTTCTTATTAATAATTTATAGCTGGTCCAGCCTAACATGAAACCTGCTATGGATATGTTTTAATTGTGAAAGTTTTGCTTGCTATCATATATAGAATGTATTTTATTGTTTGCTGAATCTTAAAGGTTGGTTCTATAGCTTCAAAAAGTGAGGAAATTCAAAACTGACTAATTTCCTCTCATTTCACATTTTGGTTGAACTTGGCGACACAACACATCCTAAAATTCTTTCGGATTTTTACTCAAAACATGGAATTTGTAGATACTCTTATTTGTTGGAACCGTTGCATTATTGAGATACAAGTGTCAAATTCCCAGGTTTTACAAATGAATGTTGTGAAAGCCAGTGGCTAAATTTGGCATCTTTTTGTTAATAACAGCCATAAACCGGACATTGGATAAGTTTATAAAAAAATACTTTTTAGAGATTGGAAGATATCCATTACATTGCACCTTTCCTACAAAAAGTAAATAGGCATAATTGTACATTTTTTTCTGTATTTTCAATTGTATACATTTATAAATAAAGTAAATGTCGCCTACTTGGGAAAAGGTTTTAATGTGTTGTTGTTTCAAATAAAGCTTGACATATAATAATATACAGAGTGTCCCATTAAAACAACAATTTTCCTGTCAATGTCTGATATAGTCAAAAACACTGCAGAATGTACAGATGAACATCAAATTTTCCTTATTTTCAACACAAGAGTATTATGAAACTCAATTAAAACTTTAGAAGGGGGTTTTCGCGGAAGTTCAATCGATTTGTTATGCTCATTCTCTGATTTAAATGTTTAAATAGTACTTTTTGCATCTTTTGCAATGTTTGGTTGATGGCTGCTGAGAAAAAACAGACACCAGTTACATATTGAGACTGACACTCTTATATGACGTGTTTTGTTTAAATAAAATGTTCAAATCAGCATGAGACTGTTAATTTGACGCGTCATTTAAATCAGTCACAATAGGAATAACACAGTCTTATCACAATTTCACTCAAGTGTCAAGATGAGTGCTGTAAAAGTTCATTTTAAGCATTTGTTACCTTACCAAATCATAAATTATCAAAGTAACACAGTATTTTAACATTGCCTTGATGGATATAACTTCATGTAGATTTAAGATGCTCTTACTTGATGAACCTCTTCCATCATGCAGACAAAATAATGTTATATTTGGTACAAAGTTTCACAAATAAAACTCTTTGACAATGATGGGTGACACCTATTATTTGTGAAGCTATCTGTTAAATACACAATTATTTTATCTGTATCATCATCATTAATTGATTTTCAGCTTGCATTGTAAAAGATAGTGACTCAGTATATTTAGATTGTACACCTCAGCCAGATTGGCCAAGTGATTTAGAAACTAGCAGCAAAGAGAATACAAAACTGCAGACAACAGATGTATTCAAAAAAATTGACAAAAAAATACCATCATCAGCGCAGCTACAAGATCAAAAAACTACTGGTACTGTTTTATATCGCCATGAAGACAATGACCATAGACAAATTATATCAGTAACAAACAATATGGAAAAACATGAAACAAGTGATTCACCAGAAGAACTCCTAGAAATGATTTCCAAAATATTGAGTAAATCCAATATCAGTGTTGAACAAAAGTCAAAAGGGCAGATGATGATATTACAACTGTCAGAAATTCTATGTAGCATTAAGCCCATGACATCTGATTCAGCTAAACAATCTTCATCAAAGTGTGCCACCAATGATTCTGGTAATGGTTCTAAGCAACATTCCCAGTCATTTGAAAAAGACAAATATGAAGTCTATGAGGTGCTTGATTTGAGCCGAAAAAGTTGTAACACCCCTAAGCAAGAAATGTTATCTGAGAATGCAGTAAACTTGTCTGTAATTTCAAATAATGTAAAAAGAAATATTCGTTCCTTCTCTCAACCTATTATGAAGAGTGAAGCTGTTGAACGACATACCTCTGTGCATGAAATCAAAGTGAATAAAGATAACTGCAAAACTACTGTCAAGGTTAATGTTATAAAACCAAGTCCTCCATCTACTACCAGCTGGTGTAAGATTCAGGCAAAGCTGAATAGTAAGCCAAACAATATTACCCAGAAAGGGCCGTTGAAGGCTGTTCTACCTGTTAGGGATATGAAACGAGGTGAGTATCTTAACAATTTTCCTACAAACTTTATTCATCTCATTTAAATATAATGTTTACAAACACTGAATTTGACTAGAGCCTAAATTGATCATAACTTTTGAGCCCTACAAAATAATATTTTTTTACTACATCCTCAAATATTGGAAACATGCTAATAAACTAATTTTTGAATATATTCAAGATATCAGATGTCTCCAATCGATAGTATTAACCTTCAAATATAAAAAACTACAGTAAACGAAATTTATATAATCATATCACATATATTCAGTTATGTTTTGTTTGACATAAAAGTTTCCATCACACATATATTGGTAGTCAATATTCCACACGATTTCTCAAAGACAACAGTGTATTTGGCACTTGAAAAACGTTCCACCTGATCATAATGCTTTTTCAGGATCAAGTATTACACCAGAGAAGCCTGTTGTTTTATCTACACGGAAAGTTAAAACACCTGCACAGGTAAGACAAAGTCGAATGAAAACCGTGCAAGTTTTTTAAGAACTGTTTGGAGCAATATAAATAGAAACAGTTAATGAATTTAGGCCAACTTTCGAAGTGGTTCAGTAAAAGATGCATTGTAGCATCAGTTTAGGATGGATCAAACTTGATGGTTTTTATGTTAAAATTCTTTTTTAGAATCATAACAAATTGATGAAAGCGATAATAAATTGTATTTTGTCTGCTTTTGCTGCTCATTCATTTTTTCACAGTACTAGCAGCCTTTTTAATAGATTTTTGCATTTCAGGACTCTAAGCTTAAGCCTTTAGCTGCATCTACGCCAACAATTGCAAATGGAAGCAATGTTACACCAAAGATAAAGACCTCTGTCGCAATGTAAGCTATTCACAATACTGTTATGTGTTATACTGTATAAGTACTTCCAATTATTTCCAGGGAGTCATCATGTAATTCAAACCAACCATTGGTAGCAAATAGTGGCAACAGAAATAGTAAACAAAGCAGCTGTTTAATTAAAAAAGATATAAATTTCCCACCTTCTAGAACGTCTCTGAGGTTAGTTAATTGAATTGAAATTTTTCATGTAGATTGTAGACGCTTTTACTTGGTGAAATTTTTCCATCATGTAGATAAAAAGTTGTGTAGTTTTCACACGAAGAGATTTTTTTAGCGTTGGTGAAAGACGTTTTATCATCTATAATTGTTTGACCCCGGCAATATTTCGTACTTGTTAGATATTATTTAGTTCATTCTATTCCATTGCGTTAACTTACTTCATTCCATTTTTACTTTGATCCGGCAAGGGTGCTGTCGTAAATCGTGCTTTTAATTCACACAGACACTTTCACTTGATAAAAGCGTTTTCATTGTGTGCAACCAAAATGCCTAAACATGAAATCGAAACCTAGAACTTTCGAATTAAGATGTTTCATAATGATAAGTACAATATAATTTATTATTCTAGTACCTACAATCTTTCGAATTCCAAACCAAGGACAAACTATATTCCAAGGAGGAGCTTACCAGTGACATCAATGACAAATAAGGTAGATAATTGAATATAATAGATTGGCTCATTACTTCCAACATACTATTTTTAAACCTTACTTCCGTATTTTCTATTACTTATTCCAAAATATACGGGTTTTAATATCTTTGGGAATAATCATACATATCAACAAACCTATTCACCTTTTTTTATGTGTACTAGACCAGAAGATATCCTTTCACATACAATAGATGATTTTTGTCACTTCCCTTGCAAGAAAAGGTCATATTATACAGGATATGGAATATCATTTATCGAAAGTAATTAATTAAAACTTCGGTGGAAACATATGACTGTAATTTTTCCATTTATTTATATCATTGCTCCTTCTAACCGACTTGATAAGGTATGATTAATTATCCAATCACATATTTCAGGTTCAAAAACCAAAGAAAGTGGACAAAGAAAATATACATAAATGAGAGCCTCTTTGAACTACCTCATGGCTGTGCTCTGAATATATCTGGATTGTGATGTTATTTAATTTACCATATTAATAATAGTTTTGTAAGTTGAGATTTTATTTTTAATTGAACTCGAAATACATTTTTTGCCTTTTCAAATCATGTTTTTATAGTCTCCCATCATTCATCAGAATTTTTTCTGGCAGTAAAATTGATATCAGATATTGAGAGGGCATCGTGTATTGGAGAGTATCGAGTCGTCGCGTTAGATATATGGAAAGCTTCCGATAGGGTGTGGCATGAGAAACTTCTGATCAAGCTTGCTGCCGGCAGCAAGCTGCTACCGGGTCTGTGCCAATGGTCGAATAGTTTTCGCAAAGATTGCTTTTTGTTTGTGGTGCGAATGGATATGTTTATCAACAACGCGAGTGTTCAACAGTGATCTGTCCTTTCTCCAACACCTTTCTTGCTGTATATCAACGAACTGTTGGAAATATCATCTCGTCCTATATACAGCTTCGCAAATCACAGTACCATTATTTTCTGCATGAACTGGGCAAACCACTGACATTGAGAGAGTGGTAGGGGGATTTCCAAGCAGTCTTAAGGCGCAGCAGACAATAACCCTGACGAAGAAGTCGCAGGCTGATCTGCCAGCCGTGAAGATGGGGGACGCCTAATACTTGAATTATCTTCCATCAAGCTTCTGAGAATTGACACCGACAATAACATGTTATTGCGCGATCATGTCCATGAAATTTCAGTCTGCATGAGATTATCTATAAAAATATCGGACTTTCTAATATCTTTGGTAACTATAGAGTTGAATATTGGTGGATGAGCAAACATTGACCAACTATAGCCATTGATGAGACTGACAATCAAACATACCGATTGTATGATTGAGGCATACACTTGTCGAATTTCATTCTGGAGTTAGCGAATATTGTCAAAAAAACTCATTACTACTGTACCAGATCAGGACCCAGGTCGTCCATCACCCATCTGGTAAGACCTACTTATGAAAAATAACGTGAACATTTTGTTGTTGGGAAAGAATATTGGAACATGAATGAACCACTTGGTAGCTCAGTGTGTAGAAGCATAGCTAATTGGGCGCCACAGGCGTAACTGCCGCCTGAATTCTTTCGTTTTTTGTCGTTTACTATGATGTTTTTTCTTGGAAATCCTTGATCGGTGTCCAGGTATGTGCTGCTATTGATGCATTCCCCGATTTTTCTCATAAACCTTCAATATGATTGGAAGATGTCTTCTTTTAAATCAAGTTTTAAATGTTTAAGCTTAAATTCGTTCTGAGGACCTTTCAAGATTTAGATTTCTCCATAAATGTCAGGTTATATGTTATCATCCAATTTTTTTGCTGGAAAAGTTTCACCAAGTAAGAGCATCTACAATCTATCAGCTGTTGCTGCCAAAAAGGTCTTGAGTATCTCCGACAATAAAAACAGAAGTGTAGGCTTCGAAATCGTATGGTCCTTGTACACGTTTGGCCAACCAGTTCGGCCAACGCGTTGGGACAATGTATTGAAAAAATGTAAACATCATACGTTGGCGCTGATTATTCTGCATTGAAGATAATGGATGTGGAAACTATTGCAGCCGCGGCAATTTACTTGCACAATACCTTCAATTATTTTACACAAGTGTACCAAAAACCAACTAGTTAGTAGTTGGTAGTTGGCCAAACGTATACACTAATCAAGTGTTCCAGGTCAAACCGGACGTAAGTCTTTAATAGTGTATATGTTTTGTGAGTTATAATCTATCTGGTCTGTGTCCGTGAAAATCAGTGGGACGCCGTTGGTGAAAATGTATATCTGTGTGGATGTGCATTTATAACCTCTAATTCTATTTTTGCAAACATTATACTGGGGATATAATTAGGGATTGTCATTACCACGTTATTACAAAACAAAAACTTACAACAAAAAGTTTTTTCAAAAACAACAGAACTTTAGTTCTGTGATCTTCAAATCAGTATTACTGTTTCATGAGTTCAAAAAAGATCGACAATGACGAGATAGCAGAAACCTTAAAAGTACGGACGTACGATTTACGATTATATTATATTATTATGATAGCTGGTACGGTCGGTATCATTAATATTGCTAATGATCGTTGCCTATATGAAAAAAAGGTCTGAAATGGGTATAGTTATATCGATTATTTTTTGAAAGTCGAGATCGCATCAACTCAAATGCGAAAAATCGAATCGGCTACTCAAGCGCTCATCTTTATTAAAATAAAACACCAAGCTTTGGTAACGTACCCTATGAAAAAGTGAAAAATTCCTTACCATTACCAATAAGTTATAATCATTATATGTTCTGGTGCGTTTGTTAAGCAGACACGATGAAAACAGAAAAAAAAGTTATCATCAAAATAGCGTCAGATGAAAGTACAGTAAGTTTGTAAAATACTAGCGGTTAGCGTCTTTACACCTTTTGACTATATACATTTATAGGATAATGTGAGGAGTAGAAGGACTTTGAAAGATTTACAGCAAGCTTCAATAGATAAAGAAAACGTTGGAAGGCACACACCTATGAAGGACCTAAAATTAAAGTGAGTAAACAAATCTTAAAATCATTTCCAGTACCAGAAATATTCTTCCAAAGATAAGTTATCAAGAATTTAAAAAAAAATTCACATACAAATACATTTCTGTAGTTCTGTTTGAAAAGTAGGATGTAAAGAATTCTAGTATCCCTAGCAGTTGCATACCTTATGGTGGATAAAGCAAAACAAACTATAAATGTAATCAGTTTGAATCCCAATACTTCCTTTCATTATTCATTGACTTGTTTCCATTGACATGTCTGGTTCCTGGTTTGCCAGACCTGACAGATTACATAAACTGACCTAGCCACTCAAGGACAAAGGACCCAAATAACATCCTGATAAGACATGAATAGTAGTAGTTGGCAGTTGGTATGGTTGATTTATATGTTGTGGTCTGAATCTAACAAGCTGTGATCCTGAAACTTTTTGCTGTTGACAAAGAACATGTTGTCACCTGACAGTACCATCCAGATTGGAAATTCAGCACCCTAATGTACTCAAAAATATTGTTAAAGGTAAACTTCCCAAATGAAACAATAGAGACGTCTGTGCTGAGTTGGCGAAATTCTGAATATGTATTTTATACTCCAAATCCAAGTCAGGAAACTGTATATATGCCTTACCACCATCTTATCTAGCTCTCTCTCACTGTTGCCAACTAAGCTCATGTTTGCCATCTTTCTTGCACCTAGGTTCTATGCTAATTCTCTTGGTTTTACATTAGCGTTTTGCATATCAAATTTTGAAATTACTCATATGATAGATATTTATATATATTTCTCTACCATATTATTTTTGGCAGTAGGGCAGATAAACCAGAAATTAAGAAACCCAAGGTGTTGATGCAACATAAAAGTATACAAGTTGGAGATTATCCTATAACTACTGAAGATCTAACTTCAGATGAACCCAGTGTAGATTATTGGAAGAAATTGGCAGAAACAAGGCAAGAAGCATTGAATAATAGCATCCAGGAAAATGAAAAGTTGAAAGAAGACATTGCATTATTACAGGAGGAAAACAAAATTTGCAAAGAAATGCTAGAAGAAAGTAGACATCTTGTTGAAGTCTTACAGGTATTTTTATTTACTTTAATATTTTTAATCACTAATTTATTTCCACTAGTAACATAACAACTGATACACTAATTTATATCCATGATTCCTAGTTCTTAACTATTTATGTCTTACCACTAACTGACTATTGTCACCACTTGATGCTTGAGTATATACAAAATAATGCCAATCTCAAATATTCAATAACCCAATCTGAAAAAAACTGACATATTCCAGATGTCTGTTCATTTGAAATGATTGATATTTTTTTATTTTTTAGGAAATGATCAATGAAAAAGATGATGATGGTCAACAAAACATTGAAGACAATGCAGACTGATGGTGTTAATGCCAGATTATATTAGGTTATAAGTGACATCACTTAAATATAACATATATATAGGTTACTAAAGTATTTTCCATGAAATACCACAAATAGATATTTTTAATTTTCAATCAAGATAGGTTACTTGTTGAAACTTCTTAGAATTGATAATGTATATTTTTAAGAAAGTATTAAATAAAAGAAACTTGAGGGAAAGTGCACCTTTACTATTTTTGATTCATTTTGTGATACTTTGTCAAACAATAATCATGAACTTAACTTGTACTAAAGCGCCAGAAACTAGTAGATTATATTTATAAACTAAAAAATGATTAATTTGATTTTGGTTTCTGTGAATCTAAGATTGATTTTTTAATATAATATTAAACATATTTTATGCTATGTAATATTTTTCAATCTCATTACATTTTAAAAAAGCTGTGAGCGGTAACACCTGAAAATAATGTGAAAATACATAGGAGTGTTCAGTACACCACGCTGAAAAGGCCCTTTGAGAAAATTCAAGGCTTCCTGAAGAAAAATAACTACTGAAGACCTGAATAAACTGATATGTAGTTGTGTGAAAAGTTAAACATGTTGGTAGAACTGGGCTTGCTTCAGACTCGTCCTACTCCCCTCTTGTTGGGCCTGGGTCTAGAACAAATATTTGACATCTCCCAAGTAAAAAATATACGGGAGATGATATATTCCCTGCATACGAAATTATATTTTGGGATTCAAAACTTGAAAATATATTTTCTGTTTCACGAATCCACAGCCATGCTAGGGCATTGTAGAAAATGAAATGGAAAAATTTTGTTAACTATTAAAAAGCGGCTGAACTAGATTTTTGTGGCTTATTTAAGACGACTCTTTAGCTGCAAGTCGGCCACGATGAGCATACACCTTGCCCCGTCTAGGCATCAGTGGGCGATCCGTTCGATCCACGTCACACTTTGTAGAACATAGACATGCATTCAGTGCTCGAGCGTCACAGTGCCTACCTGCTTTTTCACGCATTTCCTTTCACGGACGTCGGAGATGAATGCAAGGAACTTATTCCAATAATAGACTGCTTCATAAACGTTCATTGCTCCAAAAAAGAATATCGACGTGGAGTACCTATAACGATATCCTTGCCATAATAGAAGTTTTGATAATACATTATTCGTACTAAACACATTCACTGAAACGTACTCGACCTTGCGCGCAGTTTGAATGTATTTATAGCTGTGCATAGCCCCTTTTCTACGTTCATGACCCGAGCGGCAATTCTCCGACCGCATCTCGGGTTCCCGTGGTTCAGCCGCGAGCACACAGACGGCTCTATATTACGGGATCGAAAAAGGGTTTCGTAATTCTCATTTTTCCCACTATCTTTCAATGGAGAACTTTCAAATTTGGGACATGTTTTTAAGACACAGTTTACTATGGCGCTCAATACCTTTTTCAATCTCAGCAGGTATAGTTGTCGAGATATAAAATTTTGAGACAAAAAAATGACCTGTAGCACAACTAGGTAGTCAGCGTCAGCGCCATTATGACTTATTTTCTGGCTAATGAGCTGAAAACCGCATGACGATATGTCCACTATCAAGAGAGATACATTGATAATACATTTTCGGTAGGGTAGAAAGTGCTCTTAACCATAAGTTCAAAATATAGACCATTTTTTGCATTATTTCACATATGTCAACTGACATTTGAAATCTGAAAAAAATGAACATAACGGACAATATTTTTCCTCCAATTTTATGTGCGAAAATCGAGTGTAATCTATTAACCAACTTATCAAAATATTTAGTTAAAAACCATGTAAAAAAACAATTCCACGAACCATTACTTTATTTATACATTTTATATATACATATAAATGCTGTAATAACTCAAGCTGCAACATATAAAAATATGTGAAAATAAGTATCCACATTTGTGGTAAATGTTTTATATAAACATGTAATTTCAACAGTGGTGACTGAACTGATTTACAAAGTTTTTCGCAAATTTGATTCGACATTTGTACAAAACATAATTATGGTCGCTAAATATTTAAAACTTTTTGCTATTTTGAAAATTAAGCAATACTTAGAATAGTTTAATAATAATAAAAAAATCTTAATTTGTACGAGCATTCATAATGTTGGAATAATCTTTGGTATCAATCCATGAAATATAAACTTAAATCTAGAAGTATTGATTGTCAAAAAGATGAAAAAATAAATAAGTTTACAGAAACTCTATTCAAAAAGAAACGAAGCTTTTTTTAAATATTGTTTACTAATATGTTCATGGCTAAAAGGAAATGAGATCTTTTCGTTTGGCGACTCAAAAATCTATCGAGAATATGAACTGCAAATTAGCAAAGTAGGAGTTCTTACATTACAAACTAATTCAAGAAACTGCTGGAAAAACCAATTTTTTGTTCATTGATCATTTTATATCATCTCAGGAACCTAATATTTCATATGCATTAGATTTGTACAAACAAATTGGAAGCATGAACTGGCCAAAATGCAGCAGCTCATATATGCAAAATCATTGAATTTTGACTCGCCATTATAGGCAGACCTAGTATATTGCCACAAAAATTAATATTTCTTTTTGAGTAGAGTGTATCATAAATATATAAGAACTACTATCATGTAGTCATATATTTGATATCTTATCCACATTTACCCATAAACCCTTTCATGTCTTTGCTTTGATTTTAATATCACTCGATTTAGTTTTATTGTCATATTTCTGTGCTAATGAATTAACATAAGATTTTGATGGCTCTTGTGACTTTGCTGTTGTCGAATCAACCACTTCAGGGTTCGAAACATTAAGCTTATTCAAACTTTGTCCCTTACTACTAAGAACTCCTGTCTTTTTTTCAGGAAATCCTCCACTATTATACTTTGCAGTAGTCTTCTGGGATACCTTAGATAAGTTACTAGTTACAGGTTTCACACCCGTAATAGCAGGTTTTTTCAATGCAGTACTGTTACCTAGTACATCAGGCTGTTTAGGGGTATTTGTGTTACAACTAGTCACTAGATCAGGACTATTTGTCGTAGACCGATTAAATTTTGTAGCCGTGGTTGTAGGTCTAGCAGGTAATGGTCGTCTAGAATTGATATTTGCAACAGCTGGTTTATTAACTGTGGATTTACCTGGTGCTTTACTTGCAGTTGGGGATGAACTAGTTCTTGATGTATTCCCTCTATTTGGTGGGGTGTCTATTTTATTAATCGTATTTGGTGAACTAGTTTTTGGAAGCACTTTGTTAGTGCCTGATTGTATGAATACTGCTGATACAATAGGTTTTATACTGTCCGATTTAAATGTGGTTAATGTAGATGTACATTTTTCTTCTTTCTTATCACGGTTTGTAGTAGGTCCCTTCACAGTTGATGGTAATATATATCCACTGTATGTAGAACTGGCACTGGATTTTACATTGCCACTCATATCACTATACTCGCCTCCTTGTTGTAAATCGGAGGTATTTACATATCTATCAGATGTATCTGATTTGGTTACCAAATCATTTTCATCTGATTGAGATTCTTTCTTTTTCCTAGATAAGGTAGATGTTGAATAAATTGAATCAGAGGTACGGTTCTGTATTTCAGATACAATCTCTCCTAGTAAACCCATACTTTCTATCGAGCTTGATTTGGCGGGCTCCTCTGTAGCCGGGAAAGGTGTTTTTGGCGACTCTTCAATAACAGCATAAATGTTGTCATTGCTACCACAGCTGTCAGGACTGATGTTTTTATTCAGACAGTCGTCATACTGGTTTGTTTCATTATTCGTTTTGCTATCATTCTCATTGCTTTCAATGGGTCTTGGAGGCGGGGGACTTTTTGGTCTAGCACCAAACGGTATACTCAAAGGCCTTTTGAAACCAGGTGGTTGCCTCATTGAACCAAATGTTTGAATATTAGGTTTAGGTGCGGCTTTGCCTACCCTCATACTTTGTGCCCTCATCACTACTGCTTTTTCAGGTTTGATATCTGCTGGCACAGTGGTTTGTGGTATTGGATTTGATATTTCAATGTTTCTTAGAGTATCTCGATCTAAGGTCTTATTTACTTTTTGAGCTGATGGTTTCTTATCGTTTGGTTTGAGGAATGAAGCTATTCTGTTTAATGTGCTCTTGTGTACATTTTCATTTTTACTGTTATTTTCTTCACATACCACATGTGGTGCGCTTACAGATGGGGTTGATAAGGGCCTTTCATTTTTCGATATTCCCGGTGCTGGCCTCACTGGTACCATTGGGGTACTTTTTAAAGGAGAATCCAACTCTTTGGCAGTACAAGTAGAATTTTTTAACACTGGGTGTGAAATTATTGGCCTAGCACTGCTACTTCCTGGAGCGGACAGTGTCACTGGAGGGTTACCTATAGAAGTATTCACATTCTGTGAGAATGATAAATGCTTTTGAACCGGATTTTTTAGGAACCCTTTTGCAATAGAGCTGACGTTAGATTTATTTAGTACTGAGGATTTTGCAGCTGGAACTTCAGCCAATTTTGACGTTGTTTCTTCTGGAATACTTGCTTTTGCTATAGGAGGTGGAGGTGCAACTCGCACAGGTTCAGCCTCGTTTTTCACAGGAGTGATTATAAAACCTTCGAAATGACCGAAAAAGGAGTTTTGCAGACCAGTGGGAGGTGGCGAATCTTCACGTAACAAGGAGTGGTTGTCTTCCGTTTTCTTATGTACATCTGATGCGAAGGTTTGCCCTCTAGTCTTATTTGGTGATTTGGACCTGTAGGAAAAGAAGGTTATTAAAATTCGAAAAAATATATCGATATGATTCTGGTGCCAAACACGTTATGGAGTTCATATACTTTATAAGATATCGGAAGTAAGATGGATTTCTACGCTATTAACAATAATGTTCACAAGTTCTTCTCACATTAGCAGTGAAGCGAAATGTAGTCAACACGTCTTTTCTGAAGCGACGTTGCTGCAGACAGTCTGACAACAATGCTAGACTAATGCATTGACATAACAAATGGTAAAGTGGTTGTCGGAACTGTTACATTACTCGTTATAGATTTTTTTCAAGTTATATTAAAGGTTGAAACGAGAATTTATTGTTAATTGCCAATCAAACCGTTTTACCATAATCAATTGTCTAAAATTGGACGCTATCGAACTATCAATAGGACAGTGAGCTTAACATGCTAGTGATCAATAGCACAGATAAAAATGCATTTTCTAATTTCATTACCAAGCACATTGTTAAGTGTTGTATTGTGCTTTTTTACTATTAAAATATTCTCAATACTTTCAGCCCACACATAACTGCAAAATTTCGGTTTGAATGAATCCAATCAGTAATCGATTTAATTTTTTTTTGATCGGTCATGTAACTTAATTGCGAAATAATCAGCCATATGTCTCCAGATATCAAACATAAACATCTTTATACAAATATATTTTCTGTTAACCATTCCACTACGAGGCTCAGTTAAAAAAATTACGCTTATCAGACGTGTACAGGGGGACAGACGATTTTTTGAAAGGTACTATCCTTTTCATCGTTCATCATCGGACAAAAATATGCTTGAAGAAAATAATTAATTTTGATTATATAGAATAAAATCTTGGTACAATACTTTTAAATGTATTGCATAAAAAGCTTCCTTATCATGACCGGAAACTGGCGTTAGATTAGTTACACACAGTCTCGGAAAACTGGGTTATTTGTTACCACCTACAGCTTTAATTATTATTATCAGAAGTCAAAATTATGCGTTATGTGCGCTCGGAATAGGCACTTTTCCTAATATGAATAAGAAATAAATCTCTTTAGATATTCCCTGGAGCACTCAATTGAGATTTATAAAGCATGACAGTGAAATGTATCAAATCATCAGATTTTTTTATAAATGGCTTAATTGTTTTATAAATTAAGGCAACAAAAACTGGAGCAGAAATGTCTAGAACAACAAACAAGACCGAAATAATGTCAGGTCCAATTCATTGGTATAATCTTTCATCAAACCAAATACAAATCTCTTGAACCTATCCGGTTTCCTAGAGAGCACAAGACCAGGTTACCTCGTATGCTACTGCGAATACCTGGTAAGACCGATATTTTTGATATTCAAGGACACCAACCCAAAGCGAAACATACCAAGTTCTGTGTTAACGCTATGTATGGTTCAAAGCAGAATGTAGTGTTTAAATCACATGCTGAGTTACAATGTACCCTTAAGACTCGCAATGGCATGACGGTTTTGGACCAGTTCTTAATTATAATCCAATCTTATGGTAGTAAATAAATATTACAACCACGGCATATAAAAACGGCGATTTATATGGTACCTCTCAAAGAAGGATGTTAAAGCAGCCCATTTATATAATTTCCCTTATTACTTACCTGACTATCTTACTGTGAATGATATGATTCTGACACGAGACAAATGAAGTTTAATAGAAATACTATTTTTAGCGGCCTTTCTTGTTTAATGGATATCAAAAATAAAAATGAAAATGTGAGCAGATATCGTAATTGTAACAATGGAGACCCGATGTTACGAATTCTTGACTTGCAATACTGGCGGAATTATTTCTGATTATAGTTTTGTATTACTATTGAGCATTTTCAGTATTTTCAAAATAACTTGCATTTTGATGTTTGTAGTATTATCAGTACTATACCTCATAACGCGGTGTATACTAATTAGTATCAGTAGTATGAGATGTTAGGCCCTTTCGGGAGAGTATTAGCAAGTAGCAAAAATATGTCAAAATAATATTGGGTTTGGTAGTACTTTTAAAGGAAGACTGCATCATGCATTAGAAAACTATACCTGGGTACAATTATGTGCTTTTTTATTCGTCAAAATGGAATAGATTAAATGTAATTTTACAACTAATAAATAATTATAGATAATATTAATTAAAAAATATATATCAACCCCTTCTATCTTTACCTAACAGATTAAATCTGGACAACATTTATTTATAAACTAGTTTTTAAGTCATTAGGTATTTAACCTCGATAAAGGTAAATAACCCGACTGGTTTATCAAGTTGTTATTTAAAACTTTTATCAGCTCTCCAATCTTACTATATGCGGTACTACTGACAAAGAAAACTTAAGTACAAGTTTTCGTCTAAAAACGTTGGTTGTCTCTTTGTATATGAATAATTCTTCAACAACAGTTTGTCTGAATCGTGCCATATTCTGGAATATAATAACATAAATAATATAATATTTGGATGTTTTATTCTCAGACCCTTAATAATTATTATATTATACAATATCGTGGTCTTTCGCAACAATATCAGTCCGGTATAAAATTATATTTTGCTTATACATTTTTTCAAACATTTGTATCTTTGTAGGTATGACCTTTTATAGATGAAATTATATAGAACTCGTAAAAGCAAAATAAATGAAATATGAAAAATGCTTGCATTATGTAGGTAATAAAACCATGTAAAAACCAACAATGATTTGAAAATGGAAAAATATATGTTTATGCAAAAACTATATTTAGTTGATATGTTGTTGCAAAGGTATCATGAAAAAGGTCTTCTATAGATCCACCTCTAAAACTTATAGTAGAGGGTAATATGATATAATGAAAACTAAATTCCTACACCACTTAAATATTACTGCAATGTTAGTCAACTACAAATACAAGGTATATTCGAAATACTCGTATAAGGACCACTTTATAATAACTGCTGGCCACATTAATTTGAACTCAAAAACTGAAGCATACTTGGTCTATAACGAAAAATAATAATTTTTCAAATGACCCTTACTTTTCGAATATACATTTATATCATGCTAATCAAATGTAATTTCTAGTGTTAGTCAACTATTTAACTACTATGTTATAATGATGAATTAGAAGCGGTTTGACACACATCAGGTTTGCTGTGTAACTGTGAACACATTCGAAATGATAAGGTGGGTACTTTGGTAAGTTCATGCAGAAACCGGTTCCCTTTCCATGCAGACACATTTACGTACATTGCGGGCATGTTGGGTTTCCAGCCAAGCTTGACGTTGTGACGAGCATAATAAGAGAGCAGGAAGATGATGGATACCACCGGGATGATACCAAGAAAGATGACTAGCAGGGCTGTGACAATTCCTTTGCGTGCTGCAAAAAAGAATATGCAAATAATCTGCATACATACAACATAGAATTCGCAATTAAAGCATATAGAGGCATCACGTCTCACGTATAATATATGCGATCTGACATCAAACCGCTAATCACAAGAAATAAAATTAAATAACGTTTCGGTTGTTTCGACATAAGAGTAAAATGAGAGAAAGTTTCTATACTACACATAGAGGGTAACAATAAATTACAAGATTAGGTCGAATAATAATCTGCCTTCATACAGAACAACGCTAATGGGGTATTTTATTGAGCATTTTTTCTTATTTATGATGAACAAGAAATTGCAAAACATCCTCTCCAAAGTTCAAACATAAAATTCCGCGCCAACGCTGTGACGTAATAAATCTTGCCATGTCTCTTACTTAGAATGTGGTTGTTGTATCTACCAACATAAGAAGCTCGTCTTTTTTTCTCTAGACTATATAGGTTATGAAATGTTCATGGATTGACATTCACATCTTTCAGAGATGCCAACCCTATCTATTCTGTTATTTACAGCCATCGATCTGTAAGTGAAGTTTTACTAAAATCTGGTAAAAGACTATACAGCTTGACAACGCCGAGAATGAATATAAATGATCACATTCCAATCGTTTTTCGTTGACTGGCAGGCAATTTAAGTGGATTAAACAACCGTTAAAAATGGGCTGCATTCATCAATTTCAGCTATAATGAAGGTCGTATTACCCATTGGTTGAGTACACTTATCCAGGTTTCTTTGTGGTTTCTTTTGAGATCCCAAATGGGGAATTACTGACCTTGGAGTCAAACTGCTGTATGATACGTTTTATATCATGGGATAGGCTGCCTTATTTCTTGTGTGGCAGTGCATTATCTCCATTGTGACGATGCACTATGTCCTTCATTTTTTATTTACCAAAAATGCAAATCTGTATTCTAGCCTTTCATAATAGTTCATGTCAAAGCCTTATTTGAAAACAAAACTGTTATCCTGGAAGCAGTCCGTCAAAAATACCAATGGCCTTGAAATTTTAAAAAACAATTTTTTTCATTTAGCACTTTGAGCCAAGAAAATGTTAGTGAAGATATTTTAGTCAGTCGTATGAGGTTTTGATTATCGCCTAGTAGGAAATTACTGAATCCGTGTCTGTTTTCCGTCGATTCTAGTATATCAATATTTACGAAAATGAATATAGATTACTATATTTATCTCACTTACCGTTTGGATCAGTCGCTGGTCCACTATCTATAGATCCTCCAGGCCCTGGATAGTCACAGTATGGTGGCGCAAATCCATCCTTGCAATGGCAGTGTCCCCTACTGTTACACCAACCATTACCATTGCAATCTTGTGGACAAGAAGGTATACTCTTTCTTAAGCTGGCCACAGCGGTGCATTTTTGCCTAACACAAATCTAGAAATTAAAAAATCTAATTAAACATATACGGTCTACACTATGAAAGTTTTGTTCAAATAAGACATGCCACGTTTCGATTAGACAATGGAAGTCCGAAATCAAACTTTTGAAAAATCCACCTTGTCTACAAGTTTCAAGCAATTCAGTTTTATGTTGTGTAGTAGCGTTAGCACCGAAACAGGCAAGGCCAAATAACAGAACATCCGCCATTTCGAGGCCCCATATCACAGCATACCTAGCCACCCACACTAGTTTGACCAGATGTTTTGCTGCTACATCATCGAGATCTACACTGTAAGATGAGTATCGATGTTCTCTTACAAGCATTCAGTGTCTTTATTGCTGTCTGGCTGTCAGACCATAACAATATTCGCCTCCTAGACGACTACATTTCCTAAAAACTAAATACACAAGACAGAACTTATTAATATCTGTTTGGAAAATTGTGATCTATGTAGGGGAAGTAAGTACCAGTGCCCTCCTCAGTCACTCTGTGAACAAGACTTTCAGCATCTCCCTGAACAACTACACCAAGGCGAATTTACAGTCCATATAGAAAGATTTTATATTTATTTTCAAAATGATTCAGGTAGTCTATAATCCAAACAATTAAAATTACCTTGCCATCTCCACATAGTGCTCCATCTGGAGTGAGACCAGGATCAATTTGGTTGATTCCCAAATCTACCAACGCTGTCCTACATGGGATGATTGATCCCTTTTTGTTGATGAATGAATGTGATAAAATTGCGACAGACTCCATTCCAAATTCGAGCCTCTCATTAAGGTG
This sequence comes from Bruchidius siliquastri, assembly GCA_949316355.1. Lineage (NCBI taxonomy): Eukaryota > Metazoa > Arthropoda > Insecta > Coleoptera > Chrysomelidae > Bruchidius > Bruchidius siliquastri. The sequence continues at coordinate 28,897,543 of OX438534.1, read as the reverse complement.
CTTGCAATGTAGCATCCCACAAAGTACACTCCTGAAATATATAGAAACACCTGAATCGAATATAATTTTCTCACTATAATACATCAAACATGTTTTGTAAAAAACCATTTAATGTTGTTGTAGTACGAAGGTGAATCAGTAATTTCGAGTATACAAAACTAAAATACGATGAACTTATTATGTTGATTCAATCATTCAATTTTTATACCCTATGAGGCATGGATATAATTTTCATGAGATCACAACTTTAACTGGAAAAACTAAATTCTTGTTCAATATGGATAAAAAGAATATTACTTACTCGTTATCACATTTATAATAAGACTGTGTTAACTTATCATATCCACAATTTCCATGTCTGGTTCCTTTGGTATTCATCATATAACACTGATCGTCGCTAGACTTGCCCGTTTCTCCTATAAAATTAATCTTATATTACTCCAATATATGTAGATTGTAAATGCTCTTACTTGGTGAAACTCTTCTATCATGTAGATAAAAAGTTGTATAATTATAATTACACTACTTTTTATCTATTCCAATATATGTTACATCAATGTTATTGTTTCAATATATTCCACAGATACCCGTTACACTGAACAATTAAAATATAAGCTAAAAAATTTTGACCATTCAGAGACTGATGTAAGGTGCTCCAGGTATCTTACGCCATATCGATTTGATTTTTACGCTAGGTTTGCTATAAACGTTGTCGTTGTTGGCTCTTACCCCATAGTAATTTGCACTGATCAGTTCGCGTTCTGCAAAATCCATGGTAGCAATAAGATTTTCCACCATCACACCTTTCTGTGTCTAGTTTGTATACATCTGCTGGGCAGTATTCACTATCTCCAGTGCAATACTCTGGCAAATCGCATTCGTAGTCTGCAGGCCTGCATAGCATACCGGCATCCTTAGGGCGACAAGTCTATAAAAAAATTAATTAAACCTCATATTTTTCGTCTATATCTGATCTTTATTAATGGTGGTGGATTGATACGCTTCCGACGTACATTTACTTTTATTTAGACGCGCTAAAAAGAATACAATAATATTTGCCTTAAAACTTTTACTATCAACTAATAACGTCATTAGACAATTTATACGATATAAAAGCTTTTCGCGAAACTTAAGTACTCGTATTTACTTAGTTTGAAAATTTGTGAAATTAAAATCAATCAGATCAAGTTATTTAATTTACTTGTCTATCTACAGAGGTAAATATCTATATTTTATATCATATAAATTGTGTGATGACGTTATAAGTTGATAGTAAAAGTTCATTTTATTCTTTTTAGCGCATTTAAACAAAAGCTTGTTTTTGAAAAAGTGTTTTCACACGTTTTACTTTTACTTTTTACTTTTTAGTTATAGCTGGACGCCTAACTCGTCAAATTACACAAGTCAAAGTGAACCAACCGATGCTACAGACTCTGAAAATTCGACCTCAATATCATAATCGAGAGCTACAAAAACCCCAGAACAGCAACATTTTAGACGAATTAAGTTTGTCAAATAGGTATTAACATGTTATTTCAACGATGGAACAACGTCATCTACAATTCGCTTTAGGTGAACAATTTAAGCTGACTGTTTAAAAGACTGATATTTTAAAAATACTAATAAACATAACGGAACTTACAGTGAAATCGCAGCACTCGCCAGTGGCACATGTAGCATTATCATGAAGTTTACATGAGGTTGCATTACAACAGCTATTTTGACAGTTTTCAGGCATACCACAGTCGCACTCCTCACCCAGTTCTACAAAGCCATTGCCACACACTGGACCATCGAATAGAGACGTGGGTTTATTCTTGAGACAGTAATCCATGCCATGAGTGAAGGCCAACAAAAGATAGTTCAAACTGCAAGATGACCAATGAACAGGTGCTATGGTACTGCTAGATGGCGCCATGATGCAGCGATCTTCAGGACATTTGCATTCATTTGTATCATGTTCCATTCCTGAAAAAATATGATATATGATTGGTTATCATGGTATCTATATTATGAAACATGCAAAGCACATATCTTCAGACTTTTAAATGCAAGAATTTTTGGAAATATTCTACACTGCTGAGGAAGATGGATGATTACAAAGATATATGGTTTGTCTCTGATAAGGACTGCGAAAGTTTCCTGCCAGTTGAAAAACATTGAAAAAGAATATTCCTGATGTGATTTTGAGTGTGTTTATGTAATAAACTTTAGGTGTATTCAGATTTTTATGCATATTATTAGCAGTGAACAATGATATTGGGCAATAAAAACCCCTATTCTTGTATCAGATTTTTAGAAAATACAATTGTTACTAACACTTACCAAAATTATGGCCCATTTCGTGAGCAACTGTTGTAGCAACTAAGCCGACTACTGGGGAGTGATCCGTATTCACACCACCAGAAAATTCATAAGTACATATTGGTCCCTTTAGTGCTTTACCAACTACTCCATTTTCAAAATTGAATTTTCTGTAATATGAAAAAAATATATTTATTTTTATTATCGTTACCGAATCATTAAGATACATTTTTCAATTTGTGAATGAAAAATTTATTGAAAACTGTAAGACAAAAAATAGTTTAAAATGGAAATAATACATACGTAAGTAATTGAGCATTGTCATTTGGATGAGTTTTAATGAGTTGTTCTCTTCTATAATGTAAAAAATTTGTAAGGGTAGTATCACCATTAGGAGAAAAACTGATCTCATCATTTTCACTCCATACAACTACTCCCACTAATGCTATAAAAATATTCAAAGGCGAGTATAGCTGAAAAAAAGTATTGAAAATTATATCTTCATATTGGAAATGGATACAAGCATTTATCATTGAGGTTTGGCCTTAATTAACATTGATTGTTGATCAAGGCCTATAGAACTAGAAGGCATTAGCTGGTATTTTATAGGATTTCCAATTGTTTTAAGAATTTTAATTTATGAAGCTTGACTACATTCTCACTAACTAAAAAATCTATTTGAATTGATAATATCCATTGTGAGAATTAGACTCAAATTATTTATCACTAAAGTTGAGCAACTGTTGCAAAATGAGTCAACACTTTGATGCTCCCAAATATAAAATTGAATATGTTATTCTACTTTTCATATTGCTATTATAAACATCGATTCTAAATTGCTTGTAGCATTTTTTAATCAAAGAATCTGAAGAGGAAATCTAAAAATTGAATCCATTTTAAGATAATAATGTATCAAGCACTTACAGTGAAATGACAGAAAACCAAGTACAATCTCTATAAGAATTTTATACTTACTCCATTTATGATATTCGCAATTGTTTTGGCATGATTCAATACTTTTGGTTTATTTTCACCCAATTCCTTATATTCACGATTATCTATCACAATAACTAGTTCTACATATTTTGATTCCTTGTTAGAGTTATAGGGTCCACGGATCATATCATTTGGATCTGTATCTCTTTTGTACTACAAATAAAATATAAACTTGTATTAGAATCTACCAACTAGAATAATTAAAATACATAAATGGAAATATTTTTAGGTGGCAGCAACAAAGGAAAACCTTTATCGCCGATCTTTTGTTAAAAGTGCCTCAGTGTGAATGTGGTGCAAATATCTCACCCTATGTATTCTGCTATTCTCATTTTTATCTTGCTCTATTGGAGTTGAATTCTCATCATAGCCACATGTCTTGTTATGATTTGCCAAGTGTGAATGCTTGTACCAAAAATGGCTGCCATCTATCCCTTTATTATTTGATGCTTTTTCAATATAATGCATTTCCTTGCCATCAAAAATAACACCCGATAGACCTTCACAAGTTGATAGAGCAACCCATGACTGTGGTTTTCCACGAACTATGCCTTTGTACTGACACAAATTAACTTCCTGGAATCAAAAAGAATACATCACTAACAATATTTGTCGACTGGTTTAGGAGTCCTAAAGAAATGGCATCAAGTAGGTTGACACTGTACTTCCCATTCAATTGCCTATGTTTGGATGGGATTTTAGAACTGTTGATACTTGCAAACTGATTAAAAGACATGTTGCTGTATGACCTCAAAGATCACCAAAATTTTCACGTTTGTGAATATTTTCAAAATTTAGTTCATGGATCAGCAGCTCAACAATATGATCACAATTTTCAATAAACTAATACAACTGTATATGAAATATTCAGTTAAAAATGCACTTTTTCCTTAAATTTAATGAATCAATCGTACTTCTAGTTAAAAGTGCTTCATATGGGAAGCCTCTCTCGGGGTACTGCCCATCAAGTTTAAAGATCAAGAACTTGAGGAACTTCCTCTGAACACGTTCAATGCTGTCATTATAGCATTTATAAAAATGATGCCAAATTATTGAAGCATATACAAGCTTCAACCTAATGTATGCTGAATACAATCTCAGAAGACCTTCTTCATTGGTAAATGATCTACAATTTATCACTACAAATCCATATGCTCTTAGGCCTCATTGATATTTTCATCAAAAAAACTCAATTAAGTAAAAAAAAAATATTTTAAAGCTTTGTACATTTTGAATTCTTCATAGTAACCTTCTTTCCCTAAAGCTAAATTAATACAGTTTTTACATAAACTCATGCCTGATAGTCAATTAACTCAGAAATACATCAATATTAAATGCACTAAGCAATCTTAAGGTCAGAATTTTTAAAAAAATTATCTTGTCTTTGTACAGACTTCATAGTCAAACTTTAATTTATTTGATCATTTTTTCAAACTATTTGATTACATAAGTAAATAATAAATATATAAAATACCTCTGTAGTTTTTGGTCTATGAATTACATAAGTCCCATTAACTTGGTGTTTGTGAAAGTATCCTTTGGGAATGAGTTGTTTGTTCAAAGTTAAGTCTAGTAGCATAACTTCTCCATCAATATCAATTTTTATGTGAAGATGATCTAGATGGCCACCATTCTGAAATAAAAAATAGTAAGAATTGTTTCATATATCACACCATTTAAAACTAAGAAAAATCATTAGTGAGGCTTATTCTAATATAGGTATATTACAGTAGATTGCAGCTCCTTTAGGAAGCAAATACAATTTAACTATTGATAGTTATTTTTGAATCGGTGATTATCTAAAAGTTTAATTTGGAATTATTTTCTATGAAATGATGCATCCACATTTTGTAAGCAATCATGGAATGAAATTTGGTATACAGAAGGTGGAAGCACAAATTTATAGATAATCAATATTTACTTAATATATTATTTTTTGTATACCAACACAAAGTTCCACATCAGATGGAACTTTTTTTGTAATGAAATGCATAAATAAATAGAATTACCTCATAACTTGAAAATATTTTTCTTTTTTCTCTGCCATGATAAATCCTTGGCTTAACTATTGTATGCCTACTGAAATCTGATACTGGATGCTTATCACCTAAAAAATATATTATAACACAATTTTTATTAAAGACATGGAAAACAACATATTGATCATTTAAACTTAAGGACTGTTATGAATTTGGTTATATTCACTCTATATTACAGGTTTGTAATATGAAGTGCTATTAATATTGCATAAACATTGTCTAGAGGAAGAGTTTTTAGTACAAATAAGTTTCAGTAGTATTATACTAACAGAAGTAAGATTCAGACTTAATAGAAATTTTAACATTTTTGCACAAAGTTATTTATTTCCTCTTAATCTATTGAGAACATGAATCATCATATATATAAGTTTATTGTATCTAGGTAGTCTGAAACCACACCTGTAAAAAGCTAATGTATAACCAATTACATGAATGTTTATATAAAGTTTCTGCAGTCATATGAATAAAAGATTTGCATACCCCAGAAAGGGGTGTGCTATTTCCTCCTTATGAACTAATTTCTTATGTGCATAATATGCAACACTAAGTAGGCTGTGGAGGGTGGGTGTTTTACTTACCATAATTGTCTGAAACTATAACGTTATCACCGTTAAATGCACTTGATACTAATGTTGGCGCACTATAGATCAAAATTATCACTATTTCTAAAACTAATTTTGTCATATTTACAAAACAACATTCAACAATTATAATATATATTCGTCAGCACGATGCTTCTATTATATTTATTCTACTCTCTAACATTTTCATCCATGATTTTTCTACCGTTTGTAGCTTTCACACGTTTTTCATTGAAGCTTCCAGTTAAAAAACAAACAAAAAGATCTACACAGCTTAGGTTACAGTCATCGTACCATCATATAAAAATAAGGGCGAGCCCCCACGAAATTTGACATGTCGTAGCGGAAGAGGTCATGTGATAGAAAAATTGTTTTTCGATTAGCTAAGGCGAGGCCATCTTGATTACATGTCACATACGGCGTGGTATGTGACCCAATCATATAACCAAGCCTCAATCACATGCCCTCTTACGTCAATGCAAGAAATGTCAAATTATGCTTGTGGGGACTCACCCTAAGCAAAAGACAAACATAACGGACTATAAGGTGATGATGTGCAGCGTATTCGATACTTTAAATAAAAATATCGATGTCTTTTTGATGAAGTTTTCAAAAACATTTCTGCCAGTAGTTTCAGGGTTTCTGCACATCTATTCTTGCTATGCAATTAATTATGACGTTTGTATTTTTTTGAAGACGCTTTTTCTAAGATTTAAAGTTGAACATTCCTTAATACAGCGTCATGAATAAAACTATTCCGCTCGTTGAAGCTATCCTGGAGTTTCCTATAAACTTGAAATATGTCGGTCACAAAGAGTCGACCTAATGATTTATTTTATTTTCGAGAAGGAAATGAATTTTGTGTAATTTCTTTGCTTAGTCATGATTATATTACCATGGAAACGAGACGTCGATATCTAAATAAGTCATTCTGATATATTGGACTTGCAAATGTAACATATTAAATTCCATTTTAAAAACAATGTATTACTATTTATTCATTATAGTTGGGGTAATAATTATCCTTCCATATCAACGCCTTGAGATAATCAGCTGTTTTAAGCTTTCCAGTCAAATCGGATGGAAGTATCCGTGAAAATTATACCTATACAGTACATAAATATGCTCGATATCCAAACATCCAAACGCTTTCTCCATCTCAATTTGTCATTCAGCAATCAGCATCGATCGTGTTTTGTCATTCTAGGCCCCTCCACTCCCACTGTGGGTCAAGTCGAGTGGTCATAAATATAAATAAATATAACAAGTATAACAAGTCGTCCTGAATAGAGAAATTGAAAAAAGTTGTTCCTTTTGTGAATGTTGTCATGGTGTTGTGTAATAGATACTGATTAAATACTAAGTATCTTCATATTGTGTCTTCTTTTGGTATGTATAATATAAAGTGCAACTGTTTTATTCAGAATAATGCGTGGTTAATGCTAAATTTAAAAGTATTTTTTATTGCATATTGACCATATTAGCTGGATACTGTTTGAGGTCAGATTGATTTGTAATATGTGAGAAAATGCTAATCTGAAGCAAAATGCAAGGCCTGCTGGACTAGTTAATACACTGTTTGGCTTGTTTATGCTGCTTGTGTATTGATTAGGAACTAAGAAGTATTCATTTTCTATCATATCAAGGGTGGTTTATTTCACAACATTAAATGCATATACATGACGTTTTAGGGTTGTTTGCCAATACCTTAAACCATAGTGAATTAGTGATTTTGAGAAACACCAACAATAACATAAAAATATGTCAACATTATGTAGGTATGTCTGTGAGAGATCATTGTTTAAGAATTTTCAATATGTTTGAATCTAGTCATAGTTTTTAATACTCTATAAAAGTGAGCATCAGAACAATCTGAATCTCATAGATTTGTTAGTTTCTGGAATTATATAGGATTGATAGGGTGAGAGGTGCAAGAGCTCTATCAAAATGGAGAGACCCTGCTGCAGTTAAGCCAAATTTGAATTTTTTTTAAAAAAAGTTGTAGTTTATATAAGAAATATGAATACTCTAATATGAGAAAAATATAGCATTTTTCATATTTCTAAACATTAGTTCTAGAACACATAAGTGTATAGGAGAGACTGGAATGGATTTTTTAAAGATTACTATGACATTAACATCAATTGACTAAACTGTATGTAGGTTGACTGTGTTTTGTTGTACTTATACGTAATTAATTACTGCAGTCTTTATGGGCTGCTCAAATTCAGTGTGTTGCAATAATGTAAATATCATTGCAGTTTCAAAATTTAAGTTCTTTTGTTTATTTGGCTACATGCTGCCCAGCTAGCCAACATTTTTTATTGTTAATCCCTCTCAAATGCATAAGTCTATCAAACTTCATAACCATTGTGATCTGTAAATATGAAAGAATAAACTCCTTGGTAGCTCAACCTATGTCACTATGGAGCACTCATTTCATTCAGTGTTTATAATTTTATTTTTATTCACATCTTGAATTTCATATCATTTCTATTAATGATATTATTATTCCTCTTCTGGAGGTCTAAAAGTTGTATTATGTTTACTTTAATAGACAAATTAAAATTTGTAAATGCCTATCTTTAAAATATATTCATTAAAAACTAATTGATCTATCTACCTGAACTAATTTTTTTAATTCTTCAAGTATATCATTTAATTAAGGATATTATATTATTGTATGATGCAAATAACAAAAATAGCAAACAAATCTTGCACTGTTTATCAAGACCATATTTAACTCATATACATATATAGAAAGAGTTACATCATAGTATTAGGTAGAACACTAAAAATAGATGTTTTGTAAAATTAATATTCAACATAATGAACTTTCTACTTAAGTATGAGCTGTATCATCTGATGATCAAGATGCACAGTTCATATAACATTTTTTAAAAACAGTTTTTTCCAAAAAATTTGCACAAAAGGTCCAGCTTTATTATAACTGATAAGTAAGGAAATGTTATGTTTTTGGTTATTTTACATTTTATGATTGTGAGCTATAGGCAAAACTATGCAAATAAGTGAAAACATCCATAACACAAAATTTTCATGACAGTTGATTACTTAGGGGATCTGTTCAATAAATCTGAGTTTTTATCATTGTAGGGGATTGAGATTAATTTTATGGGATGGAGGAGAATCATGCCCATACAAAATCTTATTTCTTGAATCTTACAGGATGCTTCCCACTTTAAGAGCATAGTGAAATTTGCAAATAGAATTTTGACTCAAAGAATGTAAACAAATAATTGCAGTTCTATTAACTCATCCAAAACCAGTCATAGATAGCATCGTTTCGTCTTCTTGAGACTATTTAGTAGGATGTAGATTTCCGAAAAAAACCTTTTGAGGTCGCTGTGAGCACCTCTTTAATGAACAAAAAATGAAAAATAAGAAATTTGATGTGATTGGTTTGTTTCATTACTTTTAGCAGGAAGTTTATGTAGGTACCCATTTATAGGTTGATGAAGTTGATTCAATTTTTACACAATATACATCAAGAAAAGCTCTGTTAGTCATTTCCATTGATCATTCTGCATGTTTGTTTGTCTATGTCTGTCTGTATGCCAGTAATATTTGGTACCTCTAGAACTTTCCAATAATTTTTTAGATTTTGTGGAGTTCTCACACTAGGTTACTACCTTTTCAAGATCGAAAAAAATTGGTATCGTTCAAAAATCGCTTCACTAACGGCGGAGCTTCCGTTAAAAAATTTAAAAAATAAGAAACGTTCAAACTTTGTTGTTTTGACGTTTTCGAGGTCTCTGACCATTTTTCCAGAAATTTTTGGGAGACTTAAAAATTGTGGGTGGGGACTGGTGAAAAAATTAGGTGTCAGTAGAAGATGATTTATCATCTATACAATTTTAACCTCTGTAGTACTTTGTACTTGTTAGACATTATTCATAACACATTTGTATGTGAATCACAAAAATGATCAATGATCAATAGCTATGGACTTAAAATTTTATGACGACTTATGAACTTAGTAGATTTTCAATGTAAATTATGCAATTTTTTCTCTCACAGTTTTTGAGATTACAAAATATTTATTTTCTCATCAACAGTGCTACAGTCCCAAAATAAGATCCTAATTCTTATTTCAAAACCGATACCTGTGCGTGAGATGTACTGCTCAAACCTATGTACATGATTCCATTAGTTTTTAACCGGGATGTAATAAACAAGGTTTTAATATTTTCATTCGGCTTTGCCCGGTATAATAAAAACCATAACTTCATCGCATTGGCGGTTTCAATTTGCCGCGGTAACGTTGTTGCCGTTGGTTCTCGCAGCCAAACTAGAGCATGGGTTTATTTATAACTAGAATGGTGCGACCTGGGAGACCGCGCCGCTTATTTTTACCTTAGTAATTCTACCTTTTGCCGTAGGGCGGTGACGAACCACCAACACGACGGGCAGACGTGTGAAAAAATAATGGAGCCGAGGACGATGACCAAGTTACCATGGATCTAGCGGAGGTGGTGGAAGACCTGATCTGCACGTTTGACGGCCCAGCTGACGCTACAATGGACACCCTAGCCATGTTTGTATTCGCCTGGATCCTGCTTGCGCTTGCCCTGCTTTGTCTGGGCAGGTTTGTGTACGACAGGGTGCAGGCATCACGCTCCTCTACCGCCAAACCCAAACTGATTGAGGTAGGTTGAGTAGGGGCCGACCGCGAACTTTGGAAGCCCCGAACTAATACTACTTGGGAGCCTAACTAAATAAACAAACTAATTGCCAATTTACGAATGAAATAGGATTTCACAATTTAAAAAAATAATATGTATACTCTTTAATAACAAACTGCAATGAAAAGTAAAAAATACTTTTTAATTATTAAGATCTTGTTCAACCGTGATAGAAAGGCAACTAACTCAGTATAATTATACCATCTTTAATAAAGTCGAAATAATATGATTAAAACAATATTTTACCGTAAAAACAGCGTGGGACGCTTTTTACTATATTTTTATACTATCTCTACTTTTACGCACCGCTATCCTTATAATATTAACACCAGTTGATATCAAGCACCCGATGCTTTTCCATAATATTTCATTTTTGTTATTCAATTTATTGTTATTTTAACCATATTGAAAATTTAAAATGACAAAAATTATTTTTTCATCATTTGTCACATTTTTTCTTCAAATTATTCTTTTATCATCGGACTTATGTACGTGTGCAAATTTTCAAATCAATCCTCTGGTTTTCTTATATTTGTACTAACCGCTAATTAAAGCCACTGTTGCCTTTGCAGCCTTTATGAAATGAAACTAGAACTTTAGTAAAGTTATTGCGTGTATCGTTTTAATTAACGGTCGGAATAAATCCAAAATGAAGAAGTAAATATATAGGGCTTAGAGGTATAAGATTTTGACTTTCCAGTCGAGAATATATTATGCATCTCTTTGCATTTTCAAGTAATACCTTCATTAGTTTGAACCATTCTTAATAAACATTCAAGGATTCAAAATATAATGAAGCAAATCAACTATACATATAAATGGTTCAAGGTACAGAATCCAAAGTTTATTCGATTGTATGATTTATAGTTCAATAATAATTACTACCGTACCTTGGATAATGAAAAACTGAAATTGCTACCATTATTCCAGTGACCCCTAGACGGTTTATCAAACCTTGTAATCAATTAAAAAAGCAATTTAGGTGGTTTGCCTGTTTTTCAAGTCTCAATAGAAAGGAAAATACAAAAATATAGCAGTACTCCGTTTGAACAAAAAGTTTGGAGACAAGCCAAACTGCCGTTTTTTATCGGCCGTTCCATCGTTCTCATCGTTTATATCTTTCTCTCATAAGTATGTAACGCCAAAAAGTATCGAGTTCCACCCTTCCCAACCTCAAATAATGTAGAAAATGGTCAGTGATCTCAGAAACGGCTGAAAACTAAGTTGTGGATTTTTGTAATTTTGGTTTTGTTTTTTTGACGATATCATATATTGCGTGGCAAGTAAAACATGTTCCTGTTCAACCTATTGAACTCCAGGCAGCAATATCTGAATTTTGTCGCCAATCAGATGAATATTAATTAAACTAAAACCGATCCTTATTTGTGATGGCGATTGGATGTAATTCCAATATATTTACCATCAACGCCGGCGGTGTCCAGGGATCCGTTCTTACTCTGCACATCAAGGTTGAAAATTACAAGTAATCCAATCAACTGAAATGACAAGAAAATCACATGCCGGTTTGCCAGAAAAGTCATTTTTTTGTAGAACCTTAGCGTTATGCTGCCGGCTTGTCTTGCATAGTTTATTTTGAGCATATTAACTGTTACTCTTGCCTTTAATGAAACAGACATCCAAACGCTCCTAGAGCGCGATAGACTTTCTAATTGCGAGTGGCTATGGAAGGCGTTACTTAAATCACAGGCCGTAATTACAAGAGCGCATTCCTGAACTAAATTCAAGTAGAACATTTTACATAACTATATGTTTAAAATGTCTGGTTCTTTAGATACAGGGTGTTGAAGTCTGAAAAAATGTAATCTCGTAGATCATTGTGCAAATTTTGTTGAAACTTGGCAGAGTTGTTATTGTTATATATAGGTACCAAGTTAGCACTAACTAAAAGACAATTGAGTTCCAGTGGCGTCCCGGTACTGTGTCACGAATGATATTGACCAAAGGTGAACGGCACTGACTTTAAAAATATATATATTTTATTCGAATTAAGCAGCTAAAAATATAACTTTTTGTATCTGGATATCTCTTCGTAGCTTATTTCTCTTTCAAGGAAGGAAAAAGAAAATCTCCTCATGTCGATGATTTTGTTTTGACAATTTTTCGACATGCAATTGACTTGAATTTGGTTCAGGAATGCACCCTTGGAATTATGGCCTGTCATTGAGTAACACCCTGTATATGAAAAAAAACACCCTATGATACATCTCGGCTTTACATATCTGTTTCAGGTCCCGGCCAAAACGACGGATGCGGTCTCCGCCATTTCGTCCGCTGCGCTTTCTGCAAGTGCGCCCGGCGTACGAAAAATCGCGGCGACAGCTGCAGCGCCTGCAACCAATGCTTCTCCTAAGGGTGGTTATGTGCCTCCGACGCCGCCGACACGCAAGCGACTCGTCCGACAAAGCCCGGCCCCCGAGCCTGGACGGAAGTCCAGGTACACTCCAGCGCCGCGATGTACCGGTCCGGATCCAGAGGTGGTACAGTGGGTTAACGAGGTGTTCCAATGGTTGTACAACGATTTCGTCATCGCCAGTGAACTGCTCTCTATTTGGATTGCGTCGCTGAACGAGTATACGAAAAAATCTGTTACAGAGGTATGACAAACGTTTCGAACATTAGAGTGGATAGAATCGGCATTCATTGAAAGTATAGGTTATGAACCATAACTAAAAAAAGGATTTTGTTCAGTGGCAGCTCTCTAATTGAGCCTTTGAGTTTTTCCGAAAACTAACCCAACAATGGCTGTAAAAGGAGTGAAAATAAAAAATAAACTTGAATATTATTACGTATAATCATAGTTTGCGTGTGTTCGATTAACCCCAATACACACTCGCCGATTCGTAACGGCACGGATGGGCAGACAAAAATCGTTGCTACGTTCAGCCGTTAATATTACATTGGAGGTGAGGATCGCTATAATTCGAGCGTCTTGAATGCCACGTGATACCTAAAAATGGCGCAACTGTTTAGTATACTCACAACAATCCCGATCTGCAGCCACGTAAAGAAGAACCAGTGCTGTAGGACTACTGGGTCTCGTACTGGATAGCTTAATAATCATCATTGCAATCCCAACGACAATGTCTGAAGAGAAATTCCAGTTTTATAGACTGTAGAAAAAAATATTTCCTAGAAATACAACGAAAGACGATTGATTCAATGCCCCCACTGTTATAGTAAGAAAAACATAAACGAATTCCCAAACTTTGAAAAAGTGATAGAACTGTTCTGCAAAACGGACATTATTCATCGTCAGATATAATTAAAATGTATATATTTCTAATTTCCTCGAAACAGACTGTACAGTGTAAAATATAATAAGGATTTGAGGGATTATTGAAGCTTCAGTTTTATATTCATGATAGGGCTTATTTGGCTAGTTGAAAAGTAGCCTGGGTAGTCTTTGTATAGTTATTTTCGACAGTGTGATGATGATTTACATAATTTTATCTTGATGATGCAAGAGTTAGATAACATTTACTACTTAGCATTCTAGGGATTTGAAAATATCTAAAATCATTGCTCAGGGTTTTTTATTTACCTTGGAAAGGACATGTTATAAACGAGACTATATATTTTCATTTCAGCAAGGCATTGGTGTAGAATTAGTTCGTATTTTACCAGAAACTCATCCTCCTACGTTGACCAACGTTTTTGCTGAGGCGGATTCTAAAGATGATGTGGTAAGTTTATTTCACTAGCCGGTCTCATGTGTCATATATATGTACGTTATTTCTGAGCAAATGATATCAAGTTTTAAATATTGATTGCTGTAATTAGACCTATTAAGTTGCATGTCATCAAAATATATATATATTGATTTGCATCTAATTACTATAATGAATTCAACTGTGCGTTATTATTTGAAGTAACAGAGTGTATTTTCAGTCAGCAGTTATCGTTTATAACTATTTCAAACACAAATGCCAGACAGCGATGAAAATCCTTTTTCTTATTTTCTCTGATATTCCAAAACAAATTACTCATGCGGTATGATCATTTATTTATATCTGATAAGAATTTAATATGATTTTATGAAAGCCCACATTGCTAATCCTCTTACTGAGAAAATGGTGCAAATAATATTAATTCATTATTCTTTCTTACATTTACAATCCCTTAATTCTCTTAAAGGACCTATAATTAGTTTAAAAAAGCTCACCTTTGTCGAGTGATTAGTTTTTTGCACTTGTTATTGCAATTTTTTACCCTCACATTCTGCATGACGTATAGCTTTTTGTATCCAATGAGTCTAATAGAGAAACCCTCAATTCAGAACTGTTAAATAAAATATTAATTCAAATGGAAGTGACAAAATACAGGAAATTATTTTGACCATTTGATTACGTGATTTAACCATAAAATTATGTTATGTCGTTTTTTCAAGAATATTCATAATTAATAAATAGTCTTTGTGTTCAATATAAAACTTATAAGCATATTAGATTTTAAATGCACTCCATATTCTTCTAACAAATTTAAACGCTGAATTTTTTTCATGTTATTCATTATTATTTTACGGTATCTTAGGGCGTAGTTAGATTTTTTGAGAGGACTATTTTGTTTAGTATCTGTTTACCGCATTTTACAGGTAACTGCATTTTCACTGAATAGTGATCATGAATAAAGAGGAAATTACTATTTAGCCTCTTAAAAATTACTGGTGATCCACTTGGAAATAAATTTCTAAAATAATGGACATTTGCAAAAAATGTAGTGTAGTAGTCAAAACATATATCATTGCGCGTACAGCGTCAACCTACTTGTCGCCAATTCATCCATAATTTGATTAATTGAGTTAGAAGGAAGCTTTAGATGTTAATTAGACAAAAATTATGGAATTTCTATCTGTTTGCATCGAATTTACTCTTAAGCATATGGCTAATAGAAATATTGACATTCTACTACGTGCGCCAACTTTTGATAAAACTTAAAACCGCCAACCATATCCTGTTCTAAATTAGCCGTTATAACAATCTGTGTATCCGTTACATGCAAAACCAGACCTTCAAGCTAGTCCGGGTTCGACTTCACAGTCAATTTAGCGCTGTTTGTTATCAAAATCAGATTTTTGTTTTGGGTCATTTATCCATCTTCAAAGTTTTATTTTATTACAATCCCTTGGTATTATTATCACAGTTGGTGCTATCAATAATTTATTGATGCAAAAACCAATTGCAGCTTATTTAGATGCATAAGCAGACATCAGATGTCTGGTTTTGCATTTATATGCTTTAAATATTGAACTATATTCACGCCGATTAATATACAAACATTTTACAGACGATAACAATGGATTGCGACTCGACGCCCGCATTCCAGTTGAAGAGTTTCCGCCAGAAGGCGGACAAGGTGGATACAGCCCATTATCGCGTCGACGTGAACCGATTCAGGGCTCGTTTACATCTGTTCTCCGTACCGGAGAAGATGCTGTTCGAGGTGCGGTGCGACGGTTGGCCGGAGGTGAAAATAGCTCTAGCGCCCGTAGGCACCATACGCAACAATTTGGATGAGGCACAACTTCAGGAGGTCATCATGTACGTTATATGCGGTTATGCTATTGTTCAATATTATTCTTGAGACTATTCCGTGAGATGTCACTGGAACTCATGGTTATCTTCAAGTCAGTGCTTACTTAGCGTCTTATCATATGAACAACACAGCCAAATTTCAACGAAATTATCACATGATATTTGACTTATTAATAAAAAACAATTTTTATGCAAAACTTTGATACCATGTTTCTTGAATAAGACACATTTGAATTTGGTTCAAGATTGCACCCTTGGAATTACGGCCATATGATTAAATGTAAATATATATTTTTCGAAAGTTTGATTTCGGACTTCCATTGTCTATAAAATACAACACCACCAACAACAGCAACGTGTACAGCAAACCCAGCGTAGACATTAAACCAATATGGCAGCCACTCATAAAGAAGATCAATAGACTACGACTGGACCAGACAACAAACAATGACCGACAAACAGCCACGTCTGCAGGCCGGAATACCACTCATCGGGAACCAATCAGAACAGACCGCGCACAACGACATGTCACCGGATGGGGTATAAATAGGCATGAAAGGAAGTGTTCGCCAGTTCACCTGAAGACGATTGAAGATAGCATATCGATCGAAATGTCGTGATACTAAAAAATTTTATAGACAATGGAAGTCCGAAATCAAACTTTTGAAAAATCCACCTTGTCTACCAGTTTCAAACAACGGTAAATATATATGTTGACATCACAATACTAACAATAAGTGAAATGTTTCGCAACCCTTTATTATTCTATATTTTTTACTTTGACCCATATTTCTGTTAGTTAGTGCTCTGTAATCGCCTCAAAACAATCTTTTCAGCCAGTGACCAGACGACAATCCTTTTAATTTCGAAAATAGTTAGGGGTTATTCCTTGAACCACCTTTAAATTTGTAAAATTAAAAATATTGCTTAACTTACCACACTGTACCCTGCAATATATGTCATTTTTTTTTCTAGTGAAATCCTGATGAACGCATTACGTGCTACTGAGGTTACCTTTAATCTTGGACAATACCCCTCTTGTCCAAGATTTCAGAGACAAGTACTTACGCCAGGACAGATACTTCCTGTGCACTATGACAGCATGGTAAGTATATTTCAGATGAGCTTTTAGCTTAACTGTTCTATTTGTTGTAATAGTAGTAATAATGATGATGATAATATAATTATAACTTCAAGCAAGAAAATCAGAAATCCATTATAGAGCTGGTTTATGTCAATGAAAAAAACCACATCAGAACTGCAAAACTCAATTTTCCAAGCATAGATTCTTCTACAAACATCTAGAAGAACATAGTTTGCCTAAGCAGCTGACATTCATTCCACTAATTCCTAGTATTTTGTATGTAATATCTATATGGTATGACATGAAATATATTAAGGACATTTTGAAAGCACTGGTTGAGGATTTCTCTTAACTCTAGTGCAAAAAATATCTTCCGTAAGACGCAAAAAAAAAGTTTGTTAGAAAAATAGCTAGACAAGATAAATATAATGATAGATAGAGGAATTTCAATTTTATATTCATGATAAGGCTTAGCTAGTTTACAAGCAACCTTAGTAGCCTTTGTAAATCGTCAATTTTGAACATCACCTACTGACTTCATACCCTCCTTAACTAACTGATAAAATATTTATCTTACAGTCAAAAGCTTACACATCTACCCCTAATCACATGACATCACAATCAGGACGTATTCCTGGCGAAAAAAGACTGCTGGTAAAAGTGATTCGCGCCAATCAACTGGGTGCTAGCGATGGCTGCAAAGAACCATATTGCGTGGTTGAAATGGACGAACCACCGCAGAAGAATCAAACGGCTGTGCAGAAAAATACTGATTCACCCTATTGGGATGAACACTTTCTATTGTAAGTCACTAAACTGTTAACATGAATTTTGAAACTAAATTATGAATATATGGTGATACATAAGAATCTTCGAAAACCTGAAATTTTTTGGGAATATTCAGATTTAAATAAGATGTTATTTGTTGTTTTGTTTCAAATTCAATTCCCAGTATTATCAATGACAAATTAAGCAATTTTTTTTAAAACATGTGTCGCGTCTGTTACTGCTCCAGATTAAAGTTGATAAACTGTGGAAACCATCACATGAGCAAAAGTTAAATTTCAGTAATTGTTAAAAGTGAAATATTTGTTTGATTTTGTTTCAATTTCGTTTCAGCGATCTCTCTCCTAATACAGCAGAGTTGCTGTTTGAAATTTACGACCATGCCATAAAACCATATAGATTCCTTGGACTAGGTATTGTTGGTGTAGATGAACTGCTGATAAATCCGTCACAAAGACAGATAATAACTCTTCAAAGTCGACCATACGAAAGCGACTCCGTTTCTGGAACATTAACTGTAGAGGTTAGTAGTGCGTTTCCAATTTCGGTCGAATTGCGGCTTAAGTACAAACCTCACACCATAAAGTTGCAATTTGAGGATGTATCGACTTTTGTTTGACAGAATCATTTATCCATCCATAGCAAAAACGACCGTGAACACTACGTAGTTTTACCATTCGCCATACCACTTTTTTAATATCCGACAGAAAAAGGGATATGCTAATAGTTATTATAATAAAGAATGAGATCAAACCAATAAATACTTTGTGCTTTAGCTCATTTAAAAGAGGGTAAAGAAACATTTCCTTTCATTCTCTATCTCTCATACGTATAATTGCGCGTTACCTTGCCGAACTTTACTTTGATTGCGCTATGGGATTTATAGTCAAGAGCGGATTTATTTTAAGATCACACGCGTTTAGTATGCGTATAGGGGATTATGGAACCCCCAAGTCTACCAGGAAAATCCTGTGCAAAAATTTATATCCACGATTTCTAGTTCTTAACTGAAGACTGACTGATTGCTGTCACTGCTCGATGCTTCAATATATACAGAAATGCTCATCTGGAATATTCCATAACCAAATTTCAAACAATCTTGACATTCGAGATCCCTGTTTACAGAACTGCTCACATATGCTGGATGATTTACATACAGGGAGATCTTTTTTTAGCTGCTACCGCTGATCTTATTGCACTACTATCAGTTATCAATAGTATCACTTTTGAAACTGCCCCCTCCCTGTCCGAAAGAAAATCCTTAGTACAGGCCTGGACACACTTAGATTTTTTTAAAGTGCTCTATGAGCCAAAGTAATTTTGCATTCAATCCAACATTATGTTAAATTATATTGATTTTTCATTAATTTATTAATGCACTTTGGCACAGGATTTTTCTGGCAGACTTCGGGGTTTCATAATGCCTTATACGCATACTAAACGCGTGTGTAATTCTTATTCAAATCCGCGATGATGTCGGGTCCGAGTGTCATTGACTGTTAGCATCTTCAGGGTACCCTTACTAAACTACTCACTTAGTGATATTAAAAAAAGGCCTGTGTTTTTAGACGATAAACTAACTCAACCTTTGTTTCGCATTAATGGTTAGAACTGAATGGTGGTCAATTCAAAAGTGGATGTTGGTTGGATCATCCTTTGTCAAATCATCGCAAAACGTACCAAATTGTCATTGTATAGAAACTATGTAGGTGTTTATACTTCTGTGAGGGTCCTGTTTAATTATATTGAATTTTTTATATATGATAATATCTGAGACGTTATGGAAAAAGAAAAGAACATATGATGTCACAACATGAACTATCGAATCCAATCGAAATAGACCCTAACAAACATTAACATATACCGATACCTAAATTAAGAATATGAATTTTTACAGTTCCTCTTTATCGAAGGCGCAGATATTCCTAACATAGGGAGTACACAACCATACAAAATCAAAGAGACAATTAGGACGCCTTCCCCTAGTAGGGTTAAACTATCTACCTCAACAAATTTCGCTCACAACGGTATGTACGACTATATATTATAATTATGTGTATGTGTGTGTATTATGTTCATCCAAATGTTGAATCATAAAACTTTTTATTAAAGCTGACCATAATTTATTAGTCAAATTGAAGCCCTATTAATTCAATTATTTAAACTAAAATTGGCGAATCTGATAAGAAAAACGCAAGTGATGATTTCTATGTTGAGGTGACAAGGCTATGCAAATAAAATATTTGCATGCTCAAATCTAAGTGGTGTACCTTTTTTTTCAAAATGTGTAATGCATATCTTGTTTGTATACCACTGGTACGAATTTAGCAAAATATTTTACCACCGTGTATTTCAAAAGTTATGATGTTTAGGAGATCCCAACATATAAGGTTTTTTTCCTTCTGAAAATGGACTCAAGAATCATCCCTTTAAATATTAGCATGACATCATGGAACTCTTTGTATTTTCGTTTTCCTAGTATATTTTCGTTAAAAGTATAATTATTTATAGATGGACTCTCGAATGGCAACCACTTGCAAGAACCAATGTCGAAAGACTCGGATAGGAGTAGGGTATTTTCTAACACAAATAAGAATTCGCTGGTTATACATAGTGTACAGAGGGTAAGGATTGCTGCCAGTTGCCCATTTTTACAATACTAACACACTGCTTTTTTGTAGCAACCTTCCCAAAGAATCGTGAAGGTAAGAATATTATTATTAAATATATCAATATTTGGTACCTTGCTTACGACTAAACAGAAATAGAAGTAAATGTACATGATCGATTGAACCTAGTTAATTGTTAATGCTTCTACCAACAAGGATGTATTTAATTTAATCATAAAAACTTCTGAATTATATATCATATTTTTTCCAATTACATCTGTGTAGCATATTTCAGATCATATTGCAGTTATTTGTGATAAAATACTTATTTTTTATATCCATTGACCTGATCGTACAACTGTTTTACAAACCCCAATAACACTAATTTGGACTCCTATTCCTTAGAAAATTTTGCATTTCACAATGTTTCGATTAATGTATCTTCAATCGTATTCAGGTGAAAAGACCGATTGTTCCATCCGATGATGTTCGTTATCCATTCTTCCAACAAAAGACAACAAATATGGCTTCTTTATGTAGATGACACTTTTTTGATTTGGAGCAGCTAAACAACATGCAGCAGTCAATAGAATTCGTGAAAGAAGAAGAAAGCGCCAATAGCTTTCTTTTTCGCGATATAGTAAATCGGTATAACAGTAAAATACGGACCAATGTTCAGAAAAGCCACCCATACATGACCGTACTTGCACTATACTTCAAATCACCCGGTGGCTACAAAAAAGGGCATATACCGACCCTTGTAGATAGATCAAGGATATATCCGAGATACAGAATCTAGCGTGGAAGACGAGCTCCGAGAGAGGCAAGGCAGATCTGTTGGAAAAGAGAAATCTATGAAGGCTAGTGGAAGCGATAATGCAAAAGAGCACTACCAAGAGCGGATCAGGAGGTGCCTTGCTAATTTTGCCATACGTCGAGGAAGAAAGCTTAAAAACAACATTGGAAGAAATAGTCAGTATTTTCAGCTAAGACAATTGATGGAACCAAAATTAGTAGAAACGTTGTGAAACGCAAAATTCTCAAGGAAGGAATGGAAGGGAAATGGAATGGTGTTATTGAAAGATTTTTATTGTCCACACATTCCAAAAAACCGTTTAACAAAATCTAATGCAGGTTTTGTCATAAAAAGGTACCAATTATCGCTTTTCTGGTTTTTGTTTGTTGTGTGCAGTGTGTTTTGCTTTTTGATTTAACCAAAAGGTTGAGTTGAACAACGGAAATTGGAAGGAAATCGAAAGGGTGGAATTGAATATGGATGAAAAGGACAGTGACGAAGGAGCCACGAATTGTGAATCGTCGGAAGTAGAAGTCACAAATGGTGGAGCAAAAATATTAACAAGCTTGAATGGTACTATCAATGGGGCTCCGCATACGAAGACTAATGAAGATATAATTGATAACGCTCGCAAGGTTTGATATATCTTCCTCTATTTCGTTATGTTATTCCAGTTTGCACAACGGTCGTTGTTAGCCTTAAATTCTCCAAACGCCCTGATAGTGCAGAGCTTTTGTGGACGCTTGAATGCGAAAAATTTCTTAACAATATTTGAATTGTCGGAAAAGTGATAACAGAGAATCCATGGGATTGTGTTCAATTCCAGAAAGTCAAATGGGGGCTAATGAACCGTATTCAAGAGGTGTAAACATAACCATTATACTAGTATATAAGGATGTACCTAGAGTATTTTGGGAATCAAAAATATCCTTCGACAGATTATGGAAGCTAAGGAATGGATGTTTTTTTTGCTAATTGAATTAATATTGCATGATTTAATTCATTACACATTCCTGCATGTATTAATACTAGCCACTAATGTCAAATAAGAAGGTACTGTTGTTCATTCATAAATATACATTTGTTTACTAGCCAATGTTCACAGTGGTTAATGCAAATGTACACGCCTTTTAGATCGATTGTGGAAAAAGTATAATTTTGACGCGTACCCTCGTCATATCTTGATGCGTGTATCCAGTACACCCTATGGCACAACTGTGCGGTATGTGATTATCCGTTTTCTTGCAGTGTGATAATGGTACAGAACAAATTTTCTTAAAATTGCATAAAACTCTAAATCTATTCCTTACTCCATTATGGCCCCATATGTCGCATCGATACACATCTTTCTTACCCTAATATCCAGGATACTAAATATGCAAAGTGAGCCGATAACTGAATGTGGGTCGTTCGATCTATACAGTAATATTAATATTTGTGAATTTAATTTAGCCTGGAGATTTCACTGATATCACTACACTGCAGTCACAACAGCAATCAACAGATTTGGAAGTCAGAGGGCGAGCTAGGAAGCGACGAGATTTCTTTGGGACAATCAAAAGAAGATTAGGCAAATCGAAACATAGATCCAAATCTGCTGGACCAGAGAATGATGTGGGGAGGGATGATTCTATGAACAGATCTGTTTCTGCAGATAGAAGTCGGCGCGATGAAAGTGAGTATTCATAGTAATTTATGCAGTGAGAAAGTAAAGTGATAACAATTTCTTCACATTTGATCGAACATTGTGTTGAGGCAGCCCCGTTCAACTACATTTTTTCATGAATTGAAAATCCTTTGATTAATTGAACAACAAAGGAATTGATGGCTTATCGCCAATACAAAAATGGCGTCAAGTAGGTTGACATTGTACTTTCCACGCAATGGTATCCGTTTATAATTAATGATTTGGATCGGATTTTGGAAATGTTGATAGTTGGAATTGACTTTGATTCATACACAATTACATTCATTAAAATCTGTAATTAGTTATATTTCGAATAGAAGCTAGTACAAGTAAGAGGAATCAGAGATAACTGAAAGACGAGTTTCAGTGATTACATAACTCATTCATCAGACTATTTTTTGATTAATCAAGGTTATCGACTGAACGTACCAGGTCAGCGTTCAATCGATGAGACATCAAGAAGATCGAGCCTTTCGGAAGCGTCAGGTATGAGCAGCGCCTCCACCAGAACTTACATCAACGAAGCTAGCACTTTGGTATTGGAAACTGTTGAAAATGGAGTGAAGAAGCACTACCTTGTACCGTTGTCCATAGCACAAAAATCGAAATGGAGGAAAAAAGGAACTAAATTGCATATATACAATGATCATACATTCGTAGCAAAACATTTACAAGGGTAAGATATCATGTAGTAATTTTGAATCAAAAGACGGACACAAATAGACAGACAATGAATCTGGAATTGTTTCAAATAAACCCAAATGGATGTACTTAGCACATATTTGGTTTTGAGCCTTCTAATATGGTGAACTATGTGCAAAAAACACTTCTCTTGCAGATGATATATTGACATCATTATTTTATATTTGTTTCAGTGGCACAGTTTGTCAGGTTTGTCAAAAGAGCATAGCACGTAGATTTGGAAAGCAAGGATATGAGTGTAGGGATTGTCTTTTGAAGTGCCATAAACACTGCCACGTCAAAGCTAACGACAGTTGCCCTACATCGACAATACAAAGTGTTGAATTGTAAGTATTTCTTAACCAGTAATCTCAAGAATTTCAGTTATAATATTATATATCTAAATGTTCAATAAGAAAATATGAGTAATGTAGTTACGATAAAAGGTGATCATTTAGAGCGAAGTTTAGCTTCTTCAAACAAAATTTAATAAAGGTCCTGGTAAAGCGTAAAATTGTATATGTCATTAAACACTTTAATTATATTTAAGTATTTGGCTTTCGATCCTACTGCTTTAATACCATAAATCATTCAATTGTAAATAATGGTATTCAGAAATGATGCTAATAATATTTGTTTTTTCGGATCCATGCTACCGGTCCTGAGTGAATAATGGGTAAGATGAAATATTTAGACTTGGAAGCATGGTTTGATTTTGCATATTTTTTCTTTTAACATGCTTTTACGAGCTTCACCTATATGTATGTATCGATTGAATAGAATCTTTCAAAGTAATTTTCACAAACTTCGAGACATCTAATTAATTTGAAATGATTTGAGAATAATATAATCTGTTCCATTTATTTAAAATAAACTGTTCAGATAAAAACATCTCAACTATGGAACAGTCTCACTAAGTAAGAGCATCTACAATACACATAAAATGTCGTTGTCGACTTCATTTAAAAAAGCACCGGGTGCTAGATATCAACTGGTATAAATATTTCATTGGTAACTATTTGTAAAAGAAGAGTTAAAATTAAAATACAGTAATAAGCATTTCACTTTTTTTTTACAAAAACAACAAAAATCTGTATAATTGAAAAAAAATATTTTTATTACTTTACTTATTGCGAGTGAAGTGTAACACATATTGCTGCATGGTGGACTGCTTACATGAGTATATTTGAGATCGATATTGTTGGATGGGTTGAGCTTAAACGAAATTCTTTACCCACTCAGCACAAATTTTGTACAGTTGTTGTTTTGGGGTCCGATCTTTACATGATAGAGCTTACGAGTGAAAAAAGGCGTTCAGTAAATAAATGATTGAATAAGTACTGATGTACTGACGCTAGATTGTTAGAATTCCTATTTAAATTACTTTAGATTATGTTTAAACAGCGAAAGGCTAGTACCTGAATTTACCTAGCTTTTATCGATTTTGGTGTGCCTCTCTTAGCTTACTAGTTTAAATGAATGAGTTATGCTTGATCTTAAGTATTTATTTTAACAGCCGAATATTTGGAAAATTTTTCTCAAATATCATTAATTTACTATAATATATTGCTATATTGTTTTACTATATCATTTTCCCATCCTCAAGTAAACGGTGTCCAGTGAATAGAACGTTTTTTTGAATGCAAATTATATTTTTATTATATAATGGTGGACATTGAATTATAACCTTTATGCTTTCTAATCTATCAAATCCTTTACCAAAGTTGACATGGATATTTAGACTGTTTCCAGGGTATCAGTTTTGTTTTTAAACAAGACCTCAGTATGAACTATTATGGAAGTTTAAAATACAGATGATGCGTTTGCATTGTTGATAAATTCAAAACAAGAAACATAATGTACCGCCACACAAGAAACACAAAGCTGCTTGCCCTATGACATAAAACGAAACATATAACAGTGCGATTCCAAGGCAGCAACGCAATGATAAATTAGTGACATTTTTTAGTAGTCTTGTAGTTATCATTGTATTGACATGCAGGACAAGTAAAGATGAATCATAAAGTCAACCACAGGTTAAGCTTCAAAAGTAACATTGATTATGTTTATCATGTTTTTTTTTAATTCGCTTCATTTTGAAAAACTCGCACTATCGATAGAAATTGTAGAAAAAGCCTCGAGCATGCGTTTTTCTTGTGTTTGTGTTTTTTATATTTGAGGTGTACTTTTTAGCTAATTATTTTATTTAATTTCAGGTCCTACATAACGAATCCGGTGACAGACAAGAATTTCTCGTTTTTATAAACAACATAAAGGATTTAACATAATTTTAAGTCACATAGCTGTATGAATTGATAAATAATCTTAACACTCAATTGTAAGCACAAGTTTTTCTTAAGCTTAACGAATCACCAGAGATACTGTGTTAATATAAATAAAGTCATTTTGTTTGTTTTATATTGATGTTATTTTTTTAAAGCCCATTTTTATGAATGAATGTTATTGTACTTCTTTAGGTTTATTTTACTATGAGATGTTTAAACTTTTATTATTAATAAAAATGTAATTCGCTATATCTCGTTTATTTTTTCGCCTGATGAGTTTAATTATTTGCCTCGGTTCGTGGTAAATTAACCCTACAAACTTGTTATAAAGATGTGTGCGATGTCTGTTTTCTGTAAGCTATGATCTAGTATCTTTGGATCCTGGCAATGATTAGACGATTGGAGAGTTTCAGAATATTTTACAGAGTTATTGGATAGTAGGTAGATGTTGTAGGATAGAATACTTAGCCATAAATCCACAAAAAACCATTTTTATGCCTTTGATACTTGAGTGTAAGAAGGTTAGAAGCCTTGAAGCCGGCATGAGTTTGGGATCCTCTATGAGAGAGAGCGTATATCATGTAGAGTTTTGTGACCAAAATCTGACGTTGAATTTACACATCTTCATAAAAAGCCGCGTTAGCCATTGAAAGGTACTGGTAGTCAAATGTGTCAAAGTAACTGGGGCTTGAGCCTTTTGGTGATAGACAAAGGCAATTAGGCCCATAGTCCAGTGGTATGGCGCGACAGAACATGGAAAGCTGTAGCTTTATGTATGTTGAGTTAGGTATAAAGACTGGTGTGCATGTGGAAGCACGGGAGCCATGAAACAGCTCTCACTGTTGCTTGCTCCGTAGCACATACACGCTTATGCAGGGTCAGTTGCTGATCAATCACCAACATAGAAGAGCCAATTATAGCAATGTCCATTGACATAATGAACCATCGCAGACGGAAATTTCTCATACCTGCACACGAGTGGGTATGAAGTAAACAAAATGGCGTGTCTCAAAATATAATACGTCTTCTTTGGGGTAACCATGATGCTCATGAAACTAACAGGCAAGGCAAGGATATATAAGAGGGCCTGTGTCGGAGCTTTAGAATCTGCTTAGAGGATTGGGACCGTACGCAGCGATGGCAGTCAATCTAGTCTGAGGCCTCTGATTCCAAAGTTATTGGACTATCAAGAGTAGATAGTATCAACAACAAAAAACATTTAAGAAGCATGCTTCAGGTAGACCATATACATACATAAGCTTTTGAACAAATAATTTATAATATTTTTTGTCTAAACTTCCGAAAATTAAGGGTTTCTCCATTTTACCGTCAGTCTCTATATAGCAAGCATGTTGAAAATTTGGAACAATCTCTCAGGAACGCCTTTCATAAATTCAATTTTTGGGTACATGTGCCTTTTGAGATAACTATGTTGTAAGTTCTCATTGAATACCTGAACAGATTCAACACACATAAGCGAGGAAATTAGTAGTAATTGTGAATATTTTTGAATTTGATCCCGTACCTTTTATTGAAGGTTTATAATGTCTACATCACTAACATCTGTGTCACTCATTCCCGTCGATCTATCTGTCTGCCATTGGCGTTATTGCACTACATAATCTCCGTGACCCCTACTCCGAGCAAATGATATATAGTAGTAGTACGTAATGTTGGCGGGTGGGAAGTGGTACAGGGGAGATTCCAAAAAATGGGTGTTGGTATAAGACCTGCCATCATTTATATAATTTTGACCCCGGTAGTATTTCATCCTTCATGAGATATCGGTCTAGTGGCAGTAGAACAATCCTGAAGCTTTGTATCCATATAACAACTTGCTAAATATCTAGTCTATCGTTCAAGATATACTATTGAACGGTTGCATTGGAAGTCTATAAATATAGAGGCGCTCCCGGATTTTGTCAAACTACTTAATTTTTTTAAATTGAATTTGACAAACTAATTATCATTGTGAACAATTATTGATTACTTACTTTACTTTATATATGGTGCTATAAAAATAAGAGTTGCTATTGAAAAAAAATGTCGACATATATTTCATACAAAATTAGGAGCTAAAAATAAATACCTAAATAAACTCGGAACATCCCAGACTTTGGATGATTGTCTATGTTTATGTGCAGCTTGTGCGTTTGACCTAGTTTTCTCCACAGCATCCCTTCGCGTTGATATATCAGCTTTCAGAAAATCGATTTTCATCTGACAACGAACATAGAACCGCGCCTTCTCCACCAAACGCACGTGTTATTTCAGAAAATGTCTCCTTTTCGATCATGTTTTTTCCTGTTTTGTTGTTTTCAGTTAAGCTGGTGTGTGCAACATTGGAATTCCGGAAATCCTACCGTATTCAATATAGGAGGGGTGCTAAGTAGCAATGAAAGCGAAAGGTATTTCAAGGAAACAATTGATGTAAGTTTATGAGACTGGGAGTTGAAGAAAAATGGATTTCGTGTCGTTCCTTGAATACCATTTATTCCAAATAAAAAATATAGCTTGACAGCGTGTGATATTAAACGAAATTTATTTAAAATTGATCGTATTTTTTCTAAACCAGTGGATGTAACGACAAACAATCAAAGTTTGACCATCAGGCTACTTCTAATTCAATAATTGCATATTTTTGACCCTATATAATTTTTTGAACAAATATTGTCAATTTTTTTTTGTAGCTTTATAAGGAAAAGTTGTAAAAAATAGGTGGAAAATAGCATTAAATTTCTTTGATATGTCTAGCTTAATAAAATTATTCCGAATATATTACCGTTAAGATATTACAGGTACAAGGGCAAAAGTATTCTAGACCTGAAACGTAGCTGGCTTTGACACTATAACTATATAAAAAATTAGATAATCTTATGTTTAAAATAACTGTTAACATATTCATTGATCGATTGAATGGAAAATGAGTCAAGTTGATTGACTCTGTACTACGCGTTATTTCATGTTAAATTTTTTCATTTTTAGCTTTAATTAGTTTTATCATTAAATGGACAAGGACTCGTTCAAAAATAATTCAAAGCACAAAAACATGCAAAAATGTGAATTATTCACTTTTAGGATTTACGAGGGAGTCTCGTGAAATTGTAATTTAATTATATCGGGGAATGATCTGACTAATGAGTCAATCTACTGAACCCCTATTTCCAAACTTTGTATTAAGATACCTTTGTTAAATCCTCTCGATAACTTCACAAAATGATTTATTGTTTCAGCACCTGAATTTCGATTCGCAATATGTCCCTAAAGGGGTGACCTATTACCACACAGCTATTCTAATGGATCCTAATCCAATCCGTACAGCACTGAATGTGTGCAAATACCTCATATCTAGCAAGGTTTGTCACACGCAAACGGCTAAAACGAACTGTATTCATTTCACTAATACTTTAGGTGTATGCTGTGGTGGTCTCACATCCCTTGACAGGAGATTTATCACCAGCCGCTGTTTCCTATACCAGCGGTTTTTATCACATACCAGTTATAGGGATTTCTTCAAGAGATTCTGCTTTTTCGGATAAGGTAATGATTCCTATTTACTATTCTGATTATACTGTCATTTGTAGCTTATAGTTGGAAATTGGGTTGCCTGATCTGTCTATATTAAATTCATTCCGACCATTCGGTTCTTCAGCATAGATAAAAGCGGTTAGGTTCTTTAGTATTTCTCGAACCGATGAGTGGGTGTATCGCGCTTTGTTACAAGGATTTCAAATATCAGTATTAATCTTCTTCCACTGGATCGATATCTCAATTAGTACGAAGCATTACTGTAGTCAAAATTTGATAGACTGTATCCTATCAACACCTATTTTTTTAGATCTACCCCATACAATCTCACAATCCCTCAACCCCATATTTTAGCCCCTAAACATTTTTTTGAAACTTATCAGTGGCCTCGAAACGTGCAGAAACCAAACTAGTGTATTTCAATATTTTAGTTGTTTGACGATAACTCCGCCGCCGCCGAACCGATTTTACAAAACGACAAAACTTTTGCGTTTTCGTCACACTAGTAACCCAGTGTCAAAGTTTCATCACAATAGCAAAAGTACTTTATCAGTAAGTGAGCGTTAATGATTACCGGAAGGAGGAAAGACAGACAAACCAACGGAAATAAATATATTGGTTTTGCGTGATTTATATCATAAAACAAAAAGAAACAAAAGTCGTAAGGGAGTCATATTAAATAGTCCGACAAGTTCCAATAGGTTCTAATATTCTGTCTATTTTTCAGAACATTCATGTCTCATTCTTACGTACAGTACCTCCGTATTCTCACCAAGCGGATGTATGGGTAGAAATGTTGAAACATTTCAATTACAAAAAAGTTATATTCATCCATAGCTCGGATACTGATGGAAGAGCGTTGTTAGGAAGATTTCAAACTACCTCTCAGAATTTAGAAGATGATATAGAAATAAAAGTGCAGGTAAGGTTTTATTTTCATTATCATTTCAGGTTATTCCAACATTAAAATGTTCATTCACACGAGGAACATGTAGTCAGCAAATTTGTTGTTGTTGTCATATATATGTAAAAATTAATGACTGATTTCTCTATACTCGTATTGTTAATTCATGTTTAGGTGGAGTCGGTGATAGAATTTGAGACGGGTCTCGAGAGCTTCAAGGAACAGTTGATGGGGATGAAGAATGCTCAAGCAAGGGTATATTTGATGTATGCTAGGTATGTTTTTGCGATTATTTCTGTATTTGGTGATATAGTACTATTATACTACATAGATGAACAGATCAAACATTGATTGTTGTTTACATATTTATATATTTCACCTGGGTTGGTATATTTATTGGAGATTTTTATCGGAGTTTATATATCTCAAGCTACTTGAAGTAAGTTTCATAAATAATGGATATTATGAAAATTTTGGAATAAAATAATATTAATTTTTTTAAAATAATGCTTGTTTATTTTTTTCCAGTATTTTCAATACTTCTTCAATACAATTACAAAATATAGACAACTCATAAATACTACTTAAATCTTTACGCCATATTAACAGCGCAGTATCTAGTTATCGATAAGAAAAGTGAGAGGTGAAAAGTGAATGAGAAAGTATACGATTTTAACTTGAGACACATTTTATTTGATATCGTAGTTTTAGAAATTTCCATATTGAACCGCTTTCATTCTCACCGCGCTAGTAAGACTTGAAAATATTGAAACTTGGATGGAAAAATTCACAAAACTAAATAAAATATTTTTTGAATCATGAAAGATGCGAGTCGTGTCAATATTCTTTTATTAATTTCAAATGTCAACACTTTGAAGATCCTATCGAAATCTATATTTCTAAACCCATACCATTGCGTTGTAAGAACAGTGTCAACTTACTTAACGCCATTTTTTCCGATAAATTAAAACTTTTTGAATTCCAGCAAAACAGATGCTAAGATTATATTCAGAGATGCAGCAGCTTTGAATATGACCGATGCTGGATATGCTTGGATTGTAACCGAACAAGCATTGGAAGCAGAAAATATACCTGAAGGAATTTTAGGACTGCGCTTGGTGAATGCAACAAATGAGAAAGCACATATCAGAGATAGCATGTAAGTTATATCAAAAATATTACAATAATTAATTGAAGTTTTGTCGTTGTACCAGTTTCATTCACATAGGTGATACCAACTCCTTATTTTATCTAACCCCAATTACTATTTCTTATTGGTGATGGTGATAATTACGGAGGCTGTTCTCTTTCCGTTGAGCCTATCAAATAGGCTAAATTTCAATCTACTCAATATTAATAATTAATATTTCAATCTAGTTAGTTACAAGTTCAATTAGTGACACTTGTCAAATATACCTGATTGTAAGTTGCATAAGTTTAAAGTAAGCTACGGCCAGATGATTGGAGATCATGTTTTGAAGAATGGTTTTCGCGGATGCAAATATCCAGAAGGAGAATGTTTTGTAAAAATTATAAGTGATTGTTTTTCATGAAAAAATGTGTTTTGATATAGTCCGCAGAAAGAGAAGGGCCATAGCATTATCTCCATATCTTAATGACATCCATAAAATTATAAGCTTTTCAGTTACGTTTTGGCTTCGGCGTTGAGAGACATGAATCAATCAAAAGAAATTACAGAAGCCCCGAAAGACTGTGATAATTCTGGATCTATTTGGGAAACTGGGAAGGATTTGTTCGACTTCATCAAGAAACAAGTATTGCTAAATGGTGAAACAGGAAAAGTTGCTTTTGATGATCAAGGAGATAGAATCAATGCTGAATATAATATTGTTAACATACAAAGAAAAAAGAAAAAGGTCGTCGTTGGAAAACATTTTTTCAACCGAGTAAGTTTTTAATTTTATATGAATGGAATATAATATACAATAGCACTTTAGTCATTGCGACACTCCTTTATTAGCTGCCCCATATTTTAATACCCAAATGCACAAGCAAAAAACTATGTTTTAGCGTCAATAGCTGCTAATGTGACATTAAATATTCACCGCTTAAGATCTTTATTTATGACAGTGGCGATAATAAAAGCGGTCGGAAAAGGAAGAAAGCATGCAGACGTGTGTCGCGAATTTGACTGAGGGAATTCCATGAATTTTACAGTTATGAAAAATAAGAATAAAGTCATGAAGAGTTTTATAGAATGGAAAGGAAAAAATTTTACATTTACACGAGTGTTAAGGGAAACCCCTACAAAACCTTAACCATCGCCGTGAAAATGTCCTTAAGATATTTCATGTGATAAACTATTTTATTTCTTAAGATATTTCACGTTTTAAGATACTTTATTCCTTAAGATATTTCGTTCATCTACATACATTCTATAGCTTAAGATATTTCAGGCGTAAGTTAGCCTAGAATACAAATAGATGAAAATTTTAGTAGAATATCGATAAAAATTGAGTTTAAAAGTCAGGGTCTTGCAGGTATTTTTGAATCTCTAATCTTTCCTTGAAGTTTAAATCATGTATTTCATTACAAGTATGAAGTACGCTCATTCTATTGTCATTGCCAACTTTATGATTAGTATCTAGTAAGTGTTTGGTAAAATTGTATCTTTCTGGATGGTGGTTTTTGAAGGCACTCATATGTTCTCTGTACCTTGTTGTAAATGTTCCAGCTGATTGACCTATATAAACAGCATTACAGAACATGAAATCCTATAAATACCTGACTTACACATATTCGATCATTTCTCTTTGCATTTATTAAATATGATGGTAAGTTAGGTGCTGACCTATCAGCTATACTTATTTCTTACTTTGATCATACACCGCTTTTATTTTCGATATCTTATGGCTAATGTTTCCAAAATAAGTAATTGTCGTGTAATGTTTCGTTTCCTGTTGTGCGTTATGCGGATATATGCTACTAATAGCCTTATTGTATTCTTTTTTATTTATTAAATGATCTACTACTTTTGGATTATAACCATTATTATACCTAAGCTATTTGTTTAATAATTCCGATTTC
This sequence comes from Bruchidius siliquastri, assembly GCA_949316355.1. Classification (NCBI taxonomy): domain Eukaryota; kingdom Metazoa; phylum Arthropoda; class Insecta; order Coleoptera; family Chrysomelidae; genus Bruchidius; species Bruchidius siliquastri. The sequence goes on along the minus strand of OX438534.1, from coordinate 28,863,960 downwards.
ATTTTGAAGATCTGAGTCTACTATATAGCGTGATTTGGTGTTTGCGTACAAATCTAAAGCGTTCCAAAGTCTTAGACCTAGAAGAATTATTTAAATCTTTTAACCATTCCATATTTAATCACGCAAGAATAATTTGTTCTTCTCAATAAAATCATCCGTAATTTTCATGAGAATTATTTAAACAGAACAAATTATTTCTAACAGGAAAGCAATAAAATGCATCTTAATGTGGATGAGAAGAACATCATTTGGCCAGGAAGACAAAGTACCAAGCCAGAAGGATTCATGATTCCGACTCACCTCAAGGTACTCACAATTGAAGAAAAACCGTTCGTATACGTTAGAAAATTGGAAGGAAAAGATACCTGTACAGTCGAAGAGATTGAATGTCCTCACTTTAATGCTACTAATGATAGTAAGTTGGATGGCTGTATTTGACTTTTTAGTTTCTTTAACACTGCTTGTGACTTCCATTGCGTTTTACAAGTTTCGATTGATGTGTTATGTCCGATCATCTTGAGATGAAATGACAGACAAGTTTCTTGTAGATAAAAAGTTGTGTAATTATCACACAATTTCACAAATAAAACTCTTTTAGTGACGCATTTCGATTTTTATTAAAATCATCGTCAGACTGTCAGATTTGACTGCTAATAAGGCTACACAGGTTACTTGCCAAATTTGTGAAACTTTGTGATAATTACACAACTTTTTATCTACATGATGGAAGAGTTCCACCAAGTAAGTTATGCAGATAATTGAGTGTATACTCATAAAATGTATCCCTATAAGTACACCTGGTTTAATAAATTATAAAAAAATTCCGCAATGAGATCAGCGGTGACAGCTAAGAAAAGATAACCCTGTATTATATGTAAATCATCCAGAACATGTGAACAGTTAAGTGTATGCTCTGTACTATGCAGCACATCTGTTATTGACATGTATGTTTCGTCTTTAGCCTAGACTCGTCAGTATAGCGTGGCGGTCCAAATGTAGAAAGTAATCGGATGGTATATACGTGACTCAGTCAAGGGTGTGATAGCAACATCAACACTCATCTCCAAGTGTCGCCCTCTATGGGGACGTCCATGGGCAACTTATGAAGTCAAAGGGCATAACACCCATAGAGGGCGACACTTGGATATGAGTTGATGTGATCAGTTGTCAAAACAGACATCTGGTTTGTTCGAGATTGTTTATGGAACATTATAGATGTAGGGTTGAGTGTCACTGGTTCTAAGACTAATTTCTAAAAAGCACAATAGTTGTTTATATTTGTACTTATCTTACCCAACAGTCTGCCTTAAAAAAAAAACGGTTTGTAAATGTTGTACTGCGCGATTTTATAAAGTCTCTTGTATCAATGTATAAATATACAATGAATGAAGTGTGTGGATAGTTCGATAAAGCTTTCTTTACAAGGTGGATTATAAGGACGACCATTTATACATCTTATAATCTTTACAGCAGAACAACAAAAAAGTTAAAGTGCTGTAACTACACCTAAGACCTGCTATAAACTGGCATGTTTCGTCTTTAGCCTAGACTCGTCATTATACACATTCAATCAAGTTATACACACCTTATGTCGTTTGTGGTCATTTAATACCCTTACTGTTATGGGCCACATGTATAGTGAGAAGTATACACTTGAAGAAAATAATGATAGATATATGTTTGGTTTCTGCAAAAATATATGTCCTTTGTTTATAGTCGATGGCTCGTTTTGTTGTCGTGGATATTGCATGGATCTTCTCAAAGAACTGTCCAAGAAGATCAACTTCACGTACAGTTTAGCCTTATCTCCAGATGGACAATTTGGTAACTATATAATCAGAAACACAACAGGAAGCGGCAGGAAGGAGTGGACAGGGTTAATTGGAGAACTTGTGAGCGAAAGAGCAGATATGATAGTCGCTCCTTTGACGATTAACCCAGAGCGAGCCGAGTTTATCGAATTTAGTAAGCCATTTAAGTACCAAGGCATTACAATTTTGGAGAAAAAGGTATGTAAGGATAACTTGGCTGCTACCTTAAGATCGACTTAATGTTGAGTAATTTGTCAATTGATCGACTGTTAGCTATTTCATAATATGGTTCAGTCGGAAATTACATTGCACTTCTGTTATCACAATAATATTTCATAGTAATTTTAATAATATATTTCTAAAGGGTAATATGTAGATTATGTTTATTTCATCAATCATCGTAGATATTGATCGGATCCCAAAAAGATATCGAAAATCCTTCCGATAAAATCACGGGCAAGGAATTCTTAAGCCGGTATAGATCCTTTGAACATACAAGCAGGATATTTTTTAAGATTTAATTAATGGCGAGAAGAAAATGTAATGTAATGCGACATTTCCTAACAATGAACTTACTTTCCAGCCATCTAGATCATCGACTTTGGTATCATTCTTGCAACCATTCAGCAATACTCTATGGATCCTGGTGATGGTATCAGTACATGTGGTGGCATTGGTGCTTTATCTTCTCGATCGTTTTTCGCCTTTCGGGCGATTCAAGCTTGCAAACACAGATGGCACTGAAGAAGATGCGCTGAATTTATCTAGCGCTATTTGGTTTGCTTGGGGGGTGCTGCTGAATAGTGGGATTGGTGAAGGTAAGCACTGAAGTCGTAAAGTATCAGGTCAGACGTCTCACCTTGGAGTCTTATATAATTTTAAGAAATCAAGCTTATAGCAAAAGTCAAATGGAATTAGGTTACTTCAATAATAATTCGATATTACTGTATTTACTGATTGTTCCTGTTAACAGTTAAATCTTTTTACTAGACCAGTAGAACATTATAGACAATTCAAAATATTAGATTATTTCTCTTGAAGTTGATGTAAATAAACTAGGATTTGTTAACTTAACTTCATATTACATTAAATTGCCAGGTAAAATTGCAAACTGTTGTCAATTGGATTATCAGACCACGACCGGGCTACAAATGCAGTGCAATCAGCATTCATATTGATTTGATTGCTTTTAGGAGAGTTTCTGAATATATGCTTCTTTTTTTAAGGTACTCCTAGAAGTTTTTCAGCAAGAGTATTAGGAATGGTATGGGCAGGTTTTGCGATGATAATTGTAGCGTCATACACTGCCAACTTGGCAGCTTTCCTTGTATTGGAGAGACCAAAGACCAAACTGACAGGAATAAATGATGCGAGGGTAAATCAATTCATTTACCTATTTAACATGTTCCTATCCAAGTTTACCATCGCTAACTCTACGATTTCCAGTTGAGGAATACTATGGAAAACTTGACCTGTGCTACAGTGAAAGGATCTGCAGTTGACATGTACTTCAGGAGACAAGTAGAGTTATCAAATATGTACAGAACTATGGAAGCCAATAACTATGATACTGCTGAAGCTGCCATTCAAGATGTTAAGGATGGGTAAACGTTTTTCTTTCATCATGTAGATTGTAGATGCTCTTACTTGGTGAGACTCTTCCATCATGTAGATGAAAAGTTGTGTAGTTATAACAGTTTATTTAGGTTCATCTGTTAGTGACATTTTTTAATAGACTTTTAATAGCTTCACTTGTATGTATATACTATGTGTGCCTCACCATGATAGCGTTTGATGCATTTGATCATGGTGGGAAACATCATTTGATAGGCCATACCAAAAAAATATGTCAGCTATTTTGCTTGTTTCTCTCATCAGCATGTAGAATGTTTTTGCCGGAATTTACTTGAAGAAGTTGTCAACAGTGAACCTTTCAGTTTTAATTGAATGTCTAATCCAAGTGGGTAAATCTTCTATATTCATATACGAATTTTCGGGGTCCGAAAACTCTGAACATCTTCTATATTCATATACGAATTTTCGGGGACAATTTGAGGCCTTTTGAAGTCAACCTACTTGGCCCATGAGAATTATAAAATTTTATGATCTCAATTTTGATCTGTTTGTTTTGCATTCCAGAAAGTTGATGGCTTTCATCTGGGATAGTTCAAGGCTAGAATTTGAGGCTGCTCAAGACTGTGAATTGGTAACTGCTGGCGAATTATTTGGAAGATCTGGATATGGAATTGGCTTACAAAAAGGATCTCCATGGTCAGATGACGTCACCTTGGCCATACTGGATTTTCACGAAAGTAAGTTGCTTTTTCAGTACAGATCTTAGATCATGTCTCTGCGAATCTAAAATAAATATTCACTAACTAAACCTACAACGGTTTATTAAAGTAATATAATTGCTTTCGGAAGTTAATCTAGTCATATTTTCAGGTTACTTGGGTTTGTGATGTGAAATATAATCTATTCGCTGAAAAATTAATTCGTTTTGTGAATCTGTATTGACTCTACCAATATTTTAGGCGGTTTCATGGAGGGATTAGACAATAAATGGATATTCCAAGGCAACTTTCAGCAATGTGAACAGTTCGAGAAAACGCCAAATACTCTAGGCTTGAAAAATATGGCTGGAGTCTTCATATTAGTTGGTGCTGGTATAGTTGGAGGTATTGGTTTGATTGTAATTGAAATGGCTTACAAGAAACATCAAATAAAAAAGCAGAAAAGGATGGAACTGGCTAGGCATGCAGCAGATAAGTGGAGGGGTCAAGTAGAGGTAAAATATGAACAGAATCGACAGTTCATGCTAAGCTATAATTTGATAACAAATCACAGTTATGGATTCTTGAAGAGAGTTAATCAATTGATATAACTGTAATTTCACAAATGCATTTTGTTTCATTTTGTACTTTGAAAAAGGCCATATACAGCGCCCGGTAGGGACAGAATGGATGGCTGTTCTTTAAAGGTGCAGAATAAGCAGTGCACATAATTGTAGCTCATATCCAACTTTCTCTAATATTACGGAAACAGTCGAAAGGATAGCAGAGATCGTTGAGTAGTCAAATATAATTTTATTAAACGTCAGGTTTAAGTAAATAAACTGAAATTGATGTTTTGACACCTTCTTAGGTGTATCAGCAGGCCGACTGCAGATATCTAACTTTAGGGGAAGGCTGATCCGGCTATTATTGACTAGCTGGTGTTTCTCTCCTGCTCCAGAAAATTATATTCACAGCAATAGCGACTACAACTACTCTGCAAGGTTCAGGTCAGACCATATCTGAAGCTCTGCTCGCATGTGTGGGGATGCGCTTCGAAGCAAAACAGTGCTCGGTCGAATAGTAACACCAAGAATCATCAGCACATCAAACACTGAATGGACCTAACGGGCGCATTCCTCACCAAGTCGACCTGCCAACCCATCAAAAAAGTATTTTCCAAAAGTCAAGCTTTTGAAGAACCTAGGCGTTTTGGAATTGGCTATCGGAGAGTTTGTTACCCGATGATTACAAATTACAAAGTTCATAGCGCTTCTGTAACTGTATAAAACTCTTTATGAAATATTTGGCAATTAAGGATTGGGTGGAGAAGATAGCGCGACTGTACCGAAACAACTGTAAACACGGTGTTGACGGAATGTCTGAGATGCGAGTTCGAATCCCGCTGACACATTATTTTTCCAAGTTTTCAATCCTCAATTGAGTTAATTTGGACTATTTGTTTAGAACAAAAACATCTTCCAAGTGAGATGAACAGTTTTTATACGGTATTTCAGAAACGCAGAACATTGCGCGCAACAACGTCCCTGACACCTGGTGGACGCCGTATTAAGTCGAACGGCGTGAATGATCCTGTCACCATCTCATCGCATGTGTTCGACAAGTTCCAACGTATCGGCCACATATACGGGGGCCCAGAACGAGCTTGGCCTGGAGACATTGCTGCCCCTGGGGATAACAGGCTTCGGCGAGCGGATGATGCACAAACGGTGAGACTGCACTGATGTCACTGACGCTACTTGTAGAAAAATATATTAAGGACTTTTATATCCAGTAAATCTCAACGGTGCGATATGTGAGGTCACTTTGGTACGGTTTTTGCGTGATCGCTTGAAGGTGGCGGTAGAGAAGATAAATATAAAATATGACAGTCCATTTTCCTTGAAAATGAGTTGGATGAGGTTTAAAGCTTTTTTATTGGAAAAGGAGTAATATTCTCAGAAAATATTTTCACAGAAGTTGTAGCAGTGGCGGGTCGTGGGTCTATAGATGGTGGAACAGCAAAATATCGTACAAATACGATTTAAATCGTACGGTTGGCAACATTGCTGCCGAGCCAGAACCACCTATGTTATAACGCCATAAACCCCACCACCTTTACCTCCATGCCAGTCACTCACCCTCTCACCCGCATGCGCGGATATTAATTCGACCACTCAACCCAGTGTTGCCAGATGTTTTCACTTGTAGTCAATTTGGTTCCTTAGATGAGGTTATTTTCTGTAGGAACTAGTGTATTGGGGATCTATGGGAATAAAATAGGTCACATAATATTCTCTTGAACTCACCAACGTTGGTGACTAGACCTATATATTCTTAGCGCAAAAATTAGACAATTGAACTTATTTGCCTTGCCTAAAATCTATATCTATATTGTGGATTAATGATTATCATAATTGTTTATCCAAGCTGAATCACTTCAGTAATGATTATTGAATGGATTTAAATTGACCACGGATTGTACAGGAAAATTAAATGATATTTCTCTTTCAAATCATTGACAAAAAAATAGTCTGAAACTTTATGTATGGTTCTTTTTCAGGGTCCGCCGGCCGTTCCCAGATACTTACCCGCTTATACGTCAGACGTTTCACATCTAATCGTTTGAGCGTCACAGCTGCTTGTTAAAAAGCGTTCATATAGTTGTTAAATGTACTATTTATTAAAAGTGTATTAACCCAATAAATCTAAACTCACTTGTCACCTGATACAATTGTCTAATTCATTCACTCTAGCTGTAGTTGATATTCAGTGGACTGTATGTGAAAAATATATATAGGGTGCCCCAGAAGTCGACGTCAAGCCGGAATCAGGCCTTCAGGCGATACGCCATGTCATAATCGTTATCAGAAACATCTAAGTCATGCGAAACTGAAATTATTTTGAATAATATGCCTTTGTTTATATAATACACGAGTTATATTTCCTTATTATTATCAGAGATACATTTACAGATAATACTGAATTTGATACATAATATATAAAATAAATAAATAGACATACACTATCAAACTATATATACACAAATTTTAGATATCAAGTACTACAATTAGTGAAGTGTGTGCTGATTCTTTATATACAACTAGGGTGAAACAAATAAAATGATTTGCGCTACCCATAATGTGAATGAGGATGCTATCAGTAATTTTCGACCATCTTTCAAGAAGTCTCCCCCTACTTTAACCAAAGAGGAGAGCCAGATTTTCGTTTAATGTCAGAGTAAGAAGGGATTCAAGTAAACATAAGTCAATGGAGGAGAGTTATGACTTGAAATGAAAGTGTGTATTTCCCATAAAAGTGGGTGACGGAAATAAATTCCAGGTATGAACTAAGGCTTGTAGGATTGTATAACTTTGCACTACTTATTTTGAATCCAGAACAGTGACCCAGGTAGGTGGCTCCCAAGCTCATTGATTGCGAAAATATAATGACATTAATATTTTTGAAAATGTGTAATTAGATTGGTTGTAACTTAGTAGTTACTGATAAATCGTCCTCATTCCTCCATTTTGTTTCTTAACTAGTCTATAGGGACTATACTTTCCTTCTATATCTCTCCATTTATCTACTAATTTCTCTCTCCCTCTCTTTCACACATAGATACCCTATCAAATACATGCAGCTTTTTGACCTGCTTAAGTTACTTATTTGCCAGTTAAATTTTGTTTCTTTAACATACTACAAATAATAATGAATAAACTTTTACAATAGGAGGAAGTGACGATGTGGACATATAGTATACAGAATACATACAAATACACAAATCATCAAGATACTTGTATACCCACCTAGTATTTTTAAAAAACGACGACAGTTGTTAACGTGTTTCTGGAATAGAATACAAAGTTACCGGGATTACTGCATAATTTAGATTTCTGTTAAGAGTGATTCAATTTGTTTTTATAAATTCTAGTGTCACTTATTGAAATAGTAGTTGATGAAGATACGGCATTTCATAGTCCAGGCTCAACAATGAAACCTAATCCTATGTATATTCTATAGAGAAACGAGAAAAAAGACAAAGCAGACAGGTAGAAGAACCACTGTTAAAATTTGAATGAATTGTTATTATTTGTGTGATGAACGTAAATTTTGTGTCTATTTGTATGGCCAAGAATAGTAATTATTCAGTTATCGAAGAATGGCACATTGCGCAGTCGACATTGTGTGCTACCTTCGCTTCTCTATTGAACATTATGTTAAAAATTTAACAAACAATGAAGATTCAGTTAAAACAAATTGATTAAAACTCATAACGGCAATTAGGACTCTGTTTGATAAAAAATTAATCAATTTAATATTTACGTATTCAAACGACAGATGAATGCATGTTTTAGGATTATTCAATTTAACGTTATTACTTGGAAATAAATATATAAACATTTCCAACACAAAAACGGCGTATTTTGGATTATAGATCAAACACTTAAATGGGGTGGAGTACCGTTCATTTCAAGCATTCAAAGAGAACCAGTCAAAATTTATTTATACAGTCTTAAGGCTTTCGTAATTAATTTTTTTTTACGTTTTAAATTCCGAGCAGAAAATTTCAGAACATAAAAGGTCATTAAAGCTTCATGTTTTATTTTAGTTTCATTGTCTGTCAAATTTTCTACATAAAATAAGAGAAAACATGGTTGTGTTACTCAGGGTAATTCCTAAGAGTATTCTCATTGTTAAACAGGATATAGGAAGCATTAAAATAAATAATAGTTAAAATAATACTCAGTGATTCATTACGAAATCATTCAATACGATACTGTAGGATAATTAAGTAATGTGCTCAAAATAGTTAGAAATATTCCTCAAGCGGCACTTTTAGATCAGTGGAAAGGAAATTGAATTTCCAAGCTGACAAACGAATTGACAATTGAGCTTTCTTTATATCTTCTTGAGAAAATTCACAAGGATGGTTATGTGGGTGGCAAAACAAGAGGTCCATTTCCGATTTCTTGATTTGAAGTATTATTGGTGGCTTTAGACGTTTTTATTCTATATCTCGTTTATTCAAACAAATATCGTTATTATATATTACAAATTCGATTTTTGTTTATTTTGATGACGCCTATACACAATAGGAAAGTAATATCAAATTTGGAACCAATGTGTATGTTTGTTCATTCAAAATTCGTGAATATTTGCAGCCTTTCACTATACCTCACAACGGTTTTTGTGTATAATATTTTTCCGATCTTATTACAAAACATTCAGCGAATGGAAATCATCACATTAGCAAAAATATATAAAACACCTAATTGCAGACATGTTCTTCTCTCCTGGATCTGCAGATGTCACATTCTACATTGCAACACCAGATGAACCTGCAGTTGCATTTATGTTCGATTTCTCGCACCCTTGTTTGGTAGCCCCTCCCACAACACAATAGCCTACAGCCATCCATTCCTAAGCTGGTTCTGTTGCACAGTCTGCCATGTGTACCCAATATATTTAATCTGAAAAGAAAACATAAATCTGAAATTATCCAAAAATAATATATAGATCAAAAGTTTGATTTCGGACTTCCATTGTCTATAAAATTTTAATATCAGATGGAATCAAAAGAATAGGTCAGCGATACAAGATCCAAACGAGATTTTCTAGGACTGCCACCCTCAGAAGTATTCTAACAAAAACTAAGCCCAGGAATGAATCTCAAGAGACAAAGGACTGCATCTACCAGATACCATGTCAATGTGGTAAAATCTATGTTGGAGAAACAAAAAGGCCACTGGAAGTAAGAATCAAAGAACATCGTCTCAACACCCAGCGAGCAGAGACAGGAAAATCTGGAATAGCTGACCACGCATGGACGGAGCACCATAAAATAGCTTGGGACGACGCTAAGGTTATTGCCAAGGAACCGCATTGGTATCGAGGGAAATTCAAGGAGGCGGCATTCATCACCAACAACAGCAAAGTGTATAGCAAACCCAGCGTAGACATTAAACCAATCTGGCAGCCACTCATAAGGAAGATCAATAGACTACGACTGGACCAGACAACAAACAATAACCGACAAACAGCCACGTCAGCAGACCGGAACACCGCGCATCGGGAACCAATCAGAACAGACCGCGCACAACGACACGTCACCGGACGGGGTATAAATAGGCATGAAAGGAACGTGTTCGCCAGTTCACCTGAAGACGATTGAAGATAGCACATCAATCGAAACGTCCTGATACTCAAAATTTTATAGACAATGGAAGTCCGAAATCAAACTTTTGATAAATCCACCTTGTCTACAAGTTTTAAACAATAATATATCTACGTTTAATGTACCTTATGAAAATTATTCTATGTTTTTTTTTGGATTCAGTTAACTCATTGTCCATGCAGTTGATTAAAACTACATATAACTGGTGATAATGATCGAATTTTTCTAACGTTTCGGCTGAGGCACCAGATTTGAACACATTTTTATTAGTTTCATCTGTATCATGTATATAATTTAAATTCAAAATAACAATAAACAAAACATTTATTTTATCGTGAAAAAATCGTGCTGTGTTCAATAAACTGGTATAAATACTCCATTGGTAGTTATTTATAAAAATAGAGTTAGCATAAAAATATAATTAGAAGCACTCACAATGAAATTAATTTTTTCATTTAATTACTTTTATTCTCATTTTTAACTTCAATTCAATTACATTGAGTTAGTGGATTTTGCATCGCCAATAACAATAGTTATAATAAAAATTTATTTTTCAGTTTTTAAACTATAATTTAGTACCAAATGAAAAAATTAAATTCATTGATTGTTTAGTAGTCGTAAATCGTTCCGATTTTGATAATTACTCTGAAAACGAAATTATTCATAAATAATCCATTACGAACTAATATCTAAAATGTCGGGCTTACTGAGAGGTGTGAAGATAATAAGGATGATGTACCCTCACCTTGAACTCTTTCGTAAATCAAAATAGTTGCAAATACTTTTTAGAGGTTTTTCGAAGGTTTTTTATAGATAACCTTAGCCAAAGACAGAAATTCTATCGAACTCCAGTAGCAGTATGAGGAGACAAATATCACATTGACCTCAAAACGAAGTAAATTGTAACCATCAGGAAACAAACTCCCCAGCAGCTCATTCTTCAACGCCGATTTTCTCTAAAGGAAAGACTTTTGGCAAAGGCTCATTCGGTTGTTTGAAAGCTCGACCTGATGAAAATGTGAACTTTTGGTCCTTCTTGTGTTGTACTGACGACTTGGATAGTATTTATAAAATAGAGACGTATCAGCCACCCCCTTCGATGTTTCAGACTGTGGAGGTATTTTCTAAAGTCGGGTACATCCACTTAACGTATTGCTCGTTTCTATATGTTGAGAAGCTTCAGGGATTTTTGAGTACTAGAGCTATGGTTGAGGGAGCTTGAACATTTGATTGTAATATAATTATTATTTTTTTATTTTCTAATGATACATATATATTTTGTAATTTGTATATAACCAAAATACCACTCACGTTTCATTCTTTTCGCAGTAGTCCGGTGATTCGTCTAAATATACCAGATCAGTCCTATTTGGTTTCTTCCAGTCAGCGCTGATAGCCTTGAGTTTTTTTCTCCTCCTTTCCACAAATTTGACATGTGAAGCTCCTTCGTATCTTTGGAAAAGTCCTTCTGCTACCGCTCTCAAGGGTGGGAGCCTCCTCCAACATATTTGCATGCTACACGAGCCTGATACACCGTGACACTTACAGGTTCTCTGCATTCTGGACCTTACTGCCTGAATAGGAAAAAAATTATAATGATATCTTAATCCGCCACCTCTAAACGCATGCAAAGAAATACAAAGTTTTTTTGTCTTTGTCGTAGTAGTAATCTAGCGTGAAAATTGAACATCAAAGTCAGAGTGACACTTTACAAATTATAGAGTGGTCAAGGATAACCGGACAGACAGACAGAGTTTCGTGATGTATATGTCATGAAACATCAAGAAAACCAAAATCTCTTCCTTGGTCATTGACGTAGAAAATAAAGGTTATCTGTACTCTAAAATTCCGTAAACTTCTAATGAAATTTAGATGGTTTGAATTTTCTTTAAAATGCACCAAAGTAGGATCACAAATCTAATGTATAGTGAAATTACACGTTCACAGCTATTGACAAAAAACTATAATTTCTATATATTGAAGGAGGTAGCAAACGATCATGTTCAGCAAGTACGACGGAGGATAATAGGAACGAAATGTTTTATTTACCAACACCAAAAAATATGGAATCGCCCTTCTCTTGCAATGTTTGATCTCTCCAAATTTTTTTTTTGGAAAAATATCAGGAGCATTAGAAACATCAAAAAAAACGTTTATCATTTTATGTTTTTTTCAATTATAACTCCGCCGATACTGTACCGCATTATAAAAACTATAGATCATCTTAACCTAGTGTCAACATCTACTCAAAATCCGAATGGTAGAGAGAGGTCAAGGATTACCGAACAGACAGAGAGAAAGACAGACCGACGGGAATGAATGACATGGTTTTTCATCAAGAAAAAATTATAAATTGTTTGCGATTACGACACTTCTCCCGCCTATTGGTGGCTGGAATGCTTTGTTGCTTACAGACCTGCACATACATTGAGCTTTTTTAAATTTACCCTTCTTCCTGCTTCATTATTGTGCAAATCGATCAGTCCCAATGCTGTACTAGGAAACTGTCTACTGAAATTTTCGCCGTATTTTATGTCATTACTACAACCTCACCATTTCCATTATTGAGCTTTTTTCTTATTAATTCTGCAGTCGATTCACCCAGCTCAACAAGTTCGAGCAAGATGAAATATCCCATTTCCTTACAATACTTGACCCCTCCAAAAAAAATTATCAGGGGCATTGGAAACGCCAAAAAAAGCGTTTTAAATGTTCCTCTTTTTTATTATAACTCCGCCGATACTGCACCGAGATATAGAGAGGTCAAGGATTACCAAACAGACAGAGAGAAAGACAGACCGACGGGAATGAATGGTTTATTATCAAGTACACATATCTCGAATTAGAAATTGTTTGCGATTACGATACTTCTGCCACCTATTGATGGTTGTCATACTCTGTCGCTTACAGATCCGTTTATATATTGGATTTTTGAAATTTACCCTTCTTCCTGCTTCATTATTGTGCAAATTCATCAGTCCCAATGCTGTATTAGGATCTTCTTTCACGTCTAGAAACTGTCTACTGAAATTTTCTCCATATCTTATGTCGTCACTGCATCCTCCCCATTTCCATTTTTGAGCTTTTTTCTTCTTTATTCTACTGTCGCATCCACAGTATTCACCCAGCTCTCCTTTGGCACAAACTCTGGTAACTGCATAGGCCAGGCTTGATGCAGATATCGCTGAAAGGTACGCCGCCTCTCGGCTCCCTACGTCAAATATGATGATAAGTATGAAAAGTTTAGATTTGATAAGTGATAAGCCATTATGAGTATTTTTATCCTGATCACAATATCCTAAAAAATATGTAAAAATTATAAACTCACGAAAACCCAGTGCTACTAACATTCATGTTAGGTAAAAAATAAGCTGCCCGGTTAAGCGTTATTATGTCTATTGTATGTGAGAACGTTATAGGTATTGGAGTTTCTACTTACTTATAGTTACTACGTTCCCAAATGTGTTGTTCTTATCTAGGAATATCGTACAGTTCCACCGTGAAAAAGCAAACTGATTCTGACACTCATCTATAGCCAGCCTTGCACCATGACCTATAATCTTAAAGAACCATTATTAATCCTGCATATCTGTATTTAGTATTGATTTTAGGTTACTATTATATTTTCTTGCAAGAGTGTACTTACAGTAGTGTAACAATCTACCGCTGCTTGTGTTTCGTCTCTATATTCAATGAACATTATCAAGAATGAAATTGTGTGGTTTAAACACAAGGTTTTACAAATAAAACCCGTGCTTAGATGTTTTATTTATATCATTATCATACTGTCAAATTTGACTCTTTACAGAGGTTACCCAGATTATTTGTCAACTAATTAAGTCCCATCATGAATATAAACCTAGATTTCTTAAATTTAGCAATCTATTTATCCTGTCTAACTATTGTCCTATTGAATTCTTTTTTGTTTCGAGCTATGTAAGCAAAAGAGAATCATTCTTACAGGTGCAGGAAAAACATACATCAGGATGTTGAGTAAAAAAGTAATATAAAAAATAAAATAAGACTCCAAAACCTTTCAAAAATTATTGAAATACGAGTAGAATGAATGAAAATAGTAGAACCATGGTGATTTGGACAGTGATTTGGACAGTCATATATCTTTGAGTCAAAACATTTTGGCGATTCTACTTGTTGCTTTGGGTTGTCATTTAGAAGTTTAGTAGCGACTTCAGATAGTTACAGTTATTCATTTTGAATATGTAGAGAAAAAGTTGTGTAATTATCACACAGTTTCGCGTGACTGAAAGAAAGAGTTTTATTTCTGAGACTGTGTGATAATTACACTTTTTATCTACATGATGGAAGAGTTTCACCAAGTAAGATCATCTACAATTTACATGTTTAATGTAATACTTACGGGAAGTATGCCATCATATTTTGCACACAATTCCTTCTGTTGATCAACCAAGTAGTTGTTTTTCAAGCACTTTTCTTTATGTTGAACTGGAGTTAGATCCAAATATTGCGTCAATGTGGTTGGAAGTCCAAGTTGCCTGCAACAATTAAAAATTATCAATAACTCTGCATCATCTTTAACAAAAAAAAATTAAGCAAGGTTGATTAATTTTTGGCTTTCTTTCCATCCAAGTGCAACTCAACAAAGCGACAGGCGAAATTTTATTACTCAGTACACCAGCTTAAATCTGAGTATCTCTCAGTTTTCTTTAATTTTGAGGAGAAGTGATAAGGAATACCAATAATAAATAACATCGTTTATATTTGCAAATCAGTGCATTCTTGGTGGAGTAATTATAAGAGAACAAATGTAATAAAATATCAGGATATACTGGACTCTGTTTTGAATTACGCAAGGCAGACAACCCAAAACCTCTTAATAGTTCTGTCATGGTTTTCAATAACGTCGCTTCGGATTTCCATGGTAATGTTGTGACTGACAACGGTTCGATTGATGTGATGTGATCTTCAATAGCTTTCAGGTAAAACGCAAAATTCACACATAGCGCAGCACAGTAGTGTGATCTCAAGGTAACAATGTATAAAATAAATAGGAGCAAGATCACACAAAGCGAATAATAATTTTTGAGAATCAGCCTTCATAAAGTTGATTGTATTTCTAATTTCTCAGTAGACTGTGACCCATATGAGTTGAGTATTTGAGTATGCTTCAGAGAAAGATCTAATCAATGTTCTCTAATCCAACACATGGTCTATAAGTGCTTTTTCTCCAAGTACTTCACTGTTAATGACCTTTTCAGACGAAAGGAGATTAAATCAATGACGAAATCTCAGCATTGATCATAAGGGACAGCGTTAAGTTGGATATGAGTAATAAGTATACTGTTTTTAGCCCCAGATTTTCCTTCAGCATTGTTTCAGCTATTCACTGAAAAGTTAGGTCATAAATTACCTCTTATATTTATTTGAATGATTCCTTATAGTACCCTCGAGGTTTGAAGGACAATATGATAAAAAATATGAACTGAAATTTTACTGAAGCTGTCCACCTAACATTCTTCTAGTATATAAAGGCATAACTGAGATCAAAATTAAATAACTTATACCCAACATTTTTTCATAGTCCAAAAAGTAGTATTTCAGCGTTTTATTACGACACTAGGTAATTATCTACAAAGAATTGAGAATTTCGCCTTCACAGCGTGGAAAGTTCTAATTACTTTTTATCTTGGACCACAGTGCGTAGTTTAGAGGTAGATGTTGTCGGGTACTAGCCCAATCAAGGTGTACCTTTGAATAAGTTCCTTGCAATCTGTGACACAGTTTTCTAAAAGAAATAGAGAACTTTTTGTTCTCTTTTATATCATATTATGAGATGAGAGGTGGAGCTAATTACGCACAAAAGAGTGCTCTACTGCCTCGCCATTTCTGCTTTTTTTCTTTAGTCCTCAGGCAACTTCAGCTAGATTGGCCATTATAAAAACATTGCGTCCGTTGAATGCTCTCCACAGGCATGTATAAAGCTCTTTTGTTTGGAAAACAATAAGGATGTGATGACGGTGTTTCCAGCCAATGGGATATAAAGCAGCCCTTCGAAATGGAATACTATTGGTTGCCCAGGGGCGTGCCCTGCGTACACGCTCTAATTAGTAGCTCCTGCATAAGATGTGCATGTTACCCAAGATCAGATGACTTGCGAAGCAGCGGCTTGAATTCGAATATATAATCTATGATTTGAGCTGGTGTAAAAGTGCTTTAAAAATCTGAAAAAAATTGCGTCAAGAAAATTGACGCTATACCTCTCACGCGATGATATAAGCTTGGAAATAAGGTTTTGAGTGGGAGTTTACACACACACGTCTCATGTCCAAAACACCCGTTAAAATTGCTTGGCACGAACCAAACGAGATGCCGATATCATCAGCAATTTCTCTAATGGTAATTCGACGATTCCCCAACACTATTTTCTTTACTTCTTCAACGATCTCATCAGCTGTTGACGTGCTGGAGCGTCCAGAGCGAGGTTTATCATTGGTGTCTTCTCGGCCTCTTTGGAATGGTTTATACCATTTGTAAAATTTTTCTGGCTTAAAGTAGACTCACCGTATGCCACTTTCAACATTTCAAGAGTTTTGGAGCACTTGATTCCATTTTTCACACAAAATTTAATGCAAACTCTTTGATCCATGTTTTTCGACTGCAGAAAATCGTGGAGCACGCAAAACACTTCTAAGCTTTATGCCTCTCACAAACAAACTAAACATGCACAAAGCTGAAATTTAGAACATATTTTTGAGACGAGTGTACCAACATAACTAAATAAAATAAAAATCGAAGATCGAACGGCTACATTTGAAAATTCACCTTATTTTTGATCACACCTCGTATTATATTTATCTATGCGATGCTAATGCGAAATGCGACCGTCTAAAGGTCTGAGGTCTGAGGTCTGAAGCCTCACTCAGTGTTTAAACGTTTGAGAATGTATTGCGCGTTGTTATATGGATACCTTTTACTCTGCTACCAATGAATATATATCTCAAATATGTGTCTAATAAGAGTAGGAGAATCACCGTGTTTAACATTTTATAGATAGAATGTATTATAACACTCAAAATTCTTTGAGAACTTATCCTACTCCACCTCTAATCACAATTTTTAAGACAATTGAAAAATGACTTCGGAATCGTCCGATTATAGAGGGAGCAACGATTACCGAACAGAATACAAAAAAACATACATATTTCGATTTATAATTTTTTAGAGATTACAATACTTCCTTGCAAAATAGTGTGGCCAGTAAAATCGGAACAATGTGGTTTTCAGGATAGTACAGTTAAAATAATCAGGGTACTATATCAAGCGAGTGACGTGACTGTTTAGCTCAATTGGCTAGAGCGTCTAACCGACAATCAGAAAGTGTGTGGTTCGAATCTCCCGTTAGGTTAAGTGTTTACCTAGTTTCTGAAAGTGAATCTATATATATGGACTAGCATCTTGTCAATTAGCAACTGATAATTGTCACGATTGTATGATTATATTGTCATATTAAAATTAATTGTTTTAAATCCCAGAAATAGAGTAAAGGTGAAAATGAAGAATCGACTATATTAAGTCTGTATTAGTGGTCAGTAGCATATACATTTAGGTGCACTTTTCAAAAACTGATCCTTCTGTTTTAGATATATCTACAGCTTCAGAATCCTTATTTCTAAACTGACAACATTGCAACAGCGTCAATCTACTTGACTTAATTTTCCCATATGTTGATCATCGTCTCCTCAAGATTCCGTTACAATATTTCATGAGCTAACGGTGTCACTGCTGTGACTGTAGCTCCTAACAACTACATAGTACATATGTGGTGGTTGATTCACATAAACATATTTTCCGTTTTTAATTTGGAAGCCCTCGAAGTCCGAAGGTCCGCCTGCATTTTATGTAGACCATAAAAAATAACGAGCGTCGCTAGGTATTTATCCCAGACAAAAGAAAATTGGAAAATCCCAGACCGGATGTCAACCATAAACCCAAGTTTATGAACGGAGGAAAATCTGGAAAATGTCGATTTTCCGATTTACGGCAAATGACCGACTGGGGTCCGTCTTATGGTATTGCTTGACAAATATCATAATAGCTCAACATGCCATCGAGACCAAATGTACGAGGCAGGTCCCCTATCAGCTCAGGATCAGCATAAATCGACCACCATCGTCTTTTATTCCAGATGATATTTCACTAGCCGTGCACTAGCGGACAAGTATTGTAGTCGCACATGAGAATTTTGAATATACATGTTAGTTACGGACACTTCATGTTATGGCCGCTACACACGTTAGGGTATAACTGAAGGGTATACCTGCACAGGTTTACCTACAGGTCAACCGATATCGGAGGTGCGTCCACACGCTCAGGCAAATCCTTCAGTCGATAGTATTTCGATTCCGGTATGGCATCTACTGATGATGCTTTGGCTGTAGTTGGTTTGCTAATAAATAAACAAAAACATTCTAAAAAGAGAAAAATTGAACGAGACTTGTGGTGTAAGGCTTGGTTGAGAAAAAGAGAAACTTATTCGCACGTGAACTTCTTAAATGATATTCAAATTTTCTCCGAAAGATTTTCACAATTATCTACGCATGAATGAGGAAACGTATCTGACTCTTCTATCTTTAGTTGCACCACTGATCAAAGATACTGTGATGAGGAATGCTATTTCACCACATGAAAAGTTAACTGCTACCTTAAAATTTCTTGCAACTGGAAGAAGTTATGAAGATATGTAATTAAAGCTCTTAGCTATATTATACCGGAACCTCCGCCTGTGACCGCTACAGACGTTCAGTTTTGCCTGGATCAGTTGAACTGCGCAGTTATAATCCCGAGAAAATACAAATTTTCGTATCCGTTCAGGTAACCTGCACAGGTCTGAAAAACTGCACATATTTGTCATACACACGCTCAGTTTTACCTGCGCAGTTTAACGGTGCAGGTATACCCTTCAGTTATACCCTAACGCGTGTAGCGGCCATTATGTTTTACTCACGTATGCCAATCTATTAGTCTTTTTATTAGTTTTTTTCATTTGGGTAACTGAAGTTATAAATTAGCACAAATTATAGCTCAGCTGTGCTCTGTTCCGAAACACGTCAAAATGAGGTTTGAAATCTTTTTATGACTTCTAACGTCTAAACTAAATGTAATCTTCTTATCAACAAAAATGATTGGAATCTCAGTTTCAGTCATAAAGCCCAATTTGGAGATGTTTATTATTGCACCGATCTTAAAAAATAAATCCGCATTACTTACTACTTATGCAAATCATACTACTTCACAAATTTCATCAAATTTGGTTTAGCAGTTATAGACAGACCAACAGAGGGACCGTTAGACAAGCCGGCAGAGCGATGACAGACGCACAGACAGAAACCGATAGACAGACACCGACAAACTGACATACAGACCGACCTCATTCATTGTGAATCCAGCTTCTTATCCTTTTTCCTGTCTGTGAGTCACCAATCGGGAAAAACTAGTCCTTAGTTTGTAATTTACTGGTGTACTATTCTTCCCAATTGTCAACCAACAGTTGTACCTAAGCCTATTTTGAAATATCACTACTGCAGACAAATTTCAGATCAAAAGTATGTCTTTGTGATTAAAATAGCCACATGCACCCTGCAGTATATCACCTTGAAAATTATGTGCTGTCAGAACTCCAATTTAAAGACAATGAATGCAAAAAAAGGGAAGATGTGACGTTCAAAGCAAAACCGTCCATTTGATGTTAAGCGCTGACTAAAAGGACGCCCAAAAAAAAAAGTTATTTATGGAAACTCATACCATCAGGAATCAATGGAATAATAATATATGTAGTTACATTTTTTACAGTCACTTTAAGTGCTATATTTCATTTCAATCTGTGCAACAGTGGAATGACTTGTTAATTTCCAGAAGTGGAATAATATAGTATATGTACAATCGCACATTGCAGCTGAGAAAAAAATCTCCGATCTCGGTGTTAATAACACTATAAGCTTCTACTGAAAACCATAAAATTTTTAATATCTTTCGCACTTCTCGGCTTGCTTTCAGGAGTGTTTCCAGAGATTTTAATGACAAGATCATTAAAACAGTAGCTTCAGATCTCATGTGTTATGGCATGGCAGTAAAACTTATATAGCATTTCTTACTACATTTACCAGGTGACTCCGATTATTATTCGTATTTACCATGTTTAACTGGATATTTGAGTTAACACACTGAATTTCATCAATATTTTCTCAAGAAGAAGTGGAGAAGTGTTTATCAAACTAGTTAGATTATATGCAACAACTTGTGAAGCCATTCTGAAATGTTTAAAATTTTATCATGCCATTTAACATACAAAGAAGCCACTTTTATTCCAATTAATCTAGATTAAATAAAATAAATAATTTATGTAAAAATTATGGCGAAATAAAAATTTTGAAAAAATTATTAGTGAATCCAATCTGATAAATCATCACGTGTCACAGTTTCAAAGTTTCTTGTAGGATTAATCGCAAGCATTTTTGTTGTTTCTGAAAGAACAAGTTTCCCTCGGGATTTGTTTAGAACGTTTGGCCAAATCAAAAGCATTTTGATGCAATCCTTCTTTAGATACTATTTTCTATGATCAAAAAGAACTCCTTCCCAGAATTATTTCCTGTCCACTTTTCATAATGCTGCGTAACTTGCTGGATATTTGCGCTACATTTTATGGCAGATCAAATTCTCAATTTATTCTTATTTCTACAAGCAATCTCAGCTTAGTTTTACGACAGTCATTACTCTTAGATATTATATACTGAACTACAAGAGCGGTAGTTAAAAGGCGAAGATTATATGGAAACTTTCAGGGATACCGTCTGTTGTCTACGAGTTAAAGTGCACTGCACCGCATTTCTGTTTCATTATTATGGATCAAGCAACATAGACTATTTTTTAAATGAATACTATAACGTGGAATGAATATGGTCTATATTGTGGATTTTTTTCTTGAATATCAATATCAATCCTTATATGCCATTGGGTCCGATTGGAGTGAAAGTGGCCATGCAGTGCACTATCACGTTTTGGGTGTCATACAAAAGCTGAGGCAAACCTGCAACAAATAAGCTTGCTATTTTTGATTCAATCAATGCGTTCATTCAATTGACTATTAGCAGCTGAATCAAAGCAAATTCACAAGGTTGAGTGCTACAGTGCAAAAATGATCAAATATTCCAGGATGCGTCAATGATTTAAAGCTTGTTCTTTTTTTATTCAATCTAAATATGCCACTGTAGATTTTGTATCTTATGATGTTTTGACATATTCATTCCTACTTTAAATAGTAATAGAATATAGTAAATAGCTCATTGGTAGCATTCGACTATAAAATTTCTTCATATGGTATAGTCCAAATGTCCAAAATAATAAAAGTCGTTTTTAGTAACGCGTTTCGCTTTAATCTTTCAAGCATACTCAAACTGTCTCAATGATGATTGTTTAGATGACGATGCATCAAAGGGTAAAGCCAAAGTAACTACAAAAGGCGACTTATTTGTGAAACCATGTGTGTAAATTGCATAACATTATCTTAATGGTGGAAGAGTTCCGCCAAGTAAGAGCGAGATGGCAAGAAAGACAATGAAAATGTGATATCCCATGTACATGATATTGTAAACATCATTCTTGTTAGCTTTTATATAGTATAGCCTTTAATTATTCCTTTCACCATTCCTTTTGTAAACTTGAAATGCTTTATCTCCAGCCCATACGTTAATTCTAGGTGGTCCCATTAACCACCAAGTTCTCCGTCTTCAATAATGTTCTATACACATACTTCGTAATTTTTGCTAAGTCTTCGTTAAAGTCGGATTTATCCTTAGATGTCGGTGAAGCCTACCTTCATTTCAGCCAGTTTATACAGTGGCGCACAGTGCAACAGACCTGAGGCGTTTCTCTCACAATATCATCGGATCAAGGCATTTATTATGTTATGGTGTAACTGTAACATAATGATGTATCTCATGAGGCAAGTTTCATGAGATTTATTCACCAGTATGACGTACCGGAGGTTAGTTAACACTTTGCAATACATTTTTCAGCTTTTGTGAATAGATAAAATTTAATAGAGATGCAATCGATGTTATCACTCGGTTGAAAATGGGTTCATTCTCAATTAGATTCACAGAAACTTGCCGGTTATTATTTAAAACGTTACCACTTATGATATTTTACGGATTTGGAATATCGCCGTCGTAGATCACAGATTTTCAACCTCAACGACAAAATCGTCAAATATGAGTTTTGAAAATTGTTGGACTACTTAATAATGGATTCTCCAAAATGATATAAATCTTGAGAAACATAAAAATGACGATATGCAGGTATCATGTTTCAGGAACAACCTTGTCCCTCATTTCCGTGGGCCTGTCTGTCCGTCTGTCTCTCCAGTAATCAAGTACTTATCGGATTTTGATGAGATTGGCAATAACGATGAATGAATTTACGCAAAATTCAATTTTGGACGTATTCGAGGCCCCTGGCTATTTTAAATTTTTTAGTGGTATTTTTTTCTAAAGGGGGCTAATTTATTCCGTTTCTGTTTCAGCGACTTCTACTACAGATCACTCTGTAGTTCCAATTAGATTTAATCTGTATTTAACGTATCATTGTATCAGTTTATTGAAGATTTTGATCGGATATTATAGCTGCTGATCCACTTGACATGAGTTCTCGGAATGTTGGATTAATCTAGATCTTTTGGAAAGATTAAGAATTATAATAATTTTCGAACTTGCAACAGACTCTCAATAATGTTTAATTTCAACTCTAACTATAAACCGTTCAGAGGTCCCAAATGCTTATTTTTGAGCTGATAGTGATATGATTGCATGGAGCTACTCAAGGCCGTTTTTGTGACTACGATCACTGCACCGATTTTCAAAAATAAAGCAATTCACATCATCGAAGGTGCATGGAAAGTGAAATAAAGTAAAATAACGTATTTGTGTATATTTTCATTGGCATTTCTCTTCTAATACTATTATCGCACTCCCCAGTATGCATTTCATTCAATCAATCTAAGTCGTTTTTAATCCACATGTGATTACATCTCGTAATCTCTGGAACCCCATAATTTTTATCCTCCTACCTCAATTTTCATTTGGTGTACAGTAGATGGTGGAAGATGGGGGAATTTACTCCTGTGTTTTCGTATATAGATAAATAATTAAGAGACCTTCGCTGAAACAGCTTGTGATGGTGTTTATGACGGTCTTTGAAACTTACTTACATCGTTTTTTGTTCAGACTGAAGATCTGATCTGGCGGTATAATAATTTTTTTTTACTTCTTATGCTAAGTATTGAAATCGCGAAAAATTTCGAATTCAAGATGTTGTATATTTTCTTGATGTTTCATGGCATACTACGAATCAACATGTCATTCATTCCGTCGGTTTGTATGCCCGTATGTCTGAAAATCTCAGTGGCGGCAGAGTTCTGACTCAACAACTGCTAATACTGATAACTGCATTCTACCTATATAAGGATAATAAATAATAACAAAAAACATATTCAGCCTTTAAAATCATATGCAGTGATATTAGTTTAAGAAATATTCTTATCAGATTTCAGAACTTTCAATCCATTTGACGTCATTTTTGACAGTTATTCTACATACCTACCCCTATACTCTCCTCTATTATTCATAAAAATGTTGCCTACTATAGACATGCACGATGGATCCAGTGCCTAGATTCGTCAGTAGAACTGAGCGGGCGGCAGTAGAAGGAAAATAGGTTGAGTATATACATATTCCAGGTGTGATAGTAACATTCTAAAAAGGTTGCGATAAGTGGCGCTGTCTACGAACGTCTTTATACGGAGTAAAATGGTCCGAATAACTGATTGTTGGAAATAGTAGGCGCCATCTATCACCGCTATACGATAGTCTAAGTTTTTAGGACTAATTGACTTTTGATAGACAGCGCCAAATAAATAATATTTAATTCTTTCATTAATCATTATCAAGATAATATTTGTTTGGTTAATGTTTTGATCATCTGAGGATATCACTCTATCGATTAATACTGATGTAATTTACACACCGTAATTATTGTGTACTTTTGTTTACTAACTGATGGAAATACGTGACCTAGATTTTTCTGATAAAATCACATATAGTTTCGAAAACCTACTATCTTGAATCGAAGTTTGGTTACAGGAAATTATAAACCATATAATCTGTCTTTCAAATTGTAATTGTAACATATGAATAGTCTCATGAACATTGAATATGCTTTTACTTAGAGAAACTTAGTCTTCTGTTTAAAAATTGTACAAGTGTCAAACAGTGTCACAAATAAAAATCAAAACACCATGTAGTAAACAACGGTTAGTCTATTTAGATATATTGTAGAAAATACGTTCATAAATTTTTTGAGTTTTAGTCGTGAATCTTTGGTTTTCAAACTACGAGTTTTCGTTGTTATGTTTTCATTATGAAAAAACTTAAATAGTAATTAAGTTATTTACCTAAACTCTTGATGAAATTTCAAATTGATTTCATCTAATGAGGAAAAAGGGAATGGCAATTACGGTTTAAAAATTATTTATCTCTTTCTTTTACAACAAATACATACTTAACCATTTGCTGCAACTATCATAACTAATACCCAAGCCATAACCCTTTGTTTACCATAACTTTACGTTAATTTCGTTGTTTTAAGAAGCAATCACTAAAATGCTAATGTATGCAGTGTTAAAATTTCAAATGTTTTTCTATTTATTCTGTTAGATTCTCTCATTAAATATAGTTAGATAGCTGTAGATTGTGAATGTTTCAGGAAGGGTCAATATTGGCACAAGTTGTCATTATTATTTAATTTAATATGCTCTTACTAAGATTGTGAATGTAGTGATTAATACGAGTAATGAACAATTTATTCTCGGTTCTCACAGGATTGGCAACAACAAACACTAATGATTGTTACTTAATTCTAACAGACTGAGGATGCTTGAAAATTGAAGCAAAACGCATCTGGCGAAAATGATCAGGGGCTTCAGAAACGTCCAAAAACGAAGTTTGAACGTTTTTTTAATCCGCCGCCACTGAACCAATTTTCAAAGCTTTTCCTTATTCTTCTGTTAGATTTTGAGAAAAAACACGAATATCCTTTGGTATAGACAGATATAATAGATGCGATATCAGTTTTTAAGTGCAATTCTTATAAAAGCGTATCTCAAGTGTTTTAAAACTATTATTTCTAATTTTTTTTCTTGTAGTTTACAAGCTTTGTAAATTATTTTAAGCTTCCTAATCCAGCCAGTATTGAATGAAGCAAAAATTATAATACGGCAGACAGGGATATGAATACAAATAATCGCACAATGCGTTTTTCTTTTTTCTAATTATAAAATATGATCCAGGAAGATGTATTGTATTACTGTGTTTGAAAACGTCAATCAAAATGTATGACGCACGCTATGAAAGGGTTTGAGGTATATTGTTCAGGCGGCAGAATTCATACGGGCATTACCAGTTATATGTCCGGTCGATAATAGAAGCACTAAGCAGTATTTATTAGTCTAAGTATAAAGGAAGTCGTTAAATGTTGTGCTAGCTACGGATTCCTTAATAGACGCCGATCACTACGTTTTCCAGACAAAGACAGAAAATTGCGTGAAATAGTTGACGCCTTAAAACTTCCCACGGAATGGTATCACTTTGGAAATAAATACTAGAATCGTATTTTGAACTGTTGAATTTTTGAGATTTCATAAAGAAATAATGCAACTACGTCATATTATTCGGGTTCAACAAAATTTTAAGATGTTTGAAAATATTTAGCAAACAGACATTGTGGAACGTGAAGCAGTCAACCTTCTTTACGCTATTTTCAAATATCATTTTTGTAATTATTTATTTATTATCCATATACAGGTAGAATGCAGTGATGTGTAGAATTGAAACAGAGTTGTTGAAACAGAAGCAGGACAAACCAGAGTTTTAGAGTAAACGAGGCAGCCTATCAAAACCTGAGAACATCTACCTGTATTGTATTTATAGACTTCTAATCCAACCGTTCGTCAGTATTGCTTGAACGATAAACCAGATGTATCTCGCGTTGTTATATGAATACGTGGCTTCAACATTACTCTGCTGCCATTAGATCTATATCTCAAAAAGAAATACGAAATTTTACCGGGGTGATTATTCTTTAGATGAGGGAACGTCTTATGAGGACAACTAAAATATTGTTTTAGATCTCCCTTTCACCACCCTCCAACCCCAATTTAATTAATTTAATAAGAATCTTTTGAGATATAGAAAGTTATAGAAATTGTGAACATGTAAAGCTTCTGCATCATTGTGTATCTTGAAGAGACCCTAGCGACAACATCTGGAACCTAATTTGAATACTTACAGCCATTCCCCTGTAGATTTTTGATACCTATTCCTACATGGGTTTAAAATAGACTAAAAATAAATTTAATAGGTCTTTGAGGCGTTGAATGACGATTAACTGATGGATGTCTGTGCTACTCGATTTATTTATAGGAAGATTCTCTCTCGATGATACAGATGATAGAACGTTTATACAGACTTTCGGGCAGGTTAAGACCGTTGAACATGAACTAATTTATGTTACTAAACATAGAAGAATAGGTGTGTTGGATGCACTTGTAGCCAAATTTTGTAGGGTTTGAAACTGTATCGTTATTAATACGATACACATTATCCATAGATGTTTACAAAGTTCTTATATTGAAAAAGGAATTCTCGAAAATAATTCAAAGCATTAGAAAGATCGGAAAAAACTCTAGCCTACCCCTGGGTAACCATGCAGCTACAGTGTACCCTGTACAGAAGATTTCTTTGTCTTTCTAAAAAATGGCGGCAAGCTGGTTGACATTATACTCCTCATGTAATGGTATCAGTTCTACTTATTTGTTAGCATATATCTAATAAATTCCGGAATCCTGAGAGTTCTTAGGTTTTTGAATATTTTCGCGATTTTCATTTTTTACATAAGTTGTTCAAGTGGATCAGCAGCTATAAAATCCGATCACAATAAAGTGATAGAACTGCACGTGAAATACAGAGTCACCTTACTTGACGCCATTATTTAAGATACTAAAATAGCACATTTCTTACTTATTCAGTTGAAATGTAGTAATCTATAGTAAAAGTCGATAAAATAGATACAGACCAAAATAGCCCCCTTATGAAATGATTGTAAATTCAACTATTTTCGCGCCAGAACTATCGTACCTTGTATAAAAACACTAATTATTGAACATCCGGCAACGCTGATGCTACGAAGCAAAACACTCTATGTGGCAACCCGATAAAAGCCAAGCGCAAGTCGTTATATGGATACGTATTACTCTGCTGTCATAGGATTTATATTTGAAATATGTGTCAAAAACATATTATACCCCCTCTCCCTCTCTTACAGCACCCAGAATTTTTAACCCCCCATCAAAAATTTAAAAAATGATGAGGCGACTCAGACCCGTCCAAAAGGATTAAAAATAATATGGTGTTTCGTGTTATGCAACATCAAGAAAACACGAATTCTGAGGTTTTAGCAAACACAATAGCCAATGGCGTGAGAAGTAAAATGTTATGACTATTATGATGGATCATTAGTGATCTCTCCTCTCCGATGAATCAAGAGTCAGTTAGCTGTATGTCAGGTAGCCGAATGAAAATCGTGTTCTGATTTAATCTTTAAAAAGCAATCTCGGAGACATCTGGAAGCTAAATTAGTCTAAACATCAACACGACAATCATCTATCTGGAGAGCCGTGTTTTGAAGTCTAATTCACATTCAGATGATAAGAATTAATTTAGTTGTTTATGTATACCGCTTCCAGTCAGGTAGATTATATCATCTTAATGGCTTTAAAACTGATCACAGTAAAAAACTTATATTAATTCTCTTCATCCTCGACCACTTAACGAACGCTAGAGCTAGAAGAGGGAAAGGAAAGACCTGTCAGATATCATAGCGATAATATAACTTTTAGGATCTAGAAGTACTTTTTAGATATTTGTGGAATCATGAAAGCAAAGCCTGAATACTGAAGTAGTCAGGCTGCTATAAAAAAAATTGAGCAGGCAACTCCAAGTTTTGCAGATTTTTGAAGCTCTTACAGCATTCAAACAATGTTTGGGAATTTAAATAAAGT
This sequence comes from Bruchidius siliquastri, assembly GCA_949316355.1. Classification (NCBI taxonomy): domain Eukaryota; kingdom Metazoa; phylum Arthropoda; class Insecta; order Coleoptera; family Chrysomelidae; genus Bruchidius; species Bruchidius siliquastri. The sequence continues at coordinate 28,835,553 of OX438534.1, read as the reverse complement.
TTTGTCAAATAAATATCGTTTTCAGTGAGGCTTTTCGGATTAAACTTTAAATTATCGTCACACTGTACAAAGGCCACCAAGATTTCTCGCCATCTAGCTATATTTTATTCATTATATCTAGTAATCGTTCTATTGAATACTGTTTTCAGTTTTGCATCTTAGATGAGATATTTTTTGGAGACATGATTCTCACTAGCGTTAAGGAAAACCCCTCAATAACCTCAACCTCAAAGATGTGCTTAGGATATTTGAAGTTATTATATAGAAGTATAAAAATATATTGAAACTTATAGAAGTGTATCGATAAAATTCGAGTTCAAAATATTAGTCTGTTCATTTCACTTAAAGAATATCGTTTTCTTGAGATGTTTTTCTATGGGTTTCTATTAAACCTACTGCAAATGCAGTCGTGAAAAATTATTTCCCCTGAGGCGCACAAAGAAAACAATAGCTGAATAGCATGAATATATTATATAATAGATTTGACAACTCTAGTTTTATATTCATGACTAGTTAGCTATTTAACGAGCAATCTGGGTAGACTTTATAAACAGTCAATTTCCGACAGTTCGGCGAAGATTTAAAGGTTAAATCGAAACGCATCACAAAAAATAAGTTTTATTTGTGCAACCTTGTATTTGAAGTACACAACTTTACCTGAAATCAAATTTAATAGGTTTGGAACAATTAGCTGTGTAATTTCGAATCTAATAAAAAAAGTCACGAATTATCCTTCGATGTATCGTAGACATATCCAATACACTCTATTGTTTGCAATTACAGTTGATGGCTGTAGACGTCCTTACATGGTTAAACTGCTGTATTGTTATTGAAAATGTTTATCACTGCTTGGTACTTACTGAACTCTAAAATATATATTAATATATCATTTTATTATATCGAGAGTTAAACCAGAGGATTAAAAGCCGAATGGCCGCAATAAAATGTTGGTTTTTATCAAGCTTTCTGTACTTCCCAACTTGGCAACACAGTAAGGACAAGAAAACAAAGTCGATTAGTCCGACATATTTAATAACCCAGAAAGAATGTTGAGACCGGTTATTAGCAGTGGGTCTGATGGGCAAATTAACTTGAACAGACATTAAGATATGTATACAGGAGGTGGTAGAAATTAATTTAGCCACTGATGGATAAAGAAATAATTCTATAAAAAATATTCCATATTCCACCATAATTGTATACAGAATATGAGTGATCAGGAAAATTTGATGTTGAAAACATACAATTAGGTGTGGAAGGAAGAAGTTTATTTAGTATATGGGAATAGAAGCCATAGGGCTTCTACCACTTAATATTGGAATTATTTTTTCATTTGAATCTTCTGGTTTTGAATCCTTTCAAGATGTGATTTTATCTTTCAAAAATACGGTGTTTAGTAGATTAATGTTGTACTTCGCACGCAATGATGTCAGTATGTTTTATAATTATTCAAAATATTGGAATAAATTTATCATTTTTCCTATTTAAAAAATGGTGCAACTGGATCAACAGCCGTAAAATTTATATAATTAATTCTTGAAACAAGTGAAACAAATTAAGCAGCGATGTATCTATTTGAACTTACCGCTTTTATGCACATCGTGGCATCATAGGTAGCAGTTCAAAAATGTATTGTATCTGTAAGTCCAATGTGGTGGAATGGTCTGCGTCATTATTTATATTCTATTTCCGATTCATAATACAGGCGATTATATAAATAAAATAGATGGAATCTTTGGGAAACATCCGAAATGTATATAAAAAAATTATATGTCTCTTTGGATAGAAATGTGTGAACTATCCTTTATGGCTTACAGTTACGGAAAATGACTGAGATCTACGGTTTATAGATGGTAGAACGTCTTTATCTATGCTAAAAAAAATAAGGTTTCCATCTCCCCTCAATTTATTACCCATCCAAAGATTTTTTATTAATCATCAGATGCATCAGAAATATCCAAAAACGAAGTTTGAGTTTTTTTTATTTGTTTCTTCTTTTTACAATATCTAGCAGTAATTGAATGTCAAAATTTCATCAAAATCTCAAAACTACTTTCCGATTTATAGAGCGAACAAGGATTACCAGACAGAATACAGAAAGTCAGATACAAACCAACACTCAGACAAACCGACAGAAATGAGTGACATGATTTTATGTGATATATATGTCATGAAACATCAAGGAAACTCAATATCTCAAATTCGAAAATATTCGTGATTACAATTATTTCGATTCAACATTACTGAAGACTGAGATACTGGTTTCACCCGTCAGGAGTCCATGGTTGATATAGTTCTGAGAACTAGATGGAATTATCAAACTGTTGTTTTCCATTGCAACTCAGCTGTTCGCAAAGGTATACCCAGGATTTATTAAATGGTGCACCTTGGTATTCGGGTAATCATTCGACCCCGGCAATTGTTTGTACTTTTGAAACACATCATTGTTCACTCATTCGCCTTATAAACAGATGAACATGAATGTGAGATGTCCGTCGATACCTACGCAACAAATGAGCAGTATGCCGTGGAAGCATGGAGAGGTTTGAGTAACCATCACCCAGCTTTTTCGGCAGCGACAAGCTAGCAATAACGGTACATACAGTGATGCCAGATAGCATGTTTTTGCGAAAGACATTTCGTCCTTCTTTTGTTGCTTGAATTACAAAGATTGGGAAATAAACAAGGCAGAATAATTTATCATGTAGATTTTAGATGCTCTTAGTTGATGAAACATCCTCATCATGCAGATATTGGATTCTGTATTTAACACAGAGTTTCACAAATCAAACTATTTTTCTTTCAGTGACGCGTTTCCATTTATATTTCGAGTTTTAATTGTGAAACTGTGTGTTAAATTTACAATCCTAATATCTATTCTATTCCATTCTATTCTTAAAGGAAATAAATTATTCTGTCTGTGTGGTTTTTATTACACATTAACTCATTTTAACTAACTAGTGATCACGAATAATGAAAAAAATTAAATCAAATCAATTCTCCGTATTTCGCGTGCAGTTATATTGGTTTATTGAAGAATGTAAATAGAGCTGCTGTCCAACGAACTGAATTTTGGATATGTTACCGTGAAAGACCGAAATTAGTGAATGTTGACATACACCGGTTAATGTCGACAGACACCAAATGTGTTGGTGAAAGACCGAACATTTATTAGTTTTATCAAAAAATTCGGACCTTCACCGGTGTATATCGACAAGCGCACAAAGGCTTCGGTCGATGTCGGAAATGACATGTTAGAAGTGGCTTTTTGCGATTTCTTCGGTTCCCTTCCGTGTGGGCTTGTCAGTTTTACGCAAGGTTCACTGACAGTGTGTGTGCAGTCCTACTAATTTAATTTTAATATATATGAGTTAGGTGTTATAATTTGTGTTCAATAGCTATTACAGTAAATACTGATCAGTTTCTTGGAAAGTTACATACCCTAATTAGAAGTAAACGAGAAGACAATTGTTTTTATTTTTCTCAGGAAAGGCACTCTAAAATCGTCTCTGAAGTAATTTCAGCTAAAAGTAAGTGCAGTACACCTTTGAACTACAGGCGTTTAAAACGTTTTGACATTTTGAAAGTTAGTGACGAACAAAAGTTGATTGTGCCATTAAAACCAGGAGAAACGAATATTCAATATTATTTTACAAATGAAGAGTTGTTTAATATACTTTCCGAAACTCACATACGAACAGGCCTTGGAGGAAGAACACGAATGCTTAAAGAATTGCAAGTTAAATACAAAAATATTACTTATGAAGTCATAATGTTGTATTTTATAAATAAATGATAACCTATAATATTTTATTTTGTTTTCATTTAGAAAAAAATGTTTCTTTTGAACATACACCATGAGTGCATGATGAATGTTGACATTCGCCGGTGTAAGTTAGAAATAATTATTTTTGATCAATATATCGGACATACGCCAAGTAAATTGGTGAATGTTGATATTCACCGGTATATCTCGACATTCACCGGATTTCGGTCTTTCACAGTAACAGATATATTAGAAACCTGAAAAATTTTGTGGATATTTGATATGAGATATTCTTTTCCGAATGCTGGAAGCGAAAACATCTATAATCTGCATGTTATTTGTGCTTATAAAAACTTTAGTTTTCAAATACTTTTTTCAAATCCGACCTAAAATCCTTATTTTCAAACTTACACCATTGCGTACAGCGTCAATCTGCGTGACGCCATTTTTTTTCAACATCCTCATTCAACGATAATGTAAGTGGTGGTTTGACTAAGATATGGACTGTATGAATTCCTGACTACTTCCCTTTGTCCTACCCTCGTACAAGGCCCATCCAAATAGCCCCGAGTCGGCATCTATTGTTGCCCGATTCCATTACTATACCTACATTTTATTAGCAATATAAATCTTACTGTCAAGACCAAACAACGGTAGGCAATTTTATACCATATGCACTGGGAAGTTTATACGGCTATAGAGAATAGGAATAGTAAAATTTTTATGAGTGATAAAATGTAATCAGTCGGCTTTGGAGAAATGCCCCCCTCTAAAGTACATCATATACAGGGTCTCACAACTTGTTTGTGTAGCAACCAGTTAACTATTCCATGGTCTAGCGGGAACTTCTTCAGATTCATCTTACTTCTCCTGGTTGTTAATTGTTAATTGAAACCACACGTGACTATTAAAAAAACTTCGTTAAGGTTGCGTCTGAATTATTTTTCTAAAAACAGAATTACAAAAATTTGAGGATTACATGATCAACTCTGTAGAGGAATATAAAATATAAAATTAAATCTTCGTGTTTGGCACTCCAGCAAAGAAGAGTTGTCTTCTTGTTCAGTATACGTGTGTATACATGTAGATTTGTATAATTTTATCCTATGTCCCATATTTTAATTATAGATGCACATTTACTAGTAGTATGTGTACGTCTAAGCGTTATAGTTTCTTAAATTACAGAATATGGCATGTTACCAATGTCTGGCGTTAAAAAAAGTCGAGTATTGCGCCTAACATATCCAATGTTTATGTTATTGTTCGGTTACAATGAATTATTTCATTTCATTGCATAAAAAAAAATAATTATTATTTAAAAAAAATGTATTCACTAACCAATAATGTCATATTGGGGGATTTCCTCACCTGAAATATCAGGAATAAATAAACCGTGCAATGAAATGGCTCAAAATAAGTAAGGAAAAATGTAAAGTGCTCTCATTTTCACACAACTTTCAATTACCTCATTTTTTAACTATCCCAGATTTGAGTATTTAACCAATATAGTCCCCCCTCTTCCTTCCCGGTGGTTTTCTTGCAACTGGTACAAAATCCCTCAAAATGCTTTTAACTACTCGATAAATGATCACGGATTTGTGACTACTGCAAAGGAGGCGGCCGCCTTTGACAGCAGCAGGGCGTTTGATACCCATTGATATTTAAGTTGGCTTGATTACGTTGATTGCTATATGATATAACAAAATCAAGACTTGCCCTGTATATTTATTTACTACGTCAGGTATAAAAACATCCTCGATACGTCCCTGTTTAGATTAAATCGCATGCGAAATCGGGCACGTGTATAGAACCTTTAAGATCGTCCGTTATATCTGTTGTATTCCGTAGCGCCTGTTATTACACATTCCATATATTTATCGCAAAGGTTCCTCATTGTTGCTTGTGTTATTTGTCCTAATCTGTCATTCATTCAGCTCTTGAAGATAGTGCGTACCCCCCGTAATCTGTTTTATTACACGCAATGATATATTTGTATACAAGAGGGATGGATACACATTATACCACCGCACGATAGAGCGTGTACTTCGTATATTCTTCACAACAGGCGCGTATACAGACTTCTATCTTGGGGGTTACATGGGAAACTAACATTTACTTCTCGTGCCGACAGGATTGGACAGGCCCACCGAGAGGGGGGACAAAGATCAATCAAGGATCAAGTGTTGCAGGGTAGATACGCTATAGCGATGACGTCAGTGGTGCCAAGTCTCATGTTTTAATAGAGAAATTGTCTCCTTCTTTATTGCTTGAACTACAAAGATGGGGAAACAAATAAGACAGATTTTTTTTCGCCTAAACCCAGTTTAACATGTGGCAGCAGATGAAGCAGGCGTAGTTGGCTTTCTAAAGCTGATTTGTTGTCTCTGTATTAGCGGCTTTTAGGATCAGGAATAATGAGAAAAGTGTAGATTGGACGCTCTTACTTGGTAGAACTCTCCCCTCATACAGATAAAATGATTGTGTATTTAACGCGTCACTGAAAGAAAAAGAGTTGAACACAATATTTTTATATGCATGATAAAAATATAGTATTTCAAAAAAATGACTATGTATTTCAGAATCAGTTATATAGTTTTATCAAAGATTGTGACCGAATTTTCGAGCTGTTGATATAATTAAATTATATATTGAAATAGAGAAATTAATAAAATATAATTGCGTCAGAAGTCAACCTACTTGACGCCATTTTCTCGACAATCTCAAACTGCCCCGATGTAGTGATAACAATTAATTTAGATTAGGTAGATATTTGACCACTAGTTTGTACTGTATCACTAAATGAATACGTTCCACAGAACCACTATGTGAAGATGGGCTGTTTGCCAGTTGGAAATCGGCAGAAAATTTCGTAATTCAAGTAAGTTGTCTTAGAAGGGGGAAAATCCCCGTTTCCTTCCTTTGTACACGTGCGTGCTTCATAATTCCTAACCGCAAGGGGATATCGAGCGATTGTCTGCGTACCATTCATAAGTTGCCCCTCCTCATAGGTATTCGTTGCTGTTGCATGCCTATTATCTGACTGACGTATACATGTGCAGTTTTATTCCAATTTTCACTGCAAAGTATGCATTTTCAGTGGAAATTAATTAGCTCAGCATGCACGGTGCTTATAGTCAGTTTCACCACCAGCTACGCACTCAATTAAATTATTCTGTATTTGTGTATACCACAGTGATCATTCGTTTTCCCAGCTTCTGGGTCACCAAAACAGCAAGGCATACAACATTATCATACCAGGACATGTTGTCCATATTAATCGCTATGTTAATTCTAAGGTGTTTGATGGAAGATTACTCAAGTATTATGCGTATTAGACATCTCTAGGGCTGGCAAACCTCATTTTTTGGTCAGGATTTTTAGTTGACGTTAAACCATCTTAAACTGAAATAGATTTGTACATCCACATTAGACAATTCTTTCAATGTCCTTAGTAATCTGGACAGCATGCCGCCTTCGCCGAAATAAGGTCTGTAGCTGGAGATAGGACTTGATGTTATTTCCAACAGTTCGTTAATGTACAGCAAGACGAGCGTTGGAGGAAGAACTAATCCCTGAGGGGCGTTCGGGTTGATAGTAACTATAATGGGAGCATATCCAGTCACCATCATAAATAAGGAGCATTCCCTGGGTCACATAGGCAAAAACATCTTCCTTCAATCTATGCTTATTTACGAATAGATCACTTGAAGAAAAAATTCTATTCGCAACGTCTTAACTTTATATAACGTACTCCGGTTCGAAAGCGACCCTTCAGCTACAACCCGTGTTCAACTCTATATAAGGAAAGAATTTGACGTCAGCGTTATATAAACACTGAGGAAAGGAGTGTTTCTAAGTTACATAATTACCATCAATCCACCACGGATTCAATATTTACCTTCGTGAATCGTGAGAGAATTATAATTACCTATCATTACGTTAAGCGATGCTTATTCGTGATAAAATATCTCAGTGCTAATTACAACGGTTGCTAGATTCTGTTTAAGCTCGTCCCCTCGGGATAACAGGCATAACATAATAATTGAACCCATGAGGACTCCTTGTTCTGTTGTGGAAATATTTGAATAGCAGACCAATCCCGTTGCAGTAGCTGAGTGGAGTGATCATTATATTACAAGATACTTTTATTACAATTGCCATATTTCAGACCTCCATTGTTTATAGAATTTTTGAGAGTCAAATCGTAGAATCGTTGCCCTCTAAGCTTATTTATTACACACGACTTAGGATCTCACTCTTAGAAAAGCATTGCTCAGGGTGGAAAGTCGATTGGATACTTACGGACTTACGGAAAAAGTGGAGTTTGAAAAACGATCTAGTTGCATAAATTTGTTGTTCATTGGGACTTTCCACCAAAATATATTTTTTTATGAATTTTAATGTAAAGCCCAACTCAAAATAATTAAAAACCCGCCTTATAGATCAACTCTGGAAAATGCATCATTTTAACGCGTACAGTCTCTCACGGGACGTGCATTTAGTACACTCTGTGGCGCAATTTTGCGGTATGAGCGGTAACCTAACTCAGCATCCACGCATATTGTGCTGTGAGTGAGACGGAGACAGATGGTACCAGGTTGCCAGCGTTACAAAAAACAATGTTGGGTACATACAAAATTGAAGTTTTGACAGTGATTATCTATTTCTGTTCCTTAAGTATGATAACAATGGTACAGAACAAACCCGGAAAAATGTTTTCTACTGCGGGATAGAAACCACATACCTATTTATTACCGGTCAGACGCTCTCGCCAACTGAGCCAAGCAGGCATTCCGCATTCCACCGATGAGTTCTGTGAATATCACCCAAGGGTTCCACGATTCACAAAAAGAAACGACCCACGGAAAAAATATACATACTCGTATACCTACAGAAAGCACATGCACTCATCGCATTAAATTTTATATCCTGCTTTAATACCTTTTGTATCTTATTTTGAACAGTTTTGAATTAATGTAAAAATTATTAATCCTACCGGATGAATATTCTAGTAAATAATTGTTATATAATTAATTACCAGGGGCTCAACGAAAGAAGCGGATCTGAAAAACAGTTGCCGCTTGGTAAAAAGTTCAAGTCACGCTGTTCTAGAAACAGGAAGCAAAATGTCTAATTATCTCAGTTTTTTGAATTTATAAATGCAAATTTGTAAATTTCCTCCTGTAGCTTTTCTGATTGGTTCAATCATATATATTCTGGGGATCGGGATTAGAGGCACAGAGGCTTTTTATTGCACTGAAAAGAGCAGTTAGGATAATGTTGTGATTAGGATTTAGAGAAACTTGTCGTGGCAGGTTTAAGGAACTGAATATCCTTACTTTCTACGTACGTGTATGAGTGCCTACTCTTTTCCTTTAAAAATAAAAACAAATTTTCAGAATTTAATACTAGGTATATACATCGGTTACATAATACCAAGGGATAGGTTGTCAGCCACTGAGAGAAGTCCACTCTACTCTTTTATAAAATTGCTTAAGAAACTGCCGGATTCTGTAAAGACTAAAGAAAATTTTTGTTATTTTGAGAATAGTGTTTTGAAATTTTGATATGTATAGAGTCATATTCAACAAAAGAATTTTTAAACTATAAATTTCAATACGTATGGTAATCTGATATTTTAATATCTTATATTTTAGTGCTTAGAAATTTGACGCCATTCATGTCAATACTAGAATGCATTTCTTTCAATGTATTGCTAATATTTTTATGAAGTAAAGAGATCTGTTTGACTGATTGATTGAATTGGCCTTCCATCTCTCGCCAAAGTCAGGACAGACATAACCTGCTACTTAAATTACTCTAAAAGACAAGAACTATTGTACAACAGCAAATATCATGAAGATCAATGAAGGAATCGTCGAATGGAGATCTACAGATGGAGTTCAGTTCAGTACTTAGAAAACTCCAATTACCCTGGTAATAAAATCACATTCATATTATTCAATAATTCAAATCTTCAACAGTTCCCAAATCCCATTGAACTCCCTCTTTCTAAGATGACGTAATTGCGTGAGAAGCACAGTTTCTACCTACTTGGCATTTTTTTCGTAGTAGTATTTTTTGTTTTTTTCATTGTTTTTTTTTAATTACGTTATTTCGTTATTTTTTGTTCATTTGATTCTCCAAACAATTTATATATGTATATTAACTAATTAATCTTCACACATAACTGTTTGAATGTTAAATTCCATTCATCATTATTATTTAAACATTGTAGACACCTGATCATTTTTAAATCTTAAAAAGCGAAATGTGTTGAGTAAATAATTAGTTTAATCTGGGGAAAATAAAATCCAATAAAAAAATCCTCCTAATATCCTGAAATGTATCTATACAAAAATTTATATGCCTAACCTACCTCGTACTAAACAAAGGTGAACTCATGCTAAAAAGGCAAACTTAGAAATTCTTCTTTTTTCGTTTTCTACCTCATTGGCGTAATAGGAGTGCTGACTGCAGTTCTGCAGTGTACGATAACATCCCTCAACAATCCACTCAAGAGGGTAGAAAAGATGAAGCTTTACATAGGATTCCCCTTCTGATATTTTGTTGAGGTTAATGAGATCCACCCTAAGCTATTATAATTAGTGGCAGAGGATGATAGCAGAAGTAAGGGGGTATATGCAAAAAAGTACAGGGTGAATGCACCATGCATTTTGATAATACCAGCCTTGAAGCACACCTTTTATTGTTTCATTATATCTAATGATTCGTTGTCTTAAAAATTGTTCTGATATTGATTTTTTGCTAACATTCCCAGTATTATAGATGATCCTCTCACATATGGTATACAGAGAATGCCGGTAAAGATTGTAGAGTCAGGTCTTCGTAATTGTGTTTTTTTGACAAATTGTACTTTCAAAATCTATTTTGTCATGTTGTACTTTGGATAAGCCGAAACGCTAGTAAAGATATTTCAGTAAATCATATGTGGTTCCAATTAACGGCTAGTAGCAAATATAATGTTCGAGATACCAACCACAGTATAAGTTTTAAAAATTACAATAATATTTTATTTTTTATAATCAATATGTACTGTGTACTTGGTATATGCTTTCGATGTATTTACGATCAACGTTGGCGATCCCCAGGGATCTATTCTTTATCCAACGCCCTTGCTGTAGATGAACAAACTGTTGGTAATAACATCTAATCAAATCTACAGTTTCTCAGATGACAGCGTTCTTATATCCTGCATGCAACCGGGAAAAGCACCACCAGCCCGTGAGACCTTCACATTTGAGGCAGCAATATTCTAACCAGAACAAATAAGACACCTAAATAACTGTTGAATGGGGATCTACAGATAATGCTCAGTTTAACGCACAGAAGGGCCAAGACAACCACCTTCACGTATAGATGACACGCTGCTAGCAGTGGGGATGAAGGAACCTCAAATATTCGAGTCATATTCCATGTAACTTCTGTGTGTTAACATCAACAACAATATTTCCTGGTACACGATGTTACCTTGTAAGGTCAGTGTCCCTCGAGATGTACTCTTTAGCTGTTTATCTGCACAGTCTGGAATATCGAAGACATGTGGCTGATCTGTCGCCATTATATAGATCAGTCCAAGAATACTAGAAGGACCCAAAGGGCAGATCTCCATCAGGTCGAACTTCCCAAACTTAGACTTCCAAAAGTCAGACATTAGCGTTATGGAATAAGCTTCCAGAAAGTTTATTTATTTCCCGAATGTCGCAGCGCTTTTGGAGTGAGATAGACTTTTTGCATTCGTGAAGGTTTACCTTTAAAAAAAAGAGCGTACCTAGTCATTACGTAATTCGTAATTTGTTCTTGAAAAGTATATAATATGTTTAAGATAACAGTTTCCTTTGATGTACTTTACGACCATTTGGCTCAATTCCAATTTTATGTCGCTAAAATATGAACCCTCATGCGACCAGAGTCTGTATAGTATATATATATATTCCTGGTAGTAGTGCCATACATAATTGACTCCCAAAAACCTACTATTTTCTATTTTACTAACTCATAATTAAAATGCCTTCATCAAAAGATGCGGTCCAAAAGGAAAAGGAAACAATCTTTATAGCCTTCTCGTCCTCTGAATTTCACGTTGCGTCCGTTTCACGTAGGGGCATTAAAATACCTTTCGGCTAAATTTAAAAACCGCCGCGGTCACTTAAGGTCATTGGCGTACAAGAAGAAATGTTATACTTCAGAACAAGCCAAAGTTAATAAGTTTCAGAAATTGGTGATGTATGATCAGTAATAGCTAAAATAATCTGGAACACTAAAATAATACTCAAACAGTTCTGTGCTTGACATGAGCGGAGTCTTTGTACAGTCTGTGTACCCATAACACAACTCTCACTTCCTCTCTGGATTTTCAAGACGGAGAACTATGTAGTTCGTTTTGTGTACTTCATATTCAGGATAAGTGCAGAACAAGATGCAAATATCTATCTACTCAGACAGCCAAGCAGTAATCAAGGCACTAAGGATCGTATTTATAGACGTTCCTTAAGACCTCTTCGAACTCCAAATAAGAATATTTTTGAAACGCAATTTCTAGTCAACTAAGGCTTCCTTAAGGCGGCCTTAACGTTAATTCATTTGTCCATTGATCAGCTGTTATAGTTTTGTCTTGCGGCTCATTCAGAAATGGTTTTGCAATTTTGATGTTATAATAATATTTCAGAGTAATCTAATCCATATTATGGGTACTCTTAATTATTTTTTTGACTTTCACATTCATTTCATTATATGAGGATTTTATAAATCGTAGCACCTAGTGATTTTCTTCGTATACCAAAAAGATATGGTAAATGCTTCCGAGAAATTTGGTGAAAACCAATTCGTTTGTCGGCATAGTTCGTCTAAGCATACAGACAGTATAAATTTTCCACTTGCAGTGAAAAAAGAATCCACGGACTCCAATTATGCATTAGTTATTCAAAGAATCACAAAACAACTGATAAATTTAGTGAGGAGTATAATTTATGTTACGATCATCAAATATGTTACATAATTTTTTGATGATATTGAGCCAAAATATTTCTGTCGGTCTATCTGTGCTTGTCTATACTCTGTCTGATAATGCCTGAACCGTCTATAACTGGGAAAGTATTGTTGTAAATAAAATCATCACAGCGTGAATAAAAAATTCCCAAGCAAAATTCATGCATTCAAGCTGAACACCAATGCACGCTAGAAACATTAATCAATCGATATCAGCTGAGCCAGAACCTCCGTGGCACAAAGCCCATGTCATGGAGCCGTAAACCCCACCACTCTCTCCCTCTCCGCATGCCTCTCACTGTCCTCTCATCCGCTTACGCGGAGCTTAGCCGATATTGACTCCACAGTATTGCCAGGTATGACTACTTGTCTCCAATTTATCTCCTTAACTAAAATTATTGGTTACAAGAAAATTAATCGGGCGAGCTTGTATTTACATGCATATTATTTTGAATTGTGTTATTTGAAATATGTGAACCAGACCTTTTTATTTATAAGGTTGTGCCGTGGCTCTTTGCCTCCATATTACAAGCCGTCCCTGTCTTCAAATATAAGATTATTACCTTTCAATTATTCGAAAATGTGTAATTAACCTTTTTAATAAAAGAAGCAATTCATTCTGTAGCTGACCTCTTTGTTAACGTTCCTAAAGTTTGCTCGGTAGTCATATGTTGATTTAATTATTGGCCAGGATAAAGAGGAATTCACAATTTAAATTTCATGCCCTTACCTACCACGCTTCTAGCGGAAATCGGTATAATGTACGGCCCTGGATAGGTCCGTGGGATTACAAGGCTGTTGAGGTTGGTGAATGGTTTCTTAAAGATTTGCCGACAGGTAAAGCAGGTGACGAACAACGCGTATCTCTGAATCCGAGAGCCTTTCGGCTTTTAGTCTATATCAACACAAGCAATAAGAAGAAATCGATAAACAGATTGACGACAGCTTGTGTTTACAGAGATAACTTGATTGTTTGTTAAAAAGTATCGTATATCTTTGTACGTGAGAGTCCAGAAGCATTTTAGAGTTCAATTTTTATCTGACTTAAAACAAGTAGGTATTTTCCACGCAATGGTGTCACTTTGGATATAAAGATCTGAATCGGATTCTGTTAATCCTTTGAATTCCAAAAAAAAAAATGGAGCATCTGTAAGACTCTGATATGATTTAAAAAATATCCAACATATAATTTTTTTCATAATTTCCATGATTTCCAAATTTGCTTTGACTGGATTAACAGTTCTAAAACCGTGAAAAAGTGAGTTAAACTAGTTGACGATATTTCCACCATCACCAATTATCAATTCTGTAATTATTTATTATCATTATTAAGGATCATTATTAAGGACTGAATGGCAGACTGACAGAATCCGGGCGCATCTACGTATACTATATTTATCGTATGAGACCGTTCATCAGTATCCCTTGAATGGTAGAGTAGGTATGTTGACCAATATAGGGTGGGTTATTATAGAGATACGCAGCTGTATTATAACTCTGATCATACTGGATCGATATCTGAAAAAGTACAAAGTACTACTTGGATCATAAATTTATAGATAGAACGTCATCTACCAACAGCTAATTTTGTTTGAGATCTTCCCCTGAGCTCCCTCTACTCCTAACGCCAATCTTTGACTCCCTAAAAATGTTTTTGGAAGTTGTGAGCATTTTTAATTTTTGTTGACGGTAACTTCGCCACCACTGAACCGATTTTCATAAACTATAAAGCTTTTTCATCCATGTCATACCAGTAACCTCATATCAAAGTTTCGTCAAACATCAAAAAAGTACTTTCCAAGTTAAAGACGGGCCAAGGGTTACCGAAGGGAATACAGACGAACAACCAAACAGACAGACGACAAACAGACAGACAGACGCAAATGAGTGATACGGTTTTTCGTGATGTAAACAATATCTTGAATTCATCTTTTCGCGATCAAAATTTACCATTTGCCAATTGGCGTGAGAATTTAGAATAGTTAATGTTTCAAGAAAAATAAAGAGTATGATTTTTTGAAAACTGTATATGTAATTATCGTTCTATTTGATTATATTAGTTCTATATCTCGGCAAACAGAGCAACAGCCAACTACGGCTGTAGCGTTGAGTTCGAAAATATATGAACAATGATCATTGCATATACTATGGAGAATTTGGAGTTGTGAAAGATTTCAGGATTTTTTTATAGATCACAAAGGCAGAAAGCGTATCATGTTCCAGAAGCGCTGTAGGAGGATAAATGAATCCTCTAATTTCAAATCGTGACAAATTATTTTTTTACCAAAACTGAAATTGATAATTCCATGAATTCTCCTCTACGATTCAGCGCAGTGTTTCTCTCAGTTTTCGTCTCAGTTGTCTCAGCCAACAACCTGGAGACGAAAGCTGTGAAAGAAGGCAAGATAAAAAAGATCTACCCTGTGAAAATTGTTTATTACTTTCATTTTCATTCCCAGATTTAGACCCAAAGAATTGCCAATATAACCTATTTGTCAGCATCCTACAAAGTTCTATACATTCACCGAATATTCTTTAGCATATAAGGGTAAAATAAGACGGGACACCTTTTTTTGAAATACTGCGAGACAAATGAAGTAAAACGCGGAATAGAAATCATGATAAAAATGTGCAGCAAATGACAAAGCGCACAGATACACCCTTATCTGGTAAGAACTTAGAACTCATATTTATAATTGGTCACTCATTAATTTCCCAGATCGGGTCTTTGCTCGGTTCGAGAAGGATATTCAAAATGAGATACCGTCGTATGTCCAGAGAAGTTTTGCGAATTTTTTGCAGACCATGAGACTGTGTTTATTTCAGGTCGTGATATGAGTGGAAAAAAGCACTTTCGATTCAGGATGAGCAAAAGCTTTTCACTCAAAAGAGATAAAATAATAATGGGGAACAAAATACTGTGTTTAAAAAAGGAAAATCAGTTAGCAGCACCATGGAATTTCAGCTGTCAAGTCTTTGTTAATGCGTTAATGACTGGTAGAAACTAGAACTGCCCAAATGTTGAATAAATACGGTTATTACCTAGATAATCAAGAGGCTCCAGATCAACCTATCAATTTTTGTAACCATCTCTTATCTCGGCTAGGGCAGAATGCTGTCCAGATCAATGATGTCGTTGAGAGCATTACGGAATGGGCATATACAAACAGAGTTTAGTTTAACGTGCAGAACACTCAGACAATATCCTTGATAAAGAAGTCGCAGCTAGAACTTAAATCATCTCACATCAAGCTCCTGGGAATGATCAACAATAACATGTCATGGCTCGATCATATGGCTATATGCCTTTGCGTGAGGTTATCAATAAAAAAAGTTGAAGCGGTACCTGACTTAATACTCTAATTGTATGTTTCTCATGCACTTGTTCTTTTTAAGAAGTAATAAATTAATATTATAATGCCCTGTATTATTATTCTTGAATGATTGTCAAGCAGAACCTGATACCTATATCCAAACTTCGATATCAACACACGAAAAATCCAATCTGTTTATTCAAATTTTGACTGTAGCCATCAGTTTCTGGAAAAAACAGTAAAACCAGGGTTGTGAACGTAACATTCATATGCAATGTAGAATGTTGTGACAATCAAGCAATAGGAACATATCGGAACGAGTTTTTGCGATTTCTCAAATTTTTACCTAAATGGATTTGTCGGGCCTTGAATCTAGAAGATTCAATTGTCTATTCACCCACTGTAAATTGTAACTAATCAGGAGTAAACTTGCGGGAAACTCATTCCACAACGTTGAGCTTCTCCAAAGGATTGGATTTTGGAAGGGGCTCTACCGGCGAAAATTCGAACTGGTGATGATGAGCCTCACGAATACAGCTCGGTCAAACATCATTCATGGCAGAATCTGAAGACGGATCAGCCACTTTTCTTCGATATACCAAACTGCGAGGGTTCTTTGTATTCCTTTGCATTCATTGAGCATTTTGCCTTTTTCTGGTTTGAGTCTAGTAGATCCAGGAGCTTTAGTGTGCATCCCCATCTACTGATACTCGCATCATTGATATTAGGGTATAATTTCAGATTTTGTGCAAAACTACTAAAATCGAATTTCGATTATTAATTACCGTTATTGTGGGGTAATTAATTACTTTTGACTTATAAGACTCAATTTTCATTTTACTTCGGACGTAATCTTCAATCCCAATAGACTGTATATGAAAATAGCTCTTCTATATCGGCAGCTAAGGCTCAAATTATTACAATGTGTAGATGCGTGAACGAAAATGCTGATGGGATTTTTTGTGGTATGCGCTTTAGGGCAATAAGAGGATCAAAAACTAATTAAACTTCGTCGGTCCACGAGGTAAATTTTTTCGTTCGATTCTGTAGTGGTTTAGGCTTGATAAGTGAGCTAGTTAGGAAAAACTTCGACAAGTGGATTTAATTCTTTCTACGCATTAATATGCATTTATGTACACGGCAAATGAAACTTGTTTTTCATGACGCGTTTCATTTTCATCAACTTCAAAACGTCGAAAATTGACTACACAAAGCTACCCAGGTTATTTGTGAACTAGCTAAGTCCTACTAAAACAAGAGTTCTCGAATCTAGCACCCATTTATCCTTTGTTTGTTGTTCGATTAAATTATTCTTCCTTATTTCTTAGAGGAAATATTTTGAAGACTGTATTTGCAGTGGGGTTAAGGGAAACTCCTATAAACCATCGCCGTCAAAATGTCCTCAAGATATTGATTTAGTTTAAAAGATCAGTCCTTACATAAATTATAAAATAACAGTACCTCGTTTTAACATCTTGGATTAGTAAACAATTATCTACTGAATCTCTACAATTACTTTTGCTGTAAGCTCGGTGTTAATAGAAGTAGCACATAGTCCTTGATAGTGACAACTTGTAGGTAGTCCAAGAAAATGATATTCTAAGCTGTCAATTTGTTTCTGTATAAGAAATATACTAAAAAATAAGAACGGAAAAAAATGGCGGACGATCGTTATCATGGAACAAAAACTGTATCCCTTCTCGTTCTCCAATCATTTTCCTAATGTTCATTATGAAAGCACTATACGATCAATAGCACTGATTTGGAGTGTCATTGTCTTGAGAATTTTTCATTTCACAACGTTCAGAGTGATGTGGTACCTTCAATCATCTTCAAGTGAAGAGGCCCTGGCGTGAAGAAAACCTGATGACGATTCTCGCTATCACATCAAACAAAATGTTGTGAAACACAACCTTCTCAAGTCAATAGAAGTCAGAAGCAGTCTTATTGAAGCATACAAATTTGAAACAATAGTCCTATTCTATGCGATATTCTTCAAATATGAGGTCATTATATAGATTATTAGAAGCCAAACAAACCAGGAGTCATCCCTCCCTATCTGTATCTAAGACAAGCAGGATTAAGTTTTCTCAGTATCTCTCTTTGTCTTGAGAATTTTTCATTTCACAACGTTCGGAGTGATGTGGTATCTTCAATGATCTTCAGGTGAAGAGGGCTTGGCCTAAAGAAAACCTGAAGACGATTCTCGATATAACATCAAACAAAATGTTGTGAAGAACAACCTTCTCAAGTCAATAGAAGTCAGAAGCAGTTTTATTGAAGCATACAAATTTGAAACAATAGTCCTAGTCTATGCGATATTCTTCAAATATGAAGTCATTGTGTAGAATATTAGAAGCCAAAAAAAGCAGGAGTCATCCCTCCCTATCTGTATCTAAGACAAGCAGGATTAAGTTTTCTCAGTATCTCTCTTTGTCTTGAGAATTTTTCATTTCACAACGTTCAAAGTGATGTGGTATCTTCAATCATCTTCAGGTGAAGAGGCCTTGGCTTGAAGAAAACCTGAAGACGATTCTCGATATCACATCAAACAAAATGTTGTGAAACACAACCTTCTCAAGTCAATAGAAGTCAGAAGCAGTCTTATTGAAGAATACAAATTTCAAACAATAGTCCTATTCTATGCGATATTCTTCAAATACGAGGTCATTGTGTAGAATATTAAAAGCCAAGAAATGCGGGAGTCATCCCTCCCTATCTGTATCTAAGACAAGCAGGATTAAGTTTTCTCAGTATCTCTCATTGTCTTGAGAATTTTTCATTTCACAACGTTCAGAATGATGTGGTATCTTCAATGATCTTCAGGTGAAGAGGCCCTGGCCTGAAGAAAACCTGAAGACGATTCTCGATATCACATCAAACAAAATGTTGTGAAACACAACCTTCTCAAGTCAATAGAAGTCAGAAGCAGTTTTATTGAAGTATACAAATTTGAAACAATAGTCCTATTCTATGCGATATTCTTCAAATATGAGGTCATTGTGTAGAATATTAGAAGCCAAAAAAAGCAGGAGTCATCCCTCCCTATCTGTATCTAAGACAAGCAGGATTAAGTTTTCTCAGTATCTCTCAATGTCTTGAGAATTTTTCATTTCACAACGTTCAGAGTGATGTGGTATCTTCAATGATCTTCAGGTGAAGAGGCCCTGGCTTGAAGAAAATCTGAAGACGATTCTCGATATCACATCAAACAATGTTGTGAAACACAACCTTTTCAAGTCAATAGAAGTCAGAAGCAGTTTTGTTGAAGTATACAAATTTGAAACAATAGTCCTATTCTATGAGATATTCTTCAAATATGAGGTCATTGTGTAGAATATTAGAAGCCAAAAAAAGCAGGAGTCATCCCTCCCTATCTGTATCTAAGACAAGCAGGATTAAGTTTTCTCAGTATCTCTCATTGTCTTGAGAATTTTTCATTTCACAACGTTCGGAGTGATGTGGTATCTGCAATGATCTTCAGGTGAAGAGGCCTTGGCTTGAAGAAAACCTGAAGACGATTCTCGATATCACATCAAACAAAATGTTGTGAAACACAACCTTCTCAAGTCAATAGAAGTCAGAAGCAGTTTCATTGAAGCATACAAATTTGAAACAATAGTCCTATTCTATGCGATATTCTTCAAATATGAGGTCATTGTGTAGAATATTAGAAGCCAAAAAAAGCAGGAGTCATCCCTCCCTATCTGTATCTAAGACAAGCAGGATTAAGTATTCTCAGTATCTCTCAATGTCTTGAGAATTTTTCATTTCACAACGTTCAGAGTGATGTGGTATCTTCAATGATCTTCAGGTGAAGAGGCCCTGGCTTGAAGAAAATCTGAAGACGATTCTCGATATCACATCAAACAATGTTGTGAAACACAACCTTTTCAAGTCAATAGAAGTCAGAAGCAGTTTTGTTGAAGTATACAAATTTGAAACAATAGTCCTATTCTATGAGATATTCTTCAAATATGAGGTCATTGTGTAGAATATTAGAAGCCAAAAAAAGCAGGAGTCATCCCTCCCTATCTGTATCTAAGACAAGCAGGATTAAGTTTTCTCAGTATCTCTCAATGTCTTGAGAATTTTTCATTTCACAACGTTCGGAGTGATGTGGTATCTGCAATGATCTTCAGGTGAAGAGGCCTTGGCTTGAAGAAAACCTGAAGACGATTCTCGATATCACATCAAACAATGTTGTGAAACACAACCTTTTCAAGTCAATAGAAGTCAGAAGCAGTTTTGTTGAAGTATACAAATTTGAAACAATAGTCCTATTCTATGCGATATTCTTCAAATATGAGGTCATTGTGTAGAATATTAGAAGCCAAAAAAAGCAGGAGTCATCCCTCCCTATCTGTATCTAAGACAAGCAGGATTAAGTATTCTCAGTATCTCTCAATGTCTTGAGAATTTTTCATTTCACAACGTTCAGAGTGATGTGGTATCTTCAATGATCTTCAGGTGAAGAGGCCCTGGCTTGAAGAAAATCTGAAGACGATTCTCGATATCACATCAAACAATGTTGTGAAACACAACCTTTTCAAGTCAATAGAAGTCAGAAGCAGTTTTGTTGAAGTATACAAATTTGAAACAATAGTCCTATTCTATGAGATATTCTTCAAATATGAGGTCATTGTGTAGAATATTAGAAGCCAAGAAATGCGGGAGTCATCCCTCCCTATCTGTATCTAAGACAAGCAGGATTAAGTTTTCTCAGTATCTCTCATTGTCTTGAGAATTTTTCATTTCACAACGTTCGGAGTGATGTGGTATCTGCAATGATCTTCAGGTGAAGAGGCCTTGGCTTGAAGAAAACCTGAAGACGATTCTCGATATCACATCAAACAAAATGTTGTGAAACACAACCTTCTCAAGTCAATAGAAGTCAGAAGCAGTTTCATTGAAGCATACAAATTTGAAACAATAGTCCTATTCTATGCGATATTCTTCAAATATGAGGTCATTGTGTAGAATATTAGAAGCCAAAAAAAGCAGGAGTCATCCCTCCCTATCTGTATCTAAGACAAGCAGGATTAAGTATTCTCAGTATCTCTCAATGTCTTGAGAATTTTTCATTTCACAACGTTCAGAGTGATGTGGTATCTTCAATGATCTTCAGGTGAAGAGGCCCTGGCTTGAAGAAAATCTGAAGACGATTCTCGATATCACATCAAACAATGTTGTGAAACACAACCTTTTCAAGTCAATAGAAGTCAGAAGCAGTTTTGTTGAAGTATACAAATTTGAAACAATAGTCCTATTCTATGAGATATTCTTCAAATATGAGGTCATTGTGTAGAATATTAGAAGCCAAAAAAAGCAGGAGTCATCCCTCCCTATCTGTATCTAAGACAAGCAGGATTAAGTTTTCTCAGTATCTCTCAATGTCTTGAGAATTTTTCATTTCACAACGTTCGGAGTGATGTGGTATCTGCAATGATCTTCAGGTGAAGAGGCCTTGGCTTGAAGAAAACCTGAAGACGATTCTCGATATCACATCAAACAATGTTGTGAAACACAACCTTTTCAAGTCAATAGAAGTCAGAAGCAGTTTTGTTGAAGTATACAAATTTGAAACAATAGTCCTATTCTATGCGATATTCTTCAAATATGAGGTCATTGTGTAGAATATTAGAAGCCAAAAAAAGCAGGAGTCATCCCTCCCTATCTGTATCTAAGACAAGCAGGATTAAGTATTCTCAGTATCTCTCAATGTCTTGAGAATTTTTCATTTCACAACGTTCAGAGTGATGTGGTATCTTCAATGATCTTCAGGTGAAGAGGCCCTGGCTTGAAGAAAATCTGAAGACGATTCTCGATATCACATCAAACAATGTTGTGAAACACAACCTTTTCAAGTCAATAGAAGTCAGAAGCAGTTTTGTTGAAGTATACAAATTTGAAACAATAGTCCTATTCTATGAGATATTCTTCAAATATGAGGTCATTGTGTAGAATATTAGAAGCCAAAAAAAGCAGGAGTCATCCCTCCCTATCTGTATCTAAGACAAGCAGGATTAAGTTTTCTCAGTATCTCTCATTGTCTTGAGAATTTTTCATTTCACAACGTTCGGAGTGATGTGGTATCTGCAATGATCTTCAGGTGAAGAGGCCTTGGCTTGAAGAAAACCTGAAGACGATTCTCGATATCACATCAAACAAAATGTTGTGAAACACAACCTTCTCAAGTCAATAGAAGTCAGAAGCAGTTTCATTGAAGCATACAAATTTGAAACAATAGTCCTATTCTATGCGATATTCTTCAAATATGAGGTCATTGTGTAGAATATTAGAAGCCAAAAAAAGCAGGAGTCATCCCTCCCTATCTGTATCTAAGACAAGCAGGATTAAGTATTCTCAGTATCTCTCAATGTCTTGAGAATTTTTCATTTCACAACGTTCAGAGTGATGTGGTATCTTCAATGATCTTCAGGTGAAGAGGCCCTGGCTTGAAGAAAATCTGAAGACGATTCTCGATATCACATCAAACAATGTTGTGAAACACAACCTTTTCAAGTCAATAGAAGTCAGAAGCAGTTTTGTTGAAGTATACAAATTTGAAACAATAGTCCTATTCTATGAGATATTCTTCAAATATGAGGTCATTGTGTAGAATATTAGAAGCCAAAAAAAGCAGGAGTCATCCCTCCCTATCTGTATCTAAGACAAGCAGGATTAAGTTTTCTCAGTATGTTTATATGTACATTTGGAAATTATAAAATAAACAATATATAGGATCATCGAGCACGTTAATCTGCAGGTGGACGTGTTATAGAATAAAATACAATGTAAGTAAATAGATTAAATGCGTGACAGTTGCAGTTATGCATATTTACAGTGTATGCCAGACATTTAAGGTAACTAAAAAATGTACATGAGACATGAAATTATTTACCGAAGCAAATAGAATACGAAGAAAGAATTGCTCAATTTCAACCATTGTTATTGTGCAACTCTGTTTCTTTAAATGCGGTATTTACCCTTATATATTCCACTGAAACGTTGTAATTAGCTGAGAATAAATATTATTTTATGGTCGTCTGCCGTGCTTGGACTTGACACTAAGTGGCATGGCGTCGTTCTTGTATACCCTGAGTAACAACTATAAAATATACCACCACCTATAACTATATGGTCACAAAAATTGGATCCAATCAAGGTAAAGCATGTTCTGTTACAATCGAGAATCTCTTAAGATACAACAAGTCAAGTAGGTTGACTCAGTAGGTACCTCTCACCCATCATGTTTCTCTTTAGAGCGTAGCCATACTGTATTGTGCTGGCTCAAATGAAATTGTCCGAGTAAAATGGGCAATATTTTTATTTGCGGTTGATGTTTTGTATTAATTTTTGCGGTGCGTTTTATATATTAAAAACAAAATTGGTAGAATCCCATTAGAAATGCAATGTGCTGTTAAAAAATAAAGCAGTGTTAACAGCCCACATCATATCCTTCTCAAAATCAGTAATGAGGTGACTGAGATAACGCCGTGATAAAAACAACAATTAAAGTACAGATCGACAGAGAGGTTAAACAAATTTTATTGAGCACCTATACGAAGAACATACAAAAATGTGGTTTATTTGATACCAAAAAGTTTGATTACTTAACATTTTTCAACTACATCTTAAAATAATCAGAAACCTGTAAAATATATAAAACAGAAATTTGGAGCTTTCCAAAAAAAAACTGCGATTGTAAATGAAAGGAAACTCTAGGAGCATGAAAAATGAAGTTCTAATAATTTTGTGCATTTTGCTTTTCACTATGCCATAAATGCAACGAATTTAAAATAAAAGCTGCAGAAATTACTACGTGCCTATGCCTATATCGTATTATTTGAGGAATTTTGTCCAACCGGTGCAACGGTTACTGAGATTACGTGGAGAAGAAAATGCCGCAAAGAGTGGCATGAATTTTCGTAATGTAGACATAAAACACGCCAAAAAGGTAATATCACAAATCTTAACATCATAATAATTCGCTCACGCTCTGGTAGCACACGTAATAGTCCGACAAAAAGTACAGTCGCCAAGTATATTGCAGACGTGAGTACTTTGTATCTGCTGCTGTCAACAATAGCGACGAAACCGCTGAACGTCAAAAAAAAAAAGATAGGAAGACTTGTCAGTACAACAATAACGCATGTTAAGTTATTGGTCTGGCCACAGCCTTCTCAACTATCAGAGAAGGCTGTGGTCTGGCGTTACGGTTGACTAGATTACACAAGTTAATTTTTTTTGTTGGCCGTATGCATGCGTTTACCTGATGTCTGGTCCCAAATTATCCCATGAAAAGGGAGCGGTACTTTTCACTTAATTTGGCACGTTAGAACCGCATCAGTGGCTGCAGAAAAAGCGACCAAACCAAAGGTGGTCAGATCAAAAACAGAAATTTTAGTAACCAAACTAGAATTTCAAAAAATTTAATCAATGAAATACAAATTCATGTCAGATTTTGGAGCTGTTAATCTTTTGGAGTTAAAGCTGAAAAATATTGGAACTATTGAAAATTCTGTATTCTCTGTTAATTCCAGATTTCTTGTCGTTAGTAGTAAAACCAATAAACCGATAGCAATCCACGTAAAATAGAGAGTTGACCTACTTGATGCCATTTCTTTGAGAGGCGTTCGTAATTATTTGAAAAAACAGAATAGTATTCAAACTTGAGTTTCAAAAAAATTATTTCAAGCGATTTGACGCTGTACTTCACACGCAATGATATCAGGTTAGAAATACAAATTTGGGTCAGACTTTGGAACTGTTGATCTTCTGAATAAAAGCTGATAATTACTGGAACTATTGAAAAACCTTGAATCTTATAGCCTATATTCTCTGTTTGTTCTAAGTGTCTTGTAGTTAGTAGTTAGGTCTGGTCAAAATCATCAATAAACCGATAGCAATCCACGTAAAATAGAGTTAACCTACTTGATACCATTTTTTTTGAGAGGTATTCGTAATTATTTGAAAAACAAAGCAGTATTCAAACTAGAGTTTCAAAAAAATTTCGTCAAGCGA
Source organism: Bruchidius siliquastri (assembly GCA_949316355.1). Lineage (NCBI taxonomy): Eukaryota > Metazoa > Arthropoda > Insecta > Coleoptera > Chrysomelidae > Bruchidius > Bruchidius siliquastri. Next base: position 28,810,437 of record OX438534.1, on the reverse strand, counting down.
GTTGACGCTGTACATCACACGCAATAATATCAAGTTAGAAATACAAATTTGGATCAGACTATGGAACTGATGATCTTTTGGATAAAAGCTGACAATTTTTGGATCTATTCAAAAACCTTCAATCTTACAGCCTATATTCTCTGTTTGTTCTAAGTTTCTTGTAGTTAGTAGTTAGTTCTGGTCAAAATCTTCAATAAACCGATAGCAATCCACGTAAAATAGAGAGTTGACCTACTTGATGCCATTTTTTTGAGAGGCGTTCGTAATTATTTGAAAAAACAGAGTAGCATTCAAACTCGAGTAATCAAAAAAATTGCATCAAGAGAGTTGACGCTGTTCTTGACACTCAATAATATCAGGTTAGAAATGCAAATTTGGATCAGACTTTGGAACTTTTGATCTTCTGAATAAAAGCTCATAATTTTTGGAACTATTGAAAAACCTCTTCCGTTCAAAAGAACAGAATGGGTACAAAAAAATCACAATAGAGTTGAATAGATCTTCTTAGTTTGAGAGGCACCAGACATTGGCAGTTGAAAAAAGAGAAAGAGGTAAGAAAGGAAGACATGAAGAAAAGGAGAGTGTTAAAACAAGGAAGAGAACCAGGTGGAGATGGAAATGTTCGGGCATTTTGAATTGGACGTTTTGAGCAATTTGATGTTTCAAAATTAGTTTTGTGTCTGATTCAGTAAAATGTGATTTTGTATATTTCAAATTCTCAGTCCAATTTTAGTCATAGCTGCATGGCATGTTACTGAGCTTGCTTGACTCTTTAGTCCACAATATCGCGAAACCGTGGCATGCAATGTAATTCCGCTTGACTAATGTGATTTACAAAAAAAAAACATTCACCCCACATTTAGAGTACGAAAAAGTGTTTAGATATCTCGCGTGATGTGAGGCTCATGGTGCAGCTGCACTTCGCAATAATTTACAAAAACGCAAAAAATGAATCATTGGACTATTTAATTCCTTATTTCTCTTAACTGAAGCAAGTAGTATACTATTACATACAGACCATGAAGTAGTCCAGAAGAAGAAGGCTAATATGAAGACGGAACAAGCTGGAAGCCTAATCTGTGAAGTTCAGAAGAAGATTTCTTTTCTTATTACGATCATTGTTTGACTCAAGGACGGAATCCGCTTTTTTCTATTCGTCCATATGATCGTCAGATTTTTCATTGATTTACATATATTTTCACGAACACATGATGATTTTCTGAAGATAATTTTTGTAATTTCATCAGTTGGTAATTTCTCTTGTAAAGAACATTATTACAATTTTGAATACATGATACTCGTATTTGAGACTTTCCAAGTACTTATACTAACCAAAACATACAAAAAGCTTCTTCGCACCTTACTGCGAAGGCATTTGTCTGGTTTGCTCTAACAAGACAAAGTAATTTGAAAGACTAACATACGCATTATACCGCTTTAAACATGTTTGTTTTATTTGCTTGAAAATCATTAAAAGCAGTATGTACTCAAAAGTGAACTATGCAATTTGCATTGCTGCACACTCACAAACGCCAGTAGCTCATGACATACGTTTCAGAAGTATTTTCATTAGCGAAAAAAATAGCGTCAAGTAGATTGACTCTGTTCTTACCGCATAGTGATGGTAGCCAACACCTCTGCCTCTCTAAAAACTGGCTGATATTACCCATCAATGTGTGATGTAGGAAAGAAGGTCCCAGTAGATCTGTGGTATCTGATCCATATGTTTGCTGTTAATTAAGCGAGGGTCGAGATCTTCCAAGACCTCCCGGTTGAAGTACTTCTCTCTATCACTTTGCTGATAACAGATAGTAGAGTGATGGGCCTCCAGTAAATTGAATCAGATTCTGGTATTTTTTTGGTAATGACTGAACATAAGTACAGTTTCAGTTTTTAAAGAGAATGTATGACATAAAAGCAGTATGGGAGCAGGCTCTGTACCACCCTGTTTCCTTGGTGACCAGCGCACTCAACAACGAAAGTCTAGGTCTCTCCCTGTATAGAGGATGATGTGTAAAGAAGGAATCATATATAGAGATAATATCAGTAGCAATAGTCTGTAGGGGTATTTTATAGCTTTTAATAAAATTAATTTGACTTTTGTACAATAAACGACTACAAGACACGCAAGTGACGACATACAAATTTTATTATATCAAAAGCGGTGCAGGCGATGTACGAGGGTTAGTTTTAAAGTTTTTTTTAAATAACCTAAGACATTTTTTCAACATAATTATTCATTATGACAGGCTATCATCAAATTCTGGACACACTATGATTATACTGATTTATCAAAGAGATGGTTTAAAAGAAGGCTGTGACAGTCTCTTGAGGTGATGAAAAATTTTGTTTTCGGTTGTTTTGTGATCTGCAGGAGAAAACGTTTTTTTCTGCTTTTTTTAAAGGAGAGTTTGAATGTTCAGGTTTCCACTGGCGACCAAGAAATCTAGATCTATAAAATTCTTGGTGACGACTTTTCATTTTGGTAGCACTGGACGTGACGTGGCCCTGATCCAAGCGTCGTTTAATCAATAACGAAAAACTTCCTTCATCGTAAAAGACCGTGATAGATTATATCGAATCCAAAAAAAATCTTTTTTTCTGATTATTTTATATGACTCCATTCAGGCGCCAGGCGATCGAAACGTTACAGATTCAAATACACCTTCACTTCAAACTTTGTTATTAGATTTACTCAAGTCAATCATATTAATGATATTAAGTTGAGCGAGTCATCTTCCTACGGAATAATGAGTATATGGAATAAAGATGTTGTATGACTAATTTGATTTCTTGATGTACTTTACAATTTTAATGTTTGAGGTATGTCAATGTGCTTCACTGTTTAGTCCTCAAACATGTGTTTAGTTTGTTATAATAGAGCTGGAATCAGTTTGGAACCAATTCGTAGTATGCTCAAATCGAAACCGTCGTTCCAGCATAAGTGAAATTACTACGGAATCCGTTACTATACAAATAGAATTGGTTCGGTACCGATTGTAGGATGGTTTCGAACTAATTTTTGTACGAGATCTAAAACCTCATTTTTTGCGTTGGTATCAGATTCTATTATCCATAAACTTCAAACCCCGATAATCATCTGTGCTTGTTAGTATCGATGATTGAATAATCATCCATACTAACAAGCACTTAGTAGATCTTCGATAAATTTCAAATATTTCAAATTTAAACCACTTTTTAACAAGATTTTTGAAATGTCAGGGTATAGTTAACTTTTTTCCAAAGAAATCCAATTGGATGAGGATTATGAATAATCACGAAAGTGCTTTATAAATTCTCTAAAAATTGCGTCCAGCAGGTTAACTCTGTATTTCTCATGCAGCGATATCAGTTTATTGAAGATTTTGATTTGATCCACTTGCATCTATAGATTTTATAAATAAGTATTGGAAATTATGTATGTGATGAAATACTCGAAAATAATTAACATTAAGAATTTATATCATAAGACCATTTTTCCATATTCCTAACGTTTTCTGAATCTAATTCCAGATCAACTTCCAAAATTCGATCATTTTTTTCTTATCTGATTCATTGCGTATCTTTGGGAAGACTGCGTCACCTACTTGACCTTTTTTTTATATAATTTACAACAACTAGCTGTGTTTTTCAATTATGACATCTGGTTTATTCGATAGTACTCCCAGAATTGCTAATAGCTATGATACCGAATTGGGAAAACCACATACATTGAAAAGAGGATTGCCATATACATTTATAACCTTTGCCCAGAAAATTGAACATAGAAACAGATATAAAAAAAGATGGTAATGATGATAAAAGCTTACCACCAGTCAGCTGAGGTATGACTCCACAAACCCGCTGTCCATAACATCCACATTATAGATATCGATGTCCATAAATGACTCATTTCAGTAGGTTTTACGTCACTTTTTAGACTACTGGAGTAGAAGGTAGTTACCAATTTAGTTTCGGTTTTGGTCAGTGGCTTGGCCAAAGGAACCAGTTTCTTACGAGCTTAACTGTTTTCTGTCATGCCTCATAATAGATCCACACACACATACTTTCCACAACTGTAACACTGTGAGTAACATGATCAAACATGATGTAACATCAAATCATGACTGTTTGAAGAAAACATGTAAACCTTTTAATTGATCTTGGCCATCCAGGTAAACACTTTAACTGTAAAATTCGCGTTTTCGAAGAACTGGAAGCTCGAGCGACTGAATCTTTCAGCATCTGACGCGAAACTGTGGAGTCTGAGAAGAGTCAGGAGGCGTGTACGTAACGCTAGTCTGCCCCATTGGCTGGTAACCTGTATGGTCCGCCTACAACATACACGTGTGATATCAAATTCCTGCTGAAGATTCCTGTTGATGGCTAATCCTGAAAATCTTACTAATTGCTAGGTGGAAAAATGGAATCAAGTAGATTAATTCGGTACCTCTCACAATTAGTTGAATTTTCAAACTAGGCCCACATAATTTTTATTACAAATTCGATATGTTGCTACGGATTAGAGAAGAATAGATAAATTACAATTCAAAAACAAAAAAACATGATTTAATTGAACTAAAAATTAAAACACCTTTTTGAATTATCAGGGTTTTGTTCAACAACCATAGAATTCACTAACTCGATAATAAAATTATTTTTCATAAGTTTAAAATAAGAATGAATACAAAAAATTAGTTGAAAAATAATACCAATGAAATATTAATCAGATGATATCAAGCTTTTGTAAGCACGTTTTATTTTTTTGATTTTTCATGAATAAATATTAAATGTGCCTCAAATTTATTTATAATTTATAATTTTTTTATTTCATTGAACAACAACTGTGATATTAGCTCGTGAGTAACAATAGGAAATATTCAATAAATCTGTATAAATTATACCTTATGCTTTATGCATAAGAGTAAGCGGTAAGAGTTATCCTTAATTTAGCTGACAAGGTGTAGTTAAGTTAAAAGTTTCCCAAACGGCTCCTGTCTACATTAGGATATTTTTTTTTAGACACTTTATTCTTATTTCAAACTATTTATTATGATAAAGTTCATGTATGAAACAATACGTTTTCATATGGTATGTACAATAAAAAATTATTAACATTTTGTTGTTGATGTATGGCGTGCTTTTTACTATACGAGTATTATACTAATCCAAATCTCAAGCATTATTTTCACTTTTTGCTGCGGTTTTCTATTGAGGTGTATTTTGTATATTAAATATATATTTTTTTATCTACAGAAATATGTTTTCCAATTAATTGCACTGTCAACCGTCCTTAAGATGTGTACAATTTTTCAAATCGATTAGACGTCTTGAAATCGATGAAAGTCACGTTACGTACGTCGACTTCCGCACCCACATAAATTTTCTCGGTCCTGGAGCCGGGGGGTTAATATAATAATGTATCAAAAGAAGCACTATATACATAAGTCTACGTCCAGCAACCAAGGCCAGATTAACCCTGTCTGGGCCCTTGCCAGGGCCCCTAGGCAATTCAAACAAGTCTTTTTAAGTTGATGAAGGGATGTGAATAACTTCCAGATGATCGACGCCAGGTATTCTGTTATTTCAATGTCTTATGTGATATTAATCCGTCCCTGCCAGCAACACCAGCAACCGACACATCGAGAGCCATCTTTAATTACTTACAACTCATATCATTCTATTTTCAAAATATGCTCGTAATTCTCAAAAAATTTCTCTAAAAATACTTTGCTCCTAAATTTAATTGTTTTCGAAATATTAACGGCTGAAAAGTGAGATTTTAGTCATTTCAAACCCAACCAACAACACGAATGTTGGTTTCAATCAAGATGGAAAAAAATCGTTTGTCGCAGTAACATCTTGTATACTGTCAAACTTATGTACATGTTAACTATTCAACTCCGTTGAAGGCCTCAATTATTATTTTATGAAAGATCTAACCATGGCTCGTAGTTTGAACGACAAATTTGAAGCAGTTTTGATTTTTGGAGAAGCTGGAAGATATTTTTATCTAGCAGTACGTATGTTTAATAATAGAGTACAGAAAGGCCACCAAGAGATTCTGATCTTACACCTCTTAGATTCTTTCCTTTTGGGGGGTATCTGAAGTAAAAACATTACGCCACTGAATGTGAAACAATAGAAGAATTGGAGCGCAGAATAAGAGAAAAATGTGAAGAAACAGGTAAACACTTCATTGTCAAGAATAAGCAGGGATCAATTCGAACACTTAATTAATAATTTTTGGAGTAAAATAAACGTGTTATTATTCAAAAATAAGTGAATTATCTCTCAACCAAATAATTTGTATTTGAATGTGAATTTACAGAACACATTATTTTTATTCCTAATAAACTCAATTTACGTCTCTTATTAGTAGAATTCCTAAAAGTTATCTACAAATTAATTAAAATAATTAGCTAGCCTAATGTTTTACCGGAGGTGATCAAAATCCATACTTCATTTCAAATCGGAATTACACTTTTCAAACTTTATCATTTCTAACACCTCAAATTTAGGAGTTTTAGAAAAAAATGTAAAAAAATATGACAGATTTTGAGAATCGGTGTTTCATTTGAAAAAATGATTAAAGATGCCACTTGGTCACCATTTTAAAACTTTCTTTCCATATAAAACTATGTTTCATCGCTTATTCAAGACCAAATCCAAATTTCGTTAGGAGGTTCGAAAATAGTATTGTGGGGGGGGGGAAGGGACTTTGGAAGGGCACTGTATTATTTTCTATCGAACGCTATTTAAAACCACATACGATTGGCAATGTCTACAAATCAATTTGATAACGCCGTTTCGTAAATCCTTAAACTGATTTACTTGTTTTTGGAAGAGCTGGATGTACATTAGGTTGCTTAAATTTCGTTTGTCAAATAGCAACCGCTCTAGCATCCGAACCCTCCCATATTTATTTATTTGAAATTACTGAGCACCAAAAAAAAATTATTTGACTACGCATCCATTCTAATAAAATTGGCGTCAAGTAGTTTGACACTGTATGTCCCACGCAGTTGTACACTTTGCGAATAGAGATTTGACTCGGGTTTGGATTAATAGTCCTGAAATTCGACAAGAATATTTATTAAGCTGATATCATTGCACGTGAGATACAGAGTCAACCTACTTGACGCTATATTTTTCCATCATTAAGGCATATAGAAAAGTATGGAGTATTACCGGGATCAACATTTTATATGACAGAATGTCTTCTACCAACAGGTATTTTTAAGATATCTCTCTAATCACCATCAACACCATGTTTTGACACCTCAAAATGTGTGCTTTTTGATTTTTCATGTTTCGATGTTAAATTAGCCGCCACTAAATCGGTTTTCAAAAACATCAAAGCTTTTGCGTGTTTGTCACACAAATAACGTAGTGTCGAAGTTACATCAAAATCCGAAAAGTACTTTCCGAATTAAGATGGGCCAAGGACAGGCAGATAGACTGACGGAAATGACTTGACATGATTTTTCCATGAAACATCAAGAAAACACAATAAATCAAAATTTTAATTTTACCACCAATTGGAAGTAAAAGTAAAAGTAAAAGAAGGCAGCATCACCTAGGTACTGCTTTATTACATCATAATTATTGATACAGCTGTTACAAACACTACTGGGTTGAAAAACACCCACAGACAGATAGACAGGAAGAACAACCAACGGAAATGATGTATGTTTGTGACGTATATAAAACGTATTATAAAATAAATTAACTTTTTATTGCACATAATCGATCATCTCAAATTAAAACTAGGAAAATTAAAATGGCTAAGAATTCTGAAAAGAATAAGAAATGCAGCCCACGTTTCTATACTCGTATGTCATATTTAATTATTACTCAAATGATGGCCAATAGTAAGGCCCTTACGGGATAGACAGACATAATAGGTTTGACAGGTTTCAGTGTATAAAGTTTTTTTACGAGTATTCGGAAGCAAATAAGTGAGATATACAATGCAGATATTTACCATATTCAGGACACAAGTTGTGTGACTTGTTATATAGGTTATAGTGACAAGCTTTTCACCACTTCCCACTGAATTGTTCAGTTAACCTGAAGACGATTGAAGATAGCACATCAATCGAAACGTCGTGATACTCAAAAATTTTATAGACAATGGAAGTCCGAAATCAAACTTTTGAACAAATCGAGTAATTTTGAAACTAGTTACATAAATAGCTATTCATTGTTTTCACTCCTAACTGTTAGTACGAGATTCGTTGCGGCACTTGGAGTTGCTATCGCACCCTGACATAGGATTGTTGAAATATTTCATTTTTTTCAGCCGAAGGAGAGTATGGAACATTTTGTATTTATATTTCCGAAACATGTCTATCATGTTAAATAACAAAGTTTCTAATTTGCCATTCAGAAACATATTCAAGAACTTGTACTAGGTGTTTCAGGAACGTGTATTGTGCAACTTCTCAGAAAAGTTCAAACGAAACATTGGCGGGTGCGTCTAACACTAAACACTTTAACGTCTAACTTCACTTCTTATTTATTCTCGTCGTTCGTCCTTTACTTCCATAGTTATGTACTTTAAACTTTAGACTTCATTTGATGTTTGAAAATTTCAAAGCAAAGCTAAAAAATCCATACAACCAAAAAATGTTGATATCGTAGGTAGTTTGTATAGTAAAGAAAAGTCTGAAATGAAGTTTTTTGTGCTCAGATCACAATTTAATCTTGCAATTTTTCATTTTCATTTTTGGAACAATCTAAATCTAAAACATGCCTTTTGATTTGTTTCATTGATTTGGTTGGGATATTCTGATATGTCTCAGTGAATATGTTCCATAACGTTGCACAGAAATATTTCACTGCAACGTTTCTGTAACTGTGTCGAAACGTTTCATGTATATAAAAACTGTATCTGACATGTTTCTGATACATAAACATATTTATAGGTCCTAAGCAATAGATGCAACTAGGTACCATATCCAAAACAGAACACATGCATAGTCGAGAGTGGGTATTTATTAGTATTATAGATTTCTGTATACTCCCAACGCCATCTTCAGGTACAATGGGTTAATTTTTTTTAGATTTCACAGATCTGCAAAGGTTGTTGGTATAACCATTCTCCGAAACATACTAATATTGATAAAACTGTTGTTTTGAGCAAGTTCAAGAGTTTCTTAATCGAAGACGTCAGATAAGTCTCCATCATATTTATACTTGTGATCACGTTAAAATTCCAACATCTATAATGCCTTCAACAGATGTGAATTCAGTCACAAATCAAATACCACAAAATCGTATACGCTATGCGCATCGTACAATCTAAAAGAAGGCGCCTTCATTCACGTTTGTTCGTATAAACACTTCGAAAGACAAACAAAGCATTTCGACTTGTTCAAACAAATCGGCTGAATATCAAAAAGCGGTTTTAAAATACTTTGAATGTTTTCTGGAAGGGTACAAAGTGACTGAGTACACAAACTCAACGTGGCTCATGCATTCAGTTTCTCTTGTTTCTGTTTCTGAGAAGATAGAAATACTTGGTGTATGTATAGGGGAAACTGGGTGACAGTTAATCACACAGTGGAATCACCTTCTTAACATGTTTTTATTACCTTGATCTGTATGTATCTATCAGTAAATCGGGACAAAATTTCCACACGTGTACCATTCATATAGAATTAATGTCAACAAAATATTGTCTATATCGAAATGAAAAAATATTACCTTCGGAGCTTTTATATGTAATGATACAATTATGACAAAAGATAGATGCTTTTCTAAAACAAATGATTGGTAAGGTACTATTATAGGTCTGTTGTCACAAATAATATAAAAATTCAACTTCTGGTTGCTATTACATTTAAGTTCGTTCAAAGACTTCCGAGTTCCGGTCTTATACATATATAATATCTAACATACCTAACAAATCAGAAGTTGCAGTTTTTGAAGAATTCAATTTTCCATTCTTCTTGACCATGCATCATCAAAAATGTTCAAAATGTTTATGTGTCCATAATTTGATAATTATTCTTATGAATGCGTGATACGTATCGACTCAGTGGCGTGTAGGGGGGGGGGGGGGGTGACGCTATGCCTCCCCAAAATGTTAGTTGAGGGGCATCAGCAGCATCTTATGAACGGACTTTTAACGCTATGCGACGTTTGGTTTGTAAATTGATCTCTCTATTTTTGAAAATGTTTCTACCCCCCCCCCCCCCCCAACTAAACCGTTCTGAAGCCACTGTCATATAGACATGACTCAACTTTTTCTACTACGGACCAATGTTCGTGCTAATTCAATTTCAAACAACAAAGTGAAATAAGTTATCTTAGGCAATATGGTCTGATACGCTACCAATGCTATCATACCCATTGTCTATTTCTGCTTTTTATACCATACCCGTACCTATGATACCAACCCTTACAATCTTTACAACACTCACATCAAGACACATTCTGGAGTTTATATTTGAAAATGGCAATGGAACTCAAAAAAGGCGTTTTTAGAGCCACCTGTTGTAAAGCGCAGCAACTATCACTTGACAAACACTATCATTCTGTATATCTCTTCTTTGCCCGCCATCATTCTGTTTTGGAAAAGAGTTGATAGATGGCGCTATGAGTACATGATAAACAGAGTGCCTATATTATACGGCCTCTGATGATAAATAAACATTGGTACTTCCACGGACAGAGAGGGATTGTTAATATTTTTTATCACATTCAGTGTTGTTTTTCATATATATATATATATTTATAAATGTTTTTTCTTACTACTTTTTACAAAATTAAGTTTTTTATTAGGCATTAGGCACAATTTACCAAAATAACAATAGGTTATAATTTTGTAATAAATAACTTTAGAGTTTTAGTATAATGAATGACCATCAATTTTTCATTTGAAAACAAAAATATATAATGCAAACAAATAAAAACATAATATAGTAGTTTTCCTGAATCATTTTTCTCCCTGGCCACGTTATTTAAAACAACAGATGACTGCTGAATCACGTTTAAACTGCCTCGGCAGCCATCTTTATACTATATAACCATAAACGGAATTTAAAAATGACTGACACTACATCAATTTATTACCTAAACAGGCATGATAACAGTATCAAGAAATGATTGTATAAGTAATGTATTTTATTCCGATTGTCAATAATTCGAAGGTCTTGGCAGCCCACCCATCTAGATATGAGATGAAAAGGAGGGAGGGATAGACCCCAACGCCCCTGATTTTGAAAGGGAGACCTGAAAGTGGCAGGATTGGTCAAACCATTCATTGTTCCGAAGTATTTTTCTGCACTTTTATGCCTAATTTATTTTTATTGCTATTCACAGGCATTCAAAAGTTCATTTCCCCACCCCACACATTCTTTCGACAAATTTGAAAATAAAAAATTACTTTTCCTACTCCTTAATAATAATGAAATATGACTACTAAAAGAACCATATCAACGTTTTGGTTGCAAAGACATTTAGTGTAAAGTTCTTCTAGGACTTGTATGTGGTTCAAATTGCCGGTCAGGACATTATAGCGCGTCAGAAAAGAAATCAGTCAAATTAATAGGAAATTAAAGTTCTAAGGATATCCAAATATTGATACGAATATTTAATCCAGTTCAACTTATGGCATATTGCCTTTAATCCGAATAGTAGTAAAAGAAAAAATATACATATAATTTGATAAATTTCCTAGTATTTGCATGAATAACCAGTTATCAGCAATAATACCTGATATTATTGTATACCATAAAATCGCAACCTGCGACAAAACGTATACTGAGGGAAGTCACATCTATTGTCTTCAAAAATTATAATCCCGGAATGTATCAAAATCTTACTATTAGGTACAAAGTATCAATATTCCAAATTTCCCTCTATGAAAAGATAAGATAACGAAACGACCTGGTATAATCGTTTACTAATAAGAATCTCGCTTATGTGATGTTGCTCCACATATCTGAAGAAGTCATCAGCACTATCAAAAGTTCATTACAATAAATAAATCGTCTTCCTCAGCCGTTAATATAGAACAGTAAATATAAGAAGGACGAAACTACAGTCGTATCCTAATATCACACTTAAAATTTTAAATTATCAATGTTCTCCAAACAAACGGATCGGCCATTAATAATTCTTTCTCTTTTTTTGCTCGAATTTGAAAACAAAACTATTATGCTGGAGACAGTTAATCAATTTCTGTCATCATGTCATTAAAACTTTTAGTCTCATAAAGGCCTGAACGATAGTGAGGTGACTTTAGTAATCATTTAGAGAAATTATTCCTTTGCAGTAATGGTTATCCTCAAGAATTTCTCAAAATAACAAAGACAGAATTTTTCAAAAAATCTAATTAATATCATAATAGTTTTATCAACAGTTATTATAAGAACAATATAATTACTGAAATGTTTATTTTTAATTACGCTATTACTTGAAATATCGGATAACATTTGTTTTTTTTTTCATTTTCAGGTGTACAATACACGGATTTTGCTTTGTTACTCTTGATTCGCCCTGTATATGTAACGGAATATTGAATATTTTGCTCAAAATTTTGGGATTCCCGCAGATTCGTTTAGAACTATTTTGACTGGGCTACTTTTCAGCTTTATTACAAATTGCATCCAGTCTTTTCAGGTTTCAGTTAATTACTCAGTTCAACATTAGACGTCTTGTTATAAACACAGTCATGATTCTACGACGGTTTCGAACAAATCAAGCGTGTGAACAAATCTATTCAATCATTTGTTTGTGTCTTTTGTTTTATGTGAACTGTGTGAAGTGTCAAGGTGAGATTAAAATATAAAAATTCATTATTAGTTTTAATCCACGCTTTTAAGCCAAGATTTGTTAATTAATTACAAGTATCTGACGGGTTGTAGATGTGGTTGACATTTAATTTTTCAGTGAATTAATCAGCACACTGACTCAAAGCTGTTACGAAAAAAAATACGATATTAACCTTGACACAAGCGGAATACTATTTAAAAGAAGAATTAATAGAATGGAATAGCCATATAGCAAATACAAAGAATTCCGCCGTAAAGCATCAATCTAGAAAACAATATAAATATTGATAATTATCTTTGTTGATGTTGGGATATAAGCTTTCGGAAACAAGCTAATATATCTGACAATGTTTTAAGCATGAAAAGTATTCAATGCTTCATTATACAAAGCTTTTCCATAGTTTTTATGCAGCAGCGCCCAAGAAAGTCAGCATAATTATCAATGTTCACCTACTGATTAACGTTCATAGAATCAGAAAAGAGTCTCATTTAGTTAGCATAACGAGCAGTTTTGGTATAAAATTATACTTGAAAGCTTAAAAAATCATGTTTATGACAGGCCCGTAACCAGAATTTTCTTTCGGAGGGGGGGGCGGCAGTTTCAAAAGTGATAATAACTATTGTGTGTCTGTGCCTTAGGTGTATACAAATAGCTAAATATTCCTAAATTTCGGAGGGGGGCCTTGGGCACCCCACTGGGTACGTGCCTAGTTTCTCATTGATGTTTTATTCTTTGAATTTGTACACATTTCATATATTTCAAAGTATTGCTTTGGGTCATCCTTGTTTATAAAAAACAATTAAACATCAATATGGCGGTAAAACTGAGAAATGAAGATGATAATGATTCAAAAAACGAAACGTTTGCTTCACTACCGACAATTACACTGCATAAAGTCTTGCAAAGATTTTTTTCTTAAATTAGCCGATTTCAAATGGTAAGCAAAATTGTCGCATCCGTCCTCACAATTGAAATAAAGATATACTAAATATGATTCAAAATCTTAATTGAACCCAAATTTCTGCACTAATTTTAGTGTAAAATGTCATTTCTGTCTGAACCTCTTTCACCTTTATCCAACACTACGAAACAGGTGAGGTTGCCCTTACTTGATGAAATGCGTCTCAGTACAATCGTAATAACAAAAATTATTATTTGTATAGAAATAGAAAATTGCCTCCCGATATCTTCATATAAAGGAAATACTGAACTTTAGAGCGATGTAAAGATTTTGAAAAACTGTACAGTGCAAAGCAAAGCGTCCACCTTCTCCACGCCATATAGGGTAGCAATTCATGTTGTTGCATCCATCAAACCGCACCCTAACGACCGATACCAAGTTCGACTAGATACGCCATATTTTATAGCATTTCGGGAATCATCCCAGTGGCTTCTTGATTGGTTTCCATTCCCAAAATGCATAATAAAAAATAGCGGTAGGACTATATCCCATTGACATTTTTACACTTTAGCTATGAATCAAACTACATCTATGTACCATTTCTCAAATTACTTCTTCTAACTTTTTTGTGCCTTTCAGGATGGCTGGTGGACGACGATGGTTGTAGAACACCAGATCGAGGAGTTGGAAGCTGTATATCAATCAGGTCCTGCTTACCTATGATAGAATTTTTGGAGAATGAACCTAAGCCATTATCGTATCGTGTGAAACAGGCTTTAAATCGTTACACATGTGGATATACGGCAGATAATATGGTAATATGAGTTAAAAGCATTTATTTTAATTAGATCATATACAAGGATCTCATTCAAAAAGTGTATATTTCAGTAACTTATTAATTTTTTAGGAATTAAGTTAACAGGATTAATAATAGGCTTTCTTATCTCCAACAGCGGTTAAGTCAAATGTTCGATAGTCGTCCATTTTACTGCGCTATAATCACCAACAGTTTTTCCAAATTGTTCACAGCATCATTCAGCATTTTCTGTTGGAGTGCAACAATTTGTTGCCTAATAGGTCTTATAGCCTTCAGTAATCCGATGGGATTGCTTATAAAACAACCCGGGAAAACAGCAGTTAACAATTCTTTGAGCAATCGGATAAATATGCGAGGCGTTCATGTTTCCATCATGATCGTTGGGTATCTGGGGAATAGCATAACCAGGCAACACCTGTATATGATCTTAAATAAATTGCATTGTACGCAGGTTAAAGTATGTTGTCCTTCGGATCCAATAAGGATACCTTCGGAATCTGGAAATGGAAACAGTGCAAGTAAGATTCCGGATCCTCCTAACGTTGCTAATCACAGAAATTCAAGACTGTTACCTAGAAATTGTGGGTTAATGAATTCAGACAATAGGATAAAAAATGGGGAAGATGCTGGGTTGAACGAGTTCCCTTGGATGGCGTTGATATCATACAGAACGTGTAAGTATTCAGCGTAACTTGTTTTTTAGTGTTAGACTACAGATTTTTACCATACGCTAAGCCAGTTTTTTGACCCGAAACCTGCTTTACTAACTTTGTAAGCATTTCCAGGGAAATATTAAAACTCCACACCTATCAAGTCAACTCTGTCCTTTTTCCTAATAGTTCTTGAAGTTTTGTACATACCAATCAGGTATGCACCTCAGAATCCCCTGACCCTTGAAGATTTTATCAAGACCATTCGTATATTTGGGATCAAAAAGTATTGATATATTCTATGATCTTACTCTTGAAAGTTAGTCGAGTAAATTAAGAGTCCTCAAAAATATTCGTGGTAAAAGGCTCTCGGGATTTTCCTATTGGATCCTTTGTGTTTGAGCTATTCAAATGCCTCATTAGGTGCCAATTCTGTTTTAATATTTGGCTTTCTAAATCAACCTCACTTAAAATTCCGTAATCCTGCAACTGTTTTAATAAAGTGTAAACTAAAAAACTTTCCTATGGTTCTCTAAGATGTAACCCACTTAAAACCTAGAGAAATATGCTTTCTCCAACAAATATCACTTCACCACGGCGGCGTCCTAAAAGCTGGGGGTTCTCTTTTGCTCAAGGGAATAGTATTCTCCGGAACAGCAACTGCTAATCCTGATCGGACCATCACTGGAGTACTGCTCGTATGTGTGAGGAGCGCTCCGAAACACTCACTAAAGCTTCTGGACACAATCCAGAAACTGTTTAGTATATAGGTATACAAAGCGGGAGCTATTCTAAAGATATTCGACCGAGTTGTCTCGCATAATAACACCAAGGGTCAACAGTACAGCAAAAACTAGAAGATCTGAACGGGCACATCCCTCACCAGGTAGACCTTTCAACGCCTCGAGCGAGTTTTTTTCCAAGACTCGTTCTTTTGGAGAACCTCTGCGTTGTGGAAGGAACTACGGTGGAGTTTGTTGCTCGATGGTTACAATCTACAGCGTTTTAACTTATTCTATCGCAGCGCTTATGAAGCTCGATAGGATTTCTGCCTTTGCGTGAGGCTACTATTTGAAGTAACTTATCAATTAATTCGTAGTTTAGTTTCTCCATAAAGCTGATTTTTATGCGATTACATTTGTCTTTATTAGCTCGGGGTCCAGATTTTCGATGCGGTGGAACCATAATCAACGACCAGTGGATCCTAACAGCAGCTCATTGCATCAAAGACAACAAAAAGCAACTGTAAGTATATGTTGCATATGAGCAATCCGGGATATTTGGAAGTTGAATGCCAACCTTTTCTAGACTAAGAGAAATAGTCTTTGCAATAGATTATAGTATGCAAGCCATGAGCAAAATGAGCTGATACGTAGGATTTTTGCAAAAAATTAATATTTGAAAATGTTGCAATTAGTATTTGAATTCATTGGAAAAGCTTTACCGATTTCGACTCTTATTCATAAAACATGGTATTTTGTAGGACAAACATTAATACTATGTATCAAGGATATATCTCGTACAATAGATTAAATTGGAGTTACACCTCTTTGCCTTTGCAACGACGTTATGTTCCATTCAAAAACATACATCTTTAACCACCAAATGGATTTTGTGGTTATTATTATAATCTATAAACCGGGATCAATTCAGTTGTCACTTTTCAGCCTGAAAAATCATTTCACCATCCCACTCCTACATTGATTAGAGTTTTGTTCGATTCAGCTACTGTTGTTGAACAAATTAGCCAAATTTTTCATTACTTTATACATATGAATCTTCAAAGTTTGGATGTGTTTCCAGGCTAGGTGTTAGAGTAGGAGAACATGATATCTCAACAAGAACTGATTGCGAGACACAAGCTGATGGTTCAAAGAAATGTTCTCCACCGCCACAAGATGTATCCATTGAGGCAGTTTACCCTCATCCGTCATTTGATTCTACTTCACTTTCTGATGACATTGGATTGCTCAAAGTGAATCGTATGAATCTCAATTATGGTAAGTTGGAATTGTCTGATTCTGATTAAATCTATTTGTATCATTGCCAGCTTTCTCCTAGGATCTACTTTTTCTCTAATGCTTTTGCTGTAACAGTTACACAAATGATGGTAACAATGACATCGCAAGCATTGTTGAATGGAATATACAAATGGAGTTCAGTACGATGCACAGAAGATTAAGACAACGAATTATGTCAAGATAATTTCATGCTGTTCAGTCATCAAGCTTTGTGGATGTTAATATCAATAATAAAATGTCCTGGTAAGACCATGTTGCAAAGTCAGAATGCCAGAAAATTGAGGTTCACAACCGCTGCACAAAATTGTACTATCCGAAACAGTTACTACTACTCTAATAGGCTTTGATAAGACCATCATTAGAATACCGCACGCATGTGTGCATTTCGTGCGAAAATGATATATAATTATGTATAATAATTTTAGATAAAAAGGTGTGATATTTTCTTTTAATCTACTGCATGGATGTCACACGACAACAAATTTTCCAAAAAAGTGCAAAAACGCTCACGTTCAATTTAAGAATATACGACGACATTTTAAACATTAATCATCATCAGTTAATCAATTAATATCAGTGATCATTCAATCAAAGGCTGCAATCACGAAGGCTGTTTTGATACATACACTTACTCAAAGTCATTCTTTAGGAGAACATTGTGAAATGAGCTGCCGAGAAGTTTATTCCCCAATAGTTACAGATTACAGCACTTTAAGCTCAATGTGAATGGACATTTATTCCCTCGAAGCACTTCTTTTCAGTTTGCTTATACAGATATGCTCTAAAACAATCATTCCATGGTTTAACGTTGTATTACGTTTAATATTATATGTTTACAGCTTTAGTTAAGTCAATAGCGCTTAGTTAACTCTAAATAAGCATCAAAATCTGATGCACAATTTTTGATTAATACTAGAGAATATAATAATTTTATGAATTTCATTTCTCCTGACCTTGGCAGCATTAGTCATATAACAATATGAAATTCCAAATGAAAGTGTGTCATTGATATTAATACCTTATTTCAGACCACTGTCTTAACCCTTCAATTTTAGAAAGTTTGGCAGAGCAAAACCATAGCATGAGGAGATAACCAACAGTGGACTCGCCAAATGCTCAAATATACTATTTTCATGCTCAATGATAATAATATCGGTATATTTGCATACTTGCTATTTTATTTTTTACCACTGTACTTCTTGCAGTTGCTAAATTATAAAGTGGAGTGTCATTTGGGTGGGCAGCGTGACTGTTCGTGACCCCTGTCTGGGTTATGTATACTGTCCTCTACAGTCAGACCGTCAGACTATACTGACGAGTCAGGCTAAAGACGAAACATGCATGTTTATAGGCTGGTCATATTCATAGAATGGAGCATATAAATCAATTATGTGTTTGTTTTCAGTCAATATTATGCCAGTATGTCTACCGACTGGACCTACTGCTACAGCAAAATTCAATCACGTTGATGTCACAGGTTGGGGATTCACGGAAACTGGTAAATATATCTAAATGAAAATGCATATATTGATTCACATTGAAAAAGCATAGCATAGTAGCAAAACAGAATTCATGTTCATGTTCATGTGAAACAAAGGTTCAATTGAACATTTGGCAACAACGTCTTTGATAATGAGTCGGCTACTACAAAAGTTGTTCGTGAAAGATAGCTGCCACTTTTTTGGAATTACTGGTTATATTTCCACTGTATAACTGGAGGATATACGGGCTGTTAATTAATGGTGAACTACAAATTTTTCGACGTAAGTTCGGATAATCGACAGTCTAATGTATATACAAACACATTTAGATACTGATAGCACACTTGCAGGAATTCAGATCTCACAACGATGATGCGTTCATATCTACCACAAGTTCATCGTTTTCATTTGACTGTCACTTATACTAGAAGTTATGTACATGCATACCTAAACATAATAAAACTATAAGGACATTAGTGTAGAAAATCAAAAACCTATCCTTATGTTGCAATTTTAGTCCACCCACTAATAATTTTTATAATTACAGGTAGAAAAAGCCAAATACTCCAAAAAGTATCATTGCCTGTAGTTACTCTGGAAGAATGTCAAAGCGTCTATAATAATCTTCAACAGAAGAATTTGAAGATAACTTACAAGCAGATGTGTGCTGGAGGAAAGAATGACAAGGACTCTTGTTCTGGAGATAGCGGTGGACCTTTGCAGGTAAGCTGAAGAAGTATATTAGTGTTTTCAAGATAGACTTTTATAGGAAATTTGTTATGTAGTATATTATACCCTTTCCAGGTTTCAACATTTCTCAATGACGACACCAGGTATATTCAACAAGGTATCGTCTCGTTTGGGCACAGATACTGTGGCGAAGAAGGATTTCCTGGTGTATATACAAAAATTGCATATTACATGGATTGGATATTAGATACTATAGGAAACTGATGTCATATGTATTTTTGTTAGTAGTGTTACAGAAATAATTTATAAGTGTGTATTTTATATAATAAACAGGCTGTGGTTAACTTCTACTGTTCTCTTGCAATTATTTATTTTTGTAATAACTCCATGAATATTACATAAAGAATGTAGTCTGGGATATTATTGAAATTAATATCTAGTTCAAATGTATCTTCAAATTATGACAGAATATATTTATTGTTATTATTTGATAAACATAATATGCATAAACTCACATAGTAAATCCACAGAAGGTAATGCATTGCAAATATTTCACACACTTTGTGCTAAACTAAAGACAATTGAATTTTGCAATCCTAAAATTCACTTTCCGTATCAACCAAAATATGACAACTGAGGTAATTAGAAACATTTATTTAACAATGCAAATGTATAACAATTAAATAAAATATTCAATCAAAAACTGTTGAAATGCCTTTTACTATTTCATCACAAGTATTGGAATCGAATCCACCGCATCTTGCCAAGTTCATTCTGAGACTGTTAATGTACTACAAAAAATATTTTTTAATACTTAAGTTATTGGGAAAAAAACAACTTACCTTGTCAAGAAATGACAATTTCGATTCATTATAATACGGTTTGCTAAAGTCAACTCTTTTTTCATTGCTACAACCCACTTCAGATTTATATACTCTCTTAAGATCCTCCAAGAAGGTGCCAAGCTCAAATCCGCCAGGATCTATATCAACCTAATCATAACAAAAAGTATCAACGCTGGATTATATAGCCATAGCCAAAAAAGGTGTTTAGATTCGATAAGATTTTTTAACAATTTTATGCATTTAACGGCACAAGATGAGATACGAGTTAATTCATGCTAGCTCCAGACAAAGCGTATTTAGATTTGATATGATTTTTCAACAATTTGAAGAGTTTAACGCCATAAAAAGAGACACGAGTTTGAGGTTAATTCATTTTAATAAACAAGATTAATATTAATAAAATTCTAGTTAAGAGAATTTAAAATGGCAAAGTTGTTGTTTTTACATGCATATTATACATAGCAGGAAAAATCTAATATATAGGCCGCTATTGTATAGTTTTGGACAAAGCAAATTTTCCACGAAAATGAATCAAACATTTCATAGACTCGATTATTCATCTTCAGATGACGCAAAACTATTACATATCCAAGTGTATAGAATTCAGAACACAATTGAAATTATTAATTTTCTTTTTAAAACACCTCTTCATCGAGAAGCATTATTATATAAGCAATAAATATAAAGGAACTCCTCCTGATTTAAATCGCACGATTTTAGAGATTTTCTCTAAGTACATTTAATTATTTTGATGAGCTATTGATAGACCGACGTGTTTTATATCTCGTAAAGAGATCGATTTGAATTAATAAAGAAATTGGATCTGACTTGAAATAAAACCCACTGACCTTGAACCTGTAGGGTACAAACTGATCTTCAAAGTTCAATCTCTGATCAACAATAAGACATCGAAAGGGAGATGCTATCAATTCACTATTGAGGCTGAATGGAGATAGAATGATCCCGATGCATGGTTTTCCATGGCCAATCCACTTTTGAACTACTTTTTGAGTATCCAAATCTTGCTGTGAAGGTTCTGGAGCAAATGTTGGGTGCGAATGGAACCAGCCCAATATCTCAAATCTGTAAAATAAACGTTTATTTGGACTCAAGTTATTACCTCACAAATTTTGTACAAATAAAAAGTAGTTTACCGTCGTTTACATTAATAAAATTATGAGTTATGAGATTGAGTGGTAGAGATTAAATATAGTTTCTAAGAAAAAATAATGATACATATTTATGTCACTACTGGATGATGATTATGAATAAGGGAAAATGAGTCGTAGATTGAAAAAATGTGAAGGGCAAAATCACTAGCTTCCTAACTTTCATAATTTGCCGAGACATATATTGTGCAATAGGTTGAAAATGGAGAGATAAGTCAGTAATACTGTGTCCCTCAGGTGCCGTTTACCCAATTATTAACTCAATAGAAAAAACTTTAGCTGATTCTGCTTTGAACAAATATAAGACATTTCAGATAATTTAACAAAGCATTTACATTTTGTGAACAGCATTTGAGTTTTTAAGAACATACACGTGTGTTTTTAATAATTGGCCAATTGAAGTCAAGATACTCAAGCCCTTACCAAAATAAACTTGTTATATAAGTGTAGTCCACTCACCCTTTTTGGTGAATGAGATCGGCAGCTTTAGCTTGAGAAATTGGACACATATCACAGTGTGTGGTTGAGGAAGCAATGTTTAGACAAGGCTCATAATGTGTTATTTTCAACAGGTTTTCTTGTGGAATCCATGTCCCAGCTACCAAACCCATTACTTCAGTAAACCACGCATGAGCATGGAAGTCTATGGTTAATAAAGTAGCTAAGTTTATCTTGACTTTGAAGGGTTGCTAAAAAAAATATTTATGAAATATCAACTAAATAAAATTAAAGTTGATGTAGACACCAAAAACTTCTGTTCTTATAAAATTATGATGTCAGTTGTTGGGAATTGTATAACCATGAATCTTTGATTTCTTCATGATTGTGGACAAGAATCAAAACTCTATTTTACCGAATAATTACGGCCTTTATGGTGAATCGACGTTAAATAAGATATCTAAATTTAACAGCATTTATTTGGAATGGAACACTAGTCGTCAGCATCCGCAACTGTGTAAATACAGTAAAGTAAGATTAAATAAAGATACACTTTGGAGTGAAAAGAAATCCTGAGGAAAAATCTGGGTTTTTTCTTACACCAAAATTGTACATTCAATCTACCAATTTTTTAGACAATTCCAACTCATCAAAAATATGTACAATAAATAAAATAAAAGTTTGCTGTATCCGCATAAAATTTATACCCACAGGTTTTTCTGCAGTGAACGGTCGACAATATATTAATTTTATCATAGGTCGTTTCATGGACAGTTTTGGTTTTGGCTCTTCATTCACTACTATTGTATTCACGATTTGCCCTTTTTCGTCGTGTATTAAGGTGCACCCACCTTCTCCATCCTATAAAATAAAAAAGTTAATTGTGCAATCAATTAATTATTCAATAATCAGTTTTCTACTGAAAAATATCTATAGTTGCTGTAGAAAGTGATAACTCACATTAGTGAATTTTTTGTTCTTCATTCTCTGTCGGGCTCCAAGTTCAGTAGGGACTCTGGGGGCAGTTGTCTTTTTTTCAAATTTTTCCTTCGGAGTTGGCGGGAGATAAATAAGGTTGGATAAAGGCCTTTCATACACAACTTGTTCTGTAACAGTGATAATATACCAGGTTGAATAAAAAAATTTCTTTCAGTTCAATCTACATTGAAAATATACTGGATCTCTAGAATCTTTAAGCCTTATATTGGTGAAAAAAAGACATAGCAGTAAGCAACAATGTAATCTAATTGAGGTATAAAGTCTCACCACAACCATAGTTAATCGCTCCTATCTGTTCTAAGTAATTATGAATCCGACCAATGCTATTAACATCTCCAGTTTTCTTTAATGTAGAACGACAGGTTGTTTTTGATAAATACTTTGGCTTAGTGCTTCTCCAGTTCTTTAAAATATTATTCCTTATCTGTAATTGAAAAAGTTGTTGCAACATTGCTGTAACAATTATACTCATATGCTGCTATACATCAATATACAAAAATTAGTAATTCCTTATCGTAGTTTTATATGATTTTATTCAACGCAATATAAGTATTTGATTCCATCAAACTTTCAGTTGATTCCTCTTTTCCAAAGTGTTTTAACTATGAATTACGGCAATGTATTACAGATAAATTTTATCAACAGTCAAGATATAAATGCTAGATGTTTTTAGAGTAACATAATATGTTACCTGTTAATGATAGTTGCATTAATTTGTCTTACTGTATACTCTGTAACTATTTTATTGTAATGAGGTTACCCATATGAATGAATAAATAACCTTAGCTAATTTGTGACTAATGAAAACTTTGATATTTGATAAATACTTACATACATATATCGTTCTGGTGTTTTAGTTTTTCTCTGAAAGTAATCATTGTGAATTACTTTTTCAACCTGGCTAATGCTATCTTCGTCAATTGTTACTTCAAACTGAGGTATCTCTAATGACAGAACCTGCTTTGCAATATTTTCATCCAATTTTTCCAAATCAAATCCAGAGGTCATTTTAGGCATATCAATACTTGCTATAGCATTATCTGAAGGCAAACCTTGTTTTTCTGATATTTCATCTGAGGCTGTAATATTACTTAGAGTTTTAACTACAGACACTGTTGGTTTTGATACAGGTTCCTCATCAGATATCTCCACATCTACTTCCACATCAGATTCAGATTCTTCTATTTTCTTCAATTTCACCTAACATGAAAAAAAAATAAGAACAATGAAGTCTCAAGATTTGCAAAAGCTCATATATCAAGATATATATGATAACAAGGTAAATGTAGATTATTATCCAAGCATGTATGTGTGAGATCCTAATAAGTTTCAAATTTAACTACAACACACTTATGGATATACTTTAGTACATTTGTGGAGTCAAATTAGTTTTAATTGAAAGAGGGATTAATGTTTCTTGCTCTGACTTTCACATATTTGAAAACAGCAATTCTAATGTATATCATATCAATAAGTTCAGTCACTAGTACAATAAAAACTTACAATCTCTTCTCCTTCACACAAAGGCATAACTTCTCTTTCTTCAGCAGTTTCAGCATTGTATATTACTTTTTCATCTTCTCCATTCATATTTGTCTTCAAATTATTCTTCTCCTGTCTGAACTTATACTTAATTTTCTGTATTTTCTTTTTCTTTTTCATACCTTTTGCAGCTTTTTTCAGGTCCACAGCAGAGCCCAAACCCCAAAAATTGGACTTAGATCTGCAAGATGCAGGTTTATAATTGGCACGATTAATCTTCTTCTTTGGAGATTTCTGATTTTGTGAGGGTACTGTTGGTTTTGCTGTGCTGACAGCTGCTATTACTTCTTCCATACTTGCTGGAATCTGTGAAATTATTTTTACAATAAATTGGTAAATAATTCAAGATAAGCTAGATTGATCAACTTTACTAGGGTCAGCCAATGGCCCATGTTACTATGTGCTGAAATAATAGATAGATACATGTGGTTTATTCTTGATTTTATTCAAGTCAATTACATAATATGGTTTAAATACATCATAAAAAAATAATATTGTATAATTTCGTAGTTCTATACTAATATAAGATACTTTTAAAACTTGTTTTCAAGAGATACTACAGCATATTAACATCATTCTAAAAACTTATGCAATGCATGTCATAACTTATCAAATTGGAATTAAAATATTGATTCAAAGAATGAAAAGGTTCCTTCAACATATAGTTCCTAATTGTATATTTAAAAGCTTCTATTGAAATATTCAATCAAGTAGACAATAAGAATAACAATAGTGTCATTTATTTCTTAAATAGCATAAACATATGATATATATATATACATATATATATATATACATATATATATATATATATATATATATATATATATATATATATATATATATATATATATATATATATATATATATATTGGTGCTATGCAAAGGATTTCTCTAGATTATAATAAAAAAATGTATGAAAGAAGCCCTCAATTGATGCTCAAAAATTGCTATAGATATTCTTTGTGGTTGTAGAAATTACATTTTTTCAAATGTGGAAACTAAAAACTTACCTGAGCATCATCCAAGACATCATCTACCAATTGAGCACTGGCAATATCTCCAACAAAACCATCACTAATTCGTCTATCATTGCTGTGATTCTCAAGATAAAAATTTTTCAGGTAATATCTCACTTCAGAAGGTGTTTTAGAGCCTATAAATTGAGCCAGGCGTACATTGCTTTTCCCAAATATTTCAATACCTCTCTCCAGCAAGTTTTTCTCCTTTTCAGTCCATCCACTCTCATCAGTTATACTGTTTTCAGTGGACGTATGGCCTAAGTTATCATTTTCAAGTTGAGTTCTTTCAAGGAGGCTGGTTGACAAATTATTACTATCATACCAGTTGTCTGGATTAGCACTAGGTTTATCCAACAGCCACTGAGGGTGAATAGTAAAGTCACAGTTTAGTATCTCAGCATTTTGTGACACCAAAGTATCCGAGGGATCGTAGCTATAAAATAAAGACAATGAGAAATAAAACGAACGACATAATGAACTAGTTGTATTCAAGTGAAGAAGTTTTATCAATCATGTGCTATTAAAAGAGCAGCAGAAGAAAAAAGCGATGAACTTGCTTGATTTTGATACCGAGGTTAGAAAATATATTATGATATACTAACATGCTGGAGTCATTTTTCGATAGGAAATTACCCAAATTAAACTCTCCCAAGATATCTATCTCATCTTCCTCTGCCATTACTTAGATACTATGTGGAGAAAATACAAAATCAAAAACGCAAAAACTACCACGAAATTATGCTAGAAAATAAAAACAAACGAGTTAAGTTACACAGCACAAAACACAGACAGTACTGACACAGAGCGAGGTAAATGAGAAACCACAGAGAGCACGTAGGTTAGTCTCTGTGAAAATGCATTGTATATAACTTTTCCTACAGATGGCGCAGGCGGTCTTTATAGCTGACAAAAGAGATTTTCATTGAAATGTTTGTAAATAGGATAATAGGAAGCTTAAAGAAACAGTGATTAAAGTTATATAAAGAAATTTGTAATGTTTTTAATATTGAATATAACTTCTGAAGGCATTTTGTCATTGTCACGTGCGCGGCCTGATGGCAAAGAGTAGGCCCTTTATTTAGCTATGAAAATATTCAATTGCGTAATTTTGTTTGCGGCCGAAAATTATCTGAAAAACCAAGATTCTTGCAAGGCGACGAAAAAATATCAATCAGAAACTGCGAATCGAATTTTTGGGAAATTGTGTTTGCTCTTGTGTGGCCGGAGCGAGAAGCCATTCTTACGCCAATTTGTTTCATTTGCACTTTTGAATATGAACACAGTAATTTTATTTAATAAGCGTATTTTAAATAAATGATTAAAATGTGAAAATGAAAAATGTATGGTTTCAAATTAAGAATAGATGTGTACATATTACCATTTTGGCAGCACGTCTCAGCCCACTACCCTTATGAAACCACATGTGATATGTTTTAATCAATTTTTTGAAATTTTCGTTTCCAAAACCAAACTAAAACCGCTTCTATTTTCTACTTTTTGTTGCGGCAAAAAATCTTGAAAATGAACTCGATATCTAGAATACCAAGTTGCATACAAAATTATAAACTCTTGGATCTACTATTCATCATGTCTTGTCAGGGCAGTCCGTGGGACCATTGCCATTGAGTCAATAGTTCAGTTTATGTAATCTGTCAAGTCTGAAAAACCAAGGACCAGACATTATCAGTGGAAAAATGGAAAAGAAGGAAGGAAGAAAAAGTCGAAAGATAAGAAAGATGATCAGATGGAGAGAGAAAGGCCCTGACATTTTAATTTGATGCTTCGAATAATTTTGTTGCTTGAGTTATTTGACATACTCCCTTAGGTAAGGGATGTCTAGGTCTCTGTGAAGAGTCTCTACCATGGGGAATTTGTGATTGTTCGTAAAGTTCTGATCAGCGGGACTTATGCATTTTAGCGAGAAAACGCCGAGCCGCACATTCATAAGTGATAATCATATTATTAAGCTGACCTTTATTGAGCAAACCTGATTTTGAAGTTCTACATAACATTGGGTAGAGTTGCCGAAACATAATTCCGAATTTGGTTTTCAATGCTTTAGTATGTTTCTGCTAGGTCATCACTTTGTCAAGAATGATAGCCAGGTACTTGGCAGAGCTTTACCATGGCATGCGAGCTCCGTTAACTGAGACCTCAGACCACGACTGGGCTTCAAGTGCAGTGTCGTTAGCATAGAGATGGACTTCACAGTTGCTGGGGCAAGGGACATCGTGTACAAAAAGTGATTAAAGAATTAGTCCAATGACCGAGCCCTGAGAGACACAAGTCGTCACGGGCCGTGTTGTCGATAATTTTGAACCGAATTTTTCTCCCTTCAAGAAAGACTAATAATAATTTTATAAGCCAAAAATGGAAGCTCTTTTGGATTAGTTTATAGAGGAGGCCCGTATGCCACACCTTGTCAAATGCTTTCGAGACATCCAGAAGCAACATGCCAGTATATTGGTTCAGGATGAATTCCCTGGTTATGTGCTCAACCAACGTGACTGCTTGTAACTCCGTACTATGCTCAGACCGAATCAGGAATCACGTGATGATCTGACGAGAAGTTCTCGAGGTGACGATAAATCACCTTTTCAGCAAGCTTGGAGGATGCTGACAGCAGACTGATGGGGCGATAATCCTGAGGAAATATCGAACCCACCTTCTTTGGAATCATGATAACCTCCGCGTCCTTCCACGTCGCGGAAAAGTATTGAGTCCTGATCATTGCATTGATTATTACACCAGATAAGTCGAAGCTTTTGGCGAAAGCAGCTTTAGTGCCTTGTTGGCACTTTCCAGATACTTTTCGCACCCTGATTCTTTAATATGACCTAGGAGCTCCACTGGTGTGCAATACGGAATCTCATAAGATTCCGCTGTTGTGCTATGGAAGTTCCTGTCGAAGAATCTTCTTCCGAAGAGGCCTCTCCAATCATGATAGTACTATCACCTACACTGGAACTAGAAGTTGAGATAGCGAAACAAAATGCCTCCTGGCTTATAGCTCATAATGTAAACAAATCATTTTTTTAAATGTCAGTTTGATCAAGATTGATTATACAAATTATTTTTTTCGACGAAATCCGAGGCAAAGTCTCAATTTACCACAAAATCATTTTGCAAAATTCAACAACAAGGTGCTTAATCACAGTCATGTCGCTCCTCCGAGGACTTCAGAAGAAACCACTTTTCCAGCGCATATGCATTCCAGGAAGAAGAAATCTGTCAGATGAGCCGTCAGGCTGTCCGCAGCCACCCCCAGATAATCCGTGTAAGATACCACGTTCCAAAGGCTTGATTTTAGGACTGTACACCAACCCAGACGACCCTTTTGATGTGGGTCAACTTACACCGACGGGGCTGAGATATGATGCAATGGTGTGCAATCGACTCACAGAGCTGTTAAAATATTCCCCTCCACCAAAGCTTGAAGACATAAGGCTATTCTACAATATCGATCCTGAGTTCAGTATGGTTGCGGTAACAGGATTAGGTCGTCAATGTCAGGGATACGATGTATTCGAACAGATGGACGAAGGAAAGGAAGCCATTCGAGTGGCAGCAGCACATGGATGTAGGGCGCTACAGAAGATGCAGGTAAACAGGGTCTACGTAGAAAGTTTCGGCCACGCGGAATCATCAGCTGAAGGTTGCGCCCTCAGTGTGTGGCTATATCAAGAAAAGAAAACGAATGCAACTCATAAATACATACCAACTTTAGAGCTTTACGATGACTGCGACTGGACAGGTTGGCAAATTGGCCTTCAAAAGGCCGCCGCACAGAACTTAGCAAGGCAACTAATGGACTGTTCAGCAAATATGATGACTCCAACAACTTTCGCACAAAATGCCGTAGAAGTTCTTTGTAAATCTGGTATTAACGTAGAAGTTAAAGTAAGAGGATGGGCCGAAACGCAAAAAATGAATGCATTCTTAGCGGCTGCTCAAGGTTCTTGCGAGCCACCAAT
This sequence comes from Bruchidius siliquastri, assembly GCA_949316355.1. Classification (NCBI taxonomy): domain Eukaryota; kingdom Metazoa; phylum Arthropoda; class Insecta; order Coleoptera; family Chrysomelidae; genus Bruchidius; species Bruchidius siliquastri. The sequence goes on along the minus strand of OX438534.1, from coordinate 28,781,123 downwards.
ATTCTTGGAACTAAGCTATTATGGTGCTTGTAAAGATGAGAGACCTGTCGTCCTGATCGGCAAGGGAATTACATATAATAGCGGCGGAATATGTTTGAAGCTACCCAACAAGCAGAGGTACATGAGAGGAGATATGGGAGGTGCAGCTTGCGTTGTTGCCGCTTGCAGAGCAATCGCAGGTCTTCAGCTGCCGATAAACGTAAGAGCACTCCTTCCGTTATGTGAAAACATGCCCGGGTGTGCCGCAATGAGACCGGGCGATATTGTCCGTGCCATGAATGGTAAAAGCATACTGATAGAGTCCACGGATACAGCAGGTAGATTGTGTCTAGCAGATGCATTAGTGTACGCTCAGAACTTCTGGCCTAGGTTTATAGTGGACATAGGAGCTATGACCAATGAGATGAAGCACTCTCTTGGTGCTAGTGCATGTGGAGTTTGGAGTAACTCAGAAGCCTTGTGGGAGTACATACTTGCAGCGTCAATGCATACCGGTGACAGAGTGTGGCGACTTCCATTATGGGACCATTTCACGAAACTGGTCGCCCATCATGAAGAAGTAGACACAATGACATATGGCAAAGGAGGACAACCCAGATGCGGGGAGCCCGACAAGATTGCGGCCTTCCTGAACGAGTTCGTCCCATGTGGGGATTGGCTCCACATGGACAGTTACGGAGTGATGTTTTCCAATGGAAAGGATTACCGATACCTACGACCGGGTTTCTCTGGAAGGCCCACGAGGACCCTAGTGGAGTTCTTGTCGCAGCTGGTCTGTCACCGCGAGTGAACTTTTAGTGGTGAAGATATGTGAATGTACATTGCATGTAACACAGTTACTGCAATAGATATATCTAATATATAATCACGACAGCATATATTTGAAGTTTTATTGTTAAATTACTTAAATTAACAAAGCTGTTTCTGAAAAATGCACTATAATATTCAGAATGAACACACATGACAGCTTGGTTAATTTCACCTTTTTTGCTAATTAAAACCACATGCGATTTACTAAATAACTTTACGGACGTTACTGCAAGCTTTGCAGTTTAATCAAAGTAAAATGAAATTTTAAAATTATATCGATATTAGTGCTTTGACGACTGCCAAGATAGTCGGAAAGTTAGCATAGTATTTAATCTCTCGCATTTGGTTCCATGATAATTACCGGTCTATAAATATTATCGGATGTACCAGAGACAACAATTCACACACCAACTCACAAAAAGAGAGTTGTTAAACATTGATTATGAGTTAGTGTTTCAAAAATTGTCTATATCAATTTATATTTTTTAATGGATGTCAGAGGTCATAGCTTGAAACGGTTTAATAATTATTGCTAATTCAATGGCGAAACAATCCTGCTCAGAAAGGTAGAACTTCAATACACATAAACTGGTATGCTGAATTGCAGTATTTATGTCACACTGGCCTTCTTAGTGGAACGCTTTTCGGTCATGCGAAAAATCGATAGCCGAACTACAGACGTTTGTCTCACCGGCTATAAACATATGTTCTTTTGAGAATTATTTTGATGTGACTAGTCACTAGGTTGCTGTCAGTTTGATATGGTCTAAGATCCATCACGGACACATCACGGTATCACGGATCATAGGTGCTTTCTGTGGAACCAGTAAATGAAATCGGTCTATAATAATAGAGATCCGATGTTGCCAAATTAATCGACAACGCGATGGTTGAATGTAGTTGAAAGGCTTCTTGGTACTTGAAAGTGAGGTGAGATGCATGTTAGACAGAACTGACCGATATTTTAAGAACATACTTTAAAAGGCATATTATTTGATAGGTTTTAGTCCACAAAACATCATATAGTATGTTTTAGAATTCTCTAAATGATATGTTGCAAGAGATAGTTCATAAACGTTCCTACAAAGCTTCTGCAACGAAAATCGAAACGTTTCATCTTAGGTATTTTAAATCAGATATAGGGATGCGCTGGATATTACAGAAGTTGTGAATCATTCCCAGAAGAACACTAACGGAGTGAAAAACAATGGATAGGCCATGATGTAACTGCAGCTAGGTGAACACTTGAAAAAATGCCCCAAAAGATCCCACTTGTTTAATCTAATCACTTCTTTTTCTACTAAGAGAAATAAATCTACTAGTTTTCTGAAAAAAACAACTGAAGATAAAATAAATGTTAAAAATCGTTTAATGTACATCCGTTATTTCAAGATTAACGTTCTGGTATGTTTACTTTTTCTCTTTAATATTCGAACAATTAATTGAGTTGATTATAGATGCTGTTTTACTTGGTGAAAATCTTCCATCGTGCAGATAAAGAGATTGTATAATTAACACACAGTTTCACAAATAGAACTTTTTTTTCAGTGACGCGTTTCGATTTATACTTAAATCATTGTCGGACTGTCAGATTTTTTTTCAATGATTTAATCATAAATCGAAACGAGTCACTGAAGAAAAAATTTTATTTGTGAAACTGTGTGTTAATTATCTGAATTGATAGAGTATTATACAGCATTTATGTAAGAATAGGTATCTAGAGGAGTGCAAATCTCCTATAAACTATCAAGTGCTATTTCAAAAACGCTTTTCCAATGTAAAAACGCAGGTAACACTACTTTAGATTCGAAATATGGCAACGCCGGATCATCATTTGAGATGACGGTTCTGTTATTTTCTCTCCTCTGTGGTTCTGTGCTCTATGATGTATGTTTTGAGTTTTGTGTTCTATATTATTATTCTAACCTTCATTCTTTGTTATTGTTTATTTTGACCCGTTCTCTATTTGAAAAGCTCAAAAACGAATTACATCTCAATGTAAAGAGGAAATCTGTTTTTATCTATGATAGAGAGGAATACGGCCATTCTACAGCAAACTGCACTAACAATTAAACACACAATTTTATTAATTTACATGAACGTTTAGATTAGACCAGATTTCCCAACATGGAAGTAAAGGATGCAGTAAAAGAAATTACTGCACAGGATCCAGATTCACAAACATCACATGTGGCTTTTCTGAAAGAAAGGATCCAGTTTTATAAGGAAGAAAGTAAGAGCTAGAACATTTTGATTTTTTCATCTAAGAGTACGTAGAATCGTATAGTTTGTTGATTTTCTTACGTCGTGAAACGCGTGAAACTCTCATCATCCAAAAAATATAGTCAGTCTGACAATCCGACGCTGAAGTATACATCGGAATGCGTCATAGACGTTTTATTTGTGAAACTAGGTGTTAAGCACACCATTTTTCTATCATAATATGAGTAATTGTTTTTAGATGCAAAAATGGCAGCAATCTTGGATGGAACAGGTTTGTTTAACACGGAAGTGGGACTGTATTCACGATCTCTCCAGAATATAGTCGAAAGTATTTGTAAGCAGGAGGCCCGAATGTCAGAAACAAGAACAAATATGTCTCATGCCGATATGCTTCGTAAACACAACAATTATGTTTCAAAACTAAGGATATGTATTAGAATGTATTCAAATCTTAATGATGTGCTCATGAAGGAGATAAGCTTTATGAAAGGGTTTGTTCTTTTCTAAATCTGCTCAGATTGCATTTCTATTAGAGATTAAGTATGTTCATGGAAGTCCTATTTTATGTAATTGGTGGAAAAGCTTGAATGTAGTTATCAGTTAGTATGTAAACATTGGCACTCCTTTAATTTTGCTAAGTATACATTGATTTAGATCTAGATATATATGGAGAGTCATTCTCATAAAGAGCTACCTAATCCTGCTAAAATATTATGAAACATTGTTTTTGTAGTTGTTCATTTCAAAGAAAAAAATTCTTACTGTTTTCCTCTAGAGTACCATATTGTCAATTCCATTATACTATATAAACTTTTCATATACTGTTGTTTTATTCATATCAATTAATCATCAATCTCTTGACAAAAGATAAGATAGGATTTATTTTTTATCTGAAGTTGAATGATGTGTGACTATACTTATTTATATTCATTTAATCACAATTTTCAGGAAGATACACAAAGCCAAGCTAACAGTTAATGATCTAAATGTTGGTATAGAAAAATTGCAGCAACTGGAACATAACACCACCAAGTATGAAACAGAAGTTAGAAAGTTTGAGGTGATTATATTATATACCCTGTATATTTGAAGATTTTTGACCATATTGTATTCTTGCAAAAACACCTTGTAACTTGTACCTTGTAACAAAAATGTCTAACTAACATCTAAGTTGTTGATGTTTAGCCACAGGTTTAGCTGTACTGACTAAACAACTATCAAATTCCGAGATACTATACAGGCTTTACAATTAATAAAACACTCATAGATTCCAGCAGACTACAAACAATGTTTTGGAGCTTATATATCTATCTTCTTATGCCAGACTTTTTTCTGTGATTTTGTATTTATAAGATGTCTTCCACTTATGGATGAGAGTATACTTTGATTAATCTTAATTCCGTTGCAAATGTTTGCACCATCTTGAATCAAATTATCTATAATACCTACTAAATGCTTAAAACTATGCAATTTAAAAACTATAGAACTCTGTTTAACCTGATAAAAAAATCATTTTTTTTCATATATGGCATTATGATTGCATATATATATGTTGTAGACAGACCGTAGGATTATGATAGTTATCAAAATGATAATCATTATATTTAATTGTAGCAAAAATATCCTTGGCTGAAAGATCCTGACTTAGATCTGCCGAATATTGTCAGAGAAACTGACAAATTGCAACATCTAAAGGAACTGAAAGAACAGCTGATGAAGGAATTAAGTAAATATGAGGGATTAAAACCTGATATTGTACAGGCATCACAACAATTAGCTGCAATCAAAGAGGAAAATAGGAAAATCAATACACAATTGCATAATTGAGTTATTTATATTTATTACCTAAATGTGTTGATTTTGATCTGATGTGATGTAATATCCGATTTTTTTAATAAAACTGATTATTTATTGTAACTGCTTTCATTTTCATTTCAAACACATTTTTACAATTGTGTGATGAAAACGATTGCTTCAATTATAGTATACAGGCAAGACATAAAAAAATATTTGATGTGGAGGAAGTGAAGCATAAAATCAGTGAAGGAGTATGAGATTTAAAAAAAATATACTGGAGTATTGGTAAGGAAAATACGAAAACGCGTTGTAGCTCTTAAAAATTGGTACATTGGTGGCAGTGTTATCATTCAAAACAAAACAATGAAAATGCACAAACTTCGTTTTTATACGTTGGTGTGATTAGAAATTTGGCGTGGGTGGTTGGAAAACATTTTTGGTGAGTTGGTACAGTCTACCACCTATAAATTGTTGACCCTGAAAATACTCCGTACTTGATGGAAATAGATTACTAGACCATTTGCCTTCAAAATGGATGAATGATACAATTTATGAAATAATATTACACATCGGACGTATAGGATCATGAATAATAATAAATTTAGACATCTTGAGGGAGGCGAAAATGGTAGAATATATAAAGATTTTCAGGCTTGCACATTGAAACGTATAAGTTTTTTCCCAGGTCTTCAGTTGTGTTTGCTTTTTTATTTTTTTGCTCATTAGGTCTTCACGAAGGGTAGAATTTCATATTTCCTCCCACGCCCTGATGCCTCTTAACGGGCCTCCAGTTTTTCAAATTTTTGAATGGATCTTAGAGTTTGCTGATCGACTTGACCATTGTGTAATATATTACTTAAACCTTAGTCAATGATATAAGACAATCACCATTCTTGATGAGTCGACTTGAAAACAGTTTTACTTTGAAATCGACAGAAATAAATAATTCATCTTATACATTTCACTGGCTGCTACTACAACCGCATACGATGGAATATATTTACCAAAGTCTCGTCAGGCGATCCAAGTAAAATGAAAATAAAAGTTTGAATTTATATGTGTATATAAAACATTGACTGATGATCGAAAAAAACTATTCCTTTTCGATTGTTTTCCCATTTTTTTATTGTTACCCTATATTGGAAAAAAGCATGAGATTTCACCTGTAGACCATGAGCGCTTGTGATTTTCTTCAAAATATATGTTCTGGTTGGTCGTGATGTATACCTGTATGACATAAAACAACATAATATTAGCGAATACAATATTCCCCGTGTATTGGCTTGGACAGTAAAACATCCTGTAGTATCCTGCAGATCGGAAAATTGCAAAAAATTAAGCCTATACTAAAAAACAAAAATCCTCAGACATTTAAAGACCTTCGCCCTATTAGCATCCTATCAGCACCCTCTAAAATCTTAGAAAAAATTATGAATGAGCAGATAAGAGAATATCTTCTGACGCATGCAGTACTTCCAGACGAACAGGCAGGATTTCGATCAGGGCATAGTTGCTGTACGGCACTCTTAAATGTAACTGACAGAATACTAAAGGCGACAGATAGAGGAAAGATAACCACACTAGTACTTCTTGACTATTCAAATGCTTTCGACACAATCAATCATCCAGTATTGATATCAATTTTGCATTCTATTGGGTTCAGTAACCATGCGTTCGCGCTGCTATCAAATTATCTAAAAAATCGTAAACAGAAGGTCATGCTGGACGATGATGTGTCGGTCGCACTTGATGTAGATGCCGGTGTGCCACAGGGATCGATACTGGGCCCCTCATTGTACATTATCTACACATCGCAGTTTCCTAAAGCCGTCAAGTACTCAAATTACAGTTATATGCAGATGATACACAGCTTCTCTACTCATTTCGCCCAGATGCACTAGATGAAGGATCCCATGGAATATGCACTGATCTTCAAATCATCTCTGATATTTCTGAACGACACTCTTTACACCTCAATCCTGACAAGTCAAGTTTTATTGTTTTTGGTCCCAAAAGGATGAAAGATCTTCATGCAGATAATATAAATATTCACATTAATGGTGTTTCAATAGATAAGCAAACTGAGGTAAATAATTTGGGGGTACTATTTGATGAAAACTTACGTTTTAAAAAGCATATAACAAATTGTATCAGAAAAGCCTACAGCAATCTAAAAAATATTTACGGCTATAGAGGTTTATTAAATACCAATACCAAAATTTTACTGACTGATGCCCTTGTGCTCTCCCACTTTAACTTCTGCGATGGCTTGTATAATAGATGTATAGATCAGCATGATACAAAACGAATACAAAAGGTTCAAAACTCATGTTTACGCCTAATTTATGGAATTCGACGTGGAAAAAGTATCTCACATAAGTTAGTAGACACAAACTGGCTTAGCATGAAAGACAGAAGAGAATTGCACAGTGCCTGTTTTTATCATAAAATTGTAACCATAAGATCCAAATCTACAATTACACCACCAGCTCATAATACTGCCATGTTTGAAAGGTCTTTTTCGTACAACATCTCGAAGACTCATAACTCAATTCCTCAATACATGAAATTAAAATCATGAAATCTTTCGCGGAACACTACACTATGCTTCTGAAATCCCACCACTATACTACATTATGATTATTTTGTGGCTACATTAAATCTGGGTTTGTTTATATTAGTACACACCCGTAAACAACATGAATATTTTTCTACTTCTTTTCCTACTACTTTATTTTTCCTTTCTATTTCTATATTATTCTATATTTATCTTATTTTATTTTTATGTATATGTGAGTATATTTTATTAATGTAATATGCCAGCTTATTATTTTTCTTCTTTCTCACAACAGCATCTCTGTTTATCTGATTATTTTCTGTTACTATGAGTTTATGTATTTTTGTAATAAGGGTTGAGTGGAAGACCAGCCATTCTTGTGAATGACAGCTGAACTTCGCCTTTTCCTATTCCCATAATTACAATTTTACCTTCTGTGGTCAATGAATAAAGATTATTATTATTATTATTATTATTATTATTATTATTATTATTATTATTATTATTATTATTATTATTATTATTATTATTATTATTATTATTATTATTATTATTATTATATTTGGATTGTCTTTTTCTTGAAATTTTGTAAGTCTTATTAGATAGCAGGCACGTTTAGTGTTAGAATTTGCGAGGCAATCTGCATTTTATAGTGGGGAATTCTTTCAATAAGGAAACTGTTACATTTTAGCTTCGAAAATACTAAGCCAATCTACTTGACATTATTTTACTTCTCACGCCAATGAGAAAAAACCGAATTTGGTATTTTATCTTTTTTTTATCTTCCATGAAATATTAGATCATGAAAAACTATGTCACTCATTTCCGTCAATATGTCTGTAGGCCCGGTAACCCTTTGCCTCTCTATGACTCAGAAAGTATCATTCTAATTTTGATGAAATTTGCACACTAGATTACAACTATGGTAAGGACAAAAAATATCTATTATTTGTTCAACGGTCAGTAAACAAAAAACGCTTAAACTTTGTTCTAACTGTTTCTAAGGTCCCTGATAATTTACAAATTTTTAAGAATTGATTGGTGGGCGACATATAATTTTTTCATGCTGGTTAAGACAATCTATCGTCCATACCTTTTTGACGCCGGTAAAAAAGCCATTTCTGTTCTAGCGGCTTTTACAACAGATTACTGTAATGTATCAGTTTATTGAAGATTGATCTGATTTTAGAGGTGCTGATCAACTTAAACAAAAATTTGGAAATATTGTAATTTATGAAAATTTTCTAAGCCCTGAATATTTTGCGAAATATTGAAGCAATAAAAAAATCAGTAATTAAAATCGAATTTGATCAAAAGTTCAAAAATCCGATACAAATTCTTACTTCAAAAATGATATAATTGCGTGTGTAGTACAGCGTCAACGTATTTGACGCCATTTTTTAATCAAAGAAAGAAATGAGCAGAAGAAATAGATAGTTTTCAGGGTTGTGTTGCGCCAGCAGTCGCGTCACGCAGACTAACAGCGGCTGTTGCAGAGCTGGGGGAGTTCAACACCGGATGATACCCCAGCATTCTTCTCCAGCTGTTGATATGCGGCACCGGAGGGAAGGAAGCGGTGGAGGGTTCGTGATAACTGTGACTAAATACAAACAGTGATCCTGCAATTTTTAATCTTTTTTAGAATAAATATGTTGGACAAAATCAGCGACACTCCTTTTTTCGCATCAAATTTTAAACGGAATCAGCTTTTAAAAGTAATACCCAAATGTACAAGTGAAAACTCTATGTTTCATTCTCTGGTGTTTGGTTGAATCGTCTCAATGAAACATCGTTAGTGTCGCCAATCCATGATATCAAATTTTCTGATATTTTGCGGCCAGTTACAACAATTTGTGATTAGAATGAAAGGGGTCATTGCAGTGATGTCAGATCGTCAACAGTAAAATCAGTAACGAGCCTTTCTATACATAGTCCGTCTTATTGACACCATGGTGCATCTTGTTTAGGTAGTGTTGATTTGATAACCAGTGTTGTAGCTAAATGCCATACATCGAGTCGATTCATGGTCGAATGTTAACAAAATCAGTCGTTAGTCAGTCCGAGAGCAACGGAGCAAATTGTTTTTAGACAATTGAAGCCGAGGTACAGTACATAATAAATTGATTTAGTTCAGTTAATAGTCAGTGCTTCGAATCCTGCAGTGGGGAGTTTGTAAACGCGAATTTGTATAATATTTAGACGTTACATCATCGTTCGTTTTTCAGAAACATATTATGCAAGGCGCAGAGACCATCCCTTTCTCTTTTGACCCCCCAGTGCACGGATGGTGTCAGCGAGAGAATGGCAGGAAGGCAGCAGGATTACGTCTCCGGGATTATGACCTCCGCAGGACGTGCCGTCATTTAAATGCGCGCCGTGACGCCAGTTGCTCCACCGCCACTGCGTGCCTGGGATCCTACACAGTGGAGTACCTACATTGATGATAGGTAAGGGTCGTATTCGTATCCCCCACCTTAAGTAACAATAAGGGTACCTTACCCAAGGAGACCGTACCAGTTGAGGTTTCCTCACATATTTTCGTTTTTTTTTTTAGGAATTATAGAAAATAGCACAGAAGGAATCACATTGTGCACACTGTAGCACAGTTGCGTCTTTTACAAATTTGTTCGAAATCAGTTGTGAGGCAAGGTGAACTTCTATGGTAACCGTAGAATGTTGCATCGATTGGTTCCAAACTTTTAATCGCGCACAAGTTCTAGACTTGTCGTTTTAAAGGTGCCGTCAAAGGATCGGTCGACTTGGAGAGCAAAGAAGCAGATCAACTACAGACTCGTGGTTTACCCGGAACCTCCAAACGATATTGAGTCCATTGTGGTGAACGAGACATTCCAGAATTGCAGGTGTTGCAGCTGCTCCCTGCCCCTCTGGTTATGCCACTGATCCTGCTAGCCCCCCGTTATCCTGCTTCATGAGGGTCGTGCAGGGCCTGCTTTTTATTTGTTACAGGCGACCGCGCGCTAACTGGGCAGTTTTACGGTATTACTTCCCATGCAAAGCGGGGATCAGGACGATAGCAGTTTTTTTGGAATCTTGTATGATTAGCGCGTTATTTTGCGTTTTATGATGGCAACATCACAGAAATTCAGGTCAATTTCTTGCGTTGGTCTGTCTTTCTGTTTCTCCGTATAGTCTCAATTCTCTAAGAGTCATATTCATTGTCGTTCGTTAAGGCTTTCTTAGAGCCTTATTGATGAACAGAAATTTATGATTAGCTAAAGATTCCTTAAAGCACCTTGAACATGAGATAGCCTGTTTGCTGTTTTAAGGCGGCACTAACGTTAATTTATTTGTCAATTGATCTGTTAGCTGTTTAATTTGATTCGTCGAAAATCGTTTTACATTTTTGTTATTAAAATAGTATTTCGTAGTTATTTTATCGTGGGTAACCTATATAGCGTATTTAGACTTTTTATCTATTTATTCAAAAATAATCTATTTAGGGTTCAAACGAGCTCGATTAATATGTAGTACATTTTGATTTTTTAAATGTGGTAGTGATCTTGTCGCATATAAGAAAGACATGCAAAAATTCGATCCAAATCCTTATAGGGAATTACAGCCTCAATCGACTTGACGGCATTCAAGAGTAACTCTGGAGCTGAAATGATGCCATACGTACACCTGCTATGCATCCATTTATATCAAGTTACAATAAATTAGTAATTATCATTAGCCAATATTGCGGCTAGTCATCGACAGTAATTTTTCATTTATGCATCAGCGACCATGGGGGCACAAAGGGATATTTGCACCCCATATCAAACTGCGTTATGGGATTAAATCATCCAGCTCGGTGAGCGAATAAAATGTGCTCGGCTCGTTGCACTCTAATCATTGCTATTTTAACGTCTTTATAGTTCTACGAATCCGCGCTACCGTCCGCGTCGCACCCCACTTCTGTTTTGATTTATCTAGCAGCCAGATATTTGTTAAAGTGACCGGATCCTGTCTGGAAAGACAGGTGCTTCCATAACCATTCTATCAGTCTAATTTCCACATATGAATTAATGAATATGATTCCCGGTGGCGGCGATACATGTGTACAGACGAGGGTCACGCTGAAAGTGTTTAGATATTCCTAATTTATACAAGTTCAAACAAGTTTGAGCACGCAGCTATTTTTTCTAAAGTTATAAGTGCTTGCACGCAAAGGCAGCGTTTGGATCGTTCTGTAGTTGCCTTGCCACGGTCTCGAATGCATCTAAGTGTTGGCCGAATTTTAACGTGAAAATGGAACCGGGTAGTCGAGATTTTCGAGCCATGATTTTGTATGACTATAAAAAAGGACTAAAACAAGCGGAATGTCACGAAAGTTTAGTGAGTTGCTTTGGGGACTCTGCACAGGGCTACAGTTTTTAATAGGTTTGCTCAGTTAAAAAGCGGCCGGATTTCACTCGATGATGAACCTCGCACAAGTCGACCGCCGACTGCTATTACTCCGGAAACTGTAGAAGCTGTACAAATTATGGTAAAAAAAAGATCGACATATAACCTACACTGAGATTGAGGCTTCTATAGGGATTGGATCGGCAGCGGTCTGAACAATCATTCATGATCACCTTCGCCTAGGGAAGCGGTATTCCAGATAGGTACCACATTTGTTGACCAGTGAGCAAAAAGCAACAAGAAATGATTGGGCTAAGTTTATGCTTGAAAAATTTGATAATTGGCACAGTAAAAACTTTTTTAATATCTTAACCGGAGACGAAACATGGTCATATCATTATGATTCCGAAAGTAAACAGCAGTCATTAGTTTGGTGCTTTGAAAGTGAGCAGCCTCCAACGAAAATTCGTCGTTTCAAGAGTGTTGAAGAATGGTCGCTTTTTTTCTAAAATTGGATACATCACAACGGTAGCCATGGAAAATCAAAGGACAGTTACTTCTGAATGGTATATAACCAAATGTGTTCCTGTAGTCTTCCAAGAACTATGCAAGAGCCGTTCAAAGACTGGTCTGCGGGTATTTAATGGCACCATGACAACGCACCCGCCCACAGCGCCGCTAGAACACTCGATTTTTTTGCTGAACAGGAAGTCAAACTGTTGCCTCACCCACCTTATTCTCCGGACCTAGCTCTGTGCGACTTCTTCTTATTCCCTAAGATCAAAGAAAATTCGAAGGTCGACATTTTCCCACCGATGAAGAGGCAATCGCTGCATTTTCGGAGGAAATTAACAACCTTTCAAAAGAACGTTGGTCACAAGAATTTGACAAGTGGTTTTACGGAATGCGTAAATCTATTGAGGTATGGGGAGAATATGTTGAAAAACAGCATACAGTTTTTTAAAAAAGCCTTGTAGTTTTTCTGTATCTAAAAACTTTCGGCCTGACCCTTGTACATATAGGAGAAACTGATAAAAACGCGTTATGGTGATGATCATGGATGATTTTATTTTTTTAATGGAAAAAAACAAAACAACTAGGTACGCTAAAAACAGGGGTTCCACCAATGTACTGTTCCTCTTATAGCCGCTACACACGTTAGGTTATAACTGAAGGGTATACCTGCACAGGTTTACCTGCAGGTCAACCGATATCGGAAGTGCGTCCAAAACTGCACATTTTTGTCATACACACGCTCAGTTTTACCTACGCAGTTTAACTGTACCGCAGGTATACCCTTCAGTTATACCCTAGCGTGTGTAGCGGCCATTAGGGAAGCACGCGCTGAACAGAGCTGATAGTAGCCTCTATGAAAATAAAAACGCCTTTGTTCTAAATTTCCCAAAGGTATTATGTATTACATGTGTGAAAAATTTCAAACTGCAGCCTGATAATAAATAAAACTGAACACTATTTCGTCACTTTTCATAATTGATATGTTTTGAATGAGATGTGAAAGCATTTTGATAAAATACTATATAGTCACCTGTTAGATTTTATATACCTACATATTTAGTTAAAAAGTGCATTGTAGCATATATTATACACTCAAAAAGATTCAAAAATATATAGTTTCACCTAACCTGATTTTTTTCATGATTTATCCCGTTATTTAGGAGCCGTATTACATTTTACACGTTTTTTTTTAAGAATAAAAAATGCGCATTTAAGGATAAGAGGGGGCGATATAGACATCCGTAAGTTACAGATTATGTGTCCAGTCGTTTCAAATTATTTCCGTATTTCTGCAGAGCTTACACCTCCTTAAAACAAATTCCCTGCACTGTATCAAATACAAATTCAAACCCTAACAACGTGATTGAAATTAATATTTTACATTTTTTTAAGTTATTGTATTGTCATCGCTCCTTAATACGTGTACAAATTTTCAAATTAAACAGACGTCTTGAGGTAGGTGAATTCTATGTTGAAGGTGTTAAGGTAGTTTTTACACTGGCCACGTTTGTAAATCCTCATTAATATACTAGTAGATCGCCGCACCACAGGCCGCAGGCCGCGAACATGGCGTTTCCTTTTTATATTTCTTGCTGCCTCACTCACTCCTATACATATATAGAGTACAGGCCAACACAGCCTCAATCTCGCTTTGACAGTTGCTGTTGCTTTTCTTAAAAAACTCGGAGATTGTGCGGTTCAAGGGTCGAAAAGGAAGATTGCGGAAAGAGAAGAGCTCCAGATGCTATTCCACTATCAACTGTCAGAGGGGGAACAGCATTGCCAGAGTTCGTAGTGATACTGAAAAGTGGTCTACTTTCTCTTTGGCTGAAAAAAAAACGTTGCTATAATTATATATTATATATTATTATTATTATTATTATTATTATTATTATTATTATTATTATTATTATTATTATTATTATTATTATTATTATTATTATTATTATTATTATTACGTTCTTTTGCATTACATTATTTTTTGGTGTAAACCTATGATTGACTGCACTATGTATCACGGAAAAATAAGAAAATTGCACGACTAAAATGTTTTATCGATTTTGCAGACTTGTTTCAGTATCACCCTTCACCTTGAAAATCTACTTTTTATTTGTTCATCTAAAGTTCTACATCAAATACTAATAACGATTTCTCTTTTTGCTGATAGATTCATAGCCTCCTTCCTATCTGCCATCTGAATCATTCATAGTGCGGTGGAAGGCTTTCAGTTGGTCGCGTGTTCTATCGATAAATCAAGAGTGGCCAAAAAGCTTAGCGCCTTAATAGACACCACAACCAGCCCCGTCGGAGGTGGCATTAGCGTTTATGGTTGCAGCTCCTGCGTCCACAGGGCGCGGCGGTTGCGGTAACCCTTCGATAATGTGCCGGGCCGACGTCCAGGATTTAACATTAATATCTTTCCTCTGGGATTCTCCTTATATGTGTGCCACTGCACAAAGCTTTGAAGGCGGAGGGCGCCTAGCGATCTTAATAGTACTGGGGACAAGGGGGCGTCTCTGACACAGTCATTTTGCTGCGGCCATATTATATTGGACATTATTATTAAGATGAAATTAGGTAATTTAAAAACAAGGTTTCACAAAGCTGATTCATGAATCTCTTTCACCCGTACTCAGTATTATTTGTTACCCATGCTTGGATCAGGTGATGAACAACACAATTCACATCATCCAAAACAACTGAGTTGCTTCATATTTGGTTATTTTATTCTGTTTAGGAGCGAGAGAGAGTGAGAAATATCAAATCTTGAATTGATATTTAATCATGAGGTTGATGACAGAGCTGTTAAAAATCGTTACTGTGTCCACTCTACACATTACCACATTATTTCGTAGTTTTCCATATATTATATATATATATATATATATATATATATATATATTTTATAATCAATTGGAAAATACATTCAAATCATTGACCGCAATCATGTGTTCGTAAATCCTGACCGATTGTCAAAATCTGGACTTCTGATATGTAAACTTATTACCAAAGTATATCTACTAACTATTATCATAATCAATTTAATTTCTTTGTTATGAGAATATCTTCCTTCATTCTGCCTCTGTATACACACATAATATGTTGATACTTAATTAATGTAGAACAAAATATATGCAGTCTTGTAAAACCACGTTTCACGCAAATCGTCTGTTGACATTTCCATCTATACTAATATTATAAGCTCGTTTGTTTGTTTGTAGTTACGATAAATTTGTGTACATTAGGGATCAGCAAAAACAATAATAATATATCTATTGTTAGCTGCAGAAGTCCGGAGTATCAGTTGCCGAATGAAATAAAAAACATTGTCTGTACAAACTTTTTTAAACGGAAACTTACAGATTTTTTGGTAGAAAATAGTTTTTATTTTGTTTAGGATTAGTTGACGCTTTTAATTTGATGTTTTTAACTTGAAGTATTTATATGTAATGTAGACATTAATGTTTCCTTTTAATACTGCTTTTTTATGTATTCATATGACAATTGTAAACTCTCCACGACGTTTCATATCCGTGAGGCTAAATCAACATCGATTCAGTTCATTATAATTTTTTTTGTAATTATATGTTGGCTAATGGAATAATAATAGACATATATTGCTGATAGGTTATTTATTTGCACTGTATTATAAAATATCACAGATATATAAATTTTTGAAGTAAGATGTTATATGTAATACACAAAGCATGGAAGACAGACACTCCTGGAAAAGAACATCTGTAATGAAAAACTACGGAGTGTCAAATAGACAATGATAGCAAAAATGCCTCGACATAAAACCTAATAAACTATATAATATGAGCAGTTTTCCAATAACTCTCTGTTAAGATAAATTTGTGCAATTTACATACAATGATCCTTAAATAAAAGTGGTTCGTTAACACCCGCTTTGCTTTAATTTTTTAAGGCACCAATAAAGATGTACTTTTCACAATGCCTACCCAGGATGCTTGTCAAATATTTAAGATCTTTCATGAATATAAAACTAGAATTCACAAATCTAATATTCTATTTATCCTACCAGCTATTGTGAAATTAAATCCTTTTTCATATTTTAGGCGTCTCAGCGCAAATATTTTTTGGGTCACACCATTTGCACTAGGATTGAAGAAAATCCATAGGAAATATCAACAATCGTCTTTTTTTAATTTGCTTGATAATTCGTCGATATCTGTATTCACTGGAATATGTGTCGGTAATCCATATTATGTTTATCAGTGGATTCTTAAGGTGTTTTAGCAGAGCATGTGTTTTTGTTCAAAGCATTTTTGCTAGAACCGAAGAACTTGATATTTCGTTAACATATTCTTTCCTTATCCCTAAGGCATTGGATATCATCAGTACTTTTTAATGATTTTTTCATGTTCCAGTTATGAAGGAAGGCCTCATACACATTGAAACACAAAAAAATGAATGAGTTCACTGGATATTTATAGATTATAGTGCTTATAACCAGCCAAGAGCATAATCTATGATAGTCTCTGCTTTCAATCATAGAATTATCATAAAACATGATAAACGTACTGGAATAAACCACATGAATCTCGGGGTTCTTTATAAAATATCATGTTTCATATTTCAATATACATTATACTTATGCGCTGAAACTGAAAATGTATTTGAAGTTCATATGATAAATTATACAATGTATACAGTCAAATTTTTAATTTGCAGTACTCTTTTCCATTCCAAAACTTGAAAGTTTGAAAATATTATTTCTTATTGAAAATTTAATTTTTGGGAATCATTACCTATTAAAAATGTTTGTATAAACTCGTTCAGGAGATTTGAATAGAAATTAGAGAATATATACTTTTACTATATCACGTACCTAAACGAGAAATTAAGCTATTTCTAGAAGTGAAGATGCCTATTACTATTACAATGCATTTTTAGTTTTTTTAAATCTAAAACATAACTATTGATTAGATTGTAATAAAAGTCAAAAACTGCAAACATGCCATTTATTCCAAAAAACTTTTTTTTCCTGACACCATCTGTTCGAGATACTGATTTTAACGATTACTCTGATTGCCGCTCCTACATTACACTTTTTTTGCTCAAGCAAGATAAATATGGTTTTCTCAAGGATTCTCAATGCTGAAACCGAATTTGGCCTCAAAAACGAATTCATCAGTCAAGATTTTGGTATATTCTTACCTAAAGTTTCAAATATTTATAATTTTTGTTTTAAATAATATTTGGCATCTTGTCACATACTTACCTTTTAAAATCTTTTTTTCTTAAAATTTTGCCATAAAATACGCCCAAAGAAGAAGTTGTATATAATTTTTTTTGATAGTTTAACCAGTTTCTTAGAGGCTAATATTCATCCGCGGAAGTGACGTTATTTACTAAGTTTATTGTGGTAGATTACAATTCGAATGCCTAATACAATTATGTATTTCACAGTTCTTAAGTTTACTCAAAAATATGAACTTACACGTGTAGGTCAATTTTTTGAAGCCTGTTATTTTCAACGATTCAATGCTGACTGAGCAAATTTCAGAACAAATTTATCTGACAAGAGATTTAAAAATTTTGAGTTTCCCCACCATCGCGCATCGGGCGCAGGCCAAACAAACACCGGAAATTGAGCTATAATAAGAGTCTTAGGTAGTAAATATTTTTATTTATATATTTAATATCAGGAGTTGACGCTAAAACCGAGTATTTCCATGTACATTTATGCATTGAATGATGGTGCCGTTAAAAATTTGACGCGACGAAAGATTGTCGCGACAATCGAGGACTTTATAACCAAGTTCTTATTGTATTTGCACTTCAAGGATAGAGTCCTTGAGGTGCTAAAGCTATTCCAATAGTCCGAGAAACTGTATACTCTTTGAAAAGTGATGTCTTCAAGGACAACATTTACTTTAATATCTAGTTACCGCATTGCCAAATCAAGCATTAACTGCAGGTTCCGTGGTGGAGCTTGAACGGAAGAGCCTCCTGAAATACCGAAAAAACAATTAAACTGATTTACCCAGGGACCAAACAAAGTTATACGATACTTCTGGCGATGAAAAGTATAAAATAGATCATCATCAGCTGACCTGGCGGTGGAAAGATCGAACAGCTGCAGTGGTAAACTTGTGTTATAACAGGTATTGCTGAATGCGAATAGAAATATTCAACACATTCCACTGGCTGATTCTGATTCGCTTTCAAAGTTTTATATTTTGAATTCATCAGTGTTTTTATTGTATTTTTAAATTTTAAAGCTTACTAAAGGAATAACCTTTCATTTGCGTTTATTACTGTTATCAATAGTATCTTTGATATAAACTGAATTCAGGACGAACTGGCCCATCAGCAGCTGCTGTTTGACAGAAATATTCGAGAAAATGGTGTATAACTCTCTTCATTATATGTATTTCCTTACTTTGTGGGTTTATAGGTTAGAATGTAAAATAGGCATGATTAATTAGTCCTAAGCCAACACTGACATTTAAATTCTTGAAATATAAGTTCAAGCATGTATTTTAAACAGTTCTGGATTTAAAGTTTCGAACGCTCTGTTGGAACGAGCCTAATGTTGTCCTTGAAAAAATCACTTTTTCAACTGGTAACGCTTTTTCAAATTAATGGTATGGTATGATGACTATCGGGCCGAATTCGGTTCGAGTGTAAAAAACCATATCTACTATGCAAGTGCAAAAATCTTACGCACCATCACAGTGTCAGTCACTTTCTTCACAGCCAGATATCCTCCGAGGAGTCCTGTAAATTTGAACGCAATCCTTAACGCTTATCCTGGGTGATAAAAGTGTCTGTTCGGGACTGACCCATGGCTTAAAATAGGGATTAGGTTGTGCCATTTTCCATTTTTCATACCCGTCTGCGGCTTTTTTCAAGTTTTCGACCACTTTTGGTGCGAATTTCTGTGATATTTTGTTCACCAGCCAAGGTGGTAGCTTTCCTCTAGGATCCGTTTGCGACACGTATCCTAGAAAACAACCCCTGTCGCTTTTTCGAAGCACAAAACCGGTAAGGTAGGAAGTGGCTCTGATATATCCTTTTTTGGGCTCGTAGTCTTTGTGGTGAACTGAATGGTTCAAGATCAGCTTCTCGTTTCCCATGTCCAGCCAAGACCTCTGCAGGACAAAATCTCTGTTCTTGATAGGAGCTGGGCAAGACAGGGCGTAGTAGGATACGTCGTTATTGGGATTCAGGTAACCTGTAAGTTGATGAATATACATTAGATGCTATTTTTGAGCCAATATGGTATCAGTTTGAAAATAACAGTTTGAATCGGATTTTGAAACTAACTGTGTATAGTTAGAATAATTGAATTGAAAAACTTCAATAATATAATCTTATAAATTCGAAAAACCTATTATTGTACGTCGTACAAAAATAATAATTATCAAACGTCTGGGAAATAAGCAACGAACATGGCGACTTGACAAAAGTCGAATGCGAATGCGAAAATTTGGTATGTGGATTCACCTAAGTATTGTCCATATTGAAAAGTCCTTAATGTGCACAGTGGCGAAGATACAGGGGATAAGTGGCATTATTTTTCCAAATAAAATTAGTACGCCACTGTTTTTTTTTCGAAACGCGCAGTTCTGCGAATTCTTCTCTCAATTTGCTACAAATTCCTCTTGTGTTTTTTGTGCACTGTTTCCGTGAAAATTAAAATGAAACAAATTAGATTATTAACTAAGAGTCGAGATACAATTAATTTCAAAATTTTAGACAACGATGGATTGGCAGAAACGGACCCCTACATTGGCCTGCGTGGTCTGCTGATTTGAACCCCCTTGATTTATTTTTCCGGGGCGCTTTCAAACAACTAGTGTATGCTGAACAAATTAATACTGTTGATTAGAGAGAAGAAAGAATAAATAATGCGTTTCATCAAATTCGAGCCGTAAAAAATTTTGCGGAAATTCGTTTTTCTTTATTAAAAAGATGTCGCATTTCTATCCGTCAGAATGGTGTTTTTTGAACATCCATTGATATAAAGCTTAGCTCATCTAATTTTTTATTTTTACTAAAACAATGCACTCTAGGAAAATACACAAAAGCGGATATTTGTAGAAAATTGAAGGTAGAATTCGAAAAATTGTGCGTTTCAGAAAAAAACAGTGGCGAACTATTTTTATTTGGAAAAATAATGCCACTAATCCCCTGTATCTCCACCAGTGGTGCACGTTAATTTTGAGTAAAGACTTTGGATATGGACAATACTTAGGTAAATCCACATACCAAATTTTAGTTCATTCCAGTTGACAGTTTTGAATTATAGACTAACTTTGCTCTTCGAAACAGTACTCAATCTCTAGAGATAAGTTACCTTGTATGAGTTGTATGTGATACCCTAGAATTAGCTGAAATGTGGATGGAGTAATAATTTTCAAGAACATTCAGCAAGCATTATTGAATAGAGAAGAAATCTAATCTTCTCATAATATAGATATCCTATACGTGGAAATGTACATAAACGAATGATATGTTTGTAGAAAATAAGCTTTTTGGAAAAGTGACAAGGTGATATGAGCTGCCAATAAGTACGTTAATGTTGCATTCGAATATTATTATTATTATATTATTATAAAAGACAAATTCTTTATATATAACCAAATATTAAGAAAATTCAGGGGCACACTATTATTCTAATCAACAAAGATAATTGCTACATTGCTAAGGATAAATGTGTAAATTTTGCGGCCAGCATCATCCATAATTATTAATTAATCTAATTGTTTTAGGATAAAAAAACTAATAATAGACAGGCCCTTCCTCCTCTCTGCTGCACTAGATGTTACATTTGTCATCT
The DNA here is from genome assembly GCA_949316355.1 of Bruchidius siliquastri. Taxonomy (NCBI): domain Eukaryota; kingdom Metazoa; phylum Arthropoda; class Insecta; order Coleoptera; family Chrysomelidae; genus Bruchidius; species Bruchidius siliquastri. The sequence continues at coordinate 28,760,061 of OX438534.1, read as the reverse complement.
ATCAAAAGATACTATAATAAATCCGGGACTGATTAATAGGTCAATTGCTGTCTGGCATCCAATTTAGCTTAAGTGTTTAGTATTTCTAGATAACAGAAAACTCACACACACGCTAAATCACTTCATTTTTCCCAGATACGTTGTTTCGTTATGTTAACATCTTCAAAGAAAGGAAGGATATTTTGCACAGTATGAAAAATAGTATTTTTAACAAGATGATACAAATTTTAGAGGAAGTGTATCAAACTAAATGCTCTCAATTCTCAATTTTTTACTAGTGTTTTTCATTTGTTTATCATCAGTATACTGAACTATTTTTGTACTCTTGTTTGGATCTAAATGCCATCCTGATGAAATGGTTTCTCATTAAGGGACGGTCTTTCCGGAATGTCTAGAAGCATTACCTTCCGGAAAGTCCGAAGTACTTATTATACTTATAGCAGCTGCATCTATTTAACCTATTTCTATCGAGGCCAGCATATGTTCGTCCCACGTTTTCCTGTAGTCGGGATCATGCAGCACGTCGAACACCGTGTTTGGATGAACATCTTTGAAAATCGTGTGCACTTTGACCATTTTGAAGCTGCAGGCAGTTGTTGACTTCGTCCAAACCTTCAACAAAACGTTTTTTATAATGAGTCAAACATTGGAGAATATTTACGCTCAGTTCACTTGACCCAGAGTCGTTGCAAGGGTAGGAAAAGTGGGGATCTTACCTCCGGCACAGTATGCACAATATCATAAGCTGTATGTGCAGAAAATGTCAACTGGGACATTTTTTGCTCCTTATGCAAATATGAAAATGGTTTCTGTAGAGATTTTTTGCTCTTCATTTTTTTGTAGGAGGAAAGAACTATACTCATCTCTCGACGACTCACAGCACCAAAGTTAACAGTTAGCTTTTGCATTGAATATCTCATAAGCAAAGGTACCGACAATTATAACTTCCTTTTCATCTCCTTATACGGGGAATAACACTTTTTTTAATATGATAAAAGGTTATTAATCGTTGGCGTAATGCAGTGACCTTCGAACAGGAGTTTCCGATTACGCGTGGCCTGTACACAATATCATACGCTTAACACCTTGTCTCTTGATAACAATAGGTGTGGAGGTGTCATAAAAAAAATATTGATGATTATAATTTATATTTAAATCAATTCACAATGGGTGCTATAAACTATACCGATCAATTCATATCCTTGGCTGCTAATAGCTAACATGTCTTATTGTTTCAATTGAGTTTGAAAATGATATAATGCAAAAAATGACGTCAAGCAGACTGACGCTGTGGGTACTTGTCATGCAATAGTATCAGAATCATTAAATATTCCGTAATTTCAAAACAGCCTTGAATTTTCAAATGTTTCAATTTGATTCCATAATTTTCGATATCCCCAAAACTGATTCCAGTCCATCAATATGCAAATTATATTTATAAAATTTAAATAAAACACATTAGTCGCCGTTTTTAAGAGGATAACTAGTACATTCCCATTTACCCATGATTATTATCAGTTATCTGTTAAGTAATCTCTAGTAATCATTGTTGAAACAGACGTGAAACCAATTAGCTCGCTGTACAAAAAAAGGCAAATCTGTATGCAATCATTTAGGTCTAACAATTACGGAGATCAGGTTAATAGATAATAGAACGCCAATGTTAAAAAAAAGTTATCCCTGTTTCTCAACCCATCACCCCCAATTTTGCATCCCTCCAAAAAAATTGTGGAAATGATCATGAAATTCGAAAACGTTCATTTTACCGATTTTCAAAATTTATAAAGCATTGTCGTCCTTGCCACAGTTGTAGACTAGTGTCAAAAACCGAATAGACAAACTACAGACAAACCATCGTAAATCAGTAAAATGGTTTTTCTTGTATCACTACCGGTTTTGATATATATAAACAGATATAAAAAGTTATACATACTTTTCTCCACGAAAAACTGAAGACGAAATATTCATGCAAATAACAAATCAACAAAAAATCAAGTAAACAACGCGGAACATTTAGATACTTTTTGGCGAGATGCCAGAGTGGGAAAAATTCAAATGATCAATAATAAAAGTTGGCAAATATAAGTAATAAATATTTCTCATCGTCTATTGAAATAAATTCATCCCCTACAAACACGTTGTAGCGAAAGTATACCTATACTATATCTTTTTATTTTAATTTGCGAGTGAAACTCTTTTTCTGGAGATCGTTTATCGACTGTCGACAATGTCATCAAAATTTCAAAATTTGTTTTATTCCATTGTCTACTTTGATAAAGGTTTCCGCGACAACCAAAACGTTAGTAACGCACTTTTAGTAGTTATGTATATGGCTTCAAATAACGGCCAGGAGAATATCATGTTCATTATTTATTTACTATTGTCATAATATATGATGATCATATTTATATTTTCATATAAAAATTTTTGTAGGGGAAAATAAGTCTTATACTCCTAACCATTCATTTTATAAGCTGTAACATAAGTGCTTTATCAAATATATCTAGATCGTCCTAATCTCTGATATAATTGCTTGTGCTTCCAAAAACAAAATCTCCTATTTGAATTAATGTGGGAAAAACGCTAATTCCATTTGATCATTGGTATTTGATTATAGTAGTCAAACATTTTACGACATCATTGACACCATGAATAAACGTTACTCAATAGCCATATATGACCAAAGGTTATTACCGCGGCAAATACCATTTTTACGCTTGAAATTGCTGTAAATGAGATTGACAACAGTAAGTACTTCAGCATAAAATAGAGTGGCACTAGATATTTAACTTTCAAATATTCTCATTCTCAAAAAAATATGGTCCGTATGCAATCAAAAATATCAATGTCACCATAATTTAAAATTTCAAGTTTTTTATTTTGTATTTCGTAAACGTTGTCAAATATATTTCAGGTAATCGTATGAGGTTTCCATTAGCGGCCAGCAGAAATCATAATAAACACCACAGGATAAGTTTACGAAGTTATATTAATTATTTATTTGCACAGTTCCTGTGAACTGAGCGTTGACAGCCAACACATAAGTACAACAATAGATTTCTATAATAATATGAAACAGATGAAATCCCAACTAAGACCTTGTTGTCGTGTCTCCATTTGAACTGACAAAAACAAATTGCTTAAAAAATATTTTTTTCACCCAGGGTACAACCTAGTAAAATATCTCGAGTTGTTTGTGTAAGTTTAAAACCCCATAAAAAATGTCTGACAGAAGTGAAAATTGGTTTCTAATATTTTTTTTGCACCTTTTGTACTCTGAATTACTGAAAGGTACCAAGCTGCAGATATATAGGTCACATTAGAGTGTATCGTTACAACACTAGCTGACAGGTCCGTGGAGAGAAAAACGAGCACCGGAGCAATCTGAAATTTAGCCCTTCCTTTGAAACCTTGAACAGCATAAAAAACGATACTTAACACTGTGATTAATTTTTATTATTTACGGGCCTCTCTCCTAGAAAACCCCCATTGGCCCTGCTAGCTGGTTTTGTACATTTTGTTTGTTTCGTACGATACATTTAAATTGTTGGTCTTACTTTGGTGCTATCCTCTCCTTTGTCATATTCGATCTTCCAATTAGAGTGATCATCAACCAACATCTTCAACATCTTGAAATCGTTGTCATCTGCAATTTTCACTACTCCAGGCTCCATTATCCTTAGGCACTAACGGGTATATATGAGTACATACGAGTACTACATTTACTAGGCACTTCAATATTGCTTCTTCTCCAGGTACCCGAACTTTGCGGAAAAATATGATATCACAGCTTTGTTGGCATAACCGGTTCTGTTGTCATTTTGACAGCTTGCGCAACGTACCTTCGCACTGACAAGCAATTGTAGCTATAGAACACCGAAGTTATGCGAAAACGCACCGTTTCCGTATATTTTAACCTATATCACAAATCCGCAGTAGGCTATGTACATTTATTGATTGCAATGACGCGTGGGCGGACCAGGAGAACTAGATAAAGTCGGTCAGGGAAATCGCGGCAACGTGGCGAAAATTTGGCTGTCACAGGTCGCGACACACGGTTAAAATAATTGTATAAGCTACGTAGGCAGATTCAATTCAAGGATTAATTTTATCAAATAAGATAACTGAGAGTCTCGTCATTGACGCGCCCAGCTTGTTTATAGATGAGGAGATAATATTCTCGTTTTATATGTAATCAATTCCCACGACAATTGGCGAGGAAGTATTGTCTGTCTGCCTGTCTGCCTGCCTGCCTGCCCTCCTGCCTGTTTGTCTGTCTGCTTGTCGGTCTGTCTGCCTGTTTGCCTGTCTGCCTGTCTGCCTGTCTGCCTGTCTTCCTGTCTTCCTGTCCGCCTGTCTGTCTGTCTGTCTGCCTGCATTTCGGTCTGTCGTTCTCTCGGACTGTCAGTCTGTCGGTCTGCCTGTCTGTCTGTCCGTCCGTTCCTCCGTCCGTCCGCCCGTCAGGTACATCTAGGGCGCATTAAATCGAATAGTCACCGTCAGTTTATCATCGACGTGTTCTTGTGACGTTGCTTCTGCTGGATTGGCAGTCTCTGGTTTGGTGGATAGCTGTTTGTGATTCCAGATCTTTCATAAAAGCGTTGAATTACCAGATAAATACAAGCGTTATTTTTTCATTTGTTAAGAATGTTGATAAATATCATAAATAATCATTAAAGTGCATTTAAGCCTCTTAAAGATATGTAGTTAAGTCGATAGACCCAGTTTTTTAACTCTAGTAAACGCGTCTGACATTACAAATAACCTCCACACCTTGGAACATCATAAAAGTGGCAGATCTGTCCATATTCAAGAGATTGTATCATGCTGGGTGCTCGAGCGAGCTGTCTTGGATAATAAAAACGAACTTCAGAAAAGCCCAAGAGGCTTATCATTAGTCTAACTACTCACACCTTGAACGAGCATCTCCAAAAAAATATGTTCACTACTTTGGTGTTGTGGAATAAATTTGTTGTTAAGCTTTTTCAAATTCATATAATTATGAGTGTTTTCTTAGGAAGTTACTTGCATATTTAAAAGTACACACGAATAACAAAATTTGTTTCGGTTGTCCCGCTGTGATGTTTGCATGACCGACCATTCAATATTTATGTATTCAACCTATGAAACAATCGTGGAACAACTAGTCTTCAGAAGTTGAATCAAAATTCTTTATTATGACAAGCCGATTACATAATTCGTTTGCTCGTCGAGGGTCTCACCTCTTTAGTACCATTTACGTCCATCCTTTCCTTCATCCATGCTTTATTGAATATGATTCAGTCCCAAGGAATTTCAAGCATATCTATAAATATATCCCCTACTGCTAGGATTGTAAGGGATAATTTTTCGCATCGGGTTGACGCGCATCATATGTCTGAGCCTGCTTGGATCCGTCTGACCCTTCGATCGCACTCTACTTATACCAGGGTACATCACATAATATTCACTTTGTAATGGTTGCTGATTACGCTTTTTACCACGGTGAAATACTTCAAGCTCTACCATGGTAGGATGTCTAGCGGTTCTGGTGAGCCTGAATTATTGGAGAGTATGAAACTTCAGCCAGAGATGGTTTACGTGTGTGAAAAATATATATCTAGCATTATCGCTTGAGAAAGGCAAATAAGCTTTTTGAGATGAAATTGTACAATTCTCAATGGAGGAAGAGTTAACCAAGCAAGAGCATCTACAACCTATATAAGGCGTTTTTCTTATTACAAAAAGAGGCGGGTGTAAATATGGAAATACGACTAGATCCTGCAGGCTGCCCATTCTACTGGTACCGTTTTATGTTGGTTGATGCACAAAATACCAGATTTTTTTAATAAATGACAATTCGGAGGCCTATAATAACAAATTAATTATTATTAGGTGAATGAGGATTTTAATAGGTATTTAACTAGAAATGGCAACATCATCAAAAGCAGAAGGCCAATCATGTCATTCTTTGAGAGCAGACTAGTGGAGGCATTTTTTTCTGGTGTGGATGAGTATTTGACATATTGCCTCGAATTTCCTTTATTGTCTTTTTAATGCGTGTTTTGTCAGTATTTTACATTTTAAAGTCAATTGATTAATTATGGCATGTCCTACATTTTATAAAAGTCATATTGGAGCAAATAAATAAATAAGCCTCATTGCCCAATGTTATGTTGAGAATTACCTAACGTGTTAATAGATTACTTTCTCGTCTATGAAATACCTTGGAAGTGAAAATGTCCACAAAGGAATGGTATTTTGCAAAATTAGGAATTCATTGCCTGAATATCGTGTTGAGGGACAATGATCCTCAGTGACGATGCTTGTTTATAAATCACTTAATTTTGATATAATTCATCACTTTATGTGCTACAAGAATATTAGGTAAACAGCTATAGTAAAGTTTTACTTCATAATAAAATCAACAGTTCCTTCAAACTCCAAGGACATTTTAAATATTCATTCAGGTGAGTAATAGTTAATTTCCCACTTAACTTGTTGCTTAATAGTTAAAACAATAAGATCGTAAATCATGGGCTTGACATAATATACTGATTTATATTCAACGTATGGTCAATGTTGGAATTTAGTGCTTGGTTTAATCTCCTTTCATCTAAGTAGGCCATTATAAAACTTAATTCCGATCGAATATCAATTTTTGCTTTGGTCTAAAAAGTGAAACTAACATATATTCATGAATAATTGTCATTTACCCCGAGGACATTCAGGACGGTTCATAGAGTATTTATCTTTTGGCACTTGGAATGGTTTAAAATCAAAATCTGGTCATTTCGATGTTATTATTGTTATGAAGTATTAATAAATACTAGGACGTTTTGAGACGCACTTGTTTTTTCTGAGTATCGAAACTAACATTCACAATAAAATTTGCCACGCAGGAAAATTTTGGTTCGTAGTAACAGCTGAAAGTATATTAGTTAGTAGCCTATGACGTTGTTTGTTGGCTCATCCTGCACCTTATCGCAAATGTTGGAACATGCTTTATAAATGTATCTATGATGACATAATGTTACTCAATATCAATCACATTGTACTTGTTGTTATTTATTAGGCAGATTTTGGGCAAAACAGCTTCATTGATAGCAATTCCTTGCTTTTGTTAAGACAATTATCACCAAATTGAATCATCTCTATATAGTCACAAAAAATATTAATAAACTATTTTCAACTTCTAAATTATCTTGGTTTTATTACCCACGTCGAAAAGAGGTAAATTTGCTTGGTTCTAGCTGGGTCTGTGTCTAACTTGAAAGTAAAGAATAGGTAAAAAATATATATGGGTCGTCCCCGGTATAAGCATCCTTCAGCAGGCGGTGTGCCGCCCGCCCCTAGCAACTCGGTCCCCAGCCTGGTTCCGCGATCCATTGACGTGCCGCTCTGACTTTTAATAAAACGCTTGTCTGTTTGTATCTGATAGATGACTGCTCCCCGGCTAGATATTAAACGGCAAAGAGGGTAGAGGTGCCGCAGGGTGCAAACGCAGAGGCGGCGCATCTGGCTCACGGGTTTTCCAGTCCAGTGACTGAATGAACTCTTCTTAGGGGCACATGAAGGGTTGTGGAACTTGCTCTGCTCATTAAGGTGATAGTAAGTCAATGGTCCTAACACCTTGGATCGCCAAAAGCGGCGGTAGATGACCCCTTATGACAATTATCGACAAAGGAGGTCTGATTTAGTGGCACATTACGTATTGTTCATTGGCATTGGCCTGGATGGAAAAGATTTGGAACTAATAAGAAATCTGTACTGGTAGCAGAAGGACAAAATTAGCGGAGGGAGGCATAAGTTCCAGAATTGTCCGAATCAGGACTAGCTTTGTAAAATGTAAAAGGGTCTTATTTGCGATACATATCTTGATATAGATCTTAGACTGGCGAAATATTAGATATGGTCACTCTTACTTTACGCAGTAGAGAACTGGACCTTAAATCGATAACAATAAATTGGAAACCTTCGAGATGTTGGTCTATCGACGTAATCTCGAAATATCATGCCATAGACATGGACATGAGTGGCGTTGTTATGCTTTCCATGCTAGGTGTGCTAGAGACGTTGTCGTTGTTGGCGATAAAAGCTCCTCAAATTTTGCGTCGATACCAGTGCGATATTTTTGTCAGTAATCTTAACATCATTTCACATTACGTTCTGGTGCTCTGTATATTTACTGTAGATTTAAACTGTTTTAATCTTCCTCTGAAGATGCTAAAATAGTTAGGGAAACGCGTGTCGAGTTTAACAAAGTGGCTTTGCGAGTGGTGAAACTGTGTAGTGTTTTTGACTATCATTATTAAAAATTTTCTTCTACGGTTGCAATGGGTTTTGTGTAACTTTTCATCTAGTACTCAAAATGTATGTGTGGTGTGAATAAGTTTGGCGTGAGTTCTGATACTGGCATAATGAGGAACATAACAATAACTTTTCTTGTTTCTAGAGAGGAATATATTGAATAGGTAACTAACTCTGTCTGCCTTGGATAGAAAATTGATATTAGGTCTATTGGTTGAGACTCTATTGTCGGCATGTATTGTAAGTCACGATGTAGTTTGTATTGATTGTTTTTAAGTACTGATGTTGGTGCTTATTTGTAATAAGGATATGTGTTTTATATTAGTTTGTATGTCGTAGCTAGTGCTTGGTATATAGCTTCTGCTGCAGAGTTAGACCAGGCTGTGTATTCAGTTCCTGAGTTTTGCATGCACTTGTTATGTGTTCTATTGTTTCCTTTTGTCGGTGGAATTTTCTGCAGTTATCATCTGTTATGAATGAGTCTTTTATATAATAAAAGACTCATTCATATCTTGTAGATTCTAGATAGCAAGCATGAAACCCTTTGTTTCTGGAAAGAATTGGCCATCCTTCTGCCAGATAGATGACTATTTTTTATTAATTTTACCTTGTGTTACATGATATGGATATTTTCCATGGAGTGATTTCTTTGACCAGGTGTCTGACATTTCAGTTATGATTGTGCATAGTTCTTGTACGCCTTTCTCTAGCTCTCCATTTTGGATTGCTTGCTTTAAAAGAGATGTCTGAGTATTTGTTTGTGTGAGGTGATTGTCTGTCTACATTTTGTCTGCCTTCTTGCTTTCTATCTATGGTAAGCCTTTCTTTGCATGAGTTGGGGTGTAATATTCTGTCTTTCGTGTCTTCTGGTCGGTTGGTTATATGGATGTCTATGAAAGTATGTGACGATTTGGTGCCGAAGCAATATGTCAGGACGAGTATTGCACATGTTGTTTGAAACTTGTAGACAAGGTGGATTTATCAAAAGTTTGATTTCGGACTTCCATTGTCTTCAGTTCACCTGAAGACGATTGAAGATAGCGCATTAATCGAAACGTCGTGAGACTCAAAATTTTATAGACAATGGAAGTCCGAAATCAAACTTTTGATATTGCACATGTGTTGATAGTTTTAGTAAAATTTTAACAGTTTAGTTTTATAATATAGAGCTTTGGTTATATAATTGTTACCCGAGAAACCACTGACATCCCACGAAACCTAACACACATTGAAAGATTCATCGAATGAGGATCAACAAATGGAGCTCAGTCTAATGCACAGAAGACTGAGACACAACCCTGACAAAAAAATCTCTTGCTGGTATGTGAGCCATGTAGATAGAGGGATGCCCCAAACTTCTGGGAATTGACATCAACAATAGCATGTTTTGGTACGATCATGTTGCTGGCTTTGCATTTCCAGAAGCTGTGGATTCTTTTCCGTTCCAAAAGGTTATGTTCACCAGAAGAGCTACTGCTGCTCTACACAATTCAGCAATGAACAGTACGTCCAGTGGAAGAGCTTGATCTTAGAAAGGATCTCCATAGTTGAACATTGAAGGAGGGTGGCTATTTTTTATACTACAGATACTATTATGAAAATGTTTGACAGAGCCCTCTCGCATAATAACACCAAGAGTCGTCAGTACAGAAAACAAAAGGCGTCAAAAATGCGCATCCTCATCAGGTCGTGCTCCAACGGCCTCGAATCAGCATCTGCCAAAAGTCGTACTTTTGGAGAACCTAGGCGTTGTGGAATGAGCTCCTGGGGACTCTGTTTGCTGATGTTTACAATTTGTAGCGTAGATAAAAAGTTGTGTAATTATCGCACAGTTTCACAAATAACTGTGTGATAATTACACAACTTTTTATCTACATGATGGAAGAGTTTCACCAAGTAAGAACATCTACAATCTACATAATTTGTAGTGTGGATGGTCATGTGTTCTCTCGCAGCGCTTCGGGAGTGCGATAGGCTTTCAGCTTTCGAGAGAGGTTATCTATATAAAGTATTATCATTATTATTTAGAAATACTCCTCCACTCGCCGTGCATATTTCTTCCTACAAACTTTTGAAAGCTCCGAATTAAATTTCTTTCATTGGGATGGTCTCATTTTGTAGCTGTTCCATAAGGGAGCAAAATAATTCGATAACTCCATCTCGCAGGATCAAAAATAGCTTACTAATAAGCAAAAATGACCGTCATGTACCTACTTGACGCTGTACTTCCAATACATAGTTGACAGTTAAGAAATAAGGATTTGGATCGGTATTTTAAACCATTAGTAGTTCAAATTTCATAATCCTTTGATAAAAAAAACACAAATTGTTTTAGTACTAATAAATTTCCATATTTTTTCATGTTATCAAAATGGATCAACAGCTATAAAACCTGATAAGAATTTTTGAACTAAATGAAACAACTGCTCGTGACACTCAGGATCAACTTAATTTGACGCAGTTTTTTAAGAGGTTAAATAGCATTTTTGCCATTATTCTCAAAACCTATGAAGTAATTTCAATAATACTGTTTAGGACTTTCATTGTTTGATTTTTGCGTTTCACTCTTATTAGGCTGTGTACCAATAGACTTGAGGCGTACCATAGTTGACCAGGCTACTTCTTTCAGCTTATGATGGCAAGTTCAGCATCACCTTTAGTGCCCTTGTTGGTGTCGCATGGCATCAACTATGTTTTAATAGACTTCCCGTCGCATTTGGCTCAGCTGAAGTTCTACTGGACCCAGTTGACGTTTGGTCACCCAGGTCACTGTTGGTCTAAGTGAGGTAGTGTATATCAATAAGACAATTGTGGGCATTCGAACGAATATTCTCTAGTAATCTAATGTCAAAACCCTAATGAGACTTCCCAGGCTATAGAGAGCGGTTGAGGACTTCCGGACAGAGACAAACAGAAATGAGTGCGACATGAATTTTCGTGATATGTCATGGAACATTGAGCAAGCATAATATCGCAATTTAGAAATTTTTGCAGTTACAATACCTGCCTATTATATGTATGTCTCAATTAATATGGCGTTCAACAGACAGGCGGGAGAAGAACTTAGCCCCATTAAAGTAGTCAGCTCAGAAACGCGTAAGTCTACGTATTCTAAACGAGGCAGACCATCAGCAGCTGTTGGCGTGATAAGACGGGAGTCTAATGTCGATCTCTCAGAAACAGGGACGTCGACTTACGCAGAGCGAGTGAGAGACTCACTTCCACAGGTAATACAAGACAAAGTACCAATCACAGTAGCCGCGTTAGAAGATCTGAGAGATAGCATGCAGTCTTAGGAGCCAGAAGAAGACTAGACACGAGGAGGAAGGATGGACCAATGTTAGACAGAAGGTGTTGCATCTAAGGAAATCCCTAGATGCATTCGAAGCAGCGTTAACCCTGAGATATTTGGCGCCAGAATAAAGGCTATTCGTGAGACTAAAGCTTGCGAAGTTTTGGTTGAGCTAGTAGCCAACCTCGAGGACAGAGACCATTTCGAGGCTTCAATCAGAGCAGCTGTTTCAGACAAAGGCGCAGTGCGAGAGCTTGTCCCGAGATCTGTAATAATGATCAAAGGGATTGACACTGAGACGGAAGAGCGCTACAGAACCTTCTTAGAGATACAGGTGAAATAAGCATTTCTATCTCGAAAAAAGGTTTCCGCGGGAGCTACATAGCTTTTGCGAAGCTAAGCCTGACGGCTGCTAAAAAAGCTATACAAATGGGCCAAGTAAAGGTATGTTGGCTTAAGCGCCACATAAAAGAAAAACTGGAACCACCGAGATGCTTCCATTGTCACGGTTATGGACATTTAAACAGTTCCGCGGTGGCGGTTGGCGTTCCGAGGTTTGGGTTTTAGTGGGCATGATATCGGGTGTACTAACTACTACTGTGTAATAATGACGGTAGTGGTAGCCGGTGGAGACCCCCAAACTTCGGCTATGAAATCTTTCCCCCTCCTGAAAAAAATTATATGTATGCCATTAAAACAATTCTTGCCTCGCCTATGGCATGTGAAGTGAAAGTAGACGTCTCAAAAAGTGTCGCTTGATATCAAGGAGTTCAGCAGGAAGACACAATTCTTCCTTCACGCACTTTACCACAGGATTTAGTAGTGAGGGATATTATTCCGGGCTGCGCCATTGGTCCTTGCGGCAGGCGCGGTACGGCGAGGGGCCGAGATCGCGTCTATTTTCCGCCAACAAGAAGGAGAAGAGGCCCCTTCCGAACGACGACGCCAGAATAATTTCGCCTGGGGAATGTCCCGGGATAAAGTTACGACGAGAGCTACGGAATCGCAAAAAGGGAAAGGTAAAGATTTGGAGATGGAGTTTAGGACCTTTTCTCAGACCCAGATGGAAAAGGAGGAAATATAGGCTTCTCGCTCCTGAAAACATTCAAAATGGTGGAAAGGACTATTTCAAATGATAAATTAGAGGTTCGAAGTTATTGAAGCATTTAAAGTGTTTTAGACAAGAGAGGCTTTTATAATCCTGATGAGATCGATATAATTGTCTCATTATCTTTCTCTATTCGAAGTATCGATAAAACAGAGGGTCGGGACGGAGCAAAGAGCTTCCAAGGACAAAGTTGGAAATCTTTGCTTCCACGTCCATACTAGCTACGAATCAATAGAGTACGAAGAAAAACTGATTTTGATGTTAAATGAAGAAGCATTAATATGATTTCGACAGTACCTAACAGGCGAATTAAATCCGAAAATCTTATCAGATTTGAGCCTCTTTTCTACTATAAACAATTCAGAGAGTGGAAAAAAAATCAAATTGACCGTTGTAGGTAATTGAATAACAAAATATAAAATGGATTTATACGTACACCGTGCTGTTCTAACAATTTTTCATATAGAAAAGTCATAAATACCCAAAGAAATAACTACTTCTTTTGAAATTCATATTTCTTCATTCACAATATTAAGTGCAAATCACTTTCATATTAATACTTTATTATATGTACCCTCAACGAAGACTTCGAACGAATTTTAGTTCAACTAACGATGTTCATTTCAAAGCAGACAAACGTCAGGCAACTACCCTGACAATAATATTGCATGCTGGCTTACCAGCCGTGGAAATAGCAATATTCGCGTCATCTTCCATCAAGCTTCTGGGGACTAACATAAAGAATAAACATGTCCTGGCACGATCGTGTCGACCTTGTCAGGCCGGCGTTCTCGAAGCTGCTCCAGCAAATATTATTCACTGGAACAGCTACAACTACTCTACAAGGCTCAGAACACAACATATCTTGAATACAGCTCTCATACCTATGTGCGGATGCACTCCGAGATACTCAATGCATTCGACCTAATACAGAAAAGAGAAGTACGACTGGTGGGCGCACCCGACCTTAGAAATTACCTTCAGTATCTGGAACATTGAAGAAAATAGGCTGATCTGTCCCTATTCTATAGATTATTCCATGGTGATGTTCGACCGAGCATAATAACACCAAGAACCATCATTACAACAAGCATAAAGGGGTCTAATGGGTGCATCCTCATAGGTCGAGCTTTCAACACCTCTTGCTCTCCCACGAGCCTCCCCCGAAAGTTATTCACTTGGAGAACATCAGTATTGTGAAATGGGATACTAGGGAGTATTGTTCCATAATGGTTACAGTTCACACAGTTTTATGGTGAACGTGGATAGAAACGTAATCCCTTGCAGCACTTCTGACGCATGATAGGCTTTCTGCTTTTGGTTATGGTTTTGTTTATTTTAAGGTTATGTTAAAAAAAAGAAGGCAAACATTATCGCACCTTTATTAACCTTAGCAACTCTATTGTCCATCGGCATGGGACATAAAAGCAATTTTGGTTACATATTGAGTTTTATTTATCGATGAAGTCAGTCAGTATAGGTCAATTGCTGTTAAATTTTATAAAAATGCCCCGATGCCATCAATACCAAGGGTGTTTCTGTAGCTTTTGTCTGAAACACGTATATGAAGCTCCGTGATCTCAGCCACCTATAATGAAGAATGCGTCTTGATACGATTTGATCATTATCAAAGGGTGCACTATAGTGTTTAACCTTTCTATGACTAGTTATATGAAAAACAGACGAAGGTGGATTCGAAATAGCGTATACACAACGTAAACAAGCCATAAATGCAAATGAGGGAACTCATATTTTATGGATGACAGAACAGCAGAAGTGGCATTTACTGTCACACTTTTAGGATTAATATGATCCATCGCACTGGTAGCTGCGTTCCACATATGCACGTGCACCGATATTGACACGCGGCAGGGCTATCAGCTTACCTGGATTACCTATCAACTCTGTCCGTATGTCCTGCCCTCTTTCTCACGAATTTAAGTTAGGGGTACTGGGCGCGGCATTCAATATTATTCCTGATAGGCCTGTCGATACTATATTTTTGGTTTAGTCTCATACGAGGTAAATATTCGATGATCTTATATGGTTCTATAGGTTACTGAGGAAACTGAGAAGTAATACATATTTCTTGAAGCCTTCTATATTATTTGTTAATATTATTTTGATACACTTTTTTTTCTACGACAATGGGCACGGATCTACTGTAATTGTAAATAATATATTGTGTTTCCTTGATGTTTCATGACACATACATCACAAAAGCATCACTCATTTCCGTCGGTCTGTCTGTCTATATGTACTTTGTCCGGCAATTCTTAATCCCTCTATATCTCGGAAAGTACTTTTCGATGTTATCAAAAAGCATAATTCAAAGTTTAGTTTTGAATGTTTCTGAGGATTATGGTAATTTATACATGTTTGTTACCGGTAATCCTTCGTACTGTTAGATATAGAAGTTATTCACATATTTGCCTTCAAAACATATAAGGATACATAATTTGGTCAATAGCTCTAGAATTACTTACTTAACATATGTACTATGTAGATTTTCGGTGAACAATCGACTTATAAGTTTAGTGATGAGTACAAATATAAAGTAAACCTAGAAAACAAGGAAAAAATCCAATTGAAATGTAGAAAACACATAAAATGTTTTGACAAGGACAGCGAATTTTTCTATTCCAGGCCACCTTTCCTTGTTCTTTCTTGTGTTGTCAATTTCTTCGATTCACAAGGAGACCTCAAACTATGACAATGAATCAGAACTTGTAAATGTGTGACGTAGGCCAGAAGATCTCCGGTGGATCTATGCTTGCGGAAACCATATTTGTGATCGTTGGTGATATTATGTTTGTTCAGGTACTTCAGTAATAACAGTCTTCATCACCTATTTTTATATGTTTTTCAATTATTAGTTCAGTCCTTCTTACGGACAGCAGTGGAATACGATAAAACTCCTAAATAGTATTTTCTGAAAGCGGCAGTTTTCCACATTTGGCTCAACAATGCCTACATCAGGTCAGTTCGATTGAAGAAGTGTTAGTCACTGGTCACTACATGTATAACCAAGAATGAGCTGTGCAGGTTAGAAAATTGGGAAGACGAATTACGCTTTCATAATGTACCTACTTGCTGTTATGTGATGGGAGTTGGCCACAAAATGCAAGAAGTTGTAGATTCGATCCTCCATCGATATCCTGAGGTGGGGATTATTAACACAACCCATAATTCCATGTATAGCTTCGCACATGACAGCACATCCCATTGCCATCCAAAACAACAACAACATTAAACAAAATCAAATAATTTATTAATTGAGGATAAAGAGACATACTAAGAGAAAGAGAGATAGAGAGGTAGATAGTGAGAAGGATCAGACTGCTACTCTAACATTGAAGTCAAAAGTTGATCTGCTAGTCATAGAGATGAAGGGACGCCCAGTACTGGAGTCATCTTGCATCAAACTTCTAAGGGTTGACATCAACAATAACATATCTTGGTATGACCATGTAGCCTATGTCGTCAGGTCAACGTCTGAGAAGCTGCGCTTCTAGACCTAATTCAGAAGAGCAATACTTCTAGTCAAATCGCCTAAAATAAAAACATAAAGGACAGCTACAGCCAGGAGTATCTAAGAAAAATGGCTGATTTGTTCCTATTCGATAGATTCTGCCATCGTAAGCGTTCAACCGACCTCATCCATCAGAACCATCAGCGGAATAAACCTTAGATGAGCCCAACGGGCTAATTTAATAGAAGCGTTTATTTCCGGATAATTCTGATTAAGGACTCATAAAAATGTTATTCTATGCCGATAGATACAATTTATACCGTAGCACGGTTCAGAAAATAAACAAATATATTAGAAGCTTTCTAATAAATACCTCTGTAATGTTATTATTAGTGGAATGATGTGTGACTAGAATGTACTATTAACATCCATGGCCCCACTTCCCCCTAAATGAGGCGCTATATTTCAATCTACAGTACGTTAGGGTGTGCAAGGGCGTATAAAAGGTTCAATATGGATTTGGGTGGGCAGGATATAAATCGCTGCACGTGTCAACAAGTCTTAATAATTCTTTAAAAGGCAACCGTCACGTGTCACAATGTCTATTTATACGTTTGCGTTCCCAGGTTCTACTTTGCCGCGAGCATAGTTAAGTATTCCTATTTTATTTTCTGTGGCTACGTTGAGGGCTATTTGGATGAAAATGATTAATCAGAATTATAAATGATGCTTGTTACTTGTGCTGGCCTTTAATTTAAACCAAATATGACAACTGAAAAGAATTTAATGACGTTTCGGCTGCATCGGATGCCTTTATCAGAGTATAAAAAATGAATTTTCAAAATGACAATGACATTTACTTTAACTGAAAGAGAAAACTCCAAGTAAAAGTTTGAAGGAAACAAAGAAGAGTAGAAGATAAATTGGTTGGCAAGGATAGATTTTGAAATATAATGCATTACTAAGTATTCTTTAATAAAATGGAGGCAAGTAGGTTAACTGAATACTTTCTCCTCTGTAATTTGCTTTGTAATTACATAGGAATGTATTCTATTACGAAAAATCATTACCATTATTTTATTTAGTAAATTGGATTTGTAATTATCGTTATAGATGTTATGTTGCATAAACAAAGAAGTACGAAATTTGCATGTTGATGTATACAACTAGTCCAAATCTTTCAAAATGTTTTATTTACCCTGCAAATAAATAAGGACTCAAGAAACATAAGAAATGGAATGCAAATACAATATTCGATCTTATAGGTTTTAACTGGTAGCAAGTCAAAACAAATGATATTGACTAAATAGATTTACTAACGTTCCGGTTACTTCGGCAGTCGGAGTAGGGGTTGAAAAATGGAGCTTCAAAAACTGATTTTCACTACACCCTAAAATGATCAGAAACTTGTAAAACAAATGAAATAAGAAAGATGATATTAAAGAGACAATTTTGGAGTGCGTTAAATGTAGAAAAAAATTAGGCGATGAGAGACTCACACTGTGGTGTCGGGACGGCCGTTTTGTCAAGTACGTTTTCGCTCGCGCCATTATCTCTTTGTGTTTCTCCCATTCCCAATCGCGAACGGTCTGGAGAACACGCAATCCAAGTCAGTAATTCTCTGACCATTGAAGTGAACATAATGTATCTCCGTTGTGCGATGTCGTGTGGCTCCACCACGTAAAAAATACTAGTATATGAAAGACAGGTTGATTGAAGACCAAATTTTTTTATAGCGGATGTGACTCGAAACCGTATCTCCAACATTCTGTGCTTAAGTCTTAACCACTCAGCCACCGAACTGCGGTGTCGAAATAATTTGAGTCGTCTTGTAAGACGTACGTTCTCGCAAAATAATTGTGTCTTTGAACTCTCCTTTCCTGTATAGACAAAATTACGGATGCTGATTCATCCGACTGGTCTTATATATAAAAATAAGTTTTGAAAGCTTTCCAAAATTTTTAAATCTTCCAAGACTTTTTTTTTATTACGTTCGAAAAAGATTGTTTATTGTTCCACAGCCAAAGCACCGATTAAAAACACCGTAGCAAAATTTACTACGGGCTCACATCATCCCATCTCAGATATCAGCAATATTGATCCAGCAGTTAATGAGATCACTCTGCGACAAGACGTTAGATCATCTAACATGTGTAGGGTGCAATTCCAACCAACCAAACCAATATGTGTAAAATGCCAATCGTTATTTAGGGTGATAATGAGAAAGTTGATTAGTTTAACACTCAACAAAAGCTATTTTACTGTTATTTTTCAAGCCAATTATAGGGGAAGCATTGTAATCGCAAAAAAATCTAATTCGAGATATTGTGTTTTATTGTTGTTTCACGAATAATTATATTATTTATACTCATTGCCCTCGGTCTGTATGTCTGTCGGTCTACTTCGTCCGGTAATCCTTGATCCCTATATAGCTTCTTTGATTTTTATAACACTTTTAAACTAGATTACTAATGCGATAAGGACGAAAACGCTTTGTAGTCTTTGAAAATCGATTGAGTGGCGACAGAATTATCGCCAAAAAACAGGACCCCTGAACCAACTGTTTAAAGCGTCCGCTTCCAAAGTGAAAATCGCCATGATGGTTGCCAATCTTCCACTCGGAGAAGAAAAAGATACAACTTTGTCCAAAATCATTCTTAATTTTAATTCCATTTTCAACCACCTAACATTTGAAACTGGAGTTTCTGTAATGTTTGACCTGAATAATCAATATCGAAATATAAGTTATTATGAGCAAATTTTGCGCTTGAAATTGATCAGAATTGAACTCTTCTGTTCTACTGAGCGCATTTATGACCATATAGCAAAACCCTTGGAGGCCCAGGGACAGATCCGGAAGAGATTAGTGCGAATACGGGTAGAGGGAAGGGGAGATGGAAGGTGGTAGGAAGAGGGGAGTAAGGAATTGGAGATCAAGGAAGGAGGGAGGGTCGAAGGAGGGGAAATGTCTTCCTGTTAATGGTTTGAAGAGGAAAAAATCTGCAAGTATTAGCAATAGTTTTACGGGTAGAAGGCGTTCCGTCTGCCAAAAGTCTCTGTTATTGATTCTATGAACATATGCAAATACAGAAATGGGGGCACATTCTATCTACCAATGTTTTTTCATTACAAAATACGACTACTTTTATGAGCGCTAGTGCATTAAAATCAGAGGAATACAAATAAAGAACTTAATGTGAAATATTTTTTTTACAAAACATGGATTTCGGGTACCATGACTACTATGTCTGAAAAAGACGTTTGTTTCGTTACACTGCACTTTAACTAATTAGGGATAATTATTGCTATATAGGAAACATACTAGGTATCCAAATCTTGACATGAAAAATGGTAGTACTATTTATTTTGAATAAAAAGGGGAAAAAATTATTCTGATTCTACTGAGATCACCACAAAGTAGGTTATTTCCTTCCGAAAATCTATCGCCTAAAACTGGTACCCTTTCAAGAATATTATTCATTCGGTCAAAGCCTTGCCCTATGGGTGCCCTTGACGAATGCTTTAAAACAATATATGTCCATTTACTATAACCTTCTGTACATTATGTATGTTTATCAGTATCGTGTAGCTAACGGCCTTATTTTTAAGCTAACAAGTGATATTCTCACCTTTGTAATATCTATTTTTATTTTATAGTGTCATGATGAAGGAAATACATTCTCCAAAAGCTTAGCAGTCAGAGCCCACAATTTCTCAAACTGTTATAAACCGGGCATCCATTTAACTTGAGACAGCCGTTAGAGCGAAAACGATGAGTTTTTAGATGAAAATGTTCGAATGAAAGTTCTTGGGTGTAATGAAGGAGAGTTGATGATGAGTTTTATTTTCGACATTGATAGCGTTTTAAGTTTTTTTTTTCAAGGACAACCATATTTTTTGATGTAAATATATCTCTTTTTTTGCAGAATCTTACTACACGATAAAAAAGAAATACCTTTTGTTAAAGAAATTTTGAAATCCGATTGCAACTTAAGTAGCTAAGAAAAACAATAATTATTTTTTTTATAAATTTTCCAATAATTACATGGTTTGGCAGAAATGCTTTCCTTCTCACAAAACCATAAATATCGTAATTATCATATGGGAAATCTTTGAATTCATTATAACAAATGTTCAAACCGATACCCGCTAACTTCAATACATCTATCAATCCATTTTTTAAGTTTTCATGACACCCAAGGAGAGTTTCTCTATTGATTGCTCTACAAGCATTTCTTATAATTATGTTACACCATATTTTCTAGTGTAGGGGAGCTTCTCGAAAAAACAACTTCCCCACAAAAATAAATTGAGAGGGGTTAAATCTGGTGACCTAGCAGGTTACATAACGGGACCCCAATCCCAATCCAGCACTTCCCGGAACATTCTGACATAATGAGAAGGGCAGCCATCATGTTGAAACCACATACTTGCCGTTTCTTGAATTGGCATATCGTTTATTAGCTCTGGTAAATAGTGTTGTAGAAACAATCTATATATTTGCCCATCGAATGTTCCTTCAATAAAATATAGACCTATCAACCTGTTATCAGTAATTTCGGACCATAAATTCACTAACCAAGGGCGCTGAGAACAACAAACAAAAGAAAAAAATATATTTAATTCTATTCCATTACTCGCCCACTGAGAAAATGCGACTCAGTTAATAATGTTCAAAAGAAATGATAACGGCGTTGTCTACCGTTGCGGTATTGAAAGATTTCGAAAAAGAACAAATGTTTTATTTTATATCTAGTTAAGTTGCATTCGGATTACAAAATGTTGTGCACAAAAGGTATTTGTTTTTTTTTCGTAGAGTGAGATTTTGCATAGAAAAGATATATTCCCATTAAAAAAACATGGTTGATCTTGGAAACGCTCTCAACGTCACAAAAAAAGTCATCACTAATTCTCTTCCATTGCACCCAAGAACTTTCATCTGAACGTGTTCAACTAAAAACTCACCGTTTTCGTGCTATACGGCTGTCTCACGTTAAATGGACCTCCCGGTATTTATATAGACTAGTTATTCCTATGCTTATGATCCACGTTGCACATGGATGGTACGCGAAAAGAGTTTGAGAACCGCTGGCGCTGGACGGAGCGATACCTTCAGGGGCCCATCGATTCGTTGTTGATTCAAAGACGAATCTTGCGATCTAGCTTTGCGCTACTCGCCCTCGCAGGCAGGGGCGTGGGTCGGTCACGTGTCATCGGCGACAAAACATTCAATACCGGTATTTGCGGCACGTGATACGGCTATTTACAAATTGCCGCCGTGCCGTCAGCGCCCTTCCGGCCTTCGTCGATGCCGGATTACGATTGCGCCCTTGGGGACCGATGTTGGTGGCGTAGCGGGGGGCGAGATCATCCTGTCAGGCCACGCTACGATGACACTGTACGATACACCATGGACAACCTTAGCCAGGTATCTAAGGCCCCTAGATATTATTTGTATAGTTTTATAGTGTAGGCATAGTCGGAAGGTATTTTAAAAGTGGAACAATTTATTGTTCTTCATTTAGGTGAATCTATCTCTGATTTATTTTTGCTTCCGTTGCTGAAAATTCTCTTACAGTAGTTACATATATTGAGAAGCCGCTAGATTTTCTGTAGAATTGAATGATTTTTTCCTGTACCCTATGCTGGTTCGTAATTCTCTAGATATATGAAAATTAATCTATGTCTGGCAACGCTGTCGAGGCTCATCTTCAACCAGATTACGAATAGCAACATATAAGCACATCTTACGAAACATGGTATATCTCAGCTACCATATAAGGGGATTTGAAACAATTTCCCCCGAATTTGAGGGATTTATGCAGCCCATGTGGAAATTCTTGAGGTCATTATTTTCTGTGAGGGTTTTTCTAAGAGAAAACAAAACTCGGTTTTCATAACGTAGAACTATTCACTGCCAAATGAGTATATTTGTTTCCAAACACAGCATGTTAATGGATGTGTTTTTTGCTCTTTAGGTCTTCAGGGTGCTACAGACTTACCTCCAGGCCGGGATTTTCTCTCTACTGGCCTAAATTTAGTTTTAGATAGCTGTTTGAACCTGAGAGCTTATCAGAAGAGAAAGAGAATTGGGTAACACTTGTAGGATGAAATCAGATTATTACCAGTTTGTGATATTATGCCGTATGGACGATGCATAGCTAGATTCAGAAGAGCTCACTGACGATAACATTATTTCTGCGTGCACTTCTTCCTCTTTAGAAATATATTACTCCAATCAAATTAGTCAGAAAAACTGAATGCAATCATTTTTCGATGCACACAATTTTTTTGGTATTTATTCGGGTACATCTGAAAGTGAAAAAATAAGTTTGTGGCAGAGGGTTAGAAATAGACGCAATCTTTAAAACGAGTGAATTTGTTTATGTCAAATAACTTGAAGCATGCAATGAAAGCTGAAAATGGTCAACGTAGAAGTTGTTTGACATAAAATTATCTACAAGATGAGCGCTTAACATATATTGATTTGGCTCAAAGTTATTCCCGATCAGAGTTCCACCATGTACTTACGATTTTTCATTTAGTGGAGATTGAAAGCAGCTTTTTTGCTGCTCGTGAAATTTTGTTTTTTAGGATAATGCTCTTTAATACATCATCAAAATTTCCACTGCAAGTCAAAAGCTAGTTTTTTTAATATTTCGTTATCAGTTGGTCATATGAAAATGCTGTAAATGACGAAAATACATGTAATGGAAATATCTTTGAATTCAGCTATTCACCGAAACTCAATTTCCACGAAACAGCAGGTCAAAGGTGAATCGCGAGGGTTACGACTACATTTTTCCTGGAATAACACGTCTTCAGTCAGTTGTTGAATGTAGTGTGCACGGTTAAAATTTGACCGGCAATAACTTTGAGCCAAATCAAGTTAACTGGAATATCATTATAGGAGAACAAGAAACTTGTTTAATCATGACGTATATAAATTCTTTTAGTTGTTCCAATATTTTTTTACTGTAGCTTGAAAGATCATCAGTCCCATAATTCCGATTTATATCTCTATTCCCAAACCATTACTTGGGAAGCACAACCTGAATCATGTACTCACTTTCACTATGTGAAAACTACACAACTTTTTATCTACATGATGGAAGAGTTTCACCAAGTAAGAGCGTCTACAATCTACAACCTGAATCTATGTTTTACAGCAGGCATAGCTTAGCCACCTCATCTCATTGGATTATTGGTATGTCTGTAATTGACAGTGATTGACATTGAAATATAAAGCTGTAAAATTTAACCAACCACATTATCTATAAAAATTATGGGAAAGATAGAGAGTAAGAGTATCCTAGAATCTAAACGTATATTCCTGTCAAAATAAACATCCAAGAGCCATATCCCTCCCATATACCATTCGCTGGAAATTGAAAAACGGCTCCGCGGATTTGCTTGATATTCCCAATGCCGGCGAATCAATTGACTCCACGCGATGTTATCGTCATCTGTTTCCGATAAAACACTCAGGTTGGCACGCGCGCCCTGTGTGGTGCTTTTATTGTTTTCCGGGACTACCGAAGGGGAAAACTTTTGACGGGAAGAGGAGCACATGTGAGAGCGATTTGAAAAGTAGATATATAATATTATTGGTTGCCTGCTAAGTATAATCATACTTTCAACTTACTCATAAAGAGGAACTTATATTTTGCATCGTTGTGTATGTGTGTAAGCAGACATTTTAGTGTAATCTCATTGTTAGTCACAAATTATTGATAATACTTTTTTCAGTTTTGTCGACATTTTGAAATGGTTGACGTACAAAATTAGTTCATTCAACCTTGCTAGGCTGGCGTCACAGAATGTGGCGACTCTCTTCCGTTACAAGAAAATTTCGTCAAGTAGTTTGGCACAGTGCTTCCCACGCAGTGGTGAACAGTTTAGTAATTAGTATTTGGATAGGATTTCAGAACTGATTAGATTCAAAATTGAATTTGAGAAACATTGAGAAACTAAATCTCTTGTAGTGTCAAAAATACAAAAAGTTTTCATGATTTAAGAAATTTACATAATTCCTAAATTAAGTACCAGTGGATTATCAGCTTTAAAATCTGAACATATTCTGACAAACTGATACAACTTCACGTGAAATACAAATTCAACTTACTTGAGGCCATTTATAACAAACTAATCAGCACTTTCCTCATTATTCGAGATTACTATTCAGTTAGTAACAGCCACTAAAATATAAACAGAACAAGTTATCCCAATTAGGAAAAAAGCTAACTACGCCATCTTTCAAAGAATTGGAGCAAAATAAATTATTCCGCCATATTTATTCTCCATCTTTGAAATTCAAGCAACACAAAATTTCATCAATGAATTATGAGAGCATAAGATTCTCTTCGAACGTACGATCTCTCGGAAACCCATGAAATGTGGCATCACTGCCTCACCGCTATCGCATGCCTGCCCTAAATTGCTGCTGGATTACTAGACAGAAGAATACATACATACAGACAGACATACCTATTGAACACTAAAGGACAAAGAGGCATAAGAGAGATAGAGAGAATCTAAGTATATAATAAAAATAAAAGAGAAAAATTACTAGACTTAGATCTAATTTGATATTCTTTGAAGCTAATTTTGATTTACGATACAATTTGTACGTTTTGATTTTGCGAACCGCGGCCTGGAGTGATTACAGAATTACTTTAAAATAGTAGAGCATCACTTAAACTTAACGAACATAATATTTATCCAATATACCCTTAGAAAAAGACCTTCATTTTGTTTTGTTGAACAGAATTCGAGATTTTCAAACCTGACAACTTTGAATCTAGTACAGATAGGATCCTCAAACAATAAGATTTTTTGGAGGACGTCAGCGTTGTGAAATGAGCTTTCGGGGAGTTTATTTCCCATTTGTCACAGTTTACTGCATTTAAAGATCGATGTGAATGGACACTCACAGCACTTCTGGAGCGTGATGGCTGTTTGCGTTTGTGAGAGGTTATCTATGCGAAAATGTTTAGAAATTGCTTTTTGACCGCTTGGACCTGAGAATATCATAACCACTGGAGAGCATTAACTCTTTTTTAAATTCACAAAATTTTTACATATCTAAGAATCTCCTCAATTTTAAATACATGTTTCAAGTGGATCAGCAATCTTAAAATCCAACTGAAATGTTAAAAAAATTGAGTCAATCGACTTAACCCCATTATTCAAGAGGGAAAACCGTAATTTTATAATCGTGTATTACTTTAATTCTATTGCAGTAATATGCAATAGATCCCAAACAAGTAAAATAAACTAATCCGCTTGAATCTATTTGGTAACTTTCCGCTTTTATCAGCATCGGGATCACGGGTTGTCCTCCAATGCTATTGTCTCATGCATCATTTTTTATATTTTACTTACGACTCAAAATATAGGCGTTCAGCAGTTACCAATCAATGGATTGTGTCGGGACTTCGTGACTCATTGACTGTTACTTGCGTCTGTGAATTGGTGTCTATGGTTTGGTCTCATCCATTTTGCACTACGTAGTCAACAAAAAATACCGACCCACAAAGTAATGCTTCTAGAGAGTGTAAAAGGCCTCCGTGAGAGATTATATATAAAAAATAGATAAAATACAAGTACTTTCCTCATATATGCACCTGTAGATAGCACTCAAAAAGCGAATTCATATAAAATCCGTTTGCATGCCCGCTGAAAAGGAACAAAATGCTTCCTTTAATAAAACAGACATCCCGGCGCTTCCGAACAACATGATCCTTTTTTAATTAACTCTATAGAGGACCAAGTGCGCCACTCGAAGCTTTAATATTGATATGGGAAATAATAGGTCGTCGAATACCAAGAGGGCTTCGGCAGACGGCTTCCATATTTGCTTTGTACATCTGACACCCCTCTTTGTGTGTGTGCTTATACACCTGATAAGACTAAAATATGGAGCAGAGTGAACACCTTCCAAACACTGCAGAATTGATAGGGCAAGGTTCATGATTAGATTGATATGTCTTTTGTCAAGGTAGCCGAATTAAATAAATTATAGCTAAAAAACACACAAACCTCATTAAAAGGTAAATAATTAATTTTAATTATTGAGATTTTGTTCAGCAAAGATAGTTTTTCCAATTACTTGATATAATCGAATTATTTTTAAGTTTAAAATAAGAATAAACTGAGCAAAGTATTTTATTGTAGTAAAGTGTGGGCTGCTTATTTCTATATTCATACTATTTTTACAAATAGCGATCAATGATATATTGTATGAAGCAACCTACGCTTATTTACAATAAAATATTTTTTTTGGTTTCGTTTTATTCATATTTTAATCTTATCACATATCATTTAATTATAGTATTGGACTTTCTACCCCTGCTGAATAATTTTTTTTTAATGAAATATATTTATTTTTAATTGTGGTTTGCTATTGAAGTGGGATTTACTTTTTTCAAGTGTTTTTACGTCATAAAGCCTACTTCAATGTGAAAATACCCTAAGGACTCGATTTTTTTGTCAACAATATTGAGAAAAATTAATTTATTTTTATGCAATCGAAATAATTTTATTTTTTAAATTTTATTGAATAAATATTTTTAAAACGTCTTCCAACTATTGTATTACCATCGGTCCTTTATTTTTGTAGATATTTCGGATTTTTGTTTATTTGGTACGTATTTTCTCAAGTACTATTGTAGGCTCCTAATTTGTTTGTCATCTGCTTTTTATTTCGTTTTGTAGGATATTAATTGTTCATATAAAACATATTATTTCATAATTTTAAGTCAATTTTTTAATCGATATACTTTCTTCAATTAATTTTTATGAATGTATCAACAAAAGGAATGCATCATATGAATTCTTGACTTTCATAATAGTTCAAAACTTTTCTTCTGGGAAACAGTGAATGTCAATGTCAATAAATATATATTGCTTGATTAAAGGTGTCTCTTCCGTGGATGTTAATATGACCCACATTATGTAAAAAATCACTCATGAAAGAAAAGTGAATACAGAGTCGTAATCAAGCCATATAGTCAAGCATTTCGTAAAATTAATAACTGTTATCTTTATTTATTTCCCCATATCGGCTTTGTGGATATTTACCCAATTCGTTAGCTAAAGGCATAGATAGCCAAGTTGATACATATTAGATATCAATTATGCACGTGGTTCATTAATAAAGTTTGCAGCTGTTTATGTTAAACCATTACATGATAAAATTAGCAATAGTTGGTCAACATACCCAAATAGCAGTAAAAGGTATCAATTTTGCTAGGAGAATCACTCTCCATTTTCCCGAACAAATAAGAAAATGTGTAAACAGGGCGGCTGTTCTATGAGTATTTACACATTTTAGAAACAAACAATCTTACCTCATATTATCAGACACAATGGTGTCAAAAACAACACATTCTTCTATAAAATAGCGCAACGGCACAAGCAGCAACGAAACTATTTTAGGTACGATTTTTTCTAAGCCTGAATCTACATACTATTTTCTATATCCCAGAAAAAAAATCAGCAGGCTTTGGCAAACTGAAAGCTTGTCACCAAGCGCTTCGGTAAGCAGGAGGGGATGTGGATAATCACCCCCCCCCCCAAGTCCTCAAAGCTACTATAAAGGAAAAAACATTGAGCTAAGAGCAGAAATTGCCGGAACTCGCACGATCCGCTACTGTATATAATGTCGCAATTCCATAATATCAACGAAACTTTCAAAATCATCATGATTTTCCAGAAAAAATCATTTAGCAGTGCAAACGTAAAATTTACTTAAATGCGAGTAATAAAGCCTTCAAGCTTCAAGAACTGTATTGCTTGCTATCGTTGAGTCAGCTATCCTCATTTTCATCAGCTCATGAGTGCCAACTATGAGGATTTGTCCAGGATTGCATCTTGATGAACATGGCTCAATTTCTTGCTAAGTGACATGTTTACTTAAATAGGCACGAATCAATGTGGTTACAGAACAACACTCGATTTAGCCGATATTAAATAATTTCCTGCCTTGGAATACTTAAATTTTCCATAATTTTGTAATTTGATAAAGGCTACTGATGCAGTTGAAACATTAGCAAAGTTGTTTCATCAATTCGAATTTGCGGCTAGTTAAAATGAATCAGAGAGGCAATCACAGGACAAGTATCAATAGTTACATTAATAATGATGTCTATGCATCGTTTGCTACGACTTCACTCCGCCCGCCTGACATGGAGCTTTTATTGCCCTTCATATCAGAGAAGAAATTCTTGGAATTTATGAATATATCGAATGACAATAACCTGTCTTTCTCAAATCATTACGTGATGAGACGTTCCAAAATATTTAAAAAGAATCTACCGAAATGTCTCCCTCTTGCGGTTATTTTCTCCTTTAAGTTACTACACACCATACCAAAGTGATGATGCGCAAGGCCCTTGAAAATAATATAGTCAGTCTATATCGCATTTAACCTTGTCCACATTATAAACATCTGTGAGGTCAATATAGTATTTCTAATATACATTCTGTGGGCGAGCTGTCCACTTCCAAGCAACAATTATTTTGTTGAGGTTACAAGATAATTATTCTCTACGTCATCATTCGCCACCACTGGTAAGACAAATAGGTCGGAACAAACTCTGTAATGCACACCACCCCAACACACATTATACAACATTAAAATCAGTCTTTTCACGGACATGGCAGCTCTTTTGTTGACCAACTCTGACAAAATTAATGTCACCCGGTGTTGACTGACTATTGTACTGAGGGATGGAAAAGGTGATGAGGGCGTATGGATACGTTTTGCACTGGACGTTCAAAAAAAGGTTTCACTTTGTTTTCGTTTTCTGTATCTAAAAGTCTGCAGTGAAAAATTGATTGATCGATCAACCACAGTATCCAGAAAGCATACAGGATAACACCTGCACTCCAAGTCACCCAGCGTCCAGGAAAAATGGAGTCCGTCCAACTTTAATCGACCGACCTAGGAGTAATTGTAACACTCAACCGAAACTAGAAAAAGAGCTTCATCGCACTGAAGAAGAACTCTCAAGAAACGCGTATGCGAAAAAATTAGTGGAAGCGACAATAGAGTAGAATACCGGCAGTATAAGAACTGGAATTAGAAGAACCTCAGCATTTACGTATTCTCCCATACATCCAAGCAATATGAGATGCACTACAAAATTCAAACAATATTTTCTAGCCTAGCCTCACACTTCGAAGTATCCTAACAAACCAAACACAAAATGAATATGAAGAACTGCATCTATCAAGTATCGTGCGAATGCGGAAAATTAGAATTAAGCAACACTGGCTCAACATCTACCAAGCAGAGACAGGTGAATCCGAAATAGCTGACCGCACATGGACAGAGCACCATAAAATAATCAGCTGGGGTTTGACGAAAGACCGCACCGATTCCGACGAAAATTCAAGAAGGCAGCTCTTATCCTGCTTAACATTTTTTGGTGTTGGTCTATCAACGGTCAACCACAGTATAATGGAGAGGATGGATAGCCTTGTCCCATGTCGGAGTGCTACTCAAAGATGGTCTAGTTGCTCTTTGGATAGAAAAAAACGGTGCTGTTAAACGGAAGAGATTGATAGCATATTCTTCTATACAAAATCCATTTTTGGTGTAAATCTATGGTCCATTGCACTAGCTATCACGAAACAACAAAAAAGCGGCTTAACTTGGACATCATTTTACCAAAATACTGTGCTGTAGATAGATTTAAGAGTTTCTTTCACAATCAATTCATTGTCATAATAACAAACTCAATGCAAATCTACCGAACACGGGTTTCAAGGAAGAACCACCTTGAGTCATCCTCTCTCGAATACAGTATACAGAAATAAAGAATATCAGGTGGAATGATAACAAAAGTGATAAGCAAATCTCCGCCACTGTGGTGTTGCAGCTGCTACAAGTAACCTTTCGATACGGTTCCTGTCGTATCGTATTGCGGATTATAAATGTGACGCGCGTCAAATCCCCACAATGTCTGGAACAAAGGAAAATCACCTGCTTGCGCAACTCCCACCCCAGCTTTATTACACAAGGGGACACTTGTTTCCCCGTGTTACCCGGCCCCGGAATCGCCCGGATGGATAACTGTTGACTTGTCAGCCTGTTTTCCATAATTCGCGTTATAACAAAACCGCGGTTCGTTGGGGCGTGATTGATCACATCATCCATTCACTTACATTATAAATATGACCGAGAAACCGTATCACGCCTGATATACCGTGTGGTTTTGTATGGTTGTTTGAATAGAATTGGCAAAAAGAAATATTTTGAGAAAAAATTGAAGCGACGAATATTAAGCATAAGTATAGCACTCAAATAAAAACTACATTCCGCAACCTTTCGATTAATGAGCGCTCTCTTCAATTGTGCACAGTGAATCGTAAAATTCTCAATTCAATTGAAGCGGTGGTTGTTTACAAATTTCAATACAGTTCTTTTTAACAATACTGACGAGAGTAGCAACACTACATAACTATATCGTTTTCTGAACTGCACCCAGAAACGCAGGAAGACCATTTTCCAGAGGAGGATCATCGTTTTAATAGAAAAATAAAACAATAACTAAGTAATTATATGTCGTCGCTGCCTCAAAGTGCTCCATAGTTTTTAAGTCAATTTTGTCAACTTATTTATTTTCAAAATACATATACTCAAAACAATCTCTGCGTCTCTTTTGAGTTGTATTCCAACATGATAGTTTTGTTTCCGTATTAATGCACAAAAGCAGGTTAGTTGCCCTCCCGCAGCTATAATTGTTATGCGTTGTTGAAAGGCTACCGGGACTGTTTTTTGTTTTTATTTACAAACCTGAAACTTGTTATTCCACGTGATATTGTCTTGGATTATTTGGTGGAAATAACGAGTGGTGTTTATCTTTTTTGGTGGTAAAGTATTCTAAACTGCATCGATGTTTTCTAATGTCAAATTCACGTGCATATATAAAATATTATAGAATTATTCCTGGTCAAACTTATTCATGTTTAAGGTGACTTCACTGTTATCTACTTCATAAAATGTGTTTGGAGCTGATTTCCTCATACGCTGTATTTTGCAATTATACTCTACATATTTGAAATTTTTCTGAATAAATATTTGCTACTTTCAGTAAATCATTAAGTACAACATCATTTAGATTATGATGTTCATGACCTCGAATTCTTCTCAAAGAACTAACAAGTGAGTCAATGACGTTAAATGCATCAATCACATTCAAAATAAAACTCACACGTTGGATTTCAACCATATTTTTTCTCCCAACTATTTAGCATAATACTCTTATCATTTCTATTTAGAAATGAAACATTCTCATTTTTGACTGGGGATTAGTTTTGTATCGAAAATATATAAATAAAAAGTTGTGTAATTATCACACAGTTTCACGAATAAAACTCTTTCTATAAAAAAATCGAAACTCGTCACTAAAAGAAAGAGTTTTATTTGTGAAACTGTGTGAAAATACACAACTTTTCATCTATATGAAGAGTTTCACCAAGTAAGAGCATCTACAATCTACATGATCGAAAATATGTTGTTTATCAGTCGGATGTATCGTCGCAGAATTCAAAGTCTACAGCCATTTAAAAGAATATATTTTTTCAATTTGAATGAAAATGTATGAACAATGATGTGTCTAATAAGTAACAAATATTTCCGGGGTATAATATTATAGGCGATAGACGAATTGTACTTAAAATCTTTCTCAAAATTTACACTTTTTCCTTTCCTCATTTCCAATTAATACCCTCCCACAGAAAGAGCTTCTTTAAAAACAGAATTTATATCTATTATTATTATTTAATATACTGTATCTTTACGGATTAAATTTGTTTCTATGAAGTCTTAAAGTTGTTTCTTGTTTCGTAACTAGACAAAATCTTTCAGATTTGTCAGAGAAAGGGGTGTGATGCACCCCAATCTAAGTTACTGTATATAAAGCAGTGTACATACGCCCCGATATCTCAATTCCCTATCAAGCTGACGCGTCGTAGACACGTGTCGACGTTTGCCCGCGACAAAGTTTCGATCCCTTTGTATAAAAGGATCTACTGCAAGGCGGCCGTAGAGGAAGATATTGCGATTTTTGGGCGCCACGTCGCCGCCGGGGGCAGCCGAACTGGCGGGTGGCCTTTGTACGGAGATCAAACATGCCAGATTTAGTGAGTCATGTCAGTCTGACGGGATCAGCTCGAATTTGGCGTACACAGCATGCGGCAGCTTCATCTAAAAAATGGCGTCGAGTAAGTTGACCACCGAATGGTGCCAGCTTAGAAATATAACTTTGATCGGATTTTGAAAGTTACTGTTGGATATCATATAAATTCAAGAATTCTGAAAAAATGTTAGTTTTTGAAAATTTCCGCAATTTTCATTATTTACAAAGCTTGGCTTAAATGGATCAGCAGCTATACAATCCGGTCACAATCTTCGATAAGGTGATAGAACTCACTTGACGCAATTATTTAAGAGATCATATTCAGAATGACTTTTCCACTACCGGATCGATATCTCAAACAGTACGAAGTACCACCGGTATCAAAATAATATTGGTGGTAGAACGTCTTCTACAGACATGTTTTTAATTCGCATGGAATTTAATCGGATTAAAAGTAAGCAATGGAGCTTGGAGATGAGTGTTAATGATGCTCGACTGGGTTACGTATACGTTATACCACCCAATTACTCTTTACAGCTAGACCGCCAGGTTATACTGATGACTCTAGGCTAAAGACGAAACATCCATGTTTCAGATCAGTTGTAAGCTTCTGACGTGAATGTATCGAGATAACGGTACATCGTAAATAGTGTTTACGAAGAACAAGAGATGTCGCTGTAAATCTGTTCACCCTTGCTGACAGATGTCGTAAGAGACATCTGTTGCCACTTCAAGGCAGTCCAAGTGTTAGGACATTTGACTGCGTAAGTTTGCCAATGGGCAGCGCCATGGTGCGCGACGCTTGGAAATGTATAATACTTTTATAATTTCAAAAATACCCTAAGAGTTTATGATTTGCAAATTTACAATATTTCCAAAACTTACTTCAAAAGAATTAGCAGCTCTAAGATCCCATAAAAATTTTCAACAAACTGATAAATCTGCATGTGAAAAATAGGTTCAACTTAATTGACGTCATTTTTTTAAGAAGCTAAATGGCATTTCATCATTATCAATCATCCTCATTCAGCTAAAATGCAGTGATCTGTTGTAAGAGTCGTAGAAGTCGAATATATTATCGTAAAATGTCAGAAGTCAACTGCTACTGAAAAAATCAGTTTTGTGATTTGAATGCAAAGGTCGAATAATAATATGAGTCTAATAAGTACAGAGTATCACTGGGGTTGAAATTTTATAGAGGATAGAACAAATAACTAGATTTCTGATAAGTTCTTCAATTTATAAAATATTTACATTATTATTTTTAAATTTATTATTATTATAATTATTATTAATAATCTACTTGACTCCATTTTTTAATTAGCGCCCATTACAAGTTTTAAATGAATATTTTTTATGGAACCATCACCAGCACCTTTTCAAACCACTCTGCCTTCTATGAAAGATGATTCAACCAAAAATAAAAATACCTTTCGGAAGAGTATTTCAACGATCAACGATTAGGCATGTTCCAATGGATACACAAAATAATTTCAGTGTAGTTGACCGGTGACCCGTGCATCCATTTAGACAACTGTGCGGGCTTATTTACCCCTTGAAGCGACCCCAAAAGCTCTCCGCACACAGATGTACTCTGAAGTGCCCTAATAGTCCTACCTATGTGGTCCTCGAGCACCCGTGCAACAAAAGGTATGGACTTTTTTCACAGTGAACCCCCAGTTGTGTATGGAGGATGTCTCCAAAAGAATGATGACCTTATTACTTTTGCATGAAAGACCATGTTTACGCAGATAGCCGATATACTTCGGAAGCTATGTGAACGGTTTGAACGGATGCATGAGGGGTGAATTTATGTTTAAGTTATGTCTGTTATTCAATAATCATATCACTAGTACGAGATTACGTAACGTGCTTCATACAATATTTATCTATATTTTGACTTAATATTTTGATAAAAAATATCTTCAAGTTCTATATACTCAAAAACAACTTAGTAGTGGCGAAGTGGAAGCCTGTCACCAAGCGCGTCAAGGGGGGGGGAAAAGTAATTACCCTCACCCCAAAAGCTTCAAGATACTATTGCCGAAAAAAAAATCAATCATCAAAGTTAAAGTATAAAAATTAATTGTTTTGGGTGAAGTTAAGCTTATATTTCCCGAATGAATAAGAAAATGTGTTCAATATGACACTTACACATTTTAGAAACATTACCTCATCAATCGGAAACCAAAATAACAGTATAAATGCCATCATGTAATATAGTGCCGAAAACAAGACAATTTGCTATGAAATGGCACAATGGCACCTCTATTAACTAAACGTGCAGGTTTCTCTAAAGTCACTATACTTTTCAAGAAAAACATAATTTCACAGTGCCGTACCATCTAAACTTAAGCTTATACATCATTTAATATATAAATGTGATCTTCAAACTCCGACAGCTGCACTTTTAGCAATGGTTGAATCTTAATTTGCATGAGCCAATGAGCGTCATGGATATATTTTGCTAGAATTGGTACAATCTCTCACAAAATGGCCTGATTTTACCTGAAAATATGCACGATTCAATTTGCCTGCAGATATTAGATAACTATAATAGCGTCTCTGCTCGCTCCACAACCTTCATCTAACTATAAAATATGAAAAATCATTATATTTTTATTATTATTATTCCATCAGTCATTTGTGTTCTAAATAAGCGTTCGGTTAAAATATGAGATGAATAAGACAGACAACTACAGGATGTTCATTAATAATGATGTTCATACATTTTATCAGCTCCGCCTGAAGATTCTTTTGACTGAATTTTTTAACCCCTCCAAATGCACAGCCAATTAATATTAATTGTCTTAAAACTGAATTGGGTGATGATTTGAAAGGATTAAAAATAATTTTGGTCTGGGTCACTTGTGGATTATATAATATCGGAAATCTACAAATAAATATATCACAGATAATATTCAATAACTTTGCACCATGATATATTCAATGATCACCTCGTTTGTAATAAAAAAGTAAGCAATAGTTTTATCAATGCATATTTATTATTTCAATATAAAGGGTATAAAATCTAGCAGGTGATATATAGGTTGAATTTTATTCATATCAAGACATTTAAAAATAATCAACGTCCAATACATGCAAAAAAATAACGCAAATTATTCTTGAACCATATACCGACTCTTTTTCCAGTTGCCTATCCTCATGGAAAGTTATTTATTCTAATATGCCAAGTAGGTCAAGATCTTGTTTATCTATCGCTTCTCTTCGAAATCCAAGAGAAGGTATTGTAAATGTGTTGAAGTCCTTGTACTCCAACATCTTAAATTTATAATAAATTAGCACAATGAAAAGTTAGTTGTAAGAAATGTCGGTTCCGACCTTTACTGTGTCTACGCAAATCCATTTTAGTGATCAAACAATCCGAATTCAAAATTCATTAATGGGATGTTGCATCCAAAAATGAACTACACTCCGAACTGATTCTGAACTCATTAATTTTTTTCTTGCCGCAAATTGGCTCCAGATATTTAGGAATGAATAATATTCTTACTGACACTTCGGCTACCTCAACAACCTTAATCAAAGTACAAAACGGACTGAAAAAACCTGATTTTGTAAATATAATGACATTAATATATCTGACTACCAGACAGCCGAAGCGTCAGAAAAGATATTCAGTCATAGGTATATAATCACAATTAGCAGCCAGCGGAAAACACAATTGATTATGAACTATTGTTCTCTGATTTGGTCGGAATTATTGATTCTGGATTAGTTTGATAGGTGCTCGACCTCTCTTCTTTGTTTTTAATGAAAATTACATGAAAATCCACAGAGAAATAAAGTAAAGAATAATATACTTTCAATATTGATATACCTATGCTCTTGTGATTTTATAGGTTACAACGGAACAATTCTTAACTGGTTCTAATTCGATTCAACGCTGACTATTCCAAAGAAAATGTAATAAAAGTTTCAAATTTCAAACAAAATATATACATTTGATTACCACTTGTGAGTGTCACAAATTATTTCATTAACTTTCGAACACCTGCTTTATTTTTGATCTGTACTTTTTTCCCCTCTATCATTCCATCCATGGTCCAAACGGCTCTGCTGCCTATTCCTTTCCTTGCTGATATAAATTTGTCAATTCCTCTTCTACGATAACTGTACAGTGTACACCCTTTTAATATAGTTTTGTTGAGGTAAATAGCATTTCTATATATTATGTCCAAAATGTTGCCAAAACTTATCTTTGCTTTTAATCCTATGCGATAGCAGCCCATAATTTCACAATAACTCGTACCAAGTTTCTCCTTGAACAATTCTCTATTTCAAATATTAAATGTTCATCTTTGCTGTCAGAAAGCTCACAAACAGACAGCAACTGGTATTCTTTTGGATGTTGCTGAATATCTTCTTTGCCAATGCGCAGTTGTTCCTGCTTGTCATACAAATCATCGAGTTTAATTTTCTACATCATCAATTCGTACTGCTTATGCACAGAATTCAACCACAACGTCGACAATTGCACTCTCAAAGAGTACTTTATTCTTAACCTCATCTGAAATTTATTTGCACATACTTTTTAGCATTACTTTTCGCCTTTCTGTAGAATCCATAGCAATGTAAACGTGATTCATAGATCCACCTGTACTTGTTATTACTTAAATTATATAAATTTACACTGTGAACTGAAAAAGTACAACAGTACAGAACAGGAATTGAACTGGAAACATCTCTCCACGAGTAAACACAACAAGTAAACATGACTTCTTACCGCAAATAACAATTGCGATAAACCTCCTATCATTTTTAAAGCAAGACAAAGCGGAATTAAAGCCAAAAAAGCTCAAACTTTGTTTCTGTGAACGTTTCTAAGGCCCTCATCATTTATTAAAAAATTTTGGGGGCTTAAAATTGGCGGTAGGGAAAGATAGACATCAAAAAAATTTCATGTAATGGTATAATACGTTCTACCATTTATAAAATTTCGACCTATTCTTATTAAACACATATTCGAGATATCGATCCAGTTATGGCGGTTTTAGGAATACTGAGGCCTGAGAAATCGTCGCACTAGATATACGTAGCTTTTGTCAGGTTGCCATGTTGGCTTTCTTGCGTGGAAGCGTTGAGAATTTTTCCATCAGCGTTGCTAAACGTTCAATATATACTGTTATACGATGTTTTACATACACGCTTTGGTTTTAACATATTTCATTCAACACTACCCCGTCCGAGCTCCCGTTTTTTGCTACCAACGTATAAGAGTTTTCACTAGCGCGGGAAGTAAAACCGCTGGGTGAGTTTTAGGAGTTACATACATTAATCGAAGGTGTCTATGGGGATGAATGTTCCGGTTCGAAATTGCAAGTATGCCGGCGCGGTGCAACCGGAAGCGTCGTAACACCTACTCCCGTAATAGAGGCGGCATTCTTGGCGATATCCGGCCCATAGTTTCTGCGGGTGCTGCGAGATTCTGAACAAGCCCAGAGTTCCAGACGATTAGACACTTTCTCGGTGACACCAAATGGAATCATGTAGAAATGTTCACTTTGTTGTAACTTATAGCAGGGAATCGCCACTTCACTACATAAGGAATGAATTGTATTAAAAAAACAAAAAAAAACACGGTTTATCAGAAAACCGCAATAAAAAGCAAAAAATGAATTTTAATCATTACGATTCTTGTAGATTGTATATGCTCTAACTTGATGAAACTCTTCCATCATTCAGATAAAACATTGTGTGTTGATTCGAAGATTCACTAATACTTCTTTCACTGTCAAGCAAGAGTTTAAATATAAGTCGAAACGCGTCACAGCGAGAAGGAGAGTTTCATTTGTGATACATACACAATTTTCTTTCTGAATATTATGATTCTGTTCTTAATTTTATCAAAAAGACGGCGACTGACTAAAGCCGATCACTGTAATTTACATTCCAGCTCATGTCTATTGACACAGCGGATGCTTAGCTCAATAATACTCCATATTATATATTAGTTCATTATTGTGGACCTAGAATGACTGACTGCTGTCTTCATTGAAATGATTTATTGCTATTATCTCTGACACAAAAACAAAAAAAAAGGTAGTGGCATATCAATTGATTAAGTGGAAATGATTTTGTAATGTTCAAAAAATACATTTCTTGTATAACCTACAAAAATTTTGTTTGAACATCTACAGATTTTGAGTACTCCTACTTTAACGTTTACACTCTTCAGCCAATTGCTGCCAATTCTTTTGAGCTTGTGTATCTTGACGATCTCACAAGATCAGTGTATTACGATTTTACCCAATGAAATATAAAATATTTGCTTTAGACCATAATTTTGTTTATTTCTGTAGCACAGAACATAAATAATCATATCAGTTGTGATAATCGATTTTTTATTTTTTAGTCTTGAAACGAACTTGAATGTAACAGTAATAGCTGAGAAAAAATTTCATCAATAAATGCGTGTTGAACAGGTAGTTTATAGGCATCTGAAAGTTGTAAAGATTAGGTATGTGTCGATTCGTTTTAAATGATTTTGATATTTCTGCAGAGCACATATATATATATATATATATATATATATATATATATATATATATATATATATATATATATATATATATATAATGATTTTAAAGAGTTAAGTCAATTGATCATCAGCTTCAAAATCTGATAAAAATATTCAATAAACTGATACAACTGCACTAGCTCAACCTATCTGACGCATTTTTTAGGAGGCTAAATAGTACTTTTCGTCAGTAATTTATTAATCAATTAAACTAATTTATATGGTTTAGATTTGTTTGAAACATTTGAATTCCATAGCTACTGAGAGGAAATCATTTTAGTCATTTCAAATATAATGTGTGAACAACAATATGCCTAACAAGAACTGATAATTAGCAGGATCAAAATGGAACTCCAAGTTAAATGACGTTTAATCTGTGTAAAATGAAGAATAATTGATTGCCCGAGAGATAATTCTGAAGCTGCATAAATTTGTTGCGATAGGTAACCTAAATGAAAACCTGTAGGAATATTCCCAGATAAATATCCATCACTCAATACCTATTCGCACTCGACCAAAGGAAGAGCAAAATCAGTAATACCAACAGCTCCCTAATCCTGACATAAAAGCAGCGCAAGCATAATCGCGCGTGCGCTGGCAGTATGGAGTAACCCGATATCGACTATGAGTTCCGTCCCCGTGGGCGTGGCATTGTGCGTCTTCATCACCCTCCACAGATCCAGGGATCGATACGATAGGCGTCAGGCAACTACAATTCACCTTTAGAGCGATGGATAAACCTCCGAAATAGTGTATGCGAGTCGCGATTAGATATCAAGAAGTATTTTCGCCTTGACTCGTGTATTTGGGCGTTCAATGAACTGGAATAATTAACTTGCAGTTTGCTATCAACTCATAAAATGATAGTTATAACAATTCTTGGGTGAAATGTATGCACATATATTTAATGAGTTTCCCAATATACTACAATCAATAGGGAGTGGAAAATGGAGTCGCTGTACAACGATATAGATAGACTTTTGCAACTGTTGATATTTTGGAATTGAATGTAAAGATATTGAATTGAGAA
This sequence comes from Bruchidius siliquastri, assembly GCA_949316355.1. Lineage (NCBI taxonomy): Eukaryota > Metazoa > Arthropoda > Insecta > Coleoptera > Chrysomelidae > Bruchidius > Bruchidius siliquastri. The sequence goes on along the minus strand of OX438534.1, from coordinate 28,720,181 downwards.
ACTTTTAATCTTTTCATGAAAATTCTAATTCTTTCCAGGTTTCGAAAATAATTTCCAGTATTTAAAAAGCTTGCTTCAACTGGTTTATACTATTTAAAATCTAATGAAGATGTTCTTTAAACCATTTATTTAGAGGCTTAATGGCATTTTCATAGTTATTTAAGATCTTTATTCAGACAAAATGCAGTAATCTGTAATAGCAGCCAAAAGCCCAGAAGATTGGGGCTCTCTTTAGCTCCAGAAAATTTTATTCACCGGAACAACTACTGTTAATCTATAAGGTTCAGATCTCAGATCAGACCATCTGTGGAATACTGCCCACATGTGCACTTCCTGCAGCACAATCCATTAAAGAGCAATACGTCTGCTGGATGCGCCTGACCTTACAAATTATTTCCACAGTCAGGAACACCCAAGAAAAGATTTGTCCCTGTTCTATAGATTCTATCATGGTAAATTTTCGACCAAGCTTCCTTGCATGACAACATCAGTACAGCAAGCAACAGAGAGACCCAGCAGGCGTTGAGGTTAGGTACAAATTTGTGTGTTTTCATTCATTTCACATCGAGTGAGCGATGACGGTGTATTTAAGAATTGTGAATATTGATCAGTTCAAAACTCTATATCTATAAGCTCTCTCTACTTCAGGTACCTACATCACTCAAGTTGCATTGATATTCAGGCTTCAATTTCGTAGCTGTTTATGTATAAAAATATATGATTTGGTACCTACTTGAATGGTCGCCGCCCTGAGCAGGTGCCTCATTTGGCCCCCGCCTTCTCGTCTCAAATCCGGGAAGAATGGATAGGATAGCTGCTTTTCCATGTAGATTGTAGATGTTCATAGTTGGCGAAACTATGCCAGCAAGAGAGAGGGAGAGAGAGTGTTTTATGTGTGAGCATTGTGTGCACACAATTTCTATCTAACATTAGGTACTTTTTAATGGTTAATTAATTGGTAATGTAGCAAATTAGTTTTATAATTGAAAAAAGCATTTTTTTATTTTCGGACGTGCAAGATGCACGCCAATAGGCGGGGAGAGATTAATAATCGCGAGAAATTTCGAATTCGTAGTATTATGTTTCCATTATTTTTCATGATATCTAAATCACGATAAACTGTCACATATTTTTGTTGGATGTTGCTGAAACTGGCTCCAAGTTATTACTGTCACAAGGGCAAAAGAGCGTTGTGGTTTTTGAAAATCGTTTCAGTGGCGGCGAACTTATCGAAACCGCAAGAAATTAAAAACGCTCAACGATTTTGGACGTTTGTAAGGCCGTTGGTTGATTATAATTTTACCACCATATTACTTGTTCGATATAGATGAATATTCACACATTTACTTTGAAAACAGATAAAACAATGGATTTTTCTGTAGATGACCTAGAATTTTACAATATATCTGACACATGAAGTATAATAAATATTCGATTATTAATTACTTCGATTAATGGATATTATTTAATTGATTTTGTAGTTGACTGGAATCATTGCGTGCAGCATCAACCTACTTGATGCCATTTTTGCACTGAACTTATTTTGGCAATTGTTTTTACCTTCGATGAACTGAAATATTTGTCATCGCACACTAAAATGTCTCTCCTACCTGACAAATAGTAAGTTCATCTTTTACGTCTCTTGACCATTAACTAAAGCCATAAGGAGGTTTTTCAAAGCAGAAACAGCCTAAAGTTTGTTTAGAAGTCATGTCTGTTTTTAAGTAACAGTAACAACGCAAATAAAATGAATCATAGAGATAAACCCCACGATATGTCTCAGCAGTAACAGAAGTAACATTACTTTTCTTCCTTATGCATGGGGAGTAAAAAGTAAGTAACACACACAAAACTCCATTGTATATTATCTAAGCAGAGAGTTTCTGCTGGTACATAATACCTATTGGTATTATATATACCTATGTATATAAAATCTTTGTAAATATGAAAAAAATCAATGCCAACCTCCATCCAAGGAAAAGGCACTGTCGATGTGAAACACAAGTAACGGGGATCCAGCCCTATTTTCTGACATCAGGTGTAGGGGAGATTGGGGTTTGTTGGTAGACAAACTGTTAAAATTCAACTGTCCTATTGAGTTACCAAATCTTAGCGGCGTTGTCTCACGTAGGCTTGTATTGATGACCAAAGAATAATCAATGGACAAGTTACCTTTTCTTCCTTTCTTCCAGGCTCACTCAATAGCTACTACGCCACTGAATCTGTCTGACTATCTGTCCAGTAAACATCTGAATGTATTCTTCAGAATGCGATGATACTAGGTCACAAGGTGACAAGGATGAAAAAGTCTTTAAAATCTTGAAAATCGATTCAGTTGTGGCAGAGTTATCGTCAAAAATTCAAAATACCCAACCTTTCTTTCTGGAAATTCCTTATGGTTCTGATCAATTTCAAAACTTTGCAGGGACTAAAGGATGGGAAGGGAAAATTATGAAAAGAGTTTGGAGTAAATTTTGACCTCCGTAATATTACGTACTTTACATTATTATTTATTGTTCACAAATTTGTATTCAAATCGCAAATATGATAGATTCTCATAATAGCTACTTTTACCATACATTCGACTTATGAACATATTATCGATAAATTTCGGATACTTCAAGAACATTTAAAATATAATTTTTGTAAAAAGGTTGTACGATATTTTAGGGCCAATTTTTTCTTTTCCTTCTTAGCAACTTGTACAACAGATGACTACATTTTAGCTGGATATAATAGATAATGACGGAAGTGTCACGTAAAATAAGTTCATTTTTACGTGCGTTAGTATCAGTTAACTGAATGTTTTGGCAGAAGTTTGGAGCTTATTTAGTTCAAATATATTGCAATATCAGAAATAATGTGAATATTTAAAAACTGCAGTTCTGAAATCCGAATCAAATTCTTGTTCTGAACATTACGTGTAAAGTAAACCGTCAACCTAAATGCCGTGAATTTTTTATGACTTGGTTCTTCAAAGTCGCTTCTCATATTAGCTTCATACAGTATGCAATCAACCGATCTCTTTAGTTACTTCGTATGATGAAATGTCACGCCCAAATTGTTTGAAAAAGCTATACATTATGTTTATGTCACACGTACTAAATGGTTGGAAACTCTTTTTACTTTTTGGATGTTGATAAAACTTTGACAATAGGTTACTATTCTAAAAAAGACTTTTAGTTATTGAAAATCGCTCCAGTTGCGGCATATTTATTGTTCAAGGACAAAAAATAAAGTAAAATAAGCTTGAACTTCATTTTTTGACGATTCAGAGGCCCGTGATCTTTGATTAAAAAAAACTGGAGGACTTAAATTGCAGTTGGAGGGTGGGTGTGGACTTGAGGGAGACATCTCAAATAGATGTTGGTAGAAGACGTTTATCATCTATAAAGAATTTACTCCGGTAGCACTTTAGGTATATTTATCGAGATATTGATTCAGTGGTGTCAGAGTGCTACCTATTAAAGCTACATATCGATATATCAACGCCCGCACTAGTATGTAACTCGTGTAATTCCACTCAGTCTTTCCAGCCATACTGATGGCCAAAGCGTATAAACATGTATATATGTATATAAATGGTTTTTAATCTTTAAACCGTCAAGGATTTTGACTCCGTATTTCACGTGCATTTGTATCAGCTTACTATTCCAATTGAAGTAGTTTTTGAAAATATAAAAAAACTGGAAAGATTTGGGAATATTTCAAAACAAAAAACACATTAAAGGTCTCTCAGTAGTTCGAATATTTCTTTTACTGAAATGCAAAAGATGAACAGCTCAAAATTCGATTCAAATCCTTATTTCCGAGAAGATTTTTTCAAGTCCCTAAAAAGATACCTGCTTATAAGCTGCAAAACTAGTTAGCCAGCTCCGGTCTCCCCTAATCTCGCCCTCGCCTCGTGTTCGTTATGGTCCCTAAGGTCGCACCGTTATTAGGTACCTACTGCAGGCTCCGTATCCACGGGTCTCCCCACCACGTCGAGCAAATCGTGTCAGCCTGCCTTGTATCCGCCTAGCGGGCGAATGGGCGTCGCCCTCCCGCCCCGATCCTGAGGGCGCGGGCGTCGCGACGCTAGGCGTCTCAGTGCGATGAGATCAACGGTGCGCGTCGCTACCCCATCTCCTCGCGAATAATCCACTGCGAAAAAATCGCCGCGTGGCCGCATGATACCAGTGTAACCGTTAGGACTTTCCCCGAAAATATACGTAAATAGTGCTACGCAACATACAACCAGTGCTATGTTAGAGTTTTATCATCCTAACCTAAACATAATGGCATCAATGTTGCCTCCCGAACGGACGAACGGTTCAAGCGGTGGAAGCGAATGCAATTCCAGACCAGGTTGGTGTTATTATTCTATTATACAGTTTGGATTTGAGGTAGTTTTGTCTTTGTGTAAATGAGGCTAGACACACCACTGCTTGACAAGCTTCCATAATCAAACATTATGCACAGGCATACTTAAGCGCACTTATTGGTGCTCAAGCATCGTGATTGAGTATTGGCTTTCGGATTGAGAGAACATACCGCATGTATGTTTTTAAACGATTTGCTTGCTCTAGACTAAAATAATGTGTAGCAGTTCGAGTGCCTGTTAAATCCCAGAGCAGTCTAGGATGAGCTCTCAGTAGGTGGAGGTCATATGCAACGGTTTTAGCAATTTGCACAACTATCAATATATTCATTCCTATGCAACGTGCATCAAAAGCGTAAAGCTAAGCAGCCAACGATATAATATAAATCAAACAAATATATAATATAGAAACAATACTGATTAATGTAATGTAATAACTACAGATTGTTGTACTCAGGGCAGGTTCTAGACTTATGTATCCCCAATAGAGAATTTCTTCCGCTCTGCCCGCCACCCCGGCACAACCCAGTTATTCTATTGCAATTTTAGAAATGTCAAAATGAATAAACACAAATATGCATTGGTAATACATAAATTGTATATTAATAATAATAATAAACTTTATTGCTCAACACACTTACATCCAGTTACGGACAATTTGAATCAAACTAACTGAAATGACAATAGACATATACATACAAAATTCCATACTGATGTGACGGATTGATTCTGCTAGCGCAAAGAAATTATAGTACGTTATCAAGCTCTTCAATGAGTTGTTTCAAAGAGATCTGATTGATGTCGCAATGTGAAAAATATCGATTATAATTAGAGGACATAACATTAATTGGTGATCCCACAATAACGTGAGTTCTAGCATACTTACAATAGAATGCTACGTTTTGGCAAGTATTAATTTTGGGAACATGTAAACATCAATAAGATAGTAACAATGGAGAATCAGTTTGATTATGGAATAATCTAGGAAAAAATATAACACTAGAGGGAATTCTTCATACTTGTAGGCTTTTTACTTCAAAACTCTCTAGTAGCAAGGCTGTTTATAACCTCACCTTTGTATATTTTCTATTCCTTGTACAAAAACAGTAATTATTGATCGTCTGACAACGCTGATAGAAGAATTATCGTTGCTTCCATGCAAAACAATCAACGTGGCAACCTGAGACAATATATTATATTTATCTATGTGATGCGACCGTCTCAGGTGTCAGTCCGCGCTCAAATGTTGGAGGATTTGTCCCCTCGAAAACGCCCAGAGAGCGAGTTTTTATTCCGTTTTTTTTTTACTGTAACTCCGCAGGCACTGAACCGATTTTTCAAAACAACAAAGCCTTTTCAAAGATTCATCAAAATTCAAAAAGTAGATACTTTTCGGGATATAGAGGGGCTAAGGAATACTGGAAAGACAACAAACAGACAGACAGACCGAAACAAATGAGAGAGTTGGATGAAGAAATCACCAATGGTGACAACACGGATGACGACACCACCTCTCTGCTTTGTCTTCGTGTATTCCATTTATCTAGACCATCGGTTCATTTCCCAGGCCCTAATATAAAGTTTTGTTATGGATACGTATTACTCTGGTGCTACTGGATCGTTATCTCAAATATGTGTCTAACAAGTGTAGGAGCATGACCGTTGTAAACATTTTATATAGATGATAGAAAGGTATTATATCAACACATAACATTTCTATATACTGGTATATCAGCCTCCACTCACCACTTACCATCTATATTCCCGAATCAAAAATTAAATATAATATAGCGGCTGCTCATTTCACATACCTACACATTTCTGGAAATACCTTGACTCTAAAATCGGAAACCCAAAACGCAATATAGAAGTTATGATGCAAAATCCGTAAACGGCAATTTGTGAGGTAAAAAGGGCGCAATGGCGTCCCAGCAATGAAAATTACACGATTTTTTTTAATCACAATAATTTTAAAAAAGAATAAATTTAGATGTGCTAACTAAACATCAGTTTATGAAGCATTTAATATACCAATGAGTACTGTAACCTTCCGAGAGTTGTATATTTTGCAATAGTTGAATCAGCTATCTTAATTTTCACAATCCCATGAGCGCCATCTATGACTATAAGGATTTGTCTATGATTGCATCTTAATAAAAGTGGCATCACCGTTTGCAGTAGCTAGGGCAGGGCAGGTAGGGCTATCAATGTGCATATGGCGCAAAATCATGGGCTGAATGCGCGGTAAATGTTGTTAATAGGTATGTTCTTTTGCTTGTTTGGAGAGGAATAATATGCAATAGGGTAGTAGATATTGTCACATTAATATTGACATTTTTTTACTCATTTCGGATTGATAAAAAATATTTTCAAAATCAAGTGCTTCAAACAAGATATGTGGTACCGTACATGAACATATTTTTACTGCTGATACGAATAACATGCACTGCAAGCATTACCAATACTTTCCTTTTAACTGAACATTCCCGTTGATCCTGCCAAACGATATCTTGAAAGCTATCACGACCAACTCTGGCCGAGTTAATTTGTCTAATGCATCTCCAGCTAAAACAGTATTCTTGTTAGAACCGGAGTGCTTTTGGACACTTCGTTTAGTACTTGAATAATTCAAAGATGTTCGCCTTGGAACATGGAAAACCTTTACTGGAATGGAATAATGAAATGTCTGAACAGAGGTTATGTTCTTGAAATTAGAGCTTGCGTTGAAAGACCTGACCGAAGGTTTTATAACTGATTACTAAATGTAGCTTAGCGATTGGCGACTTAGGCGTCGAAGAAATAACGATTGATGGTTTTATCCTGATAAATTGGTTTCTTTAAATAAATGATAACCTGTAGATAATTAAATGTTTAAGAAGAGACTGTTTGATCATGGAGTGTCATTCTGGCAGTGCTCAAAAATGATTTTGAACACAATAAACTGTTATTAAATTAACAAAGCATCTGTAGTGTCCCAAGCTGAGTATTCTTGTGCTGTAATCTGAATTTTATCGATACATTTTATTTCCAGATAACCTGATAAAGTGTGAGAAAAACTGGTGTGAAAACAACAACATTCATAATCCTTTAGGTACGTATTATCATTCCGTTATAATGGAGAGTTTGTGTTTTCTGTGACCTCCCTCCCCGCGCCTTTGTGGTATCGGACAATAAGTAAATGCATCCCCAAAATTTGTCACACAAATTCACCATTTTGTTTTAAGCATCTTTATTAAACGATTCTGTGGAAATCAGCTGTAAGATAACACTCTGAACTTGGAAAATTATGAGATCATAGAACGTATTTACCTGACAGTCAATGTTTGGAAGATTGTTTAATAAAAATCTGCACCCTAGTCAAGGGGGGGGGGGGGGTTACAATTTTTGAATAAATCTAAAAATTAGTTTGAAGTTTGATGCTGTATATTTGTATCGGATTTTGAAACTGTTGATCTTCTGCATTAAAATGATGAAATAATTGGGGCTACTAAAAGATCTTGAATGTTTCATGATTTGAAAAATTCACAAAATTCCAAAATTTCTCAAGCTTACAATATTTCCAAACATTACTTCAACTGGACTGATAGTTCTCAAATACGATAAGGATGATTTGTAATCTGATAGCAGTTAACGTTAAATACCTACTGGATGCTATTTTTTATAGACCTAATATCTCTGATGTGATTAGTTTTCTCATTCAGTAATTTGTAGCATCAGTGGATATTGAAACAGAAGCAGGACAATTTAAATTACATCAAACGTGGCAATCTGACAAATGCCGGGAGCGTCTATCTATAATGAATATATCGCTAAACGTTGTTATTAACGATAAATTATCTAATAAAACTATAATGCATCAGAAAAAGTTGATGTTCATCATCCTCTGTTGTGACAGTTAAACATAATAAATAAAGAATATTTGGTTACAATACTGATCATGAATGTTTCTCTGAAACGCTATCATATGTTTTGAGGCTGTTATGTTGGTTGGGTTAGGTGCGTCATTGAAAGTGTGAAGTCACCGTATGCTAATCTGAAAATACCTCTAATTAATGATTTATTTTACTCCGTAGATAGTGGAGGTGGGGGAAGCCAGATAAAATGCGAAAAAAATTGCGAAATATGCGAGGGATGCGGTCTGAAAATTCACGATAGATACCTGATGCGGGTGGCAGATACCAGTTGGCACGAAGCCTGCCTTATATGCTCGATGTGTGGCATAATTTTGCAACATTCCTGTTATACCAGAAACACAAAACTATACTGTAAGGCTGATTATGATAGGTAAGTAGTTAGGGTTATAATCATAGACGTCCCTTGAGACCCCTTATTGATGACACGCGATTTATAGTCAGTTAAGGCTTTCTTAAAGTGTCGAGCTTGGTTGCTACCTTAAGGCCGATCAGCAATTGTTTTTCCAGTAACGCCAATTCACAGATTCCAATTATATGAAGTATTCATTCAAATATTTACGAAACAACTTATTAAATTTCGTGGAGAGTATAAGCAAATATAAACCTAAACCACTAAACAAATAAATATAAATAAAACCTATCTAAAACGCTAAAAACACAGATACTATTTTGATAGTTCTATATTGTTATTTTCCCTGTTTCAGATTTTTTTACTTTCTTATCTAAGAAGGTATCTTTATCGTTATATTAAGGTGGAGATTAAAAATGTGGCAAAGTCAGATTAATTTTCCATCCCTTCAGGAATATTCCTTGGAGGCGATTTTTTTAAATTTGATATAATTAATTTTTTCACGTTTTATCATGCTTAAAGTAATTTCAAGTTTTTAGACGATCCACGACTTTTGTAAGAATAATTTTTCAGTATATCATCAAAACTATTGGAAAAAATATTCCTTATTTGATGAAATTTTGTGAAAATTTATCAAGAATTCTCAAAAATCATATTTTCAGAATATCATAAATAATGCTTCACTCTGCTAATTGACCCCCTATCAGACCACCGATACCTTATCACCATTCAGTTGATTTCCTGTCTTTTAGTTTTCTTTTTCTAATGTTTCCAACTATCCCCATACTTAAGAATTTTGTCTGATTTTGATGTCAGTAATAGTTATTGGCATTAAACTGGAGGTTTGTTTTCATATTTTCACGAAATTCTGATATTTATGATAATACAGAATAGGGTGGTGTAAAACTAATTTCAAAGAATCGTATAAATTCAGATCGGGCTCTTCACGTTATTGCAGTGTTATTTACAAAATAATGCTCTAAATTGCTTATAACGCAGAACTGCGACATATCAAATTTCATGTTATCCTGAAAAATATTTTTTATAAAATGCATCATATCTGAGAGGGAGCGGTTCTTTGTAGAATTTTTGTGCTTCCCGAACAATGCTCCTTATGCAATTTCGCTTTCGTGCCTTCGTCCGGGCTCCCTCGAGCCCGGAGCCGTGGTATTCCGGAAAGCAATATTGGATCCGCTCCCGCGCCTTTGAGAAATATCTACTAACATTCAAAGGATTCTAATAAAGAATGCGCATTTCCAGTACGGAGAGCATCTTTGAAGAAAACGCGCCAGCCCGCCTCGATAAATTACACTTCCATCGGCAAAAAAATGTTTGGGATGTGTTGCTGAGGGAAATACGTTTTTCAAGGCAGTTACTTGTTAATGCTCATTCAGTGTGATTTATACGATGGATATAACCAGATGATTCCTGATTATGTGAATTGTAATTTGAAAATATCGTCTGAACGCCATTTAAGGTGGCTCTTGTATGATCCATTTTGCGTAAATTTATTATTATGATGATAAACGCAAAATCCCAAATTAATCTACAGCACAGTTTTTATTTGGAAAATTAAAGTCTGGTTTGATTGGCTGACCACAGCTCGGTAAAACGGTTTTAGTAGTACAAGTTTTCGCGTTTTTTACATCATAGCAGTGCATTGAATCAGTGATTTGCACCAAATACGAATGTCATATAAAAGTGAATTTAGAGAGCCGTTTTCTTCTATCCAAAGTGAAAGTAGACCACATTTGGGTGTCACTGCTTAGTATGGCAACACTGTCATCCGTCTGTAGGTCCGAGAGCGAGCGACGATACTGACAATTGATAATGGAATAGAGTCTGAACGTTAAAAGCATAGGAGTAAAGGAGACAGTAAGAAATATAGAATAACATGGCTAGTGGAAGAACTACATTAAGCCGTGTCCCTCACCCAAGAAGCATTTGCAGACATTGTTGTGGTAGGGTTGACGACGTTATCACAAGGGCTTCAAGCCTTAGAGCTTTTGACTGAGCCAGCAAATATCGATCGATTAATGGTTCTAGCGTGCGATGCGTGCATTTGTGTGCGTCTTCATGGTTTTTATTGTATGTATTGTATGAATATCATTATACAAAAAATATTCTCTAACTATACGTTAGAAGATAAAAAGGAAAATTAAGAAATTAGGTAGACAATTGTCCGATTTAAATTCAACTTGGACAAATAAGAAGCGATTTCCGAAATTTTATAGAGGCACATATTCAAAAAACAAGTGTCTATGCGGATGTGAAGTGAAACAGATTTTCTAACTTTCCTTGTGTCTTGTTTGGAGTTGAACCGACTTGGACAAATAAAGCAAACACAGAAATTACCTTTTTCTTTCATGATGCATAACATAATAAAGTTCCGCAACTATATTATTGATAATATTTGTATCTGGATCCTGTATCTATCTAGAACAAATACAAGGCATTCATAAGACGAGAAGAACAGTGCTTTTCAAAAATAAAAAAAATCGTAAACCGAAATATATTTCAGATCAGATTCTGGGTTCTGGCACCATAATCTAATATTCCAACAAGCCGTCTTTGATTGATTGATAACGTGTACTAATCGTGGATTCTGAATGATCGTTCCAGGATATTCGGAATAAAGTGTTCCCGATGCGGAGACCGACTACTGCCTCACGAACTTGTGATGCGTGCCCAGCAACACGTGTACCACTTGCAGTGCTTCGCGTGCGTTGTGTGCAGACAGCCTCTGCAGAAGGGCGAGCAGTTTGTGCTGCGTGCAGGCCAACTGTTCTGCCGGCAGGACTTCGAGAAGGAGCTGTTCCTGCTACAACAAGCTGCGGGCAGCGGAGAAGATGAGATGGATGAGAACAGTAGGCCTAGGTAAGATATATGATTGTTCTCAGTAACACGCATACAGTGTGATTACGGGAATAAATTCAATATAAACCGGACAAAATGTATCTTATTAGTTTGGAGAAATTAAAGCACAAGGTTGTATAAATAAAAATCGCATTTTGGGTAGCGTTTTTTATATTTTCTTTAAATAATCGCCAGACTGTCAACATTGACAAAGGTTACGTGTCATCTCAGTGCTATAATTGTTATCAATGACGATAGATCAGTGTTCTATCGTCAGTGATTGTTATAAATATAAAACTAGATTTTCTAATCTAGGATTCTATGCATCCTATCTAGCTATTGGTCTATTAAATTCGTTTATATCGTATGCGTCTTAGGGGAAATATTTTTTGGCACTACAATGAAGGGGAATCCTTAGAAAAATTCAAACAGCGCCAGCAAAATGTCTCAAAATATTCTATTTCTCAAGATATTTCATACCTTAAGACATTTTATTTCTTCAGCTGTTTTATTTTTAAATTTTTTATGACATGGAATACCTTATCAGTCTGAAGGGGGACCAAAAATAATAGATTCTATGAGAACCAAGTTTTCGCACTATTCATACCAGTTATTTCCGGCTCTCAGCAGATATTTTTTGCTCTTCAGATTTCCACAAGAGCTGCAAATGTCAGATTTTCTTATATCGACGGCGCTGGTTGCTGGTTTTCTATCGTTAATCCTAGTGCAGATTCAGTTACAAATATTTCCTCTAACAAGAAAAAATAAAACAAAAAAAAGATTTATTAGAACAATAGCTAGATAATATAAGTAGGATACAAGGTTTGGGAACTCTAGTTTTATATTCATGATAGGTTTTAGTTAGCTAGTTAAATAGTAATCTGGGTAGCCTTTGAAAATAGGAAATTTTGGTTTTGACAGTGATATTGTTTCGAAGATCAAATCCAGAAGCATCAGAAAAAATATTTTTGATTAAATTGCACAGTTGTAGCTTAATGACCAGCTAGGTGCATCTACAATCTACAGGAAAAATATTGAATTTTTAGAAGTAAACTTTAATGTAAGATAGGCTAGAAATGTGCACCCCCTAAATGTTCATGAAGTCACTGTCTTTTGTAAGCAAAACGTTTTTTATTTTCACAAAAATTTGTCTTTTGAAAATTACAAAAGATTGTTTAGAATTATGATCAGATTCCGTAAATATAATAATATAAGAAAATGTCCTATTTGAAAACATAATTAAAAATTACGTTCGGCCGCGATTTCAAAACTTTAGACGATAATTTTTTCATAAAAAAGTAAGTTTTTCATCTCATATTTAATCCCTCCAAATTTTGTCGTGATATACCAGGTGGTTCACAAATTAGTAGGAGGTAGAGGCGGACTCCAGAATTATAGATTTATGTATGGATTCTATGCGATTCTTGATAAAGTTCCGAACCCCAAAAAACTTGTGTGGATTGAACCGAATTTTGATATCTTTTATATGTACAGGGATGGACGTAGAGGGCCGAAACGACCCCGCACAATTTTGACATCAGCCCAACGTCGACAGTTCAAGGCCTCCTTCGAAGTAAGTCCAAAGCCATGCCGGAAAGTCCGAGAGGCGCTGGCCAAAGAGACCGGTCTATCTGTCCGAGTTGTGCAAGTCTGGTTTCAGAATCAGAGAGCGAAAATGAAAAAAATCCAGAGGAAGGCGAAACAGGAAGACGGAAAAGACAGGGATAAGGATAAAGGTATTAGGAATTATTCATCGTCTTTTACTAGTCTAGATTAAATGATGTTTTTGTTGCCTTGAGTGGTAGCAAGCCGGTTTTGATTTTCTTTTAGACTTTCTGACTTACTCTTTCAATTGTTTTTCGTTTTTCCCCACAATTTTGAGGTTATGTGTGTAAATTATTTGTACATTCGTAATTAGTCTTAGGCTTCGTGGCGGTGAAGCTTTTAGAAAAATTTTGAGTATGTTCAAATTATCATACTTGATTGACAGTATACTTTTTATCTCACTTTGATGTACTCATTTACTAGTATTGCATATTTCAGGTGATAAAGATGACAAAGTTGTCAAACAGGAATCTCCAGGAAGCGAGCATAGTCATTACATGGGAATTGGTGGAGATGGACACTTCAGTGGATCTAGCCAACCTCTCAATCCCAATGTGCCCTATTCTCCTGATGGTAATTTTCTTTTGTAATATTCAATCATCATTCATTTCATCATATTATATCTAAGTGGCAACATGTTTCTGTTCGAGTAATGAATTAAATTCTAAACGTCTGGGAATTCGCATACCATTAAAAAAATTAAGAACAAAATCAACTTAATAAGCAGCTGCAGCTTCTGTAATAGAGCTAGTCAGAGGAACCTCCTGAATTGAAAAAAACTACATGAATAAAGTGGTTTCCCCAAGGGTTAAATCAAAATACATGATTTGTTATACTACAAATAAAATATTTGAGTGGAAATGGTTTGACTGGAAAAAAACCTAATCTAAAATACACCAATAAATAACTACCATTGTTTTGATCCTCACTCGGAACCAAGAACTGATTTCCCCGTCAAATAATCGGTTCCGAACTAATTCTGTTTCTGTAACAACGGTTTCAGAATTGATTTGGAACTAATTCTACATTGTTGAAACGACGGTTCCGATTTGCCTATAATCCGGACTAGTTCCGAACCGATTCTATCTCTGTTGGAAAAAACTAATATTCCTGACACCTCACAGCCTCAGAGCAGAAGAGTTTATTTATGGATGGATGTAAAACATGTAAGATTGTATTGTTAAAAAAACTATAATTTGTTTCTTTTATTTCATAGATAACTACCCTGCTAACTCTGGAGAGAGCTTCTGCAGCTCAGACATTTCACAAGACGACAGTACGAATTTTGAACACCTAGATGAAGCTACTTCAGATACCCTGTCACTACAAAATCTAGAGCTTCAGCCGCAGCCCCATCACGAACCAGTGCCAGCGGCAGGAAGCATCGCCAACCCTATCGACAAATTGTACCTAATGCAAAATTCGTACTTCAGCACAGAACAATAGATTCGATTGCGTCGAGTAAAATTCGTGAATAGAGATAAAGACCAAAGCTAGTCAAATTGTGATATACTGGCAGTATATACCTATACTGATGGATTACGCAGGATTATATACACATAGGTGTTAATTGACGTATGAGGCAATGCTGACGAATATTATCAGTATGATGCTCTCGTCTCCAACAAGGACATCGTATAAAGACAAAAATATAATTCTAAAAATCTGAGAAAAAATCTGATGATGATGGAAATCAAACCTATATGTCCAGCATCTCAGGCTGTTGCGTGGTCTGAAACGATTAGGCAACGTTACCTTAATGGCAAATAGATAATAGAACTAAATATTTCAAAATATTAACATTTATTAGCGTCTTTACGAAGTCACATGCAGTAACAGCTTGGACTCTGCCTGATAGCGGTGACAGATGTCCTTTACGATATCTTTCAAAGGATTTACAGCGACATCCCTTGTTCTTTGTAAATACTATTTATGATGTACTGTTATCTCTCACTGACGTCAGAAGAACAAGGATTTCGCTGTAAATCAGTTCAGCCTCATTGGTGGATGTCGTAGGGACATCTGTCACCGCATTAGGCTCCTAGCTATGAAGACCTCTGAGTTCGTGAAGATGTCAATGGGCAGCGCCAATTTGCGCGCCACTTTTGGCTAACAGGAATCTTCAACGCTATATGAATATTGTTTTAGTCAAACGTGCCACTAGATATCGGAAATAAATTCCAGCCCTGTCATTGATTAAATTCTTAACGTTTATGTTCATGGTTAGGAAATTCGAAATGAACCTTGTAAAGAACCTGTCATATCCTCTTTGCATCCGATCAGAATCACATTTTTTCTGGTATTTTTGTAATTATTACTTCATCTATATACAACTTTGCCATTGTAAGTGCGAAATCAACGCTGGTAACTGGACCGGGAACTAACAGGTGCCATAAAATTCTGCGCCAGCTTACGAGCGACTATGCCGTTACTGACTCTTATCTACATCATGCTATGATTGTATAGTTTTCCATGTTAATAAATGAAATGTATACATATGAATGCTTGCGTTCTAATACCTGGGTAGTAGATAACATATTTCTACTTGATATCATATTGCCGAATTGGAGATAATTATATTGTACATAAATTTGAACTTAAGCTAAGTATTTGATATGTATGTTAAGGAACATAACGATATGTTACCATGAACAAGCAAATGTAAATAAAGATTTTTTTAGCCAAATTATTCTTGATGTAAAATCTCCAGTTTCTCTAAACATGTCGCTTCTAATAGCTGATAAATCAAACGGCAGCATAATAAAAATTTGGCATGTAGGTTCGCGAAATTTTTTATTTTGCCGCGGCGTTGAAAGGACTTTCCGGGCGTGATTCATGCATGAAAAAGTTGAAAAGTGACAGATTCAAAATCAGGCCAGAACTAGAACACAAATAAAGTTTTGAGCAACGTCAGACGGTGTGACAGTTGAATTTCCTCATCAATCCGCAAGATGGATACAATACACTAGTTCACATCAAAGTAATAATAATAATATATATATATATATATATATATATATATATATATATATATTATTATTATTTTTACTTTGATTTTTTCTGATAATGGTATCTTGAAGTCTTGAGAGGTAATTGTCCCTATTACCTTCCTATTGACGCCCTTGGAGGTGATTTGAACCCCCCCTTTTTATGATTTCTAAAGGAAAAGAATTTTTATAAAATCGGATAAAGTTCTCGAATTATTGAGACCTTTCGCAGGAAGCGACGTCATGAAAATTATATGTAGCCCATTCCATCGGACATTCTGATGGCGGTACAAATATATAAACGTACATGAATTATTGGAACAGAATATCTGAAAACTTGATGGATAATAGTTTGTCGAAAATGTAAAGGCATAACCAAGAAGCATATAGCTATATAGTCTTTTATTTCTCCAAGTTGCAGTCCTACTCATCATCACATCCTTAAAGTGCATCCTGTTAATATAACTTACAAAAGAGTCCTACAGAAGGGTTCTCTTACGGTGAGAGTTTGTACTCAAATAATATAAATACACATCACAAATCAAACAGGTAATTCCAGCTCAAGCAATGTCTGCACTCGGTTGCTTAACCCAAAATCCCCATGGGGCGAAATGATGTTCTGATGGAGAAGGGCCTCTGTAAACCCTGATTTGGACCCTTCCTGGCTGCGCATCTGAAAGAAATTATCGTTTTTACTCACTTACATAGTACCGACAAGTGCGGTGTTCGTAGAATCAGTAGACAGAAATCCCCTCACTCGTAGAACAGTGCTAAGGCTGGGAGATTTTTTTACTCAATAAAAGATCCACAAGCAGAAAATGTCCCCGCCCCCAGCTAACCCCATAGACAAATCGCATCCTGATCCACCTACACCTTCCTCTCTCTGGATTTCACTATATCATCCCTATCACTATATCATCCCTATAAATAGTAACTGAAAGAAATATCAACGGCGCGCTAGCATCGAATTCAAGGCTGTGATGAATATCTGTGCGAGAATATCTATAGGATTAAGACAAATGATACCAACTTCCACCACAAGTTTCGATTGTTGTGGCTGCAAAAGTATCGTAAAAAGTTGTTAAAAGTCAAAAAGCCTGTAGATGACAAAGTTGAAGAAGCTCTAAACAGCGAAAGAGACGCGAACGAAAATCAAGTCATTCAAAACCACAAATCTCTAAAAAACAAAGAGCTCATAATTTGGTGAGAACTTAGCTGGACTCAAATGTTAAAAGATTATTTTACATATGCCGACTTTCTAAATGGACAAGTTTTAATAAATCCGTTTATTAAATCTAACATTGCTACTTTGTCCACTGCCAGAGTAGAACGTCTTGTTTCCACAATAAATCTATTTTACGGGCTAAAAGGTCATCGATGATCAATATTTGATGGACTTACCTAGTCTACCTACTTGTTTTTGTTCTATTTACGTGTGTGCGTTAACTTTTAGATGGCTAACTTTTAAAAAATAACATCCAACCTTTTCGTAAAACCACGCATTCGGACTCTGTCTGTTTGTCTGTCGGTTCGCACATCCTTGGTCTCTTGAGGATTACTTTTCAGCTTTTGATGTTAAACTTGGTTTCAATGGCGAGTTTACCATGAAAATCTCATGATGAAAAGTGAATATTCTTGAATAATTACCGCCATTATTGTACCCTAGCTACGATGAATTCCAGTGCGACTATACGAAGCAGTTCGAACGTTCGGCGATGTTTGGACCATCATTGCTCTGGACGATTGCAGATTATTTTAGAGTAGAGACAGATCAGATATGTCTGTTTCCATCTACTACTGTACGAGTGAATTTTACTCGGCAAATAATATTTTGGGCATATTTTTCACAGTTCAAATTTACGCATACAAATGCCATCAACAGGAGATTCTGGTCTGTCGGTCTATGCATTCACGCAATCGTTGAACGGGGTGCTCATTAATTATCTTAAGTTTATCTATGCTTATTATCGGTAATATTTATGCAGGGTAGAATCCAATCAAAATCTTCATTTTTTAACAGCACATTTTGTTTCACTTACTATATCCCCAGATCATATCGCTCTCCAAATTCCAATGACATCGTTGCAGCGGATATTGAAATTGAGCAGTGATGCGTATCAATATGGAGTCAAGTAGATCAACTCAGTACTTACAAGCATTCATGTTTCTTTATAGCGCGCAGCATATTTTGTACTCAAATTCAATCAAAATCAGTGCAGCGGTTACTGAGTTTAAGACGCTAGAAAAAAGGCTGAAGACAGACCGAGATACCAAGAGATCGATAAACCGAAGGAACCACAGACCGACACACCGACAGATTGACAGAAATGATTGACCGACAGATCAACGAAAAGAATTGAAATGAGATGCGTTTATGTGATGTAGCCATCATAAATCGTCTAACAAACGTCTTACCTCAAATTCGATAAACTTTACGGACATAATACTTTCCTGGTTTATGTAAGAGATAAAAGTAATATATAAATTGATCTTACCTTGAGAAGCAGCTAGTTCATAGTCATCACTGTCTTGCGGATAACCCAATACCGCAAAGAAAATACAAGAAAAAATTATACTTGAGCAATAAATCTGAAAGAAAAGATTCACTTGTGAGTGTAAGATGACAAGACACATTGTAGTTAACGTACCTTCATTATTTCTGGTAACTTTCTCTCGTAACACTAAAATTGAAATGGGAGCAGATTTGACAAACAACCTTTTATATATACCTGCAGTAAATAATAGAACTTTCTGTTGAAACAGTGATAAAAACTTATACACCTAAAATAATTTCTGCACGAATGCACATCAATTTCTCTCGCGAGAGCATTAAATATACGATACGAATCCGTTATTTCTATTGAATCCTATGAGCGGTAGGTCTTAAGATACTGCGCAGCATTTTGTAAAATAGTATACGATATGCTTCGAAGCAAATGTAGGCCACGGAAGACGGTGAGAATAGTTAGAAATGCAAAAAAGTGTTTCATTTCCTACCCCAATAGGGGAGCAAAATATTTTATTGAGGAAAAGTTTCGAATGATGTTTCCTTGATGTTTCATGATATGTACATCACGAAATACCATCTTGCTTGTTTTTGTCAGTCTGCATCTCTATCGGTTGTCTTTACACTAGTTTTTGGTACCCGTATGACACGGAAGTACCATTCAAATTTTGGGGAAATTTTAACACTAGATTACTACTTCGACTAGAACGAAGAATTGTAGTTTTTGGAAATGGGTTCAGTGACTTCAGTTATCATTAATAAAAACTCTATCATTTATCAAACGACATTTTAGGGAGGAAATTTGGGGGTGACCACCGATGGGCGGGGAAGTATTTTATTTGACAAAAATTTCGAATTTGCGATATTGTGTTTTCTTATATTCCATGAAATATACATCACAAGAAATTATGTCAGTCATTTTCGCCGGTCTGTTTATCTGCACTTTTTGAATTGTGATTTTATACTAGGTTACTACTGCTTTGTAGTTTTGAAAAATCGGCTCAATAGCACCAGTTATCGTCAAAAAAAAATCAATCCCTTTTTTGGGAATTTCCGATATTTTTCAACATTTTTTGGAAGGAATGGGGGAAGGGCAGAGGGTCAAAAATTGGAGGTGATGGTGGAATGGAGGAGTAGAGATATTTCGTTTTTCCATGTTTTATGCATATACATCACATCAAATCATGTTAATCATTTCCGTCGTTCTTATTAAAAATTACTCCCAATTAGTTGACTGCGCCAATAACCCACTTATGATTACATATAATAATTGACGTTGCGTTCAATTCCAATAAAGTGAATTGTTCATGAAAAAATTCAACATTTTCCACCAATAAGACACATAAGTACATACTTATTTGAGGTGGTGTAAAACAATGTTAGAGCAATAATTGAAAGTATTGAGTTACATTTCGAGATCCAGTTTTCAAACTAGTGAGTATAATTTAATTGTAATATTTCATGAGTATCAAGTATTCGAAAAAAAATTGTGTATAATTCAGTAGAAAGGGAAATGGGTGAATTCCAGTCCAGTATAGTTAAGGTTGACTCCAGCGTCCAAATACATATACATTAAACAATCTTCACTCATAAAAATATTTCAATGCACACTATTAGTGCATATTAGGCACACATTTTATTCACATAAAAATATTCCATAAGTATATAATATTTGGTAGATTCCTATATAGCCCAGTTATAAGAAATAAAAATAAAGAAAATATCCAGGATAGGTTCTGTCACTGATGTATATTTTCTTATACTACTCTTAAATTAAAATATATACACATATAACATCACATATTTCAGTTTAAAAAAAATAAAACCTAAATAATAAATAAACCATAGAACATCAACAGTGATGACATTATCAGCAAAGAAGCATCCTTCTTATTTCCTACAGAGTAAACTCTTTGATTGAAACTGTCAACTACATGTATTTTCCAGCCCATGTTAGCTTGCGTGAAAGAATTATAATAAATGATGTCAGGCCATGAAGAATTTGGTGCGAGTTCCAATATCCCAGGATCTCCTGGTTGGCAGTTTACTACCAAGGAACGATTGAATTTCTTAAAGGACTCGAAATCATCGTCAAGGCGCCTATCCAGGCCTTCTTTGTGTTTGGCTAGGCATAGTGGACCAGCTAAAAACGATTCACATTGATAATTATTCATGAATGTTAAATCAGCATTTTTATTAAGGCGGGTTGACGAACGTTTCGTGAAAGCAGAAACTAATGTTAAGTGTATGCTCTACACTATGCATCAGACCTTCCATAGACATGCAGGTTTCGTCTTTTACCTATCCTAGTCAGTATAGCCTGGCGGTCTAACTGCAAAGAGCAATAGGATGGTATATACGTAACCCAGGCAAGGCTGTGATAGCAATATAAACTCATCTCCAAGTGTCGCCCTCTATGGGGACGCCTATTGGCAACTTACGAAGTCGAAGGTCCTCACACCTGGACTGTCTTGAAGCCCTTGTTCTTCGTAAAATCTTTTACGGAGTACCGTTATCTCAGCTCATTCACATAAGAAGCTGACAACTGATATTAAGTGTATACTCTCCATTCTGCATCAGACCTTTTGTAGACATATCAGCTGTTAGCATCGTAAAAAGGTTTACAAAGAACCAGGGATGTCGCTGTAAATCAGTTCACCCTTGTTGACAGAAGTCGTAAGAGACATCTGTTGCCGCTTCAAGGCAGTCCAGGTGTTAGGACCTTTGACTTCGTAAATTGCCAATGGGCGTCCCTATATAAGGCGACACTTGGAGATGAGATGATGTCAGAATCTAATGATTAAATTAGTTGTTTGAGCTTTTAGTAGTGTAAACGTCTTCGTTTGTGCTAGAAGCTACGACTATAACCAGTGAAATAATCGGGTAAAAATTGGGAAAATCACATCTTGAACAATAAGAAACAATCTCAAAAAAAGATGGTGGAGTGATTTCAAATCGATCTGTAACTTACGCGTCAACATTTATTTATTTTATAATTCTTGTAGTTGAGGTCATAGTTTTTTTATTTTTTACGCACGTAGACATTGAAATTTTCCAGATTAATTTGAATGACAATTCTGCTTGTAGCTGCATCTAGGGTGTATTCTTTAAAGCTCTTTGGGTCTTTTGGATTCCTCAGTACAGGTTTTTCTTCTCATAATTCCAAAAATCGCATTGATTGCATTGATCATCGATACCGATTCATTTTTAATACATCTTCATTAAATCATGTGTGTCTTCTGAGATTGCCTATCCACGACTAAATTACAATTTTTTTTAGCGTTTTATGGATGCTGAAAGATTATCGCACTACAGAAGCGCTGTAGAGTCTAATGACATTGACTTCAAAACAAAAATTCAGAAAACAAACTCCCCAGCAGCACATTCCACAGCCACAGCGCTGAAGTTCTTCAAAACAGTGACTTTTGAAAGGAGCTTATTCTGAGTGAAAGTTCGACCTAGTGACAATGAGCCCACTGACCTTAGCTAGTATTTGTTGTACGAAAGGCTTTTACTATTTTTATTCGATACAGCTCAGTCGAATATTTACCATTCCGTAATCTATTGAATAGGATCAGATCAGCCACTTTCCTTCGATGTTCCAAGTTGTGTAGGCCATTTTCAATGTCAAGGGCGGCGACTGGATCAAGTCCAGAAGCCTCGGAAAAACATATGTAATTGGACCACAAATAGCCCTGATTTGACTATAATTGATTTTCTCTCACGATTACTAATGTGCAGTTGCAGAAATGCAGGTTATTAGCTTTAGAGAAAATTATAATATATTCCTAATAAAATAAATGGTATTACACTCGTTATGTAACATTCAAATGACATTATTTTCAAGAAGTAATTTCAAGGTATGTTTTTTAACATTATTTTTTTCAATAATTGATATCATAATCAAAATCACCATCTTTCCTTATAAAGTTATTCGATTATATTGTACTGAGAAACAAACCTGCTGTTGGTCTAGGTCGACCTCTTCTTGAATATTCCACCCCCACCAAGACACGTATCCTACTTTGTTGTTCATCTTTTAACCTGTAACACAAATTTATAATCATCGAAGAACCCAACAATTTTAATATTTAATTTTTTTAAGATTTATATTTTATTCAAGTTGCCCATAATGTAATCAAAAAACTTTTAGTGTAATCAAAATATGTGAAGCATTTTTAGCTTTGTTCCAACAGATTTTCCTATTCTCGAACCAGTTATATGAATAATTTTGAAAGTATAGTCAGAAAAATGGTCGACCCGTCAAAACATTTTAAAGAGAAACCCAATTTAATGTTGCCTATTATTACATTGATCGCTGTATGGCATAGTATAAGCAAAAACATACAGAATGATCCAGAATTTTTCGGAAATTCTTTTTTATAGTAAAGCCAGATAAGTTTCTGTGGTGTTTCAAATTTTGTTGTTTGATTTCCATGTGATAATATTTTTTTGCATAGACATATTGTGAATTTGACATCTGAATGATAAGTGGAGCTACTTACCTATCAATTCCCCCATGTGGTTCATCCGTTATAATTAATGGGTGATAGTATTCTGCGCTGTGAGGGTCATTCCCTCCACGAACTCTAAATTGGTACGATAGACCACGTCTCAACCACAGCTCCGGTGCTAGAAGGCCGTTCACGTACCAAGCCAATGCAGTCGATGAATGTCCTGCAGCATGAACAATAATTATATTCAGTGCTCCCTCACAAAATATTCTTATATAATCTTATATCATTAATAATTTAATGGCAAATCTAAGACAAAGACCTAATTAGAGCTTGAAAAACAGAAAGACCAATTCAGGAACTAGATGAAAATTGACATTAATTGTTCAAGAGAAAGATCAGACATGCGTAGGCGGGTAATGGGGGTAATAACCCCTCCCCCCATTGACAAAAAACAGTAAAAAATAAATTTTAACATAACGGAAATGCGTTGTCGAATTATTTTGATTTTTCTTTGGCTGAAATGGCAGGAAATGGAGTTTTCTTTGCTTTTCAGTCTTTTATGTGGGTGAATAATGTACAAATGGACGTAAATTACTGCATTTGACCTCCTGCCCTGAGCGCCATAGTTCCTAGCTACGACACTGCTCATAAGTATCTTTTTTTACACCAACCCCCCCCCCCTCCTAATGAAATAATCAGTGCTGAATCTGCCCTTGGTCAATGAAGTTTATCCATGATCGTTTCTCTAATGCATCAGTAGACTGAGCCCAGTCTAGTTGAGACCTACACCTAAAGATGGTCATAGTTTTTTCTACCAATTTTCTTATGGTTCGTTCTTGGTCCAAAATGATTATGTGTCTTTGCTTTGAAATTATACGGTTGTATGTTGTGTTTCCTCTCATACGACAACCAAGCAACCAACAAGTTTACTTTCAGATTATACATAGACCCTGCTAGGTACAGGCAAATTGTGGGTCATATAACCAAGATAATGTAAATTATCGATTTTAACAGTTCATAGTTATACAGGCAATGTTCATTTTGTACTAATTGTCTTAACATAAATTAAGAATTTGTAAAAATGTTGTTTTAAATGTCCAAAATCTGCCTAAATAGTAAACCGTAATAGAACAAGAATGAGAATGAGGTTAAAAAACCTGTCAAATTCATTTTCGCAGCAAATTCTATTGTAAATACTATACTCAGAAAGAACCAGCACGCTCTAAGTATTAATTAATCACCTAAAACAGTAATAAATTCATAATGTATGACCTCCAATATTGTCATTTAGATTCCGGGTGTGTGGGTTCTCAATTTCGATTTGGATTTTGTAACATTTCAATAGCCGAAATATGGGTAACTTAATTAAGAGCTATGCTGAATTTCTTCAGGGTAAATTCGA
Source organism: Bruchidius siliquastri (assembly GCA_949316355.1). Lineage (NCBI taxonomy): Eukaryota > Metazoa > Arthropoda > Insecta > Coleoptera > Chrysomelidae > Bruchidius > Bruchidius siliquastri. Next base: position 28,695,745 of record OX438534.1, on the reverse strand, counting down.
ATTAGTTATGATTCTGTTAGTTTCAACATGGCTGACCATAAAAGAGTGAACAGGATAGAGTCTTCCCTTCGATGTACAAAAATTAAATATTGAGTTTACGATAGGTCAGATGACAACTAAATATTAAACTGCCCAATGATCACATGTCAAACTACAATAGGTCGCAGTCTTCTTCTGACTGCTACCATTGATTGAAGACTGCTACTCAGTGATCAACGAATAAAACTTATAATATCTGATTTCCTTTCTTCTTACTAACTTTTGCAAAAAAAATTCAAACCTGTTATAGCTTGATATCCTTTCTTCCCTCCTGATGGACCAATATATGTGTTGAACACTCTGATCGTCTTGTCGAAGATCTGACCTTTCTTCCAAGGTTCTCCTAAAATTACCTTGGACTTGGTGAATGCGAAGCAATTGTTTTGCGGTTCCTTTGGACTGGTTTGTATTGTAACATCAGTTTTCGAATATAAATCATGGAATGCTGGCTCCATGTTCTCATCAAGCTTTCCAATGCCCCATACAACATGGACAGTAGAATTTGCCATAATTTCCTTGTCTCCCGGATCGGCTAAAATAAAAGGTACAATCATACAGTTTAAATATATAGGGATTTGGAATGAAAATTCAATAGGTAATGCTGCTTAATTTTTTTGAATGGTTGCATTGGCGACGGAATCATAAACAAAAAAAAAGATTCATATTGGCTTTAAGCCTGTTGAACTTTTAGAAGGAAATAATAGAAAATATTGAAAATGATGAATAACTAAATCTGTTCCAAGAATTCAAAAAATTATAGGTTTCCAAAATTCCGACAATTCACATTAATTCTAAAATCTTATTCCAAGTGAATAAATCGTTCTTCAATTCGATGAAAATCTTCATTATACTGAAACCACTGTACGTGAAATACTGCGTCAATTTATCTCTTATAAAGTTAAATTACACATTTATGATCCTCATTCAGTTAAACTACAGTATTAATCTGTTGTAGTAGTAGTGGTTGCTAAAACAGAAGCGAATGCATTTTGGAAAAATAAATTACTATGCCTTAAAATGCTAAACACCTAAATTTTTTTGAAATCTCCAAAAACAAATCTTGAGCGTTAATAATTTTTTGGCTTTTCCGATTTTCGAAATATATAGACCCTTTAATTCTTGTCACAGTAGTAACAAGTGTCGAAGTTACCTCAAAATTCGAAGAGTTTTTTCCCAGTTATAAACGCAGACCAGGATTACCGAAAGGTATACAGACAGACGAAAGGTATACAGACAGATAACGTTCTCGCAATTACAATACTTTCTCGCATGATGTTCGTTTAGTATTTTCATTGAAGTCAAGTAGATTGTAGATTAAATCTCTGGTTTAACAAGGATTGTTCACATTTTATGTCCTCTCTTCCGTTGTGTTCTAGTGATTGAAGAAGTGATATTTCCTATTTGATTATTTATCTTTTTGACGTATTTATACGTGGATGTTTATTTCAAAATTGAGCTTGTCTGTCTTTAGTGTTGGTTATTTTTTACCATTCCTAAATGAATTGAATCGAATCATAATATCACTTCCCAATTTCATCGAAATCGGTGCAATGGTTACTGAGATTACACAGTGACAAAAACACCGACAAAAATTAATACTGATATACTGACGTAAATGAGTGACAGATTTTTGGCATTTCGACGTCTGACATGTCCAAATACAGATAATCTAAGATTATGAAGTCTCTCACAGTACTTTCATCAAGTAAAGTGTAAAGTTTCGCGAAATCTTTTAAATCTTACAATTTCAAACACTTCAATTAACTTACGAGATATGAGTGTTCTCCGATACGTGATAATGTTGATGCCATTTTCTCTAACAGCTGTATTCATTTGGTTGCTGTCTTGGCCTCCAACGAGTTCGTCTTTACAAACTCCTTTATACTGACCCAAAACTTTCACGCACTGCGAAAACAAAGGATAGAATTTAATATTTTTTGACTCGTAAAGTTATGGACTATACGTGCGCCTAATTGTGCCAATTGAATAGTCCAGCAAAATTCAGTAAGGAATTTGAAGATACATGATTTTATAATCTGATGTCTACATTAAACAATGTCTGTCCTCATGCATTGATATGAAGGAACATGAGAAACCTCCCACAAAATTTATTAATATATAAAAAAAGTCTTTCTTATTTTCAAAAGTAGTTGCAAAGACATACAAATTATGAAAAATTATTTACAAATAAATTCAACTACAATCCATGCTGCTGGTGGCAATCTGGTATGAAGGACATTTAAAACTGAAGTTTGGCACTATTTAGACTTTATAAATCTTCTTTAAACTTTGTTGACTACATTCTGAAATTATTAGCAACTAGAGAAACAGCTAAACTAAATATTGGGACTTTTTCGAGTTTTTAACTATCCACAAAGGTAACGCTGTGCTTCCCAATCAATGATATCAGTTTAGAAATAACAATACATTAACCAATTTAATTCTACAGCTTTTGAGATTTCTGGGTTAGGCTTAGGAGCTGAAAAGACATAATTCTAAGGACGTTTAAAGTAATTTTTTTGGAGCCCCTGTATAATGAAGACATAATTTATTATTACCTGTGTAATAAACTTACAGGTGTCAGAGCTGTTATGTTGTAATCAGCCGCAAAGCCTCTGTACCCATCGATGTAAGCCACAGCGACGTCTGCACCTATCATTTGACTTCTGTCTTCAGCGCCTGATGTACCGAATGACAAATATTCATTTTCAGCAACCTGTCCAGCTAATTGTATTGTTATCTGTGGACCGAAAATCTCCCAGGATACTTGAAAATCTCGATGTAGTTGAAGGCAATTGGGCAACTCATTTTTGTGCGGCTGTAATTAAAAAAAAATATTCAATATATTTGAATTATCTTGGCACATCCCACACAATAATATGGATATTGAACAAGTTTTGGCTCAATAATGTCTGAGAATTTGAGGAAAACTAGAAAAGTGTAAATGATACGAAACATAACAATAAGAAAGTTTGACGAACTTAAAATCTTTGAAACACGTATAATTTTTTGACTACACCATAAAATGATTAGAATATTGATGACATTACAAAATTGAAATTTTCGCAATTCGAAAAAAAAATAATATCTATGCTAAAGCCAACTGATCGTTGGATATTTACATAAAAGACATTTATCTTAGGCAATTGAAACCAACTTTATTTGAAAAATTATTCGAACATAATCGGTACAAAGAAAGCTATATTTCAGGTTGATAATATTCGGTAAATTTGAAATGTTCCATCACAATCAATGAAGTAGCTTTGAAAATTATTAGAAAGCTATTTTCCGAAAACCCAGACAAGTACCCTCACAAAAAAATGACATCAACTAGGTTGACGTTGTGCTTCCCATGAATTATGTTATGAATTTAGAAATTTCAAATCTAACTTAATATCTAATAATTTTAAAAATGCCTAAATGGGCGAGCAATGGAACGAAGCTGGTTCTCTACAGAAAATTGTATTTTATCGGAATTAGGGCTCAGATCAGATCATCTACACTCCCCAAAGCTTGTGAATTGAATTCAGAAAATAGCAACTGTCAGTGGACGCACTTGAGCTTACAAAGGATCTCCCAATCTGGAACAGGATGTTAGAAGGACAGATGATCTGTCACTATTCTATAGATTCTACCAAGTGTCCAACCAAGCTATCTTGCTAAATAACAGCAAAAGTCATCTTACATCATCTTATCTGTTATAGAAACTTAATGATACTTACAATTATTTTGACCAGTGATGGTGGCACATTCAATGCTTCTGGAATAATAATAGAGGCTAAACTGCGTCTGGATTCATGATCAAATATGCTGAACCAATCTATATTGAATATGGTTATATCGCCAGGCAGATCCAGTGTGATAGTAATGTTTTTGTAAGCTCTAAGAGGATCTAAACTAGAAGTAGAAAATAATATTGATTGTAGGTTACTAATTGATGAAACTCTTAAATCATTGTGAAAAAAATTGTGCAATTTATACAGAATACAGAGTGTTTCACACGTTTGCAAGATTGACTGTTTACAAAAGCTATTCAGGTTATTCGTCAACTAGCAACTAGCTGACTGGTATATAGGTAACCCAGTCAAGGGTGTGATAGCAACCTCAACACTCATCTTTAAGAGTCGTGCACGGTCGGGCTGCCCATAAGTCTTACTTACTTACTTACTAAGTCAAGATCCTAACAATCGGACTATTGCTTCAAGGAAACGTCCATAAACAACGTACGAGCGGTTTTTTTTGTTTTTTGACTAAAACTGCGCGACTGAACCGATTTTCAAGAACCATAAAGTTTTTTTCGTCCATGTCACAGTTGTAAACTAGTGGCAAAGTTTCATTAAAACCCGAAAAGCATTACTGGACGGAGTGCAGACAGAGAGACAAACAGACAGACCGACGGAAATGAGTGTCGTGGTTTTTCGTGATGTATCTGTAATGAACATCAAAAAGAGACAATATATTGATTTGTTGTGAAAAGTACTAGTAGTGTGAGATGAAGAACTTTTTTTCCTAAAGAATCAAGAGATGGAATACTGCTTATCCAGGAAGAAAAGAAGCAAAACAGAAATGAAAGAACTGAAGGGGAAGTTTACAAAATGAGCCACCTGCGAGCGACATTCATCAATCTGAATCAAGCAGAACGGGCGATTTTGGAGGGCGTAAATCCAGCGCGAAATCCTTTGTAAGCTATTTAGACCCTTTAAATGCCGATTTCATGCGTCGTCATAACTATTACCATTTAACTTTCGACCCCTTCTAGCTGGACGCATGAAAAATAAAATTTCCCCTGGCATGTTAATCGCATTACAGTCTCGCTTAGCTTACAACTATGGGTATCCATACTTAATTTAATTCTGCAGTCAGTTCATGTGCACATTAAATATCTGAGCTGACCATATATAGGTTATGTTCTGCGTTATAACTTTCACTACTTTCTAAAACATGTTCAGGTATCTTAACTTTGAATCACAGTAGAATAATTCCAAATCGCACGATGAACTAACAATTTTTCTAGAAAAATATATTAGATATCTACGCCTTTTCTTCAAAAACTATCATTGTATCATTTACTGATTATCATTAACTATTACTAAAGAAGTTATGGCATGTGTCCTATTATAACCAATTCTCGTACTAGGTACCAGTATATCTTTCTTAAATTATCGTAGTATTTTTACATTTTGTAACCCCAAATTTAGATTGTGCAAATAATAATACCGTCAAAATTTAGACAATCCATTGTGGTTTTGAACAACACAACAACCTGAAAATAGTTAAAAAATTAGAATTCTACCGAGCAGGTTTAACTCCCGTAAGCAAAATATACAGGATATCCCAGTCAAAGTACAAAGTCGAAGTCATTCCTGAAAACAATAGTCAACTTCTGATATGGCTCAAATGATCACAATAATTGTCAACCCTAACAACATGCCAAATAGCATTTTTTATCTCTTGCCATTTTGAAATGCTGTCGTGGATGGGATGCAACTGCCATTCTCACCCCGTAACCCCGTAGCGTAGATACGATAAATAAAAAAATTGTAAACTGTATTTCTGACGACTTTTGTACATTATACTTACTATCCATACTCATCTGGTACCTTGTTCCCCTTGATTACTGGTTGTGCTCCAACTCCCACCCAAAAATATGCCTTTTTAGCTTTTCCATCGTAAACAAACTGATCGAGCCGTATACGCTTAGCATCCAATATTTCAACTGCAGAGGTGGTGATAGCGTTCGTCTTGCCTGTTAACAAAGGAATTTTCTGAACGGTAGGTGGTTCAAATCCTTCAGGAATGTAGATGTCGCCAAACGTATTTTGACTCCAAATATCATAAATGGCGAACCATTTAATATCTGTGATTTTTTTCTTGTCGGGTAGGACGAGTGTGAAGTCCTTGTTGAAGTATCTTTCAAGGACATTTGTTCTGGAACAATACAAAATTTAGAAACAGATATGTATTGGAAAGGTTCAGAAAAATGTATATTGGCCATCGATGATGAGTGTGGGATCAAAGGTGTGTGTGTCTCTGTACTATTTTTGTGGATACAAGACAACTCGATCGAATTTGGTAGAATCTATCGATAGGAGTCCAAAAATGCACCTACTATTTTTTACGACTGTACTGAAATTGACTGAAACTCAAAAAACTATTCGATTACTCATATTTCAATTATTTAAATTGGAGCTTTCAGCTTCCAATTGGAAAGTAGTGAGGCAGACAGAAAAATTGGTTCAAGTAGATTAATTAGAAGTCCTCGTGCAGTGCTATCAGCTTAAAAATGAAACGTGTTATTGGATGTTAGTCAGTTAAAGATCATTCTTAAAATTATGGAGATATTGGAAAACTGTACACGAGCCTCTATATTTTCAAATGTTACTCCAAGAGAACCAAATGTTCTAAAGTCCAATCAGGCTATTTTTAACGTAGTATCTCTGTGAGAAGTACAGAGTCAACCTTCTTGACGTCACTTTTTTTATTGTAACGGCTTATTTGATTTCAATCTGTCTGAGGTACTGCAAAAGACAGACAAGCCGACGGGAAGGAGTGACTCCAAAAACACATCGCAAATATTTTGCGATTATAAACTTCCCCACCAGTTGGCGCTAGAAGTAAGGTTGCAAAACCTGGTTAAAACCACATTATATAACGCCTATTATACTGATGAAGTTTTAAGAGAGTTAAACAGATAAAAGTTGAACAAAATGTTGCAATACCTACTTTCCATTGGCATCGGGAACTATGAAGCCTTGCGGCCCAGGTCTATTGACAGTTCCAGCCCAAAAGAAAGTATCTGCACCATTACCATCGTAACTGAATGATTTCAGTAAAAATGTCCGTTCATCCACAGCGTATACATCGCCAGACACTTGGTGGTGGTAGGAATTGAATTTTCCGATGTATTTTCCATGGTATGGACCGTCTTCCTCTTCACAGTCAACTGGAAAATGGGATTAATATATATTTACTTCTCATCGTTTATATTGATTCCCTATTAGTAAGAAAATGTATGCAAAGCCAGAAAAGTATATAACTTGGGGAGTAACATGTGGACCCGTAGTAGGTAATGGTTTCTTTTTCGAAATCCATTCATCGGCGGTCGAGTGGTGACCAATAAACAAAATTTAATCAGAACTCCTCCAAGCTTTTCTTTTTGCTTCTCAAATTTTCTGTCATTTTTGTACGTATCTCAAATATATTTTGAAAGGCTTCAAAGCTTTGAAAGGTATAGTGTAGATAATAAAGCAATTTCAGTGGGTTAAATTCTATTTCTAATTCAATTTTTATATCCAAGGTAGTAGGTAATATAAAGGAGGTTCAACTTACAACGAGCGAATTTTACCCCAACAATTTACTTAACTTATAGTAATTATCAAGATTACAAGGGCTAACCAGCATTTATGACTACACCACCTACTAACAAATACTGTTAAATTATTTCTGACTCGCTCATTGGCATGTGGAGTAAATATAACGAGCGCCAGAGCTTTTATGAAGTGATGTGAGCCCCAAATTGATTTTAGTATGAAACAGCCCAAATAATAATAAGCATTGAATCATTAATTTTTTCGCAATGGAAATGGAATTTTCAAAATCTAAATAAAATTTTACGAGCAGCAAACGAAACTTGATGTATTTCGTCCTTGGAAACTTTGTCCTCAAGATATTGATTAAGATGAAAACAATATTTGATTAATAGTTTTTCTGCCAGCTTGAATTTGACCAACATATTTATATATTTATATTGAATGGTAAATAAAAGTTTTAGTGTACTCACCTGGATAATAACTGCACATAAGAAAGTAAAGGACGAGAACGAAATCAACCTTATTATGAAAGAGAAATGACATGATTTAGTTCCTGAAGCTTGAAATCACACTGGTCAGTATCACATTACATTTGTCCACACTTACACTTTCTAAATCATTAGCATGTTCAATGCCATGATCGTTCTTCAAGGGGCAACACCGTACAATGCCCTGCTGTACTGATAGTCTAGTCATCTGGGGCTTTCAAGTGTAAAAAAACTCAAAACGAGAAATGATTCCGTGTCACTTACCCCAACTGGGAAGATACTATTGTAATTGCGAAACATTCCGAAATCGACATATTGTTTTTTTGATGTTTCATGGCGCTCATTTCAGACGGTCTGTCTGTACTCTGTCCGGTAATCCTTGATCCCTCTATATCATGGCGAGTACTTTCTGGATTTTGATGGAACTTTGACACTGGTCTAGGTTAACATGGTGAATTTGAGTACACTTTTATCCTCTAATAATAATGCTTCCAGAGCGTGAAAGGTTTCCTGCATCTTTGAAAGTTTATCATAAAAAAAAGATTGTTAGGGGCGAGAATTTTTTCCAATTGTATTTATTTATTTCAACTATCTGCATACCAAATATGAGTCTAATAGGGAATTTCTGCGGCTTCAGTAATATTTAGCCCCTGGAGACTGGACTATAAGTTGTTTGTCTTGTCTGTTGCTCGATCATAGACTATACGCTACACGACGATGGTACGGTTTACCATCAATTTTACCACGTGGCACCGGCTTTGTCGGTATATGCGTTTCCAATGTTGATACCATCCAGTATCCTCTCCTCGCCGCCAGTATACCACTTATGTTCTAAAAGCATTGTCCGTTGGTTTAAACTTCAATTTTTTCGAATGTTTCTCAAGTTTATGATCATTTTAGGGCATAGTCAACAAAAACTTCTCAGAAGGTTAGGAAGCATAACATTTTCAAATTTTCAGGTTATTTTTCCAGTTTTTTTATTCGGTTACTCATTAATGATTTAATAATCTGCAAAGGTTCCGAAATGCCTCAAATCTCGATGTGTTGGTCTGCCTGTCCTTCATCTGCAGTTTTGTCATTACGTCATCTCGGTTATTGTTGACCGATCCATCAATTTTTTAAATTTGGAGAGGGATATATTATAAGCGGAGCAGTCAAACTTTTATATTATTATAATTTTACTATAATTTTTATCATTAAAAGTGTTGGTTTAAGAAAACATTTATAAAAGTACTTAGATTTATACAGATTCACGAATGAAGTCTTAAGAATATGTGACGCATTAGGTTTCAATTTCAAAGATTTTTTTGAGCAAGATCCTCTCTTGGACACAAATTCCTAACACCCCCTCCCTCTACCTTTTCCTAAGCAAGGAACATCATATACTCCCATAGGCAGACGTATATTTCGTATCAAACTAGTTCAGGTATAAAGGGCCCCACAGACGTCGTTCTTTTTCATCAGGTTTGCACGACGTGCCAACCGATCACAGTCATTTCGGTCCGTGTGTGCCGAAAAACCGTCGTGTTGACCGTCGTTCCAAAAAATCTGCCCGAGCTTGATTTTTCCCGTCGGTTTCGAACGCCATCGTGCCAGTCAGTGCATGTGTGGCCGTTCATCGTGCAATGACGACGGGATTTTGCAGTGTCGTTCTGGTTGCCTTTGAGTAAGCGTATCTAGGGTCTCGGGTTAGCGTCACCTATCAAAAATGTGCGATACACGGCAAAATAACAAGTAATGTATGATGGAATTTATACACATGTATAGGGAGTTTTCCGTGTCTATGGAAAGTCAAATCCGCTGAGTATGCAGACAGAGACAAGAAAAATAAGGCCTACGGAGAACTGTTAAAAAAATGGAGAGTTATAGATACCTCTGCAAATTTAGATTCAGTGAAAAGGAAGATTGACTCCATTCCCGGATCGTTCGGGAAGGAGTTAAAAAAAAGTAAATGCATCCAATAAATCAGGCGCAAGTGCTGATGATATATATCATCCACACGTTCATGAGGGGAAATACTTTGTCTCATACAAGTATCCTGTTTTTTTATTAGAGGTGCTACTGAATTAAGTAATTCTAAGTATGTTTCTTCATCCATCCTTAGATAATTATACCAATCCCTGGTTCCACACGCAATTCTTCTAATAGATTTATATGAGAGAATTGGCCTCTTTTTAAAAGCCACTGTTTCACCCATTTAGAACGTTTTCTCTTGCTGTATTTCACTTTAATAGCTAAAGCCGCTGCCAATGCTAAAGTATTATCCATGTTAACGGACCAAAAATTTGCGAGAAACTGAAAGAAAACCGAACAGTGTGTGGAGGTATCGTTCGATCGGTTTAACTGACATCGGTTGGCACGTCGTTCAAACCTAATGAAAAAGAACGACGTCTGTGGGGCCCTTAACATAAAGAACCTTTTTTGTTCTACAAAAAAAGCTGCAAAAAATGTCATTCCACCATCTGAGAAATCTTTGATCGGCGCCTGAATATATTTAGGCTGTCTCGGTAATATTATATTAAGTTTTTGGATTTTCTCTTTTCTATTCCAGATAAATAACTTTTTTGGCGTACTGGCTTTGGGCTATAGACAACAATGACTGTCAAAACTAAATGTCATTCTTCAAACTATTATTTTATTCATGAAAATTGTAATTATTATATAAGTTTACTTGGAGGTGTTTAACTTCCGAATTGATTGGGTCCAAGAAATGCTCAATGCAAGGAATCCAAACTATTTCCAACCTTTTCTGTGGTTTTTAAGTACTACTTTTTGTTCTTACCAAAATATATATTGAAGAGCCAATTATTACATTCCAATATACAAAGTTATTATAGAGTAAGATATATTTCAACCATCACATCTTAGCAAACTAGCAAGTTACCAACAGAGATGTCAAACATGATCAATGAATATTTTTGATTTCGTCCAATTTGCTGCTGTAGAATCACTAAAAATTCCTCCAGATTGTTCAATTGAAACAAGCTTCCAGAGACTTAAATCCTTCCGGTTTCGTTGGTAGTTTTTAGCACAAATTTTTCAAATAACTCCTCCACCAGTAATCCCCTGGGTCAAGATCAGATATTGAAGGGCATGAATTTAAATTGTTTTCTTAAAACATGAAGCAAGTAACAATTTATTTTTGAATCCTTGGTGCTCACTTATTATCAGTGGAATGGCAGTAACAACAGTTACTTCTACATTCCACATCTCCTCAATAGAATTAGCTGTACACAGTATCAAATACAATACAATATAATCAATAAAGCAACTAGATTGCTTGTACTTGTTGCTACTACTTTAGTTTCTTAAAATAAAGCCATAGAGATTACCTCTTACTTTGTAATGATTCCATAGATGGTTAAAAACAATCATGGAAAAAAACGAACAGATACTTTTACTATTTTTATTGATTACAAACTTTTTTCTTCAGACAATTTTGAAAAACATATACAGGTGCACAGGAATTTCATAACCTACACTACAGTGGTTTAAAAAAACATAGAAAATTAATCTGTTAACTTAAAACTAGAATATTCAGTTCACGTAATGAGCTTATCAATAAAATATTCCATTTTATCTCTATTGATTTAGTTAAACTGTCACCAACCAGCATTGTTAATCCACAAATAATATGGAGATTTGAGAACCATAAAAACATATACCAAATCATTGTACTTTTATTCAGCATGTCAAACAGGGAAATTTTGACAAAGATTTCTGTACACACAGTCATAATGACTCTAAATACTCACAAATGGGAACTTTCAAGACATTGGGGTCACAAATATTTTCAATTAACAACTCTACAACAGTATTGTTGAATTTTATCAAATAAAATCAAGACAATGAATACTATTGCTTTTTGACACGACGAAGTAGACATACAGAAAATAAGATTCAACTGATGACAACATCATCAAGATGAGCATTGCTGATGTTTATGAAATCTTTTCTAAAATGCACAATACTTCAAATCAAGAACACAAATACTTCGAACACGTCAAAAATCAAAACATGAACAAATAGCGCTGAACTGTGATACGCTAGTTGAATAGTTGATTTATAACAATTTAACTGATAAAGTGGTTTTTCAGATATTTCATCATACCAAAGGTACGGAAACGTTTTACTCCAATAACCTTCATCAATGCATCATCGCAGATGGCATACTGCTTGTTATCAGGGTCATAAAGGTCCTTTTCTTTTATGATTGCCCACACCTTTTTAACGACTTCATGTCTGGCCATTGAGTCAGATCCAACTAGAGCTGCTAATTCTGGGGATAATGTCATTGTCTTCGTGTATCCACTGCCGCCTTTTTTGCCGCCACCCTGAAATAGCCAAAAATAGGCAAATGAAAATTGCTGGTCAGTTACAAAATGACTATAGACATACATTTCTTCAATTACAATTTGGCTCTTTTCAACTATATTCATTTATGAAACAAATACATCACTTAAAACTTTTATAATGGATTTTTTCATATTGACAAATTTACTACTAATTACTGTAATACTACTTGGCATGTTGCAGAAGATCCAATGTTTCATTATCCAAAATGCCTAGATGGATAAATCAGACAGTGAATGTCAGGATCATCCATCAATAAGTACTTCCCTACATCTTTATTATTCCAACTCAATACTTCTATTGCTCATTTATTCAAAGCAAGCGATTTCATATTTTACTACCATGATTTTCATCAGTTTTTACGCAAATGACATAATTAGTGGCTTCCAACTAAAATTATTTAGTTTTCATACAGGCGTAATAAGAAATAAAATGATATTAATTTGAAAGCACACTTCCATATTTCAAAACTTAATTTTTGTCAATGGATTGTGTGAAATCATTTTTCATAGTTCAAAAAATTATTTTGTGTAATGCTTCCTATCATCCCCATAATGACACCCAAACTTCTTAATTGCCATATGGATTTACGAGTACAAATCATATAGTGAATTATTGATTTTTTTTGGGAGCATGAATTTAGAATTTTATATCTGGCAATTTATTTGTGAAAAGATTTATGTTTCATAAGAGGAGTAAGATGAAAGTTTACTCATATTTTTGTCAAAAATTGTTCTAAAAAACTAATCATACTACATACTATCAAAAAGGTTCAGAGAAATCTTTCATAACTAAAAAAAAATATTTATTTATGAATAAGGGATTCCAAAACTTTGTATGTTCTATACTGCCATTTATTCGACATATCGAATAAAATAAACATGAATGAGTCTCCTTACCTTTTTCCCCTTTTTCTTTCCCCAATCCTCATCAGAATCAGTCTCTGAACCCTTCTTCTTTTTGGGAGGAAGTTTACGGGTCTTGACAGGCTTGGCTTTTTTAGGGCTGTATTCCTCTTCAGAGTCAGCCTCACTCTGTTCACTAGCAGAATCATCAGAATGTTTCTTGGATTTTTTGGCGGCCGGTTTTTTCCCAGTGGAAGATCGCTTTTTCTTCTTATCATCCTCAGATTCCTGATTCAACAAATGAAATGATAAGTGAAGTGCGAAGATAATCCAAAAAAGAAATTCTCAATTTAAAATAGCTAATAATAATGGGAATGGAATTTGTCTAATTTTGTTAACACGTGAATTGATTATTTTGAAAGTAGTAAGAAAAATTCGAGTGTATCATTGACAAAAACTAATAATACCTTCTCAAACAAGTCATCAATCCAGGATTTTTTTTATGTCAAAATAAAAATAAGCATTAAATAATTTAATGTAGGTTTGTAACAGTATCAAAGTTACCTGGAGCGTATACTATTCAAAATTTAAGTTTGTGTGGTATTGTTAAATTATTATATATTAAATTGTCAACATATGATCACCTCTTCTTCCTCTTCTTCCTCCTCCTCCTCTTCCTCTTCAGATTCTGCTTTCTTCCCTCTCTTCTTTTTGTCCTGCTTTGAACTTACAAATTCCATGACCAAATCGTCTATTTCCTTCTTTCGTGACTGCAAATTTGCATCAAGTTTTTCTTCCAATTCTTGTCTTACTTTTTTCGCAGACGTGGAAGATAAGTCAGCATCTTTCAAGATAGCTATAAGAGCAAAAAAAATAATAAATTCACCAATATGGAGAAATATTTGGAATAAATACTTTATTTGTGTATCTGAAGGTAGATGTAGTTGGTTATTATGTTTACCATTGATTGCATTTCATATTTCCCTGATACAATAATGAAAGCCAGTGTAAAAACCACTTAGGTTATGCACAACAAACAAATTGAATAAAAGGAAGTCTCTTTAAATTGTGAGACTTGCCTTGTTCATTTTAATGTCCCTAATTATTCAGCAGCAGGTAAAGAAGTGTTGAAAAATGATTAGTCTTGTTAAAGAGATTATGAATACTTGAAAACAACTACATTCAATTTTCTTACCTGTTATGGTGGGGGAAATACAGTCAATCTACTTAACATTTGTTCTTTATTGATAGCCAACAATATGAAGTGAAATTTTTAGGATAACCTTTCGTTTCGTGAATGTTTGCAAGAAATACCACCACTCTTTTACCAAATGAACTATAAAATCTCTATACAGATCTGAATAGACGCTAAGATACCCTAAAGCAATACACCATCTTTAAAAAACTAGACATCAAATTGCTTTGATCCCATACAAAAAAATCTTCCAAGGATAAATAAGCATAGTCCAACTGCTAACATGCTGTCAGTGAGACTGCAAGCAATTTTTAATTATCATAGTTCAACAATACCTCTAGGTGAATAACGTCTCACCTATCCCATGATTATTGTTAAATTTGTGTGATTGATGTTCAGTATCCCTGCAGTATTACAAGTCCAAATGCAACAGTTGTACCGATATGTGACTTAGATTCAGGAATTGTTAGGTCCTATGAATTGCAACTTTAGGAATTTTTTTCATAGATGCATATTTTTACTTATTAATAAAAAAATATATAAAACTACTTTTCGTGGAGTTTTATTTTTTACCTTGTTCCAATAAAAATGATGTTTTTAGGCTGGAACTTATACAACTTTTTTTTACATTAAGTATTTAATTAGCATATTATCACAAAGAAATATGTACTTAACAACCTTCAACAAAATAATTATGAGTACTTTTTTTTGCATCAAAGTTGTACCAATCTCAGAAACTAAACATTAGCAGTTAAAGATTAATCAAAATGTATCAGGGATCTGATGTGAAGACATAATATATAATTTACCCTATGGTATGCTGCTCCTAAAGTATAAATATCATTCATATCAATATTTTGAAACATTATATAGTGCAATCAATACACTTTTTTTAATTTATAAGCAGAAATCAATTAAATGTATTGCTTCGTGTGTTTTGATGAGGGATACATTTATAGGAACATTTTTTATAGGTAATGTTGAAAGACTCAAGACTTTTGTACACAAATTTGATTCAAAAGCATTCTGCCAAACTGTGGAGCACCCACTTCTCAACCATACAAATGTGGATGCATCTTTCTGTAGAGTAAATCCCATGAATGACAAAATGTAAACAATCTTCAGATAAACCCAAAATTCCTTTTTCAACAATATTTGAATTTGCTGATAAGCAGTTAAGAATATTTTCTATTCTGTCTGTATCAAAAGAATATATCAGTTCATGGTCTGCTTTGTAAAATGACTTGTTTGAACAAATATTGTCTACACATGACATGAATTTCTTGCTTTCTTTGATGCAGGTTTCTACTTGTAATTACAAATAAATAAACATTGAAAATGCTTTTTCTGTAAGAATTTTAGCATATCACGAACAAATTAACAAAGATACGAAAGATAGCTGAAGTAGCATGCTTCGACGTAAGTACATATTCTCTGAAAAAGGATTTAAAATAAAACACCAAACATATGTTTTCCTGAAACAAATTATACTAACATTGAAACGATTTGTAATTTAGATAAGCCATGACTGGTAATGACCATATTTTTGCACAAACATCATACAAATTACAAAAATTGGATACTGCTTATACTGTACCGCGCCAAGTACCAGCAGTAAGCGTATCAAAATGCCGGACAATTTATATTTTTTGATAAAACTACTTGAAATATTGTTAATAAACGGAAGAAAATGCTCCACAAAAATCGGATTATTTTTTTTACATCGAATATGTCTATATCATTTTTCTATCACACGCATACTTTCAGAGAAAAACTCGAATTTATCAAAGCTGAAAATGGAAAAGACGACTGTAGCGTCCTGCAGCCATTGTTTATGTGCGGTGAAGTTAATATTCCGACAAGAGAGAAGTGCCCGATTTTAGCTGTAAACCTCAAAAAATTCATTAAGATAAAATGGACAGAAAAAAATTACGAACTTAGTTTTGTCATTTTCAGCAGTACTAATTGTAAAATGGGACTAAAAATAGCACTTACCGGCAATTTCTTTACGAAGACCTTCTTTTGAAATGTCTGCCATGTTTAAACGTTGAATGGAAGTGGAAGAGTGAGAGGGTGAGTCCGAAAATCTCTGAAACCTCTAGTAAACATGACAAAACGATCCAAGGCTCCTATGAGTACGACGAAGACAGACATATAGCAACTGGAAACAAGACCATACAGCGTTGTCGATATGATGCTTAAAATAGTACAATCAACATTCAAAAATGGTTTACTGGTATATCAATCTATCCCAAACAACAACAAAAACAAACAAACATGAACATTTTAGAAAATAAGAAATATTTTGTAGAAATAGGATAAAGATTTCATCTAAAATATCAAAAATAGCACCTAAAACAATAGAGGTTTTGTCACCATGGTAGAAACATATTCGGGGTAAGTAGCAAGTACCAGACCAGAAATTATGATTTGGCGATGCCGTCCCTTGGTTAGTAGTGTTCGCCATACCGTGGGTAGTAATGTGAGATTGTGAGCGTGTGTCCATGCTAGTGTTGTGAATATTCATATTGATATTCGAATAAAAATATATTCACATCAATTCGTTCAAGACGGTCATAATTTATCAATCCCTCAAGCAAATCAATAATTACCTAGTTAAATATAATGTAGAAATGACTGGCATATTCTATATCATAGCTAAAAATAATCTAACCATCGAAGATTTTAAACTTTAAATTATATACCTTAACTTGAATATAGATTGCATACAATAATGGAAAATACATCGTGTGTAAGTCTATGAAATAATAAAATATAACTCATCTTCTAATGAATTACATGCTACGGATACAAGGAAAAAACGACAAAATCATGAAATAAATCAATAAAAATGGGTCGAACTATTTGACGCCATTTTACTCGTATAAGAGGCTAAATAGCGCTTTTCTTGATATTTATGATTCCTATTAAGTTAAGTAACAGTAATCTGTACTAAAAGGATTTTATAATTTTATTTTATAAACTTGCCGTTTTAAAATAAAATCTTAATAAACCCGTCCCCCCATCCCTCTTCAAAAGATGAAACAAAAGCTTTTGATATTATTCTGATCTAGTCGGCCGAAAAATCTTTTATAGATGATAGAACGACATTTTCAACGCACTTAGATCTCATCCTACCCATCCCCACCCCCAAATTATAACCATCCAAAAAAAATTCGAAAATGATCAGACAGGTATTTCGATTTCAAAAATTTTCGGGAATACAAGACTTCCTCCGCCATTTGGCATGTGATGTAAATTGAAGTTTTTTCCTGTAATACAGAGGGGTTATAAATGAGTGGACGGTATTTTATTTCAATTGATTCGACCAATATTTGAAATAAAAACCTTCCATCTCTATTAAGTGTTGACGTTCCGCGTTCGGAATGCTGTATATCTATCTCACAAAATTGTGAAATTGTTACAATTTCCCAAAAGATGGCGTAACAAGCATGCCAAAATTTACCACATTTTCCTTGAAAATTTTTGAGAGGAAAATATAAATTAAAGTTAAAATCCCAAAAAGCGAAACTTACAGGCACAACTCGTAATCAATTGAAATACAAGCTCTTTTCTGATGAAATGCATTTAGAACTAGGTCTTATAACTACAAAACAGGATATTCGGCATTAATTATTTTAAAGTGTAGCCATGCGACTGCCATGATAGATTCAAGCGTGTATTCAAGATTGCTCAAGTAAAATAGTTTTCCTATAATGTGGAATATCGTGACGAAAATCAATAGCTGATAGGTAAATGAACAGATTTCCGTAGTTTGTGGTGTCTTATTTTTTGTACAGATTAAGTGTTATTTAGTCATATTATCAATCAATTGCACGTTTGAGTATCACCAAATTCAATGGCTGCGTTGATCGCCATATTCGCATGAAATTCGAATTTCCTCAGTCTCTGTGCTATATTCAACCTTTTGCATACATTTTCAGTATGAAGCGAAAATCCTGTGACCCGTCCAAAATAAAAAGCGCTTCTCAAATAATCATAGTGTGCAAATGTTTTTGACATATAAAAATTAAAAATGTCTTTGTTGTCAGCCTGTACATTGACCTTGAAAAATCCAGCAGTTCAAAAATGTTTGTAGCTTGTTTGTAGCCGAGATAGATGATGACGTCCGATTTAACCTCACTTGTATTTGTTTATGATTATTTAAAATGAGTTTTCTGGAGTTTATAATGAAACAAATGGAGAGTTAACATTGAGATTAGGACCTAATAAGTTACTTCTATGCAGTTTAATCAATGTAAATGAATGTATAATGTTTCAAGCTTAGCTGAGATAGGTAATGTATGCCTATTCCTCAATTTATATGGGTTTTCTACCTAGAGGATTGAAAAAAATTGAATGCTGAGCATATTTGATATTTGTTATAAGTAAACCTATGATTTCTAGTAATCTATTCATGTATGTTATGTGGTATATTGTATTAAGAATCAATATTTTGGCAGAATTCTATTGCAATAAATTTGTAAATTGACATAAAGCATATGTGGTTTTTAGGGGGTTCTATTCTGCAGTTTAGTATGTAGTAGTCGGAAGGCAAAGCCTGGCAAGTATGCCACATTTCGCCTTTTTTTGCAGTTTATTATGAGATTTAATGGTAGAATTTCCACAATATTTGTTTCAACATTGGTACCATCATTTCCTTACCATTGACCAATTTATTGTATTAGGTATACATGAAAGAGGCTAATATTTATATATTATTCTGATAGCTCAATTTTTTTTATTTTA
Organism: Bruchidius siliquastri; assembly: GCA_949316355.1. NCBI lineage: Eukaryota > Metazoa > Arthropoda > Insecta > Coleoptera > Chrysomelidae > Bruchidius > Bruchidius siliquastri. The sequence continues at coordinate 28,676,766 of OX438534.1, read as the reverse complement.
TGTTTTAGAGAATCAAAAAATTGTATAATGCCACAATCTCTTAAGTTTTTATGATAATTATACTTAAATACTACAAACCACAATTAATATCACAAAAATATTCGACTTGCTTAGTCAAATCCACTGATACAAGTTTCAAATACTAATAATGCTATATCACTCACTGATAGATTAATGGGATTTTGATTTTTGATGTATGTTGGTTTATGAAAGGTTTTAGTAAGTTTTGAGATATACATGTATTTATATACTGAAACATTTGTAATCAGTTGGCACTAATAGTATGATTCGTTTGAAAATTTGATTTAAGGAATTTTTGAACTAGGTGACTCATTTATTAAGATATTTTTAAAGACTAGTGATATTTAGATATAATTAACATATGTTATATTACTAAGATTATCATTGATATATTTGTGAATATAATACTAGATGTCTTTTAAATGGGAATACTTCTATAATTAAGATTTTTACTTAAGTCGTAATATGAGTGTATACAATAATTTACATTTATCTCAATTGAAGAACATAGGTGCAAATGCCTTTCACCTTTTTTGAAATGATGAATCATATATGATTCCCATTTAATATTTGTTGACTGTAAAGGAGTGCAAAAATTGCTATTTTATGATGGTAATTAAATGTTGTTTATCTTTCTTTCTCTGTTTAGTGTCCAGGATGGTGGTGGACTCTGCTGCTAGACCTTTTCACACAATAAAAATGCAGCCCACTGGCATGAACCCTAAAGAACTGTCAGATAATGATGACATTGCCACCTCCTTGGTGTTGGACCCATTCCTTGGATTCACCACCCACAAAATGAACATCAGGTTTAGGGCACCCAGAACAAATAACGCAGAACTCAAAAGTATTATTGAAGATTTCATCAAAGATCAAAATTATGAGAAAGCTTACAAGAGAATTACCAAGGGGGACTGGATGCCTCGAGTAAAATCTAAAATCCAAATGAAAAAATTGGAGGAACATGTGAGTTGATTTGAACTTTCATAGCTGGTTGATCATATTTCCATTAAAGTACAGTAGAAACCAATTATAACAACAATCATGTGACTTGATGCTTTGATAAGGTGACGTTATTGACAGCATTTTCATAAGTTTCAGGTTTTCTGAATTGAAGTGGTAGAGAAAAATAGTGCGAGTTGTGAATAAGATAAATTCACATGTTTTTCCATATGTCTAACCAAGCTTATATATTCCAGTAAATCAAATTTATGAGGCATATCTGCTTTCCTTCTTCCACTTTTGACAAATACTTGCAGCAACTATATCATTTTATTGATTTCATCATCAAATCATTACTTATTTTAAATATTATCTCATTATTTGGTCACTATCATGTCACATATATAGAGTGTTTTAAAACATGAATGAAACCTGAGGGCATATTTCTATACTGAAAATGGATAGTTTCTTCTTAGAATGTTGAGTTAAATTGAAGGCATTGAAAATAAAGAAAATGTTGCATTTCTATGTATTAGTGTTACTTAGGGAGAGTGACTTTTATTCTTTGTTTGTAGTTAGTAAACATTAAAATGGACTACCTATATAATTTTTTTGACTAATTATATACATTAAAGAGCCTCGAAAAATCAATTTAGATAGACAACTTCATATCAATACATTTATTTTCCTTTTCTAAGATATGCATAGATTTTTAAACACCATGTATAATGTTGTGAAAATATTGATAATAAATATTTTAATTCTCTTCAGATTTATAGGTACCTCAATGTGTTCGATAAGGACTCTGGTTTTGTGATAGAAGCTTGCTACAGGTACTCATTGGAAGGTCAAAAGGGCGCAAAAGTATCGGCGACAAAAAAATGGTACAAAAACGATAAGATTGAGCATCTGGTATGAAACATTAATGAAAATTTTGACCACCTTGATAATAATTTTTTTAATAGGTGGGCTGTATAGCAGAGCTGACAGAAGAAGAGGAAAGGCAGCTGCTCCACACTGGAAAAAACGATTTTTCTGTTATGTACAGTTGTCGAAAAAACTGTGCACAACTGTGGCTTGGGCCAGCAGCTTACATAAATCATGATTGTAGGGCAAATTGCAAGTTTGTTGCTACAGGAAGAGATACAGCTTGTGTAAAGGTCCTCAGGGATATTGCTGTAAGGATATTGTAATATATATTCATCAGATTACTCTTAACACGTTTGTTCTTTCATGGATTTACATTGGAAAAATATCAAACATCTCACTTAAATTGTTGTGTAGTGTCCTAAGTAGTTATTTTTTTTGTTTATTTTTGTGTTCATAATATAATTTCAATTATAAATCAAGTTTGAACATATTATTTTGTAAGCTTAATTAGTATTGTATCATATTATAAAGCAGTAGTTAAAAATACATCCTTTCAAGGTTGGTGAGGAGATTACTTGTTTTTATGGTGAGGATTTTTTTGGTGACAAAAACTGTTACTGTGAATGTGAAACCTGTGAACGTAGACATACTGGCGCATTTTCGAAAGAAGCTGAACAGAAAGAAGAGAATGGCTATAGATTGCGAGAAACAGATAATAGACTGAACCGTACTAAGGTAAAAATGCAAACAACAAAGGGAGGATGTCCTACGGAAAATGGTAATTGGGTGTTCATTAAATAGATATTATGTAATGAATAATTAATTAAATTCTGAGAATAAGTTTTATTGTAATGATTATTGCAATCAATATTAACAAAAAATTCGCACTCGTTTCATTAGCGCACAAACGATGATTTGTTTGTCATTATTTTTCTTACCAATGATGCAATATGGTTTTTTACTCGAATAATTGCATAATCTTGCATTGAATTCGACAATCATTACAAAGGAATGAAATGCTGATCTGCCAGCCATGAATTTATAGCGTTTTAAGGTCAATATTGTGTATAGACATTTGTCGTCTCGCAGCACTTCTACTGCAAGATGTGCTTTCTGCTGTGGCGAGAGATTATCTATAAAACAATTCTAAAGTCATAGGGAGTTGCAATTTTTTTGATGGTCAGAGAAATGTCGAGACTTTTTGTTGTGGATTTTGATTAGACAGGTGGCAATTATACACAGCAGCTCTAGTATATAAAAGATATAGAGATATTCGATGAATAAAACTCAACATACTAAAATCATGTATCAAACTAAGATCACAGCTGAAAGGTATGCAATAGTAATTGGAATCATCATTTTTCTAAGGTATATTTTTGATAGGATGATTATGGCATAATGACTCCTCCAATTAAATGAACCAATATCACACGTTTACACTCATATTTCCCTAAAAACTTGGATTTACACATTTTAACAAAAATAGTTGTTATTTTGGAAAACATTTCATATCAAATCAATAAAAAAACGATGACAGTGAATGATTTTATTACCATATATCAAATAAAGATTAAGAATAGCTTAGAAAGATTTTCGCTAACTAAATAGAAGACAATTTATTGATAACCTTGATACCAGCGTGCGTGCAAAAGTACAGTGACTACTAAATTTTTGATTGTTGGTTTATAGAATTTTTAGAACAATATTGTGAAACAATTTTCCAGGTAAAATCGTAACACCGCTGAGCATGAAAGAGTTGCGTCAGAAAGGTCTGACGAAGTACGATGCTGAGTTGCTGATCGCTCAGGGTTGCAAGTTTTCCGACATCGACCTTGAGAAGGAGAGACGAGTATCGGGGGGAAGCACGGGGGGAGGCAGTAGACAACCGCAAAAAAAATGTCCGACCGGCAGTAGTACGGCGACGGAGAAAAGCAAAAAGGCTGTGATAAATGGAGTTGTTGCTACGCCTAGTACCAGAGCGTCTAGGTTACAGAGGAGGTAAGATAGAATTTATCAATTTAGAGCCTGGATCAACTGATTATTAACTGAGCTGAACCAAATTTTGAATGTTTACTGGATGTACATTACTTGCGGATTTTGTGCTGTTGACTTGCTTCAATTTTCGAAAAACACTTTGGTTCGTTGCTCCTGCACTGTCTTGTTATTATACGATCATGCATCGTCCCGATGTACGTCGTCATTTGGTAACAACGCTGGTAATATCGAATCAACAATGGTTTTATTCATCTTTACCGGAGGATTCATACTTAACTCCTACGCATGAGAGATGGAAGTTTTGTGACCGAGAAGATTTTCGTATTTGATGCTATTTTAGAATGTTTTATGATCCAAAATTCCGGTCCATCGTCTGCCTCTAATCGCGAAACTACTGCACCGATCTTGATGAAATCTTTGGAGTCACATTAGGTAAAGCTGCTATATTTTTGAAAATCGATTTGGTGCTGTAGGGATTAGTAGCAAAAAAAATTTCGAATTTTTTGTCCTATGTGTATCGTCTAATTTTTATTTACATATCAACTTCCTATTTCAAATTTTGAAAAATTTTCAGAGTTTTAGTACTACTTTACTATTGTGTGATTTGTATGGAAAATTTTGAGGCTGTCGACTGGAAATGCACCAAAATTAATTTGAAGAAAGTATTAATCAATTCTCAAATTCCTCGAGTTTATTTCTCTAACATAACAGCCTTAATAAACTTTACAAGGGCTAACATTTCAGAGACATCAGTACTACCAAATATCAAAAAGTTACTCTGCTAGATCACAGATTCGCAAAAAACTACAAAAATGAATGAATCTCAGAAGGAGTTAATAAAGCCTTATACTGAAGAATGTTCTTTCGAATGCGAATTACTTTGTGGGAAGTACTGATTCAACCTACTTGATTAATTTTTTTTTCAGGCATGCCCTTCAGGCAAATCAAGAGCTAATGCAGACTGCTTCGCAAAATGTATCCCGTTCAAACCTGCTAGATGACCTGCATAGCAATGCCAGCAGCTGTCCCAGTAATTTCAGTGACACTGACACTGGTTGTGAAGCGGTCACAGGCAAAACTTTTGATGAAAACCATGAAAGCGGAAAAGGCGTCAATTCTTCGAGTGGTACGTTTAACTTCGTAATTAATTGTAATATGGGTTTTTTGACGGATATTAAAAAACGTTGAATCATCAAACAAAAATAGACCTTGAATTTTTTTGTTTATTTTTCGCACATCTGAACGATATGCATGATGTGAAAAACATTTGTCGTGGGAACATTATTATTTACTATTTTAATATGATACTCACTTGACTTGACTTACTAAAAATTAACTTTCAGTTTTATTTCAGTAACAATACCCATTCAGTGCCCTTATACGTTCACCGAATGAATAAATGAATGAATTCTGCCTTCTCTAATGTACAACCATTGGCATAAACTTAATACAGTCGACGAGTACCTATTCGCAACAATTTCACAAAAAAAAGGAATTTCTTTTCCCTAATCATGAGTTCATCTAAATGAGATTGAAAATAACATATCGGTGTGTGACTTCTGACCTTAGAAATACCTAATATAATTATATACTCAAATTTTGAACAATTACCATAATCACGTCTCCATTCTAGAAGTGATACCTACAGACGTGATAGATCATGCGACAGATACTACGGGTATTATGCTTCGCAACCAAAAATGCTTAGGAAATGAAAAGTCGCTAGAACCTGACCTTGTTCCAGTTCACCATGAGGTAGATTGCAATCAGAACGGAGTCATGAATTATGACCGTGCAATAGAAAGGAGTGGAGAAAAGGCTGATTATAATAATAGCAAGAATTATCATTCACAAAAGTGAGTAATATGATTAGTTTTTGTTGTGAAAATTTGTGAAATATTGGGATAATATCGTCTTATTTCAATCCTCAATTATATCAGAAACTGTTACTATCTTACTGATCATATAGGAAATAGGAAAAAAGATGACACGAGTTTCTAGAGGCAGAACAGCAATATTCGATAATTTGTTGCATATGGAAATTAAAGCATTAAAAAAAATAACAGTAATGATTAAATCATTAATTAAAGCAAACCTTCATATTGTCAAGGAATACAATATACCCTTTCTAATCGGGCAAAGGTCAAACGTGTTAGTTTTCTTGTTAACATTTTGAAGTTGTTAAATGTCAAACATCTGACTATTCAACCGTTTATTGAGTTCCTTACTGCTAATTTTTAATTTGTACCGTTTTTTCCTTCTTACTATTAGACATGATTCTGCGTATGAGCCCCGCCCCAACTCTCGACAGAAGCGACGCTCCAGTCGAGGCCATCCCCAGCTGACGCAACCCATCATACCACCTACTGCCGTAACCCCCCAATCCTCGGATACCGCCGAGCATCCATCACTTACAGATTCCGCCCTCCACATAGACCATCCCTGCATGGATCGCCCCCTCAATCCACTATCCGCCTCATCCACAGACCACGCCTCTCACGACGTATACGAGTTCACGGAAGAGGAGGACGGCGTCGAGAAGGACACGCCCTGTTTGAGGAAGAAAAAGGAGGAGAATCCGGAAGACTGGGCAGAGGCATCGGAAGAAATCGTAGGACAGACGGAGGAGGTTACGACTGAGAGCACCGCCCACGAGTGGACGGAGCAAGAGAAAAACACGGCGACGTGGGTGAATAGAGAATATGCGGCGAGGGAGAAAACACCTGAAAGGAGCGGGCGTTTGAAACTGACACTCAGAATGAAAAGGAGCCCTGTTCTAGATGAGGTAATTTCATGTTCACAAATGAATTAGTAAGACCAGGGTGGTCACTCTCTTGAAAATTATAGAGAGTCGGTGAACGTAAGGTAGTTAGGGATTGTTAGGGAAAAACGTAAACTGATTCGAAGTGTTAGGATTTTTTATTTTTTAGAATAAGTTTCGTACCTGAAAAAAAGCATATTTATTACTAAAAAATATTGCATTAAATTTTCTCTTCTATTACCAAAGCTATCCAAATATTCTTAATCCCAAAAGCAGAGGGAGTTGGAATATTCTTTCTTAATGCGCACATGAAAAAAGACATTTTTGACCAGGGAAATTTGGTAAAGTACCAAGGAAGCTCAAGGAATTCTTTTTGGGATCTTGATCCTGGAAATCTGGTCGAATATAAAAAAGTTTCAAGGAGGGAGACCCTTATTTCGGCTCCTACGTGAAGTGTTTTCCGATTTTTCAAATAAACAATAAATTGTTTTACATCTATATTAAATAAAGTTTAAAGAACCATTACATTCAAAAGATAGAGAAGTACTGTAATCTCGAAATAATTTGTTTTTTAATAGTGTTTCTTCGCGTGTTCTCAGTAACCGTTTTACTGATGTGTGTGAATTAAAAAATTATTTATAAGAATTGTTACATTGCAATTAATTAATCAACCCAAACTAGGTTTTTATGCATTTATGTGTTCATTTTTGTGTACTGTTGTAGATTCAAATTGATTTATATATTTTACTTATGAACACATTGTATTGTTCATCAATGATAATCTTCTGTACAATCTATTATTGGCTATTTCTATATACTTCCAGGTGATAGAGTCTGGAACATCTATTAGTGAAGATTATTTTGAACCTGAATATGAAGTACTGAGAGTGGAGGGGGTAGATAGTTCTTCGTTTTCACATCGCAAGAAGAGGCACAAGTCTAAAGATAGGCGAAAAGACAGAAGAGCTAGACATAATGAGGAATGTGTAGAGGAAGAGGTAATCATATTACATTATTTAAAGATGCTTGCAGTTAAGAAATGTGATGCATGATATCACCCATTTTAACAATAAATCTTTATAATACGCAACATTTTCAACATTTTGATCTGCTTCAGGGTATATAAATTTCAGAATTTAGATAAATTACTGCACTATTGAATTCCAGCCAAATGTAGTTAGTAGTAGTAGTAATGGGTAAGCATAGCCTGGCAAGTAGGCCCTTTTTGCCGACCCCGATAATGTAGTTACATATTCTGTGGTTGTCTCAATAAGTGATCATGCTTTTTTAATAACTGAACAACATTTGTTTCAGGGAATTACTTTTTCCAATAAAAACGTGTCCTTTAAACGAATGATCATATAGAGGGCAATCAATTTAATTGTTGTAATATTAGCTGCAGTGATACTACTATATATATATATATATATATATATATATATATAAATATATATATACACCAAAAATATACTATCCTATAGATATTAATCGCATCTCATTTCATCAGTTAGTGTTTCTGTGTGTGTTATTGTTTCTTTAGATTTGTCTTACCTATACCTGTATTATCCGATGGTTGCCAAAAAATCCTTATATTAGTCACTTCCTCAATGTTTCCTCCTTGATTCACAGGTTTCCTCAATCCCATCGATGCTAAGAAGGCTGCTTTAGGTATATTTTAATACATTCATTTTATTTTTCTACTTCATACAGATTTTTAAGTGAATTCAACATTACTAGTCAAATGTAAGTTCTGACTCCAATGTTTGGGACATTCAATAATAATAACGAAAAAGATTTAAGCTGTCAACTATACTAATTTTCCTATTAATGTTGATTATCGCTACTCACAGCACAAGCCGGACAACTAAATCAGTGTAATGGCAACGTTGGATTTTTAGTTACTTCAAAAACATCACAAACATTTATAATATTGTAATCTATATTTTTATGTATCGTCAATGTATCTAATATTATTTTTCAAATAAAGGAAACATTCCTTTCCACTTTTTTTCTATTATATGGCACTCACTTTACAATGATATAAGATGCTAAATTTCGGGTATAATTCAACCTTAATGGCATTTAGTTCCTGCACGACGTTGATTTTCACGTTCCAATGTCGCTGGAAAACTATGCTTATCGTGATGGATTGCCATTACACTATTTTTAAATCAATTGAGTATTTCATTAGTTGCAATACGGATATAATCAATGGATCACTTTTACGTGATAACATGTTCAATATGCTTTGGAAAATTGGATTTATATATACTATTACCAAGTTGGAAGCTATAATTAAAAAAATTGATTCAATGGAATGGAATTGTATAGCTTTATCACAAAAATTTCCTGAAAACATATCCTGAGATTGTTTTATTGCCATGCTCAGTTATACATTTGAGGCGTATTTTTTAAGTTACTTGTGTTAAACAAACGAGATTGGGTATAGATGATATAATATATATTACCTATTCACTGATCTATGGGAAGGTTGGAACTTTTTGTCGATTGAATTATTTTATATAGCGACACTGGCCGTTTTTGTGGAATGATTTGAATTTCATACATTAAGAAATTCTCATAATTTTACAGATTTAGGGCACTTTTTGTAACAGCAATCACCACACTAGAAAATCGCTGACAACATATTAGTTGTGCTACAGGTATAGGCCCAGAAATAATATGTTGTAACAAAAGTACTATGTACCCTTTTTTTTTCGCCTTCAGCGGCGGATTTTAATTTGGCGGCTATGTTTGGTATCTTTGGAAGTAACAATAACCTATTAAGCATTGTTAATTTGATTTTTATTTGGCATTCAAAAAATTAATACATACTACTTGTGATATTTCATCTTCACTTCCAGTTTATTCAAGACAGATTCCTGGAAATTGTAGATTGTATATAAATTTTGTTCGTATTTTGTGGTTTCATACCGTACATACCATTTTTTTCAGGCCTCCAGTTAATGTACTAGTAACTATTTTTACAGTCTAAATAAGTAATGAATGTGTAAATTGCGTAAAACTTACACATCTTCGACTTGTCCATTGAATCAGTTTTACCAATTAGGGCATCTTTCATAAAACAATCGATTATTGTATATACATATTTTTCTGATTATGTACATTCAAATTCTCATACATACTAAACATTATGTGAAATGTTTGAGGATAATGTCTTTGCTATATTTTAATTATTATTCAGATACCTCCAATAGTGCCGATGAAACGTCTTCGATTGATATTCGGCAACGAGAGCCATACAATCGACATACCGTCCACAAGCAGTCACAGCCGAGGTCACACGTGATAAATCTAACAATATTGGATCGCCAAGAAAGTCGCGAGTCGTTCCACGGCTGATAGAATGTGCAAGGCAGGTCTCGGCGATTTTTTCACAGTGTCGCTTAGATACAAGTTGTTTGGAGAGAGAGAGAGAGAGATAAATCAGATTTTTTTATCCGTACCTATTCATGAAAAATATGAGCTTAAAATTTTGATATTAATTCTGTTTCTGTTCTACTTTGAAATCAAACGAGCGAGTAGTCGGAAATTTTTAACAGGTTTAATAGATTACCCGGAGATGGAAAGATAACACACACTTTTTTATTTTCCCACAATCCTCTGGCACCCTCCTAAATGTAGAAAAATATTTTTTAGCGTTTATGCTTCTTTAGTTGATTTATGAAAATTCCGCTACTACTGAACCAATTCCAAAACACTGCTAAGCTTTTTTGCCACAGTAGCGAAATTTTTCATAATGTATTACAATGTAGTATAGCATTCCAGGTACAAGAATAGGTTTATAGAAACACTTCTATACTAATGATTTGTGTTGCCAAAAATACGAAAATCCTTTCGAGAAATTCACTAACAAAGGATTTCTATATCAGCATCATCTAATGTCTGATTCTAAGAATTACCAAACAACTTATAAGTTTAGTGAAGCCACACCACAAAACAGGACATAAACCCATATAAAACGAATAAACAATGGAAACTGTTTTGGCAGAAAACCAAAAAATTTTCTATTTGAAGTTGACTTTCTTTATTCTTTCCTATGTTATCAGATTACTACATTTCCTTATATAAGAAAGTCCTTTCATTGTAAATTAGGTGTTGTAAGATCTCAGTATCGTTAACTTTACTTGGGGACTATAATTCGACCCTTAGTAAGAATTATTCCATGGGATGCTGCCAAACAAAATCAAAAGGCGCAAATAAATCATGGATTTTTCCCTTTTTTTTATCGAGGATGAAGTCTCAGATTCCACAAAACTCAGTCTCATAAAGAATGACTTGAACCAAGTTCAATTGAGGTGTTGGAAGTTCGATCTGGTGGTAGAATCGAAACCATTTTTCTTCGATGTTGCAGGTTATTAGGATCCTTTTGAATGTCAGATGCGTCAGAGCTGTATTGCTCTTTTGCGAATTGTGTTCAGAAGCTTCAATGAGTGCTTATGAGTGCTTCGGAGTGCATCCTCATACAACAATATTGTAATGCAAAATAACTGAGAACAGAAGCAGGATTGATTTTTCCATTCCCTAAGGTATTTTATATAATGTGTGAAAAAATTGGGTGAGATACAGATCTTCGATATCCCATGTAAAAAAAGGCTCATTAATGAATTTATAAAAAAATTGGGAAACTTCCTGAAAGAATCATTACACAATAGCTGTTTGACTTTTATTTAGCACATCTATTTAATATTTTCGAAAATAATATTGCATAAAAAACTTCTTAAAAAATGTACAAATGACGTTGTCTGACGCGACAATGTTCTTGAAGTGTTAAAATATCCAAGTGAAAATACAAGCAGATCAATTCGAGAGAAAGATGTGTTGAAATTGCCGAGACTTCTTTCTGCATTGCAGTAGATAGCATTTTTAAAGCTCTCACGTAATTCAAATCAAAGAAAGTTTTTCAACCTGCAATCTGTTAGCTGTATGGTTTAATTCAGCAAAAAAAGGTTTTGAACGAAATTAATTAAATATATCTAGTGTTCTGTCGGATGTATCAAGGTGGTAGTTTCAATCGTATTCTATTTATTTGGTGTCGTTGGTGACAAGTTTATAACAATCTCAGTTCTGATGGAGATCTACAAAAATACTGCTTATAGTTCCAGAGCGATTTTCATACTTGAAAATGCTTTTCATGTAGAAAAATGAATTAATGTTCACTATTTTATTTCCTAATAAGAAATTAGTTTTATCGAAGAAATGCAAAGGAAATGTCTAACTAGTAGAATTAGTGCAATTATTGGGCATTACCTTGTTGAAATCGTTTTTTAATAATTCCTTCGGTATGGTTACAGTTTGGTGTAGATTGCTAATTTAGCTGCCATTTTCCTTGGTAATTGATGAGACACGGAAATTTGTGATAATATTTTATGAACTTTTTCACACAAACTTCACAAATAAAAATATAGTAAATTTTAAATATAGTCAGTGTATTGGTATAATTCCATTAATTGAGGTTTCATGTCACAACTTAAAAATGTATATTATTAAGGGTTATAATATATTCATATCATAGCTTCGCTATTCATTCTATGAAACATATTTTTTTTTGTTTAATATTTGTAAAAATTGTATGTAATTACACAGAGATGTGCCATACACAATTATAACTTTAATGGAGTAAGATTCTTGTCTAGATGAATAAAGGAACCAATTCAATTCAGAATGCTATTTCTGACTTTAGGTAACACCTAGCGTACTGAATCACATTTCCAAAAACAGTTATTTTGATCGAAATTGAATGCCTTGTACTTAAGTATAATCAACGCCCTTTAATAAAACGTGTGATTCAAAATAGCATTAGAATATCAAGATGCTTTTACAATTGAAGAAAATACTGCAACCAGGAAAGATCATTGACTTGAATATAAAAAACAAAATTTGATTTTATACTGCATGCCTCCGCTATCTGAAGTTCTCAAAGATCAAAAATTAATGTATTTTGTGGGTGAATAAATATTATTTATAATCTCCAAAAATCATTAATTATAATGCAGTATAAATACTTTTTCGGTATAGCATAATTTGTAAAACTTTTGAGTTGTTTTAGAGATATATATTATTTGGTGGCTTAAGTGCATGTTTCTTCTGTCTACTGTATACCATCCTGAAAAACAATCGTTATCTGTAAATATTCGGAAACTCTTCGTGTCGAAATTCACAATAATGAATTAAGTTGTGCATGGAATATCAGTCCTCAATATACATATTTATGTTTCAAAATTATCTGCCTCATTTCAAACGACAATACATCAAGTTTCCATTTTTCAACATTGATCTGTTTGCCATAGTGACTGCAATACAGAATTATTTGAAAGATATTGTAATTTGAAATCAATTTTTAAATTCGGTACATTCCGACAGTTTACATCATTCATTTGTTCATGCATTGCTTTATTATAAATGTTGATTGTAGTCAAACAGATTTCTATCACAGTTTACCGAAGTTTTCAAAGCAATCTTCTTTTAAAGCTATTTGTTTCAAATATGATTTGAAATCTGTTAAGACTTCTTAAGTGTTCTGTGTGGCAAAGACTGTGTAGTGTAAATTATTGAATATTTCTATAACTAGTGCTCCCTTTGGATTAATTTTCCTCTATCATAAATAGTTTTTTTGTTTATAGGCGATAAGTTCGATTAGGTGTAAATAATTAATTTTTATTTATTCTTACGACACTGTATTATTTTTTTACGACCCCTCTTTTACGAGTATTATTTATTTTATATATATTTTAAATAAAATGGAATATAATATACCTCATTGGATCTAGACGATGTTTTGTATACTATTAGGTAGATTCTTGTTGAAATTACTGTTGAAATTTTATCTCCAATCAGTGTAAAAAGAATGCTTAAACGCACATACATTGTAAATACGAGTTGTATTGACTGTAAGAATCATGAAAATAATATTGACTAGTTATTTACCTCATCTTCATAAGTACTTGTTTTGTTTCCACATAATTTCCAGTAAATTCCATAACAGTATTAAACGAGTTTTAGTATTTTTTTCTTAGGTAATCCCCTTCGTTCAGTCACTGTTGATTTATATGAACTCAAAATGTTCTGTGGACGTCCGCACTCGGAGGGTGGTCCAAGGTGATAATCGAGATATCAGGAAAGGGGGTTCTCCGTGCTCAAGTGCACGATTTAGGAAAAAATGAAGCATTTTAAATTTACCGCCACTTAACCAGCTGCCTAATATAAATGCCCCATTACACAATCGACCATGATGAGCCACTGCAGGGCAACGCCATTGGGTACAGGAAGGAAAGGCGCATGATGGCCACAGAATATATAAGGTAAATGATGGCGGACAGTTGGCAGTGGTTAATGGATCGTGGCGCGCAATGGATGTCGGTTCTTTCGTCACACTTCAAAGGGTATCAGGGCGTAGCCTGGCCGGTAGTGTTCACACAGTCGGCCAACTTAAGGTGGACTGTCAGTATCCACAAAGCTAGATGGTCTGTGGTATCCACCACCGTCTTTTAAGCCATTTTGTTTTAATTACTTTGTTGCGATAGACACTTCTATAGTAGTTGTATGCATTCCAATAAATAGCCGCGGCCGTGATTACTTTGACGTCCATCTTGAGTACTTCATCAGGCAGCAATGGTTCATGCGCCATTGTGTAAGCAGTGAGCACCTTTCAAACTGACGGGCAATGATGGCCAACGTGGCGCATGGCCCATTGTGTTGTACTAGGGCCTTAAGAGAAGCACGTTGACAAATCAAAGTGTAGTGATGGGTTCACGATTCCGAAATCGAATTTACTAGTGTCCTTGCAACCTTGTATTGAATGAGACGTATGTCTATGATTAATGCTTTGCCCTGGGACCACAAGACATTGTAACCTAACCACATTTATTTTTAAACTCATCTTGTGCTCATAGTGCTCATCCTCATACTTCAATCTGTGTACTTCATATTTATATGTTTTCTGTTTGAAGTCAGTGGGTATAGTCTGTGGTTTGAAGTTTGAAGACGAAAAAGAATAACCTTGCATTGGTGGTTGGGTGATTCGTACATTACAAAATGCTTATAAAGAAATCCGTTTTCGCTAACGTTTTTAGGTGTAACGTACTCATCAGCAAGTTTCACACAAATAAACAATGTATGGAAATCCAAAAACTAACAAGACTAAGGGTTGTGGACAATAGTGAAATCGGTAAACAAGCCATGGCAGAAGGAAAACCACCAAAATGTATTCAGGTTTATAACAAAACTGGAATTGGAAGAATCGGTAAGTTACATTATATTCTTTTATTTTTCTATTGATTAATTTTATAACATTATTTTTCACTTCATAATTGTTCATATTTATCAATCTATGATTAACTATGGAAACCTTTTTTGGGCATCATCAAATGACGCTGTAAAGGTGCATAAAACTAATTATTAGATAATATATATGCTCTGCCTAGATCCCAGGATATCATGCAGAAATTATTTCTCACAATTAGGTTTTCTACCTGTTCCACCTTTATATCTTTAGTAATGGTTGTAAATAACAACCAGCAGCTATTTCAAACTAGCTATGATGGTGATGCTGGAGGTATGTCTTTTTTTACCATAGGTGGGTTCAAACTTTTGAATACCCCAGATCATATATGGTCTTTTCATTAAAAAAAAACTCCATATTATATGGCTATTAAGGCCTACCAATTAATTCCTGAGGATATCTGCTCCATTGTTGGTAGAAATTCAAAAGACCAGTCTCTCAACTTAGTCCAGACCAATAATTCTGTATTTCAATTTTTATCAATTTAATTCAAAATAAGTGATTGTAGTTTTTACTGTATGGCTTTCAATGTGTCATGTCAGCTTTTTTACATTTTAATGGTGATTATTATATTATAAGCATCTTAGATGCCCCCATTTTAGATTGCTTTTTCACAGACGGTGTAGTTGTTGGCAATAAAGAAGTTAAATAAATGATTAAATAATCATTTTCAGGTGACATGATTTTGGTTTTTTGGATTGAAGAATGAATTATAGCTCATGATTTATATAGTAATAGTTGTATGGTGAAATATTTATTGTTTGTACTTACTTTCACTACTCAAATTTATGAACTTTTCAATTCTGTTGATGGTATCCATCCTTTCACATGAATAAATAACTATTTTTTTGCTTCAAGCAGTATTATTGAGACTAAAATTTTTCAATTTCCACTGATGAGATTTATCATTTTTATTTTAATATTGGTAAGGTTTTATGAATGTCATTTAAGCACCATATAATCTATTCCAGGTGACAGAGTTTTGGTAGCAATCAAAGGTGAAAAGAAAAAAGGCATCCTTGTTGGCTTGAAGCAGAATCAGAAACCAAAGGTACCAAAGTTTGATAGTAACAATATTGTTTTGATAGATGACAATGGTTCACCATTAGGCACCAGAATCCATGTTCCTATACCTACTATCCTAAGGACTATTCTAAAGGAGAAAACTCATAATAAAGGTGCTGATTACACAAAAATTTTAGGAATAGCTTCTAGGTTTGTTTAATTTGAGTACATATATATATATATATATGTCCATAAATTAAAAGTATTTATCTGTATCAAGATTAAATGACTATTAGAACACCTGAATTATGATTATCCAGAATTTTACCTCCTTAAAGACATACCATATATATTCTCCTTCCCCTGAAGGTACTATGCATAGTTAACTAAACAGATCTTGGGTATGGAAAAATTGATCTGTGTAGTATTCATGATTTCTGTCAATCAATTGACAAAACAATCTACAGATAATTTGAGAAGAATACTTGGGGAGATGGCTTGTGATCCTCAATTGGTAGTATTTCTATCCACCTATTTAGTTAAAACTGGGAAAATCGGCATTTTAAATACTAGTTATTCAAAGTCTGAGATTAATTTAAATATATATATTAAATATATTTTTGATAAGTTCATTTTTTATGAGAAAATTTTGCTTGAATGTGGATGTCAGTGGGAATCGAACTTTCTTTGCTGTCATTGCTACAGGATATTTTCAAATTAATCTACAAAGATGCTGTAAGAGGTATAGGTTTCAAGCCATCTTCAGCTGAGCAGTGCATATTTGGGAGTTTAGCAAAAATGATAGTGCTGCTGGCCATAAGCTACCTTGTACAGCTTATTTGCAAAAAAATATCTACAGTAATTCACAGATTAACTAGAAAATATGCTGTGACGCATTCATGGAAATGCAGGTTCCAATCCCTCTGAGGCCCATTTCTTTCCAAATTGAATATGTTAAATTCTATTTATTTGAATAGAACTTCATGATTTAAGAATATGAGGACCAATGCTTGATAGTAATGTTCAAATTATTAGGTTCATAGGGTGTAATAATCAAAACCTGACCACTTGTAATGGATTTTATTCCAAACATTCTGAATGGTACAAGCAACAGAATATATTTTCAAAGCACATACCTAAACTTTAGTCTGTGCATAGGGAGTTTCATTTTCTGACCAGACCACAATGAACAATTAATTGCTGTTTTGTAATATTGCTTATGTATTCTTAGCTAAGCTTACATATAAGTCTGAGAAAAACCAGTCAATATGTAATTGAGTGATGTTTCATTTCTTATTGTAGCACTGAATCTGTCAAAAACAACTATATATGAGAACACTGTAAACAGCTATGGATAATTTTTTAGATGCAATTTTCGTTTTTAGCTATACCTCAGATTTTGACCACAATTATTATGAGCTTATAGTAACTTGAAATAAAACAATAGAATAACCTCATTTTATGAAATTTGTGAACATATCTTTTTACTTCAAATACATTACATAATATATGAAATATCATACACCATACACACATACTGAAAAAGTTGTTCATTTTCATGTTTCCTTTTATCTCCTGAACAATCTTCCGAATAATCTTTTGATATTCATATTCTCACACAAACACTATGGTAATTTTTTAGATGCAATTTTCGTTTTTAGCTAAACCTCAGATTTTGACCACAATTGTTATGAGCTTATAGTAAATTGAAATAAAACAATAAAATAACCGCATTTTATAAAATTTGTGAACATATCTTTTTACTTCCAATACATTACATATATATATGAAATATCATACACCATACACTCATACTGAAAAAGTTGTTCATTTTCATGTTTCCTTATATCTCCCGAACAATCTTCTGAATAATATTTTGATATTCATATTCTCACACAAACACAAAAACACTAAGTCAAAGTATGGCATCTTTTTGTTTTTGTCAGTTTGAGGGTTGTTGTCACTGTTGAGTTTTCAGCTACCCTTCAACCATTTCACTGAGACTCATCCAATGCTCTGTTAGTACCACACTAATTTCTCTATTCTATCTATATTCTTGATTAATCATCAGGCTATTATCTTCACAGAGAAGAGTCTTTTGTGTTGAAAATAAGGTACTAAATACAGCGAGAAGTACGTCATCTTTTTGTTTGTGAATTTGCGTGAAAAAACACCAGTCGTGAGATCCCGCTCAACACCGAAATGAAAAAATTGACATCAACGATGATGGCTCCACATTTATTACAAAATATCTAAGATAAATGCACAAGCGAAAATACAAGCAGTAAGTTCTCTATACAATATAGGTACTCTTAATATGTATCTTGCATCTGAAGCTTAGCCTGTATCTCAGTAATGTAAATCCATCCAAAATCCGATGTTACAACAACATACGTTTAAAGTACAATCACAGTAAAAAATGGAAATCAGCTTTTTCATAAAAGTCGAACAAGATTTCGATTCCCTTTACGCTTACCCAAATAGAAGTTGCTTATAATATCGTTATATCTATGTACGAGGCGCGTTCAGAAAGTATGGGTCGTTTGCTCATATTTCAATAACGAGTTAGATCATCATGCGCTATTAAGTGATCATTTACGAAGCACTTCAATATTTTGATTTAAGAGTAATCCGTTGCTGGTTAGTCAATAAAAACTCTCGAATAAATAAATATTTTTCATTCTATGAGCAAACGGTCCTATCTATTGGTTTGCCTCGTATGTTAAAGTCGTTATCACTATTTTATAGCTACACCCAGTCTTACTTCTTTACTAACGAGTATGGTATACAGGGCGTTACATTGTACTGGTCATCCAGTGTGCACATAAGTCCATTGTGGATTTTCTCAAATTTCTGAAAATTTAAATCTGTACTGTAATTAAAAATAGTTCTATTTTGATTTGGGGAACTAGAACCCACTATATACCATTTTTACGCTAACTTCAAATAATTATTTAGACCTTAATTTTCGCTAAGGATGCGTCCCAATATCTCCAATAGAATATTTGAAACAACCTTCAAATCAGTGACTGTGAGCCAATGGCTCTGTGATTTATGCTCGATTATTTAAACGAATTCCTGGATCAATAATATCGACTAATATCAATGAACGCGCTGCATATGCAACATTAAATCGTACACATTTTTTATATATTGCCCACATTTTGAAGTTCAGTATATTTTTTTTGCCAAATTACAAATATATTTGTATATATCCAAAAAGTAATATTTATCCTTAAGTTATTAAAAATTAGGTATTATCGAAAAGTATTTAATATTTGCGAAAGGGTGTAATGAAGTGTGCGAGACTCTTAGATAACACTTCAAAATATGTGGGTAAATATATAATACAATTTCCAATCCCACATTTTACTTGAAGTAAGTCCTAATTGCCTAAATGCATATATAATAATTTCTGCTAATTTCGTATAAAATTTTATCAATGAGTGAATGAAAAAATGAACAAAAGATGGTCTTCTAATAATATCATCTTGAAAACCTTTGCCTACAATCAGAGTGATGGTTTTTATCTACACTCTCCTTCAAACATGAAACCTTTCCTAGAACCAACATTACCAACAATCATGATGAGTCGAAATGCATGATAACTTCAAAAACCCAATAAAATTCATTATTTTACCACTACTAAAAGAAAAATGATTATTTGACGAGTTCCACTACATTTGTACATACATATTTTGTACAGACATTTACACATTCTTAAAAATAAAGTGCATCTGAAAACACTTGATAACAATTTATCGCCAAATAACCACTTGTTCAGCTGTCCGTCACATTAACAGAGCCAGTAGGTAGAAACCTTTTTCTTTGACACCCATAATGAAGAATCAACTATTTTTTATCAATTGTTGTGATTGCGTGATTACGTATTTACAACTGAAATAAAACAAATGCTTTTTGCACATTGATCTTCAAACTCTGATACTTATTTTAAGGATATCATTTCTCTAGTACCATATATTTATTTATCATATATATTTATTCATGATTTGAACGTTTAGTTATGAATCAGATGATTATGAACAGGAATTATTTTGTATATGCATACGTAATACATAGACGTTGTTTAAGGGTTAAGTATGCAAATGTAAACAATTTTTTTCGCGGCAAAATGGCACTGCATATTTTTTCACAGCAAATTAGATAGAAAAATAGTGAACTATTCACTAGTTATTGAAACAGGAGTTGATTAGGATGTATTATTTTTGGTCAGCGATTCAGCCTACAATAATTATTCATGCCTCAATCATATTTCAGAATAGATGGTGATATTATCACCGAACCATTTTGATTTCAATCTTCATACTTAAATTTTCCTACATCTCAACGCATTCGACTCATCTCAACCACCATATTTTAACTTTCACTATCGTATCCAATCCATTTATCTTAACGTGGCTGCATCCCATTAAAAAAGAAAATGAAAAAACCAATAAAATTATAAATTTATTTAAATAAAAAAGTTACAAATTAAAATACAAAATAATTTACAGCCTTTCAAATCGAAAATAAATTTCAACAAAACTCCGTTATTCTCATCTATTGTGTGTCTTTGTCATAGATATAACCAAAAGTTATCAGTTTCTCGTAACTTAAGTGCTTAGAAATACACATTGTTGACAGACAAAAATTTTTGAAATACTTTGAAATTATGCTAAACAATAAATAACAACGCTCAATTTCATCTGCATACAACTAGAAGTGAGTAACATTAATATAAAATAAAAAGTAAAATGATGTAGACAAATGCGATTACAAAAGATAATTATAAGTAAAAGCTGCTTTACATCGATAAAACCACGATCAAATAGATACAGGAGGATACCTACAATAACATACATGGGAAATTTTTTATTAGCGGTTTTTATGAAGTAGCTATATTATAATACTGTTAATTCTTAAACAGCTTCACCTCCTTCCACCATGGGTTTATTAGAGGAATGCAGACTGTTTCTTTAGATACTCAATGTAAACTCATACTCAAAATAATTGTACCATATGGATGAAATGAATAATTTTAATATATAATAAACCTAAAAATATTATTATGTATTGTAAATCGTCAATCTGTGAACAGCTGTAAAAATACATTTTTACAAATGGAAGAGAATCGCCTATGTCTCTTTCTTTTATATGAATTTTGGCGGCAAAAAATTTCAAAATTGTCCGATCATATGCCGTTAGAATATTCCAAGAGAGAAGCCTGGATATATGTATCTAACCGGATTTAGGAACATAAATAAAATGTAGAATCAAAGACATCGTGTAAAACATAGCAATTTAACAAGGTTCTCTAAAGGTTGCCAACATCAAGATAAAATCCACATCTCAACGATTAATCGGCAAGCATAATTAAAAAGGCATTGCTCGTGGTTTATGATGAAAGCAGCTTAAAAAATCCATTAAAGAACTCTAAAATTTTCGTCGCCAACCATCAACACCATACATTCATTTTGAATAAATCTACTCCTCTACATCATTATAACGAAAAACAAATATTAATTATTCTCAAACTTCATCATACGTATACCAAATTTTCACAGATATATATATACAGAATGCGAATAAATCTTAATAGAATACAAAAAAGAAAAAAACAACAAACTAAAACATATTCCCTCGCATTCGAATGCAAAAAACTAATTCTAAGTATGTGACCTCCTAAAATTAGAATATATGTACAAAAAGGAACAAAATTGCTTCGCTACAACTCCTAATGATAAATATACATATATTTTTTTTGGCGTTTCACGTAAAAAGAAACATTATACCTCTCATTTTAAGTAACAAAAATTCTATAAAAAATCGTCATGTTTGCAAGATCGACTAACGATGATGAATTTGTTTTACACCGCACCATTTTTTGTATTCCAAAATATGCGAAGTTACAAGCTTGAATATATACGATTCGTAAGCTAAAATCGTTTCAACGATAACCAGTTCGTCTGTTGATAAGTCGAAAAAAAATCATAATAGCTAACAAAATAGGGCAATAGGAAGGTATCAAAATGACAGCATTCAATCAAATACTTGATTTTCTATTCTAATCTAATATTTAATTATATCAAAATTTAAGAATTTTATATCCATGATATTCGAATGGGCGAAAAACAGATAATATAATTATAATGGCAACTCTAATGTTGTGTTGCTATTTCAACTAGTATCAGTTACTCAATGTCAAAAGGATGCGTAATTATTTTATGTTTTGCACAGCACAAATGAAAATAAGTGCTCTCAAATAGTGTCACAGCCACTGTAACGAAACGATTTCAGTGAATAATCGTACAAATCCAAACTGTTTGTTATTTATCATTTACAAGGTAGAGATTCATCCAAGAGAATGACGGACTGTCGCTATTTGGGAGCTGTTCAAATAGTGAGGAAAAGACATTATTCCAAAAAGCGACAGTATTCGATTATGGAATGATAATTTCTGCTTTGGAAATGTAATAATCTGCCAATTACTAACCTTCTCCTACTTCTTAGCTGAACAACCATAGAATTAGCCTTGTAACTGATTTAGACTGAAATATACAAACTTTGTTTTTGTGTTCAAAATGGTCAATCATCATGGATAAGTAATGTTCTTGTTAAGCAATCAAAATTATTCTTAGTGTTTTTTAAACCATCAAATCAACCTGTAGCTATTATGCTAAAACTTAAAAAAATGCCGACTGAATATCATTGATTGTGAAACAAGCAAATGTACTTTTAAACAAAAACAATTGGCCATTTGAGGAACGACAAAGATCAAACGACTGTTGTGTACTTGTATATATGTATATAACAAATGAGAATTGCGATTGGTGAAGAAGTAGAAGATAGTCCAAGATTGTGATAGGTAAGAAATCCCTTAGAAATTTTGAAGTTGTTGGACGAAAGTCGGTGGGTGCAAAAATGTATAACGAGGAAATTACTGGAAACACAACATAATGAAGGCCGGTCTAGATTCAAGATCAGTAAACCTTCAATCGGCATTCCGTCGGGGCTACAGAAATTGACTAATCGCTTTAAAGGAATGTCAAAATTGAATGCGAATTTTAGTTCCCAGGCTATAAAGTTTCTCAGACAAGAAACTAAATAGATAGAGGGATTACTATTGGTGATGTAATACTGAGATAAATTATTTCCCTGGACTCATCCTATAGTTTATGAACATCAAGATACTTAAACTAAACAAGATCATACTCTAAAAGAAAAATTTAAATGAGTGTTGTCATTGTTTTTCACAAAACCTCAGAAGTTTAATACGAATGTAAATAGAAAGACATACAATGATCCAATTCTCCAATTATTCAAAAATTACTAATGTTTTGACTGCCTCTGGAGCTTTTCAGAAGTACAAAATATGATAAAAGCAAATTTTGCTTCGATTTCCAGAATGGATAAAAAGCACACCTTCACCAGAGATAACAAAAAAAAAAGTTTGGCAGAACATTGAAAAGTGACTCATCGAAAACTTTCTGGTGTATCTGGTATAAAAATAACTTTAGACAGCTAACTCTCACTCTCCTTTATTCGTAAGCTGAGTCTCTCACTTGTAAAATGTTATGTGTATATTGTACCTGAAGATGACATTGAATCCTGAACGTCGTGCTGTTAATGAATACTGAGATTTTGACCAAAACCTGCGGCATACTGATCTATAAATTAGTTGCAAGAGGAAAGCTACTAAAGACTGAAAAGGTAGCCAAAACGTTAGTAATTCTTTCTTCCACTGAATTTAGAATCAATTTTTGGACAGACAAAGCGCGATAAGTGAGTTTCAATCACTGGGAAAATCCAAGCGATTAGTCAGTTCCAAAGAATTCCAGTCCCATATCGCCTTAACCGATCGCCGATATATCCCCCATGGTCGGCATCACGTCCCATATGCCGCGGCGCTGCTCCCCCTCTCTTCAGCTCAGCTTCAGCTACACCTGGAGCGCCGTCGCAGCTGCGGCTGCGCCCACGTCTGTTTTAGTCTCGTCGGCTCAACCCGAGCGCGCATGTGCGCGTGCTACTGCAGTCTGCCGGCGAACCTGATGATCTCGGATCACGACGCTTGCTTCACCACTATCACGCCTGGTCGGTGTTGTTGCTGTTGCTGGAAATAAACAATAGACAACATTGGAATTGAGCTGAAGGACTCTATAATGATAAAAAAATGGTTTTAGTGAAACCTTACGCTACGCTATCTAACTTCCCTTCACTATCCACCAGCCCTTTTCAACCTTTTTTTTCCGCAAAACACAGCAGGTTTTATTTCAAAAGATTTGTTTCTGGAACAGTTCCCATTTCACAACCACCATTTGTTTCCTCAGTGTGTTACGCGACTTAGTCTACTACGTATCTTACCTGTACTCCTTGGGCTGCGAACTCCAGATACGCCCTCATCTCTCCTTTCACCTGTTCGGCCGTATGCACCTGCTGCTGTGCGCTCGTCCGATGGCCCGTTGTAAGTGCCAGGGGGGCTTCCTGGTCGTCGCTGAACATATGATCGCCTTCCAGGTGCCGGATTGCCTCCACAATGGTCTCCAGGTTCTGCCGCGACGTATTAGACACTTGGTAGAGGTGCGCCGCACCGGCTACGGTCGTTGTCGATGGTGCGGTGACGGTACCGCCTACCAACGCGACGGCGCCGGCGGGGGCTTCGACCACCGCCACCACCGTCTCGTGGGTGCCGGTATTGGGGGAAGGTAACCTGAAAAGTACAAAGGAAGATGAATAATATATATATATATTTCCCTCGTTGTCTATCTTAAAAATGTTGCGCCCCCTAAAGCTTTGCACTCAAAGCCCCGGTTTCTTAGGCTTCTACGATAATACGCCCGACCCCATCAATCAAAAATAAATTTAGGTGGGTAATATCAGCTTGTAGTTAGAAGACAATAGAATTAATTATTTGGATGAAGTTTGATCTCACATCTTATTTTTATCAAACACAAATTAATACTATATGCTATAGCATGTTGAGAGTCTGTCATGCTTAGTGGAACAAACACCTCCTAAATGTGCTATGTTACGTCTACGTGCAAAAATTGTGGCGTAGGAAAGACCCTCTGTTACATTAGAGAACATAGGTATAGATATCAACACAGAACATATAGATATTAACGCGAAAACTATCGCTATACGCAGTCTAGACTATACTTTTCTGAGCAGCTTGAACACCTACCTCTCTACTTCGACCTTAGGTTCAGCCTTAATCGCCGCTTCGAGGACAGAAGGCAGCCTCGGCCTCGGTTGAGGCTCCTCCTCGACTATAACGGGAGGTTGGGGGCTGGGGTTTCGCGACTCCGCCGCCGACGAACAGGAAACGGTCTGGGTGTGTCCGACTGGCGGCAAACTGTCAGCTGCGACCAATTGAAGACCGGCTGGGATCACGTTGTCCGTCTCGTCCAGCTCGAAGATCTGCGTCTGCTGCTGCTGTTGGAAAATTTGTTGCTCAAGCTGACGGACCTGTAATACAAATAAAATGTGTCAAGGGATTTTTATTCGCGCGAAGAGAGGAAATGCACGGCTATAAGGGAAGATAATAAAAGTCAGGTGGTTCTTCAATGATACTCGTTTTCCGTATATTTGCATCAAATTTGTTATGACAATAAAATGATAGTTGGTGGCTGATTTAGGTGCTGCAACTTCATCTCGGGCGAAAAAATATGTAATCACCAATCCACTAAATACACTCCAACCTAACCTCTTGAAAAAAACATATAGCCTAACCGCAAGACCGAAGAATATATAAATATCTTTTGATCCCAAATATGTGAAGACCTTTAAGAGCCTGAGATTCAGAACTGCATGTCAGTCTGGTCCAAAATTTAAAGACCTACTAGGTTATATAAGGGCAATAACTTGATATAATCTTTCAGTTTTAATCTTCCCCTGAATATGCAAACATAATTAGCGATACAAGTTTCGTGTTTTTTTTACCAGTGGTTTGGCGAGGTAAAACTACTTCTTCTCATTATTAATTTTTCGTGCTTGCACGAATATACTCACTTGACTCTCCAAGATCACTCGCATAGCTCTCTCCCTCTCCAGCTGCCGCTTCAACTCGACCGCTGTTTCGCCTGCAGCTGCTGCTGCTGCGGCTCCGCCCACCGCCACTGTGATCAGCTCGGCCCCTTCTTCGGCGGCGGCCATCACCAACTCCGCCTTTCGCTTCTTCGGCGGCAGCTCCCCGCCCTCGTGCTGGTTAACTAGCCGCTTCAATTGGCAGTTCTGCGATAAGAGGCGGGTCTTTTCCTGTTCCAGGCTGTAGATGTACTCGGCGGTCTGCTGCAATATGGCGGCCTGCAAAGAAATACGCAAATTCAATAACGGTTTGGTTCAAATGATATGTTTTCATATATATTTATTTAACTAATAAATTAATTATTATTTACGAATATAATATCATTATAAAATATATATTGCGCCGCGTGCATTTATGTATGGCTTGCGAATTCATCAACAAAAGATTGATTATTCCAATAATATATACAATAGTGTTTGAGCAATAGTATCGGGAATACATACATAGGTACATATACACAAAGAACGCTCCCTGATGCTGGGATCAGTTCGTCCACGAGGTAGCGTGGTTCAATTGGTAACGGATCGGTCTAGCTAACCGGTTTTGCCGATTTTCTAATTGCTATTTCATATCAATATTTCATGAAAAATCTCGCAAAGTTATTTCCTTACACGGAATGATCCCTTGTGAAACTATGATATCCAGACAGACGGAAATGATTGACAATGTTGTTGACAAGAAAACACAATATGCCGAAATCGCAATTTTTTGCGATTACAATATTTCCTCTGAAATTGACGTATGGGAAGTAAAATTAGATAATACCTTCAAAGAAACTACCTCATGCATAAAATATACCATCCGTCCTTACACAAAACTTTCAACAGCTCACAACTTTGGCTGATGGCCCTTTTATCAAGATTGTCTGCGCCCCATTTGCGTGCCCCGCAGTTCACACATACACATACATCAAGCGGCTAATTTTTTTCCGGCCAATTTCCAAAGAACATTAGGGACGGGTCAGAGGGTGGAAAGATATAGGACCGTCCCCCTCTTTCGTTCCTCACCACCCTCAACCCCCGTGAACAAACAAGATAATCTCGACCGCATCGGATCGGATCCATCAATCTATCCGTCAAAACGCGGGAGACAGGAAAAAACAACTCGACAGGACCGTATTTTGAATATTATCAAATCCATTATCATCTGCAATTCTGAAAATTAAAAAAAAATGGTGGACATTAACTGCGTTTTGTCTGTTTTCGCGAAAAGAGTTCATTTGAGACGAAAGTGTTTTAAAGTCATGAAGAAGGGGGTAGTAGGGAAACGAGAAGTAATATATTATTTAATATATTTAATAACTCTGCAAATAGCTTCGACGCAAGTTATTATTGTATTTTAAACCGCTAACTCAGCAGCGGGGTAATTGTGACTATTTCCACGCAAAGGTGTAAGATTATAAATTAAGATTTTGGAAATGAATTAAAATATTGAAAACATGGAAAAATTTTGAACCTTCTACAATGTAACCTAACAATTCTCATTATTCACAAATTTTCAAATGTTTCCCAATCTCACTCCAAGTGGATCAACACGAACGAAAATATTGGGTTGACCTATCGGACGTCATTTCTCAAGAGGCTAAGCAGTTTTGTGATTATTCATGATCCTAATACAGTCAAAATGTAGTGAGTAGTGCTAAAATGAAAGCAGAACAATTAACATCTGTTGAAACAAAGTTACCTACGCCCTAGAATACCGTACAACTAGTAAACAAAATCAAATAGTCTGAATTTGTTTTAGACATTCGAAATGGAAAAAATACTGCGTTCATAAGTTGGACGCGTTTAAAAGTAACAACTAATAAAAATAAAACTACCATTTATGTGTTTTTAATGCAAATTTAATAACAATATATATGTTTAACAAGTACGGAATCTTGTGTGGATCAAAATGTTATAGATAATAATAATAACACTGTTTATTTATTGTAAAATATATGGTGGAATTTCTTTTACCAACGCCAAAAAATTGAGATTTCCTCTTCCCATCACGACCCAGCTAAGTCTAATTTTCACTTCAAAAATTTTTTTTTTTTTGAAAATGGTCAGAGCCTCGCAAACCTCCAAATAGGAAGCTTGAGCGCTGACCAGCGTTTAAGACAGCTGTACTACAAAGAATTAATGGGAAGGATGTTCGCCAGACCACATGCTCGCAAAAAGTGCAAAAACCAGCTTTTTTAGTTTCAGGATCTATTCGATTATACCGAGGAATTGTGTAGAAAGTATCGAGTCAATCTGCTCGACTCCATTTTTTAGCCAGTTTCTTGACAATTTGCTCACACGGTGAGACGGTCCTGTTTCTCACCTCAATCCCTCCATAAACGCGAAGACGTGCAACGGGCCTTAACGAAAGTCCTGGGCCGACTGCCGTAAGGAAACAGACTAGGGACTAGGGGGACGCGGGGGATGGCTCATTTGGAAATTAGGCCGCTCCGGTAGCGTTGTCCGGATCATATTTTAATGTATCCATAAACAGGATGACTTGCAAAATATGCCCCGATCTGGTTCAGGAGAGCCGGCGCGGCGAAGCGGCGGCAGTCATAAATCTCAGCCGCCCCCTGACGTGACGTGACAGCCTGTCCGCGACAGTGCAGGGGATGGAGGCCGTGCAGGGCTGACTACCGGGATTAACGTAGCCTCATATACCAATATACTCAAATAGTATTCGACCTGATTCGATGATTTTGAATACGATTTTATTAGCTTCACAGTAACGGAATATTTCAACGTAATTTTCCTTGGGTTCAACATGGCAGAGGACGTTCTATATATAAAATTTTGATCCCTGTAGTACTACATACTTTTTGCGATATCGATCCAGTGGCAGCAGAGTAATACTGATGCTACGTATCCATATATCAACGCGTGCTGTATTGCTCGACAAACTTACTCCACCATTTAAGCAATACTGACTAACACTGAGCCGCCAAACGGTCGCATACGCATTAGAAGTGTATAAATACAATATAGATAGACAGAAGCGTCCGGCTTTTATCAGGCTGCCACGAATAACTCAAGCATTCCAGCTTATCCTGCTTGTTTCAGCAACTGTTAATATGCCACACTGCATTCTACCTTAATGAGAATGATGAATAATTTTAATAAAAGTGATATGTAACCTTTCAAAAAATTGCGACAAGTAATTTGACTCTGTATATCAGTTCACCAAATATTATCGAATTCAAGAACTGTTAATGCAGTTTAGTAAGTATTGGAAATATTGGATACTTTAAAAAAATGTATTAACTTCAAACCGATTTTAGGGATTTTCTCATATTCTGGAATATTTAGTTGTTTTCCCATTTTTTTCTATTAAAATTAAAAACTTCAACAGTTCCAGAATCCGATTCAAATCTTTATTTCCAAAGTGATACCATTGCGTAGAAAGTACAGAGTCAACCTACTTGACGTTATTTTTCAGTAGAATTGTCAAAATTGTTGAGTATAGGTAGGTATCAGTAAAATAAGCAGCCATTACGAGCAATATGGAATATTCGGATAACATCTGAACCGTCCCGCCCGCACTGTCTATCAGGATGACAAGGCAAAATCTCCCTTTCTAAGTCCGTAACGTGGGTCTGTAATCAAAATTTCCCTATCCATTCACGAACGAAGTGTAACAGAGTTGTATATAGCTGTTCTATCTGAAAACGAGTCCCTATTGTTTTTTTGTGGAAAAAAATTGGGGGCGGACAGACGCTGGGCAAAAAAAAACTAATTATCGTTAGGGGACCTTTTTCACACTTGTGTTACGTTCATTAGTCTTTTTTATTCTCTTTAATCTGATCCAAAATTGGTTTGCTATTTTTCCTATTTCACAATACATCGGACTTATGAACATAGTAGATTTTTTATGCGTTTTGAATGTTTCGAACACATCTCAACCATCTGATTTTTTTATGTTGAGCTAATTTTATCAGTTTCTGTTTTAACGGAATTTACAATGTTTGCTATATTTTAACCGAATATGGATCATGAATAATAAAGAAAATGCTACTTAGCCTCTTGAAAGTGGTGTCAAGCAAGTTGACTCTGCATTTCACATATAGTTGTATACGTTTTCGAAAATTTTGTACGGATTTTAGAGCTGCTGATCCACTTGAAGTAAATTTTTGAAATTATGGAAATTTCTGAATACTTAAAATTGCTAGTAATTTTTGAGATATGATCTCAGATGGATTTAGTTTTTCGATATTCGACATTTTTAAATATAATCCCAAACTATGAACTGAGACAATTGTATGAGAACTACAGCGTCAACTGACTTGACACCAATTCTTGGTGTTCCATATGACTCCTAGAGATTGTCTCTATACACACACTAGAGTTTGGCACGGCCTGTATGTAAACGTATTGTATTGCCTAAGTACCACCTCTACCATAAAAGCAAGAATTCAGCACCACAAGAGCCAAATACCAAAACCAAGCGACCGATTAGCGAGATATCCAATGCATGCAATAGGAATGTGTATGCAAAGTAGGCGCAATTGCTGCACCGAAACAAAAGAATGCCAGGAATCCGAGAATACGACACTTAACGGATATACGCAGCAGCAGGATATTATTTCATTTAAAAACATCGCCGGTGTACTAGGAATCCCCTCCCTTCCATTCAGTTGGAGCTGAAACAGTGCCGGCCGGTGCGGTACGCCGGGTACGCGGTACCACCGGCGGTACCGACGTTCCACAACGCTGCATAGTTGAGCGTCATATTCGCGACTTACGATCAGCAGAACTACGAAAACAGGAATTTGAAATGTTGCCAACTCTAGACCAAGAAATCATTCAATTGCCCCTACACCGCAAAAAAATACTTGCTGCACAAAACGAATCATTCCACAACAGCTATTTGCAAAAGTTAAACCTTCAGGCTGGAGCAAAATAGGTACTCTTGTTTGTTATTAAAACAATCTATACAAAAGACAAGAACATATTTTAAATGTGCATTTTTTATGGATAACCTTTCTCAAACGCAGAAAGCCTATAATGTATATTCACATTGATTTTAACATTGTATCCATCGGGTAACAAATTCCTCGGAAGCTAATTCCACAACACTGAGGTTTTCCAAAAAAATGAGTTTTGGAAGAGGCTCTTTTGAGGTGTTCAAAGCTCGATCTGGTGAGGACGTATGTCGGGCAGCTATAGTGCTCATTGTACTGATTACTCTTGGTGTTATTATGTGAGACAGCTCTGTCGAACAGTTCCCATAGTAGAATCAATAATAGAACAGGGGTTGTAGGTCAGTCACGTCCATCAGACGTGTTGTACTTTTCTGGATTGAGTCCGGAATCTACTTAGTTAGAAATGGATATTTATATGCGTGGGAATAACCGAGTCAATCCCCTTGATTCAATTTTTTCGTAACTACTATCGGAGATGAACAGTTGAGCTTGAGTATTTGGCAACACGGCTGAGATGGTTGTATCGTGAACTCGAATAGCACATGAAGGCAAACCGGTATAATATACCCGACGTCTAAAAATAGATTCGCGCACCATTCTGCATTCTGACGTAGTTGTAAGACTTAGGTAGTACCAGGCTAAAATGGTACTAATACATAAATTTATGCAACGTTGTCGTGGGATTCTCCGTTGTTATTTTCTTTGTTGCGGTTGTGTAAGGTCGAAGTTCAGGCTCAGAACGCTATATGAAAAATAGAATACGACTTAGAATAAATGGTACCTACTGTGCTAAAAATAAAACTACGGCCAACCCATTATCATGTGGGTCATCAACAAAGGAGTGGTTCCTGAACCATACCACATAAAATCTGTCAATCACATTGATGTAGGAATGGACACTAATATATTATTCAATTCATTCAGAACGTAATTTTTTATTATTAAATAAAGCCTAAAGCTTACTAAGCTAAACGTCACTTTACGACCACGTGGTATAGCGTGACTGATTAATGGTGCTGATATTGCCGTTTTTCTTATGAAACGACAAAAAATTACCAATACTTTAGCTTTCCTTATACATATGGGACTCCCAAATGAACAAGGGGTTAAGATACGTAGAACAAATCTTGATAAGACGCATAGTTATGCAAGGTTCAGGCGAATACCCATACAATGCAGGTATTCATGCTAAAAGCCCTTTAACATGGTCTACTACCTCCACTACTCACTCTACTTCATAACTTAATGCAGAAACTTTTCACTCCTTACCGACCAATATCAAGTGTATATTAAACTATCAACTACAACTAAGTTTTTTAATCTAGAACAATTCGATGTAACTAGAAAAGTGTCTGAAGTTCGACAAATATTATCAACTTAGCAGCGCCGCGTTTTTTCAAGCTCGCTGGTCGGTGGCGCCCCTGCACAGACTGCGTGTCGGAATCCGAAACTAACTGCAGAATGTGACGACCGCCGCGGCGTGCCTGTGCGCTCTTTCTACCGCTATTTCCATCACTGTTGCACCTATTGGATGCGTTTGTCGTCGACGACAGCCGAACAAGGAATCGAGGATTTGGATGAGAGTTAAGAAGCAGGCACAGGTAGAGGTCCCGATTAGGGGATCTATATAATATACAGAGTACAGACTTCAAAATGTATGTATAATGGATAAAATACCAATCCAAGTACGTAGGCCTACTGATTCTATTGTCAGAGCTTGCACTTAAAAGATTTTCAGCTTAAATTTTGGATGCATTTTAAATGTTTCATACCATTCGATTTTTTTACTTTGTAGGTATATCACTGTTGGGCGTAGTCGTTAACTTTAAGTGGGCTATTTGTTCCGCTTGTTCTGGCAACTACTCTTACTACCGATTACCCATTTACTGCATTTTAAGTGAATGTAAATCATGTATGATTATTAGTGCACTTTTTAGCCTCTGAGAAAAATGCGTCAAGTAGCCTAACTCTGATTTTCACGTGAAGTGCTATCAGTTTATTGAAGATTTTATCCACTTGTTTGAAATAATAAAAAAAATTATATATTTTTATACATCACGAAGTACCATGTAACTCATTTCCGTCGGTTTGTCGGATAATCCTTGCCTCTCCCCTATAATTTTCACATTTTAAATAAACTGTGACAGGTTACCACACTGGAAAGGGCAAGTAAGTTTTTATCGGTTCATTGGCAGCGGAGTATAGTCCTAAAACGAAAAAACGCTCAACTAAGTTTTTGGACTTTTGCGAGGCCCCTGATCATTTTCAATTATTTTTTGGGGATTAAAATTTATAAGATTCAGTAAGCTCCAAAATACATTTGAATTGTTATTTCTAAAACTGATTCCCAGTGGAAAGGAGCGCGTCAACCTATTTGACACCATTATTCAATATTCCTTAAGCAACTCTCATGTCCATACCAACCTGTCACGTTATGTTTTTATGGTTCGTTCAAAATGGCTTGGTTCATGGACTGGATCCATGTCAATGTCATTGTTGATGTTGAAATTCACCAATGTGTCGAATTTTTAAAATTTGCCCATCACTACCTTCTGCCGCCAGCGCTTGTTACCGGAATGTGCGGGAGGAAGGACTTTTTGATCGAGTCTGCGTTTGTCGTTTGCTCTTTGATGTCGGTCTACCTTTCTCGTGTCTCATGTAATTTTTTCCGAGCTGTGTTTTCAGATCGCTCTACTTATCGGCTTTTTGTGGAATTAAAAATCGATTTGGAACAGTAAATCGAATGCTGTACCGGAACGTTTTGACATGACACCACCGGTTTTTATACATCCTACTTATACTGTGAAAGTTATATTTTTTTGAGGAATCAAAATACGCAAGCTTCTCCGACCGTCTTCATTCATGAAAGAATGTATCAATAATTATTCAAATAAAACTGTCTAGACAAAAGGAAGTTGGCAGACATTGAAACGAGATTGACCTTATATCAAATCAAGGCCAAGCTTGTCTTTGTTTATAACACTGTATAGAGGGAATGTCTGTATCTAAGAGGTACTTAACATAAGGAATTTTAGAAAATATCTAGTTAATTTCCTAAGAAAATTTAAATAATATATTACGTTCATGCTGGTAATAATAAATTGACACCTATCTACATATATAGCGAGGGAGATAGAGACAGTTTGCATGAAATGTTTTTCAAGGGCTTGATTTTTTTATCAAGAAAGCTTAGTCATAGGAAAGTGACCCGTCGTGGTCGCGTGGGACAGTGTTTGTAAATCAGAAACTCGAGCAGACTCCGGATTTCGATCCCCGTTGGTGGCAAACTGTTTTGCTGTTGAAGAATTTTCAGCCACACAAATCTAGATAGTTAGGGCTAAAAACCGGTAGATATCAATCAAGTTTACAAATAAATTGATATCGACACGGGATAAAAAAGCGTACCAATACGTTTAAATCTGAACAAAATTAAATACATATTTAATGATTACGACTCAGCAACAACGCCGACATGTCTTATGGAGAATAAAAGTTTTATATTTTTTCTGATCATTTTTGGACCAGTTTCAGAGTGGTATAGACCTGCAGTTTTATCGTAGGTACTGTTATACCTAAAAAATACCCTACCTGCATTTGCTGCTTTTTCAAGCAAGAAAAAGCTGGGAAATAGACGACATCCTACATATTGAAATTTTACCTATCTAGCCAAATCGAAGACCGCAAGCAAATACGTCGAGTATATACACAGTTCTAAAATTAAACTGAAACTCTCGTCAGACAGATTCAATTCCAAAAATAAGCGGCCGAAGTCTACAGAATACCAAAAATATCTTCTGTGAACTGAAGACCCCCCTCGAATTCGAGTGAGATATTCATAGCGTTACAGCGTGCTTCTATTTTCGAAAGGCCGGAAACGCTTCACGCGGCGTACTTAGTCGTTTTATTTTCAACTATACTATATGGCAAACACTTTGATCTTGAAATATAAAATAATGAAAGTTGCTGCGTAAAGCATGGTATATCTATTTTAAGCGAAGAAGTACTTCTGACTCTCCAATCTGCTTACATTCTATGAAGCTCAAATAAGAACTGGCACTGGAATAATGGTTTCATATCTGGGGGGCAGAAGCCCATACTTGATGCAGTTCAAAAGACAGCAAATCATACTTGTCAGTTGCTATATCAACAGAATTGTCAGATTGTTGCTTCTTTCTAGCTCACGTCTTTATACATTAGTGCTGGACGGTATGAACCTACTAAGCTGAGCTTTTTATGCATTGTTTTGAGGAACGTGCAAAACGAGGTTTTGAGTATTTCCCCACACCTACGATATGGTATTGATACGATGAGGCTATCTTCTCTGCTTTTGTCAGAACATCCGGTGGCATCGAGGAATATGTTAATATAACTGTCACACAATAGTCTAATTGAATCGATAAAATTTAGTTTAAAAATTCCAAACAATAAATAAGTGCCACTTCTGAATGTTCATAAAACAAACAAAAAGCCATTCAAAAACGGGATTATTTTTCTGCCCACCGTATAGCATTATTTGGCCTGATTCGAATCGCATCTAGGGTATCGATAGATACAAGTGATAAAAACCTTCAGAAATAATTTGTTCTTTACGATCTACAACTGACTTTTGAAGAACTATGCGAACGATTTACGTCGAATGTTTATGCTAAAGAAAAGAAGATATCATAAAGGAATATCAACTCATTCCCACATCACGACATGAAAATGAAATTAATGCATCTAGATGTTCAGATAAAGAACAAGGACAATTTTGTTCATTGATGAACAGATATCAAAGGTAGGCGCGTGAGGCCAAGAAGCGTCTTTCTGTAACTGCAGATTTTAATTAAAGTTCGCAAGTACTATTCTGGTGCCGTGATTCGGACTGTAACTGCTGTGGAGAAACAGCTGATCAAAAGTGTAATACTGTAATAAGCAAGAGCGGCGGCGGCGGCGCGGCGTTAGCGACGACGGTAGGCGTCGACGAAAATATAGTGGCGCCAGTTGGTGGTCAAGGTTAGGGGCCACCAGCCGACAATCCGCTAACGTAGGCGAAATGTATGTGTGTGGTGTACTGGTGTGTTTGAGATGTTGTTTCGATTCTCGATATCACCATTTAGGACTGGGAGCCCTCGGAACGGCCAATGACATTGTAGGAGCGATACTGGACAGCCATTTTTGAACTGCTACTACTTCTTGCCCAGAGCAATGGGCGGAGAGGTATAAAATTCCAAATTCGAGATATTGTGTTTTCTTGATGTTCAAGATGTTGATGACATATCACGAAAAACCATTTCACTCATTTGCTTCGGTTTGAAAATTTCAAATTAAGTTACTGCAGTCATAAGGACGAAAAAGTGTTGACCGATATCACCAGATATCGTCGTTCCATGACTCTTATTACGATGTGCATTTTCCCTTCAATCACAAATACGTGTACCAATTTCCAAATTAATCAGAAGTCTTGAAGTCACAGAAAATTACGTTGAAAGATATCATTACATTGATACATACATACATACAGGTTAAGCTACTAAAAGCGTGTTAAAAAAACGAGACCTTAAAATAACTGGTCCGAAAAACCTGGAGCAAATAAAAACAAGTTCTAGAGATCTCAATAGAACTACTACATAACAGTGTGAAAGGTTGAACATTTAGATAGAATCTATTTCCGAGCACGTTTCAGTTGCACCCCTCTTCTTATACCACTGGTCCCTTCCTTGTGTGACCTGCTCTTCAATTTCAAGTCTACGAACGGTTTAAAGCACGACAGGTTTTTTCCTAGCAGCCGTGTGACGTAACATCCCCGTTAGTACTACAGCCTTAGGGCTTATTGTACCTTTAATCCTAATGTTTACAGCAGCGATTATAGCCGTCTCGAACCTTGTACTAATTTAAACAGTTCTTTTACTGCACTATTGGTCCTAGCCTGTACACCCCAAAGAACTGTTTCCTATGAACGCATGGTACTCACAGAGGACAGAAGACAGTGTCTTGCCAGGAGTACACGGCGCAGGACCATATTCGTCAAAAATCGTGTCTCCGCCCCTGTTTTCAGGTTGCCGACGTCGCCGCACCGGTCTCGGTCAGGTGATCCATACGAACAACGACGGGGCCTCCGGATTTTTCTGGTTGTCTGTTTTTTAAATAGACGCGCAATATTCGTGAATGGTAACAGGCGACCGACCGGCATGGCGTTTATTCGTGTACATATGATAAACATCAGCTGATGCGCGATGAATCACGCTCGAGCTGATGTTCTATTCTTCCTCGTTTGCGCCGCGCCGGTTGCCATAATTAGAATGAGACATCAGACCCCGTATTCTAAGTAACAAGATTATTGCCTTAGCTTTTGGTCACTGTCCACTTTCCTTTAAAATTCCGACGATGATTTAAATATCAAAATCACTGTGTCACACAAAAGCAGTCTTATTTGTGAAAGGTTGGGTCGAAATTAAATAATTTCTATGTAACAATTGAAGAATTGTTTATTGCTGTTTTTCAAGATTTAACTATAAGCAGAGATTTTGTCAATACATGGACTATAAGATCTCCTGATCTTAATCCAGAAGATTATTAAGGAGAAATGCTGAATAATATCGTGTACAACTTCGGCATCAAAATGGACGAAATATCGACCATTGGCGTTAACCGCTGATTGACATAAGGGAGCCCATAATTATTCAAGCAATCGAGTTTCTATCAAATCCTAATTCAAACTTAATTTGTGAAAAACACCATAATAAAATAAAATATATGCCTCACTATTATAATGTTGTATATGAAGCCATGAACCAAAACAGTGGTTAGAATTATCCTAAATGGATTATCGTTGTCCCCAAACACACAAGAGAAAGATTAATATCATATTTATAACTAAATGAGTG
Organism: Bruchidius siliquastri; assembly: GCA_949316355.1. Classification (NCBI taxonomy): domain Eukaryota; kingdom Metazoa; phylum Arthropoda; class Insecta; order Coleoptera; family Chrysomelidae; genus Bruchidius; species Bruchidius siliquastri. The sequence goes on along the minus strand of OX438534.1, from coordinate 28,639,014 downwards.
TGTTAGACTCTATTATTAGATACCCGTATATGGTTAGATGCATGCCCTTTTAAATGGAACTTGAGAAAAGTGAACCGTTGACAATAAAATTATATTTAAACTGCAGTAATGACTTTTGTATCTACAACTATGCTCACTGCTACTATTACAACTTACAACATAATCGCGTAATTAAGCTGTCTGAATGAGTATGTAAATACGTATGCATTCTATGCAGTAGCATCAAGCAAAATGGGATGGAATCTCATACATGTGCTGTATTTAGATATTTGATAGAGATAATAATGTATGCATATACAACCAGGAAGTTACCTCGACAAAGTTTCAGAAAAATAAAATCCAGAAAAACTTTTGGTGCAAATGGGAATCGAACCCGTATCTACAGTACTGACGCCGTAGTCGATCTTTATATAAACCGATCCCTTATAAAACACATAACTACATTTGGTTGTATATACGGAGCAAGCATTATTGAATGAGTTTACAGAATAGGTATAACCATGTGATTTCATTTGTTTATCCGAAGCCTACATCGTACTGATAAATCTAAGAAAACTATACTGCCTCGTCTACAATAATTGCATTCGGATTGGTAAATGCATTTTTTTTCATAGATAATCTCTCGCAAAGGCAGAAAGACTATCGAGCTGCAGAAACGCTGCGACACGGTAAATGTATGTATATTCACATTGACTTCAAAAAACGATGTAAATAGGGGTACAAACTCATTCCACAACACTGGAAGTTCGACCGGGTGGGGATGCGCCCCGCTTTGATGACTTGCTGTTATGTGAGGCTGCTCGGACGGACATAATCATAGAATGTATAGAATAGGGACCACAGGTTGGCCACTTCTCTTCGATGTTACATTGCAGACTGTGGAGGTCCTTTATGTGTCTTCAGACATTGAATACAACTTTCAGGAGCAGAAGCATTAGACGGTACAAGTAGATAAATTATAGGTGAAAGTGCATTTATACCATTAAGTGTTCACAATGAATCTACTCTCACGACGAGGCTTTATCGAGATCGAGATTGAACAGGTGAAATGCGGTCGATAAGTGACGCTTCGCAAACACTACACAACGCATATGAATAATTATGGAAAAAATATCGGTTGTGGCGCCATGATAATGGTCAAGGTCGACAGTCGCGAACTGTTTTACAGGGTCATTTGGAACAATTAAAATTATGCTACTATGATTAGGTATGTGAATAAAATATACTTTATTATTGCTTTGCAATGAGTTAAATTCTACTATTTATTAGTATATATTGGCGCCCTATACGACAACTAACGACTACGGAAACATGTTATATAACAATTGATGGAAAAATTATTTTTTTCGTGTTACCAAGCTTTCGACATTGTACAATGGTTTACATGGATTAGGCGTATCCTTTCGTTTTCGTTATATGATGTAAGTGATCCTAACCACTGATCAAATCACATTTTCAATGTGTTTTTCCATACTAAAATCACTTCCTCTACCAAGTTTCAAAAGTGATAAGAGTTTGAACCTGAACCCTCAAGCATAAGCAACGAAGATTTATCACTTCAATCTGTTATTGTTCCGTGATCTACATTTGAAAGGTTAGAAATGATTCTCTGTGCATTTGCTTTCTTTTAAATTAAAATATCTAAAATATAATTATAAACGATTTAAACATTTTGGTTTGGACGTTTCCCATGTACCTGATCATTTTTTATTGTTATTCTTACAGGAATCTAAAATTGTGGTTGGGAGTGAGCAGTGGTGAGGGCGCGACAAAAGAAGTAGGTGTTGGTAGAAATCGTTTTCATCATCGATGAAATTTGGACCCCGGTAGTAAAGTGCGACATAAACATTGCCAGCCTACCGTTCAAGCGATACTGACGAACAGTAGATTCAAAAATTTATAAATATAATATGGATAGACGCTCTCGGCTGCTTCTGTTTCAACAACAGCTAATACTACAAATTACTGAGTCCTACCTGAATAAAGATAATAAATAATTATAAAAGCGATATTGAGCTTTTAAAAAAATAGCTTCAAGTATGTAGACTCTGTATTCCACGTATAGTAGTATCAGTTTGCTGAATATTCTTATCGGTTTTCAGACTTTTTAATTCACTTGAATGGGTATTGGAAATCTTGGAAAATAATCCGTGGAATGTACAACGTCCACCTAATTGACGCCATTTTTTATATAAATACACTAAGCTTTGCAAAAGTTCCAAAAGACGCGATAAATCCTGTGATTTCCCATCCTGTATAGTAACAGAGATAAACCAGACAGTTTGAAATACTCGTAGGGTGACGTAAGCATCATTGATATTTGACGTTTTGCGTTACGAAACAAGTGTGTGTGACTCGGGAATCTAGGTGCATACATTACATGCGAGATAAACGTTTTAATCATAGTGATATAAGTAATGTAAACATTGACGATAAATCACTATATTGGGGACACCATGCGTTAGGGTTTGATTACATGTTGGAGATTATTTGAACAGGTTATAAAATGAATCAAGCCAGACCCATGAGATGTTTCGTAAGAGTCCAACAAGTTGCACTTATTTCTGTTTGCTCAATACACTTAAATTACAGACTAGCAAAAAATAATACTTTTATTTGTTTATCAGTAAATTATTAGGGTTTGACGGAATGTAATGTTCTAATCAATTGACTTTCTAAAACCTACTATGTGGATTCTGGCCGTTAATTGAAACGACATATAAGTACTGAAAGAACTTTACTACAGTTTCGGCTGCCTCGACAGTAATTTTCTGTCATTTTGTACTTTGAAAGAGGCTGCCAAGACAATCCAAACGATATGAAAGTTGGTCCAGTGGTCGTATGAGGAGATTTTTATTGAAGGCCAGGACAACTGAAATAACTGAAGGAAAAATGTTTTTCTTTAACTAATTTCTTCATTGGGAAATACATGAGGATCTAATGGCAGGCGATGCTAGATTTTATTTTCACTCGATACCAAGTGAGCATCCAGTAGATATAAAAAGTGTGTCATTGATTCTCTGGTACAAATTCTTGGAAATTTCTTTTACACATCCCTCATAGTCCTTGCATCCTGAACTTAGATTACGCTGTCCTCAGAAGGTAACGAATTAAACCGAAACACGTGTCAGCGGCTATTGTCGTTTTGTTCGTTTGCATGTTCATGCCACAATTTTTTTTCTTTTTTTTCACATTTCAATTTGGTACAAGCAAACAGGACAGGATCCAAAGTCGCAGTTGATATTTTATGTTCATAACTCCAGATTTGCTCAGTATTTCTCAACATGAACATAATAAATAATCTTGCTGCTAATACGTCTAAACCTAAACAATAGACGATCAACGACATATGAAGAACGAGAAAGGTAGGTTAGTTTAGAGAGCTGTTTCCCAATGGACTTTTAACGCCTATTCGTGCATAATTGTTTCTCAGAACAGTTGTCCATTAACATCAAAATGGATATTGTTACGGCTAAGTCGTAAAATGTATTCGAAAATTTCCGAGAAATCTAACAAATGCACGCTTATTTTATTGAAAAACTGTGGCACATTTAATTTACAAAATTAAAGCTAGTCAGTTCCTCCTATGCATTTATACAGAAGGTGCGGAAGTTTTCTTATGATCATTTTCTGTGGTCATAAAGAATCAAAGCCATTCAAACTTGGGACGTTATAATACTGACAATGTTTAATTTTCATCGTTATTCATCTGAAAATAAATTCTATCCTTTAGATTTTGGACTGCCCCAGTGAAATCTTGACCTGCTACAGCTAGAACCTTAATTAACTACTGCATCAAACGGAAAGTGATACCACATAGCAAAGTTTTATTAGTCTGTGCTTGTTTGACTTATCCAAGTCCAAAAATAATCGCGCTCTAGTCAAAACATCTGATTTCCACCGAGGATATTAACAGTACAACGCTATTTTTATATGACCGAATCATCTGATCAGAGATCTGAGATGAAAAAAAAATGGTTGTTGAAAGTGAAATACTATCTTGTAGAACGAAATCACAACCGATGAATAAACCCACACAGACTTTGTTTTATAGATAAGGCAGTCGTTTTTTAACATGCTTTTGTTAGCTTCACCTGTATGTATGTATGTATGTATCAATGTAAGAGAATGTATATTATCATGGCAGATGTTCGACCGAGCTGTCCCGCATAATAAATCCAAGAGACGCCAGTACAGCAAATGCCAGAGGAGCTCAATCTCCACCAGGGCGAGCTTACGACGACCCGAACAAGCCTTCTCCAAAAGACGTTCATTTGGTGAACCTCGACGTTGTGGAGCGGACTACACCGAGGACTTTGTTCCCCGATGGTTAAAATATAACGCGTTTTAAGGTCAATCTGAATAGACAATTATCCTCGCGCAGTGCTTATGAAGCGCGATAAGCTATCTGCCTTTGCGTGAGGTTATCTATGAAAACAACTTGATTGTCCTCATTTGATATAAATATTTCATTGGTAGCTATTTGTCAAAAGAAGAGTTAATATAAAAAAGGCACCCACGCATAATATCAAAAAAAATCTACCTCGAAATTTATTAATTACTGCTTGATGCAGTTTGATATTAAGCGGTTAATTTATATTCTATTTTTTATTAAAGTTCATTTATAACATTTGGATGGACGTGTACTAAATGATAAAAATTGATTCGGATTTCGTGAATCAAAGGTAGAAACTTTGCTACTTTTGCCAATTAATTTTTGAATCCTCTTATTTTCAGGTCTAATATCTATGTAGAAAACATCATCATTCATGGAAATAAATGTAAAACCACTCGTTTGAATTTGCACGGGTTTGAAGTGTTTTTAAAATATAGGGTGTCAAAAATACTTTGAGGTGTAGTTCTTAAATATCTCATATTATGTATAATTTGAGCTATAAAATAATTTATAAAAAAATACAAATTTCATCTATTTTGACGAGAATTGGCTCAATTGAAAGTGATCTAATTTGATGGCGCGTAGGAATATTTCGATTATTTTCAATTTCCTGTGGGAGTGTAGTTCTCTAAAAGTTCAAAAATATGCAAGAATTCGTATGATTGAAATTGCCAAGGATACAACAGTCTCAGCAAACCTTTTAATTTTACCTGATTCAGTCATATCTACTATACACATACAATATCTCCAAACAATTCTGATGTCAACTAAAACAGAGCAAAACTCCCAGAATTCCTCACAAATTCCTCTATTCCGGCACTATCAAATGTGCACGTACTAGTGTTCATAAATTCTGAATAAAGTCCGTTACTACCCAGGCCATATGGCAGGTCTGTAGTAGAGCTTTAATTCATCTTTTTCCAGAAAAACTACGACCACTTCATATCTCTATGAGACATGAGTCTGGATGAAGTGGTCTTCAAAAAAGTTACTCCTACCTACCATAAGGGCCGCGTGATGATGCCGTCATGGACAGGGCCGTAGCCAGGTTTCACTGGACCAAACAAAAAAATTATTGAAAAATGAAGACGATTTTTATGAGGTGTGGCGGATACAAATCGTATCGAAATATTAGTGATGTTTTGTTTTGAGTAGATTCTCAATTTCTAAGATAGCAGAGTTATTCAATTGATAGTATTTCATATTGAAAATTATTGTATCTCGTACTTTGAAAAAAAATAGCGGCCGATAGGGTTAATGCTGTACTTCCCACTCATTTACATCAGTTTAAAAAAATATTCGATTGGAATTTTGGAATTACCCAGAACAAATATCTATATATAGATACATTTAGAAAATTAAATAAATTCAATTGGACAACATGTTGAAATTCAGAAACATTTTACTTTCCATTCCAATAAGCAGAAATAAATTTTAATAGCAATATAAAATATTGAGGTAACAAAAGTTTCTTGAAATGTAAGTAAGTGTGCTCATAAATCGATGTCACTTAATTTCCGGCCTGTGTGACTCGCCGACTATTGACTGAACTAGACACAATTTGTTTACATTTTTACTTGGTGAGTAGATCACTTTCGTATCTTGAGCTGTGGAATTGCTTCAATTTTCGAAGAACAATCTGTTCTTACAAAGTCTAGCGCCTAATTTTATAGTATCATATTTAGCTACAGCACTGGTTACCAAATCAACATTACTTTAACAAAAATCATAACGGTGACTATTCTTAAAAAGGATCGACACTGATCTTACTCTGACAACACTGCGAAGACTCTTTTCATTGTAGTCGTAAAAAAAATATTACTAAACATTTTATACTTGTCATGTTTGTGACACTGGTTCGATATTGTTTGCTATGTTTGCTTCCGTTCCCATCTCACTTAGACTCAATGCTGTTACCCAGGCGGGAAATAATATAAATATATATGAATTTTTTATGGGGCTATTTTTTTTTCATCGTCATTGATCTGACTGTATTGTATATTGGCAGTCTATAAATTGTAAAATACTTATTTAGCTGTCCTTGAAATGTTTACAGCTGCGTTGTGCTAGATACAACCGTGTTGTAACAGGATGAGAAGGGAGCGGAAAGAAGGTACGAGTAGATAGAGACAGGACGACGACGGAGGCTGCCTAGAAATAATGTCACTGTGTTGGGCGATGCGGTGTTGCCAGATTATGGAAAAAATGTAGAAGGGGTGGTTTTTATACGCGTAGGATTATTGTTTCATAATACGAGTAGTTTTTGCTTTTCGCGCTTTCACGTGGCCGTCCTCTTCTCTCCAACTTGGTGGGTTCCTGTTTTTGATCGGGTCGCTGGTATGGCAATTATGAGTGAAGGTAGATATATAAAAATAAATATTAACACCATCCCATCTTGAATTGAGACTCATGAATCATAAAATAATGACGTCAAGTAGGTTAACCCAATGGTATCAGTTCTATCTAATCTATCTCATTCTATTCGAAAATAAAAACCCTTTGGAAAAGTTAACTTGACATTTTTACTATCGAAAAGTCAGTTTAGGAAATACGCGACGCGATTTTATATAGGCTGTTGCAAACACCACTCAAAAATCATCAATAATTACAACCTCCATCAGGTGCGATAAAATCGAAACGCAAGAAAAAAAACCAGGAAATTTGTCTAGACGAGAATGGAGAATATACAATCGCTGTTAGTAACTTTACGTTAACGTAGTACTTTCGCCCATCAATGTATCGTGTTTTTACTCGCCACGCAAATAGGCGGATCTTTGATGAACTGAAATTACTGTTTATCAAACACTTACCAGTTGTGGGATAGGACTGTATTTATTATAACTACACGTACCCGAAATTAAATAAATTTGTTAATACAATAGTCAAAATAAAAGTCATTCTTATGCAATTTTATACAGTTTTATATTATGAATCAATGTTTTAATTTTCAGTTGGATAAAGCACCTTTCCCTCTAAGAACGGTTAGTATAGATCAAGGATTTCAAAGAATTTCTCCACGCGTCCCTAATTCTTAAAATTAAAATAACCACACCCCTTTCCTATGCGCAGCAAACAAGCGGCAACATATTGAATTTAAGCTATTTTATAATTCAGTAAAATGAGGGTAATAAAAATCTTCAATGTTCATCGTGGCACATAAAAGTTGAAGCGCTTACTACAACAATGTACTTCAATACTCTTCATGATTGTGTAATTGTTTTTCACAATTGCACAAATCGTAAAATTAACTGAACTAAATTACACACGCTCACTCTTCCTTCTACTTTCAACCGCTTTGATTATCCGGAATATGTTGCCCACACACAACATTTGTTGCTTTGAACTTGTATTTTCGTTTGAATCAGTAAATCTCGTTGAAAAGGATTGTCGCAACAGAAAACATCATAACTAGGTTCTACAGTACTTGAAAAAATTATTCGTAAGCAATTGAGGTGTTGAAAAACAACGTGAGGGACGGGCTTGACCTGTGTTCGCGCCACTGGGGCCCAGAAACCCTTCTCGGGTGATGAGGGCGACACAAATTCCAGATGATTTTCTCCAGGGCCCCGGTTTATCTCTGATGCCCTATTTTGTAATCTTCCCCCCCTCTCTCGACAGATCTCCACCAGTTCTATCGTATGTCGCTCACTTAGTAGAGTAGCTCATCTTGAAGGTGTTGCCTGGACTTTTATATCGTATCTCCGCAGATCTACTGCGTTCCAACGTAAAGCGTGAGATCCATTGTATCTCTGCAGTAATGTAACGGAGATCGTCAACAAAATATCGTAACTGCGGTATCACATAATGTATCTGACTGTGTGATGGATTTCAGAACTATTTTTAAACTCAAATATCTCTGATATAAAAATATATCTGCTTTTCATGTCATTCACCTTCATTGCGTGCCACATCAATCTGTCAATATCCTTGATCCGTCCTTCCGCGTACCTTCCTCCTAGGAGCTATATCCGGGGCTACGCACCCCAAAACCTGGCAACAGGGCGTCGTCGGCGTCGCCGTCGGCCGTTCACCCCTGGCGGCGCCCGATGACGTAAGGGCGTCCCGTTCCGCGCGCGTCGTTGGCTGCCGAGACGCCGCTGCGGGAGCTGTCGGTGCGGCGCTGCCGACGCCAACCGACCAGGCAGCGCCGCGACGCCCCGACGCTGCTGACGTCACGATGCGCCATCAGCTGGGCGTGGCAACGCCGCAGCACCCTGGCTAAAACACCACGGCGGTGCTCATCTCCCCTTTTCTTCCACATGATTCAATGCTTGGCCGAATCCAGACGAATCCGCAGATTTATACATGGGACTATATTTAACACGATTTTATTAGCTATACCTGTACGTAGATCCGTACGTACCTATGTAAGTTAAGTATGTGTGTATCTATATATCAATATAATGGAATCTTTCAACTTAATGTGCAACAATTTTAAAAGCTCCGATTAATTGGTAGATTTGGACACGTAATAAGGACTGATAAAAATACAAACTTTTTTTCCGGAGTAATATATCTTACATGATATTTCATTCAAATTTTAGACATTTTTTGAATGCAGAATTTTGAATCGTTTTCTGAAAAAAATAATAAAAAGATCAAGGGAGCGATTGAGAAGGTGAGAGAAGGAGAGAGAGGAAAAGAGAGGGAGAGAGAGAGAAAAGAGAGGGAAGAGAGGAAGGGAAAGGAAGCAAAATGAAAGGAGAGGGTGAGAGAGGGAAAAAGAGGGTAAGAGAGGGATAGAGGAGAGAGGGGGAGGGAGAGAGAGGGAGAAAGAGGAAGAGGAAAGAAAGGAGGAAGATGAGAGAGAGGAAAAAAGGAGGGAGATAAGAGAGGAGAGAGACGGTGCGAAGAGTCTGAGAGAGAATGAGAGGGAGAGAAAGAGGAGGGGGGGAGATAGAGATACGAAGATAGAGAAGGGTCATTTTCTATATCTCTCTTACTCTCAAAACCAAAACTGGCCTCAATGTGGGTACCTGGGTGGTTATCTGGACCTAGTGTGTGTGTGGTGTACGGATACCTTTTTGTTACAGATCCAGGATCCTTAAAGAAAATATCCGGATCTGCATGTATAGGTATCCAGATTTGAATAAAGGAACCGGTTTTTGGATCCGGACCTAGGATTCGGATCCCGTATCCGGATCTCAGATACGAACATTATATCCGGATCGATCCGGATCCAGATTGTGCATGTTCGGATCAAATTCGGATCTGATCCGGATTAAAAAAGGATCCAGATTATATATGGTGTGTATAGGTACATACACTAATGACACCTCGTGCTTAGCCACTATGTAATCAAGAGCTATATTGCAAGACACGTTCAAATGTTAGCTTGCAGGCACTGAGTGCCTCGATCACTGTTTGGCTCATGGAACATATAGTTACTCCTCCACCTAAGTTAACTGATGGTATAATACTCAACCGACTGGTCTATATATGTGATAATTTCACTAGACTATAGGATATAGTCGTTTAGTGTGTGGGGTTATGGCGAACGACTGACGTTTCCGGCCTTGTCAGCGACAGCTGTGCTACGTTCTTTGAAAATAAATGGACCTTCTGTTTTTACTTTTGATGTTTATGCACCAGAAATGGCTGTGTTGTCTCTGCTTGAACCCAGCTCAAAGTAAAATCAAGTCCAGAATATGTATTTACTAGAGCACTGTACAGGAAGGAATTCCTGAATACCAAGTCGTCATTTATTTGTTGTAGAGTTTTGTTTCAGTTGGGTCAATCAAGCCATTTTTATTTCAAATAACTGTGTTTCCGATCCTCTGATCGGATAAACCCATATCTATAATTAATAATATAGGGTTGTTTCCACGTAAAACAATGAGTTTTTGATATTTCCATAATAAAAATTAAGTGAACTGCCAACCAGCTCAATTTAGTACATGTGTAGTTCAGTGACTTCATCTCATTAAATCGTTTGGATGGGTCTATTAGACGCTTATTGAAATTCAGAAACTTCTCGTCGGAACCAAACTATAAATTTCGCCAGCCGCCACTGTGCCAAAAAGTGGCTAATGACCGATTGCTCCAACATCTGCTTAAACAGATTATAGTAAATAATTGACATTTAAGAAATCTTTTGGTTTGAACCATTACTCTTCACGTGCTTCTTAACTATTTTCATTTTATTTTTACACGTTATATTGAGAAAACTGTTCAAAAGTGACATTTATAATAACTTATAACATTTTTTTGACAGAAATATTTGCCAATTTGTAAACAATCAATATTTCTGAATCAAATAAACAGTAAAACCAGTAAAAGCGCCAATTTTAGCCCACGAAGAATTGCACTGCCGAGATAAAGCATGAGTGCAGGTAACTAATAAATTCAACTCCTCCTATTCAGAAGGAATATTTGTGTCAATATATCCATAACTCTGTCCTTATACAGTCGAAACTGGAAAAGCTATATCAGAAGCGTTAGTTATATTTGTTTTATCCTTATGGTGATAATGTAGTTTTTTTATACTCAATGTTATTAGCCTCATTCACAACTCAATGAAAAAACTGAGAAGTTCAATTATATGTTTGTAAAAATAAAATATAACAATATCTGCCCTTCCGGGCCTAAGTGTAAGCAATGCGTGTGATTAACATATTTGGCTTTGAAAGGCTATGGAGCTTTTTCCAAAAAAAAAAAACATTTTGAATCCTACTTCTTCCAGATCGACTAGCCTCACTATTGTCTCAAATGTCGCCCACTTTGATCCCGATAGTGAAAAGGTTTGATCTGAACGAAAGAGAAACAATTCTCGTAAGTGATAGTGACCTCGTTCTTTGTTATGGTTACGAGGCGGTCGACCTCTTTTTTTCAGACAGGGGACCGCTTTGGGTGAAGTTGAGGAGTCGATTCATCGGACTTTGACCGTAACAGGATAAATTAGTGGCGTGTCTTTGGCCTTACGTTGGCAGTTGTTTGCTTGGAGGCCTTTTGCAAATCATTCTGTGGAATATTTTTGTTTGGTACGTGTGATACAAAACTTTAGTTTGAAAATCACGTAACAAAAAAAATCACGATTCAAAGCAATAATTGTCAGTTTGGTCTTTCCTACTGTAGTACTGGATGATAAACAGGGTTAATTCGGAATAGTACACTACTGAGGTTTTGAGTATCATTATGTTTAACATCGACTGAAGAAGGGGTTGATGCCTAAAAAATTACGTTTTAAGATATTTTATTCCTTAAGATATTTCATTCTTGTTAATTTAATACGTCCCATAACTTAATATATTTCAGTAGAAATTTAACCTGGAAACTTATAGTAGTGTATCGATAAAAATTGAGTTTAAAAGATCATTGTGTTCATTTACTACAATGTAGACAGGATTTCGCAGATATTTCTGAATCTCTAATGTTTCCATGAAGTTTGAATAATGTATTTTATTACAAGTGTGAAGTACACTCATACAATCCACATGATTGGAGACTATATTATAAAGACTGGTTTCAGCGAATGCAAAAATGGACTATATTGAATTATTTATAAATGTGTTTCATTAATGAAATGCGTTTTACCTTACTAGGTTTTCGCTAATCAAACTCATCTAATATTTTGCAATATATAACAGTAGGCTAGCACCATTGATACCGTCTAAACAATCACGTGATCAAAATCTAGCTTCATAGATATTAGCGCGTAAAATCTCTGGCAATAAAGGCATTGGCATCGCTGTAAACAACGGCGTCTTTGTGTTGTTGTTCGCCAATTACTTTCGAGGAACAGCTGTTACTTTCGGACTGATTTCGAAGGTGAGGGGGGGGGCGGAAGGGGAAAGGAGGGAGCATTCGCGAACGAGCTGCTCTCTCAATGTGGCGAACGAGTTAAAAAAAACGAACATGGAACCGGCAGGTGAAGAACCTCGCGGTTTGGATGGACGATTCTTCCTTCTGCTGCCCAGACAAGCACATTATGAAATTTATAAAAGATATGAAGAGTATATTTTCTTACCGGTAGGAATCGAACCCACGTCTGCTGCATCCTAAACAGACACTTCAGCCATTTTGCCACGGTGATCCGTAACAACAATTTGTTATGATTAGTACGGGACGCATGTAATTCTTCATTACAACTTTTAGCATTGTAAACGTCTACATGCCACCGATACAAATATGGCCGCAACCATTTGACTCGGACAACTATCCTGATACATGCCGGTCAGTCAACCGTGGAGATGGAGGGATCCCAATTTTCGAGTTATCTTCCATCAAGCTTATGGGGTTAACGTCAACAATAAAATCTCCTGGCTACACCAGATTTCATGGGCTCTCAGAAGTTGGGGATTCTCTTTTGTTCAAGAAAATTGTACTTACCGAAACACCTATCATTACCCCATATGGAATACGATTAGACCACCATACATGTGTGGGGATGCTCCGGAGCACCTCCTCTTGCTGAAGCTTCTGCATACTACCTGATATTACAAAGGGTTTCCATAGCTTCAAGCATCAAAGGAAATGTCTGACCTGGCCATATTCTACTATCAACGATGAGTACATGCTCACGAGTTTCACCATCACGAACTATCCGCTTCCTAAAGTAATTCATTTGGAGAACCCCGATGTTGTGGAATGGGCTAACGGGGAGTTTGTTACCCAGCAGTTACAACTTACTGCATTTTAAGATTAATGTGAATACACGTTTATTCCCTCGCAGCTCTTATAGAGCGATAGATTTTCTGGCTTTATGAAAGATTATCTAAAAAACATGAATATGCAGGCAGCAGAACGCCATACAAAGCAGTACAAAAAGCCTGATCTGATGGCCCTGTATTTCTTCACGGCTATCTTTGTGCTAAATTCTACTGGTTTGATCAAGGACCATAGTACTTTCATACATAGAATTCGTCAATGCTGACCTCCCTTACTATCACGCAGTGGTGGCAGGTGGGAGTGTGGTGCCAGAACCTCCCCCTCCTCAACCAATTTATCACACCTAAGTTTGAGATTTTTCATCCATCTTGGTAAGTTCTGTTTTTGTAGTCTTATGAATGCCATTTGCTATAGGTACAGGAAACAGGATCTAGATGAAAATTAATTCACTTATATTTAAAATATTGCAATCAAGTCGCTTTATATTGTTTATATCTTAGAGCCGTGGCTCCTTATAAGATACCCCCGCTATCACGCCCAAGGTGCGTTAGCTGCTGCTGCATTGGCGAAGAAAGAGCAATCGTTTCTCGGTACAAGAAACACAACCTACGACGACGTGGAAGCCGGTCGCCCTTGCCTGACGTCGCACCGGCGTCGGAGGGCATTTAAATCCATTATTCCATCCGTTTCTGACGTTCTACTACGGTGATTACAACCGCGGGAGTTCTGTAACATTGTGGTGTACGCTGTATGTATAGAGATGGGTTCATCATTTTGCTGCCTCTGTTTTGTACCCTCCTCCTGCAACATGTTTGGTGTATGTATTCACACATATCTCCTCAAACATAGCAAAATGATATCAAAGCATCGCATCAAAAGTTGTAGTTCGAAAACCATCCAGCAGACATAATAGCCAAGGCGATTTCCAGGAATAAGGACTCTGTTACTGCATAAGCAGTATAAAATTGTTATCAAACAGACATTTGGAATCAAATTTATTTTTAAGAATATTCTTGATATTTTTGAACCCAAAACTCTATACCGCTCAGATTAGACCGAGCTTCTGAACTAAATTCACGGAGAAACCTGTTTTGCCGCACAGTACGCCAACTAACTTCTCACTACTTCTCGTAGGCTTTTCTGGTGACTGCTACACAAAAATAGGGATCAGCCCATCTCTAGTTAGTAGTTGCTATGAGGATGCAATGCGTACGGTTCACGGATACAGACATGTTATCAAGGAGACTGTTTCCTTAGGGTGCACACTGTACTGTGCAAATCAGATATAGAGTCAAGGTCAAAAGCTTACTGGCACTACGCCACTCGGTCGCTACGTGATCCGATCACGATGCGTTGCAAACGTTGCAAAGCTCCATTGGTAAACAAGGAAAACAGTTTGTTTGGATGGATGTGGTAACGTAGAAGATAGAAAACAGTAAAGATAAAATAATCGGAAAATAGCTTAAGGAAAGGGTGATTCAGATTCAGAAATTGGAGTTAGAAAGAAACCTTTTTCCGGATTACATTTCCATCCATAATATATGGACATCATATAAACGCAACTTCATAATCAGATGGCGGGATTTGAATCTAAATATCCGGTATTCCGGGCAGTCGCCTTGATGTGGTTTCCTCGATGAAACAAATTATCCATAGATTAGCATGAAATTTGTTATTATGATAATGAACTGATAGTCAGACAGGTATGCAAAATCCAAAATTTAACTACAGCACAGTTTTTTCTAAAATTAAATCTAACTGAAGCTGCTGAGTACAGTAAAACGCTAGTGCACTGAACTATAAAATTGCACAAAAAATGAATTTTATATAAAAAAACACGCTAGCAAACTTTTCGCTTTAGTGCGAAGACGATTTGCAATAAAATTACATACTGATTTTGCTTCATTTGTTGAAAGATCATCTGCTTCTTTGCTCTTGCGCTGTTTAACCACGAATTTTGTTAACATCCGATCCATAATCGTCCAAATAATGCATTAGGAACACATCAACACTACCCAAACAAGAAGCATAATGATGACAATAGGACAGACTAAAAAAGGCTCGATACTGTTTTTACTGTTGACGATCTAACAACTGCGATGACCCTTTTCATTCATATCACTAATCGTAGTAACAAGCCATAACATTCGAGAATTTATTTCCGTGTAATGGAGGCACTGATGCAGGGTACCGCCGAAGTTTTATGCTTGTCAAGACCTCATTTTTAATTATGGTTTGATACACTGTATTTTTATTTATCGAATTGAAATATTTCATCCTCGTCGTGTTTGTAGCCCTGCTTTCGAAAATGTCGGACATGATGTTTTCCCCGCTCCCTCCGTTTCCCCAGCTTATCTAGAAGCAATGGTGTCACTGAGGCGCGACATAATTTATAAGTGAATTGTTTACTCTAGTGGATATTATATTAGTTTGCCGATGTATCCCTTTTATCAAGTCGCAATTCTTATTGCTTGGAAATTAGAGCATCTGTTTACCTGCCACCCGAATTGTGTTTACTATTTACTGTATAAAATCAACGCCGTGCCGGCACAGAGTTAAGTTGGCGTCGCCACTTCATTGCTCGCTGGCTGTCGTGTCCTTGATGCGCCATAAAGCTATTGACCTATTCATAGACTACGCGGAGACGCTACGACGACGCAAGGGACGAGGAAAGAGGGCGCCCCCTTCGCGCTGCCGGTTACCTCACCGCTACGCAGCACCGCGTTTCATCGTCCAGTCCTGTATTTCTAATGCCCAATTTAACTTCCAAGGCGAGTGTAAGCACGGGCGTACGTCATACAACAGATAAACCAGACTAGATAACGCTTGTCAACTCGATATATCGCACTACTGATTAAAAAAATGGGCCTGCTAACGCTTTTGATATAGCCATACAACCGTAACTCAGCCAAAAGATAAAAGTGATGGAGAACGCCTGTTAACTGGATGTATCTTACTTCTATTTTTTTGAAAAGGGGCTCGCCGGCTTGCAAAAACTATTGATGGAACCATAAACTTTGAGTATCCATACAGTCACTAAAACAATATAAAGCGCTATATAATAATATGAGTGCTAGAAGGCATCTTCGCCATACAATACATAGAAGTGACTGGAAACGATTGATAATTTGAAATATAGCACTGAAGATGTTCAAAAATGAAGCTCACTAACACTATTGATAGATCCTTACAGCTCCACACGATCGTGAAAATAATTTAAATTTTAGGTTCGTACTGTTGTTCGGAATTTTCAGACATCGATGTTTCGAATGACAAGACAAGAACAAAGTCCGAAACTCAAAATTTAAGAGCGTACGTGATACAATAGACAAAATTACAGAAAAACGTTTTTTTTAACTTGACACATCCCAGTTAAGATTTTCCAAACCACTATAGTACCATAAAATTCATGGATCCAAGCGACCGTCAGAAATATACAAACTCCAACATACAATAAACAATGAATAAAATTGACAGGGAAAGGTTTGTTTGCTAGACATATTCCTTTTATGATTTTCCAAAATGTATCCGCTAACGCTACTGTTACAGTCAGTGATTTCACAGATCTATCTACCGCCAGATTAATGATATATATGACAGGGAAACGCTTTTGGTTTGACTTATCCCACTTCTGATGCCAAGGCTTTTGATAGAACCATATATTTCACGGATCAATGCAACTACAATGATTTAAATGCATACATTTGACAAACAGTACTTTTACTACTTCACAACTCGCAATTTATAATGTCACTACACTTTACAGTACGTTATAATGCGCTATAAATTACAAGCTATGGAAGAGTCATAGTTAAAGCCTGTTCCGCCTTGGATACGCCTATGGACAAGACCAAGGGATCAACTGATCACCGGAAGTAAGATGACGGTGAAGCTAGTACGATGGTCAGGTGACACGAAACTAGTCATATGAACCGAGCAGGTGTCGCTTTGCGACTGCAGACAAGGGGTGCGTTTTGCTTGCATGAGTCTGAACCAAGGTCAATTTTGAAAGATCACTTTGTACAGGAAATTTGAATATACCTACACAAGTGTGTAAGCATACTAATTATTATTTTATATGTAATTCTGCATGAAGATCGTCATGTAAAAATCCGTTAGGGACACAATTTATTGTTACAAAGTTTGCAAATCACGGTTTTCTATCTCTATTCATGTCACAGTACTTGAAAACTGACCTGACTTGCATTTTGTTGTGTGTATGTATCTGCGATATTTTGGGCTTTGGGCAAATCACTAAGAATCTTGATGAAGTTGTCTCCACTTAAGGATTGCAGTGTAATCCGATAAAACTCTACTACGAATCTTATATCGTTTTGCATTTCATGTGTATGTTTTAACTATAACCATAAATTTTGAGTTTATGAAGCGGGTTTTGCACAAATCGTAACAGTAAAGTCTTTACCGAGATATGTTTGTATAGCTGTAATCCAAGTCCATAATACAATATAAGAAGTGAGATTGTCATCATCTCACCCATTTTTCTCTGTATGATCTTACAGGTGTTTTATCTGTTTTTTATTGTCACTCCTTCAGTAGTCAAAAAAAAGCATTCCGATTAAAATAATATTTTCTGAAAAGCTAGTCATTCATGCCAACGACTCAGTAATTGGCTGAATGAAACAGAATGATCCAACAAACATAAAATAAATCGGTGAATTAAGTTCAAGAGTTTAATGTATTTTTAGCAAGCCTCTATTCAGAAAGTATTCCTAGTTATTTTTGAATGAGTGCAAGTAAGGCTGTTGTGTTTATAATTAATAAGGTTAGCCAATAGGTTAGCTCACAGTGGAAGCCGCCACGAGCCAAAATACCGAGTGCGACGTCTGAAAAATATACAAGATTTCCAGAAATGATGCCTAAAATTACGTCATAGAATAAATATTGGTCGAGTACCAGATCTGGATAGAGCCGGTTGCAACTGAATCTGCTGATCCCACTACACTTATTATATATATAATTACCAGGAGTCAAGTAGCTTCACTTTAATTTATTTGTAGTTTTTCCATATATACATATCAAAATATCCCATACTGCTTATCTCAATTAATTACTTGTTACATTCTATGCTGTTACGTATATCAGAAATATCCAACGTTATTAATAGTGTTACCTACATTTTTTCATGTGCATAATAAATTTATAACAATCAACTTCAAGGATTTAACGTTAATTTCTAAGAAATTCACCGAAGGTTTTTTCCTATAGAACATCTACCTGGTTTGGCTCGATTTCTTTGTATAGATATGTCGGTGATGAAGTAAAAAATGCCAAGAACAAACGATAATATATGGGTTCTCTGTCATGGTATCGCCGTGCCGCCAAAAATCAAGATAGAAAGTATTCTATTTTGCATATTTCGCAAGGCGCACATTCACGTAAGATTGGTAAAAAATATAACCTTAAACGAGTCTCCATCACGTCATGATTGAAAAGTAGTGAGTAATTTTGCTATGAAACAGCCATGAACGATCTTTCGTATCCTCTGAAAATGTACGGCGAACGAAATCAAAACTATACAGAATGTGGCAATATATTGTTGTCCGGATACCAAGAACCTCTGTCAATCTCGAGAGGTTAAATGTTTACAGCAAATAAAAACTAATACGTTTGTGTGCATCACCCCTTATTATACATAGCAAGTATATAACCAAACCTCACAAAGCCAAACGCCATAACAAAAATACACATCTGTTAAAAATTAGCATAAAGTAAGATTGAAGACCAATAACAAATCTCTTCCAATAGAACTTTATTGCTTTCCCACAAAGTTATTATATATTATCAAGTGCGGAGAGCATCATTTTTATTAATTTTAATACGTATGTGTATCGCCGCTTCGTTAGCTTTCAGTATAGATATCAATTCATATATTATTATTTTAAGACATTTCTCATAATTCTGTACTTACTAAATTGTTTTCTTTAATAGAAAACGAGTTTTTGACTTGATTGGAGGAAACATTTTGTTTAGCGACCCTCCCTATACGATTTGTATCCTCGTAGAACATATCTTTTTCGAAGAACGGAATCGCACAGCAGAAGGAATAAAAAGAAACTTATTTTTCGTCTCGAGACAAGTGTCAAAACTCGGCGTCCGAAAAACGTTAAGAATCGATACCTTAAAAATTTGCATGACAACAATGAATGTTGTCCAAACAAAACAAAAAATCGTTTTCTGGTTTAGGGGCGCTGCTGATCATGAATTTGGCCTCCATTTACGGCTCTGACTGAAGAGGGTCCCCTGACTTACCTCTAGGCGCTTAACTTTCTCGAAATGAATTCCCCTGGCCTGTTACACTTTTCTCTTCACAGTGAATGTTTCAACGAATACTGTTGTTTTGACAGAACCTTTCAAGAATTTCTTACTTAGATTCGATTGTATCGATACCGATTACAAAGTTGTTTGTAATCAATGCACCTTTTAGTCATTTTGCACTGCGTATCTATTGTTCCAAAAAGCCCCCTTGACCCCTTGGGGGAAGAGGGGGGTATATTATGTCAAAGCACAATTGATCATAAAGTTTCGGTAATGTAATAAATTTATACTTTCAGTTATAAATATCTTTTATTTTTGAAACTTGGCATTTTTCCCAAATAGCAGTGGCCAGAAAACGAAACGTTGCATGTCGTACTGGCGGATATTCAGATTTTAGTAAAATATATTAGGCTGCCTATATAATACATGAAAATCGTGTCACAATATGTAACGTCGTATAATAAATGACATGCAAAGCTAACGTAAGGTCAGTTTCCTTGCTCTAGGGTATTTAAACCCTCAAAAATAATATGCAAATTTGTTATATGCGACACGGAGGAACTTAAACTTTGCATGCGATCCTGAAATATCTTGAACCTTTAAAGCATGTATATTGAAATAAATCTTCAACGGTCAACTGCACACACAAAAATTTAGGTCACTATCAAAGTGGGGCAACAAAACTTGAGAATATATAAATAATTAATTTCAAAACACCTTCATTATTACTAATTTTACAAATGAAAAAAATGTCTTGTACCTATACATGTGATTATACGGATCAGGATCAGGTTCCAAAGTGTGAGGTTCTGTTTCATATTAATGTGATGCCTGTTGTATTTTTGTGTAAAGTAATTCGCAATTCTATTCATACTAACGTGAATAAAATATTGATAGATAAATAGAAGAAAGAAGATCAAATGGCGGCAGTCACCGAACATCGTATAGGGCTCAAACTGAATTATTTTTTATGTTTTTCGTCATAAGTGGATATAAACTAATTAAAAAAATAACAATTATTTTATTTTTTTGTCCCGCAATAATTCTGTTACTAAATTATTTTTTAAATATATAGAAATTCCTATTTTTATTTGAAAAATCAAATAGCTGATAAAACATATATAAATTTGTTTTATTTATAATAATACGTCTTTATTAGGGCGAAATTTGATTAAAATGAATTTTCCTCCTCAACCCATCAAAAAACCGCCCCTCATAAATACACATATGAATTTTACTCAGGATTACTGACTGAACAAGTCTGTCGATGTTTAATGACTGGGAAAGTAAGTACCTACTGAAAATGGTCGGTAATTTTCGAACTATATTTTTGTACTTCGGCTTGGTGAGCATTTTGAAATCATATACGTATTGCAAAACGATACTTCTATCCTAAAAACATATCTGACAACATGGTGAACTTCAGCGCGTTGCAGACAGTGTAGATGAGTCATTGCGACGCGACGGCGGCGGCGGCGGGCGTCTCGACACCCGCCGCAACCACCCCGTTCGCCGATTTTCGGACATTGCACGCAAATATTCACCGCGACGCGCCGATTAGGGCGCGCGTGCAACCCTCGTGGCCCGTGACAGCCCGAAGTCCCACCAAGTGTCACTTTGCGCTGTTTATGATATCTAGTGGTTATCAATCCGCTCCTGTCGCCTGTGATAGTTGAATATTTTGAGGTGTGATGGGTTCCACAGTTCGTTTTCGAGATTATTCTGAAGCAGCCTATGGTAGGCACACACATACCATGGCTATTTTCTCGTTGGAAGCGGCCGCTTTAAAGTTGATTAGAAGTACATACGAACCATTCTCTCAGGTTTCGCAATCATGGGATTATTCTTCTGCCTATACTGTTTTTTCAGGTATTTTGCGTTTGACAAACAACTGCAGAAGTTTATCTTCATTCATATCATGATATGACTACCCAGATATTCCAATTTACATCTCTTGAATGTATTGATACCCTTCCACTGCCTATGCATATTAGAACTCCTGCAGTTGTTACTAGAGCAATTCAGAATCCTTCCATTAACTCCAGTAATTGTCAGTACTTTTCAAACATAGATGATCGTTCACACATTCACCTTTTGAACAGATGAACGAATGAAGACAATCGAAACGTCCTGACACTCAAAATTTAATTGCAAATGGAAGTTTAAAACACAATTTTTGAAACAGCTGCGTTATCTACAATTTGCGGATGAAAAATAGATTGTGTTGTGCTGGTAGTAGTTAAGATATAGTAAATTTTTCATTTCATCAACTCAGAAGTTGTAAGCAAATGCGGAGATACGGATCCGTATGTTTCCATCTTTGTCGTTTTTACACGCGATGCGAAGAGATGGGAATCGTACCTCGTTCCCACGCTAGTCGCGATGCGACTCGTGTGTGGGAATTCGACGAGGATGGGAAACCGGCACCCATTGGCTTTCATTCGCGTTGATGCCGTATCTACTTATTCTTACCAAATTCAAATCAAATCAGCACTCTACTACTTCTAATTCGTAAAAAGGTAGTGCCTGCGAGGTGTGGCTAGACGTCGAGCTCTACCTCGGTTTTGTAAGTTGAAAAATAATATTTTTCTCTACCCCCAACGCCCCATCCGCAATTTTTTACCCCAACAACACAATATAAAAAGAAGATTAGAGGCGTCAGAAACGACTGAAAACAAAATTTGAGCGATTTTAATTATGTTCGTTTTTAACATAAAAGAACTAAGAAGCATTTTCGTCTTTGGCATTGAGTGTCATGAAACAAGAAAACACAATATCTCGGATAAATCTTTTTTCGCAATTGCAATCAAATAGTTCATTTAATTAAGATTACAATGGACGCAGCTAAAGCTGCGATTGCATTGCAGTTGCATCGCCATTGTTAGAGGATTAGTACATAAGTAAAACTCACCAACTACAACTTGTTTGGAGTCATCTTCATTGCTACATACCTGCAAATAAAAAACAATTACTGTGATAAGTAATGTCGAAATTTATGTATCAATGTTTTGTTTAAGGGTTAATTACAATCACTGTATTTTTTGAATACTTTTTTACATATTCATGGTTTAAAGTTTCCAGAACATAGTGCCAAAACTATTAAAACATTCCAAATATTTTGTTTCTCCATATTTCGTGTTCTCCACATCGACCGATGAATGTCCACAAAGATTCTTCCTTTTTTTAATCAATTTCACATATTTTTTCAAATAAAACAGGTGATCGTTTTTGAGCACATTTTCAAGGAACAAATTAAAATATAAATAGCACTTCACCCGAGCTTCTGATGCGTATAACTCGATGTACCCTTTGTGCTTCCTACAACTGAATCTACAGCATACAGAAGGAGAAGCTCAGGTAGATTTTTGCGTTTTCATTTTCATAAGAAACATATATAAGATAGGTTATGTAACTTAAATTGATTGAGAATCAATAATTCTTACCAAATCTTAAAATTATAAAAACAGTTCAAATTCAGTTCATTATTGTTAGAACATCATTCGAATTGTCAATTCGCACAGCATTATTCCAACAGATGATCCTATCACTGTTCTCGAACTAGTTATGAATTAAGCTAATTCAGGATCAATTCGTTCCCTGATGGAAGTCAATTCTTTCCTAGGTACATCAATATTTTTACATACCCAGAAAATGTGGATGAAGTTTTGGGGGGTTACCTACCTACCTGCAAAATCTTAATTTTTGATTCTTGGTTAGTTCGTTAAGTTCTATATTCTGATAATTAGATTTAGATGATAAATAATCACTGTCATCTTCAAACTCAAATTCACTCATTTCAACTGGACTACTATTTTGGAGGAAGCAGTTAGACTGAAAAACTATCATGTCTGAAATACCTTCATTATGATACCACATTGCGTCAATCCGCATGCGCAAACGATCATCGATTTAGGCCTCACTCAGAACCAAGAACTGATTTCACCGCCATAGAATTTATTCCGAACTAATTCTGTTTCTATAGGAATGGTGTTAGGATTGATTTCGAACTGATTCTACTTTTGTTAGATTGACAGCTTCGATTTACACATCCTCCCAACTGGTTCTGAACTGATTCCAGTTCTGTTGGAACAAACTAGTTGTATTTCATCGGCATTTTGCGAGAAAATAACAACTTGGCAACTCCTTACGTTATAGCGTTATCGTTGATGTTCGCTATAGTCTGGTGCACTCGAGGCGATTACGTCACGCATTCCGCGCGTCTCCGGTAGGTTTTTAAATCTCCTGCTATTGCAGGATTTAAATGGCCGTCGCTATCATGGGCTCGATGCGGTGCCGCAACAACCGTCATGCTATCCATGCACTCAAGAAACAATTACAATGCGTCCACAGCAGGATGATTCACGGTTTAAAGGATTTCTTGGAAATCGCGTTCATAAGTTCGACTGTGTGTACATGGTTCGTTGTCAAACACCGCTACATTCTTAAATTCTTGTGGTAACAGAACGAATTGAGAGAAAATAGTTGTAGCATGAAATATTCGATCGTTATAGAAAAAGGGATCTACAGGATCCACTCCGAATGTTTTGCTTCTTGTGATCATCAAAAACGCCAACAGACAGACGGAAACGAGTCATATGGATATCCGTGGAGCAAACACGACAAAATAACCAAAATCATGTATTATCTAAAAATTGGAAATAAAATACTGTTTTTTATGAAATATTGCATACCAGTCAAGGCAGAAATATTCAATTTATGTGTTGAAGGTTAGGTTAGTATCAAACCGGCTACCAAGGAGTCATCCACCAACTGCACTCCAATCTGAATTCAATGATAATGAAGTGTTTTGGGGTATATTTTCCCTGATATGCAAGCTGTTTGTGGTAGTTTTAATTTTATTCAGCAAACAACCAACTTACAGGTCCCAAAATAGCCCACTGGGGAAGTCCAACATTAACAGGAAATCTATCCACATGAACTTACACTTTTTACAATTATATTCCAGTCGGAGCAGTACGGATCGATTAACTTAATATACGATCTCTTAAAACAAGTGATATGATGAGTGATAAGAAACAAAGTTATATAAAACCCATATGCGGAGAAATTAAGCATCGAAACTGGGTAACATCAAAGCAGTTTCTGCATTTCAACTGAAGCCCAGTTTGAGGAGTTAAAAACTATGCTTTTTGCAGCCTATGAGTATTTCAGGACATTAACCGTCCTTTTTAAACATCAACCTATATAGAGAACATTCTCAAAACTGATAAAATCTTTCAGATATGTACGCATGGGCTCAGTCGTATTTCCAGCAAATTTTCAACAGCGGCAGTAAGAACCATAAAAACATTGCCGCGTTGACCTCGTTAACCTATGCCTATGCCCGAGAAACACGCAGTTTTTCCCACGTCAGTTACGTTGCGTGTAGCGTGTGTGGCCTCCCTTTTGTTTCAGAGGAAGCATCTACGGAGAGGAAGCGGGCTCTGCATAATTCGCTAAGCGGATTCAGTGCCTTTTAAATAATCTTAATACCCTTTCAACGTATAATACTAAATAATAATTTTAATACCCCATATGCGACGCTCCAGCTAGCGCTACACTGCATATACTATACAAGCATAAGGATTGTAGTTGGGTAGCAGGTGGTTTAAGTTGTATATAAATTAGGATTATTATGAAATTGCTCTGTTTACAGTACATAGGTGCAAAATCCACATCTGAAGAACTATATCGATAAAAGCGCGATGTATCTATTGACATTTTGATTTGTTTAAGAGGTTTAAATGGTAAATAAAGGGCGGGTGACAACTTGCCTGCGCCTCTATTCCATACCAGTTCATCTAAATCTAAGACTAACTGATACAAAAGAAAGCACACACCAAAACTGATTCAGGAAGAGGAAGAGGGAACTACCCTACAGCATGCCGTCAGCCAATCCGCTTCAGTGTTCAATCTATGAATTAGTTTTCTGGACGGAATGCAAGTTCAACAATCTCCAATCTGCGCAGAAAAGGTAAAATTTGCGTTGTAACCACCCGTCACCGCATTCCGATCTCATAAGATTGCACAAAGTGGCAACGACGCAGCGATCGCCGTTGCAGGACCGTCGTCCATCAGCAGGAAAAGACGACAGGCGGTTGGTTGGTGGTTGGTACGCGCG
This sequence comes from Bruchidius siliquastri, assembly GCA_949316355.1. NCBI lineage: Eukaryota > Metazoa > Arthropoda > Insecta > Coleoptera > Chrysomelidae > Bruchidius > Bruchidius siliquastri. The sequence goes on along the minus strand of OX438534.1, from coordinate 28,613,614 downwards.
GTGTTGGCAGATCTAGCAGTATTTTATTAGATCTACTACTATGTTTAGGCATACGTTGTGTACTGTTAGTGTTGCAAGTTGCATCCTTCATTCGATCAGGGTGTTCAAAAAATGTTACCTATACGAGTATACCTAAACAGTTTTTCAATATTTTTGTAACCATTATAATTTTCAATTTTCTGGTTTGATGAAGGCAGCATCTGGAAGGAAGTAGAATTTATGGCAGCATAATACTGGATTGGATACACAAAGAAAGCAACTCTATTTACAAGGATCACGATCTATCATCGTCTGTCTGATTACCAAAATGTCAAAATGTTGTCTGATTACTGCCATCTAACGTTGTCAAAACGATAAGCGCGCGAATAAAAAAAAATATACAAAATTTTCTACATTTATATGCTTCAGTTGTCAAATTTAATAAATTCCAGTGAATCTTTGAAACACATTTAATTATTATTATGTTGAAATCTGGCAACAATGGGTAAGCTCGTGTGCAGTCAAGAAAGAAGGATCCACCGGCAGTACCGGCACCAGCGGCGTTTGACCTTGACCGCCGGAATCACCGGTGAATGCATCTAGCCTAGAGGTAGGCTGGTAAACAACCAGACCTGAGTTACTAATAGAGTATACAGGCACATCTACAAATGGGAGGACATTCAGCAGAAATATCTTTTGAGTATTTGTAGTGTACAAAAATATCGATTCTTAGGAAGCTATCAAAATTTTATATTGAATTTCGTTCATTAAATTAACTAGCCTAGTAGACTTTTTCACTTCTGACGTATTGATAGCGATTCATGGTTAAAATACGTTTGAATGAAAATATATTGACTGTGCTCCTTGCAATCTATCATTTTTGGCCACGTCCTACAATATCAGTTTATTTGCACTAATGAATTTTTTCCATTTTTTGTGTAATTGAAAATTTCTGTAACAGGGTAAGTGGTTAGGACATTTGAAAACATAAAAAATGATGTTTGACAACTTTATAATCATGCATTTTTAAATAAATATTTTAGATTTCGTTTAAAACGGATCACATACTTGAATCGAATGGCAATGTCATTGCAATTTTGAAGATTTTTGTCAGTTTTTGGTTTGATTCTTCCGCTGAGCGTCCTGTAAGGTACGAAAGCATACCATTCTTCTGAATCATAATTACAACCGCACAAACACGTCGAACATACCAGTAATATTCTTTAGTAAATATATTCCGACAATTATTTTTCGGTTTCCACAGCTACAGTTGATCCCGCTTCTGATATCAGATCAGGCTCGTCCAGTATGTACTTCATTTGACTATTATACGTCTAATAGTTATCTAGTTCTCATAGAACTGTGTTCGCTTTCTGACGCAAAAAGTAGCTCACAGCCTCCAGCGGTTGAATTTCTGAATGAACAGTGGAACAGCCAGAAATTCCTTTCACATAGTCTTTCAATATACATCGTCCGACGCTGCTGCTTCCACGGCAGCAGTGAGATCGGAGTAAATCGGTTGCTATCTTGTTGTTATTTAGTGCGGGAGATTGCACTCGAAAATGTTGCTTTGTTACGGAGAAAGTTGGATCACTCGCCTCTATTCCTATTCCTATCGGCCGACGGAGACCTATTTAATTTGAAAATGATGACTTTTTTTGGAATCTTTTTTTATGAAATACTCAAAATTTCAGAAAAAAAAATGGCTTGGCTGTTTGCTGAGAAAAAAATCGAGTCTTCTGCTTACCGAGTACATATTGGCTTGTTTGCCTGTTTTAAGACTGAAATGTAAAAAAAGTATAGTCTAGCCAAACAATGAAGAAACACGCCTTTGATGTCAAACTGCACTAGAAAGTAAAAAACATGTTTAATTATTAAGCTTTTGTCCAGCACTGAAAAGGGCAACTAAATATATTCACTTATTAAAAATCATTCAATTATATTGAGTTAGTGGACTTGGTAGCGCTGTTGGAACAAAATCCCTAGATAGTATTTTATATTTTTTTGAACGGTATGTTTATAAGTTTGTGTTTCTGAAGTTTTGAACTATAATTTGATTTTACTGCCACTTCTGGATGGAATTTGAGATTTGTACTGAATTGTAGATAGACATTCCTACGTCTTATCGCACGTACTACTGATCTCGTCCTCACGGTCTTGGACAGTGGCCGTTCTGTTTTGCTCTCTCACCAGCAACAGCGGCAGTACCATCACCATGGCCACCGCGCGTCTAGCGTTGCCGCAGCCATCGCATTCCGCCGCAGACTTTTTCTTCGGCGCGGTGTGGCGTGGCGGCCAGTTCTTCTGCTTCGTTTTGCGCCGCTTTGCAGCTGCGTCACATTCCACTATCCTGCTGCCCATGCCGCCTGACTTCTTTGTCCTACAGCAGGAAATACCGATGCGACGTGGTAAGATCTCAACCTAAGGTGGCCTTCGATAGATACGGCCGCCCCTCAAGAGTTTACGAAGCTAAATATGTTTGATTGCTCTCCAGCAAAAAGTAACGAATGGGTTTTCACAATTCGGAAGGCCCAATCATCAGTCATATGCATATGCATATGTGGAGCTGCACTCTGAAGCACTCCTTGAATATTCTGGACTCAATCCATAAAAGAGCAATACGTCTAGTAAATGCGCCTGATATAACGAAGGATCTTCACAGTCGCGAACATCGAAGAAAATTGTTCAATCTATCGCTAACCATTTTTCCACGAATAAAATAAAAGTTCGGTGAAGATTGAACACCTTGAAACGGGCTTCTTCTAAAAGTAACATTATTTTCAAGAACCTCAACGTAGTCCAAATTGAATTAAAAATTAGAAAGAAAAAATTGCCAAAGAGGGGATCGGAACCAGAAACTCCTGCATTATAGACAAACGCTTCACGATTTAGTTATGGTGAGACCGTCTAACGGAATAGCAAATGAATCGATGAGGTACCTCCCCTCACGCATTTCTTCTTTCTAACTTGTATAGCTCGATTTTGATCAGACATTTAGTCAGTGTGTTTTGGGGAAGAAATATTATTATACCTCTCATCTTCAAGAGTGCCATCGTATAAAGACTCTTATACTTTCACTTTAACGTATCGAACCCGCTCGGCTCAATTTTTTATTTTCTTCCACTCATCTACTTTTTGCAACGTAGTTTTCAGCATCGAACAAGAACAGTAAAATCCAGTTATAACGACAGTCTTGGAACAGCCATTTTTCTGACGCTATAACAAAGACGCGTTGTTTGGCGAGGTTTTCCAAAAGTTCAATAATTTCATATTACAGAAGGTGGATAATGATATTACTAGTGGTAAATGAGATAAATTTGCATATTTTTCAATATATCTTTATTTCCCTTACCTTCCACAAATCTTCTTCATGGTTTTATCCTTATTTCTCGCAATTGTACAAACTGTACTTCAATCACATATCCAAACTGTACTTAACATTCAACTAATTCAATTTACCTGGTAAAAAATGCTAAATTTTGGAATTCTCCAACGATCGGTCGTAAATGAAAACCGAAAATGAAGCTATAAACAAGGATCTTAAGCAATATTTGTTGCTATATAAGAAGTTATTGAGGCTAAAACAGAGTTATTCCTGTACTGTATTCTAATGTCTTTGTAGGGAAGCTGCAGCTCTATTTCACCAGAGGCCATCACATGCACAACACGTCTTGCAAGACGAGATGCAAGAGGAGGATATACAAGAAGATGATGGTAATCGCTCTCAAAATCTGCAAGTACCAAAACAGAAAAAAATAGGACTAAATTAAAAGAAACAAGAAAGATGAGAGAAGACTTACGATATCTAGTATATGAAAGGATCCTGGAAAGACATGTTCACCCAAAAGCGACATCAATTAGAAAATTTTTCGATTCGATGGCCGACATCGTGGAAACTTTCCCGCCACTCCAACAGGCTAGAATGAAAGTTTGTCAGCTGGTAACTGATTCTGAGATCGAATTAAGCACAACCCCGTATCATTAGCCTTATTATCACATATCTGGGTGCTTATTTTATGTCGCTACATATGAAATCAAAGGTAAATGAAAATAGAATATTTGTCGTATCTGTGTGACATTTCAAATATCGTGAAGCGATTTCTTCTGTTACACTTATTACAACACTTTGGGGAGCGGACTTCAAGTTTCTCTCCACGTGGATCCGTCCTTGTATGAAATCAAAAAATAAAACTTACTAATTCATATAAAGTCGTGTTATTTTTGTACCACATAACACGAATAACTCTCAAATGTGATGCGTTTCGCTTTGCAAATTGAATAATGAAAGAGTTTCACACATTAAAGCATCAATCTACAAAATAATCTAAGATAATTCTAAGATAATTTTTGGTGATTCGAACAAATTTTAACCGCTAATTAATTTTTTTAAAGTTGTAAGGGATTTCAGGGCATAGTATGTTTTTCTAAAGAGTGCCAATTTGTTTCGTTATTGAATGATTAGTAAAGTGCATTTATCATCTTAAAAAATGACGTCAAGTAGGGTGACTCTGTATTTCACTTGATGTTTGTTATTTATATTCCCAATCGTTCGTGTTTAATAAGAAGTTCTTAGGTATTCAGTCAATATTATTTAGTAATACCCAAGTTTTTAAGATGCATAAAACGCTAGTGCTAGTAGTATATGTGGCGCGGCATAATGTTAAAGCTGACTTGCTGCTAGTATGGGGGTAGCCAACCTCCACTCCTTAGGAGGAGTAATCTAGGATACTTATGGTACGTCTACGCCCACATACCCATACATAGCTTCATGCAGACATTCCCCAGACTTTAACAAATATCAAATGATTACTTCTCAAATAATGATGATAGATTTCGCATTACGTAAACTCAGTGTTTTGTGTCTTGGTCGCGCTCCCGCATTGGACCATCGTAAATATTAACTAATGCAACAGCAGACAAGATGCCTGATGGCAACGTTAAAAAAGTGGAAACCGCTTCTCGGTAATCGGTATGCCTGCAATGCTGGTTTGGTGCCCGGCCTGCGTGATAGAGTGTAAAACTGCGTAGTAGCATAGTAACAACTCGTTGTCCTAGGTCAGTGTCGTCAACTTGCATTCAAATTGGAAGAACGTGTATTGGTTATAGTACAAGCCACATAGTGATCTAGTCAAATAACCGTGAATATCAAGAAATGTAACTCAGAAAAAACTAAATTTGAGTTAATTCGAATTTATTTTAAGTAACAATTAGCGTTACAATACACCTTAATGGAGTATCTCGATTCTAGATTGCTTTAGAGAATAACAAATATCAACCTTAGGTCTATGGGTAGAACAAAAACTGGAAAATATTTTATTATATACTTGCGATCATTCAATCCTGGCACGAACAGAGAAAGGAATGAAATTCAGGAAGAAGTGAGTCTACTCTAATGAGTTGTCAAACTTAAAGAGTTTCAGAAAAGTTATTCAAATGTACCACATAATATCGTTAACAACACCAACTCATTATTATATTGATAGTACATATTATTTTATGTACTATCAAATTCGCATTAATAATTTTCGAAATTAAAATGTATCAAGATTTTTTAAATTTGTTATGCCCGTTCTTGATAACACCTTTAAAGACATTAATTATTATTAATCTTTCAGATTTTGATATTAGTTTTTCTGAATTTGTAATTACACTTATTAAATAGTTTCCTGTAAACATTGCCATTTTGGTTGCTTGGTTGATAAAATAAATTATATCGATTTTGGCGTAAGTCATTTGTTTGATTAATCTTTTAACTTCTGACCTCTGAAATCATCTTTTTTTTTCTAAAAATGAAGATTTTGTTAAAATATTTTGTAGTTATCGTTAACGGTTTTTGAAAGTGTTTGGACTGAGAAATAATAAGCTTTGAAACAATTTATCCACTCTCAAAAAAGCTCTACTGAAAAATTAAGAGAAAATTTGTTACGTGGGTTCGTGTTTTTGGCGATATGTCAGGCAACCAAATAGATTACGATGGTTTTGAACTTGTCTTCTACGAGAGACCCTCCTAAAATTCTGATTTCAATATTGTTATTTTCGAGAGAATTACAGAATGGATAGAACGGAGTCAATCTGCTTGACAGCGATTTTTGCCTGAACATCTTGTTGTACAAGGAATTTATCGACGACAAAAACTGGGATTTATACAGTTTATATACAAAGGATCGTACATCAGTCCTGTAATTTGAAAAATAAAACCGGTCTAGTTTCTCGCGAGATAATTCCAACAGACTAATTTTACTCGACTAATAAGCGTTAAAGTCACGACTGAACTGTTGCAATCTGTGCAAGCCAGATTAATCTGTTGTATATGCAGTCGTATAGCAAGGGCAAGAAAAATACGTGTGTGTGATGAATGAGTGTCTTCCGGTATGGGTGATAAACAGGGGGTTATCGTGGGTGTAGTAGATTTGTCTAATGGAAATAATCAAGAATAACTGTTAGCCTGCCTACAACAGCAACCTGGTGACAATGCTCATAGAGGCGTGAAGCTGTTGCCGGAATCAGCAGTCATAGAAATGGAATTGCATTAGTTGAGTTCGCTCATATGTTTACGGTTCTAAACGAAAACAGAAGAGTAGATGATAACATCTAGTACATATCCCTTGATTAACAATCTGTATTGATGATTGGCTTAGGCCAGCGTTTCTCAAATGGTCTCCCGTTCAAGCGATACTGATGAACGGTCGCAAGAATGACAATTTACTCAGGGGACCAAAACAAAAAACTCCAAAATAGTTGAATTAATTAAGTTTCAAATAGACGTAACTAAAGTTGCAATTGCCTTGCAGTTGCGTTGCCATTGTTAGATAATTACTTAGTACATAAATAAGCCTCACCAAAGAGCCTGACCTTGTTTGAAGTTATTTTCAATCTTAAAACGTACCTGAAAGTAAAAAACAAAAACTATTAAATAATGTTAAAATAAGTATCAATATTTTGTCTAGAGGTTCATTAATATTACTAATTTGAATCTATTTTTTACACATAATTTGAAGTTTCTGGTATAAACAAATATCTTTTTTTCCAATTACGCAATCTTCACATAGTCACAACTCACCCCTGAAACAATTTACGCCTGAAATCCCCCTCCCCCTTTTTATTTCCCATATTTCATCAAATAAAAAAGGGCATAGTTTTAGAGAGCACAAATTAGCACAACATTTTTACAGACTTAAATTTCTGATTCGGGAAAATTAGGGGACCGGGGCTGAGGCTCGATGTCTGCAACCTCGCTTCTTCTAATTAAACAAAATGAATAAAACTAGCACATTCAAATGTCTGATTCGAGAAAACAGCATTGAAGCTTGGCGGACATTAATTCTGAGTAGTTGCTCAATGGCACCGGTCAGAAAAACAAACTCTACAATAGTCACATTGGTACCATGTACCATCGACACCATTTTATTAATCTTTTGTTCTCCACATTAAGCAGATAGAGATTGTATCTAAAAAATAATCTATATATTATTTAATTATGATCTGTTCAAATATTTGAGGGTGAACAATACCTAACATTTTATCTAAAATACCACTTAACAACAACGCCAAAATCTTCAGACCTCCACAGAAACATTGTTAGAAGTATAATACACTGTATAATAGTCCAATAAAGGCGAAACGACGCAATTGAATCCTTCCTAAATCCACATCGTTTTTCGTACCATCGCATCGCGTTGAATGGAGATGTCTTTAGGCCTCCCTGCTGCGGTACCTATTTCCTCTTAATGCGGGACATTTGCCCCCTGAATGGCACAAATCTCGCAAACGATAAAATATTTAATGTTGCCGTTAGGTAAATTGGACCAGTCGTTATTGCTAAGGAGCGAGCCTTTCGACAGCGTTCAAAGGAGATAATAAATTAGTGGTACAAATAATAGACGAATTGGAGGGATGAAAATAGTTTTAGCAATCGCCTACAAGTTCGCAGGTAGCCCTATTTAGACGGAAATCTATATACACATTCGCATTTGGAAACTCTGAAAAAACCGGTCTTCAGAGGGATTGGAACCACACACCTTCTAGCGATCACAATCGCTAAAAATCCAACAATGCTAACTAAAAAGATTACTAAACTTATACCAATATTCTCCCATTAATATTATGTACAATAGGGTGGAGCGAAAACGTCTAGAAAGCGGTAGTATGTAACCCTGGAGCTCAGAGCAACTATTGTCATTTAACAGCCGTCAAGCTGTCGATAAATATATCGTGGCAAAGCTGGCACCAAATGTGCTTGCTATCAGCAATACTTCTTTTTAGCACGCCTGAACTCCTAGTCCAAATCGGAAATGTATGAAGAAAACAAAAGGGGTGCTACGACGAATCCCTGTGGTACGCCAGAACTGACCTTTTGTGGAGTATTGTTGGTTTATCTGCTTTGGTGAAATATAGGAGTAACAACATCCGTTGATGATGATAATAATGATTGTTCAATTCAGGAGTTTTTTTGTAATCGTGGTCTAAATTCAGAATCAATATTGCTTTCGGGGGAATGCACCGAACATCATTGGCGTTCTAGATAGAGTGCATAAAGTTTCTGCTTAGCTCAGTTGACTATAGCCTCTGACCCGCCAAACCGAATGTGCGTGGTTTGAATTCCGCAGTAGGCCAAATTTTTTTCCGAATTCCTATATTTGATTAGTGAATGAGAACATTTTACTATCTGCCTTCAGAAAATCAAATGCAAGTCCACTGTCTAGTTTCTGCAGAACAAATAGCACGTGCTGATCTAGCAACGTTTCACAATAGGAGTGTCATTTCGACCCAGTCCGATTTTAGGGTAGAAAATGCTGACCTTTTACAAAGTGTTACATTATGTGTTCCGGGATACCATTTCAAAATGAGCAAAACTGACGTTTCGTAATAATGAAGAGCATTACCAGATAATTTCGCATATCTATCTCGGAGCGCCTACAGAATCATATGAAACTGACACGTTATAATAGAGACGTGACTGACAGTGATAAAAATACCATTTTCAACGAAGGCGTAGAATAAGGTTTTCCCACAGTATTAAGTAGAGATAGTATTGGATTTCTGCTATAAAATTTCTCAAACGCCAAGGCTAAACCAGTAAATATCTATGATTTTTGTACAATATAGTCAGAAAGTTCAAAATTCGTGAATAGAGATGCATATATTGAATTCATGACTATATTTATTTTTGTGTGTACAAATAGTCTATAGGTATAAAAATAAATTCTATGAATTTTCTATTTTAGAGGCATACAAATTGATTAATAATTGAATATCTCTTATAAATCAATGGAAATGGGACCTATTTCAGCGTTTTATAGCTTCCTACCAAAATGTTGAGCACAAAGTATGCCGCAATTTACCTTTATCTATTTTTTTGTACTTTGAATAAGGCTGCCTTAAAGCGCTGTAAACTATAATCATCAGGGAATGAACTCCTCGACAGCTCACTCCACAATATTTAGGATCCTCAAAAGAATGACTTTTGGAAGAGGCTCGGTCAAGGTGTTAACTTTGTATATCTACCATGGTAGAATCTACAGAATAGGGATAAATCAGTTACTTTTACTTGATGTTCCTAACTATGGAGCACCTTTGCAAGATCAGGCGCGTCCACCAGACGTGCTGCTTTCTTCTGAATTGAATTCAGATTCTTGAGGATGTTAGCAAGACCGGCAACATGATCGAGCAAGGATATTTGGCATTATTTATAGACAATAATTGGAGTTGAAAAGTTCGTTGAATTATATAAATAATGAAATCAGCTCTTCCTGAAGTAACTTGTAGACAATAATTGGAGTCAAAAAGTTTTTTCTAACTGGTATAGAAAAGAACTGAAGTAACTCACCAAACAATAATTCATGTGACCTCGGCCTAATCGTGGCACCCTTTGCAGCTAACGTTGTGCTACAAGAAAAATAGTTGCCGCCTTATAGTTTGATTTTCTGCTAACTTAAACTTCGCATTGTGCCTGATTATTTTTTCCAATGCCTTGGTAGGTTTTAGCTCAATCTGGTTGATATGTTTCAACGAAAACATTGAGTCATTTTTATTCTTTTACACTTACACAAAGGCTACTAACGCGGCAGAAAAGATTCTATTGAGCAACATTAACGGCCATGACAAGTAACGATGTATTGGTATCTAATTTTCTCGGAGCATTATGCACTCAGATGCACTGGCGGGATGGGCTTTTCGGGAGACCCAGCAGGGAGGAGGACAAGGAGACGAGGAGGAGTGGGAGTAGGGATGGACGAAGTGGTTCGGTGGATCGATCAGATGACGCCGACGTCAACGTCTGTCCTGCACGCCCTGCCTGCACTGGTTGGTGCTGAGCTGCAGCGGCTGCATGGAACCATCGTGACGTCAGCTGGACCATCCAGCGTCGACGACGCAAATGCAACTCTCAGCGCTCTCCACACGCCACATTTAACATCGGTGAAATGACAGAAAAGGGATCAGGGCGTCGTACGTCAGATTTATTTTGCAGTTACGTTTACGATTAATGATAAGTGCAAAAAAAGTATTTGTGAAAAATTCTTATAGATATATTATTAAGAAAGCAATTTCTGAATCCATTATCCATCCTTATACGCACATTGTTGCATTTGGGCTAGGAACATTGCAGGCATACTGAACGCGGATTACACAGGTTTACCGATGATCGCGCGATAGGTGGGGCACCAATAAAGAGAAAAATTGGATTAGGTTTTTCATCTGGAAGCGGTAAATGTTTTCTTGAACCCTTGAAATTAGAATAGCTTGCAGTCTCATGGTGCATCAGTTTAAAATACAAATTACTTTCGCCTTTTCAAAAATAATTATGTATGTTTTGTAGAGTTTCATTGCTGGATTTAATGACATGTTAAAATTATAAAATATTAACTAACGACAATATGAATACAAAAAATTTCAAAGATTAAAATTAAGTGAAATTCCATTTTGTTTTTCTATTTTCCTTGATCACCCTTTCCGTGTATTCATTATTTAAATGGACCAGGGATTGGAATAAATCGTCATTCACTACTTTCAGATATTTTTCAAATGCCAGATCATTCCAGAACAGCCGTAACAGAATTTTCTATATATCTGATTTTTTTTTGTGTATCCATTTCAAGAATTATTCGCGATATACCTGTAGACAAGGCAAACCTGTCTGACATTTCCTAAGATTCCTGGTAATTCAAAGCGGGGTTAAATATTCCTATTTCAAACAAACCCTACCGACGAAACTATGGAAGGTTATATGTACAGTTGCATATAACCTTACATAGTTAGGTGCATAAACTTTATTATTATGGTTTTTTACCGTAAAAACATCAGATGAAGTGCCCCCTGGACGATTTGCCCCAACCCTTCGTACAACAAGCGTTGTGTGATTGTCATCATAAATGCTATTAATCTCCCATTCTCCATTCGTCAGAAATCGTAATACAAATCTTATCTTGTCTATAACTCGATTCGTACCATGATAATTTTCACACCTACACCGCTTTCCCCCACTCTCCACCCCACCCTTTGGGGTGCATCGCTAGTACCGACCTAAATTTTCAATAAATCCTATGGGCGGACAGCTGCATGAAAGTGTATATAGTACGGCGTAGATAGTAGTATTTAAAAGCTTCACCGCCCGATAACCTATTTATGTGTGGGAAAGGAGGCTACAGAAATGTATACTGTCACTAGGGATAGTCCCGGGAATAACGAAGGACGAGGTCTGACAATGAAACTGATTTGAAAGCATCGATGCAGAAATTTTACTAAATGAATGTTATCGCTACATTACAAATGTGTTTAAATTAGTACTACTTATGTTAAAGCCTAGAGAAGAAATTTTAATTGGAAATTGTAAAGAAGTATACTGCCATAAAAGATTTTTAAGGCATTGCCAGTTTAACAATGCATAAGTTGAAAATGATCCGAAACGCTTTACAGACCTTTATTTTTGGAGCACAGAATAATTTGATAAATTTGCAGCATTACCTGTCATGATCTACATCATTTTGCTACTGAAATCTCATCAAAATCAATGCGGCGGTTACTGAGATTACGCTGTGACAGTAACGGCAATAGACAGGCAAACAAATGCCGACTGCGACCTATTCCCCCCCTACGAATAGCATTGATGTTTCATACATCAAGGGTCGGATCATAATATTGAGGCTCGGTTTACTGCCATAGTTAATCACAAGCTGAGCTGTTGCATTTTCTCCTCTAAGAAATAACGCAACGTCTGGACTATAAGGGAAGAAGGTTCTGGGCAAGGGGTGGTTCGCTCTATGGCCAGCGCCGCGCCACGATCGATACTGTGACGTCACGACGGCGGTTGCCATGGGAACGACCCGGCATCGATCTCGGCGTCGGGAGACGCGAACCGACGGGGGAGGGAGAATGGGGAGTTGGAGGGGTGACTGCGGGGTTGGAAAGATAGAAGCGGAGCAGCGCGTTGCTGGAGATGGTCTCGTTGTTGTTGGAATATAATGACGATGATAAATTTTACTCCATACACAACGGAACGAGCAACGGTCATTTATTGGTCTATTCAATCTACAAAAATGTTACTATTGTAAAAATTGATGGGATACAAAAATAAGGCCATATAGAAGAAAATTTTTAGAAAGACATAATTTTAAAAATTCATGAAAAAATAAAAAAGAACTTGATCTGGCAAATACAATATTTAAATGAGTAACATGTTGTTATTAAGATTATTGAGATTATTATATGTCGATTGATGTAGCCCAAATTATAGGTTCCAGCAAAAACCACGGAAAAGTTAAGGAAACCTAAAAAATACGCCACTATTTGGCATCGCATTTGTACGTCCAACTCCTTCATTATCAATCGACAGTTGTGATGAAAAGCAGATATCACTGGGATATAAACAGAGTTAAACTGCTTCATACCATCCTTTAAACGTAAAGATAGCACAGTTAACCCCAGAGTAAACCTACTTGACGCCATGTCTTAAATGTTCACCTAATGCGTGGAAAATGAAAACTCATTGGCGATGCTAGCCTGATATCGCTGTGAGATAAAAAAAAGAGTTCACCTGCTTGACACAATTCCTCACGCGACTGCTTCTCTAATGCGCGGAGATACTAGTCAGTCGTAAATGAACCTTTTTATTTATACATCTCCTTAATGAAGCTGCGATTGCGATATTGATCGTACGCTATTAGTAGTAGTGTAGTACTACAAACTGAGGGATTTGCAGATTTAATGAGACCGATTCCTTGATCTGTGCTCGGTAATGTTCACTGATGCAGCACCTGTACAAAGATATTTATTAATCATCGACATCTAGAATATCACACCCACGTCGAATGACCCGGTTATATTCGTTGTACGCCAGCGGCCCTTCCACTCCTATCCCGTAAATTTCTACAATTACACCGTTGATGAATGTACACGGGCTCGAAGGAATATTTGTTTTTATTTCGTCAGGCTGGGAAAGTTCTCAATTAAGTTGTTTCATTGATTTTGTTTTTACTGTTTGATCGCTACTGTGGTCACACCAATAACCGTTGCAATGCAAGTAACACCGGCACGCAGTCACGTAGTCATCGCAGTCATCACAGGCTACGTAGTCACTCAGTGCTGGTCGGTACAGAGAATGGAGTACAAATCTGGGTACCGAAAGAACCGCAGTTTCATCCATGCCGGAAACCATTGTAAACGGATCGATAGCTGCAAGGAAGTGCACAACCAGAAAATTAAGAACAAACTCCTCTAATGTCCTAACTCGTACAGATCAGTACTGTAGCCCAGAAGTTGTATATATACTCGTATACACAACATATTTGTTAGGCAATAGACGGAACGAGCATGACTATAGCAGCCCAAATAAATTAAAGTGTCCGTGAAAAAATGAGTCAACACCCACCATGCAACCCAACTTTCAGTAGAAAAGTACGTGAATCCAATAAACTATCTAGAGGACAAAGCTAACGCTACTTGGCTAGGATGAAGCTATAATAGTAAAGATGAACGATGATATAGTTTCGAATTCTATTCACGTCCTGCGTTTTTCCACTAATACCGAACTACCCACATCTCCTCGATATAAAAACTTCATCCCTCGACCATCTGCGTTACACAATTTTCTCTTATTCTCTCAACTGCTGATGCCCCAAAGTTTTCTACATCACTGTTTCAGCTGCCGCAGTCTTGCTTTTACATGTGACGCTTCTGCTAGAAACCAACATTCACATAATTAAAAAAGAATGTTAAAAGGTAACTACTGAACTCGTATTGAACTTTATTGAGTTACATAAAAATCTATCGTCGGGGAAACTAATGAAATCGCGGAAGATTTCTAATACTTTGTTTGATGTTGATTCCTTCATGTTTCATTACATATAGATCATAGATAAGCATGTCTCTTTATTTCTATCAGTTCGCCTGTCTGTTACTACCATGGCTTAGTTTTCGTCAAAAAAAGAAAATGTGCCCCTGAACATATTATATTTTTTTTGGAAAGGATCATAGATTTAAGTGGGTGGTGGGGGAAGGGCAAATATCAGTCTTCCTTGGGGTGGTTATGAAACGTCTTTTAATCTATAAATGTGTGATACCGATATTCCTCTTTCCATGTTAGAACAGTTATCATCAAGACATTTGACATGCGGTAGTAGAACTATTTTTCCACTTGAAGTAAATTTTGAAAATATTGGATGGTACGGACTTTTTGGAAATCTCGCAAAAATTTTGAATTTTTGAGATCATGAGAAACTCAGTTTTTTTAAATTATCAATATTGATTTCTGACATCCCGCTCGGACCTAATATGATAGGACAGTCACAAATTTGACAACACTGCTGCCGCCGAGCACTGGCGGAACGGGAGGGGTTGGAGGGGAGAGGTATGGTGGGCGAAGTGAAGGGGGACGGGAGAACGGTTGGAAAAGGCCGTAATCCTGGCTCCGCCACGTCTGGTGTTCCCGCCACGCAGGTCGTCATGGCGACGCCGACGACCTCTGAACGTATTCCGCCCCTCTCACTCCCCCCACCACTACCCGCCGTACTTCGGGCGTCTCGACGCCGGTACAGATGGTGCGACGTGAGGAGAATCATCGGTGGGAGGCTGAGGGAAGTGTATGATTCTCTTTTCTCGTACGGCAAATAAGCGGCTAAGCGAATGCTGCTGAAGTTATATGAGTTTAAGTTCTGAAACTTATCCTGTAGGTTTCCTTTTAATTCACATTACTTATATTGGCGTATAATTGAAGCCAGATATGACTACTGAACGAGCTTTACTAACCCTTCGGCTACCTCAGCAACCTTTCAAATAGTGACAAAAATGAAAGTTTTAAATTAAATCTCATGATAAAAAGTATCTCCAGTTTGTTTTCTAGTTAGAAATTTGATCAATTGCATTGTTGATGAATCGAAAATCAGAGACATAATGCATCGTCACCTCAGATACACCACGTTGATCTTATAAGAGAAAAAATGGAGTCAAGGAGATAACTCTACAGTACCCACGCTGTCTTGATTTTGTTTTCAGCTTGGAAATATCAATTTCTGATATAATTGTGGAAAACCGTCCCGTTGCTTCAACCGCACGATGCTGTACGCCCATCGAATCGATGTGCTGTACCAGCTGTGGCAACACGGACTGGGCACCGAAACCACCTGCAGAAGCACTCGTAGCCTGTCTTCGACGGGGCTTCCGAGTACACGAGTTCACAGTAAAACAATATGACAGTTTAACATATAACACATATTGTTGTTAGAAATACTCTGAACACAAAAAAATTGAGATTTACCCCCACGCCACCCACCTCAACTTATTCCCTCCAAAGATTTGTTGGAAATTGATCAGGGATATTGGAAACGTCCAAACACGAGGTTTTGGTCATTTCTTATTATTTTCGTTTTTCGAAGACAACTTCACCGTAACTGAATCAATTTGTAGTGGCTTCAAAGCTTTTTCGTTCTTGTAGTTGTAAGGCAAATTCGTTGACATAATCAGGTCCAATATAATTCAAAGCGTTCTTGGATTGTTTAGGTTTTGCTGACAGAATTCTCGGAAATGAAGGTTGATCTCTGACTCCACATAAAGGTCACAAGGTCTGTTTGTTTGACATCAAAAGGTCCCGACAAATTTTAAATAAATCATCTCAGATACATATTAACGGTCGCAATGGCAGCGATTTGGCAACGTCGTCCAGCATTCCATCGCCCTTCCTTCCAGGAAGGAAAGACCACAAAAAACGACTTCAGATTGGAATTTGGAATGTGTTAAGCACGTCACACATCGGGGATTTTCTCAAGAAGTTGTAACCAACAAACCAGTGATACATCTTTATTTTTCTTCGCAGTCAATTGAAATCCCTTTTTTATAGATAACCTCCTTCAAAGACAGAAAACCTATCGCGCTCCGGAAGTGCTGCGAGAGAATAAATGGTGAACAAACTCTCCAAAAAATTATTCTAGGCCGGAGTTCATCAAAATAACGACTTTTGGAAGGAGGATGCGCCCCTATCGTGTTCGTTGTACTCGCAACTCTTGGTGTTTTTATGCGAGACAGCTCAGTGAACATTTTTCTTGATAGTACTCCAGTGATGATTTGTACTCCAGTGATGGTTTGATCTAAGCCTTGTAAAGTAGTAGTAGCTGTTCTGATGTAGCAAGGCCGTTATCATGATCATGTCAGGACATGTTATTGTTGACGATTACAAAAGTCACTATTTGGTAACTACTTGCTGCCCGGGAGTTTATTCTTGGATCGCAGCCTTCAAAGGTCAATGTGAGTAGAATAGGTTTACGGTGTCAAAGGTGTGAAATGGGCCTTAGAGCGGAAAAGATTTTTGCTGCACCGTAGGCGACGCGTCGTGATGATTTTTTCGGTTGTCACGGTAGGCATTAAGGGCGTGAGAAAGAAAACCGAGGAGAGAACGACAGTCTCGTAATTGTCGGGTTAATCTGTGGCGTTTGGGGATCGCTTAAAAAATGGGTAACGGGGTAAAAGCGACAGCACTGCAAAGACCGCACATTCGTTAGAGCTTGGTGGCAGGATATTTGGTCGGTTTTGAATCCAGCGCCAGCGGTACGCAAAATATAAGTTCGAATATACTCAATAACATTTAATTCTAGCAAACAAGAAAAAAACGCTCGTACGAAGGCGAAAAACTGTAGTTTTTGGATATCGGTTCAGTGGTAGATACAAAAAAAAAACAATTGAAATTAAAACGATCAAACTCTGTCTTTTTGGACGTATTCGAGACGAAAAAAATGTTGGGGAGTCAAAAATTGGGATTTAAGGCTGGGGGTAGCGAAGGGGAAACAATTAAATATCGGTAGAAAACGTTATATCATCTATAAAGTGTTGTTAGTACTTTGTAGTTCTTGACGCGTGATACATCCGATTCGCATTTCATACGATACTGACGAATGGTCGGATTAGAGGTCTATAAATATAATACAGATAGATGCGCCCGACTTTTACCAAATTGCCACGTTCACTCTAACACCCTAGATTGTCCTGATTCTCTTTCGACAAACGCTAATACTTGCTGCATTCTTCTCGAATAAGGATGATAAATAATTGCAAAAGTATTTGTTAATAAATAAATTGGCGTCAAGTAGGTTGACTCTGTATTTCACGTGCAGTGACATAAATTTACTAAATATTCTTATCTGAACAGTTAATTCAGTTGAAGTTTTGGAAATCTTGGAAAATTTGACAAATTTTGTTATTTTGGGAATTTTACAATCATCAAATTGTTAAGCTCCATCATTTTTTATTAAAATTCAAAATATGACGAATCCGATTCATATCTTCATTAATTTCAGACGTAAAACAATTGCGCAGACAGTACAGCGCCAAACTACTTGACCCCATTTTTTTGACGGTAACTCCGCTGTTGCTGATCCGAACTACGAAACTTTTTCGTCCTTGTTTTTTTCCATGAAGTTACAAGAATTAGCTGCGGACATGGGTCTATATTCGTTTTATAGACTAAACTAATTGCGCCCTATATTAATACTCCAAATTCACATCTACTTTTCTTTAATAATATATTAAGAGTCCTTGATAAATAACCCATTCAACAAAGCGATTATTATGGATGATTAAAAAGTAAAATCAATTGACAGGGTGGAAATATCAGGGGTTGAGGAGGGTGATGCGGCAATTATTTTTAATAAAAAAATTCCACCGTAGAAGTAATTAAAGACGACGTAACGTAGTCCAAATTATGAAGCACGAAAAATTGCTGACAATTATGGAATTGGATTCAACACAAGTCAGCATTAACATTATTTTTTGTAACGATGGAATTCCTGTATTAGAAGAAATCAATTGCGCCAGGACTAATGTATTTTTTCCATATAGCTCTTACATATCCTGCCTGCGATCTCCTATTTCCAGGTGCGGATAGCAGTGTTTTCAACGTCTTTAATGTCCTACACTTTTGATTAGTTAACTGACCCTTTGTCGGCATCGTTAAAATGGCCGGAACGATCGATCCTTCCTGCCAAAGGTATTGAGAAATCCAAAAATGAACCAAGACCAAGAGGCAACTGTTCAGAGAACATCAATCCTTTCAAAACTCGAATCAACCATATCTTCTTACTTCTTTATATTGGTCACAATACTCGGATATTTACGTGGCTGCCTAAGTATATCGAAAGGTAATATTTTCAAAATATCACCCGTACTATAAACAATACACCGTAATAGTGGACTGGAGCGGTGTGGAGAAGGAAGGAATATGCTGTGGGGTCGTGGGACTCCACCCCAAACCGTACGCCACCTAGAATTCTAACGAGTCCTCATTAGCCATCGCTTGCAACGGAGATAGATTGTCGCCAATTTTTTAGGTGTCAACGGAAAAGCAGGGAGCAGGGAAATGCAAAGGGCAGAGATTGCGAACTAGATATATGTGTGTGTGTATGTGTGTGTTTACTCTCGTCTTTGCGCTCATAGACAAAGCGTCTACAGGTTAGAGATACAGATGAGTGTGGAGGGAAGGTCGAAAATAACTGAAAAACATAATAGGCAGATACAATAAAAAATTTCTCGTGATAATTCAGGCGAAATTGTAATCTTGAATTCAAATGATTGCAAATTGAGAATATATATTTGGGATTTTCGTTGATATGAAGAGGAGCATAACAAAAATGAGTTACAAATATTGTTAAAGTTTCCAGATCAGGCCAATTTATGCTTCAAGTTCTTTATATGTTCAAAATCATAAAAAAATATTATATGAATAACATATAATATGGAATGATATTTTGATCAGCATTCCAGCAATGACCACCGTGACCAAAGTCAGGTTAGCTATTCCCAATTCACACCGTTTTCGATAAAATTCAGTCCAATGGAACAAAATTATCCTCAGCAGCCGACTTCTATACTACCAACACTCCGTATAATATTCTCCAGGTCTCCGTCCCCATACCCCTCATCTTTCCCTCCCAAAGTTGGCCCCCGAGCTGCACTCGGGTCACCGGGAGAGCTGCTGGTGGCTGCTGGGATAACTCCGGGCGCCCGGAAAGGTTAAAGTGCATTCGGTCACCGGATGCACCCGATGCCTCATACCTCCTCCTCTCTCCCATCGCGCCCTCTCTTTCCAACGACGCTACCGGAACACGCCTATAGCCCCTCCCTAACCCGCCCCCGCCTCACCCTTTGGAGGCAGTAACAGCTCTGCACCAGTGGCATACATTGCATATTACTCCCGGCTGCATGCTTAACGCATTGTACGTTATTCAGGCCGTTTCCGTGGCTTACGATTCTGGAATTCGCCTTTAGAAGCGCAAAAAATATTAGCACCTCTTCGCATATTGCATTCCAAAACGTATACATATCGGTTAAAGACGGTTGCGATCCGATTCGTTCATTTTCACTACTCAAAACGCCAATAGGCCAGAAGACATTCGCGGAATCCAGATATCATAATCATATCACCGTTCACGTACCAATAGTTATGAGTTATTTTAAGCGTATGCGTACACGAAAGCAGTCGTTCAGGATTATTTACGAGTTATCTGATGGAATAGTGGATTCTGTCTAAAGTCAAGATTTTTACACGTACCTACCTAAATATAACTTATAAAAATAACTCTGGACTCTGACTGGATAACAACCTAACCTGGAATACACAACTAAAATACCATCTTCAGCTTGTAATTAGCCCTCAATGACTGACTGAAAAATAATTCGGTTGTGTCAATAGTAGAGTGAAGATGCTCAAGTAAAACTCTTTTTTTTAAACGTTGTGACTCTAAGAATTGATTATTTACGAAGGCTAACCAAGTCAAGCCCTATCATGAATATAAAACAAATACTCACCTCTAGCATTTCAGTGATACTATTCTGTTAAATCCTGTTATCTTTTCTGCGTCTTAGAGGAATACCCTATTAAAGATCAACCATCGCCGTCAATACGTCAAGATATTTCATGTCATCCATTAAGATATGATATTCGTTGAGCTATTTAAATCATTCAATATATTTTATGACTATAGATATTTAAAAAATACGTTTTAGGTGAAAAAAAATATAGTAGCGTATCGATAAAAAGTGAGCAAATATCAATCTGTTCATTTTACCACAGTGTAGTCCGGGCTTCGCAGGTAGCTTTGGATTTCTTCTATTTCCATTTCCATGAAATTTCAATCAAATATTTTATTAGAATTATGGAGCGTGAGTCTATTGTTTAGAGAATTTTATCTTAATTATATTAAAATATAGGATTATATTAAAATATGCTCTTTATAAAATATCTGCTCCACCACTTTTGCTCTGCGAAGTTGACGAACGTGATGGTTCATGCGTGGGATTAAAAATTTATTTCTCTGATTTCAAGCCATCCATTCAGCTAAACAACTTGCAGATATATTTCCTAAAACTTCCTGTCATCTTCTATCCGTCCCCAACACAGTCATACGCGTCGTTCTTCAGACCAAATTAGTTTTCTGTCACAACTTCCACTCAGAGCAAAACTAACAAATTATGCTGTTTCCTTCTCTCCAACTTCCAAACTCTCAACTCCCCCACACCCTCTTTCCGTTTCCATGCTCCGGTTTGCGAAAAGCTTTCGTAACTTTTATCAGACGTGGGGCAGTAACGTCACATCATTCGTACATCAGGGTCATATTTACATATTATATATATGGAACTGTGATGCAATATCTACTATAATTCGATAGATGTAGTTCTTCTAAGCTAAAATAAATATTTGTAAAAATCGTATATTCCCAGTGACTTTTATCACGTGTATTTATCGATCCAATACGCAAAACGTGAATATGTTTGACTAGACAACTGTTGTTTTCTGGTGGAGTGCTGGTCGTTAGCATGTATAGTATGTATTGTGCTGAACCATCCTGGTATGATATGATACCAGGATGGATAAGGCATTGTAGAACAATAGTGAATACAATTTTCAGCTTGAGTCCTGCGCATTGACATTTTTTCGTAGATCCCCATTCAAAATATTTGACGCCATCGTGGATCTGGCTAGAAAGTTTGCTGCTGGCGAAGTAAGGATTAGGTATAATAGTTTGTTCATGTTTATGAGCACAACTTCGGATTTCCATGATCTTGATACTTTCGAGTATTTCATTGCTAGCAACGACGTGTGTAGCAGGCCTAGCGTGGAAATTGAACCGATAAGGCGACCAATAATAGATAGCAGTTTCAGCAGCGCATAGATTCGTCGAGTAACATAGGGTCATGTTGACCAATCGTGATCATCAGAGATTGAATGAGATAGGATGTGCGCGATGATCGGGGTGAAAAAATAAAACAGCATCGGAAGGAATTAATTCGCCATTGCACCAGAAGAATGGAAAATTCATTGATGTGCAGTAAGAAGGTCGTAGGGCAAAAATATCCTCCTGAAAAAAATATCGTCCAGTTGGTTGACGCTGCAGTTCTGACGCAATGGTATCAGTTCAACAAAACTATAAGCGGTTCCAAAAGCCAATACAAATTGACCGTCAATATGACCGGCTTCACATACATCATACCATCTCTACCCCTCTTCTACTTTAATCCAATCAAAGTTTTACGGAATATCGGAAATTCGTTCGTTATCGAGAAGAGCCAGAGTATGATTCACCGTCCTCACGGTGCCGCGTCGGTCGGTGGTCGACGGTCCCAAAATCGAATAATTCCCCCCAGAAAAACTGGATAATAAATCGCGTTTATTTCTAAATAACGTGGAGAAAAGGACATAAATTTTCCGGTCTTTTTCCTCTCTCCTTCCCGATCTTCGCAGCCAGTAGTCGTCCACCCCTCATGCTTGTTCTTTCTCCTACGGGATTTGCCTCGCGTTGTTGCCACGTCGACAGGTGATGCAAGTAATGACGTTCACTAGATAATCGGAAAAATCAAGCATAATGGACAGTTTAAATGAGAATAAAATGTCATACTCTTCTTGTTCTGATGTGCAGATAATTTCTGGATTCTACATGTGAAAAATGGTCTCAAGTAGGTTGAAGCTGTACTTCCAACGCAATGCTATCAGTTCATAAATGAAGATTTAGATCGAATTTTTGAAGATCCTAAGTATTAGAATTGTTCAAAAAAATTTGATAGGTTTCGTATTGGCAACTTGATCTCGTTGATATTTTCGAGTGTTCCAAAATTCGTACTATTTCCATTATTTACAAAATTTAACATTTCTAAAATCCATTCAAAACTTTAATTTAACTGGTATCACCACACGTTCAGTAGGCAATCTAACCTATTGCCATTACTTAGAAGGCACATTCGTAATTATTTATGATATTTATTCAGTTAAAATCAGTAACCTGTAGTAAAACACAAGGAGCACAAACAAATCCCTTTATAAAAAAGTTAATTACGACCTATACATGTTGGGCCATCAAATTAGATGTACATATGTTTGTTTGAAACACTAGAAATGCATAGAAAATTTACTCATCAAGTTCATTAGTCGGATGTTTCAGAAATAATTCATGAATATGTTCACATTTTCAGTCAGTTTCGTAAATTGTCAATATTATTCGTGTGACGCCACTGAAAATCATACTTAACCTATAATTAGTACTAACTTATTACATTAAACGCCAAATTTCAAAATAATCAATACAAGCATCTCCGAGATATCAATAACCTTTTTATAACTTTAACCCCGTTTCTTTCATACCTTTTAGGACACATTTTCGTATGAGCTTTGATACTTGAATTTGGTTCTGAATGCACCCTTGTGATTACGATCAAGTAACACCCTATATAATTCATGTTTACATTGAAGGCCGAATGAAGGTCAATGGCAGACCGGGAGACGCAAAGCACACCCCTTGATCAGCTGTCGCTTCCACTCAATTTCTACGGGAATATCCCGGCGGGACACTGGATGCGTTCTACCCTTGCACACGCGGCATTAGATCGTGCTAGTATGAGTAATCTGATCCTTGGGGAGCGATTCAGGTCGGACGATGCACGAGGTTTGGGGATACATAGTGCTTCCTCGGATCATAACACGCAGATACAGGAAATGGGGGATTGAAGGCACAATTTTGTAGTGAGAAAAATCGGCACTGCGGTGGTACAATGAAGGTACCTAGTACGTTCTCCTCCGCGCCATCACATGCTGCTTAGTTGTGTCAATTGTGATTCGACATTGGTGAAAAAAAATTGTTTATACTTTTTCAGATCCACTTTTTACTTTGAGAAAAATTATCCTCTTGTGCCTCATTTGTAACTTACCATTTTCCTGTAATCAAAACTTTTGAGATAGGTACCATTCTCTCCACTTTTAAGATAGAAATATGAAAATAACAAAAACATTTTGAGTATGCTTTCACTCAACCACCTGAAATGGTAGAATGAGCATTGAAAATTGACCAGCAGCTAAAATGATTTTGGAATATAAAAATTTTTTAATAGTAAAAACTGTTAGTAACATTGGAATTTGAAGAATTTATTGACAAGATATTGCCTTGCATCTTTTTCCGGACAAACTCCCAAAAGTGTTTTATGCACTTCTATTTCTAGGTTCGGTATTCCTAAATTTTGATCGTCAAATGTGCTCAACTTTTGTCTGCCAGGAAGTTATCCCCGGAACAATTATCAAGTTAATAAGCTGCATGAAGGAACATGAACTCTTCAACTACGAAACCTTATGACAATAATTATTTACCTGCTATTTCGCAAGGAGGAAGCCAATTAACAAATTCGCATTTACAAACTCTGGAAAAACCCGGCCTAGTGCTAAATTTGAAACCGCTGTCGGAGATTTTTACCGACCCAAAAGATGCCGCTGCTGTAACTCGAGATACGAACGACACGTGCAGTTTGACATTCGGATGAATAATGGCATATATATATATATATATATATATATATATATATATATATATATATTGGGTTAGCAATAAAATAATTCCAGATTATTGAAATGTAAGAACAGCTCGAAGTCTAACTTTTAAAAGTCCATGTAGCTCCAGATACGAATATACCTGCTGCAGAAACCTGTGTGAAATATATCGATTACATAATCTCTCCCCTGCAACCCCAATCTTCTAATCCAACTTTCTCCCTTTTCAATACGTTCGAGAAGATGAATTTCCATTCCCTTCGTCTGTGACATATATGCTGGTAGGAGAGAAACTCGACTAACCTTTGCCCCTATTCAGCGAAGAAACCGTAGGTCAATGACTTAGGAATAGTAAAAAACAAATAATAAACTATGCCCTAATAACCTCTAGTTCAGAAAATAGAGCCAAGTAGATTCAATCTGTGCAGTTTGTTGAACATTTTCATAGTATTTTAACATTGCTGATCTGCTTATATTGGAAATGGAATTTTTGAAATTTCAATTGATAAGAGTTTGAAAATCGATACATTTTCATATTCAACTCCAGAAAATCAACAGTTCTAAATTCCAATCCCTAAGAGGCCAGGCCTGTTGACACTCGGGCCTGGGAGAACATCTATCAGGACATCCCTTGAAGACCCAAGGCGAAAAAACATGGAACAATACAAAAAGTTTGAAATTTGTATCAAGCGCCTTCTCCTTTAAAACCTGTGGGAAATACTCTCCCTCTTCTCATCCCCTCCTGTGTGGCCTATTAGTTCGAATAATTCACGATTTGATAGTGTTATTTATCCAGCCCAAAATTCACCGCCAGCCTCACTTCTCGCACACTTCCTATCTGCAGCGTCCGTCCTTGAGCGTCTGCCGTACCGTCGAGCCACGTCAGGCGTCGGGCGTCGACGGCGACGCTTGGCAGCGGATGGCGTCCTTGGGCCACCTCCACCACCAACGATCCAGCCGGTTGGATGGCTAGCCGGACGCGCTGCCATCGCAATCGATCCATCGCCCCCGCCTTCTCTCCTCTCACTTGCAACCCTGGTTCCCTAATGCTTACCCCCCCCCCCCCCCCCCCGCCCACCCCGAACACCACACCATACGAAATTTATCCAACAACGACAGGAAGATAAGTCTACACATCAACAAATTATGGTACCGTACAACAAAAAATATTTATATTCGTTAAAATTTTGTTGATGACAGTTCATAGATTATAGAATGTCTAACTAATGGCAAACATTTTCAGGTGCCACCCTCCCCCAACAACCCACCAATTTTTGACGTTTCCAAAAAAAAGTATCAGAGGCCTCAGAAACGTCAAAAGACGAACTTTGAGCGTTTTTGTTTCATTCTTTTTTTTTTAGTCGATAACCTCGCCACCCCTCTTCCTGCCTGTTAAAATTGTAAGCGTTTTCGTCAGTTCCATATTATTAACCTTGTGCCAGAATTACATGAAAATCCGAATAGCACCTTCCGAGTAACAGGGCACTAAAGGTTACCGGACAGTGTACGAACAGACAGACAGTCTGACAAATTAGTAACATGAATTTATCGAGACTTTAGCAAAAATATCAAAATGCCGTCACTACTATCATGATATAAAAGTGTGTGCGTGTGTATTCGTGTCCTTAGTTGGGAGTGCTTTAACCCCAGCGTGGCGGTGACCGCCGTCGTTATTACATCGCGACGCCGACGGTTGCTCCCCGCCCGAAAACACCTCCAGACATATCGATACGCCGCCACCGGTATGGAGTGAAACGGACAGCCAGGAAGGAAAAAGGAAAGGAGATGCCGGATTTCATTTCCAAGCTCCTCACGCCGACCGGCGTGTGTGCACACGAGAAGTAGAAGGCGACGAGCATCTGGTGCTCGACTGCCAAAAATCGGGAGTAAGGCTGGACGTACTATGTTTAAGGGTGATATTTATACTTGTTTGTTAAGTCTCCATTTCACCTTAATGAAGTCTTATTGATAAAACGCGATTTATAATTAGCCTACACTATAAAAACAAATCTGGAACCATTTGCGCTTTAGGATGAATACTTTTTGAACTCGCAGTATCTAATTCTGCAAAAAATGAAACTCTCAAAAGTTCATTAATTATTTCAGTATTGCAGCATCCAAAAACTTATGGATGTAATGGATAAATAAAGCAACGATAGTCAGCGGCAAAGTGCAAGTTACTTCTTGACATACTTATTTGATTATAGTTCCTGTTTCTGTTTTATCTGTATTAGCATGTTGTTCAATTACTTAATAGATATTTGTTATGGAATATTACAGCTAGACACGTTGGTGAATCAACTATAGTCTTTCATATTTGCTGAAACAGCAATTTAATATGCCACACTTGCTTCCAGAGACACGCAAGTATTTATAATATATAAATGAAAACACGTTGTAATCTGAAAGCACAAGAGGTCAGATCAGGTGGGTGGTATGAGGAAAAGGTATCAAAAAAGAAAAATCCACATTTTTTTATTCGAACGTAATTCGAACCTGCGTCTCCAACCTTCCGTCTTGCCGCAGTTGTCAGACAGGTTCTCTTGAACGCCAGTATACAAACCACGGATCCTCTGAAAATTTAAGTGACCACGTACCGCCATTACCTGACAATGCTCAGCAGAAGAGGGCGCTCCTATGATCAGATGATTACTGATCTGAGCGACGTGTTCAACAGATCAGTGCGCGGTATGAGAGATAGTGATTCAGAGATGGATGGCGTCAACGAGAACGTACCTCCCCATCGATGCGCGATGTGACATAAAGACAACGGCCTTCGGAAATGCGCCAACGTCGCAGTTTGAATCTCAGTATATGATGTCCTTCTTGTGGATGGTCGGTTGTTCGCACATTTCAGTCCTTTCCTCTGCGACGCGTTCTAGATCAATGGAAAATATGTAAAAACGCCGCCATTTGTTATCACATTTTCTCACGGCCTACTGCCACGCAAAGCTACACTACTACAGCGCCGCAGTCGTTCACATTCACTCCCCGCCAACGCGAGAAATGCAGAGCAAGACATTCTTTTTTTCCACGGCCGCCTACCCCATACAAACGCTTAATGAACGACCCACGATAGCTTGCAACATGGTTGCCGTTCGCTACTCCACCACCTCAAACGCAACAGAAAGGTCGTTTGATGTAGGTTAAAGTGGACGATGATAGATAGCTTCACCACTAGACGTGTTGCCCGTTTCTGGATTGTATCTTGAAGCTTCAGAGAGTGCTTCAGAGCACACGCGACAACAGCGAGCAGTGTTCCAGAGATGATATATCTGAGCATCTGAGTGAAGAGTAGCGATAATAGATATACAGACTGAAGGAAATTAGGTAAATGATTTTTAGTGATGCAGACATCAAAACGCTTCTGGAAAAATATTGATTCCTATTTTTTGTTTATCACAATACCTCCAACCTTGTCTTTTAATTAGAGCACATCGGGATGAGAGGGTTGAACGAATCCTGTAATCAAAACCTGTTGTTCCAAAACTGTACGATCACGTGTTCCACAGCATGCCGACTAATTTCGCCGCTTGATTAATTCCCGATTTTTTTTAATTTTCTCGTTCAAATTTACTTTTAAAAGCGAAGGGGGTAGGTGTAGGCAGCGTTTTAATCAAGTACCCGTCAGCCGCATGCACGCTTTGCTCGTACACGCAAAAATCTCACGTTTTCCCAGTCATCAAAGCCGTTTCGGCGTCAATGGCGCTCGAAAAACAAAAGACGACGTCGACCGAAGCCAGGGTCGCAGCAAGCCGCGCGAAAGAAACAAAAGAGCGTCGAGTACGGCGTAGTGCGGCGGCGGTCGCAACGGTAAGCTCTGAAGCCAGTTCAGTAGACTAAATGGCATACTAAAAAGAAAAAAAATGATTTAATTAACAACATTGTGTTGTTGATTTTATTGTCAGGAAGGTATGTGGTGCCTTTTGCTATTCAAGAATGTTTATATCTTAGTTTTTTTAACTATATTTTCCATTTTTGAGCCTTAAATGTAATAATAACCAGAAGATTCGATGTTTTGCTTAGCCTAGGACCCATTGCATTTTGGGGACACATTTTAAAAAATTTATTACATCGAATTTCGAAACAAAATCAATATTTATTGAAAAACCTAATTACTGTAGTCATCGGTTCTTAATACGTGTACAGATTTTCAATTTAATCAGATGTCCTGAATTCGGTGAAAGGCAGGTACATATGAAGCTGATAACTTCGCATCAAAAAGGACAATCTAGACATCTGAAAGTTAAACCTTAGGTCGAAAGTAATTTCAAGTTATTTTCGTATTTCTACAATGCTTACGCCTACCTGTCAATCACAGCAGCTGGCATCAAATACAACCAGTCCCAACAACGTGAGTAAAATATTTTCAACCAAAAACTTCAAATTATTTTATTGCTGTGTTTAACATCGAAGAAGACTGATTTGCTCTTATTCTATAGAGTTTGTCTGAGGTGTCTCGTATAATAACCCCATGAATTAGTACAAAAAACTCCATTCGCCCAACGTGAGCATCTTCACAAAGTCGAACATCCAACACGTCGAAGGAGCCTCTTCCAAAAGTTATCATTTTGAGAGCCTCAGCTTTGTGTAATGGGTTGCTAGGGAATTTGTTCCACAATAATTACAATTTTAAGATTTTTGAGTTCAATGTGAATGGACATTCATCCTCTTACAGCGATTTTGGAGCGTGATAGGCTTTATGCCTTCGTGGGTGGTGACTAAGAAATGATCGTGTGGGATTTGGACATATAAATCCATAAAAAATAAATCGATTATAAAACTTTTTGAATACACAATGTGTGTTTGTTCTTTCTCCAACAAGTCCGACGCTCCAAACATTCGTATTCCATTCCAACCTCGGACGAAATCCACGACGTAGTAGCCGTTGCGTTTATATGTTGTTACGTGTATCCTAGAAACACCTGATCCTCAGCCGACAATATTGTATTGTATACATGTCGTGTGTATTCGTAAAATAATAACGAAGGTAGCGCGTGTGAGCGTGTATATTTACCGAAAGTGGGTCGTAGTGAGATCGATCAGAGTAGGCTGCGACGAAGCCTGGCGTCGCGAAAATATGGGACGGCGTCGAGCGGCGCGACGCCACGCGCCGTCGGCGTCGGCGTCGGCGGTCGTCGTAGCGCGAACGGTCTGACCATTTCGGTTTGATTGATAGGACACGACGTATGGGCTGCGATTATAGTATGCTCGAATTTATCGGTGAATCTGGAAAAGTTGATCCAAGCACATACAGATGAAACATTAGGAAAAAATTAAGAAAGTGGATGTCCTTTTTTAATGTCAGGCTAGAGACAGGTTACTCTTTTCTGGATGGAGTCCAAAAGGGTTACGGCGAATTTTGGAGCTGGTCTTGTAGTTGTAAGTTCACGCAGGGAATTAGGGGTTGTCATCTGAAACCTGCTGGTTGATTTAAACGTCAGTTCAAACACTTTATGCAAGAAAAGCTTCGGAGAATTGATCCTTAGGAAACCACGGCATTGATGGTAAATACATCAGAAGTATTTCCAACCATCACCATCAGTAGAATCGATTCAATCATTGGCATAAACCCGGTGGCAGCACAAGTTAGTTCAGAAATCCCTGCTCTCAATATACCTATCTCAATTTATCCAGTGCATTCCGAAGGTTATGCCCCAGTTCTTCTGATAAAGTAATGAATGGCTGTATGTTCGACGCCCATCAAAACAATCCGGCAATGCTGCACCACTCACAACTGCGCTTCATTTCTTCGCACATAGTAAACTCCATTATCGATCGAGACCCACTGCCATGCAGCTATTACTGGCGCTTGTTATTGCGCCTCAGTTTCTACCTTTTCAATTTTTAATTCACTTTCCAGCGTACTGTGCATACGATGTTATCGTACAACTACTACAATGCATACTATTATTTAGATATAAGTCCCATTGTTCGCAGAGTTTTACTACTGAGGCGGTTTCTGAATTAGGTTAATCAGATCATGGCGAGATATCATGTAGGTTTGGAAATTTACCAGAGGTACACATACCTACTTCGTCAATGTAACTTTTCACACCTATCACCTGATTATGTATTCTCTTACTTGAGCTGGTCTTGCAAAAACCGCATATGTGACTACTCAGCAGACATTCTAACGTTTCGGCTTCACCGGCCGCCTTACAAAACAATGAATTAATTGTATCATTATTGTCGTCAGTATATATCTCGGCGGTAGAGAGTTAGAACAAATACGATCTATCCTATAGGTAAGAGTGTGATAGCAACATTCTCCTTGGCGGCTAGACAATGTTGAAGTGATTCGACTGATTTTTTTGTTCATCTTAAGGTCAATTTTGATTCAGGATTTGTGATAATGATGTGAAAGCACTTAGACTGAGTTTGGATGAATTTTCACACATTTTAGGTTGTGTCTTTTTATGTTTTCTAGGGCGGTGAGAACTAACCCCTACCTTTTTATCGAATGACAAAGTACGTCATGTGACCCTCCGTTGCAAAGATCGTTTCAAGGGGATTTACAAGAAACAAACTTTATCAAACTTTTTTTATTCGTTGTTTCCTGTTTTGTAACAAGCGACGTAACAAGAATATTTCCTTTTAATTTTGTAGATTCGTTTGTTGTAAGTTGGCATCTTAGAGTTTTAGTTTATAGTATTTTGAAAATTTTCATTCGCGCTGTGTCGGATCCATAAAATTTAAAACGAAAAGAGGGGGTTCCAATAGATGATTTATTTTCAAAATGAAAATCATAATCGAAGCTATATTTGAAACGATGTTAGTATATCTGGATCCGGTATCTACTAAGACATACGTTAGATTGAACGAGCAGAACTTGGAAAAAAAACAGTTCTGGTAGCACCACCTACGAGCCTCCACTGCATCACATTGTAAATTCATGTCACACAAAAAACCCAAAGCCATTGCAAACAAAGTACCAAAGAAACGTGTGCCACAAAACAGCTGTGCTATCTATCCAGATTCATCAATCGGTTGTAAACAACACTTGTATCACTTTTAGCCACAGTTGTCTCAGGTATACGGTCCTCGCCCAAAAAACTAAGTGGTAGATAATTGGAAAAAGTTTAGAAATTCAATTACGGGAGACAAAAACGATTTCTTTTTCCTTGCATTCCAACGAGCCGGTCGATTTGGTGAAAGAAAATCTAGCAATCTAGTACGGTAAGAGTAGGTAGGAAAACTAGGTATTCAGTTTAGTGAGAAGGTGCTTTTTCATGGATAAACGTTCGCAATAACAGAACGTGGAACAAACATCCAGGCAGTCAGTTCCACAACGCAGAGATTCTCTAAAAGAATAACTTTTGGAGGTGGCTCGTTAGACGCGTAGGAAGTTCGGCTTGCTTGGCCGTTCTAGCGTTCGCTGTGCCTCTTGGTGTTATGCAGGACAGCTTGGTCATACATTCACTATGGTAGAATCTATAGCATCATTGGGATAAATCGGCAACTTTTTTACAATGTTCTAGACTGTGGAGATCATTTGTAAGGTCAGGCGAATCTACTCGATATATTATCGATATGAGCGTTGAAGAGTAGCAGTGGCTGTAATGGGATATACAATTCTATGAAGCGGAAAACAACAGATACACAGATGCCCAGTACATTCATACAATAATTATTGATTGTTGATAACAATCTTCAAAAGCTTGATGAAAGATGACTTGAGTATTGGTGTCCCTACATCTACAAGGATGCCAAGTTGCACTATTTGTAGTAAATTTGAATTTCACAGAGATTATTAACAACTGTTATATTAGTATACATGCCAACAAAATAGCGTCTGAATTTTCCCATGTTCCTGAAAATCGCAGTGTTCGCCATGGCCTGCTTCGCAAAGATGATCTAAGTCTTTTTGAAACTCCTTTGACCTATAAACTGCGTGCTGCGGTTGCCAGTTGCTAGCTTAGATAGGGATTTGCGAAAGCATGAGGAAATACAGACGCCAATTTATTTTTAGACAACCTAGGTTTTTAACATTTTGTGTGATGAATATATATCATAATTCGGTGTCAAAATGGAAACAGTTCATGTGATTATTACTGAAGAACAACTCAGATTATCAGCATCGGAGTGGTAAAAATCCAGAAAAACGTTTGGTGAGGACGAAACTCGTAATGACGACGTAGCCTCAAGCCTGACTATTTCTCTTTCGGTCTACTGATTTGTGGACCAATGGATTCTAAATATTGGCTATAATTGCTCAATAGCTAGGTAGGAAAGGTAGATTCTGCTGTCATCTGCACAGGTTCAAATTTTGTTATATTTTTTTGTCTGAACATATCTAGTTCCACTGACCTAAGAATTGTTGTTGTTGTTTTTGAGCTTGATGACGAAATGACCGGCTTATTTATGTTCTGACATATTGATACATAGGCAAGAACGGGAATTCCGCAATATCGACGTTAGCGGCGACGTTGGGAAATAGAAATGTCATGATACGTTACAGTAACGGAACTGAGGTGAAACATATTTCATAGGAATAACAAATAAACATGTGTTACTTGGAAAATCTCTCACGAAGCTAGAAAACCTAACGCACTCCGCAAGCGGAGTGAAAATATATGTCCTTAAAACGCCTTAAATTTGGGTTGTGCTTGTTTTAGTATCTCATTATCAGAGACAGCTCGAGTGAACATTCATCATATGGTAGAATCTATATTATAGGGACAATTCTGCTACTTTCCTTCGATGTCCCAAGTTGTATAAAACCTTTATAATGTCAGGAGTATTCATTAGAAGTATTGGTATTTTCGGGATTCTCGAAATGTGGAAGCACTATTTCGAAAATAGTCTTCTAACAAAATCTGTTTTCTTAGATCTCCCCCTCACTACCCCTACCATCGAATGTGACATGGATTTTCGAGATCTATATGTAATCAAATCAAAATTTCAGTATTTTCATAAACTTCTTAATTACAGCACATGATTCTCGAATAATGACCGTATCATCAAATCCGGGTAACTATATAGTTTCTAGTAGTTCGTATGACTGTTTCCCCTGAAATTCACCCCAACACAGCTCGATACAACCTCAAAGTTGTGTAAACAACCATCTGCTTCCCGAAACAATGACACAACTCCCAGAAATCGACCTTTTGGCGTTTGTTGAAGCGGACAGCAGTCACAAGTTTTCTCGACCCCGTTTCCTAAATAGCTCGAGCTAATTATCCCGTTTCGCTCTCAAGATTTCCAGTGATTCCGTTCACGTTTTGTGTTCTGCTACAATCATTCCACTTCTGATGAGGCATGCCCAAAGGGCCATTGTATCTCTTTGCGCTGGTTTGAGAGCCAAATTTGTTTTTAGAAAAATTAAGTTAACCACA
Organism: Bruchidius siliquastri; assembly: GCA_949316355.1. Lineage (NCBI taxonomy): Eukaryota > Metazoa > Arthropoda > Insecta > Coleoptera > Chrysomelidae > Bruchidius > Bruchidius siliquastri. The sequence goes on along the minus strand of OX438534.1, from coordinate 28,580,014 downwards.
TTTTTAGAACGAGTTGATTTATTGCTGGATATCTTGCTAATCCGAAACCAGCAACAAATTGGGTCGTGCTTCAATAAAACTGTAAGCAGAAATTCATGAGGAACAAACAGATATTGTAGATTACGTTATATAATGCATGAAATGTTACCCCGGCAATACCCCGTAGATACATTTCGAATTTTGAATTTTAAACAAATTTTCGGGGGAAGTTAATTTCTTTTTCCAAAGAGGGCTGATTTGATCCATATCTGTTTTAGCAACAACTAATACTACTTATGATTGCATTTTAACTGAATGAGAATCGAATAATTATGAATCTGTCGTTCACCTTCAGAATATCGTCATCAAGTAGGTTGACTCTATATTTTACCTGCAGTGGTATCAGTATATACTGAGAGAATTTATTTTATTCCAGGACGGTTGATCCGCTTCAAATAACATAAATTCTAATTTCTAAAATGATACCATTGTATTGGAGGTCAACCGACTTGACGACATTTGTTGTGTGACTGCTGATTTCAATACCCATTCGATTCTTGCCTCGTTTATATCATCGTCGTAGAAAATTTGATTGTAATATACAAAGTATTCATAACGATTTACAATTACATACGAGCAGGAAGCTACAACATAAACAACACATCTAGGAAACCGTAAATTCTACGGAAGCGTGTATGAAAAACTTACCGCAATAACGTTTTTCGTTTGATTTTGAAAGTCATTTTCCGTTTACAAGTCGTAAGACAATTACGAGTATCCGACAGGTTTCATTGAAGGTATACCTTGCGTCATCGTATTGTACCATCTACGAAAAAAGTCAAACGAGCTTTTTATGAATTGTTTGTCTTCCTTGGCGGATACACAGGTCGTCGGCCTGTGCATTTTTATATGCTCGTTATGTAATAAATTTTTTATTTAAACGTTCACGTCACAGTCTGATCTTGTGCAAATATTTTTTCACTGCCATGTTTACTAATCGGCTGGAATGTAAAGTCAACGGAGGAGTGGATTTTGAATAACACTCTCTGTAAAGGAATATCCCCGGACATATCCATCAGAAACGGGAGCCCATTGTGGAACTTGAAGGCCAAAACATACGACAGTGTATGTCTCTTGATAGCAGTCCTCTAAAATTGGTGATGGGACTGATGCCTGGTAACACCCTCAGGCGCATAATAATTCGTAGTGAACACTTAGGGTACTATAGGTAGACCATACTGAGGTCTAGTGATCTGGAAATTGAAAGGTGTATCGGAAGGACCTAATTCCGTAGTCGCACTTGCCAAACGAGCAGGTCTTTGAACTCAGCGATGGCAAAGGCGCAGAAACTAACTAAACACACGCTTGACCTTTAGCCGATGTCAAAACACAATAACTTCCGTAGCGTAGTTCCAAAGATTTCGCTTATTAAACATACTTATAAATAGGCTGGAAAATATATTGATTGAATTAACTTTTGGAATATATAATGTGTCCTTGTCCTTTTTCCAAATAGTCCACTGGAGCTTGTTCGGGCGCAAAATGGACACTTGTAATTTCCACTGATTTAGATGCCACATCCGCAAAGTTAATGAGTTATTCAAACCAACTCCCTGTATAAGCGTAACTTATATATAAAAACCTTGTCATGAAGGGATTCATATGAAAGGGATCAACCCCTCTCGTTGTTAAACGTGTATTAGCGAATTAATACTCTAGTCACCTGCTTCATTCATACGGCTTCCTATGGTCTAATAATACTCGTTTCGGGTATTAAGTCACTTTTACATATCACATGACATTCTATGTGAAAAAAAATTCGCTATTTTCCACTTAATTGGAAAGTAGAACAGATACGTATACACATAAAATTAATATTTCCATTAGCATTTAATAAGATTCATTTTCAGAATACAGATGATTTGAATTGTTAATAAATCCAAAAACCAGACACAACGCCGCCTGTTCTCCGAGATGAAACGAAAATTTAGCAATGCGGTTCAAATGTAGCTGATACAATATTTCACCATTTGGTATCAACGAACAAGCCATAAGGAAATCTGAAGGAAAAATAATGGTCCATCTGTTTATCTTCTTTGGGCAGTATAGAAACTTTGCTCCCATTTTACTCTATGCCCCATTTTCCAAACGTGTTCACCGAGTGCTGATTTGGATGTTTCCCCTTCAGCTGTATAATTTTTGTGTTCATTGATTCGACACTTGATATTTCTAGATTCTAGAAGACTCACCAATACAACATTTGTCACGCACACTCTATCTACATTACATTGAATAGCGATAGAACTTCCTGTGCCTAAAAACGCCAAATCTTGGACTTGAATACAAGCATGGTGTTTACTTTGGCGATACGCTCATGTGAGCAATAACCAACGCCTGATAATGAGACAATATTATATATAATGCACTATACTGAAAAACCCGACTTGTAAAAACCTCAACAAAGAAGACACTTAATTTCTGTTTCAGATACGAATACAAAACTGGTGGAATTGACCAGCTGCTACCCTTTTGATGTCACCACCTGCTTTCTTTGGTCTTCATCATATAGTCATCACTGTCACCTGACTGTCGTTTGGGCTGTAGTACAATCATTTTAGATACCAGATTCCTCTGAATGCTCCCATACTAACCCATACATCCAAATAGTTTCATTAGGTCAATCACAACGCAGAAGAATTTGACACCCCAAAAGTCTATGCCCTTAAATGATTGAAATCTCAAAAACGTACCAACACCAGTTTGACATGTTTCAAATAATTAATTCGCCTAGAAAGATATTTCTAAAAAAATGACAGAACGATTGAAATCAAATTAATTGGACAAATTTGTAATTAATTAGATCATACAATTCAATCTTGCATATATAATAAGATCGTTCTAACTAAAGCTCAGAAGGGTCCCGAACTTCACTGGGTATGCTTTAAGCCGTATTAAACTCCCAACAATTCGAATGAAAAATTTTATGCGATGTTTCATCAACGAAACATCTACACCGATCAAAGTGGGTGTACCACAAGTTTCTATATTGGACCCCTTGTTATACCTCATATTTGTTAATGATCTTTTCTATATCACTGATGACTTAGTGACGTATGCTGATGAAAACACTTTGCAATGCAATGGCAAAACCCATAATGAATGAGTGGAAAAACTATAAAATATGATACATAAGCTTAAACTTTGGTTCTCATCAAATCCCTTATGTCTAAATACTTCAAAAACTGCATTTATGAATGTTACAATTAACAATGGTATCATTTTCAATATACCTATAGTATAAAAAGACTCTTAAGACAAACTAGAAAACTTTTCTATCAGCTACTGCTGTTATAGGTACTAGAGATTTGATAAAAGTGGAAACTGTAATTTTAACGTGTGTATATATAACTATAATTATAATTTATCTATTTCTCTATACTCCATTAATAAAGACATTCAATATAATTATAAACTGTCTTGGTGGTGATGTTTCCTATATTGCACCTATGGTCTCTTGGAATAAAGATTATTATTATTATTCTCAACTATTTGCAGTTCCCGGATTTGGTCTAAATCAGTTTGACAAGTTACACAACCAAATATTTTTTTGGCAGTTTAAAAAATCATATGAAAATTCACATAAGAGTATGAGAGAAACTAATCTCTAAATCATGTGATGGAACATGTCAGGCAATATTCTGACTTTGTAGAGGATTTCAGCAGAAATGATGGTAAACGATATTGTTGAAATAAGACAAAGAAAACTGTAATTTGCGATACGGATATGATGTAGGTAAATTCTTTCAACTATATTTTTTTTTAGGCTAGAATGCTGAATTGTTAATCGATTCTAAGTCAACACAAACTATCCCATGTCTAGAGTGTTCAGTTCGCGCATGAACTTTAAGCCATTCTGAGTAAGGTTGTGGATTCCATAGAACTATGTGGAATGAGCCTTCATCACTTGACTACCCGCACCAGTTCCATTTCAAGTGTGTGTCCGACCCACAAAGGCAATCGTCCATGTAAACAGATGCGTTTCATAAATATGGAGGGCAAAAATATAGGCAGGCAGTCAGCCGAAAAGCTCATGTCCTGACGTGCCATCGTTTTCAGTTTTTTACGTCGTGACGCTCACACGTTTTTTGCGTTGCATCGGATTTTCCAGCAATTGGGTCGACACGTGTCGCACGGCGCAGCGGCCTTACAGCTTGGATGTATTTTTAACGTACGCGCACCCCCATTACGGTCAATGACGACCAGACAACTAATGATAATGACGCAAATGCTTCGATTGTCTATCCTGTCCCTTTTTCCTCTAGGAAGCCGCCTGAATTTGTTCCTCATGTGCGGCTCCTTTTGAACACGCACTATTATTTTTCTGTTGTTTCGTATAGTGTATGTTTTTGTAGAGCATTGGACATGTCTAGAATAATCAACTAACTGATGACGTAGATACCCGGATTAGACTATAAAAAAATTATAATTTGGAAAACAAACTTACAAAAAAACGTTTTAATAGCAAACCGCACTAAAAATTAAATTTTCATTATCAAGATTTTGTTCAACAGCGACTAATAATGAAAAACTACTAATCCTATATTATTTAATAACATTTATAATTTTTTTATTTAGAAAAAACTTCATGTGTCAAAAGTTGGCTTACGAAGTTAATCTTTTTCCGGTCACTAAGATATTAATAAATTAAACTACGGCTATAATTTCATTCCAATACCTTCTAATCTTCGAAAATGTTGCTTCGTTTGGTAACACAACATTGCTCATTATTACGCAATTGGAAATTCTGTCTGCAAAGCGTGTTTTTCCAAAAAAGTTACGATGTAAAACTGCGCAATTCCAATGACGCACTCGATGAACCCTTTCAGCCAGCGAAATTCCTTGCGCACACATCCTCCACCCTTACCGGGCCTCAAACTCTGCCGATTGCCAGGGCGAAAACAGAGCAGGATGCAGGACGATGTTCCTGTATTTTACTGCTATATTTGACGGCTGGATTTCGCGCCATTTCAAGGTACAAGGTCACAGTGGTCGACCAACGGCTGCTTAGCTTGATGATACTGCCTGGGAGCGTGTGAATATTGGGAGAATGGAAACTGCTGAAAAAATGCCATTTATGTACGGGGTGATGTTCGAACATTCAAGAGGATATAATTTTACCCCTGCATTTTTTTCAGATATCAACTGAAAACTATACTCAAACTTAGTGAAGTTTTACCAGCTGCATGTTGGATTTGTATATAAATTTCTATTTATTTAACCCGTCTTTAACCTATACCTAGATATATATGCTTGACTATTGATCATTGTATAACTTTTGCTGCAGATTTATGACTAACTCGGTTCTTGCTATTTTTTATTATTCTTAATAATGAGCATTTAGTAAATGTAATGAGGTGATAGGTACTATTATGGACTAAAACTAACAAAAGTCTTTGGTTAATTAGAAAGGGATACCTGTTCGAGAAAAAATAATAGATTAGAATTGAAATCCACTAGACCTAATTTTGCATTTTACGAAATCATATACCCGGTAAATACACAATTTTGGATAAAAAAAATCTAGATAGTGGCTACGGCGACAGCACATAATGCATAATTGTGTCTTGGATGTGGTTAGTAAGCAATTACAGGCGCCGACTCATCCGACTTGTCTTCCATATATCAAGATCTACGAAAGGTTGTAAATACTCGAAAAGCGAGTAGACTGATCCCAATCACTACTAGATGTGTATACTGAGACAGCATCTGGATCGCAGCGTTCATCACCTATATTGGTGTTTGAATGTAGTTGCTCAGAATGGGAACCTAGAGATGTAGGAACCCAATCTTTTTCTTCATAAAGTATTCGAGAAAAATATCCACCTATTTATCAATATGCAGACAAAATAGATAACAAACAGTTCTAAGACCCCGGCAGATGTTGACAATTTGATTTTATGACCATTCTAAGCTTTTTATAGCATTAAGTATTCATTTGTAGCTAATATGCAGTCATTGGGAGTTCGTAAGAAACATTGACTATTAACTTAACAAATGTATTTAATGTTTAGAAGCTAAGTAGATGCTTTCAGTTTATATGCTACCAAATTCGTTTGTTGTGAGAATGCTCCATTGCTTTTGTTAGAAACAACTCGTTATCATATCATAACTACCTAGAAAAGAATCATAATGGTGACAATAAGACAGAATAGGTTAAAAAGGCTCGATACTGGTTTTTACTGTTAAAGATCTAAAAAAATTGCTACGACCCATTCCATTCATATCACAAATCGTAGTAACCATCCGTAAAAATTCAGAGAATTTAATTCCACTGTTTTCACCAAGTTTTGTGTTAACGCCCACTCTGATTTATGGTTTGATCCGGTTCTCTTGTTTTTGATCCATTTGTGAAAAATAACAGTAGTGTTTATTCAACCTTTTACTTCAAATGATAAGATAAATATTTTATCATTGTCATATTTATATCCCTGCTTTCGATAGACAATGTTGTCCATGTTGGCATCTCCACTTATTCCCCACATCGCCTAGAATGCAATAGTGTCACCCAGGCAGGGAATAATATTAATGAATGAGTTGAGTTGATCGTAGGTGGTATGAAGTAGTGCTTGTATCACCCTGTAAGTTACAAGCGACCTTGATGCAGGCCGGTCGGGTCGGAGGTTTTGGCGGGAAACCGACCCGGGCCAGACAGATAGAAAGAGTTTATCGGGTGGCTGGCATTGAAACGTCTGCATAATTGGTGTAGAATTAGCTAAAAATAGACGGGCATACCGTACGATTTTTTTTTGGGCCGTGGTTCCTGCTATGATGAAGAGGCTTTGCGGGTCTGCCTGTTGGTTGATGATTTTTTAATAATGTTGTTACATCATCCAAGTATAGCATGAAGGTCGTTTAGGAGTACTGTTAAGAAATCGTGTCTTCTCATTGCACATTGTTTGTGGTTATAACAGTATGTCAGAAGGACACGCCTGACCTTGCAAAGGACCTTTACAATTTGGAGTATCGTTAACATTGGTTGTATTGCCATTTGCATGGATAGTACCTGATATATGCAGGATTTCATGTCCTGGTCTCAAGACCAAGGCCTGAGAATTAAGAATATCTACAATAATATTAATAACTTACCACACAGAGCGATGTAACATCAGACTATGGAGCACTTACCTACAAGAGAAAAAATCAACGATTATATACATATTAAGCTAATATGGTGTCATCATACGTCAAAGTCTTAAATAATTAAAAACCATGCTAGTAGCGATTTCATCGTTGGACCATATTTTTTGAAAATGTGCAAAATGGAGAGGCCGTATTTTTGACTGGTGAAGGTGAGCTATAGCTACACATGCTGCCATTCCATGAATAAAAAACCATTTTTACGGAGGATCCCGCATATTCATCGACCAGTTAAATTCTTAACTTTTCAAGATCATGTTATAAGAAGACATTGTGTGAATTCATGGTCTCCAATATTGCTTGATCTTAACCCAGCTGATATGGGGTTATTTTAAAAATTTTATGTTTACACGACTAACGACGCTGAAAAAATTTAGACTATTTATTACGGAGTAAATTGCAACAATTCATGCTGAATAATACTGTGTACAATTCAGAGGTTAGCAAAGTGGTCGAAATCACGTGGCCACAAATTCGAATTTGGAAAATTTCGGTGACATCTAACAGCTGTTTCAAGTTGTCACTGTTATGTAAGACGTTGCCATGCGTTTTACTTCTCTCACAAAATCCGTTCGAATAATGTGATGTATTGTATTGTTTTTCTGCGTAGTACGTAATGGAGATGGTTCATGAAGGTGTAACAAACGATATTTTGGTGAAATATGTATATATCTAACAGCTGCTGGTGTGAAACGTGAAGACATGTATTTATTTGAGTTTTATCACTTCATTTAGGATTCGAAAAAATCTGTGATCCAAGTAGCTAGAGTTACTTTGAAAATAAAATTTCTCTCAGTGTCGCGCTGCCTATTAGCATCTCTGCGAAGTCAAGAGTCCTAACATCTTGGAGTGCTGCCTAATAACGGCGATAGTTTCCCCTTACAGCATCTGTCAATTCATAAGGGTGGACTGATTTACAGCAACATCCCTTGATCTTTGTAAACAATTTTTACAATGCATTGACGCCAGAAGCCGAGGACTGATACTAAAGTATATGCACACTACAATACATGCGACTTATACCATGCTTGTATATAGCAAGTCACATGTATTTTGGAGAGCATATAAGTACATTCAGTAGAAACTCAGACCTTCAAGGTTCGGTAGAAACAATGGATTGTAAATATTTGCGATAACAGAAATATTCGTATGCACATCATAAAATTCAATGAGTCGATTAAAACGTGTGTGTATATGTTTCCTAGTATCGAACTGTGTAGTTTACTACAAATATGACGTTTCTACAAATGCCGTCGATTACGATTATATAACCTTGCAAACATGCAATTAAACATGTAGTATAGATATATATGCAAGTGCTACGTCAAAAACATGGGTTATATGTGGACGAACGCTGCCTTCGAAGACATGAATTATGAACCAGCTGATTATCAATACGTCAATATACCCCAATCAGATTAGTCAGAAAAATTGCATTTGTTCGGACGATTCTGACAATGGAAAAAAATCAGCTTTCATTACAGCAGACAATAAATTATAGCTTAAAAAATTAAAAACACGCTTTAATAGCAAACCGCGCTAAAACATAAAAAATATATTATGATTAGGATTGTGTTCGTCAGCGGCGGAGTTCGACTAACTTAGTATATTTGAATGATTTTCAATACGTTCAAAATAAAAATAAAATTATTCATAAAATGTATTAAACTGTGAAAAGGCGTGGGGGTATAACTATATTTTTATAATAACACTACTTCTACTAAAAATTACCAATGACATATTTACACCAAATGATATAAAGCACCGCACACTTTTTCACAATAAAATACACTTGGTTGTTAATCGATTCATGATAATTAAATAAACGTATTAAAAATTACTCAATTATAATGAGTTAGTGGACATTGTATAATTAAACATAAAATATTTAAAAAATACTTGATTAGCTTTCAGAGCGAATGACTATTGGAGCGATTTTTAATGTTTTTTCTTATTTTATTTTTCAGACTTAAAAAGGACCTTAAAGCAAAAGCCCAACTTTGGAAATTACCTTCACAGAAAAATTTATAATATTCCATTTGATTACAGGTACATATTTTTTATATTCTGTTCGGTACAATACCTTTCAAACTTAAATCAAAAAAAATAAATGACGCAGAAAAACATAAGAAAGGATTCGCATTGGTACAGTTTTGAAACTATTTTTGTTCTTTTTAAGGTTGAGAAAGCAACAGTATCTTCGATAACAGCTCATCAAAATTACAGAATATTTATAGCAATAATAAATTATATAAGAAATGGAACTATTAGCGCCAAGATCATGAAATGATTCAGTCAACACTCTTCTAGGTTAGATTTTCTCTGTTATGTGCCGAGAATATGATATGGTCAATTTGAGATTTTAGTATTCTCACGTCCAAGACTTTACCAGGTTTGAATTGAATATATTTACTTTAATTTACTCTTAATATGATCAAAAATACAGTATTCTTACTGTAAGATTATTAGAGCTTTGCACATATAAGAAGATATGGTATACTTGAGGAATTGAGTTCACAAGCATCCGGTAGTGCTTCAAAGCATATCCCCACGAATGGTTATGATTTGAACCTCATACCCCAATTTTTGGGACGCTGACCTAACAAGATCGGTAACGTGATGGCATGCCGGAACATGTTATTGTTGATGTTGAACCCTATCAGCTCGTTGGCACATGACTGGTATTTTTCGTCTCTACTTCTCTGACTTATCTGTCGAAGTGGTTGTGTGTTGTGAAATTGGTTGACTGAGATGTAGATAAATAGTTGTGTAGTTATCACACAGTTTCACGAATAAAACTTTCTTTTAGTGACGCGTTTCGATTTTTATTAAAATCATAGTCGGACTGTCAGATTTGACTGCTAACAAGGCTACCCAGATTACTTACCAAATAACTAACTAGTTATTTATGAAACTGTGTGATAACTACACAGCTTTTTATCTAAATGATGGAAGAGTTTCACCAAGTAAGAGCATCTACAATCTACATGGTTGACTGAGACTTATTTACGTTGAACTGCGCTCTATTCGTAGATCCATATGCAACAAATTATCCGCCGTTATTATTGCTGCTATACGATTCGTTACAGGAATAGAAAATAATTCCTTTAGTCGGATCCATTCAACTGACGATAATGGAAAATGGAAATAATAGGATACCTAATTATAACAATTGTATATAGAATTTTAAATGTTCATTACCATAGAATATTGACTAACAACAGGTTTCTGAATTTTCAACAAAGCTACCTTCCAAAAACCCGGACCTTAGTCCAATCGAAATTGTTTGTCTATATATGAATACATTAATTCAACTGGAGAATAATGGAGGCTGAACAAACATTAACACTGGTATCGCTATATTCTTCAGAAAATTGAAATTGACGGTAATACCACGTTCGATAAAAACTTTCTGGAAAGCGTTTTCTCAACCGTTAACGGAAAAATTTAAATTTATGTCATGGAATAACGGAACGATTAACGAAAGTGACTGGGCAATTACAAAAATAAAATCTCAAAAACGTATCATTGAATGTTCGTCTAGATTCTCGAACTTTGTGGGAGTATTCCACAAAAGATGCTAAGCCTCGATCCCCGGAAAATATTCAGGAGGGTAATCTTTTTAAACGATTGGACGAATTGCTCTTATCTGGTTTGTGTTCAGAAGCTTCAGAGAGTGCTTCAGAGCGCACCTCCTCACAAGCAAGCATTCCAGAGATGATCTGATCTGGTAGCTACACAAGGCCGGTAAATACATGTCGATGGTCCCCAGTATCAGGCGTCTCTCCATCTCTCAGTATGTGATTTTCTTCTCATGGTACTGGCAGAGCCTTCTGTGCATTGAACTGAACCCATTCAACGATTCTTTCGATGCCTTCATTTCTTTCCTCGGCAACTGTCCACAAACCTTGTTTGTTTTTCGCGCATGCTGGCTTTCAGCACGACGCAACGTACTAAAGTTGTTTGTTAACTCCCTCTATGTTCAATTGTTATGCTGAGCGATACAACGCCCCTTTGAAAGTACGTCACTGATAAACTGCGATTGAATCGCGTAGACCGTGAAAGTCTCGCCCGAACGCTCTCAACGGCATTTTTACAGGTTGTTTGTTTTTTCGTCTTCTAATAATACCGCGCGTAGATGTACACATAACTTTTACCGGAGTCTAAAAATAGACAATACAGTTCTGCCCTGCTTAAATGCACGTAAGCCGTGGTTAGCGTCAATTTGCAGCTAGGCGAGCACATTGCACTTCTCTTTGAAATTTTCGTAATCGCTATTTTGGATGCTTCAATAAAGCCTTTTAGTGGAAGTGCATCTTCCGAATAAGAAAACTGATATGCAAACTATCTCTGGTTATGCTATTGCCATGGGTTTGAGACCAATGCATGAGCCTGTGGTCCCTAAACTTGGAGGGCAATATTCCATTTTCGGACCAGGGTTGATCAAGTTCCCGGAGATTCTACCCCTCCTTCCAGCACATTCTCGTACCACTGGATCCAGTCTCCTTTGAGCAAGGCCCATCGGTAAAGCATACCATGGCGGGAACACTATCTCTCCTCTCACCTCCCTTTCCCTAGTGTGAATAACGAGTGACAATCTTCTGTTAGTAACTACAACGTTGATATCTCGACTCTGAATGAGGAAATTAGGAGACTACCCACCGCCATCTTCCCAATGCTAGTGTAGCCCACCAACGAGTTTGTCTCCATCTTGGGGATAGCCAGTAACTGTCTGAGATATATTCTTTTCCTTCTCTTCATACATATAACTAAATTCTGTAATATATCATCGGTGGCATTTCCTTATTATGAAATGTCAGAGCAATATACCTTTTCTCCTTAGGAGTTGTGAAGGTAGGAGTTTGTTCATGTATTCGGTTCGTTCACCTTTGAAGCACATTTGTCAGTTCATTAGTTATTATCAGCATGTTCATGATATCCTACATAGACGCGATACTGACCCGTAAAAAGGTGTTTCAAAGTTGAATACACTTGCCCTAGAACCATGAAAACAGTAATAACTTACTATACACTTAATGGAGCATATATATAGCAGTAGAATAATTTCTTATTAAAACTTTCGTTTGGCACGGATGGAATTTTCATTTCTTATCACCTAAAAGAGTAAATTCACAATGTAACCGCATAATTATAACTAATAAAAAATTGCACTAACGATTCTGCTATCTTGGTAGCCTTAGAAAAGTACAGAGTATGAAAAATTAGGTTTTTTAAATTCTAATGAAAGCCATTTTCATTTTCCGATTGTCTCCAGGAAAACAGCAATTATATTTTATTTTCTACAAGACGCTAATTGAAAGTACATACGATTTACTGAAATATATTTACTAACATTTCGGCTGTCGAGGCAGCCTGTATCAATTCACAAAATAAAAAATCAAGATAACATTATAATGACACTGATATTTTTCAATGATTCCAGGTTAAAAGATTTGCTATTAAACAAGACCTTAGTATGGAATGTGATTATGGAAGGGTAGAATACAGATACTGCATTTGCGTTGTTGCTCCACCCAAAACAAGTGGCTTAATTCACTTCCACACAAGAAATACACCGGTGCTGTAATACAATATTTCCATTAACTGATATCTAAGAACAAACAACGACGAAAATTGTCCCCCAGTCGTGTTTGGTTAGCTTCAAGGAAAAATCTATAAAATGACTGCAGCTCTTTTAGTGTTTTCAACTTATCAAATATTCTGAAATAAGATTTTCAACAAACCAGAATACAAACATACCGGATATGAATTAGGGCGATGATATAAATAAATCGGATATAATAAATAATGGAATAATAACGGGAATTATTATCATAATAGAGTAGTAGATACTACGCTGTAAACTGTTACCTATAACTAACGGAAAATACATTCCGCGGCAGCTCTCCAAATGAATACTTATGGAAGAAGCTCTTTCGAGCTGTCAGAAGTTCGACCTCGTGAGGGGTTCTTCCAGATTTCGTTGTACTGATGGGTGTCGGTGTTATTATTCGAAACATATATACACTAGTGCGAAGATAACTTCTAGCTTCTAGAATGTGTCATTACACATTGTCGATGCCAACTCCCAAAAGTTTTATGGACGATGACCCGAGTATTGGGCGTATGGGTATCCCTACATCTCTACGGCTGACTAGCAGACTAGCGTGATGTGAACCTACTAGTAGAGATAGCTGTCTCATTATGACTGTTTCTGTGTGTACGTTTCACGTGGAAAAGTGTAACGGATTCCTCGGATTCTTCGACGAGGAAAAAGTGAAGAGCTGAAGAAGGCCGCCACTGTCGGACCACACACGCAGATGAAAGCAGCACGATTGTAGATGCGTTTTGATAATGGTGACCTTGCCTTACCGCTGCACATTCAACAATAAATTCGAATGCCCACACAGGTGTAACTTTTTCAAGACGTTGTTGGCGTAAAAGGTCACGGGTTCAAGCATCTTAACAGGACTGGCTAAGATAATGTAATCGTCATCGTAAGATAATCGTAATCGTTGGGCTAACACCCTACAGTTCCATTAAAAATGACATCAATCAGATTCATTCCACACAATAATTTTAGTTTAAAAGTTAATAATTGAAATTTGATAAATACTACACATATTGGAAAACATTAACATTTTTAAAATTCAGAAAACTGAAACAAATTAGCCCCTTGTATTTATTCGGTAACTTTCCGCATTTATGCACCACTTGGCATCATTGGCAGCAGTCCGCCACCGCCGCCACCATAGTCTAGCCTAGACATCAAATGTGATGTAGGTGTCTGTGTTATTATTATATTCACGACTCAAATTATAGGCGTTCAGCATTCTACAAAATAAGCGGAATAAACTTTGAGAATCATTTTTCTGCTAGAGCTAAGAACTTTCAAACCTAAAATCACTAGTCTACGGCCCTCTCACACGCAATCACGATTCACAATAGAATGAATGAGAGACATTGTAATCGATACAGATACCTATGGTTTCGAGTTTCCTTACGTTACGACATCGACATTCGAGAAATCCTAGCCAAACGTGTGCGCGACGCGGTCACTACACTAGGATTTAAACATGCTCGCAGAAAAAGAATGAGAGAAAGCACGTGGACAACCAAAGGTGATCAACCTCTGGACTTATACTACATAATATTATTGTAGGTATTTTGACATGCAGACATAATCCAGTTCATAGAATCGCTGACAGGACTACTATTTATGGAACAAGTTTTTAACGGACTAGTTCGATAGATGAAGCCCATACCCATACGAATTGCATACTCGTGGGTACCTATATCATCTCATATACTGAGAGGATATCCTGAGGGATTGATCATTGCAGTAATCCGGAAAAAAAAACTGTCAAAAAGTATAAACTTCAACTGAGTTGGTTTTCTATCGGCTAACATACGAGTATGAATATGACTTGTTATCCAGTTATCGACCTATGCTAACCTCTCGGCGAAATCGAAATTGGTTCATGAGATCGCTTGATACAGAGCCGTTATCTGTATCACCTCGGTTAGTTATTAAAAGATGTCGCCATATTATAAAATTAGAAAACACATTTCGTCAGATCAACATCTGATCGAGAGTTTGTTGTTTCATAAACCAGCTGATTGTATCCAGTCAGTGGCGTGCGATCAAATTTTAAGTGAGATAAGCACAATTTAAAAGCTTACCATTTACAATGTTTTTCAAACTCTTCATTTACGTCATCGTGAAGACGTGACGCGCCGACATGTTTTTATGAGAAATTAATTTTCAACAGCTGTATTTGAGAAGCATCTCTTGTTCCGTTGACCTCATCTTGTATACGTTTGAGTTTTGAAAAATGTCAATGTACTACTGAACTTGTGGAAAGTATTGTCAACTAATTCAAACAATTTCTTCGGTGTGGCATCTTCCAACTCCTAATTTTTTATAATTGCATTAGTTAGTAGTTCTTTCGCGTTATTTTCTCAGCTTCGTAAATCACTATTAGCTCAGATTGCAGTCTGTCGAAGAACCATGGCCCATGGTGAAGCGGATATCTAAATGCATCTTCTGAAAAAGTTTTTCCTTGAATGCAACGAAATTGCAGAGCTCGAGTAATTTAAAATCATTTAAATTTTACGTCACCGTTTTCTCCCAAAATAGTTCAATCTCTTTTTTTTTGGCATCCACTTTTTTTAAGCACAAATCAATATCATTTGTCTTAGTTTGTAATATACCAAACACATTTAAAATGTTTGACATCGAAAAAGGTCAAAGTAGAGAGGTGCAAGGTACTACTACTGGTACGAATCGATGCGTAGTTCAGATAAGGATACCGCTTTTCATGTCTTGGACATTTCAAACGCAAGTAGAAAGTAACATTCATTCCAAAACATCTTTCTCCTAGCTTCTAGGTCTTCGGATATCATTCGAGCCGACTAATTTTCATAAACACATACATACTGCTTTCATACACATTAGGCAAATAAACTTATTGACACATTGAACATGTCAGTACTACGTGAGCCAAAACATTCATGTGGGGATCCCTAAAACATTGAAAATCTACTTTCTTGGCGTCACTACTCATTATTTAAGCATTTACATAATAAAAAATCGTTAAATTTCCAATTTATTTCAATATTGACTCTTTTCATACGTTTCTCCATCCTTTCACAATTGAAAACAAATGATGTATGGAAATAATGTATTTGTTCATTTTCACAAACAGGAAAACAGTCATTACATTAATATTTTCAAAAGGATACGTACCGGATTTTACATGTTCGTTATAATGTACATAATGTCGCGTGACTGCTCCACTTACAATGTTTACATTTATAAGAGGAGGTTTTTATCCACATTACATTACCAATTATCATTAACGTTTTTACATTTTGATTTGTCAGGATGTCAATATCCCAAAGAAACTAGATTGAGCTAAAATCGCCAGCCCTGAGTCAGATACCTTTCCAGTACACTGACCAGTCTGATTACTGATAATAATATCGAGAGTTAAGAACAGTAGAAAAACCCAACGGAATAATCCTCAGCAGATCGAACTTCCAACAACTCTGAGGAGCCTCTTCCAAAGGTCATTATTTGGACTGCACCATTGTGAAATAAGCTGGCGGGAAACATGGCACAGGGCACGACGTTTTAAGGTAAATGTGAATAGGCAGTCTCTTCAGAATTTTGGTTCCACATCGTTTCGATTGTTTTGGTATCTTCAATTCTCTTCAGGTGAAAAGACCGACTGTTAATTGGGATACTCGGATCCCCAGCAATTCTGTTATACTCAAGAGATTCAAGTACAACACACTTCGCAGTAGCCTCACGAAAACCAAATCCAAGAACGAAGACCATAGCTGCAAAAACTGCCGGTGAGTGGGGCAGCAACACTGGAGAGACAAAAAATGAAAATGAAACTACACGAATTATTAACAAAAATCAGGCTGAAACTAAGAAATATGCGATAGCAGATCATGAATGTATGGACCGAGCACCACATTGGTATCGCCGAAATATAACGAGACAGTTTTCATTGCGGCCCAGCGTAAAAATGAAAGCAATATAGCGGTCAATAATGAACAACATAGACCGTATTTAAACCAAGACAGAGAACCCGACGCCCGAGATGAAGGTATGAAAACAGCATCGGAAACAACTGTCGGTGTTTTCACCTGAAGACGATTGCAGATAGCACATCAATCGAAACGTTATAAAAAGCAACCTTCCCAAGACAATGAAAATCCGCGGTGTTTTGATTCCATTTATTTACACGTTTCCAAGGTTAGTTGAAGCACCCGGTAGAAGTGAGACGCCGGAAATCCAATGACCACATCCATCATCATACGCGCGACAAAAAAACTCTCATCAACCGGCCGATTCGAGCACAGGATGTGCTTGTCGCCCGTCCATTTGTCGCAATTCGAAAACGACTTCCTCGATTAGCTAACGATGGACGAATGTGAACCGTGAATGAAGCATGATCAAACTTTGGTACGATCAACGTATATGTACGGAGAGAGGACGCCTTCGCGCCATCGTGCAACACCATGAATGGAGAATTGTGATGATGGTACGCGGTAGTACGATACATGAAACGCGCGTCTAGATGAAAATTGTATAATAGCCGTGCAATTGCTGTGATGGTCAGGGATGCGATAGACTGGAGGAGTGTATGGCTTTATGCACATGAATAAATGAAAGGAAAATAGGCTGTCTGGTGACAAGACCACCGGAACCTTTTGATTTTTTTCTTTTTGGAGAACTTGTGGTGGTGCTGGACCTTCAAAGTCTGGAATATCCAAAGAGGGTGCTGATCTGTCCCTATTCTATGTCTCGCATAATCAAAGTCATCACTACAGGAAACGCCCAATGCGCATCGCCCTTTTGGTGACTCTCGGCATTGTGGAATGAGCCGGCGAGGGGTTTGGTCCTCAATTATTACAATTTACAGCGTTTCAACGTCAATGGAATAGTAATTTGTCCTCCCGCAGCTTTCCTGGAACGCGATACACTTTCAGACTGTTATTATATAAAAAGGTAGGTTAGTCCTTGGGTCCTGCTATCTTATGTCTTCTGATTCCAAAAACGCAGTTATGCCGCTTTGTAGTACCCACAGGTTCATAGCTACATATTTGAGTATACAAAAGAGCCAAGCCCCATTAGATGCTGTAAAGTTTGAAGGGACTTCAACCCCTCACCAACAATTTTAAGTAAGAGTAAAAAAATAGTCTCTCACGAACTCCAGGTCCCACCAATGAGGTGCCTGATGGAGATGTGCGGAGATAATCTCCATGTCGGATAATGTTGTTTTGGACTCACTTTCCCGTTTTCCTTCTTATTTTATTGGCAGCTAATCCTAGTGCCTGTTTCAGGTACCTCAAATTCCTCCGTTTTGACTCCATCCTCACAATTGCACAGCACAGAAAGGCGCTGCTATGGTACAATTTCGAGGAACGGTTGCTAATTGTACCGCAGCAAAAATGGACGACCAAAAATGATGAATCAAAAAAATATAGACTACTCTACCCATTCATATTTCATTCCCCGCCTGAGTGACAACATTGCTTCTAGGCTAGGTGGAAAACTATTACAACCATAAAATATTTGGTAATATTATCATCTCACTAAACAATACGCAATATGCAGATCCAAGGATTGTGTATTTAACAGACAGTTAAGTTAAATACACAATCCTTATATTTGCAGGATGGAAGAGTTTCACGAAGTAAGAGCATCTACAACTACATAATATGTAATATTATTTTCACAAATAAATCAAACTAAAGAACGTCCTATCAAACAATAATCGAAAAGGGCTTTGAGAAGCACAAAGCTTGCGTCAATGTCGCCGAAAATTATCACGATTTGTGTTATCATATCTTCAACAGTAAAAACAGTATCGTGCCTTTCTATGCATAGTCTTGTTTAGTCAGTGTTGATGCGAAAACCAGTATTGTTGCTAATAGATAGAGTCAATTCATGATCGGATGTAAGAAAAATTAGTTGCTACAGTTCAAGAGCATATGAGCAGATTGGTTTTTGACAAAAGGGAAGTTAATATCGCAAAAATATAGTAATCTACTTACCAAGTAGTCATTGGTCTAGCTCAGTTAATAATAGTCAGAGGTTAGACATGATGGAATGAAAGAAATTATTAGACAGAAACGAACCGCTTTTTAGTTGTAATGTCAATCACATTGTATCGGCATCAAAAACCTTCCACACCACGCTTTGTGTGACAAATTTTCCCATTGATTGGAATATAACAGTGTTGTTTAACATATATGTAAAAGTAGTAAATAGGATAATGTCTGAATGAATGAAGGACGATTGTATGGCGACCGTTTCTCGCGCTATTCCACGCAGTCATGAATGGAGCGCACCGTCAGTGTTGAAGGTGGTACGTGGTAGGTAGTACGATGTCACGTGACACATCAGATGATCCAACAACTCAATGTATACACTGCGAGTGGATAGATGTAACATTTACAGCGACTATTAGGTATTATGCATTGTTTCTGTGTAACGACATGGAAAATAGACGATACCGATGTTTGCCGACATTGTTGAGTCGCTTCATCACTTCATTAAACCGGTTATTTATTATATATGGTGCCCGATACGCACTAGTCAGGTACTCAGCCAAAGGTTTGAGAAATTTTCTCCAATAGTAAAATAAGTGATTAGGCAATTTATATGTCAAACCTCCCCTTTTTATATAACTTGTATGGAATAAATACATTTATTATTATTAGCAGATTATTATTATTGTCATTAATAAATGAGCCGGATGTACAGTTTTCAACATATTCGATATAAATAAGAAGGTAAGTATTTCTGTATGAGTGTATGAATGTTTGACCACAAGATATTAATCCTTGATCCTTAGAATATGGGAAGGCTTTATTAAAATTGGTTCAGTACTTTTTATTTATAACTGACATAAAAAAAGATTATTTGTTAATTCAGCCCGTATGTATGTTTGCCCGCGAATACTTCAGGAACGACTAATCAAGAATGATTCTTTTCAATTAGTTCCATGTTATGTTTGTTGATCGGTAATTAAACAACAGTTCAATTTGATGGAGCAGTGGGAAGCAAAAAAAACAATAACGCTATTGTACCTGAAGGTGACAAAATGGATCAGGACATTGCCTAGTGGTCTCAACAGTTTTAATTACGGTAAAGATGAATCATCAGGCTAAAAGTATACAATTGTAAATACATGTCGCTATTACAAGCCAACGTGTGCGATCTCCGCCGGCTTACATAATATATTCGTCTAGTGTACTTTGCATATATGAAATTAA
Source organism: Bruchidius siliquastri (assembly GCA_949316355.1). Taxonomy (NCBI): domain Eukaryota; kingdom Metazoa; phylum Arthropoda; class Insecta; order Coleoptera; family Chrysomelidae; genus Bruchidius; species Bruchidius siliquastri. The sequence continues at coordinate 28,560,040 of OX438534.1, read as the reverse complement.
TTTTATGTAAATTTTATAGTATTACTAAATCAGATTACAAACTAAGTCAACCACAATACCAATTTCATCCTAAGGCTCCATACCTTTATGGATTAGTCACCTTGTTACCACTAAGATGAAGATGAAATACTATTTGCAACCAGCAATTCACATCCCGCGACATCGTATTTGTTATACAATATGACTGTTTCATTTTGCCTAACGACGGTGAACGGATTGAGGCAGACATAACAACAAGGAGAGAAACCATGGAATACACAAAAATCAAGTTCCGTGAAAAGACCTGACACAGTGTAATATGACATCATTCATCTTATCTCTCCTGGTAGTAAAATAAAACCGCATAAGACTACTGAATTGACGTTTCGGCTAAGTATTCATGGTGACGACAGATCACCATCATCTAGCCCAGTTCACATTAACATCCGATTCGATAATATATTTGTTCCAAGTATCTATGCCTAGATCAAGATAAAATTGACAGATTGCATTTTGATGTTGAATTTCAAAATTGTTCTTAACATCTATTTTGAGCTTTGCGACAATACTTTCGCTTTTTTAATGTATGAAAAATGTTTAGGTCCTCGATACGTCCCTGATTTAAACCAAAACAACAATCGCATGCAAAATCTAACATTTTTATAGAGGCTTTAAGGGAAGCAGTGGGTTAGCAGCTCTGACCTGGCAGGAGCCATACAAGTGCGCAATCGTCTGACAATGCTCTGTTCGTAGACGTTCCTAACCTCATTAAGCCAATTAAGCACTGTGATCGCATCTCTCGGATACCTTGAATCGAGCACATCCAGTCTAGACGCTGCCGGTTTAGCTGTTTTGAACAAAGCTGTAGCGTCATAACAACAGTGACGTAGAAACTAAAAGAGAAATAAATAGTGGCGATACAAAACCTAGTGAAATGACAGAAAAGAGCCAATCAATCTGCCACTCTGCTGAATGTGATGATACATCTTCCCATCACGAACGTTAGAGTCGCTTACTCCAGTTGGTACGTCTGCCTGTCCACCTGCGTTTTTACTACCACGTCATCTCCGGTACACAGATTTCCATGGAAATTATGTAGCGGTAATGCTGCTATATATATCGAATAACTGACAACAAAAAATCCCAAGCTTCTCGTGCCTTTGTTTCTCCAGTTCATTTATGGGAATTTACGAAAACATTTTTGGAGGGGTCAAAATAAAAAAACGTATATAGTAGTTACCTTTCTCAAGCCAGTCATAATTTTAAGCTGTACTCATAATAATTTCAAGCACTTTATTTTTCAAGTGGCGGATCACTTTGGAGGTGTTCAAAAATAGATCAATCAGAATTTTTCGTAATCCTGTCAATAGGTTTGTGTCTCTGTTGCCTTTTTATCACCGTGAAATCTCAGTGACAGCTACAGCAAAAAATAACAATAAAATATTCTGAAAATTCCAAATATATTTGTACTTCATTCAAGTGACCAACAATATTTATACATGGTCGATTTTCAAGCCAAACATGCGTTTTGCGATGCCGTAATTCCAACCGTTCATCATGGATAATCCATGTAAGTGCAGCCACCGTCTCGGTCAAATATATCGATGGAAAGATTATATCCTACGCCAATGACTAGATACAGTTATTTTTGGATATTTATTATTGGATTAAATAATTATAGTTAAAAGACCGCCGTCTACCGGAGCGGCGATGGCCGGCGAAACCCCAGTCTTTATACTCCGCGGTACATCGTTTAGTCCAGTAGTTGTAGCAGGAATTGAAACACTAGATAATCTTACTGATCGTCCGATACATTTAAAAAAGGTTCACTCTTTCCCGGAAGATGCATTTTTCTATTAAACATTCATGTCCCGATCTTTCCCTGAAGATGGTGACATAGTGAAACAAGTACCAGGTGTTTCTAGCTGCTGTGCCTAAACTGTAGATTTGATCAGATGTTATTTCCAATAGATCGTTAATGTACAACAAGAAGAGCATTGGAGAAGAAACAGAACACCACAAATAAAAATCAGTCCCTGAGAAAACACTATCCAACCAGTAGCATAAACCCGGTTGCGGTCCTCAGGCAGCAAGTTTGATTAAGAGTCCCTCATGCCACACTCTATCGAAATCTTTCTATATGTTGAATGTCTTATTTCACATTCAAAACTAATCGAAATCACGATAAAAAAATTGAATAACTTTATTAGCACGCCAAAAATGCCCAATAAATCGACTAGAGGATTATGTTATTTTATTTGGAGTTACCAGTTATTATTTGATGTTTGGATGTGATTTTAACTAATTCAACTGGACTAGTTCTCTCCCGCCACAAGTGCCGCGGGTTTTCACTCGTTATAATTATTTTTGCGGCGCGTCTGCATCGCTCTTTCTCCTTCGAATTGCCAGACAGTTTCGCACGATATGATCCCACGATCTCCAAGGCTCTCTATTCAAGCCTAGAGGGGGTTCCTTTCAGACACAACATCATCATTGTTTATGGGCGATTTCTCATTATATGTATCTCTGTAACCGACAGCTTGTTCCTTGTTGTTCAGTTTTACAGCTGAGAAATTTCATATGCAATGTTATCCTTTTGGAACTTCGAAACATACATGTCAAATCGACAACACGTCTCGTCTGTGGAAGGCCTTTCCAATGTCTGACGCGTCTATTGGAATTATTGCTCTTTTCTGGATGGAATCCAGAAGCTTCAAGAACATGTTTAGAACGTATATTAAAAAATGTTAGTAGTATTTTAATGTGAGCCTTTTAGAGGAATAGCTATTTCGCCAAATACTCCGAGACCTTTAGGGACGCCGACTTAGCAGACCGGGAAGTGCTTTTGTTGAAGCTAATATAAGATGAAGTCTTGCGTTGATCCGGCATAAAATCAAAGATTCCTTAATTGGAAAGTCAATCTTACTCTGCGAGAAACGAGAGGCAGAAGTAAAATCCTCAATCTTGGCCCAAAGATTTCAGCACCAATGTCTATTTCATTTTCAGCCCTCTATAGGGCTGCTCTCACTCATTTTCTGATATAATTGCTGAGTATCGCATAGCATGTTATTTTGGATTTTGAATGTCCATACTGATATTGCTCAATCGCTTTGTGTGATTTCAACATATCAAACAGTCTCAACAAAGGTCTAATTGTGGCTGCAAGGGTTTCGCCAATCAACTTGGTGGTTGAGAAAAGATGTGAAGTTTACAGAAACTACAAAAAAGTTATGACAGGTAAAAGAGAGAAGTGGTTGGCTAAATGGCAGAGATGGGGAACAGTCCATGGGAAGCGGCCCATGCAACCGATTTCAGACGTGCAGGAATGGTTTGATAAGGGGGAGATCTGCGAATCACTACACAGCAGTTTTTTACACGCCTTGAGGTTAGCTTCAGACCTCCCTTCTTTAGAGATATATATCGACAGCCTGGAGGATTAAGACAAATCTAATACTTACAGATTCTGAGCGAATCGCCTAGATTCATATATTTCCCCCGTTAAATTACTTGAACTAAAACTGACTAGGAAACAGCATCAATATTCCAAAAACTCCAATATATATCCATAGATAAAAAGTTTTTGTTTCTAATAAATAACGGGCAATAGATGCGAATAGGGTCATATGAGAAACTCCAACTGCAATTAATATAAAGGAGAAATGTTCCCAAAATACTCGTTCGACGAGTCAGTTTAGTGTGCATGCCTTTGGCAGACTGTCAAGGATATATTTATGTGTATTTAGTGTTCGTTACAAACCGAATTGCGTTCGGGGGCGTATGCCGAAACATAAGTTTTAGCTGCTGACCCGTGCCAGAAACATGACATAAACTCAAATATCGATATGTTCGCGTACAGAGTGAACACCTTATCAAGAGCTTGTTACATACAAAAGTTCTTTAATGTACATCAAGAAGAGTGCTGGTCAGACCTCTGTGGAACGCACTCGTTGATGGTGGATACATAGGAAACATACTCATCCACTACCACAAGCGGTCAATGACAAATTTATCAAACCATTAGAATAGACTGGCTGTTGGTCCAAAGGCAGCAAGTTTGATCAGAAGTCTCACATGCCACACCAAATCAAAAGCTTTCGATATATCGAGCACGACGACTAGAGAAACTCTCTGAAAGCGGAATTGCTATGCTCGACAAATGGCCACAAAATCCGGAGTAGGCCAGAAGATTATCTCATGGATCTTAGCTTGTGGAGTTACGGATAGGAATTCATCCAGTCTCCTCCATATTCTGAACTCATTGAATGTGACAATATTTTGTCTATAGTGGTGGTATATACAAATAATTCGTCCAGCAATAAAGTGGTATGCCTCGCAACAACAACACATCGTCAGACAACAGTAATAAATGTACAGTTACGCCTCCCTGGCGCTGGGCGATTCATTAGAGTCCGAAACGGGGGGTAATTACGAGGATACGCTCACTAGATTCAGCACGAGCGAGGACCGTGAAAAAATCTGACGGTCGACGTGACGAGCGGCTACACAGCCGGTCACCCTGTGCCGCGTTTAATTGGCCGATATATGTGTTGCTGTATGGATATGGCCGGACCAATCATAACATAATGGAGATGGGCACCCAATGGACATATATCATTCCACGTTATCCGATTGTATTGAGATAATCGAGGATCTGGGCTCATCGGCCTCTATCACGCAATGCCGGCGCCGAGACGAATATTGACTGCCTAGTCCGTCAAAATATTAATATGGCTTTAATTAAAGCAATTATACTATACACACTATACGTATAACGAGCGACTGCTGCGTATTCAACCGGGTTTTCAAGTGTTCGCTCCCATCCAGCCCTTTCCTTAGGCCAGCTCTTATACTTGTGAAAATAAACAAATCATTGTCACAAAAATATAAAATAAACACATACACAGATCATTACTCACTCAGACGTAGTCGATAATATATGCAAATATTAAGATGTGGTAGTTGATTGAATGTATTTCTGGTAGTATTCGAAGAGAAAATAAAGATGTAATTTTGTTTTTCTTTAAATTCGGTCAGATTTTCAAGTTATTAGTTATTACATATTTCATTAAATCGTGACGTTACAAAGAGCAACATATACCGGGTCCCCAGAAACAACCGGATCTTCACAATCTGACAACAGGGCATCTAGGAGAACCTACCAGCTACAAATACCTCACTTACATTCACAGCTATTGGGGAACGCTTTTTTACAATAAAATCAAGAACAAAATCATCGGTTTGCTATTGAAGCATGTTTCAAGTTTTTTCAAACTATATTTCATTAATGCAGAGCTCGCTAGTGTTCGGCGCAGACGACTTTTTAGAACGTGCATTTTGGCACGCCGGCAACCGGCATAGTTAAAAAGTGCCGACCGTCTCGGACTACATTTAACTAGGTCAGGGTGTTCGACGACCTGAGAGTTTTGGCAGCCGACGAGTCTACATTGTATCACATCCTCTCGTTTGCAATTCCTTTTCGTTATCCATATTTACCAAGCTCAAAAATTACTCACATTACAGGTGCAAAATATACGGCGAAAATTCGAAAAACTATCTTTGAATAAACCCGGCGCAGAAATGAATACGTGAGGTTGAGGTTATATGCATGCAACACCAATGGCTTCCCGCCAAGACAGCGATGGAAGGAGGACATCTTGATTGCCAATAGCGACGATTGATGGTCCCTACGAAATCTTTTACAAAGGTAGGCTCTACTACAGCAGGACAAACTAGCGTAAGCGCAGACGTGGCAACCTGGCAAAATCAGAGCGGCGCAGCTATCTAGATCTAGAATATATTTGTACTGTTAATGCGACCCTTCGTGGGTATCGCTTGAATGGTAGATTAAATTTTGACCAGATATATCGCGCGTTATTATGGACACGTATTTGATTAGATGTTTTTGTTTTGGCATGAACATTTTGCGACTATTTTTATTATTGAATACAGGGTGATGAATTTGCATTATTGGTGAATAATCTGAAATAACATAACTTCCCGAAGTTACACTAAACATTGGCTGAAATACTGGGAACACGGTACGCAAAATATTATGTATTACTATGTATTATTTCCAACCTACCTTTCAAAGATCGCCTATCAAACCACTGCATCAGATTTATAGCGGCATAAGCAATATTTATAGCACTTTTATCAGCTGGAAGCACGTCGAATCGGTCATTGAATTACAGAGAGTGACGTTTAATTGGTTAAAACTGTTACGTTTCGAATAATCGACCAGCGAATCGCATGTCAAAGCAAACTTTATATAATTTCGTGGATAGACAGAGGAGTTATCCGGATTTAATAGCACAGCCGTTAAGTGAGATCATAGATCCGATTTTCAAATAAGCCATACTACACTACATTCCCACCTATTGCTATAAGAAGTAAAATATGGGAAGATAGTTGTGTAAATTAGCATTTGTTATTTACACCGTATCAGCTGGTTTGGCTCCGATGTTTTGAATAAACAAACTAACCATGCTATTTTTGAATCAAATATTTCACAATACAGCCAAGTTCAAATAGATGTTCATTCTATTTTGGAACATAACTGCTATATTATTGAATGAGAGCGAAAAAAATATAAATTCAATATATGAGTATATGTTGAACTTCCAGATGGATGATTGCATTCATCATTCTATTTATCTTGACAAATGAATAAATATGTGAGAGTGGGTCGGTGAAAGTTAATGAACTCATTCGAACGACAGTGTCAACTTGTGTAAAAGGGATCGTACATGCCGTCATTAGATTGCTCAAAAAGGTTGTGTGGCGAGTCCTGGACGCAGTGGCGGCTGGTACACGAGCGCTGCAGTGCTGTAGAGCTCAAAAAACAATCATCTAACTATAAAATTTACTATTATCAAAGCTAGTTCCAAAATCCGATTACATTTGTTATTTCTAAACTAATACTATTTCGTATGAAGCACATCGTCAACCTACTTGACGACATTTTTCCTATATAACACCGCGTCAAGTCATCACCTTCAAGTTCAACTGGCTCTAACCACATCTAAAACAGCATTTCTTTATTAATGTCTACAATTACTGTCACTATGAACAAAAAGCAATATAAACCCATACACAAAAGCCCTTTTCCAAGAGAGATAAATATTCTACTATATGTTATCTTTTACGGGGTCATTCAGTTATCAATAAAATTTATGGGGTCCTTATACCCTATGCATAAAATATTCGTGTTTACTTTTCCTGTGTCGTAAAAGCGTAGCACTCATAGAGGACATTTTATGAGCATACATTAGATATACGAACTGCTAGGTTCAGCCGAACACCTGCTACTTTCAGGTTCCCGAGCAAGATCCGATTAGCCCGACACTATTCTGATCCCTCTATACAGGGTGTACCACACTGAATGCAAAATACTCTAATATAGCACGAGTCCACCCGTGTCACATTTCATCCCTGATGACATGTCCGATCAATTTGCAAAATTTTCCTGGCGCTCTAAATTTTAACCATCTCTCATCGTATTGCTCACGAGGCACAAAAGGTGTCGCTGTAGTCAAGTTCATATTCGTAACGTCGTAAGACCATTAACGTTGTCAGACATGTTGTAACGAGCGCAGTGCGGACGACCCCATTGGGTGAACTCGAAGCACTGCTGGATCTCCCTCCACTAGATCTTGTGATCAGGCGAGAGGTCAGGGTAACTGCATTCCGGCTATGGAGCCAAGGCAGTTGCGATCCTTTTAGAGTTACAAAAGGAGACACCCATATTGCAAACAAGGAGTTACATAATTACACCCAAGTACCTTTCTGATTGCAAATGCATGGTGGAGTATCCAACAAGGGAGGAATGGGTCACAAGAGGCCGACAGCTCTTCGAGGGCGGTGGCCAATTCTGGTACACGGATGGCTCTCTGACCTAGGATGGCTCTGGCTCCGGGGTCATCGGACCCAATACAAGACTCTCATTCCCCCTTGGGGGATACACCACTATCTTCCAAGCAGAGATCTTTGCAATTTTAGCGTATGCAATTCGCATTCAGGAAAAGCAGGGGCCTAGAAGACGAATCACGATTTGCTTCGATAGTCAGGCAGCAATCAAGGCAGTAAGTGCCTGCAGAATAGCATCAGGGCTGGTCTTAGAGTGTAGGAAAGCTCTTGACGAGATTGCAGAGAGACACAGGCTCTTACTAATGTGGGTCCCTGGACATTCTGAGGTTCGAGGCAACATTATGGCGGACGCTTTGGCGAAGGCAGGATCAAAAGAAAATCTTTTGGGTCCGGAACCGGCTGTAGGGTTAGCCGCAGGTAGAATTAGAAAAGCTACGGACGAGTGGATTCAAATTCAACACTCTTTGAGGTGGAATAGCATTGCGTCAGGCATGGGAATTCATTACAGGGCCTGTAGCCAAAGAGGGGCGATTATGCCTCTCTGTTAATAGGAGTCATCTTAGGTTGCTTGTGGGACTGCCCCAACGTGTGCACGCTGTGGCGATGAGGAGAAGTCCTTGGCACACATACTATGCCGCTGTGAAGCCCTCGGGCACCACAGGCAGGCCATACTGGGGTCCATGATTCTGGAACCAGGGGATATAAGATGGGCAGGACCCAAGGCCATACTCAACTTTGCGAAAAGGGCTGGCCTTGAGAACTAGAGCTGATAGAGGCGCAAAAGGGCCCGGCGGTGGCCTATGCACCGATGGTCCACACATCGGATTGCCTCTCTCTCGATGCATTCATTCAAGACATGTTGTATGTTACTACTTTATCTCTACTTGGGATTTATAGTATAGCGGAGAGTATGCACCTAATATACGTTAAAGTTCACTGTAAAGTAACCGACTTAGGTCAGTTTTATGATTGTATAGCAGGAAACCATAACCAGCTGGGAAAAACGGTGAAAAACAAAGAGGCGGGTGAAATTCATCTCGTTGCGGCATGTCGGCGGCCCACTTCCAGATATTTTTCATCACATTATCACCCACGGAAGGTCGTTCGGTTATGGAAGAGAAAAATAATCGCCTTGAAGCGACCTAGTTAGGCGCTGTATCAACAGGTGGATATTTAAAAGGCAATATAACCTCATGGCGCGTTACATTTTTCATTCATTGCTATCGCTATGTAGGTACAGGATGTTGAGTAATTTACGAAGCGTCTTGTAATTTTTAATCTATTTGTCCTGAACCGTTTTTAGCACGCTAGATCACTATCCCGCCCTCGTTTCGCCTGCTAACTGACAAAGTGTTACAGGTCACGTTACAAAAGTCAAGAAATGAGCGGTGATGGGTTTTATGGAGCTTTTTTGAACTATATAATTATTTTAAACAAGCCTTTGACGAGAGCAATAAATCAAATACAAAAAACTTTGAATGAGGGATGTAAGAGCCCTCATATTTATGTTGTGTAACATAGCCCCCGCGATCCAGCATGGTCTGTGACCGTAAAAATGCCTTTTGTAAGTGTTGATCTATAGATTGTTGAGGCGCAGCTATTTTGTTAATGAAAAGCAAAGATGTGTGTATACGACTCACCACATCGACTTAAACACACCGATTCAGATACGTACCTGTAAAAAGAACAGTATTACATCAACCAAATCAATGAAGGTACCGATTAGAGTGAGAAAAATTTAGAAAAATATTTATCACGGTGACCAAACGTTCTGAGGTGTCTTGTCGCCATCCATCTTTCTGAATCCATCTCACTCCAACCGCGCATCAATTTGGGAAGCACGCTGCTCAGGCTAGTAATGCTCTAGTTATTGAATCAACCACAACATAATAAAAAAGAGAAGTAAAACATGAAGTTTTCTCTCCCTCGCAGTAGTTACTTAATTTTGAAGTACTAGATAACAATAACAACACAATACTCAAATAAAAAATATGAACAAATATGGAATCTATTGAATAATAAACATGTAAACATCAAATTGTGGGATATCAGTATGATTCTAAATGCTGACATCATCCTCACCTATATGATTTATTTGACGTGTTCCACAAAAGGGTAAAGCCAAACGGCACTAAAATCAACCTACGTTTCGATAATTTTCACCCACTCTCAGTCTCGTACAAGGAATTTTACGGACCTCATTTTTTACCTGGTCTCAACCTTGAGGTTTAAATGAACCATATAAATTATTCCAACCGACCATATGTCCGATTATACGGAATATTATTTTTGCCGATTAAACACCAGCACAAAAAGCAGCAAATAAGACCAGTAACCGGCATGAATCCTTTCAAAATAAAATACAATTTGTCAAACTATCCCATAAGATACAATTGTTTCATTTAAACATCATGTTTTACAAATAAATCTCGTTTTTTGTGACTTGATATGCTTTCATCTTCAATGCGTTAGACTCAAAATTAACTGTTAACAAGGGCTTCCTTATTAGATATTTTTCTGTTAAATTCTTTTATGTTTTCTGCTTCTCAAGAGAAAATATTTGTTTGGCTGTATTTACACTGGAGTTAACGAAACCCTAATAAATCCTCAAGCAGCGACTTCAAATCGTCCTAAAGATATTTTATGCCATTATCCCTATATTATATTTCTTAAGATGTTTAATTTTTTGGAAGCGGTCATCGAACTTCAAGTTTGCAAATAATTCTAGAGTTATCGTTTGTGATAGAATATTGACACATAAAGGCGTAATGATATTAAAGTCTAGAAATGGCACACAAGTACAAAAGCGAAATCCCACGTCAAGGTAGGTGTTGCGTTACAATGGTTATTCCATAAAATAGATTGTTATGAATGCCAGTATTACATTACAAAAGACGATTTCGCATCAAAGACGACCTGATTTTACATTCATAACAGTGAATGAAGGCATTATATTGATCAATAGAATATTATTCAGTAGAACAAATTGCAATGCTTGTAAAGCTATTATTTGATGGATGTGGAAGACACTGGTATCTTTGATTGTAGCCGATCTTTAGTCCTAGTATGTTTCAAAATGGCAGTTGTTCCTGTGACATGAAGAACAAATCCAGTTTTCACGGGATTGTTCCTGACATAGGCGTTTCAGATTGACTAGAAGACGTGCCTACCTAGCTCAGTTGGAAAGAGCATCTGCTCGGCAAGCAAAAGGTTTATGGTTCGAATCGCACCGTAGCCAATAGGCCGGGGAGGTATTGTAATCCAGAAAATTTTTCATTTCTAATACCGTTTGACCATCTATTATTAAGGTCTGCAGTTAACAAATATGCCGCCCGCTCATGGTTAAGAGTGTGTGTGGTAAGCATAAAAGTAAAACCCACGAGTAAAGTCAGGCATCCCATTCATTATATCTTGGCGAATTAATATCACACTCACACAACACACGCCGTGGAATAACCGACCAAATTGTGTAGGTTGTTGGGTAAAACGTTAATGAACTCTCTCTGCTACGGATAAAAATATGCTATGTGCTGGAAGAAATGGAAGGTATTTTTTGTGGTAATTATCTCTGATGATGAAATTTATCAAGAGCTTTTTCATGTAAATATCCTGATGGTATACAAAAAGACATTTGGTGTGGGATAGCTTGAAGTCGCATGTGGACCATGCAAAATGGCCACGCTTTTAGAGGCTGACAGATAGACGAAGGTGCTGTTATCATCTACACAGACGGATCTAAGGAACCGGTGAACTGAACCTGAAGACGATTGAAGATAGTATATGAATCGAAACGTTGTGATACTCAAAAATTTTATAGACAATGGAAGTCCGAAATCAAACTTTTGAAAAATTCACCTTGTCTACAAGTTTCAAGCAACAGCCATTACTCAACTTTGTGACTTTGTAGGTTAGAATGAACAATCGGAATTCTGAATCAGTTCTATGCCATTCCAACACTGGCTATGCTGAACTTCCTTACCCCCAAGAGCTTCTCGTTGGAACGAACCTATAACATTCAATCCACCTGCTAAATAAGAACGTGAGACACAACAAAGTTGAAATTTGAGCCGATTCACGTGCTGCTGCTATAAAGTGAAAAAAAGAACGCAATATGCGCCAAAAGACACGTGGACGGTTGACGCTGCCTGCTCTGCCAGGTAATTACGCGCACAGGATTCGTCGGAAAAAGGAGAAATTGATATCGCGCTTGTTTGTGTCGAATCGGTAAAATGGAATTGGGGGAAGCTTATGGGGTATTAGGTGCGACGAACACGTGGCAAAAGGACACGTTGTTGTTTTGGAAGTGTTTACGTTCTTTACTATAACCACGTATGACAAGTCGGTGTTGTTCGGATGTATTCTCAACCGCTAGAGGTAAATTAAAACTTCAGCTCGAGCTTGGAAAAAAATGAGATCACGTAGGTTGACGCTGTACTTCCCACGTAATCAGTTTAGAAATGACAATTTGAATAGGATTTTCAGAACTAACTGTTGATAGAATTTAAAACATAATAAAAAACAATCTTATAAATTCAGAAATCCTAGAAAGGTTCAAGGGGTTCCTTGTCACAGTAGTAATCTAGTGTTAAAGTTCAATCTAAACACTGAAAGTACTCTCACAATTATAGAGGGGCCAAAGGTTGGCGGTTTCGTGATCATGAAACATTGAAAAATCAATACCTCAAGTTCCAAATTTTTCGCGATTACAATATTTCCTCGCCAATTGGCATGGTAAGCAAAATAGCCTCTCTACAGGGGGATCAGCTTTGTGCGGATACACCATATCCAAAACTACATTGTAAATTTTCAAAATTTGACATGACAAGTCCCGTATTTTCTTCACCATCATCATAATAAAACTTTTAGGAATCAATAAATAAAATACAAGACAGCTGAAATAGAAATAATAATGTCAAAAACTGTATGGTCACCTGAAGGTTAGTAGAAGAGCGGAATAATGTTTTTAATGTAACACACACATTGAACTAGACGTTTTACTATTTTTATATTCGGATTGAGTCCGCCAAGAAAAACAAGATTTGTATTTTTTGGCGGGTCAACTAGAAGTATTGCCCTGTCCCGGATTGGATCCATAAGATTCCGAGAAATACCTCGGAAAGCATCCCACACCTTGTTGAGCGGTGATAATTGTTCAGGTGCATACAATTTTCATCTCTGGAAGAGCACCACATTAAGAAGTGGCCAAAATTGCCAAGTTACAAACACATCGTAGATTTTTGGGATGTATAGGATGCCATATCCAAATGCACTGGATCGCTCATCTCTACATCGTCATCGGCAAGCTTTTTATCAGACTGTTAAATCATACAACACACGTAGCGAAATGCACATACGGTCGTTGGTACGGTATGTTTACAAACACTGTTTAATCGATAGGGTGAAGTGAATTTCCAGAAATTATGTTTAAATATACTATATGGCTGCGGATCGATACACGTGTAGATAGGGGCGATACTATTTATATAGCTTATTGTTGACTATATTATGCGTTCAGCAAGAACATGTTCATTTTCATGCTTATCCGCAACATGTATGGGTATAAGCATTTATCTAGGTTGGAGAACACGTGAACGAAACCAGAAGGGCTAAAACGGATTGATAATATTTTTTCGTGGTTATTAGGAAAATGAATGTCGGTCTGTCTGCTGGCGTTTTTATGACCACTCAATCTCAGTAACCGCTGTACCGATTTTGATGAGACTGGGGAAGAGATATTCAGTAGGTAGTCGATTCCTTTTTCAAATCAGCGCATTGTTGATGGAGTAATAAGCACAAAAAAAACAAATGAATAGTTGCTCCAAATTTTCGACTGTTTATGTTTCAAGCATTTCTGATCATTTTCGAGTGGTCAGCTCGGGGGCTTACACATTTTCAGTGTAATTTAAGTAATTTTAAGATGTTAAATTTTGAAATTCACAAAATTTCATTTTTGAATGTTCATCATGTTATGAGTCACTTTATACGTCCTATCAAAAAAGGATAAAACACTTGCACACTGCCTTTATGGCAGTTTATCGGTCATTTGCCATTTTTGTAATCTGTGAGCTCTCCAGCAGATTTAATAAGACGCGAAGAGGGATTCGGTGCAATAATAAATAAATAATTTTACTTCAATTTTTTTCTTTAGGGTGCGATCATTTTCAGTCCCAATCGAAAGACTATTTTAGGTGCTCTAAATATGTTCGAAGTGACAAGCTCATTCTTAAATGTTTACAAAGTTTAGTATTTGGGGTGTCTTCGAAAAATTTTTTGGGGTCCATTTTTCAAACGCTTATTTAACTTTTTTAACTAGTCAATAAATTATGTCTTGCTACGACAAAAAAACAAGCGAATTCACCTTGAGGATCTACGAGGGAACTTGTTAAAATTATGATTTAATTTACTGCAAAAAAATGGCGATTAATAATATTTGTGGTTGTTGTGCCAAGTGAGCCAATAGCACATCTTGAACATTTGAAGAAATTACATTGGCTTGAGTAAAAATGAACCGATACCCTCATACCACCTCCCTTTCAACCATTTACTGTGCTACACAGTTTTTTAAAGTTCTGTTCTTCTAGTATGATGACATGTGCTACAGATTGATACATAATCAAAATACTAATATTGTTTCGAATGTAGTTTAGTAACAGTTTATAATTAAAAAAAAATGTTCAAAACTTTGAACTCTCTTGTCTAGTTTTGAATTTTATGCATCTAAAGGGCGCATGAAAAATGTCAAAACACTCAAAGCTAGGATTCTAAGAAGTGACATCCCTCCCTCCTTGCCTCTCAATCACTATTCCACTCATCCGCAGATAGTAACGGGAAAGTGGGAAACGTGACTTTTCTCTTGTTGGCGGCATGCCGTCGAAATAAAATGGCAAGGATTGTTATTGGTCGGTCGATTGCCTCTAGCTGTACAAGCATGATCAATATTTGGGAATCAATTTTGTTCACCCCACCGTTCCTTCATATGAAAAATTGTGTGCTGGATTCCAAAAGGATTACAGACAGGAAGTTAGTTATACGGGGCAAGTCGTGATATGAACCTTTGACTTTGACAGATGCAAAATATATATCCATTAGGGCCTCTGAACAAATGTACACAATTTCAAATCAGGTCCAGTGAGTGTCCACCGCTTAACCATCAATTAACTGTTCAATAACAATAAGATATTCAACCATACATTAAGAAACAGTCCCTTATTATCAAAACGTACAACCAGTATCTTGATGGGAATTTTGCACATACCTTGCTCAACTTTTCACCCTCGTGGTGCGGCAACAGCGACCTCAACGACTGGAATCCGTTGTTGATGCTCTGCATCCGCCTGCGTTCATTGCTATTCGCGATTTCACGACGAATGCGTTTCTCGCGCTCCATCACCGCCGATGTTGTCGGTGGTTCACCGCCGCCCTTGTTTATCCTGTAATTCAAGATTAATCAGTATGTTTGCATTAGAAGCAAGACAAAAAAAATAGGATATCAGTACAGGAATTTTAATTTATATTCTTCATTATATTTATGATACTAATACTGGAAAACATAAATCCTTTTTCAATTATGAAAAGTAACAAAATTTTCAGATTTCCGATAATTTTCATGATTTCTAAAATCATGCTTCTGGATCACCGGTCTAAACTTCGATCGAAATTGTCAAAAATACCGATCAAATCGACTTGAGGCTAAAACGAAATTTCATAATAATTTATCACTATTTTTTGACGACTCAAAATATAGGCTTTCAGCATTTGAAGAATGAAATCTTTGAGAAACATTCAAAATGCACCGAATCTGTACTATATTTGAGAACCAGATGTATCGTGAAATTCATAGCTATTCAAACCATATCACATTTTTCAAGTCCCTCTCCTCTTACCGAATTCTTTGCACCTCCAAAACATTTTTTTTAAATGCTTGGGTTCATGAGAAACTAAATGTGACCGTTTTTATTTGATTTTTTGTTATTTTTTCGATAATTTTAAAGCAACAACAATTTTCCAAAGTAATCAACTATGAATCAACAGTGTATTTCTCCTTAAATTTGCACGTGTCCAATATTCCACTTTCCCACGGTCAACGATCCGAATAGTAAATAAAAAATATTTTCTTCGAACAATATTCTAAATTTTAGGTTTCCGATAATAAAAATTGATTGACGTGAAACTCATGAATGCCGAAAATAGGGATCGACATAATTTGATGTAAATATTTTCTATTTCATTATACGCGTTAAAATTCCACATGAGTCATTTCAGCTGTTGGAAATTTGTTTGTCATAAAATGAGAGTATACGCCAGATTTTGTTTCATTTGTTTAACCTATATACAGTACTTTGATGGTCAAATGTGATTAACTCATACATGCATAGAATCGCATGCCAAATGAACATTTTAAAAAAATATTGAAAAAATGTCTCACATACAGCTTTCCCAAACTAACAATACGAAAGACAATTCAACCAAGGCAATAAAAATATTTAGACAATATAGATACGCATAAGTAGAATCATAAATAAAAGGTATAGCTTATTAACTCATGTGTTACAACTGAACAGGCGACGATAAAAAATGATTGTATTCTACCTTGTAACAATTTCCTTGTGAATAATCAAGACGAAAGAGACAAGTAGGTAATAAATTCTTCCATCATCAACAATACAATTGAACGAAAAAACAATTATTGTTGCAACGGCGTCTAAAAATAAAGGCACATAACTATAGTGGCATTGAAAATAAAACAGCTGCAAACTCGTAAAGCACATTATTTATTACGAAAACAAATTCATGTTCCCTTGAAAAGACTGGAAAATGTAGAATGTGAATTTGAACGACTATACTGAAATGCAAACTTCATTTTAAAATGATTCTTAGTGCCAATAGTATTAGTAGCTAAACATTGGTTTGAGTTTAAGTATACCCTAAAATGATTAGTAACTTGGCAACCATACAAAAAAGATGAGGATGAGAATGACAAATTGCCAATTATCTCCATGTACCACACATGGCGGCGCTACGCATTCACATCTTACGAAATTGAATGATCCTAAACAGCTTGAACTCTGCCTAATAGCTGTGACAGATGCCCCTTACATATGTCAACAAGAGTGAACTGATTTACAGCGATATCCCTTGTTCTTCGTGGACACTTTCTACGATGTGCAGTTACACACATGGCGGCGCTACGTATTGACATCTTACGAAACTAAATGATCCTAAATAGCTTGGACTCTGCCTAATAGCTATGACAGATGCTTATAACTTTTTTTCAATCCAGACATAATATCAACCATTAAATTCCTGACAACACCAACACTTAATCTTGCTATATTTACTATGCGCTGGTATATGTTCTTATTGCTACGAAACGAAAGTCTTATTCATATCGTTTGACGATGATATTTTTGTGACGTTATTTTTCCAATATATCGAGGGATATTGTGATCGCATAAATTTAAATTTTCGAAATAGTATCTTTTCCTGACATTATAATTATGTTATATGTTTTATTAAAAATACATATCGGTCATTATCGTCGGATTGCCTGTCTGTTTATTGTTGTTTTTGTCACCATGTGATTTCAGTAGATCTCAGTAGCCTTTGGCTGTAACAATTTCAATCAATTTGGGAAGAGAGGTGATAATTATAAATAATTATACTTAAATTCCTGAAAATGACCAGGTTTCCATTTTTTTAAGTACGACCAGATTTCATTTGTCTTGTTATTTTAGCTTGATTTCTTGGAATTATTATATGAGATTCAAAGTATAACAGTCACTTTGTGGTGACCTCATATATTTTTCAGTAAACACACACTTCTGATAATGCAAAGTCAAACATTCCAAGCAAAGCCTATGCATATAGTAGAATTCATTCACTATTTCATAGCGCGGTTTTAATTCAAAAAAAGTATCAACATCAAATAAAATAAATCTCAATAATATAGATAAGTACGTAATCGTATTTGTAACAATAATATGAAGACTCGATATCACACTGAATAGTATCAGCTGTCTCCGATGATGAGTAAATGTTTTCACGATTAAACTCCATATAAATCAATGTTACAGATATATATATATATATATATATATATATATATATATATATATATATATATATATATATATATATATATATATATATATATATATATATATATACTCATAAGATTAACCAGAGTAATGGCTGACAGATAAACCTAAACCACTCTGTTTTCATTTAATGTGCATTTAAACGCAGTGCAGTAGATAAATTATATTTTCCACCGTACTTGACACTATTTTCTTTGCCTTGTAAATATGTAACAAGTTCACACCTTACTGAACGTATGAATATGCTGTCACCTCGCGCTAACCACAGATGAGTTTGTCATTGGAAAGGCAACATCGCAGAGTGGGCAATTAACCAGCTTCGCAGATCTCCAAGATTAAGAGACCTTAACGCAAGTTATGTAAAGCATCAAGGCTGGTTTTCGAGGAGTCTGAAGTGGATTAAGTTAAAAATAAGAATACCTTACTCCAAAGAGAAGTCCTGATTTATATCTAAGCTTCTGACTTCCTTGTATAAGGCATACAATAGTGGAATAGCAAACTTTGCTGTCTCTGTAAAATCAGTTTCCGTTGTTTATCCGTTTTGTATGGGTTCATTTCTTGTTCTCTGGTTTGAATCGTATTCAGTTATTGGAAATTAAATAACGTTGAAACAGCCTTAAGGCAGTATAGCCAAGCTATCTTAACCTTAAGGACGCTATAGGGAAGCTTAAACTGGCTAAAAATCGCGCTCATCAATAAACGGAGGTGAGCCGTTCGAAACGCGATTTAAGATGATAATTCGTGTATAGCATAAGAAGATGAAATTGATTGAATATAGAACAACGTTCACCCCACGAATTTTTGCAATCAAATTCATGTTTTAATAAGTTTATTATGATTTTAAACTTATTAAAAGTATTTAATTATGCTCAGTGGACTTCCTATGGCTGTTGAACAGAATCTTGACAATAAAACAATCATTTTTCACTTTTAGTGCGGTTCGCGTATTTTCAACTAACATACTTAGTTAAACTATTCATTTGATTAGTTGAAGTATTTTAATACATCAATACGATTATTCTTACGTGGCGACTTCATGGGTATTTTTTCGGTTAACCAGCATTTCACGTATATATATAGAATTATAAATATTTCTGATGATCGTGACCTTTTTAGATAACGAAACAGAGTGCTGTTAAGCAAACTGACATGTGAGAGAACGCCGATATGTTTGTTAATATATTTTTTGAAGAGTGACGAACAATTGAACTGTTACTGGGTTATCTCAGCTTTATTCTTTATCAACACTACTAATTACTCAAGTGATGCAACTCAATGCTCAGGAGCGATTTTGTATCAATAATTCAAAATTACTATAGAATGAATGAATCTTAGTTGTTAAATACAGGAAGGGAAGATTAAAGACAAAATTATGGAGTGAAAAAATTCCAGAAGAAGATTAATGTTATTCATTTTGGATTTATCTTCAATACAAATACATCAATCTGTAATTGAGTATTTATGTACTATAGTTAAGATACTGAGCTCTACAAACAAAAATATTTTTCTGACAGTGAATTAATGACAATGCTATTTTGATTATCAAAAATGTGTTTTTGTACTTTGTTAAAGGCTGCAGAGGCAGCCAGAACGTTAGTAAGGTACTATGACAATGATATTAACTGCCTAACTACAACGAACGTTTCCTAATGTTTGTATCTATTGACAGGTTTGGCGCCCTAGTTTATATTCATTTAAAAAAGAATTAAAAACGTTTTTACAGGAGATGAACATCAATAATCATTATGAAAATATACATACAATAAGATGAAATCTTCCTGTTATAGATATAATATTATTATTAGAAAAATGGTTTTGTCTATATAATACGAATTCATTACCAATGAACATATTCATTTCCAATCTAATCAAATATCTGTTAAAAGCCAGATAGAAAAACTAGCAAATCTATATTTCGTTCTAGAAAAGAGATGTGTATATAATATAACAAAACCAATGGTATCTATAGATGTATACACCACGTAACTACCATTCGATGCCGGTTCAGGTATATACAGAACAGAAGAAGGGATCCCAACAGCTGTTCCAAGGGATTAGAACGAGATACAGGGGTGGCTTCAGGGGTGGTGGTGGCTTCTCATATACATACACCACAAGTCGGTAGAAGATTTGACCTCCAAATTATGCCAACAATAACAGTATTTTGATCTTCAAACGCATACATGATGTAACATATTTTAGATGCTCTTACTTGGCAGAACTCTTCCCTCATCAATATAGAATTATAAATCAGTTAAGAAAAAATTGAGATCTAAAGTTAATAATTCGCAGATTTTTTCAAATGAAGCAGCAATGACCCACAGCGAATCCTTCTCCAATTAGATTAAAATCTATGCAGCAGTTACCGAGGTGAAACATCTGACAAAAACGCCAAAAAACAGACCAAGAAAAATGAATGACACCACGGAAAGTTCAAATAACTTATAATTTAACATCAGAAAATGTTCGTGATCGCAATACAATTATTAAACATATTTCAACATTTCTACGTAGAGATGAAATTAAATCCAAACTTTACCCAGTACTGACCACACTGCCTTTTATTTATTCAGGGGTATCGTTGAATATGGTCCACAGCGTCCACAAAAGGTGCGACTTGTGTCTTGTTAGGTAAAAATGTATCCTGTTTCTTATCGTTTTCGACAGACTTGCCAGTGGACCCACCGCCTTTAAATATGAATTCTTGGAAGTGGCGTGGGGCTATTATAGATTCTATGCTAAATTATGGAGACTGAAATCGTTTAGTAAAATATGGTATTTGGGAAAAATATGTAGAGAGATATCCACATTTATATTGGCGTTGGTAAATGATATATAAATGGTAATGGTATCGTATATCAATTTTTGAATTAGTCTTTGTTATACGTAGATTATTCTTCAAACATTTGCCTTCGAATAGAGGAGAATTTTACAATATATCCAACTTTTGGACATCGTAGATTTTCGATTTAGGTTTATTTTACAAATTGTACAGTACTACATGACGAAGTTAACTTTGTTTTCCAAAAGGGACTAATTTGGTCCCCTTTTGTTTCAGTAACAAATACTCCTAGATATCCATGCATTTTAACGAGACCATGAATAAATGATTAATAAAGTTGCCAAAAGTTGCATCAAATAGGTCATCTCTGAATTTCATGTACCATGGTTTCAGTTTATTGAAGATTTTGGATGAATTTTGGAACGGTTGATCACCGGTTGAAAGATTTGGAATTAGGCATTTTTTCGAAATTATACCAGATTTAGTTAGAAGACTAATTCAGAAAACACTTG
The DNA here is from genome assembly GCA_949316355.1 of Bruchidius siliquastri. Lineage (NCBI taxonomy): Eukaryota > Metazoa > Arthropoda > Insecta > Coleoptera > Chrysomelidae > Bruchidius > Bruchidius siliquastri. Next base: position 28,538,804 of record OX438534.1, on the reverse strand, counting down.
CTAGATACCAATCATATGGTAGGCAAATGACAACAGACCCTGACTGCAGAGAAGTATATGTATATGTTTATATCGATGTACTATTAAGATTCAAAATTTTTGTACCTATACATGTTAACTTATCTTAAGTAATAAAATATATAAAAAGAATGAAATAGCTAAAAAAATGTTATATCTTAGGGAATGAAATATTTTCGAAACTAGAATATTTTATGTCATGAAATGAAACTGGGATGAACTGGGCCCGCAGTTTGGAAAACCCAACAACTAGATAATATCAGAAATTGTGAGAAAAGTTGCATTGTCTGAATTGTCATCCAAATACATAAAATACCGCGCGTGTCGAAATGCCTCGCATTTCAATTTTTATTTTTCGCGGAAATGCTCGATCTATTGGTTGCTGTTGTGTTATGCCGACGTTAATGAAGAGACGTGATATGGTTCATTCAACTATATATTATACTGTACAGCATGTGTGCTACTATGAATATGCAATATTAATTGGGTTTATTAGCAAACACAAAAATTTATTTTCCACATACAATAAGTAATGAAAACAGAAAAATGCAAATTTTGCCGAATGATTACACAAATAAGACGTATGCAGTGTGTAATTCTGGAGAAAAATGGCTTTCGAGGTGTTCATCTAGTTTAAGAGATGGAGCGTATGACCGGCAATCGGAAGGAGTGTGGCTCGGATCCCGCGGTGGGTTAAGTTTTTTTTTAGCAAAGTCCTAAATGCGTATTTGTTGCCTTCCATCTTGCAGTGAATGTCCCACCTCTAGACGATTTGAATTCCAACTAGATTCGAATAGGCCGTGACTAGCCGACTGCTTAACCACGAGAGTGCAGAAAGGCAACCGATTGGCCGGATGCTTAACATTCCATCGACGCTACTGAATGAAACGAACTGTTACGCGTTTGTTAGCCGATCGCCGCGCCAGTGCCAGTGAAACGGTGGATGGTTTCATCCGTTTTCGAAAGGAAGACATTATCGATCTGATCTGATCAAAGTTCAGATAAAATTGTGCAATTTAAACACCGTCGTATCTACAACCTAATTTCTTTATAGTGCTTTGTACTCTCAGGTCGCCGGGCTACAATGACGAGTCTAGGCTAAAGACGAAACATGAATGTGTCTATAGCAGTGTTCACCGTGTACAAGTACATGCAAATCGATAACAATACTGAGCTCCCCATCCTTCCCCGTACGAACATAAGTATAAAATATTATTCTTCACACCCCATTATAAAAAAATGAAAAGGGCTGCCGACGATGGGCAACGATCACGCACTCACACGCACCATAGAAAGAAGAAGACGCGTCGTCGCACGCATCCTCACTCCGCCCCACTTCCGTTTCAAGTGCGAGCAGGTGTTCCAAGCATGGGGGAAGAAAAGAACGGCGGAGACCGCCAAGGACCAGCAACTCGCCTCGCGAAAACGGATGACACGACACCACGTTTCCTGTTCTTTTCTTCTTACCCTGTTGTTAGTAGTGGACAATAAAGATCGAGTTGAGGATGGGAAACCGGTGTTCTTTAAGACCTTGGAAATTAGCAATACCTGTAATGGTAGCAAGGTTAAGAGCAGTTGAGTTGGTTCCTTTTTGGTTGGCGTAGATTTGATTAGGTTGATATTTGTGAGAGATGTATTTTTTTTTTGTTTTACTACTTTTGGTTGGATAGTTTTCTCAGGGAGCGTTCCTTATTTATGCTGGTGGATGAATATGCTTTATATGTATTTAACATCAACGTAGACGTTCCTCAGGGATCTGCCCTTTCTCCAACGCCTCTGCATGCTGTATATCAACAAACTGTTGGAAATAACATATAATCCAATCTACATCTTCGCGGATTGTATCTTTGTCTTGATGTAATGTCAGTTTGACCCTTCTGTAGTGTTTTTGATTCTTCTTTTTATCTGCGCTGGTCAGGTGGAAGAGCACAGATTGCCGGCTTAGTCGTCAACCGTGCCTTTTGCTCAGATTGTCACAAATTAATTTTTCTCTTTCATATACTACTTTTGTGAATTTGTGAACTATAAAAGCAATTTAATATTATTATTATCCATATTTCCTTCGTGGAACCAGGCAGACTACTAGCATTTCCAGAGACCTAACCTTGGCGGGAGGAACATGTTATACAAATCACACATTTATCACTGGCAAAAATGGAAATAACAAAAAAATTATTGCAATAACTGATGCTTGGCAATACTTCGTACATACGCCGACCCGACAGTGAAAAGTGTGCTTTAAGCAGCCCGGTATGAGCCCGGTGTAGCTTCAATGACTGGTCCGGTCGGGTCACGGTGGGTACGACACGGGTCCGGCCTGGCCCCGGAACGGTGTAACCTGAATCATCCGCTATGCTTTTTATATTTATGAAGTCCCAATCACGTAAACACCAACCACAAGGTCGGCATAAAAAAGCTCCGGAAACTGTTTCCAATATATTGCCCAAAAATAGCGATGCGATAAAATTGAGCTGAATTCGATAATGGATAGAATAACTGATACTTTGCTATCCTACAAAAAGCTTTAGCACATATGGGTACAGTCTTTGAAAGTGCAGACAAACAATCCACGAATTTATATTAATTCGCTCCAATTAGACAAACCAAATAATTGCTAGATATAACAAGGCAAATCCTCAAGGAGGAGGAGGATCTATGCTACCTTTTTTCAATTATAATTGTTAAATTATGATTTTTTTGCAGCTATGAATTGATTTTTCAACTAAACTAAGCACATTATAAATTTTGTAGAACTTTTATAGAGAAATTAGGCAATGAGAACTATAGAAAACGACACATGTGATGTTTTCCTATTCGTCGCTTGTACGTCAAATCAGCTACTTTTGAAAAAATTACCTAACAACGCCCTAAAATATACTAGATAGCTTGTAAAACGAATCTATATGGCTTACATTATTAGAATTTTGATGTTTAAAAGGTTTATGGGACTAAAACCCTCTCAACTGACACACAAAAGCGACCCTTCTTTTGTTAACGAGCACTCGAAATACTCGTGTGTGTTTGTAAACGAAATATAAGCTACACGAATCTAGTTTATTGGTATTTTAAATTCAACATACATTTGTTCGAACTAAGCCAAATATATCAAAAATGTATCATCGTTAAATTCTGAATACATTCCGATCCAGCGACACTGCAAGTTTCCCTCAGTGTACGTACAAATGCGTAGGAGGCCGACCGACTGCATTTTATCTGGGGAAACCCGGCGCTTTGTGGTGCAATGACGCGAGCGAGGGACCGTATTTCTATTTTCGTTACACTACAACAAACGCTGCGAAATGCAGAATATACAATACCAGTCGAGGGAACGAGATAAACGCATTCGCTTCTCAACAGTCAACACGCTATTCAACCTATTTTACCTATTCACCAAGTTACTGTGCTTCTGATGTGTGTTTCTGTGTTCAGTTCCTAGTCAGAGAGGATTTTAGGTGAAGGATATGACCGACAAAGAGTTTATTCGAATTTAAAATATCACCTGAGTAGGAAAACATTGCGTATGGATGTGTGGTGCATATGTACCTGGTTTTAATAAAGTCAAGCCTATTTTGCAGCCCACATTTGAATTGACACATGTCAAAGTTGGTCGACACTGTACCGCGAAATGTATCAGTTTAGAAATAAGGATTTTTAACAAATTTTGGAACGTCAGTAAAGATATAGATTCGTATGTGGTTTCAATTGGGGGCCAATAGAAAATGTAATAGAAATTGAATTTAAAAAATATTGAAAATCATTCATTATTTATAATTCCAAATTGACCTACAAGTGTATCAGCAAAAAATCCTCATAAACTGACATCTGCACCTGCAATACAGAGCCCAAGCTACTCGATGATTTTTTTTTGAAGGCGTAATAGCTTTTTCATTATTCATTATCCCTATTTAGTTCAAATCCAGTAATCTGTAGTAAAAGTTGCTAAAACAAGCTGATCAAATTATCCCGTTAAGGAAAAAAGTTTGCTACCATCTAAAATACTACATGTGTAAAAAATATGTGTATGGTTCGCATTTGTTTGAAACATTCCAAATACAGCGAAAATATATTGTCGGATGTATCATGTAAAATTCCACAGGTATTGCGGAGAACCTGAATTTTTTGTTATTTGATGGCAAATGGGTCTAACAAGTACGAAGTATTACCTGGATAAACATTTTATAGATGATCGTATCGTAACGTATTCTTGGAAAATAATTCTCTCGGATACATCCAAAAAAGTAGTTTACTCAGTTACTCGACCGATTTGCAAAATTTGCTCAAAATCCGGAAGTACACACCGTAAAGATAGATGGACAGAAAGGAGTAACGATTTTTGTTATATAGATGTCGTGAAACATCAAGAAAACATATAATCTCGAATTCGAAATTTTTCGCGGTTGCAATACTTCCCCTCCAATATTTGTATTAATTAATCCAGTAATTTTAAATTTGAAAATAACTATTTTGTATTCACCGGAAATTCAGTTCAAAGTCCACATTTTTGTTCATTGATGCTATATTTTATATGAGTAGGTACTTCACTTTCGTCAAACAAAAATTGCGATCACTTCAAACCAGCTGTGAATCTACCTGGCGCCAACACCACGCCGCGTCGATTATAAAATGACGCGCAAATAATGCGCGTCGGCGTCGCTGTACAGCGTGGCCTTCAACGTCCTTCAAATGATCATTATTTCCACGGTAAACACAAATAATGAAAACCGGACATCGCGACCTGCCACTGTTGCTGAACTGTGTGTGTTACGTTGCGTTTTGTTGCCGTCGTCCTATGGCGAAAACATTTACTAAGCGCCGCCTCGCCGCCAACTACGATGTTGACGATTGAAAAGGTGAGTGAGATGCGTTGAGATCCTGTAGGTGGAATGTGTTAAGAGATTAAGCTCGTGAATCGAGCCAGCACAACAGGCATAGGTTGAAAAATATCAATTATTTTCCCTCTGAAAAATGGTCGCGAATTTTATTGATTTTGATTTTAGTACTGAGACAGATTTTGCTGTTGTTCTGCATCGAACTTAGCAAACAGGCTATTCAGACAGTTCAACGCGCAGAAGACTTATGTAGATGGGGGACGCCCAGTATTCGAGTCATCCCCGTTTTAAAGCGAAACTTATGGGCCCACAAAAAAAATGCTGCGACAGTCGGAGAAAGATTCGGGTGCGGTGATTTTGGAATTTAGAATGCGCGCCTACAATCTTGTCTGCCCGCTTGGTTGTACTTTTAATGTGTGAATGTCGGCCAACGCGCGTTATGTTGGGTTATGGTGTGACGATGACGCCTTTGCAACGAATGGTGATTCATCGGTATGGACTGCTGTTGCATTTGGCCTGGTAACGATGTCATATGCTGATTTTACTCGATGGAGGCGATAGGAAAGTTTTTGTGTCGTACTTTTGAAGTCGTTAGAAGCTATATTCAGTAGGAGTATCCGTGTTTGCCGACAGATGGAACCTGCTGATGGAAGTACTAAGCGTCAATGAATCAATGTTTGCGTTTGGCATCAACGTTTGTCAAACGTGTTATGTGTATCTCAATGAAAAACAAAATGAGCAATATCTATCCATAATCCGATTTTTATTTTCCGATGAAATAAAAGAGACGTTGGAACAGGAAAAAAATTGCGCTATAGCCTTTTGTCGTTCTTGATGGTTTTCAGGTATTATTGGAAATCAAAGTTGAGTCGCTGCGACGACTTAAAACTAATAAACAGTTCGTCCACTAATTTACTGATTCATTTCAGATAATATATGTATATTGATCTCAGTCGGCATTCATGTGTTAATAAATCCGTAACAATTCGAACCACCATATCAAAACAGCTGATGAAGCTATTATTACGGATTTTCGACATATGGGATAAAAGTCTAGCCCCTATGGCAGAGGGTGTGTTAAATGTAACCCTACGAGAATTACCTACCCCAAATTTTATCGGCCATGTTATCTGGTGACGAATCCCTTTTGATAACCGCGTGAAAAAGACAAAGTATCATACATTTCATTAATATAGACATATCTATTCACTAATAGGTGTTTCGTTATAGCTCACTGACATTCAATCACTTGTACCACATACAGTGGGTTTGACAGTGGAAGCTACTTCATTTCTAATTCAACAGATAAGTTTTTAACAGGTTTCAATAAAACAAATTAATCCTAGAACAAATCTAGATTATTATACTTTCTACTTACATTGACATTTTTGACTGCTTACAGTGGAACAGTTTTGAGTTTAAACGAGACCCTAGTATGAACTACTATTAGAGGCCAGAATACAGATGATGCATTTCCATTGTTAATAAATCCAAAACAAGGGGCATAAACCAGAAACACCATGCTGCCTATCCTATGAGAAAACGGAACTTACAGTATTGTAATCCTGATAGCAATACAACGATACAATCTCACCATTTGGGATCTAAAAACCAACCATGTGGAGACCTGGAGAAATACTTTGGTACATCTGAAGGTTAGGGGCATATTGATTCGATCTTTTCATAGTAAACCAAACTGGGCCTAAGCCTACTAAAGAATTAGAAATACAACTATCATCCAACTTATAAAGTTGAAAGGAGATACATTGTTTCTGATTTTCTCAACATAATTTATTTGTTACTTTGTAATCATTCGGCATTATCATCAGATCAGAAAACGTCGAAGTTTACTGGTAGCCATTTAGGAATACAAACTACCCACCTCCTTGTCCCATCATCAGATCAGCCCTCTGGTACCAAATTATTCCATTGACATCCAAATTAGGTACCTACAGTTTCCAAGTATGAAATCAAGAAGCAGCTTAAAAAATCAACCTCTCATATATATTTACATACTGGGTGACACAAGTGAAACTGACTAAGCCTGTTAAGAAAACATACGGTGGGTGACTGGCTGCTTCATTTAACCCAACACTCAACAGTAACTATTACGTCAATGTTAGAGAGCAACGGACGTGGTGGATAAGAAACAATCACTAGTAGGAAAATCGAACTGCTATAATAATATCTCAAGCATTTTGAAGCAAATGATATCACAAATACTTACTTTGAATCTAATAAGATCGATTGTCCTTTTTCAAATCCTTAAATCACAGATGGTGGGTATGAGAAACAAAAAAATATTGATTATAGATATTATCATTACAAACTATAATAATTGAACAGTACGGCCATATCCAAATAACGTAGCTACAATTACAACGGATATTATAATAAATCTATTATTAGACAAGTAAACAAGTCGGTATTCTAATTTTAAATTATTAGGTTAATAAGGAACGGTTTTATTTAATAGAGTTTTTATTATAAAAATAACCTCGATAAGAAACCGTAAAAACAGCTTAGGAAAACATAAAACACTTTTTATTTCAGCTGTTAGGCGAAAATCTCATTACCATAGTTAAAAAGCCCAATAAAATACAATTCATGCATTTCAGTAGTCAAGGTGGCGTCTACAATCGCATAAAAAACCATTCTGCGTAAAACCCTCTATTGCTCAAACTCATTCCATTTTATGGGTCCACCACATTCCTGTTCGGCAGTTGTAACTACGGATATTAAAAGCAGTGGTGACATTAAATTCGATCTCCAGAGTTAAGCACGGACTCGAAACCATAAAAACCGGCTTTAAAGTTTAAAAGGTACACCGATGCAGCGTTGCATTTTCCATACACAAAAAACAACCTGGCTAGTCGACCAGCAGAATAGAACACCCTGTATCCCGCCATTTATCCTTGTCCATTGGATGACGTACCGCCAACCCAAAACGTCAAAATCATGTGGCAGAGCACAGTAAACAGATAATCATGCATAACGAACGACCCTTACCTGGAAATGCTGGCGATTATGTCGTTTTTCTCGTCTCCGCTCTCGTCGAACACGATTCTATCCTCACTTTTCACGTATACCGACATGTCCTACGTCGAAATTACGAAGCGATCACCGGCGACTCACTACACGATATTTGGGATAATCACAAGGTACCCCGATGATAGTACGCTGGAGCGCGGGAACACGTACACACACTACGCCTCACAGCGGTTTTCTGGCGGCGGCGTTTGGCGGGAAACAGCTGAGACCAGGTTGACGCCGATCATTGGCGGGCTACGCCGATACATTCGAAGCGTCTTTTCACTTATACTGTTTCTAGGATATTAATTGAGCGACTGTCTTTTGTAAAACAACGTAATCCGAATTCTACCAAGAAATTGTACTTGATTCTTCCGAAACAATTTAGTAATGGTATAAAAACGTGTGGATCTACTTTACGTCGCGTAGCAATAGTCGGCAATCGTCTGCCAGCTGGCGGCGAAGCCCCGCCCTTTGACTATAGACTTGAGCCTACTACGTCTTTCCCGCCTTATACCGCGCGCGTCTAGCATGAATCGCTCACCCCTCTGCTCATACGACCCTCGCCAACGCGACGTTGCCAGATTAGAAAAGAATTTTTCCGTAGAAATGAACATATGGAAAAATAATTTGTACCTATACAGGGTGTTTACATATTTTAAGATACAAAGCTGTCCTACATAATATGAGTCCGTTCATGTCCACATGGCATCAATGAGTGGCGCAGCCTACGGCTTTTGAATTTGGAGGAAAGTCCTTCAACTCAGAGTAGTATTTTTTTATAGGGTATCAGGAGACGCAAAATATCTTTATATCTTTATTTTTATTATGTTCAACTAAATAAATATCCGTGTTTGATGTATTTTAGTATTTTTCTTATTTATTGTGCATTGTGTTCAAACCTCAAGCTATATGGGATCGCTGTAACTATTGGGCTACATTTAAAAAAAACATTCGAGTTATTATTTCGGATAATTGTAAGAGTTTAAAAAATAGATTCTTTCTCATTTAGACTTAATTCAGCTAGTAAATGAGACGGACGCAGGATTAATATCCCTATCGATATATATTAGAGAAACTCGCGCCTGAGCAAATTCTGCTGGAAAAGTGCCATAAAAAGTTTAATTGCATAAGTATCAAATCTAAAGTTTTGTTATAATATCCACATGTAGATTGTAGATGGTCTTACTTGGTGAAACTCTTCTATCATGTAAATAAAAAGTTGTATAATTATCACAGTTTCACAATTAAAATTCTTTCTTTTAGTGACGCGTTTCGATTTTTATTATAATCATCATCAGACTTGACTGCTAACAAGGCTACCCAGATTACTTGCCAAATAACTAACTGGTCCACTCATGGATACAAAACTAGAGCTCTCAAAACTAGCATACTATCTATCCTGTCTAGTTATTTTTCTATTCAATTATGTTTTCATTAGTTGTGTCTGTATTAGGGGACATATTTTTTGGCGACTGCATTTACACTAGTGTTGAGGGAAACCCCTACAGAACCCTAATTATCGCCGTCAAAATGTCCTTAAGATATTTCATGTGATAAACAATTTTATTTCTTGAGATATTTCGTGTTTTAAGATATTTTATTCATTCCTCTTAATACATTCCATAACTTAATATATTTCAGTAGTAAGTTAACCTAGATTACAAATAGATGGATAGATGGATACACTACTTTGAGTTTAAAAGATCAGTCTGTTGATTTACTGCAATGAAGTCATGGTTTCGCAGATATTTCTTAATCTCTAATGTTTCCATGAAGATTAAATCATGTATTCTATTGTCGTTGCCGACAATTTTAGTACAAGTATGAAGTACAATCATTAGAAAAAAGTTTTAGTAAAGTTTTACCGTTTTTAAGTATTCACTAGGCAGTGAATATTTCTATGATATAGTGTTCATTATAAAGTCGTAGCACACACACCAACGTTCTAAACGGAATAGCAGTATTGTATATTTCATATTCCTCAAATATTAAGAAACAACTGTAAGGAACATGATGTTCCTACATTAAATCATTTCTGAGTTATCAAGTTTCAAAATAATGGATAAAACTGTCGATAATAGGATAAAAAAATGAGTTTTGGCGTAAACCGGAATTCTATACATCTAACCAAAACACTTGATCACTCTTCTGAAAGCTTTATCAGAGTTTTTATTTGCGAATCTTATATGAAATTAATTTCCTGTTGTTTATTTCTTGTTTTGATAAAAATAAGAGGTTTATTTTTGCAAATTAACATATGTTGACCAGCGACAGAAAAATACATTTTAACCCGCTATGAAAATCATGAATGGGCGGAAAGTTCTGAATCGATTTAATACTCATTTTTTTAGCCCTATATGCATCTGTTTGTGATTCGTGACTAGCAGCTATGCCAAAGCTACCCTATTCCGGATAGATCCAGCCCCTTTAAAAGTAATTTCGCTGGCTCGTTCTGGAAAGTTTAAAATTTCAGTCAGGCTGCCCCCCCCCCTAATCCATTTCTTTACTCCTATCATGTTGTAATACACCCGCATGAAACAAGCCTTGCGGCAACACTCGTGGTCTTCCTATACCATTTGGTGTACACGAACTGAGCCGTGATATTTGATTTTCTTTCCTATTCTATGGAATACACACATTTCTAACCCCACCACTGTTTACGCCAAATCCTGTCCTTGCAAATTTATATGTTATGGGTGTCTAAAACCAAAAAAAGGGACATTGGAGTACACCTCATGGATTATAAGAACATAAACTGCATATTGGACCTCCAATTTGTGTTATACCGCATTGAATAACTGAACACAACACCGAAGCAGAATAGCAATAGATTGTAAATGTAAACAACAATGTAATACTACAGAAGGCGCCGTAGTCAGCGTTGCCAGATTTTGTAGTCTAGTGGGATATTTACGAGTTCTAACGCTCCAGCCCCACTGAGAAACCTTGTGACGACGGCAACATTTACAAAAGATGGGAAGTTTGGGCTTGAAGCTTTCTGAAAATGTATAAGTAAATTGACTGAGACAATTATCCGATTTTAAGGCATAAAATGGATTCTTAAGGCAAAAAACAAGCTGAAGGGTACAGACATTTTCATAGACAGCGAAACAAGAGAGACTAATATAGAAAAAAATCAGGGATGCTGCGACGGAAGAAAAACCTAAAGGAGGAGACTCAAAGTCAGATTCCAAAAACTAATACTGAATGGAAAGACTATGGTATGGAACCAAGAAGAGAACAGACTAATGCCAAAAAACTAAACCCAGATGATAACGAAGGAGACAGTAGTCTAACGATAAGGCTATCGAACAGGACAAATGATAACGATCAAGGGAAAAGTCTCGACATGGATGGAATGGAATTAAGGGTGCAGAAAACTGATGACCTTCTCGCCTTAAACCAATTCATCAAAGAAACCTCTACAAGCGAGAATAATACCAGACGGACCAAAGTTATATCATATACCCTCAAAAAGAACCTCAAATTCGGATGTTAGAACGTTCGCACAATGATGGAAGCCTCACGTTTGGCACAAGTAGCAAATGAAATGAACAATTAAGGACTAGATTTCATTGGTATCAGCGAGACAAGATGGAAAGGCGTTGGTGAACTAATAACCAGTAACGAAGAACTGTTCTTATATTTGGGAAAGTGACTAGCTGAGCCTCTTGAAAGCAGCGTAGGTATATTAATAAATAAGAATACAAGAAAATGTCTGCTAGAATGATCTGCAGTATCAGATAGGATAATATTACGGCACGATTTAATAGCAAACACAGAAAATTCACCGTAATGCGGTGCTATGCGCCTACAAACCAAGCATCAACAGAACAGAAAGAAGACTTCTACAACAAACTCACAAGAACATTGAGCAAGATAAGAAAGGCAGTCGTGGTAGTCCTAATGGGGGATTTTAATGCCAACGTAGGTAGAAACAACATCAATATGGAACCTATTATGAGCCACCACGAGCGAAATGAACAACAACGGTGAGATGTTCACGAAATTATGCTCCAGCTTTGACCTGGTAATTAGAGGGACACTATTTGCGCACAAGGACATCCATAAGGAACTAGATTGATCATAAAGCTATTAAGAGAACGTGGAGAATAGCATTACTAGATGTCTGATGTTTCGTGGTGCAGATGTGGCCAGCGACCACCAGCTGCTCGTCGGAAACATCAGGATGAGACTCTCTGAATGTATGCAAAGGTTTACAAAAATACCTGAGGACTGGAAAGAAGGACTGATTATCAATTTTCCAAAAAAGGAGACCTCACGGAATGCAGGAGTTGGAGAGCTATAACTCTGCTAAACACGGTGTATAAAATACTGGCGATAACAGTTCTGGAACAACTGAAACCTTACATAGAGAATACCTTGAGGTACCAAATAAATACATTGAGAATTATAATAGAGCAGTTGTACGAGGGGAACCCCGTTGCATTTAGTGTTCATTGATTTTGAAAGAGACAGAAAGGCACACCCCAGAAGATTATAAACATCGTGAAAGAGCTGCCACAAGTCAGGTTCTGCACAAGGGCCAGAAAGATGAAAGAATTAGTATCAAGTGTGGTGTGAAGCAGGGATATGTACTTTCGCATTTGCTATTTAACATGGTGCTAGACTGCTTAATGAGAAAGGTATGTGATGGCTCAGGAGGCATTAGATGGGGACTGATGGGTAGCCTCCAAGATTTGGCTTACGCTGATGACATCTGCCTAATTTCGCACACTATCCAAGACACGAAAAGGACGACTGAAGTCCTTAAAATGGAAGCAGCAAAAATGGGACTAAGAGTAAACGTGAAGAAGACAAAAGAACTGCGGATTAATATAGCCAACCAAGAACCTCTTCTCCTCTACAACGAAGTGATAGAAAGAGTGGACTACTTTGAATATCTAGGCAGTATAGTTAATAACATAGGAGGGATAGATCAAGATATTTAACAGCGTCTACTGAAAGCAGGAAGAGCATTTGGCTCCCTTAACAAAGTTTGTCAATCTACCACGTACTCTATCAGAACCAAATTGCGCATTTTTGTTATTAACGTGAAATCAGTGCTATTGTATGGATGGGAAACATGAAAAAGCTCAAAAGCCAATGAGCAAAAACTCCAGGTTTTCATTAATAGATGTTGACGGAGGATCTTACGGATTTTTTGCCAAGGACAATATCGAATGAAGAACTGTGAAAAATATCAGAGTTGAAGAAAGTAGGAACGGAGATCAGACAGAAAAAGTGGAATTGGATAGGTCACATTCTGCGAAGAGTGACAGAAGAATCGGTAGCAAGAATGGCTTTAGACTGAAACCCCCAAAGAAGCAGATACGTAGACATCCAAAGTGACCTGGAGAAGAACAGTTCAGTTACAGACGAGGCAAGAAGAATGGGCAAAACATGGAGAGATAAAAGCGCTTGCGAAGAATAGATCAGACTGGCGTCAGTTTGTAGAGGCCTTATGTTCCTTAATGGAATGATGGGACTATATATATTGAAATTTGAGACATATTACTGCTTTATTTATCATTTGCGTTATTATAGGCAGATATGGAGTGATAGACATCAACGGAAATTATTGACACCGATTTTCGTAAATGTATTTTCCTGAAACATAGGTACATTACAATTAGAAACATTCTATGATTAGAATACTTCCTTACATATATTGGAATAGTAATAGTAGTAATTATTCAAACTCACTACATTTATGGTAACTTATCACTCAACAATGTATTGTTGTCTTTATTAATGAGTTGTTTGCCTAAAAATAGATAATACAACCAGTGTACTAAATTCTTCGCATACTTTCCCGTATACGTTTACTTATGAACGAAATCAGCTGATATTTCCAGTGTTTGTTGTTAAGGGCGTCCATATAACAAAATCCAATAGGAGTAGGTTACTGGTCATGGGCGGAGTAACGGGGGGGGGGGGGGGAAGAGAACTGGTAGGGGTAGTTGCTACCTGTGGGTGTTTCGAAGAGCAAAGAAAATTCTGCAAGCCTTGGCAGTAGTTCTACGAATGGGAGGAGTTCTGTCTATCAAAAGTCTTTGCAACTGATTCTATGAATGTGTCGAACACGGAGGGGCACTTTCGGTCTACGCCCGTTTTTCAATGGCAAAAAAGGAGCCAAATAAGATTCTCAATGTAAAATTTTACAACTATATAAGTTCATTTACCATAAGAACTACGTCATCAGATACAATATGCAATTATTATTTTCCATAATATATCTATTGTATATACTGTAAGGTATATAATTAGTAAGCAATTATTCGCACAGAAAAATATATTTTTTACTGGGTATCCAAATGATAAAGAAAATAGTAATGTATTTCATTTTGAACAGAAATGTAAAAAGCTTATTCTCATTCTACTGAGATCACCACAAAAGCAGGTACAGTAATATATGAACTGAAATTCAACAAAATTGCTACAAGCACTGATTCATTATGCAGAGTCCATTCAAGCGGATTTCGCTAAAAGCAGGCTGGATGCAGGTTTTTGAACCCTTCGGAAATTAGAAAAGTACAAGTTGTACATGGCAGACACAAATGTCTATATATTTTTAAAAAATTTTAAAATATGTTTTTTACGTAAAACAACTGGCAGCTACCCACTTAAGCATAGTACTGACCAGTCAGAGGGGCATATGCCCCGTTGGCCCTCCTATGCGTGCACTTGTTTGTTGTAGCAAAGCTTGTAATTCCACAGTTTGAAACGAGTGATTGGAAATCGTTTTGTTTATTATGTTCATTAAATGCAAATCAACTTCCGTTTCCTTGAATTAGAAAGTACCTATCATATAACAATAACATGCCAAGGAACTGACGAATAATGGCTGCAAATAGCAAAATTACGCATTACGTACGTATTAGCCGGTAGAGTCACAAATAGTGTACAGACCAGAGATATTATAAGTCTGCTGGTTGAAGAAACATATTTTTTGGGAGACTATTCGATGAATCAGCATCCCTAACTGTGTAAATTCATGAAAGTTTGATTAGCGACACAATTTTGGAGTGAGGTACGTTCTCGTCTATTCGGTTAGGGCATCAACACGGTATGCTGTAGAAAGGGGTTTGAATCCCGTCCACACCAAGCGTTTTCTGTTTTTTTCTCACTCAAAAATTTATATTTTGTTTTGAATTTGCAAATAAAATTTCAAATGATACATTTCGAGCTTCCAGTGTCCAGTGTATAAGTTTTGAGATTACAACATTTTGATTGAATTGTTTTTTCAATCATTCACTGGTCCATACTAGTACGTTAACGTTACTTTGTAAGCTTCTGCTTCCAGGGTAAAAAATGAGTGTTTCCGAATTTAAATTTTGCATACATGTACAAATTAAAGCGCAAAGAGTATTTTTTGATTCGCTTAATATTGAAACAAAATATTGAATTCAACATTTATGCATGTGTTGCGTTTTGTGGTGTTATTATTTGATCGGTGTGACTGAAGTTTTGGATGTAGATGTGTGGAAATTATAATTAGAAATTTTGTAAATGCATGGGTTCCAAGATCGCCTGTTCTTATTTAACGAGAAAACAATGGCTCTTAGAACACGACCACGGATGCTTGAGGAATTAAAGCATCAGATATGCCAAATATCACTGTGTAGAATTTGAATTAACGGCTGGTGACTGTGCAGCAGCAAATTGGATGATATCATACAAAAGTTCTATATCCTGTGGTTAACTTGACTGGTGGAAGATACTTTTAAAAACGTTTGTACCCTTCTTAAACATGTACTTGACTACGACCGAAAACGATTAGAAACTAGGTCCAAATAAAAATCCTAGTTTGGAGAATGGCATTGTTTGACATAGATTCATCAAATTAACGTTCATAAAATTATCTAGGGGGGTGCATGTTTGTTTACATAGATCCGGGTTATTTTGGGGCGTAGTTAAATTTGTAGTCGGCTCAAAATGTTCGAACTTCCAAAAATAACTTTGAACATGTCTCAGTATTTATACGTGCTAACCTGTGAACAGTATTTTTCCAATTTGTTTATTGGTCCAAATTTTTGAAGGTAGAAGTATAATATACTCGCTTATTTTATTAATGCCATATTCGAAATGGTATGTCTTTCAAATTTTGCTATTAGTTGATAGATTTTTTTTGCCATTATTACAACTAACTACTACGGAATGAGCCATCAGGGTTTGTTCCCCGATGGTTACAATCTGCAGGCCGTTGAGGTCAATGTAAATAGACTTTTATCCTATTAGAGTGCCTTTGAAAAAACAACAATGGTTGATCTAAGTCTCGAGTTGCTGTCTTGTGTGAATCTAATTTTCTGTAGCGCAAGAAAACCTCTAGCTTTCGGGTCACCAATAGAGAAATGCTGGCCACATGGTCCAAGGACATATTATATTGTTAATGTTAACCTTTGGAAAATTGGAGAAGGATCACCCGAATGATACCACTTGGGTATTTACCCACTCATACATTTACGAAGGATTGGCTGTATTCAAACACGTATTTCATGCTTACAAAGACTTGCATTCAATGGAATTTGGCAATACTTTCATCTGGTTTGGGTGGATCGAGATAAGAGATAAAAAACGGGTAAGCTTCTATTATAATTTTATTTATCACGTCTGCTATGAAAATTCGGAACTAAATACACACATAAATACTGCAATATTAAATTAAATTATAAATAAATCCTATTTATCTTACTTGAATAAAATTTCAGAAAATATATAAAGAATCTGATGAAATGGCAGATTAATTTATAATGTATATAATGATACACTCTTCGAAATCAAAATTGTGAGACGTATTTATAATAAATAAACAAATTACCATTTGGAAAGTTTTATTCTGGTTGCAATCGTTGTAATAAAACAAATTTACTCCTCGTGGCAAAAAACGTGCTAACTCAATTGCCATTGAATTGTTTGATGAACATCATGAAATCTCAACTGCCATATTTGGAATGTTTCAGATTAGTAAACGGAAAGTTAATTAACAAGCTTGAATTTTGAATTAGTCTGTTCTCTTAGCAGGATTTTTCTTCTATTTTTCAGTCATAACTCAAACACACACATGTCCGTTTTCGCATATAAGTTGTGAGTGAGTATGTATCGAGAATCGCAATGTTTCAAAGACAAAATTTTATAGAAGGAAACTAAACTTAAAACCTGTCTTGTTGGTTGCAACCATAACAAACTTGAACATTGAAAAAAGTAGAATAGCTTGATCTAATATGTATAGCAATATCATATCAAAACAATAAAACTATGAAATGTAGTTATTATGCCCTATTCTGAAGATATTCAGCATAACTGTATCAACTTACATGGAGCAATCAAGTGTCCATGCTAAATGTGAAACGGTGAAACCGCACTCGATCTAATGGCAGTATTTTCTTATTTCTAAGATCTTGTGGCTGTGGAGAAATTGAAAATAAATCCTGAAAACATGAATTATCTTTTGACTAGTAGAGTGTGCATGACAACAACGTCTATAAGTTTCAATTAGACTTGTTCTTGAATAAATTGGGCATAACAATAAAGGTATGATTCAAAACCGAAAGAATATAATTATTCAAAATTACAATAAAGAAAATATTTATATACCTTAACGCTATATACTGCTATGTACAAGTGTGATACAAATCCACTTTAGGCACTATAAGAATTTTTTCAGTCCCACTCCTGCGGCGGCTTTCATATGACGCAACTGCGAAGGGTTGACTTTGATTTTCAGCTGCTGAATAAGATCGAAGATCTTGAGTGAAGGACCCACTTTGCCCCCTGTGAGGTCCAAGATGTCTTCTTTGCTTAGCATCAGCAAAGCCTTGCCGTCTACCTTCTGTGAAAAAAGACGATTTTCAAATAAATGTGACATTCGGCAATATTTGAGCCATCATAAACAATAAATAAATAAATGAAGCGATTTCACCTTTGAAGATAAATTCTATATTCATATGTTGAGATCAATTTTGAAAACCAGGAATTTTATACAACTTATTTTGTATATTTTCGAGTGACATACTGTACTGAATATAAATAGGGTACACAATCGATAGCTTTGGATTTTACCAAGCTAAAGAATAAAGATGTAAGTACTAACATGATGAAATTCCCGCACGTCCGAGCTATAAAGCCTATATGTAATCTTAATAATTAGTACTGTAGGCAACTGAATATCAGCTGATAATTTACGGTCCCACAGCATCTACTCTTTTCAAAGCAGTACTTTCAAAACATAAGCAAACTCTAAAGTATTGCATCTTTGACTAAATGTAATAACGCTGGAGATTTTGAAATGTAGATGGTTCTTGTCGCACCAATTCTGTTATAAGTTGATCTGTAATTGCTACTCTAGGTAATTATGTTCGGACGATATTGGCTCGTATAATATAAGCAAAGACCAATTATTTAGCGGTAATAGGTTCTCACAGGTCATTCATAAAAAGAAAAGATACCAAATTAGAACCTCGAGGCGCGCCATTTGTTGAAATATTTCAGTGAGAATAGAAACCATTATAGAAGACACATTGCTAGGTGTCCAAACACCAATTTTCCGCTGGGTAAGTTTAGGCCATCTTGGGGGTCATGAATCGTTCACCAGTAACAGTTCCACAGAAAAGACCTCTCCATTCTGTATATTCTACAAAATTATACAGTAATGATAAAATTTGATGTGAAACCGCACCAAAATTTAGAATACAATAAAATGTAAAATCCAATTATGGAAGCAACTAGTCGATTTATTTTCTGCTTGCTTGATTTCTCAAAATTATATAATTTTAAAATATTTCTGAGAATTGGCTCAAATGAAATTATTTTGAAAAGTCGATTAAATAAAACAGTTAAGTAAAGGTTAAATTTATTTTACTGGACCTGTAAATCACTTATTTTAGAATTTGATTAATGTAATATTGTAAAATACAGTTTCCGCTACTAAGCGACTTATTTTCTAACAATTTATTCTATCAATTAGCTGTGTAAAACAATATTATCTGAATCTGATTGAACTAAACAGCAAAGTGCTAACGGTAATTACAGTTCTCAACAAAATTGCAGTTTGCAATTATAGCACAACAAAATCTGTTTCCTGGAATTAGAATAATAGCTCGGCGCCGGCTTGCATCGACCTTGAAAACCCGAAATGTCTCGTTTATATGTACACATATATCTGAATTAGTTGATTAAAATAACACAAATGCGACTAAAAATAACCGGTCAGTACATACAATTAACTTGCGCATTATGTAAACATGATATACGGCTAATGACAGTGAGCCTTCCACCGACTATCAATTAAACTAGACACATTCATTTACATTTTTACTTGCTGAGGAGATTACTTTTGGATTCTGCGCGATTAACTTGCTTTTTTTGTGGGAAGTCACTTTGCTCCTTTGCTCTTGCACTGTTCAGCGACGAACAATCATAATTTGACCCCATATATCAAATCAGGAACCTTGCTATCACATAAACACTATCTAACCAAGACGCATAATGATGACAATAAGTCAGACTATGCTCGATACTGTTGCAGTTCTAATAACACTGCGATGACTATTTTCATTATTATCTCAAATCGTAGTAACTAGCAGTAATCATTTTAAATTCAATTCCATCTGTTGGCGGCACTGACAACAAGCCGTGAGTTTTGTGCTTTATTTTGATCTGTGGGTAGTTCATTCACTTTTTTGATTAAAATGGTGAGAGAAAAATTACTTACTAAATATTTTATCCGTCATGTTTGTATTTTTAAAATAGCAATAACTGTTTCATCATGAATTTAGTTTGAGTTCTTGAAAAATCATAAAACATCACTGACACCTCAAGGTTGTGTTTGCAGGGTTATAACATTAAAACAAATATGTATGCGTTCATTTTTAGAATATTTCTGTGATCACGTGATGGGAAAAGATATTTATTTCGCTGTAACTACATATGTTAATAATCACAGTATTTATATACATACCTTTTTACTGAACGAATCACAATAACTGGTACAATCGTTAACCCTGAGAAACTGTGCTACATCAAATACATTCCAAACATCAGGACATAGTTCTCCAGTTTCTATGGATCCTCCCGAATTGTCTATGAGTCGTGGAATTAGTTTGGTGGAACTAGCTGTGGTACCCTGGAAAAATACAAACAGTCACAATTCACTGATGATTAATTATGTGGTTGTCGCCCTGGTCCGGAAATTTTAGTAATATTACTTCATCAATCGCATGTGACTTTAATCTGCAGCCAGTATGAGCATGAGGAATTATTATTAATGTTTTCTATAGTGAGTTACAATAATCCCAAAATATAGGATTTTAGCTCCGAACAAAACTGAAGATATTGGAAATGTTTTTTATAAGTGTCATTTTTTTATTCACACCGCCTGGTCTACAGTACTACTTACATTGATGTAGGAAGTGACCTTCCTTTCTTGTGGCGGCTCCGGGGTGGCTACTCTAGCTGTAGCTGGCGTGCTAATCACAGGTGCTGGCAGATTAACCACAGGAGCAGCTGGACTCGCCACACGAACTGGAGGGGTAACCTCAAGAGCTGGTGGATTTATCACAGGTGCTGCTGGGGTTACTATAGGCGTTGATGAAACCTCTACGGATGCGGGAGTTACCACAGGCACTGTCGAATTTACCACATGAACAGTCTGAGTCGCCCCAGACACTGAGGACGTGTCTGTTACAGAAACCGAAACTTGTGTAATAAGTTCTTGACAAGGGGCGGATTCTTCGTTCGAATCTCCCATTCCAGTCAGTTTATCGTGGTCCGGAAACGAATGGTGGTAATGATCACCGGCGATGCTTTCGTCCCTGACGGAAGAACTGCCCGCCACACTGCCGCCTTCGGTGAACGATTCGTCGTCGTGGCCTGTTGCAGAGCGGTCGTCCTCATACGCAGACTCCACCTGTTTCATATTGAAATGATTAGTGGCTTGGAAATCAATTGAGAGCACGCTTCAACTGGATAAAAAGTTCCTAAATCCGGCCAAAAAAACCAAAAACCAACTTGATCCTCATTTTCTTTAAAAGCTAAATCGCAATTTCCTAATCATTTATGATTCTTATTCAGCTAAAATGCTAGAATTTACAGTGGTAGTCTTCTCTCTTGTGTATTGAAGCTAAATGTGTGGAAGTACGGAGGACTTGGACCAAAAATTTATATAGCATAGCGTCTTTTAATCTGAAATATCGTACCTTATGTAACTTGAGGCTCGCATTTGAAGAAGCCTTTGAACTGTCTTTCGATTTCTTCTTCTTTCCTTTTTTCTTAACTGTAAAATGTAAAATATTTTAGTAGCTGAAGATGTCATGGAAAGTGAAACCAATATATACAGGAAAATTAAGTATGTCAAGTAATTATTCCAGAATATTATTTAAATAATTTGATAGTAAAATAAACTTTTATTACTCCAGTATAAGCCAGTTTATCAAGACTTTAGATATACTTTAAACTAACAATATTAGTTTAGGAGATATATAAATGAAAATTAATTATCAGAATTGGTTAGAATCCATGCGGGATGTGTATTTATTATACATACCTTTTGGTGATTTAACAGTATGAGGTGCTTGCTTTAAAACCAAAGGAGGCGGACCTTCCAATTTATGTCCTACACTTTGACACCATCCAACAGGATATATGTCAGAACTTTCACAGTCCAACCATTGATCGTATTCTTCTTCCCATCCATCAAAGTGTACTTTCAGTAACCGACCTAGATAAAAAAACGCAATATAATCAACACCCTTTGCTTTTATTTAAGTTATGTAATTTGATGGTGCTATTTGACGAAACATTTCCTTCATTATTATTTTGATTGAAATTATTAGACGATGCTATTACGCGCCACCTACTTCATATAGATAAAATTTGACGATCTTTGTGTTATGGTCGAACAAATTCGATCAGAAAAAGTTTATTTCTGTAGTAATAAGTCGGAAAGCAAACATTATTTAGATAAGCTATAGAGCTACTGAGTAAACCAACTATGACGTCATCATTCAGTAAGGAGCATATATAATTCTAATAAAATTTGGAGAAATCAAGTTAAAAGTAAGTAATAACTGAAATCTAGATTTTACTGTATCTACCATTTGGTGCGGTTTTACAGCTAATTTCGTATTATAACCATAAATTTTGTGAATTCATGAGGCCTGATATTAACGGCGCTGTAAAATTTACAAGACGATTTAGTGAGCGAATAGCTGCCACCGAACATCACACAATTTAAACACACGCCAAACAACTTCTTCTATCCGGGAAGAGTAGCCTTTGGCTAAATTTCGCCCTAATAAAGACGTATTATTATTATTATTAAGTGTTTCGCTGAATACATTAGAATCTTAAGGGAATGTTAAAACTTGATTGACAGTATTCTGATTGGAAATGTGTCACGGCATCAAAATTTCAATAGAAAATTTCAAAGTTTGAAATATATTTCGGCATAAAAATGATAAATTATGTTTCATAATTCCAGGAACCACCTCGAAAGATTATGTCTGAATAGGGTTACATTTCGAGCGACAAAAACAAACCAAGCATTTAAGATTTCATAATAACTGATGTACTTATTCGATTGTATAAATTATTTGTGTTGTCACCAATCAAAGGAAACTTACCTGCTACTTTCGCGATTGTAGCAACACAGACTAAACGTGGGTCCATCAGATCTGCCGCTTCCAGCTTCATTTTCTGGTGAAATCCATGCGGCACATGTGGAACATGATGGTTAAAAAATCTGGAATCTGCCGGCCTATTGTTAGTTTGAGCCAGATATGTTCGCCAGTTGAAATTTGCAGGGTCATACCTGAAGAAATATTCGATTGATTCATCCAAATATCACAAAATACTCCAACCATGTGTACGTGTACAAGTTTCTCAGAAAACATTGCATTACTATGAATTTTGATTATTCATGAAATGTTTTTTACAATTTTCTCAAGATCTAGAACTGATATTAATATCATTACCACCAATCACCAATTTTCAGTAAAATATAGTCAAACAATGTAAGATACGAGGAAGAATAATTGCTATGAGTAAAGTAATTAGTCTATTCCCATATTTTTTACATAATATATTCATAGTGCTCTTGAAACTTTTTCACTATCAACATTTGTGTTCAGACGTTTTAATGATTCAATTACTTCAACTATGATTCATAAAAAGTCTATTTCTGTTTTCAAATTAATATACCAGAGATGTGCGCAAGATTTGCTCGTCTGTGAGGAAGGGTTTTTTAATCTCATATTTATAGATAATTTTTTATAAGTAGAGATATAAAACGTGAATTCTATATAAAATATATTATATATTCTTTGAAATTTTCAGGGTTGTCGAAATTTCTCCATCAGGAAGGTGGACCCCCAAAATCTTATCGCTATTTGTCTATGGTTCTCTACAACAACCACAGGTCTTTTCCGAGCTGCAACCAATAAAATTATGGACCGGATAGGAAGAAGATTTGTCTATGGTATCTACATCACAAAAATACTACTAGTTTTGGTGACAGTTAATGCAAAAAAATATATCACATCATCCCACAGCTTGGCTGTTCTGTTTTTTTGAAAACTTCAATTTCGTGAATATTTTAGGTCAGTCAATCTTTTTTGGGAGGTTCATACATTTTGGAATCTATTAAACTTCTACTCGTCTATATTTTCCATATCATTGGTGTTTGATGGAAGTTTGATATCTGTATATTTTGAAAACTACATATACATGCGTTAAAATAACTTTGTGAAATATTTTTTGCTGGTAGTTGTTAGCTGATAGAATTATGAACACTTAATCATTTGTTGTACTGTTATTCAAAGCCAAACATCGGACTTACCCTTTGGGTGGTGTGAGAGGGATGTTGTGCCTTTCACAAAAACCCATGGCAAATATGCATGGCGACTTAATATGATAGCAGAACCAGTCTGCTCCAGTTACGTCCATGTCGTAGGTATCTGAAAAATATTTTTTAGCATAGATAATATCCGAGCATTTCAGCGGTTTCAATTGAAAATAAAATAATGTAAAACATAACATGTCCCAATGAATCCAAATGAACATTTTGATAGTTTGGAAAAAATTAGGCCTCAGCTGGTTTCAAACTAGCATTCCCGTGATTCCGTCAACAGCGTGCATTTTTGTGCTTTGCTCTCGCTATAGTTCCCGTAAAATAAGCAGTGCGGGAAATGAACATATGGTAAAGCTTATAGAGTCGGCAAAAGTGCGTATTTTGGGTATCTCGTTAGAGTCGTCAGTATCATAGATGGACATTTTGACAATACTGAAATGCGCTTCACGGAAAACTGGATCTAATACTTTACTATACAAAACTCAGATCAGATTATGGATGATAGAGTACTGCTGGCAAGTGCGACAGGTGTTTCAATGAACTTTCTAAATTTTATGAATATAGCAGAGCTATATATCTAGTAGGTGCATCTGGCCTTACAAAAGACCTCAACAGTCTAGAACATTGAAAAAGGGTTGCCGACCAAACTGTCTCACATGATAGCACCAAGAGTCGTTAGAACAGCATGCATTAGAGGGGCCATAGGGCGCATCCTCACCAAGCCGAGCTTCCAACGCCTCGAATTATCCTCCTGCAAAGTCGTTCTTTTGGAGAGCCCCGGCATTGCGGTGGTGGTGGAGACGGTTTCAATGTACAGCGATTTGAGGTTCATGAGACATTTCTGGAGCTTGATAGGCTTTATGCCTTTGCGAGAGGTTATATACAAACAAATATTACAGGACTGGTACATATGATTAACATACGAGTATATAAAAAAAACTGACATCTGAAAAACGTCTTCTTACCTATTCTAATCATGATATACCCGTAATTGAGAACGTCCATAACGGTAGCTACGCATATGGAGGAGAGATTTAGTGGATCAACTGCTTCCAGTTTCATTCCAATGCAGAAACCGGAGTTGTGGTATTCCGGAGTGCCGGCTTGATAAGCAGTAAACAGCTCCTCCGTTGCATCGTCCTCATCGTATAGACCTTGACTAATGCGCTCTAAGTAGTTTGGAGGTGCTACGATATGATGGTTCACCTGAAAGAAACG
The DNA here is from genome assembly GCA_949316355.1 of Bruchidius siliquastri. Taxonomy (NCBI): domain Eukaryota; kingdom Metazoa; phylum Arthropoda; class Insecta; order Coleoptera; family Chrysomelidae; genus Bruchidius; species Bruchidius siliquastri. Next base: position 28,513,859 of record OX438534.1, on the reverse strand, counting down.
TTCAATGAGAATGCGAAAGTTAACATACAAAGTGCAGTTGGAATAAGAAGGAAAAAGATAGGTGGATTACTAATGGGCAGTCTCCAGGATAGAGTAACATCTTCGAACATCCCCTTCAGGCATGGGAATTTATCGTGGGGCCTGTGGGAAGGGATGATCAATTTTGCATCTGTCCTAATAGGACACACTGTCACTGAGAAAATGTTGATAGCAGTTATGAGTGGCGACAATACCTTTACACATAACCTGAATGGCGTTGGTAAACGCTTACGATGTGGCAAGGGGGATAAATTAAAGGCGCACATTTTATGTCTATGTGAGGTATTGGTGTATCACAGGCAAATATTATTAGGACCCAGCGCCATACTTACCTTCGCAAAAAGGTTGTGATTCAAAAAATTATCTAGGAAATGAAAGGTATGAAATATAAAATTTGAAAGATCTATGATGTATGTCTTCTAATGTTAAACAATATTTATATACTATTACCTTCTTCGCCCACCCGACAGGATGTAATAAAGGCGAGTCTTCATGACACCAAAATCCCCCATCATCTGATGGCAAATCATAGTATTTAACATTTAACCTTTTTCCTATAATCTCGTTTACTATAGCTAGTTTCACTTGAGATATTCGATTCTTATCTACAACTTCGAGATGAAGGCCAACTTCAAACCTGAAAAAAGAAGAAACGCATTTGAAGCTTCAAATAAAAGAAAAAGTACTTACAACATTGTACGTATTTTGAGAATACAGATTTATTTATGACAAACTTCATCATTATCTTGACAATATTTCAGCAATCCTGAAGTACTCACAGCGATTATGTACAAGTATTTAATCATCTAAGAATCAGGTTCGTATTTATTGTCGCTATGCCCCGTAGTCAAAAGGTCCATAAGGGCTTTGTAAGAACAGTGCAAAATATATCAACACTCTCAGGACTTCCTTAGTAATCGGCGATTACGAAATTATTTTTCTTTATAACGAACCCTTGAGGATCTCACATCACTCGAGGATTTGATATAAATAAGATCTTAAAGGCCCATTGCTCCAACATCTGCTCAAATAATTGTATTTGGTAAATGGTGACTTATATTGAGGAATTCATTTCTGATGATTTATAATGCTATATTTCCAAGAATAGTCACACAAAACATTCAATTCTAAGAATTAATTGGAGGCACCAGCTCTGAATCTTGATTTTTGTATCTAATGATATCAAAGTATACACTATATATATTTTTGCATTTACCTGGATTTGATGCTCTCACTAGCTTTGACACTGTAATTACTGGGCAGTGTTCTGGCACCAGTCAACCGTTTCCTCAGAAAGTCCTTCCAGTCGCAGTATTTATCTTCTATTGTTTTGGGTGGTATTAATGGCTTGCCTCTGGTAGCACACCATCCCACAGGATGTACTCTGTTTGAACACAGAGACACCCAAAAGTCTTTAGAATTGTTTGAACCAAAACCTAAAGAGAGAAAATCTATAAATGTTCAACCCCTAGTAATCCTTCGTACTTATTATAGATGATTATTTGCAATACATCCGAGTTATGAACATAGAAGATATTCTATGTATTTGGGATGACATTTCAACCATTTGATTTTTTTCAGGGTGTAGTTTGCTTTTTGTCTGAAGAGAATTAGTTTTGATCCGAAATTTGTAATTTTCGGATTTTTGAGTTTATTAAAGATTTAGTTTATCATTTTTTAGATTCAATTCCAACTATCTACTTAAATCCAAAAAAATTAAAAAATTCATTAAAATTCTTATTTAGCTTGTTAATACTTCAAACATATTATTTGATATAAAGCACAATTTCAGTATCTTTTTCCAAAGTAACACTAAATAGAAAATACTTTTAGTGTCCAGTGACCCTATCAGGAATGAAATAATGTCTACCTTCATATCGTAATTGGGCCTTGTAACCAACTATCCTCATCACAGTAGCAACCCAAAATGAATCGGGAAAAGCATCTGAAACATTATCACAATCGGTGTTTTCGACTTCCACCTTCATACCAACCATGATGTTCTCCCAAATGTCTGCCATTGGTGCGTGCTTGAAACATGTAACTGGCGCAGCCACAAAATATCTTTAAAAAAATATATGATTATTAGTCCACTCAAGTTAGACAAGCGCAGTGTTGTTTGAAATTAGTTGTTATCACCTCTAACCACCTTATTCTTATATATTTTGAAGCGCTATTTCAGAAGATGCTTAAAGTGATTTTTGGATAATTCAGAAAGTTAAAGTAATGCTAGCAGAACTATTGATTGGATAGAAAACTGAGTACTCCAGTCGAAAGAGAAGAAAATGAAATATATCAATAAAAATAATTCCCTGTCGTTATATAAGTTTTGCTGAGGGAGGAGGTCAAAATGAAATGTATTTTTTCTTTCTTCGATGATATTACCTGTCATTGAGTAGATGATCCCAGTCAAAAGAATCAGCCAATGAAGCCGGTTTCCTCCTTACTATAGGTTGATTGTCTTCTAGTTTTATCAGTGGAGGAGACAACTGTGGCAGTGGCTAATAATGAGAAAGAGAAATAAATCATTAAGATGATTATTAAAAATGAAATAGGCAAAGAAATTGATGTACAACAGTAGAACAACATTATTGAGTTAAATGTAAGTTTCACACTATCTTAGCGCTGCCGACTAAGAAGATTCGATATACTGTTACTATTATTAGATGTTTGATTTCAAGTTAACAAGGTCTTTATATTAAGTATGCATACAATATTCATTACGAAATATAGAAAAATGGTTAGGCTATAGTATGGAACAAGCAAAAAAACAATTAATTCTTTGTTCTTTAAAAGTTATGATGCATTCAAGAATTTGTTGATTTGTTGAATGTTTGATTTTTTTTAATTTATAGTTTATTATTATAGTTTGATGAAGGCTAGTAATCATATGAGGTTTGAATTTACGGCAGTATTGTGTGATGATGAATCAGGTCCATTGAATCGTTACTGTAACATGTGATCTATGTACTTTGACTTCTATTTCCAATCTTACGTTAGACGCGATGCGATTCAGAGAACTCAATTATTTCAATAACAATAACAAACAACACTGGAATCGTTCCGATAACCTTGGAAGGTTGAAAACTCTGATTAATTCATTCAGTCAGTCATCAATTGATCTCGTAAAATGGTAAGTTACTTTCATAACATTTATCTGCCTGCACCTTAAGTTTATTACCCGTATAATCAGACGAGAAACAAGCAATAACTTTGTAAGTTTTTTTATATATTTTAATTTGACAACATATTTGTTTCAATGATATAACAGAAGTTCAAAACTGTATAGTTATGAAAATACCATTTTATTTGTAAAAATATAATATCCAGGCAATATGAAAAACTAACCTTAATTCATGTTTTCTATATATTTGAAATAATATAATCATAATAATAAGTTCAATTGTATTCTAATCTGTATATACATAGATTCTCTTATTAGTTCATTTTTTTTAAAATAGTATCCAATTTAAGTTTTCATGCATTTAATCAACCTTCAAAATTACCTCATGTAATTTAATTCTTAAACAATGTTTATACTTTTAGGCAAACAAATTGGGCTGCATAATCGTTTTACTGTCGCTGAGGACGATGGTAGCCTTAGACATGCCACAAGAACCCAACAAATGCTACTATACAATGGAAACGAAAATATTAAGCTGCACAAAGTTGGCGAACACAAATTCTGATATAAGCCACTTTATTAGAAAAGAAACTGGTGTACTTTTCATTCGATCTTCGCCCAACCTGATATTGAAATACAGCCGATTTTCACATCCAAACTATTCTTGTTTACGAAGTCTGCAGATATTGGATAGTGAAAATGTGAAATTACAGCCAGGAGCATTCAGAGGTTTCAAAAACATGACATATCTCAAACTAATTCACATTGGATTAGAGGAGATATATGATGATAGCTTTGAGGGATTGAAATATCTTGAAAAAATGGATCTGTCTAATAACAAAATTCGGAAGCTCAATCCAAAATCATTCAGTCACTTGGATAGGGTAATGTCGTTGGACTTAAGTTCCAACGATTTACAAACGTTGCCCGCCTATACATTCGAAAATCTACATAATTTGGAACGTTTGGATTTGACTATGAATCACATCGAACAGATTGAAAGTAATGGGTTGGTTGGTCTTCAAAACCTGAAAGAGCTATTGCTGACAAACAATCATTTGAAGCAGTTCAATGCTGATGAATTCAATAGATTAAATAATTTGGAAGTATGTGTTGTGAATTCTAACAATATTATGTTGATTAAGGGAGTTATCAAATTACCAAAGTTAAAATTTTTTGATCTTAAAAATAATCAACTCACTCACATAGAGAGCAATACATTTGAAAAATGTTCTGAACTGAAATCTTTAGATTTATCTAACAATCAATTGGAAGAGTTGACTGAACGACCATTCCTGAAACTCAAAAACTTGATGCACCTAAATTTATATAACAATTTCGTTGATATGTCAAAGTTTGCTGTGGTTAGTAAATATTGTAATATTGTTCATAACTGACAGAAATGAATATCAGAAGAAAATGTACATACTTATGTTTTCTCAGTGAATGGGTATTAGTATATTAGCTCTATGAGGATGCCATATTTGTTATATATGAGCTCATGTCACAAACCAATAATAAATTTACATTGCTCATAAGTCATTTTCATTCAATGTTTCGCAGAAGCAGAGATAGATGTTATATTTTCAAAAATATTTTCTTATTCCTACCTGATCAAGATAGGTATCTGTGAAATCATCTTCCATCTTCATGGTGAACTTATATTTAGCAAAATGTTGCTTGTTATCTGGCATATTCTGGTTCATCTGTGGTAGGGGCTCTGGTATAAGGCCACTATACCCTCTGGCACATGCCATACTGCAAAATCTGCGCTCTCTAGTATAGAACGCGTGCTTAACCCCTATAGCTCCGCATTTTTCACACACAGCTAAAAAAAAAATTAGAATTTATCTCAATCCACGATACAGTACCACCTATTGGTAAATACTGAGAGTGCTGCTAAATTCTTTCCACTAAATTTTGATTGTTCTTACTCCAGATTACTCACCTATTCCATCTTTCTGTATAGGTATAACAGATGGATCAGTATCCCTCTGATAAGCAATGGGTGTCTTCAGTACCAAACCAGGATGCTTGACAGGTTTGATCTTTCTAGTGGGACAAGGCAGAGTTTGAGTAGCAGTGGTTATCATATACACATTCTGTTGACTGTCATCTGTTGCACTGTAGCTGGAATCATTGCTGTCATGCTTCATCTCATCTGAGAAAGGGTGGTAGTGGTTGGATGCATCCTCGTAATGGGTCACAGGACTCTGTAAATATTTCAGTTATTTACCATACTCTATCGAGGAGGTACAGTTTTGGCTTGCATATGTTCTAATATTACAAAATTCTATCAATCCAACATGAGCAAGCTACATATTTACTAGCAGTTAAAGAATTATTGAGTGCTATCAAGTTATCAGTAAATTTTTTGTGAATTCATAGTCTCTAAGATCACCTGATCTTGTCCCAGTTGATTTCCAGCTATAGGGCAAATGGGAGCGATTTGAAAGGGAGCAATTTGCTGAAATTCAACCATCATGAATAGTGCATCAGCTATATAGAATTTTAAGCAATTTTTGGTGATTGTACAGCAGCAATATGAATGACATGAAATACTTGGTGTTAATCAGTGTTGGACAATCAAAAATTCCTTATCTACAACTGAATTGTGTTCAAATCCTATTATTCACTTCATGGATTTAAGAACAGAATAGACAGAAATATATCCTTTTGTTTGTGATAATCTTGTTTTTAGATAATATATAAAGCAAACTACAAAACTTGATAGACTCTATCCAAATTTAAGAGGGATGAAAAATTTGGAATGCATTGAAAAACGTGAAGAGATAAAAAACTAATTTCAACTTAACATCTCAAAAGAAATTGAACATATCAGTGTTTCAAAGTGGCAGTTTGGTAATTCTACTTGTATGTCAACTTACCATATGAGAACCATTGACACCTTGGAGATCATCCATAGAATGATTAGACATACTGTTATGGGATGGTGTGTAATACATGTTCTCATGGTCTAGGAGCATTTCAGGGCCTTCACTATTCACCAGTCCCATTGGAACATCATTGGATGGTTGCCCTGAGCCAACCCATACCATGCCCATGTCAGCTACATGACTGGGCATGGTATTATAGACTGAAATTCAATGATAAAATACATTATTTCTCACAAATGCTATGCAGTTTTTTTTGCCTTTTCTATAGACCACTAATCAATAATTCAACATAGATTTTGTACCAAAAATACAATACAAATGTATCAGTAGTGCAAGTTTGATTATTTAGATTTAGATCAAGCTGGTTGTATATAGCATATGAAGTTATGGATTTTCAGCCTTCTTAATCTATAAATTACACATCCAATTATGGAGTAAAATCTATGGTAAAGCTAGGAAATGCCTGCATTAACTGAAAAAAATTAATTAAATATAAAAAAGTAGGTAGAGGTATATCTAGGAATAACAGGTGATTGTCAATCAGTTTGAAGTATCTAAAAATATATAGTTATTCAAAATCAATAAACCCATATTTCTGATCAAACATTGCTGAGATAATATATACAGTAATAAAAGATCCCCTTAAAAATTGTAATTTTTAAGCAATTGGCACCCCATTTAGAGGGGTAAAAGCTACCAAATTCATTGGAACATTTATCTTATAACCAATTTGTAATGCATTGCCTCTGTTACGTACACTTACAATTTTAACGATTTTTGTGAAAGTAATCTGAACCAAATATATGCTTTTGCAGCAGAAGTATGAAATAACATCAAACAATAATTAAGGGAAAGATATAAACAATGCAAAGGGGTAATTATCTTAGAAGGTGCATTTTGCCCACTAATTTCAAATTTTGCTCACCGTTCATCTTTAGATCTCTTCGAATAGGATGATAGGCAGGATTTTAATTCATGTTTCCTTTGGAGATCCTTCAGTTTTTGAAAAAAAATAAAATATTTATTCACAGATTAATCACCTCCGCATAAAAAGCGATTAATAGATTGACAGTTGACGCCGTTGACGCAGGACGCAGGTGTCGAGGTATCAGTGAAATCAGGGTCGCCAACAGGTATACCGAAATGCCTAAATGCAATTGATATCTTCGAAAAGAGATGATGTACTTTGAACGATAATAATAATAAGTGAAATGCCTGAGTTAAGGATTTATCTGTTTACCGTTATTACAAATCTTGTTTAGAATGAAAATTAGTTCGATAATAGTGGAGGGCCGCGAGCGACATCTCTGGAGCACAGGTAACAGCTGAGTTGCCCCGTACAGATGACACCTCTATAGAAGAGTAAACGTAGGCAGCCCTTACAACTCTGGACCGTTGTTAGTGAAATCATTTTTATTTATCAGATTGATTTCACATCACCTTCTTTATAGGGAAAGAGTACAGAAAGCCACTATAGGTCCTGGATTAAAAGCAGGCTCTTGAGGAAATATGGGCCGTCGCCAACGGCCGTTGCGAGCACCATCTCTAGAGCAGTTGTTTAAGCAATGATGAAGTAAATGCAGGCAACTCTCATAGCTTAAACGTAGGTTGCTCTATCTGTGAAGTACTAGTGAAACGATTTCTAGCGAATATCTTCTGCCATCTATCGTAAAAATAATAAACAGTAGTTCAGGTTCATATTTTGGGTAATCTATGCATATTTTTTTCTGACAGACACAGACAAACTTCACCTGAGATTTAGTGATAAAACTCAGACAAGCATTATACAAAGAAAACTACTGAAACAGGCGCTTTTCTGTATTTTCAAAAAAAGTAGGGTATTTCTGCATTGAAAGGAATATCAAGAGACAATGAGAGGATGTGAAATTTGATATTTACTAGATATAGAATATTTTATACGAAAAATACTTGAAATCAATATAATTACTATTTCCCAAAATATATTTTTCATATGTAAATCCATATTTATTTAATATTTCTTTAGAAGTCAGACGAATTTTTGTTACAGACAGTACAACTAGGAAACATGTCAGACATCGCATATTTCCGAAGTTACATCTAGAAAGAGTTATCGCGTTATTTGTCATTTATTTTTGTCAGTTTTCTAGTATATACCCACGATAGAAGCAGTTAGAATGAGATAGGTGGATAGGTGGATAGGCATATATTTGTATTCACCGGAACAGCTATTGCTACTCTACAAAGCTTAGATCAACGAGCAATACTTATAGTGGATGTACCTACCTGACCTTACAATGAAAAATATTCGACCGAGTTGTCTCGCACAATAACAACAAGAGTTACAAGTAAAGCAAGCACTAGAGGTTAGAGGGGCCCAACGGGCGCATCCTAACTAGGTTGAACTTCTTGAACGAGCCTCTTCCAAAAATCGTTCCTTTGGAGAATCTCGGCATTGTGGACTAAGCTACTGGGGAGTTTTCCCCGATGGTTACAATCTTCACCGTTTTGAGGTCAATGTGAATAGATATTTCTGCCTTTGCGAGAAGTTATCTATCAAATAATTGAAAAGAAATATTAAACCGAACAAGATTTCGAATTAATTATAATTGCTAAATCAAACCTGATCTTAAAGGTGTTTTTTTTGGAGGAAATTTGACAAAAGGAATTAAAAAAAACCACAACACTCAGATAAATTTTATTAATCATAGTTAAAAAGTTCGAGAGGTTGGGAAACAACAATATGCTAGAAAAAAGGATTGAAAATCCATTCTTTAGCTGCATGACGATGAAAATAGAATGTTTTCTCAAATACTGATCTTGACGATTGATCTTCACAAATGACAAAACGGCCCCGAAAACAACAGAAATAGATGAATGTTACAGTAAATTTGTCTTAACAGATACATAGTTTGAGGTTCATATGAATATGCTAACAAACAGAAATACGGAAATTTAGCTATTAATAACCATGACCATATTTGAAATCTGTTTGACAACTGAAATTCGTATAATAAATTAAAATCCTACATTTCAATCATCTCTAATTTACGCTGAAGTTACTTCAACGACAAGTAAAAGTTGATTTCAAATTTTTAATAATTGTTTTTTGTGCAGGATCTGCGTACATGTTTTGCAATCAAAATGAGTAATTACCAAATTAAGCTAATAATAGTTTTCACTAGACTGTTGTTGCTGAATAATTTGAATTTCATATAATCTTCTCTCACATATGGTATACACAGAGTGGAGGTTAGCTGACAGAATACAACAAAGTAATTTTGGAGTTTGTACCAAAGCCCTCACTATAATCAAATGGTGAATGAGCTTGCAAGAAAGAGATCATCTTTCTCATTCAATGACTCATAACCAGCCATAAAAACACAGTAAGGAACTAAGTCAAGCTTATGGTGAGACTGTAGCACAAGGGGTACTGGAACTGGATGATTGGATGCAGGAATGGGGAATAATTCATTAAAGCTTCATGCCCAAAAACAGGACAGGAATCAGCTATGTGTAGTTAGGGGACACAGGATCATGAAGGAACACCTAAATAAAATAGGACTTTAAACCTTAACTAAATATAATGCAGGGACGGAACAGAGTCACCCTTTTATGTCCCCCGTGAGTTCCATGAGTTAGATGATAACAAGAAGCAGCCCTTTGGGAAGCCCGGGCTTAGAACCAATAGAGCCCAGTAGGGTTACTTACAAACTAGTGCAGGGTTTAAAACTGTAGGTGCTATAAGCAAAAGGACTAAAAGCACAGTAAGCCTGAAGGCTGCAGTACTAACGAAAACATTACGTCGGGCTGCTTCTAGGAAAGGAAAAAAGCCTTTAATTCATATTCATTTCAAATATATTTATTTTATTTCGAAATGGATCCTCATCATCCTAATGAACATCATTTTAATACCATCAGAGCGTAATGAACTCATTAAGGCGTCTTCATGGAAAAATTAAGTGGAGCGCGTCTTCCAGCAATTCTCACAAAAAGCGTCGGCTTTTCTGTCTCTATCTTCATCGTAGGGAAACACATGCACACAGACAGACGTAACGACCGCATCGAGGAATGTACCCTCTACAACATCTAACGAATAATGGCCAACCCTTTTCACTGTTGAAATACGTGGTGGAGGTGTATCATTTTCCGTCATACCGTCTCGTTAATAGCAAGAAGAGTTTTGCATCAGCATGAACGTGCAGTTAGAACAATCTACAGGACGAACTGGGTAAGGGGCTGTTTCTAGTATTACGTATGTACTGTTCTTTTACTTTGCTTGTTTTTTATTACGTAGGGGATGGGTTGTGGGAGGGGGGAGTAGTTGAATGATGATTACAGCAGCATCATTATTTATTCACTTATTTATTTGCAAATGCATTATCTGTATTCTAGCCTTTGTTAATAGAGTTCACACTAAAGTCTTGTTTTAAAACACTGGAACCCTAGAAACAGTCATAAATGAATATTAATGCCATTATATTTTCGAAATATTTTTTTTCATACGTCCTATGTGGTTTCAAGTAGCGGCTACGGAAAATATTAATGAATGCTTTTATCATTGCTGCACGAAAAAATAAAGAAATTATTATCGAATCTATTCTTCCTGACTATCCAGTGTGGCCCTTATAGGGTAAGCCATGTTCGTAATTTCGTATGATAATTGCAGTCTGGACATAGCGAGACTAGATTTTACAGGGGTGGTAAAATTGATATTATGGCATTGCATTGCAGGTTTAAGAAGCAGCATTTACAATAACTAGATTCTCAAAATTTGATGAGAAAATAAAGAAATTATACAGTTTTCACTTCCCACGTTAATAGACGGAAAAAGTCTTTTAATGGCAAAATAATTAGAAACCGAGAATCTTTATGTATCATGATATGTACATCGTGATCATTATATCATATATATATATATATATATATATATATATATATATATATATATATATATATATATATATATATTGGAAAGTACTTGTCTAATTTTTATCAAGCATTGGTAGTAATTAGGTTACTACTGCTAGAAGGAAGAAACCATTAGAATATAGTGCTGATAAAATAGTTTTGGTAACTAAGATGCCCCGGAAATCATCAGTACTTGTTAGATATAGATGTTTATGCAAACATTTTCCTTCAAAACAGATACCCCTATAAGAAGGCGCGATATATGAGATGAATATACTGCGTTCCACCTGAATAAGAATAATAAGTAATTATTGTAGAAGTGATATTTAGTCAATAAAAAATAGGATTAGGTAGGTTGACTCTTAAACGTGTAGTGGTAGCAATATTCTTATCGGATTTCAAAAACTGAAAAGTTGCAGTGAGTTTTTGAAATCTTGGAAATTTTGAAAAAATATTAAATTTTGGCAGTTTTCTTAATCATAAAAGATTCAAGTCTTTCAATAATTTCCATATTTTTTTTATTGAGATTCAAAATATCCGCAGCTCCAAATTTCGAAATCTGTGTTTCCAAATTTCCTTGCGTTGTACAGTGTCAATCTCCTTGACGCAATTTTTTAAAATCCTTTAATAAACTTGAAGAGCGTACGCCTTAGCTGGAGTCCCTCCTCGAGTTCTCCACCGCACTTTGCTTTATTATTCCTCATCTGTCCCCATTTAATTTCTATTTTGCACAAAAGAGAGCGCGTAATTTCAACATATACACACATACACTGAACACTGTGATGGTTGGCATGCGGCAACAAGGAAAACAACAGAAATTGGAGTGTGAGTCGCATATCTCCTAGTCTGCGACGCGGTTTTCAAAGGACAGATTTCTCCTTATTTTCCCGGGGAACATGCTTTTTGTGGTATGTCACGAAAATTCGTCGCGATGCTTCGTTAGGCTGGCGAAAAATTTTCATTCAGCTCGTTGTAATAACATCGGCTTGATTTGGAGGAGTTCTTTTCAAGGGAGTCAGTGAACTTCCTAGTCCGGACCGTGTGAGGTGGTTTTTCTGTGTAGATATATGCCATGCTATGCTCGCATATTAGTCAAATATTCGTTAAGAATGGAGTCAAGTTGACTAACTCAGTACTTCTCACGCAGTGATATAGAACTATGTTCAAAAGACGTCGAGATGGAGGGTTAATATCAAATATAACATGTCCTGGCACCACAGAGTTGCAGGCATTGCTAAACCAATCAGAAAATTCGCCACTGATAGGAGCTATTTAAATGGATTTATATTTGACGCGAAGAGTTTGTATTTCCGCATGAAATTCATAGCTTGGGGATTATAAGCGGTACTTATTATTTATTAATTTATCGATTAAACTCCAATCTATTGAATTTAGATATCTAGAAATTTTTCTAAATTACCGTGAATAATGAAAATCATTGTGAGATATATTTGAATCGCATTCAGCCAATTTTCAAATCGGTATCAGGTTAATTTTGACTGACATTCAGTTCATAAAAGTTTTGACTTTTAGAAGTTGTGCTATATGCATAAAAATTGTGATTTTTGATGTTACATAGGTATGTTTTTTATGTATTCACCATTTTATTAATAATCGGCCATGATTCTTCTAATACAAATAAGCAATTGTCAATGCGTATACAAATACGAAATAAAAAATGTTGTAGGTAGGTTGACGCTGTGCGTTACACGCAATCGTATTACTTTAGAGCAGATTTTGAAGCTGTTAATCTTTTGAATTCCAATAAAATCAGTATTGAACAACTGAAAGACCTTAAATCTTTCATAATATCATAAATTTCCAAGAATTCCATAACTTCCTTCAGCTGAATTAACATTTCGATCAAGTTCGATGACAATATCTGGAAATTATATAAGTATATAAGTGCATGTGAAATACAGAGTCAATCTAATTTACTATATTGTTTTAAAGGCTAAATATCACGTCTGTAATTGTGTATTAGCTTTATTCCTGTAGTATTAGCAGTTGTTGGAACAGAACCTGCTTCTGTTAAACAACACTAGAGTGTTAGAGTAAACGAGGCAACGTGACACAAGCCGAAAGCGCCTAACTATATTATATTTATAGACTTCTAATTTAACCGGTCATCAGTATCGCTAGTACGGTAGATTAGGGACGTTGACAAGATTGTGCGTTGTTATATAGATGTGTAGCTTCAGTATTACTCTGCTGCCACTAGGTCATATCATAAAAAGTACTATCTGGATCAAATTGTTATCGACGATAGGACACCTTCTACAGCCAACACCAACCAACCAAGCATTACCGGACAGAGTAAAGACAGATCGACGGCGATGTGTTTTCATGAAACATCAAGTTCAAAAATCACAACGTTATTTTTCAGAATATAAACTTCATAATAGAAAAAATTCTCCCATATTCAAACATACATACCCACATACGGAGGAAAACACAAGCTGATTTTGTAAAACATCTATTTCAAATTCCTTGTAGAAGCGACAACTCAAACATCTGACATAATATGTACGTATGTATACGATTTTATCGTGCTACCATGATGTATAGAAAATGTCTCAATAAAAACATATTTCTTAGGTAAATACTCATTTTACGCTTTCACCAACATACATCACAAAGGAATCTTGAAAACCGCAACAGCATGAGCATGTCACCCCATTCAGGGACAAAGTGGACATGCAAACAAAATAATTCGGACAATGGCGGACACAATTCCTAGTTCAAAATACAATAAAAACTGTCCGATGAAGACATGCAGATGCGTACCTTCCATCTGATATGCGGCGATTGAAAATCGAGGACCGCTACGCTGTGTTGGATGTCCTGTCAAAACTCACCTATTCAACACGGACTCGGTTCTCAGTATAATTAGCCGCCGTTGTTTAGGGTACTCTAGGCCACTCGGAGCACGTAGTACTATAATGGCTGTGAATTTGATGGGAGTTTTTAACAAACAGGTGTGGTACTAGGCAGATGCAAGATACGATGTTGAAACGGCAAAAAGCAAAGTCTTTTTCCGAAAGAAAATTGTATCCACCGGAACAGCTACAGCTACTCTATAAGGCGCCTGTTCATGTATTTTTAAACGTCGTTAATATACATTATAAATGAGAAGCTCCAAGTTTGCGACTACTTCTCTTTGTGACATGAGTCCTTGACTGACAATAATGTTCATACAATTTTTCTAAATATGGTCTCCTTTCATCTGTAATATTATAGTATATCTTCTTGAGAAACATAATTTACACAGTCTTCATTCTTGTTCTAATTCAAAATATGTCAATGGCAGCGCTATTTATCTTAGTTTTATTCATTTAAAACTGTATGAACTAACCTACTTAACGTTTATCAATTCAAGCGTACTGCAAATGATGCAGAAGTTTGGAGAGTCAGCAGAAACATAAAAATATTCAACAAAACACACGTAACATTTTCGCCGTGGAGATAAAGAGGTGCTCGATATTCGAGCTATAATATTTTCCATCATCTTCTGGAGATCAACAGTATCATGTTCTGGCATGATCGTTTTGCCGTTCTTGCCAGGTCTGCGTCTCATAAGCTGAAGTGAAGCAAGGCTGATTTGTACCAATTCCATGTTGAATGTTCTACAGAGCTGTCTTGTATTCTAACATCAAGAGTTATCATTCAAATGAGTACAAGAGGAGCTCAGCGGGCGTATTTTCACCAGGTCGAATTTACAGCACCTCGAAAGGCGTCTCATTTCTTTGGAGATCCCTAACATTGTGGAATAGGCTGTCGAGGAGTTTGTTCTCGATTGGTTAATGTGAATAGAAATTTATCCTCCAGCAGCGCTTCTGGAGCCCGTTAGACTTCATGTCTTCGCGAGAGGTTATCTACAAAAAATGAACTGCGGGTCGGGTCTCTAGATTCCGTGCTGGCGACATAGCTGTTAGACCACACTGTCTAGAGAGTCGGATCTGCCTTGTAAGGTAAGTTTTCGATCACGCCATCCATTTTTCTAAATAGTTATACTGGGCTGAGTATGTTTATAAGGTAACCTCTCAAGAGGACAGAAAGTCTATTTGATCTTAAAACGCTGTAAAATGTAACTATCGGTAACTCATTCCACAATGTGGAGGTTCTCTAAGACAATGACTTCTGGGAGAGGCTCATCCGAGGTGTTGGAAGTTCCGTCTGGTGAGGATGAGCATGTTGAATTTTTCGGTGGTTGTTGTGCTGATAGTTTCCGGTGTTATTATCCGAGATAGCTCTGTCAATCATTATTCATAGTAGAATTTATAGAATAGGGATAGATCAGTCGATGTCCCAGACTGTGTAGGTCCATTGTAATGTCACGTGCTTCCATTAACCACATTGTTTTTTTTGGGAATATTTCCAGAAACTTTAGGGAATGCTTTGGAGGACATTGTGGCCCCATATATTTTTGAATTCGAGATAATACCTTTTTATGACGTTTTACGGTATACGCATTACACAAGGAATGGCTGTCTGTTGGAATGTGTTACCGGGTTATCTCAGGAACCACCTCATCAATTTTGGTTAAATTCGGAGTGGTATTATCTGAATGCCTAGTAGGAAACACTGTACTCTATTTTGAAATACGAAATCATTAGAGATTCTTATGTTTGCGACTCTACTCCATGAAAATTGTGGATGATTTTGTATCATTAACAAATAAAACTCATTTTTAGTTCCACGTTGTGATTTAATCTTTGAGCCATCATTAGATTATCAAATGGTTCTTAAGATACTTCATGTAATAAAATATTAAACTTCTTGAGAGATTTCAAGTGTATATTTATACTATTACTGGAGTATTTCATTAATTTAATATATTTTGGAACTTAAATATTAATATTTCAAGAGTTTTCAAGAGTAGGTAAATTAGTTGTGTTTCAATACTACCACCAGATATGTGTGAGTATAATATTTTCTGCGCGTTTTGTAATGGTGGTAATATTTGCGAACCTGACCTGGAACTTTAATAAATAAACAGACTGATCTTCTAAATTCAATTTTTATCGATACATTACTATGTTTTCATAATATTTATAATTCTATATGTTAAATTGCCCTTATATATTTGTCATCAAATATATTAAAAGAATGAGTTTAAGGAGTTTTATATCTTAAGGCATGAAATATTCTTTCACAAATAAAACTCTTTTTCTTTCAGCGACGCGTTTCGATTTATATTTAAATCATCGTCGACTGTCAGATTTTTTCCAGTTTTATAGTTCTGTTAAGACGATAAGCACCAAAATGGATCTGGTCTGTATAGTCATAAAAACTATAAATACGTTATTTAACTTCTAAATAACCTTGGTTTAATTCCTCGCTTTGAGGGAAATAACGTCGAAAAAGTGTTAAATTTTCCTTATCCTAGCAAGATTTGCGTCTAACTTGGAAGTAAAAAATAGCCAACTCAAGCTTTGTTTGATGTACTCTCTGGAATATGTTTGCTTACTTAGGAAAAACCTCATATTGAAATCCATTTTTTATCCATTCTATGCAGGTCTCTGAGTCAGGGAGCAAGGGGGATGGAGAAGGAGGCATGTTGGCGTAAGGTGTTGACGCGGCTAACAAATCTGACAGTCCGACGATGATTTAAATATAAATCGAAACGCGTAACTGATAGAAAAATAGTTTTATCTGTGAAACTGTGTGTTTATTACACAATATTTTCATCTGCATGATGGAAGTGTTTCACCAAGTCACAATCTACATGATCTGTTTACATTACAAAATTTTATCTTAACGATCTACTCGGAACAAAAAACAAACCCATCTCAGTATCTTTTTCTTGAGGTAAAATGAATGTATTCAGGAGCAATAGCACTTACATACCATCACACTACAAAACCCATTCGTCGACCAGCGCCAGCGTCCTATTCACACCCCTGCCAAAAAATAAAATCAAATAAAAGACCGAGGTGTCCCTGTAGAGCCCGACGGCTTTCATTGTCCCCGCAGTGACATGCATTCATCAAGGTGTGGACCTTGTCAAATAGAAGCAGCCCCAAAAGAAGCTGGTAACCGAGACGGGACGACGACAACCACGTTTCTGTATTGATCTCGAGCATCCGCGGATCGAGTTACCGGGCATATTTTTCTGCATGGGAATCTAGCTGAATCATTGTTATTGCCAAATTTTCTAATGGGCATTGTTTGGATCATCCTAAATGAATGTATGGCGATAGGTGATATTGTTGGTGAGATATTCCAGGAATTTGTTTTATGGAAGGTATTATCTAACCAAGAAATATATGTAAAGGAGGGTCCGGACTTCAATACAAATAAAAGTCGCAGCACGGATTATTAGCAACTACCAACTAGAGCGGTTTATTTGAATTTTTATTTGGTGAGCAATTACTTTCGGATATTGCGCTATTGACTTGCTTCAATTGTCATAAGACTCTGTTAATCTTGCACTGTCTAGCCATTCATTTTGTTAACATTCTATCATGAATGATCATTCACAGGAAATAAGATGCCCCATAGAAAAGGCAAGGGCTGTATTTGTTAAAATGTCATCAGTTTTTAAATGTCATTCCTTATCAATGACGACCAAGCTGCGACTCCTCCGCTGCTATCTCTTCTCCGTCTTACTCTATGGAACAGAATCATGGACTTTGACTGAAGCCACCATGAAGAAGCTAATAGCATTTGAGATGTGGCTACATCGCAGAATCTTGAGGATCCTTTGAAGAATGGAGAAAACCACGGAGATAATAACCACCATAAAAACACGCAAGTTAGAATACCTGGGTCATATAATGCACAACGAAAAAAGATATGGTCTACTACAGCAAATACTGCAAGGGAAAATCCCAAGTAAACGTGGTCCAGGCCGCAGAAGGATCTCTTGGCTGAAAAATCTGAGAACATGGTTCTCTCTGACAACCACCGGGGTTTTTCGAGCAGCCTTGAATAAGATCACGATAGCCAGAATGATCGCCAACATTCGGACCGGATAGGCACCTAAAGAAGAAGGTATTCAAAAACAAGCAATAAGAAAACCTGAAGAAAAATGTATGATCCATCTGTAGGTTTGGTGGACCTTGATTAGATCTTTCCCTGAAGCATAATCAACCAACTGGATTATAGTCTACTAAGGAAGTAGAAATATAACGATCATTCAGTTCTATAAAGGTAGGTTCTTCTATTTTGCTCTAGTGTGTACGTGAAATGCGGATATAGTTCCTTTTACACACTGTCCACTATGCGAAGATAATTCCTGCTTAAGAGAAGTAGTTACTCAGCAAGATTATTTCTTTACCATGCCTGCAACCAGTTACAATGTTTGTTGTGCTGGGTTCCTCATTTTATATCTTGGCTCCTAACTGTGTTTTAAGCACCCCTAAGGAGGTACTCGGTCTATGTTTGGGATAGAAGATTCCTTTCTTATAGGCTCGTTTGCCTTTTTATTTCATATTTGAGTCAGAGTGGCCATTGGCCAAACTCAGCCATTTATACAAGTTGTATGTACTGTACTGTACTGTACTGTTTAATATGTAAACGATATCATTTCATCTTTTTAGTAAAACAGTCAAGGCTTTTGTGACTTAGTTTCTGCAAGAAAATCACCCTAATCACCTGAAAGAGTTCCTATTTTAACATATTCCGTGAATTGTTTACCTTAAGCGTATAGCGAAAATATGAATTTCATCGGCGCTTTGATAACAGTCTGGCAGTGATTCCATACTATTTTCTCAAATTTACAGGCTAATCTGAGTATCGACTTAATTTCATATGTAGTCAATAGGTTGATCGAAGAATAACTCAATTAAAATCGTCATATTCACCTGATTACTGATTTATCGCATCCTCTCAGGCTTCACCAGTTTCTCTTGCAGCAGTTGCAATCGCACAAAAATCAGGCAGAATTAACCCACTCCCTCCCCAGATCTCTTGGCGTTGTCGTCGAGAGGAAAAATCCATACCTTCAACCCCTTCTGCCTCCACACGGTCTCCTGTGCTTCGTGTTCTCCGTCTCGCGGATTTACAATTAGAGATAATTAGAGCCGAGTCAACACCGTGCGCCAAGATCCCTCCTCCTCCTTCCCCCTTGCTCCCTGACTCATGGACGTGCATAGATTAGATAAAAAATGTATTTCAATTTGAGGTTTTTCCTGAGTAAGCAAACAATTTCAAGAAGTCTATGCTTTCCACAATGCATCAGACCTGCTATAGACATGCATGTTTCGTCTTTAGCCTAGACTCGTCAGTATAGCCTGGCGATCTAAGTGTAGAGAGCAATCGGGTGTTAGGACCGTTGGTTTCGTAAGATGCCAATGGGCGTCCCCATAGAGGGCGACACTTAGGTGAGTTTATATTCAAGAAGGTACTCCAACAAACAAATAAAGCTTGAATCGGCTATTTTTTACTTCCAAGTTAGAAGCAAAAGTTGCTAGGACCAGGTAAATTTAACTCCTTTTTGACGTTATTTCCCTCAAAGCGGGGAATTAAACCAAGGTTATTTTGAAGTTAAATATACGTATTTATAGTTTTTTTATGACTATAGTCATACAGACCAGATCCATTCTGGTGCTTATTGTGTAACAGAACTATAAAATTGGAGAAAATCTCTCTCAGTCCGACGATGATTTAAATATAAATCGAAACGTGTCACTGAGAAAAGAGTTTTATTCATTAAACTGTGTGTTAAATACACAATCCTTTTCTCTACATGATCAAAAAGTTTCAAAAGTCAGATCTTCTACAGTCTACATGGAAAAAATGTGGTTAATATTAGGTAACAAAATGTCGGATATAGTAGTTATATTAATAAGACATGAAAGGCATACTCAAACGCGATTCATATTCTAACATGGGCGATAAACTTATGAGCAACAAATGGGCTATTAACTGATATCCCATTGTTGTCATTAAAAATAAAAATAGTAATAACATGATAATGTTGTATATTATTACTGTTCATATTACAGTGTGTGGCTTTTAGAATAGGGATTTTCAAACATTGAAAACGCTAAATCATGAACTGTCTTGAATTTTGGCAGCGTAAATATGGATTAATCATGAAATCAGAAAAGAGTCTTCAAATGAAAGTTCAAATTCATCAACTTTTTTTTTACTTTCAGGTCAATTCTTCACGCTCAAAGATAACTATCCTTATTATTTCAAAGTTAAAGTTTAAATTAGGTTGATATTTAGTTCTTTAATGACCCTCTTAAATGAAAGGAGATCAAATCAAGAATCAAGTTCCAATATCGACCATAAGGGACCGGACTATAAGTTATAAGTATACTATTTCATACCTATGATTCTCCTTCTTGTTTTAACTAATGAGCAAAAATTTCTGTGAAAAATTATCTCTCATTTACTTGAATGATTTGAGCCTTGATTTGTTTGTAGGTAGGTTTATTTTCTCTTGAGTTTGTTTAATTATTTATGCAATTCCCTTTGTGCTAGAAGTTTTTTCAAATTATTTAAAAAAAATAGAATTGATCTTTGTCGATAAATATGTTTGAGGTACTCTTTTATCATGGAAAGAATCGGCACATTGGCTTCACTTGCCTAATGATCAAGAAACGCTATCAAAATGTTCTCGATTTGATGTCGCGTCAAGAGCAAACTTCAAATCATATCGAAGGCGCAAGTCGACAGATAATTAAAAGCGTTGAAATTGGTGTGGTCGGCGCATAATAACTCAAATTTTGTAGATTGTAGATGTAGTTATTTAGTGCAGCTCTTCCGTCATTCAGGTGATTTATATATTAAATCGAAGCGCATCACACATTTATGAAATCCTGTATTTAGATTGGGCTAAAATTTGGTGTACCAAGAGATAAGTGATAGGACAAAGGACAGACAGACAGAAAGGTAAAAGGGACGTAGTTATTATTCTTAGGGTTGCATTTATAGAGGTTCCTTAAGACCTTTTCGAACCTCAAGGAACCCTTACTAAGGTGCCTCAACGCTAATTCATGTGTCAATTGATCATTTATCAGCTGTTTAATGAGAATCAGTCGGACTTTTTCCCAAACTTCTGTTATTGTAATAGTATTTCATAGTAAGTTCAACATTATTTTATTTATTTATTACATACGGAATAATTTGACATGGACACGAATGAGCTTGATGGATATGTAGAGGATTTTTTAAATGATGTAAGTGATCTTGTACCAAATTGAATCACGAAACTCAGGGGCGTAGCGTTAGGGTAAAGCAAGCGGATGGAGCGCAAAATCGTAAGCAGAACGGGCGGGAAATGGTTTCAGTAGGGACTTTTTTTGTTTCTTTAGGTTTTCATGTTTTTTTATACGGGTGGTAGAACATGGTTTTGCTAATGATATTTTTTTCATTACATTTGTTGGAAAAGGTGAATAACCAAAATAATGGGAAACGGTTTCAGTAGAGAAGTGTTTGGAGAGATTTTTTCTCTTTTTTTGGGGAGGGTCACTGACCAAAAGGCTGGGATATAGTTTCCGGTGAGAGGTTTTTCCTTCAGGCTTTTATCGGGGAGGCCGCAAATTACTGAACCTCACATGGACGCCTCAGTTCCTAACTGCGACACCAGAAAACATATTTTTTTCTGCAATTTTTCTCTAAAATGAAAAATTTGGACACAATAAAAAACAACTTTCAATCAAAGGACAGACATCCAATTGCATGCTTTTTAAAAAGAAATTCTGCCTGGTTCAATTGGGTAAGCATACCCCCGCCTATGACAGCATCCCACTCCCTCCCCCCTGGGCAGGTCCCTCATGTCCTCTTTGGCATTCCCGGTTGCGGCCGACCGATTAACTCACCGCCGCTAATTGGATTGAGCCACTACAGATAGAGCCGGTGCTGCAGCTACAGTGAAGGAGAGCCCGACTGATGATGGACTCCGGCCCGTGCATCCTCTAATTCCGCCAGAAGCTGCCTTAAGAGGATTAGCTGAGAGGGATTTCTCTCCCACCACAAATTGATTAGTCTCTGTTGGGGAAGTGGGTGGGTCGGAGACAGACGTTGAGGATTGACAAAAGGACAGATGGATTTGAGACGCAGCACCTTAGGACATTTCTTTTATTTTGCACGCACAAGCCAGCGAGGTATTGTGATCCCGAAAAGATGTCTTTCCTCGATGTCAAAAAACCCCTGCCACTCATTTATGTTTCCGTATCTGTACTCCTTGACCCCTCTATAACGCGGATTTTGATGAAACTTTGACGCCACGTTACCACTTTGACAAAGACAAAGACCTTTTCCGAAATCCATTTGGTGACGGCAGAGTTATAGTCAAAAAACAAAAAAAAATAAAAAACGCTCAAGCTTCTTTTTTGGACGCTTCTTTTTTCATAGATAACCGCATGCAGAGGCTGATAGCCTATCGCGCTTCATAAGCACTGCGAGAGGCCAAATGTCTATTCACATTGACCATAAAACGCTGAAGATTGTAACCATCGGAGAACAAAGTCCTCAGTAGCTCATTCCACAACGCCGAGGTTTTCCAAAAAACGACTTTTGGAAGAGGCTTGTTCGAGACGTTGTAAGCTCCACCTGGTGAGGATGCCCCCGTTGAGTTCCTCTAGTCTTTGCTGTACTGCCGACTAAATTTTTGTGACACCGGTGAAAGATATTTTACTTCTGCACTTGTCAATACTTTTTAAACGTAGATCATTATTGACATATTCGCCTTCTGAACAAATGAAGCGGCATTTTACTTCTCAAGCAGTTGTGAGATATATCGTGACTTAGAGCTGAGATATTAGACTCAACGGAGTTTGACAGAGAAGACGCATACTCAGCCAAATAGTCGGATATCATGACCTTCATCAGAAGGTCTGGAGATTCGACATTACGAAAATACCGTATTAGTCTTAGTCTTGGCTTTTAGGGTCGGTATTAAGGGCCAAAGACGGATTACTTGCAAGTCTTCTCCTTCCTACTACAGCGCGTTAAAGTCTTTAGATCTATATAGGTACATACTTTGAAACTACTCTCTCTTCATTCCTTCCTTCATTCAATATCAGAATTCACTGCACCAAATATGTACTCGTAGCGATACGTTTTTATAAAGATTACTCTAGTCAAATTCAAATATGAACCATTCTTTCCTTGGGAAATAAACAAAATTGAATTAAATTATTAGTAAAAAATCTTGGGGGGGGGGGCGGTTTAATTATCCCCATCACCCCCCTTGTATGTGCCTGTGATGAAGATGATTTCCCTTGTGTGGAGTCATCTATGAAAAAACGTTTTGTCTGCCTCGGCAGCCTTTAAAAAGTGGTAAGAATGAAATTAAATTTCGAAAGTATAATGATATTAACGTGTCTCCAGGAAAACAATGTTGTTCTAAAATAATAACTTTGTATGAAGTGTTATGAAAGGCTAGGATACAAATAATATATTATCTGCATTGTTGTTAAACTCTAAACTAGTATACGTGTAAGATGAATCAGAGAGATAACCTGAAGATACCATTCAAGAATTACATTATCTTATTTCAAATTAATCACAATTATAATTGTAACTATATATAGTCGTGTATTCTCTTACCTACATTTGAATAAAGCCCAGAAACTTAGAAAACTGAAATAGTGCGAAATAAATGTTTATACTTTGATGATAATAATCAATAATATCTATAAACAGGCCTATTTGAAACGTAAACTTTTTCACAAACTGTCGTTTTTTCTTAATCATGAGCACTTCAAGCACCCGAACTCTTTTGTGTAGTGACATTGACCATTCTGGAGGCAACATTCAAATTTGTCATACATTGCTGCCTCTTCAGCCTTTGTCAAAGTACAAAAACATTTAAAAAAATCGAATTCAAATATTGAATTTAAGCTGATACCGATTGATTAGCAACTGGTTGGCATGTTTTGCCGATTTTTGCAACTCACACCGTTTCTTCCTAAATTTACAAATATCTGAAAATAAATGCTCTAGGCCATCCTGTATTCAAGTTGCAGCTATCCGCTTTTATGGCTTTTTTTCGCCATCCAGAAAAAATGTCATCGAATCTTATAGCTCTCTGTCCGCGACTATACTTACAACCAGACTGGCAGCAATATGAAAATATATTTTGAACACCAGTAGTGAATATTTGTAATGAAGGTATAATACATGCGGCGTGGCCCCGTCGGCGTTTTAAAAATTTTGTGAAACCGCTTGAACAACGCAAAAATTCCTCTCACTCTAACATTATTTCTGATGCGAATGTATTCCTGCTGCTATTCTGACAAAAGCAATTTGCACGTGCAATTATAGCGACAGCTATCATTTTGATTAAGGAACGAGAGTAAAACATAATGACATAATGCGTCCTTGCATAGAACCACTGAAAGCGCTATCAGAGTTTCCATAAATACGCGTATCTATCCAAAAAGTGTGCAAGAGTGAACATTTGTTGTTTATCATAGATGTTCATTCGATATGTTGACATTTCGTCCACACCGAGGCTAATATTTCATTTAGATTCGCAGTTGAATGTATTTTCCGTAAGTGAATAAAATATGGTTGACTAAGAAAAATTGTTGTTAGCTAGTGTGGTTGGAGAATAAAAGGACAAAGCGATTATGGCAAGCAAGTATTTTCAAAAACAGAACATGTTCAATGGCAGTGTTATCTTTTTCCTGATTGAAATGTGGAACCTGACTACGGAATGCTCCAGAATTTTTTCAGAAGAGTTTTGAAATTTGCTGGAATTTGTCGACGAAAGACTTGCTATAACACTTGACTGACACTATTGGGTATCCATTTAAGAAGAGGTTTTAGGTTTCTGCTTTTTCCTTCTGAATAATGCATTTTCTTTTTAATTTTGGCACTATTTGTCTTCAACTTATATGCTTATTCTCTTCTTGCAACTCCTCTTTTAATCTTCATTTATAAAATATGGTTGCATGGGATTCTAAAATACCAGCTTATATATGTTGTAACAAAGTACGTAACAGCACTCCATACAGATCAATTACGTAAAAATAATCCGATAATATTTAATTAAAAATCGTAAATAACCGGATCTTTCCCGCAAAGTTATAGGATGCAACTAGAACGATAGAAGCAGAAGCATTTAAAAAAATTGAAAGTCTTTTTCATAGTGAACAAACACAAACAAGTTTTTTTTTATATATTGCCTTTCTTACAATACATTTTGACCGCGAAGAAGCCTTTTGCTTGTTCGTATTCACGAGAAGATTATTGATGCAGATTGCTGGCTCGCTCCAGGGACGGACTAATCAAGAGTAGGCAACTGCCTAGGGGCCCAGCGTCATCTAGGGGCCCGTGCACGCACCAAGAAAAAAAATTTCATCGTACGAAGTTTTTTATTGAAAATTTTAACGAAATTGTGCAATAGCAATACTATTTTATTGCGATGCATGACAATTGATAAAATACTTCATACATACAGAATCATCAAGATTAAATTTAAAATAATCTTGTCGCGTCTCATTTTTCTTTTCTGTCCCATTACGAGATCTGTAGTAACCATGTTTTTGCTATATCACATAGACATAGACAAGACATTGAAATAACGGAATATCTGGACTCGATCATCTGGAACTTACTCACATCCCTTCATCAACTTGAAAAGACGTGATTGCATTACCTAGGGGCCCAACAGGGTTCATCCGGCCCTGGCTCGTTCGTATTATCTCTTTTTTATTAACTCGTGCCTTAATGTAACGGAATCCGTAATGTGATAGATAGGTAGTGATGGACTCTACATAGACTCTCTAAACCGTAAGGTTCGCCGTGTTCTTTTGATAATAGATCATGTTTATGTCTTTTTGGCTTCGAGACATCTACGTTACCAACAAAATACAAACAATTTTTTTATACTTTTGTTTCTAAATGGGAATCTGATCTTGGAATAAAATATATGAAATGAATAATAATGAAATTGATGATATAAGTCCTGAAAAAACATCTGTCAGCCACTTTACAATAACAGACAAATTTGTGTTTTGATCAAATTTGGTAGAATATAATTGGGGTTTTGCTATTTGCACGGAGGATCAAGGAGAGGAGAAGATTCAAGAGGTAGCTGTAGCTATTTGGGATGTCTCTTTGTGAGTTTCAAGAAAAGAATGATATCTCAAAAAATTAATTATATAGTAATTATGTCTTCAATTTGTGTATCAATATTTTTGTGGCAAAATGTATTAGATAATAGCTTTTTTCCTCCCCAGTTCTTAACTAAAAAGTACTGATCTTAACTTAAGTTATAGAGGGGATAAGGATTACAGGATAGAGTACACACAGACAGACATCTGTAATTCAAAATTTGCAGCAAATAAAATCTTTGCTCGCCCATGGACGTGGGAAGTAAAAACTGCGGAGCTGACTGTATTCTAGCATATATTATTGAATCTTTTAGACCAAGTATTAAATTAAAGATCATACATGCTATATAAATAAAGGAGAAACATCAAAATCACCAACCAGTGAACATGTTTGAGATCTGCGGTAGACTTTAGCGATCAACAATTTGAGCATCCTGCTCCATATTAAAAAATGGTGAAGGCGGCCAACTCTGTTTCCTCGTTCTCAAAATAATCCATTACACTGTGGAAAATTGAGGCGTATTGTTAATAATACATAAACCAACAATTCGTCTGTAGAATATGTGCCAGTAGGCTTCAGGAATTTTATGACTAGATATTCAATTATTTTGTTGCCACGAAAGTTCAACTAATTTGAGGAAAACGTAGTCAAGTCTGACAGATCACTGAGATTATGCGTTGACCATAACGGCGAATGACATGCAAGCTGATAGTAACATAGAGTTTTTTAACATTCAACACTGTCTTAGAAAACGTATAAAGTTAAACATGGAAAGACAAATTGTAATAACTTAAAAATGTTCGGGCCACAAATAATTTTTTATTATTACGATCTGGCGAAGCATAAAAAACTAAGATAGGATTTTCGATAATTATTTGCTTCCGTCGGAAAAAATAACGCAACTACGAGGGCTTCTCCTTTTCCTGAGCGCTACCCAGTAGGCGATGATATTTATCCAACAAATTTTGTCTATTTAAAACTAGTTGTTTACAAGTTCAGTTAGTATATAGTAATATATCTGATTGCAAGTTGCATAAGTTTAATCTTTTCGCCAATAAGTGATGGACATGAAGATGGGCATTATCGAGCAGTGATTTTTTACAATTAATCGTGTGCATGGAAACAAGTTCTGTTCTTTAGCTTGTGCACATCAGTGGAAAATTTGAACGTCGTATATTTTCATTAAATGACTATTCTTGAACTCGTAAGTCAAAAACAGCAGAAAACATATTGATCAAATACGGAACGTGATTCAAGAGGACCGGCACATTCAAAGATACTCATTCAAATTTAGAGATTCGTCATGAAGGACACATAAACATTTGAAAATCCGTAAACCTTGTAACTGGTAGATTCTCCACATTTGGCTGCAACTAGATCGCTTTGGTCATGGCTCGTTAAATTTGGCATACAACATTATTATGAATAGGTGATGAAACGTGGGTATATTAAATGTTTCACTTCACCAGACTCAGCAGAAAGAGAACAACAAGCTATCGAAAATCGTATTGGAAGTTCGATAAGAAGAATTAATAAATCATAATGAACGGCGAAACGTACCTCAAAGCTAGTCTAGCTTTATAGATAAAATCTCGCAAAGGTAGAAATCCTAGAATGTCTATTCATATTGACCATGAAATGTTGTAGATTGAGAAACAAACATCCCGGCAGGTCATTCCACAACGCCGAGGTTCTTCAAGACGACTTTCGAAAAAGGCTTGTTCGAGGCGTTGGAAGCTCGATCTGGTGAGGATGAACCCTTCAGGCTTCTCTAGTGTTCGATGAACTGGCAACAGCTCAGGCGAACATTTGCCATAATAGTATGTGCAGAATAGAGAAAGATCCGCCGCCCTTCTCCGATGTTCCAGACTGTGGAGGTCCTTTGTATTTTTTGTTTTTGGATTCGGTCCAGATGCTATAGGGAATGCTTTGGAGTTCATCCCCACACCTATATGATTGCATGCATGATTGTGCCAAAACGTGTTATTGTTGATGTTCATCCCAGAATCTTGATTGAAAATGATCCAAGCACTCTATCTTCTCGGCGAACAAACCAGGATGTGATTTTCTTGTCAGATATAATAGTGGTTTGTCTGGGTCCATGCAGGGAACAAGGGTATGTCATCTGTGAAACTTTAAGTTGGACTGGTTGTCATTTCCGACAATTCGTTGACGTACAGCAAGGAGAGCTTTGAGAAAAGGACAAAATCTGTCGAACACCGGCGTTGATGGTAAATACATCCAAAGCACATCCATCTACTATAACATACATGGTTCGGTCCCTGAAGAAATTATCCAACTACTGGCAAAGACCTGGTGGCAACGCATGCTCAGAAACCCTGATCAGAAGTCTCTCATGCCATACGCTATCGAAAACCTTCAATATATTGAGCGCGACCACTCTCCATGAAGCTCAATCGCTCTGCTCCGTATGTGCGTAATAGGCCAGAAGCCATATTGGTAATTATTTGATGGTGTTTTTTTGTCCAGGTATTTCAGAAGCTGCAAGTTAATGAAATTCTCCATAACCTTGGACACGGGTCTATAGTTACTGGACATGCTTTTTTGCCCTCCTTAGAAATGGTTTCTACGCGACTGATCTTTCATCCAGTAGGGAACACGCCTCGCTGGTATGAAAACCTAAAGAGTTTGAAAAGGACTAGTGTAGGCTCTGCGGTGCTGGAACTTTAATTCTGACATTTTCGAGCCAACTTTGATGGTAGTTGAGGCAGTGCCTCCTTGGAAGTTTATTGCTGTATTAACAGCGAACACCTGCCCCAAGGTATCTGCTTTTTCTTTGGTCGGTGACGATGAACTATTCTTCTCTCATCAGTGGTGGTTAGGACGAATAACAGAAGTTCTGGCTAACAGCTTCAGATATAGTACCGTTGCTTTTACGATGTAACTGAACCGCTACAGTAACACTGCTCCGGACTTCAGTCGTCTTGAGATTTTTGCATTTCACCATGTTCCGATTGATGTGTTTTCAATCGTCTTCAAGTGAAAGATGATTTAGACGTCTTTTACCTGAAGCGATGGAACGTAAGCCGTGAGAACACTTAGCACTGCCGCGCCGTCTTATGTAGAGAGGCACCTGATGATGCGTAAGTGAACGCACATCTTCCCCTAGTGTTGTCCTTTTAGTGGCCCTTTATTATTTTATTTAATGTGCTCAGTTAGACCGCCAGGCTATACTGACGAGTCTAGGCTAAAAACGAAACACGTATGTCCATAGCAGGGCTGATGCATAGTGGAGAGCATACACTTAATAAAGATGTGTGTTTAACACAAACGTTTCTCAAATAAAACTCTTTTTCTTCCAGTGACGCGTTTCGATTTTTATTTTTAATTCTTGTTTTGTCGTTTGTTTAATATTTAGACTCATCACTGGACTGTTTCGTGATTCTTTGAAATTAATAATTGGGGATATTGTGGCGTTGTGAAAGGCCCAAGTGAAATTTATTGCTGTCTATTTTCGAAGACTTCTCTGCAAACGGCATAGTGATACTATGTTGAGGATATATACCAAAATAGGAATTCTTTGTTCTTGAATTTCTCGAAAGGTATCCCATATTTTTTTGGTATGCGATGAGTATCAAAGATTTATAAAATCATGATATCCTATGTCTTTATCGAGCTCATTCATACACTATAACAAATTATTGAAAGAGATATATGGAAATGCCAAAAAACTACCCCATGACATTATTAAAATTACTATGGGATGTTATTATAATAACAAAAATGTAAAACAATTCAATCAATTAATTGACAACCTCAAGGACGCGTTAATGAAACCTTAGCTGACTATAAATTGCGTTTTATCAATGAGCCTTTCAAGGAAGCCTTAATGAACGGCTATAAACATTCGTGTTCCTCATAGGTCCAGCATTCAAGTTCAACCTACACAACAACTTGTTATTCAATTATGGTAAAGACAAGTGAAAAATAAACTGATTCTGATTTGAAGATAAAAGGAAGCATCATCTCGATGAATTTTTATGTGGAAGCCAATGGTTTGTTGGTCTCCGATGACGTATAATACGTCGCCATCTCTGGCTTAATTTGAACTGCCATCATGATATTTCCACTTCTCACGACAGAAACGGAAGATGGCAGATTACGCTTTCATCCCCTTCAATAAGGATAATGAATCCTTCGCGACTAAAGAGCCTCAGAGGACTTTCCCCTCTCGTTTCCCCTTCCTCTTGAGAGAGGTGGAGTTTGCTTAATTTCAATTAAAAAAATATTACGAGGCAGCAAGCTGAAAAATATAATAGGTGTTGGCATAATGGCCACTTGTGGTTTAGCTCAGGTGAAAATGGGAGAAATTCCAACGGGTGATTAAACGCTTCTTGGGCGAATTGAGGAGAATTTTTAAACCGAAAATAATGTTTAAGGGGAAACTTAACAAGCGAAAGAGAAGTAAAAAATGTAATCATGTTGGCTGAATTGTAGTCGGTGCTGCACACGTTTCATATATAGTTGTTCCCAACAGAGCTGGAATCAATTCGGAACCAGTTCGGCGCAAATCGGAACCAACAAATGTAGACATACATAGTTCCGATTCAGTTCTGAGACAGTTGTTATAAAAACAGCAGTTCGGAACTGAACTGAACTGAAACCAGTTTTTGGTTCTTAGTAAAAGCTGAAATGTTCAATCGTTTTTGTATGAGAAGAGATACAACGTGATATTACAACAAAGATATTTCAGTTGTGTATAGCAACTCAGGTTAAAGCACTTTGTCTAATATATTTTAAATTTAGTATTGTGTAGAATTCTCTAGAGTTGAGATGAGTTATTTTAAGTTACGAGGATGAAGATGACTATTTAGCGGCGGAATGAAGTAATGAAGATATAGAACTTTTTAGCTCAGCAAGAATCAAAGATGAAAATCTTTACTTTATACACGCCGATGGGTAAGAGAAGTATTATGATCTGGAAACATTTCAAAATCGAGATATTATATTTCCTTGATGTTTCATGTTTCATATACATCACAAATAACCATGTTATTCAATTTTGTCGGTCTGTCTGTCTGACTCACTGTACTTTGTCTGGTAGTTCTTGAATCCTCGGAAATACTGTTCGGATTCTGACAAAATTTGGATACCAGATTTTTACTATGGTGAGCACGAAAAAGCTTCGTAGTTTTTTAGAATCAGTGCAGTGGTGCGGTGTCGAATTAGAAAAAGGTGAAATAAGTTTCTGCGCCCCAGATAATTTTTCTAAAAGTTTCTAAAAGAAGCTGTGGATATCATTTTTTTTTGGCGTTGGTGAAAGACTTACTAACATCTATAAATTTTAGACCCAGTAAATCCTCCGTACTCATCAGACATAGTTGATCATCACACATTCCGATTCAAAACAGATGAATCACAGAATTTTTACAATAGCTGTGGACTTACTACTGATTTAACTTGTGAGTATTGTTTATTTTCAATGCATTCCCAATGTTTCAAATTGATATAAACTATTTGGAGTTTGTTCATTTTGTCCGGTGTTTCAAGGTTAAGTTAGCTTTTCTCTTAAAGGTGGCCAATTTGTCCATTCATGCCATACAAAATAGCGTTAAGTACGATGATTCTGACGTGCAGTTGCAACAGAAAATTTTGTGATTTTTCCAATTTATAAGATTTTCAATATTATTTAATTTCATTTGGAACAATCATCAGTATTGCACAATCTGATATATGCCCTTATTTCTACTCCAAAAACTTCCAAAAACAATATTATGTACTATTCCCCTCTCAGTAACAATACTAGAAAGGGAAAAGTAGGAGCAGAAGGCTGATTTATGAGGGCAGGCATCGGTATATAGTCAGATCGCTCTAAAACTGAATCAGGTGTTGGATTCAGAATCTTCGGATTCAATCAACAAAGACTAACAGGGTTGTTCTATTGTAAAGTATTGATACAGATTCCAAAGTAACAGACTCATTGCTAGACCTGGACAGGTTTAAATATAAGCTACATAACGCTCACAAACAGATGATCTTAAGGATGGATCTCCTCAGTGAAACGGAGTACAGGTAACAGTTACTCACATCCTATAACAAAGACAAGAAGCATCCAATAATGATGATTAACATTCGTATAGCGTCCACTGCAGATTCTATTCACTGCAGCACAAAAAAATTACGAGCACCTAAGAAGCATGCAAAATACCTTTTAGTAATTTTAGAACAAAATGAAAAAGATGATTGATGACAGAAAAAAATATAAACAGTAGTTTTACCTTTACCAATATTAAACCAGTATTCTGGTGGCTGAATAGCTTAAAAAATGAAACAAATAATACTTCATGCTAGGGTATTTGCTTGATAGCTTCGGAAGGCTTGAAGCTTTGGACGTAAACCTCGAGGCTTCTAAGTTTGGTGTTGCGAGACTTCGAAGGAAAACCGACGTTTTTCAAAAGCTTCGATGTCTTCGGAATTTAAATATCACGGGTAGATTTGTTATATAGTGACACTGGATTTTTTTTTTCAGCTTCCACATATCCAATGGATAGACTGTAGGAGTAGATGTATCACCAAGTTATGGTATGACCTCACTTGTAGTCACATTAATTAAATTCCAGCACTCATTACTTATGCCATATGCACTCACGAACTAATAGTGAAAAACTAAAACTGGTCATAATTTATGGAACATCATATTCAAAACGAACTGATACCCGCGGAGAAAACTGTAGGACTAATGGCTATGCTATAGTACATACCTTTTGAAATTCAGGAAGGGTCGATATCCAATACTCAATACAGAAAATCGGTGGCGGGAAGTACTACCATTATTTTGTTCGCTCCTTTGTTTTCCCACTACACATACAATTAATATGCACACTTTTTCCGGTTGACGATGAAAGGGAGGGGGTGAAAGGGCTTTTAGATGCGATAGTTGGACGCTGTAATTTTCCTAGATTTTTCTCATCATGTACTTTTTATTTGGATATGATATTTTATCATGTGTCATATTGTTGAATGAAACTTATTCGTATTTGTAATTTGAAAATATTATTTTTAAAAGAGAAAATATACCGAACAAGGAAAAGTGACAATATGACCTTGTTAAGTTATTTTTCAATTTTAACATTGCAAACTTCTACAACTAACAATATATCAGAGTGTAACAGAAACATAGTGAGTAAATTTGAGCACTTCAAGGACGTAGTGAGACCATGTTCCAGGGGGATTGTGCTTTGCTAATTCATTATATTTTCTAATGGTTGCTAATTGATTAGATTAGATTTGAAATTATGATGAATTTAAAATGTTTGATTGTTCCTTGGGTAACAGTTTTGTTTCCAAACAACACCATAATATGAACTATCAAGAAAAGCTATCAAACAGATGATGTATTCACATTTTTGATGAATCCAAAACAAAAGACATAATGCACTGCCACACAAAAAAATTAAAGCTGCTTGCACTATGGGATAAAATAAAGCATACAGCAGTGTGAAAAGGCCTGGAGAAAATCTAATAGTCCATCTGGTTTGGAGAACATTAACTAGATTTTCCCATGCAGCATGATGGGTCACAGTGCACTGTGTTCACTGAGCGCTGATTTGGACGATTTAGTTATATAATTTGTATTTTATAGACACTATAGGTCTAGAGGTGAAGCCAAACGTTCGTAAAGATATTTTAGTCATTCGTATATGGTTTCAATTAGTGGTAGCAAAAGTCTTTATAATAATAGTACTCACTTGACGGACGTTTAATAATTATTTCAATTTTTATCTGTTATTGTTCAGTTGATCGATTAGATTCTACAATACCGACCGAAATTCATAACAACAGACCTTCCAGATTTATTTTTGACAATTAGGACGAAGTAAAAAAGTTAATTACTTGAGACAAACAATAAAATATAGATGACAAGTAAGGGTTAACAAGACAAATATAATCATGTTGATTTCCCAACAAAAACACTACCACCATTAGATATTTTTTTAATGAAAAGCGTCGTAATTACTAGTCTTTCAGGTCAATGTGAATAGACATTTATCCTTCTCTCACAACGCGTCTACAATAACCTATCTTTCTCCCTGGTATACATCTTTTCAATTAATTATATACTATTGAACCACGAGAAACGAGTATAAAGGAACTTAAGACAAATCTAATATTAATTCTTGTGAAGATTGAATCGTTAGGGCTGCCACAAAGAGATGTTTTTTATGAATTTTTCATTTGATTTCAGATTGTTAGGGATTGGATGCACTGTTATTCAATACCGTAATAAAATCATCGCTATACTTGGGGTATCAACGGTAGCTTTGTGAAATTTGAATATCATTATTTATTCGGGTCGCATCTCCTCGTTCATCTTCAATTTCTCCGAATGATTGTCTTTGTTATAAGATATAAGAGTGGTTAGTTAATTGTATAATACGAGTACATAAGCTAGCATAGTTTATCAAACTACAGAAATGTGATTGAGATACCAAACGGAGGGAAATACATTCAGAAGTATATTTTGTGCGGACGGGTCTCAAACCCGCGTCTCTAGCATCTCGTGGCTACCCCGCTTTTTTGTTTGTTTGAGTGGTACAATTGATAAATAGGATATACGTATATGAAAGCGGAACTTCGATTAAGTATCTGCTAAAATATGCATTATGATCATGTAGCTGCTGAGATGAAGGATGAAGGGTCATTTAATAAGCATAAAACGAAACTGCTATTTAGCCTCTTGAAAATGGTAACAATCAGGGGGTTTTTAGTTTATTGGATTTTGATTTTGATTGGATTTGGTCCACTTGGAGTAAGTTCCGAAAATACTAGAAACCATGAAAAATTTAAAAAAACCAAAAATTTGGCGAATCTTTGAAATCATCAGATTTTGTTTCTTCAATATTCAAAGTTCATAAGTGCCATCCATATCTTCGTTTTTGATTTGCTACCATTGGCTGAAACCATTTTTATAGGTTCTCATTTTTTTCATCTGCAACTTGAGTTGCAGTGGTGGATATAGTATAGGTTCCTGGGATAGCGCCGAATAATCTAGACCATTGGTTATGATATGTCCTCGAAGCTATAACATTAACGTCATGCCTCTCCACCTCCCACAGTCTATAGCTTCCATAAACACGATTTTGTTGCGGACTGTACGTGCCGGTATCGTATCGTCGGCCATTACCGCGAAAAGCTCCCTTGCTGCCGCTTCCCCTCTACACTCTTTGGCGAATTCTGGGGACGGAAAGCTTTGAGATGTAAAAATATGTAAATGCGGCCTCCTAGTGGCACAAAGCTCGGCGGTTTTTATTCGCAGAAGGGCCGGTACCTCCCCCTGAGGGAAGAAGGGAGAGAGAGATGTGAAGGGGGACTGATGATGGCTGCGATTGCGAGATGTTGAGATTTACGGTAGGCAGGGGAGGACTGGACATTTTTACGTAATGTATCTTGTAGGCCGTGATGCAATATTTATCTAGTCCGTATTACATTGAACTGTGACGATTAGATTTCAGAAAAATTATACCTGAAGATGGCATTAATACGCGCTGAAACGACATGGTATTTATTCGAAGGCTTTTTTTTGGAAATACTGGGCACGTTTCCATTGTAGCACTGAAAAATAGACGTACTGTTAATTAAAAATGGTACACTACAGATTGTTTGCCTTAGGTTAGCTGAAAATGTCTGAGAGAAAGGATCATCATGCATCAAGATAATGCTTGGGCTCACAGTGCTGTTCGACAAAATGAGTATCTTACTGGCCAAAACATAGAAGAAACGTATCGCCAGACCTTATGACGTCATTTTAACGTTACTTCGGTCCATGAAGCGGTTGAGGCGTTAAAAAATGAAATTTACGGCCAGAAAATCAGAAAAAACGTTTACAAGAACGGTTTTCACTGACAGTGGAGTAGAAAGTTATAAATGAATATTTTTTTAAAATAAAATGTATTCAACTTTACTAGGCAAGCAGAAAGAGAACAGCTCTCTTAAATAATATTGTTTTGACAGACCACTGAAAATAATTTTGTTCATCATACTAACAAAGACCATCAATCGACATGGAGTTTGTTGGCCGGACGAATATTTTCATTGAGATGACGGACACTATCAGGCTTCAGTCTCAAATAAACGTATTGAGCTGCTCTCTGTACTTCACTCACGAGTTGTGTTTGCTGACTTTGCATGCAGTATCTGTACGTCATGCTTCCAATTTTATACGGTCGCTGGTTAAGTGTAAAATATTTGATAAGGAACAGTTTGACCATGGCATGGCATGGAGATCCTGCCAGAAGGGAGAAGTCAGACAGGTTGTATGCTGTATGCTTAAAAAAGACTGAGTCGTCAGGCGCTCATTTGGCGGGAGGTAAGCGCCAAAATGAGTATCCTTTCCTCTCCGATCTTCGACGATGATTTAAATATATATATTTAATTCATAGAGTATATGTTATAAGTTTCAATCAGAATCTTAATTTTTCTACTTTCAAAGAAATAATATGGTATCAAAACTGAAGGGTTTCCTTTTGTGAATGAGAACAGCTTTTGGCTATGTCCATTCAAAAGTATTTTTCAAAGCATGTTGCAGTGTTTTTTATGATAATAAGTTCAACTGCCACACTTATTTCCTGATCAGTCACATTTTATAATTTATGTAATATAATTTTATTTGAAAAAAAGCCTTTATTTGTCTTTTAAAAATCGATTTGTTTTTTGCAAGCTTAAAATTAAATTGTTAAGTCGATTGAACATGTCTGCTAAACAAGCAGTGTTGTTATTCATGTATTTAATTAAATGTGTTCTTGCTTTTAAGCCTATGAATGGACATTCTATTGTGCGAATCAGTGGACTACACTCAATATTCCCTATAGTCCATATCTTCATCATAATTAATTTTCTAACGTATTAAAAGTACTTTTATGCATTTTACTATTCATCTGATCCTCTTCCTTTTCTCTGCTCTTCTCTTTCATTCTTTCTTCTCCTCCTTTTTACCAATGATCATGTCTGGTTATGGGGTTTTTATAATTGACAGATTAGACAGATTGACCACAATAGTCTCACCGACCGTCCTGAGAAGACATAACTAGTACTAATAGTAATAAGAAAGTAGTAGCAAGAAATTATAAGATTTTTGGTTCTTCTTCGTCTTTAATTCAAAACAGTCCAGCCCTGCTGAAACTTCGCTCTCTACAGAAATAGGCCGACTGGCTACAGGAGCTGCGTGGTTTATCTGCAGGCCGAAATGGCAGATTCCTACGACTGACGGTGATGATATCTGTGATGGACATTTTCAGGGATAGAAGGAAGTGCTATTTCTGAAATCGGCAATTTAGGGTATGGATTCTTCGATGGGAACAATGGTAGATTTTCTTGTCATTCGGTATGATCAAAGGCCGCTTTCACTCTGCTTCAGTGACAGATAATGACTTGGATCGTGGATTGTAAAGTAATGGATTCTTTAGCTATTTTTCTTTGGGTGTGATATGCGATAGTATTCGAGGAGACAACAAAATAAAGCAAGTATAAAATGGAGAAGGGTGCCTCAAAAGTAATAAATAATAAATAATAGGAAAGATGTGCCTGATGAATCCACCCTTTCTGTGTTTATACAGATGAATTCTTACAATGACCAGAGCAGTATCCTTACTGTTTCCTATTTGACGGTACCACGCGACATCGCAATAGCGGAGGTACGTGGTAGCTTCAATGGCTAGAAGATTACTGGCCTAAGTGGCGTGACCTCCAGATCAGGACGCGGTGGGAGTGGAAGCGATTTTGACAGATGGATGGCGTGAACGAGAGCGAAAAAGTGTTTTTGATTTCCACGCCAATTGGCAATGGCGAAAAATTTTGAAGTCGAAATACTGTGTTTTTTTTGATGCACATCATATGTAGGTACATCCGGAAAACTATGCCACTCATTTCCGTCGTTTTGTCTGTCTCTCTGTACTCCTTCCGGTAATCCTTGACCACTTTATAACTTGAAGAATACTTGGATTTTAATGAAACTTTGACATTAGGTCAATAGTAACTAAGTAATTTTTGAATATCGGTTCATTAGCGACGGATTTAACTCCAAAAAGCGTTAAAAATTCCTCTTTTGACGTTTCCGAGGCTCCTGATCATTTACTGAAACTTTTTTTGTAGGGGTGAAAAATTGGGGTTGGAGGGGTTATGATGAATTATTACTGTTTTTATATTTTTTTTAGATTCAATTCTATAAATAGTTTGTTTCAAAATTCGATTAAAATTGTTATTGATGAACTGATATAATTGCATGGGAGGTATAGCATCAACCTATAAATTGCATTTTTTTCGTTTCTCTAGTAATTAAGTGCAACTCATCAGCTCCAATTGATTTTTGTAGAGTACCTTGACCTGTCGTGCTTGAGTTAGAGCTGTTGTTCAATCTCTCACGAGATACACGTGACAGCTGAATATGGTATTATGAGCATAATATAGATGTATAAGTATTACTGCGACTGTTCTTGTATGTACTTTGGATGTAATTCGTATATATCATTAATGAATAAGATTCAAGTACGGAACCTTGAGGTTTCCCTCTACTTTTGTGTGAGTTTTGGTTTTTCAATATTGTTGTATCTTCCAAATATGATCGGACTATACCATAAGCAACCCTCACTTATGTTTTTGTTCGTTACGATCAAACCGAGATTCCACATCTCATCATCCCTTCACTCCTGCGACTTTAACCATTTGAACCTTTTCATGCTGTACGACATCTTCAGCACGTAGTTTGCATTTTTTCTGAAGAGGGTTAATTTGTTCAGATTCTGTTTCAGCGGTTTTACTCAGATAATTTTGGAAAACATGTTGGGAATTTTCGGGATGAATTTGGTCAATATTA
Source organism: Bruchidius siliquastri (assembly GCA_949316355.1). Taxonomy (NCBI): domain Eukaryota; kingdom Metazoa; phylum Arthropoda; class Insecta; order Coleoptera; family Chrysomelidae; genus Bruchidius; species Bruchidius siliquastri. The sequence continues at coordinate 28,475,059 of OX438534.1, read as the reverse complement.
CAAATTCTTATTTCTAAACTTATACCATTACATGAGAAGTACTTGGCGCCATGCTTTTGCTGATGAAGATCAAAGTGAGATTCACCCTCCCATCATTCCACCACACATTATCATATACATTGGAAGCATTGCATCTAACAACTTTTCGCTCAAAACTCATATACATATACATATATGCGCCTACGAGTGGGCGGACGTAGGGGGACAGAGTGGGGGGTTTAGAGCCCTTAAAAGAGCGGAATTGCAGCCGTCGGCAAAGACTAAAAGAGACACCGCCTGTATGATGGAGGAGTTCCGTTTAAGCCGTTAATGGAAGAATAATTTCAAGGTAGAAGCATCAGGAAATGAATATGGCGTCGTGGTGACGATGACGGTTACGATATTGCATTCCAAAAGGGGAGATTTTAATGACAGTGTTTTGTGTTGGCACTTCGAGTACGTGAAAGGATTGTAGGAGGGGGATTATCGCTTTGGGGGACAATTTTTCTTCAAAATCGCTCATTTTGGTATCTATACTATATCTAAAAATGCTATTGGAATTATATAATGCCAAAGTTCTATTGAAGATATGATACACATTTTCAATCGTCATTGGTCACAAGATGTGGCTAAACGGTCAAGCGCCTGCCTAGAGTCCAGTTGGTTGTGGGTTCCAACACCAGTGACGATAAGTTTATCTCTTACACATTGTCGGATACAAAATTAGCATTAAAGACCAGGTTCCCTTGCTCCTACAGGATATGGGGTTTGAACTGCTTTATTTACTGTACATCCCACATATAAGCAAGGGAGGTATTGCGATCGTAAAAGATTCTTAATTTGAGATACTACGTCTTTTTGATGTTTTTAAGGATTCTTCATTCCATGAGTCTGTCTGTTTGTCGATCCGTCCCACAACGAGATGAAATCCCGAATTTCTAGGCGAAACAAAACAGTAGACATTTCGGTTGTATAGTTTACTTATAGCTCATGGGTTGATTAAAGGAATGACATGGAATTTGGGAATGCATAATGGCGGAATGAAAATGAAAAGGTTTTTTAAAGAAATTGTTTTGACAGACTGAAATTAAAAGTAAGCGGTTTTCGAGGTCGCTGATTTTAAAAATGATCTCAAACATGAAATTTAAAATGGAGTCTGTAGCACAAATCTAAAGGAATGTAAAACCGTTTCGTGTGTATAACTAAATTTTACACTCCTCAAACTTTATCAAACTTTTCAAATTACTTAGTAATATGAAAGTGATGCAATTCGCAAGTAAATATGCGTGTCAATATTTAAAACAAGCAGCTGTCAAATATGTACAATATTCTATATCAAAAATGAATTTTTTGAGTGCATTAAAACTGTTTTCGAACGTAGAAAAATTCCAAAACCATATTTTTTAATAAGTTTCTCCGCTCATTTTAGTGCGAAAAATAATTTTTTTGGCGGCTCAAAATTTATTTGAGTGGTAATTTTTTCTGAAACTGGCTGTCTATTAAGTAAATCATACGCGTCTTCAAAGCTGATTCACAGCAAAGGGCATATACTTAGTTTTGAAATCAAAAAGATGTTATGCGAACTCATGGTACAGAGTCGCTTCAACTACTGCGATTTTATGTATGGTCCCTGCTAAACACAAGTTGACAAACAACGTATACAGAAGGTTCAGAACAGCTGCTGTAGGCTCATTTATGTTATGAGAAAGTATGACCATATTTCCTACAAGCTCAAAGAATGTGGTTGGATTGATATGGAAGCCAAGAGAGCCCTCCATCTTAATGCTTTCACACATAGGCTTCTTAGTTGCTCCAGCATTTCCCCTAATCTACACAGCAAATTCATACCTCGCTCCAAAGTTCACATTCGAAATGTTAGACACAACACTGATTTGACTTTGCCTCAACACAAAACGTCGATATTTCAAAGATGTTTTACCTTTAATGCATAAAGAACTATAATTTGCTTCCAGAAGAATTCAGGCTTCTGAATATAAATAAGATCAAATACAAATTGAAAAAATACCTATATGACAGACAATAGGTATTTACTGGGATTGCTTCTTCATCCGACTCTGTATATTGGTTGTCATTGTACCCATTTGGTTGTGATTGAGTTTTCTACCTGTGCACTGACAACTCTTAATGTGATCTATAACACTATTTTTATTATTTTCATGCTAGTGTTGGGCCCATTGCCCTCTGATTGTTGAGTTGAGTAGCACTAGGATAGACTCCGCCATCAGTCTAATATCCATTGTAAGTTTTTTTTTGTTTACTACAAAATAAAAGTCGTTTATTATTATTATTATATGCATAGTATCCCGAATTCGAAATTTTCCGTGATTACAATACTCGCCATTGGCGTGGGAATCAAAAAATCTTGAAAGCACCTCTAAACGAGCAATTTTAACAGCGTCAAAGCAAATGCATAATTATCCCCTAATCCAGACTTTTAGCACTAAAAACTGCACTCTTACCCCCGTGGTGAAGCACCCACTTCACCCGGATAATGAGAAATTTTCAGCTTGGTCTAACACCGGCTTCATACAATCCAGGATTTAATTTTGAACGAGGAGAGACTGAAAGGTGCACTTCAGTAGTACGTTCTTTACATTTTTTGTCCTGAAATTTCCCTGGTACAAGTGAGCCGAGAAACAAAAAAATATAACATACTTGCCTCAGTCCCGTGGGTTTGTATTACAGGGGTATTATGACTATTATGAGATACTGTGCAATATGGGTATCCCAATTAGTCCAAGGTAGTATCCAACACCCCCAAGTGGTGCAAAGTGTTGAGTAACTGTCGAGAAAAATTCTGGGAAGATAAAACCCTTACTTGGTAATGTGCAAGTTTGGAGAACATCTTCAGTCTGTACTTTTATTAATGCAAAAAAATAAGCTGCTCTAACTAGTTTTTCAAATATATATACGTTAGGTACATATTTCTTAGTGATAACATTATATAAAGTAACTATAAACTTTATGTATAAAACAATTGTTGAACAAGTTTCAACCCAAACACAAACTGGCTGCGGAATTTCTAATGGACCAAGATAATAAAAGGAATACTATGACCAAAAGTAATTTTATACCTCAGTAATACTGTTTCGGACATTGTCTTGAGGTTTTTTCGTTTCACAACTTTTAAAGATGGCGGTTTGGCTGTGAATAAAATTTTGTGGACATTGCATGATAAGTAATAATTGAATAATTTTCTCAATTTGAAAATGAATCTACAAAATAGTTTTTTTCGGAGACCCTTTATTGATATATGGTCTAAAAACGGATTGTAAACGATATTAAAATGTAATTTTCAATATTACTAATAATTTACATAAATGTTTTTGATTCATAATAAGCACATATTTGTTCAAGCTCAAATGACAGAATAGCTCTTACAGCTATTGTTTATACGAGGAATGCATTTAAGACAAACATCCAGATTTTTTATTGATTCATTTCCTGGAATGATACGATCCTTTAGATGCATGTTCAACTAATTTTTCATGTGATTTCTCAATAGTTCATGGGAAAAAATTACTTTAGATTTCGAAAGGACTGCTAGAGACTGTGATTAGTGCACACCCTTGACTGGGTTACGTACATACCACCCAATTGCTCTCTACAGTTAGACCGCCAGGCTATACTGACGTGTGTAGGCTAGACGAAACATGCATGTCTTCAGCAGGTCCGATGCATAGTGAGGAGCATACACTTGATAATGGAGCAAATAATATATATATATATATATATATATATATATATATATATATATTTACTTCTAACTTATATTTAATTATTTGAAGAAAATATTTTTAAAAGCCAAGAAATAAAAATGTCTGAAGTTAGATGAAGCAGAAAATCACCACCTAAAGGATGTGAACTCAATGAGCCAATGTTAGACGAAATGGAGAAATACATTATGGTCAATCTTCAAAATATACCATCAGAAATGAAGATACTTTTTTGATGGTATACATATAATATATATTATGATGTATGAATGTATCAAAATATGTATTTTGTATACAACCGAAATCAGACCCTTTTTAATAATGGAAAAAATATCTACACAATCTTAACAACATAACAAACAAATCAAACACCTCGTCCCGTTTCTTCAGTATCTTTCCATACAATCTATTATATCAAACCATCACCATAACAAATGATTTTATCAATCGTAATATCTAAACTACCCCCGGGTAGCAAACAGAGGCACAACCATCGCATTATGTAATAACAATAACGAGATGACAGACTACCATCCCCGATTTGACACCCATTGAAAAATCATGTCTACGACACGTCTTCACAGATTTTATCGGAAATGAAATGCGACGTGTGTGTGTACACAAAACCACGATTTCTATGATTCGTGAACATACAGGTGGTGTGTTTTTGTGTTAGTGCCTTCCACCCCCTCACATCCCACCGGTGCCAGTGGCGTGGATACTACGATTAGACCGGACCTTGGGGTGAACCTGTGGTTAAGCGTTTTATTAAAAGAACAAGGTTTTATATGATTTTGTAATGTGACGATAATCATCTTACATATGGTATAGAGTGAGAGCCGTTTAAAGTTGTTAGTTGTCTTTGAGTCAAGAATGGGGGTCAAGCTTTCGTAATTCAAAAAATAAAAAGGTAGATCAAAAAATCAATATATAAAATAGACTGTGCATGTGGCAAATATCATATTGATGATTCTTTGTAGACTCAGCAAGTATCCAATCACAGAACACAAAAGTTTCATAACTAAAGGGGAAACGTCCAAATCAGCTCTCAGTAAACACGTTCTGGAAACGGGCCATAGAGTAAAATGGGAGTAGGTTTCTATACTACACAAAAATGATGACCTCATCTAAGTTTCGCCCATTGACATCTCACGAAGCCAAAGGTCCTAACACGTGGACTGACTTTAAGCGGCAACAGATATCCCTTACGACATCTGTCAACAAGGTTGAACTGATTTACAGCGACATCCCTAGTTCTTCGTAAACACTTTTACGATGTACCGTTATATCGGCTCATTCATATAAGAAACTGACGACTGACATTGAGTGCTCTTCACAATGCATCAGACCTACTATAGACATGTATGTTTCGTCTTTAGCCTAGATTCGTCAGTATAGTTTGGTGGCTTCAAGGCAGTCCAGGTGTTAGGACCGTTGGCTGCGTAAGATGTCAATGGGCGTTCCCATAGAGGGCGACACTTAGATCTTGCTATCACACCTTTGACTGGGTTACGTATATACCACCCGATTGCTCTCTACAGTTAGACCGCCAGGGTATACCGACGAGTCTAGGCTAAAGAAACATGCATGTCTATAGCAGGTCTGATGCATTCTGGAGAGCATGCTCTTAACAAAGAGGATGGTTACTTCAAGAGAAAGGTCACAAAATCTGCGTTTATAGAGTTTGCGATTATCGTATTTTTGATTCCTAGATTCCGAGTATGCTTCAGGGAAAGATCTAGACAATGTTTTTCAAACCTACATTTTTTTCCAGATTTCTTTATGGTTTGTTCTTGGATTCCACATGTATTGCTGCCTTGGAATCGCAGTGTTATATGTTTCCTTTCATCTCATGAGGTAGGCAGCATCTAGTTTCTTGTGTGACACTGCATTACGTTTCTTGTTTTGGATTTATCAACAATAGAAATCTGTATTCTAGCGTTTCATAATAGTTCATACTAAAGTCTTGCTTGAAAAAAAAAACCGTTACCTTGGAAGATTTTAAAAATATCAGTCATTATAATTTCGACATCATTATTTTAAATTTTGAACGTTGAAAAAGGCTGCCGAGGCAGCTGAAACGTTAGTAACAATATTCCAGTCCAACGTATGTGGTTTCAATTAGCAGGTAGTATAAAATATCATGAACCAGAAGAGCAGACACAGGATATTTTTCAGAAGATACCACAAAATCATATATTTTATTATAAATTTTCTTCTATACGTGACTTATGATACTTCTCACTTCTGTATTCAGTCACTCCATATTTATATGTACAACTTGGTCTATTAGATAATTACGGTCTCTTATATTCTATTATATAAAAAAAAAACATTAGGTATATCGTACGCCACTGCTGTTCTAAGCCCTTCAGATCTCCTCTCATTACTCTAATTGACGGCACGACTGTTGTGACAGCATCTAAGGATTGATCGTATTGGATTTCAGCGATTTCAATAAAAGCCCGGGCCTTTCTTCCTCTATCGAGCTAACTGAATGAGAAAAGAGTTTAAACCCGATATAAACCTTTTGGGACCATTGACAGATTTTATTTCACGCCAATATCTTTGTTTTTTGTTCAGTACTAATGGTATATTTTTATTTGGATGAATGGCGAATTTCAACTTGGGATCATTGGTAATATTATTTTTATGGATGGGATTTTTGTCAAATGGATCTGGTTCCTTCATTTGTGGTCTTTGAATTCTTCAATACTGTCGTAGCTTTATGCTGTATTCAGTAAGTACAAAAAAAATCAGCCCCTTCGAGCTTTTGGTCTTTCAGTTTCGACTGAAATTTATTATTTAGGACATTTGGAAATTGGAATAAACAATCAAGACAAATATAATAAGTATACGGGTGCCATATTACGCCTCTTTTTGCACAGCAGAATGTAAGGCATAATGCTCGTCCAATAAGACACAACTTCCTGGCTATTGTCACACCAAAATATCTCTAGGTGAGGGTTTCTCGGGAGCTTTTTTGTATTTTTTACGAAACAAATCTCATTGGTCGAGTTTGTAATTGAATGAGCGGCATTGTGTATCGTACATATATTAAATATATGTACGGTTATATTTATAGTCATTTCTTAAGATTTTACTGCACCTTAAGGAAGCCAATTTCTAGCCAGCTAAGTCATTTTTGAACTGCCTATAAGCGTATGGTAATTATTAACAGCTTTTATATTATAATAGTATTTCATAGTAATTTTGATTACAGTATGAGTACCTACGCTTAATACTTTTCCGACTTATTCAGATATTTCTTCCATATTAATTTGCCATGGCTACGAATGAGCTCGATGAATGATGGGAATATGAGGATTTTACAAATCGTGATAGAGATACTCATTGCATACCAAAAAGATATGGAAAATGCTTCTGAAAAATTCCTGTATAAAGAATTCCTATGTTCGAAAATCGATCAGTGCTTATTTATACTAATACCGCAATTTTTCCAATCATTTATTAAATACTCACGAAATAATTCATAAGTTTAGTGTGGTGTATAAATATGAGACAAACCTCAAAATAAGAAGTAAATCCAAATATTTTTGCTATTACAACCTGTCTTTCCGTGTTCTTTCTTATGTCACCAAATTGTTTCCTTTAATATAAGGAAGCCTCAAAATCCGAGCATAAATCAGGACTTGTCTCCCATGACCTAAATGTTATCATCACTAGTTTCCAGTATCAGAAGAAATCCAAACCTACTTTACCATGAGGCATTTGATCATATTTATATGAAGGCAGAAAGTCTATCGCATTTCAGAGGCCCTTTATGAAGACCCTTCGTATATTTGGAATCAAAATGTATTGATACAGTTTTTGGTCTTATACGATATTCATCTCATAACTATTTACCTTTCCTCAGCCTTTCCTGGCTTAAAAGAAAAGTATGTATCTAATATTAAATTGTTAACCGTTAGATTAATCGTATTGAGTTCCATTCGCCGTTAACTGCAGATAAACCAAATGAACATTGAGAAACAATAAGCCCTCGAGCAAATTAAAATCAACAGTCCCATACAAACAAATAAATATATGCAAACATTTGATCCACCATGACGCTAAAAGGGAAACCGAGGAAGAAAAATCGCTTTGGCCAATGAGAATCGACTTCCTGCTTTTTGTGCCACCCGAATAATGAGGCATATGCGGATGTGTATTTTTAATGCGGGGTTCCCATTGGTACATGACCATATAATCAAGCAAGGTGATTGTGACCGTGAACAACTGTCTGTTCCCTCATTTTATAATTTGCATATGTTCGTTTGTTCCGTGACGCTGTCATTCATAGTTATGATTTGAGTAGGAAAATAAGGGTAGAGGATTGTAGGGTGAGCCTTATTTGTATAGTTAATGTACAGTTGTACAGTTAGTAGATAACATCAAATATAAAAACTTATAAAAATTGTATCACGTGGGTTTACGCTGTATTTTCAACCCAATGGTATCATCAACTCATCTCCAAGTGTCGCCCTCTATGGAAGCGCCCATTGGCAACGTAGTCAAAGGTTATAATACCTGGACTGCCTCGAAGCGGCAACAGATGGCTCTTACGACATCTGTTAACAAAGGTGAACTGATTTGATTTACAGCGACATCCCTTGACTTTTACGATGTACCGACTTGTCTTATTCAAATCAGAAGCTGACAGCTGATTAAGTGTATGCTCTCCACTATGCATCGCCCCTGCTACAGACATGCATGTCTTTAGCCTAGACTCGTCAGTATAGCCTGCCGGTCTAATTGTAGAGACCAATCGAGTGGTATATACGTAACCCAGTCAAGGGTGTGATAGCAACATCAACACATTTCCAAGTGTCGTATGTGGACGCCCACTGGCAACTCACGAAGTCAAATGTCCTAACACCTGGATGCATAGTGAAAAGCATACACTTAATTTCAGTTGTCAGCTTCTGATGTGAGACCAGATAACAGTACATCGTAAAAGTGTTTACGAAGAACAATGAAATCGCTGAAAAATCAGTTCTCCCTTGACAGATGTCATATGGGACATCTGTTTCCACTTCAAGGCAGTCCAGGTGTTAGGACCTTTGACTTCGTAAGTTGCCAATGGGCGTCCCCATAGGGTGCGACACTTGGAGATGAGTTGATGTTGCCTTCACTGGGTTACGTATATACTACCCAATGGCTCTTTACATTTTGACCGCCAGACAATACTGATGAATCTAGGCTGAAGAGTGAAGACGATACGTGCATGTCTCTAGCAGGTCTGATGCATAGTGGAGAGCATCCACCCAATGGTTTCAGTTTATAAATAAACATTTCGATAGGATTTTAGAACTGTTGATTGTTGAGTTTACAACTGCAAGTGAAATACAGAGTCAATTCACTTGACTCCATTTTTAAGCACTTTTCTCATTATTCGAGACCACTACTTAGCCAGTAGTAGTAAGAAGTCTGTAGGAAAAGCCACTAAAATAGCAACAGAATGAATTAGCACCCTTAATAAAAAGATATAACTAAGCACCCTTTAGCTTAGCCTAGCGCTATTGCTAACTGCCAAATCAAAAACCGAACTGAAGCAAAATAACTTATTCCGCGTTGTTTGTTTGCCCATTTTTGTAATTCCATCAAAAGAAAAAGATGACATTTCATCATTAAAAAATGAGAGCATGAGATTCCCTCCGAAAACATTATTTCCCGCAAAACCGTGGGACCTATCATCACCGAAAACGAGTTATTCTCGCCTCTCAATGCATATACTCACAACTCCTAACTTGTAACTCGTAACGCGCAAGATATCAACGGGAATCTAGCACTAATATTCATCTGTTTTCATCATTTATGTTTGGAAAATACTGAAAATTACAGGGGTTAAATGTTAACAGTTGATGGAATGTACCCATCCCTATTACCGTCAACCAAAATTTTGACTCAACCAAAAAAAAATTGTGAAATAGAATAGAAGCGATTTTCGAAAACTAAAACGCGTATTTGTCCTTTTTACACTAGTAATATAGCTTCAAAGTTATTCATAATTCGATAAGTACCTTCCGAGTTATAGAGGGAGAAACAATCACCGGATGGAGTAGCGACAGACAGACATACGGACGAAACTGAGTGACATAGTTTGTCATGAAACATCTAAAAAATTCTTTCCCGCGAATTGGCGAGAAATAAAAACGCAAGATGTGTCAGTATAACCTCCAAGTAACTGCACAAAATCGCTCTCTTTTGGGATTTAAGGACAAAAAAGATGGACCTTGTTGTTTCCGCACACTATCCTTTTTCTGGTGGCGTGTGAAGTAAAATCTCAAAAGTCTGCCTCCTATCTGGAAAGTGCAGGAACAGTTTTAACCATCGCCCTACATGTCAATTTATATTTTACAGAAATATTCGTTGTATTATATAGAGTAGGCGGATATAATGGGTTCCAAAAATTCGTGTCTAAGATGGCTGGGAGAGATTGAATAAAACGTTCAGTGGAAAAATGCTCTTCTCCCGAAAGCGCTTCCGAACCCCTGACAGTCGGTAAACACTCTCAATAGGATTCCTTTTATATCATTGCCGTACCAAGCGACATTCACGTTGGTTAAATGGAAAGCAAAAACAGGCGGTTAACCATACTGGTAACGTGCCGACTGTGAGACTTTTAGAGAGAAAAATTTTAATTTCAAGGGTTCAGGAAAACAGTGACTGCTTTTAGGGGATTGACTTCATATACTTTCTCTTATCGGTGCCCTACCTATCACAAGATTGTTGGTAATCGGCAATGATCCAAAACCAAATACAAAAGCTGCGCCGATAAGACTTAGATTCAGGAATTGTTAGGATCTGTAAAATGTAATGCATCTTCAAGATTTTTTTCAGATGCATGCTTATTATTAATTCTAAGATATAATACAAACTCAATTTTGGTCGATAGTCAAGGTCCTATCACTTGGATTGTCTCGATGCGATGACAGATTCCCTTACGAAATCTGTCAACAAGGATGACCTGAGTTACAGTGACATCTCTTATTCTTTGTAAACCCTTGGACGATGTACCGTTATCCCGGCATCATTCACCTCAGAAGCCAATATCTGATATCAAGTGATGTTGCTGATAACGGTACATCGTAAAAAGTGTTTATGAGGAGCAAGGCATGTTGGTGTAAATCTGTTCACTTTTGTTGACAGATGTCGTAAGTGATATCTGTGACCATCTTAAGGCAGTCCAAGTATTAGGACTTAGAATTCGAAAGATGCCAATGGACAACGCCACCGTGCGCGACGTTTGGAGATGAGTATTGGTGTCGCTATCGCACCCTGGTCTGGGTTACGTCTATACTACCAAATTGTCCCTTATAGTTAGACCGCCAGGCTATACTGATGACTCTAGGCTACATACAAGGCTTTTAGTTACTCTATACAGGTATAATATTATCACTAAGGAATATTACCCTTAATATATGCTCTTTAATATGTACTCAGAAAATATTATTTAGAACAGTATATTTTTTTGCTTCAAATGTGTACCAGTCTCACAGACTGTAAAGACGCCCATAGGGTTGGTATTGGGAAAGTTATGCCCCCTAGATTCGGTCTGATGAGTAATATTCTTGAGAGGGTACCTTTTTTACGTATTGAACATATCTGGATTCTTTGATCAGTTCTCTGGGTGACAAATTCTTAGAAGAGAATAACACCGTTATGTAACTACCGGTTGCATCCTAAGCATTCATCAAGCTAAACGGAATCAAACTTGTAGATTATAGATGCTCTTTCCTGGTGAAAGTCTTGCATCATGCAGATAAAAGGATTGTGTATTAAAACACAGTTTCACAAATGAAACTCTCTTTTTTTCATTGACGCGATTAGATTTATATTAAAATCATCGTCGGACTGTCGGAGTTGACTCTTTATAAAGGCTACCCAGATTATTTGCCAACTAGCTAACTAAATACTATTATAGATACAAAACTAGATTTGAGAACTCTAGAATTTGGATGAGAGCCTCAGACTCTGACAAGGAAAATTAGCTACAGGTCTATCAATACTATGTTTTATTTTCCCTCACTCCATTAGACTGACATTTTACTATAACATACTCTGACTTTATTTTAGGGTTTCATATTTTGTTTTCACTAGTCCTTGTGCAGATTTTTTTTGCATACGTTGTTCTACATTTCTGTTCAAGAGAAAATGTATGCCTATTTTTATCTCACCATTTGGAAGTATACTTGATAGAATGTGTTTTCTATGTGTTAATAATTGATCCTAATTATAGAAAATACGAGTATAAATGCGAAAACGATAGTTTGTTCTGTATTTTACAGGGAGTATTTTCAATGTTAGTTTGTTTAATTACTGTGATATTGTAGAATTACGCAGGTCCCGGAAATGGTCAAAATAAAACAAATCGAAACGTTATGCTAAAACATTTGTTTGTCCTATAATGAACCAATTGAACCAAACAACAATAAAACATTAAATATACTTATAAATATGAATCTGAACAATGTTCCTACCCAACGTAGCAGCGGAAAAAAGTACATATGACATATACATTTGCTACGCCTCTGGCTAACGTCGTCTATACTGCTGCTCCCTCATCCATCGTCTTGGCAAAATCGAAATGATGAGCTATTGTGAACCGTAGCACTGCACTACAAGTCACCGGCAGACTAGACGGTGCGGTCGGATATGCGTTTAATCCAATCTATTTTGTTATTGTTGAGTTAGAAGCTGCCGTATTTACAGGGCGATACACATTGGAGGCCATAGAATTGAACTGAGGAAACCCGGAGAAAACCGGGGCTATGGAGGGATGCAAATCATTCATCATCTATGATTTTAATGGTGTTTCAGTCAATTGATTTGTTACAAAATAAACAGATGTTTCAGCATGACGTTTCAGTTTATTTTATTGTAATCCATATTCAGGTTCTTGTGGCTTCTACACTGTTGTTCATTCACCAGGAAATGCTTTGAAAAAGTCAGTATATGTATTTTTTTGCAAAACATTTAAAAAGAATGAAATGGGCGGAAAATTCGGTATTTTAAGAGTCCGTCACTCACAACGTCCCTTCACCTCGTAGTAACGAACATTATTGATGTCGTATGTTAACTTCAGATACAGTTTATAACAATTTGAATCCTAGAATCAAGTAGCTTAACTCCTGACAAAGTGACGTATATAATTTATTCATCAAGTTGTTCGTGATTAGATATCTTAATCGAGCTTGGAATAGTTTTCAAACCAAAGTACTTAAGAAACGACTCAACTACAATGTTGTTTCTCATAACGTACGGTTGATGTGGCATGGTTGAAGTTGAATTAATGTTTGTTTTGAATGTTCAGTGTCATGTGCGGCCTTTCTGAAATAGTGTTACAAGATGTACAAGAGGACAAAAACAGACATTGCAGAAAAAAATAAACAACAGTGTTTGGATTCCGCAAGAATCTGGAGTCAGATGTCAATTGACCGAAACACAATTAGAATACGGTCAAAAACCAGATTTGATTCTTCCATCCGATCAGGCGCCCTACCAACTGAGCTACGCAGGTAACTCACTCAAAAAATCAGACGATAATGTTAGGGACACTTCCGTGAAAACAATTTTTCTTCCGAATTTTAGATTGCGCCATTCTGGTGCTTGTCCCTTCCAAATGTAGACAGAATTTCTTACATTATATAATATCTATATGAGTGTACAGAGTTTTGTTCGCTTGTCGCTGATGAGTGTCGTTTAATAGATGTCTTTACCGAGTCTCGTAAGGTTTTTGGAACACTAATTCGTGCGGCCCCCATTGGCGTCAAGCGAACCAGGCTAGGTATACGCCGGTATTTGGGGTAGTTGAATCAGAATTAGAACAACTTAATGGGTTATGGGTGTTCAGAGTGGCCCAGAGTCTCGGAACTTCCTTTAAGTCCGTGCCGAAACGAGGGCTGGATCCGTGATCAGCGACATTGATCATCTAAGGCTCGAGTATTCATTTTTTTGGGGAAATTAATTTTTCGTTAAGTTTATGTGTTTTTATAACTATCGACTAACGATTTTTGAAGGCCGACTTACGACCCTCATTTTTGGGACGATAAGCACCATATACTTAATTTTTTAGTCTATTCGATGGCTAATGTTTTGTTAAATTCAATAGTTCTCAGATTTGCGGTACGCGACGTCCTGTTCTTAAAACAAGGATATTTTTCGGGAGGATTCTTGGATTTCTTTTTTCTTTTTTGATCTTGATTAGGTTTTGACGCTATGTTATTAGTGTGACAAGAACAGAAAAGCTTTATAGATCAGAAAATCGGTTCAGTTGCAGCGGAGTTATCATTAAAAAACAAAACAAAAAATAAAAATGCTTGAACATCGTTTTTGGACGTTCCTTGCGAGGCACCAGAATATTTGCTAAAAATACATTTTAGGGGGACGAACTGGGGGTGATGCTAGAAGATCATATATAAAATATTGACCCCGGTAGTATTCAGTACTTTTTGAGATCGAGCCAATGGCAGCAGAGTAATATTGATGTAACGTATAACAAAACGCGATATATATGGTCAACGTTCAAGCGATGCTGACGAACGGTTGCAAGTCTATGAATATAATACAGATAGACGCTCTCAGCTTTTGTCACGTTTAACCTTCTTAATCTTAATTGTCCTGCTCCCGTTTCAACAACTAATACTACAGATTTAGATATTTATATAACAGTGATATCAGTTAACTAAATAGTCTTAACAGACTTCAGAATTGTTAGGTCAGATGAAGTAAGTTTTGGAAGTCATGCAAATTTTCTAAAACTTTTGCATTTTTAAGTGATATCATTGCGTGAAAAGTACTGCGTCAACCTACTTGACGGCGTTTCTTCGGAATAGTCAGTACGATGTGGACTCTTAATTAAATCCACAACTTTGTTATATGTAACATAGACAGTTTTTCTGACACCCTTATTGAAAAAACACAGAAAAGTCTGTTAACTGCTCCGCGTCTGATGTTGCATCTTTGCCTTTCCACTACAACAACAATAACAGAAACAAGACTTTTCATTCCTCTGAGTTCTGTGTATAATGCTACGTTGAGCACAAGGAAACCGAGAGACGACATTTTAACTTTTAATATTACAAAATGGCAGCCACACTACCGGATGTCGTCGTTCAAAATTTCACTTTAGTTCAGTAGAAATAGGTGAATGCAGAAAACCTTATCACATTCAGTCCCACTCAATTGTTATAGATGAGGAAAATGTCTGTCACATTGACTTTAAAATGCTGTAAATTGGGAACAAACTTCTCGATAGCCTATTCTACAATGCTGAGGTTTTCCAAAAGAATGACTTTTGGAAGAGGCTCGTCGAAAATTTTGATGTTCTATAGCAGATTCAAACTTTGCCGTCGTGACTGCTTTGGTTTAAAATAATTAACGGTTTCGTAAAATAAAATTCATGGCCTTCAATTGGTGAAGTTGAAGTTCAGAAAATGATCCGTTAACAGGAGAAAATTTTAACGGAAGAATCGTACACGCGTTCACAATATTTAGTATCATCATCGTGTTGTAGTATTCAAAAATGCTTGTTAAACATTATTTTTGAGTTTTAGAATCTTCCCCGGAAGATACTAAAATAGAGGGCGAGTGGTAAAAAGTGGTTTGGCGAGTGGTAAAACTGTGTAGTGTCTGTGGTTGCTGCACCAAAGTATCAAGTATACATATTCATTATATATTAATAAAAACATTATTATTTCAAAGCTTTAGGTTTTATCGGACTGCAAAATGGTTACAATTTTCGAATCATTCAGTTTTTTGGCTGGATGAATTAGAATTATGGGATCATATATTAAAAATAAGAAATGATTGTAGTCGATTTTAAAGCGCAGATTTGGGGTCATCATTAAGACTATTTGGATATTTATTTTAAACTTCAGGAATTGAAGAACATTCAATTTTACAAATGTAGGTGGTGGAATAGGTGAGGAAAGGGCGTTTTTCGACAAAATTTTTAATTCATTTTCAACTCATTTCTCAACTAAAATTCGGATATCATTGAACTAGCAAATTTTATTTTTCATCGTAGGAAAGCTATAAAATACTCACTAAATCAGGAACGTTTTACAAAATAAAAGGGTAAATAATCCAGATAAATACTTTTAAAAGTATTTTTCGAAGTCAAATTTCACAGTGTTAATTTATGAGTAAGATCATCCTCCACACTTATTTCATATTGAAGTTTTCCAAATTTGAAAGTTACTATAGGTTTTTATTTGAAATAATTTCATTTATTATGGCTTTTTTTCTGATAAGATAAGACCCTGTTTGTCATGTAGCAAAAATTAATTTGTTTTACCTTGCAAGTTTAAGTGCAAATCATTAAGTCGATTGAACATATCTGCTAAGTAAACTAGCCTTATTATTAGCCAAGTGTTCGTGTATATGCGTACCACCATTGGCGATCTCGTGTATCATAGTAAAAAATGCTGCTTCAAAGTATACCCTTTACTTCATGATGACCTCGTATCTTCCCGACCTGGCATTTGGAGAGTAAATTTGGGTCCAGAAATTTGGCTGTTTGAGAAAAAGGCTGGTAACAGTGTGGAAAATTGGTTATTTCTGGATTCCCTTTAGACACGCTGGGGGTAGCTAGATGGCCTCTTGTTGGTCCTGTCTCCGACTATTATATATCTCCAATCGCAACCCCTAAATCTACTGTACTACCTTCTTCTGGTATTCCTCCAATCGTCACAGCGCACTAATGATTATTCGGGATCCAGCAAATAGGCATTGCACGACTGCACTTTGCTCGTTAAAATTTTTTAATTACTGGCGACACTCTCGACTCCAGCCGAAAATAAACAAAATGCAAAAAAGGTCGACTTTCAAATTATAACGACGATGCCAGAGAATGGTGGCGGGAAAAATTGTTCTCTCTGTGAGCTGCTGCTGTTTGTTATTATGACGTTCGTACTCCGCTTTGAGGGACTGAAATCACTGATATTTGGTTGCAGGCAAGATATGCTGCGACTACTATTTTCTATAATTTTTAATGTGTAATAGTTGGTGGGAAGCTGAAGATTGAAATAGCACTGTCATTCTCTTGTGATTTTTACGTTTCAAAACGTTTCGATCGATTTCACCTGCAGTCAAATTTGTAATTTGAATTGAATTTCTCAATATACATTTATTTGTATTTGTTATATGGCAATGAAAAAAAACCAATGGCAGGAAAGTTGACAATGGCCGCTCCCTGAAAAAGGAAGTGAGTTTGTTTATGTCAAATAAATCGTTGGCTCATAGTTATTGTCAGTCAAAGATCCACGATGCACTATGTGGTGGAGGCTGAAAGCAATTTTGTTGCTGTATGCTCGTGAAATGTTGACTTTTTGGAAAAAATGCTCAATAATAGTAGTAATGGGCATTATCTGAGCTAGTTTTTTATAATTAGCTCAATACCTTATCTTATCTTAGAGAGAGATATTTTCATTGCGCTCTTCTCTATTTACTGCATTATCCGATTTTTGGATACCCTTAATGATTTTACACACTAACTTTGTAAATAAATAAATAACCAATCTGCAATTCCCCTACCTTTCCAAACCTCCCGGTAATTAGATTCCATCATCACATATTACTGTAATCAAATTGCTGCTACATGTGGGACGCAGCCGTCATAGCCTAAGGGGGCCCGACGCACCCAAAATTTTTCAATTTATGCACCCCCTTCGATTACTCATTATTGAATAACATTTTGCCGGTTGGTACGAGGCTGAGGGTAGGAGGGTGGTTGCCAACCTCTTTTTAGGAAAGTATATGTAGTTGATGGAGGTGAATAGTACAGTCATACAAATTAGCATTTAGAAAACCGGTGAAAAATATTGCCTACGGCGCGGCGGGATTTGAAACGCACATTTTCTGTTTGCCAGATAATCGTTCTACCAACTGAGTTCATAGGTACTTGTCTCAATCAATCGGGAACAATGTTAGGTAAACTCTCGTGAGAACCATAATTTTCGAATCCCCCCGATGACCAAATAAATGATTGTCACAAATAATACATTCATTTTGTAGCTGTGGTTTTGAAAAAAAAAATGGGTACGTGGTACCTCTGGCGAGTGGCGAAAGCGTCGATGTTTTTATTTTGCCAGTTGACGAGGAAAAAATACAATTCTAGATATTGTGTTTTCTTGATGTAACATGGCATATACATCACAAAAAACCTTGTAATTTCTGTTGTGTGTCTGTTTGTACTCCGTCCGATAACTCGGAAACCTTGCACTAGGTTGCTATCGTGGAAACCTACTTGACACCATGGTGATGAGGATAATAGCAAAACATCCATGAACATAATTATTAACGAAACTTCTCAAACTTACCCCGTAGCTGTTTTTCTGCTTCATCTTATGTTTTAACCAGCCGCTAGTTCAATTCACACAAATAACTGCAAAAATGTGTATGCATCTGTAGCATTTATTAAAGTACAAAATATGGAAATCTAAAATTTGAAATTATATCTTTTCAAATTTTGTAGTTAGATAAAGGCTACCGATTCCACTGCGTGAATAAATACTTTAATTTTGTGTTTAAAAATGTCAGAATTTTTCGTTTTAAACTTCAAACGTACGTTTATGTATAAATATTCTCCTAAATATGTTTTAATTGACTGTTTATTCAATATACCTTTATTTTACGTTTTGTGTGTCGATTTTTTTTACTGATTCATATCAAATGAGCAATACATTTTAGTTCTCAGATATATGCAAACGCAAAGCCTCCAACCTTCAATTGAATTATTATTGACACGCCACTTTTTCTCATAATAACAGAAACTGATTGTTTTATTTGAAAAAAATATATAATATCTAAAGTTTCGCAATACCTGCTATGCACTATTGGCAGGAAGTCTGGAACCTTCTGGAAGGACAGTCATATGAGCTGAACCGCGTCCTTACAGTAGGACAACTTTCATGTATAAAAAGCGCTTCTAGCAGAACAATATCTTAGATCTATCACTAAGGCCACCTTAGGTTAGCAACCAAATTATTCTATTATTAACGACGTTTCAAGACTAAGTTGTCCATAAATTGCGTTTCATTAATAAGGATGGAAGTTTCACAGAATCTTATGAAATGACTATAAATATGAACTAAAATTCTACCCTTACTGTAACGTTCACTGAATATAAAAGACTTAGAAATGTGAATGGAAAAGTGTATGTTTGAAACAAAGTTTCACAAATGAAATTATGTTTCTTCCGAAGACGCGTTAAGATTTATATTTAAAACATAGTGGAAAATATATGTTTCGTAACCGAGTCACTGAATGATTATAGTTATATTTGTGAAACTCTATGTTAAACACACAATATTTTATCTGAGTGATGCAACTGTTTCAGCAATTAATGCGCTTATAATCTACATTTAGAAATAACTGATCTATAATGTATTACATGGTGGCCGAAGGGAAAGTGATGATTTGAGCTTCCTTGGAGGCATGTGTATGTGCTATGAATGGAACAAACATGGACGAGGATTATGGGGTGAGCGGCTTTTTTAATGGACTCGTAATTGGGGTGAAGGCGTGATGGGGAAAGAGGAGGGCAGAAAGAAAGGAGGGCCCGTGACGGGTGGTGACGTGTTATTAGGGTGTGCGCCCAGAAGGGAGCTGCTGTGATGGTGGAACTGTCCTGTGAATTCTGTAATGGTGAACTCCAGAGCGAATTTGAAACAAACAATTTTTTCCAATACTGCTGTGCATGTCATGATCAAAAAATCAGCAACAAGCTCATTGCGCTTTATCCAAGCTATATTTGATATTACATTCCCTATTAGGAAAAAAACCTCAATAATATTTCGGATCCTCATTTAATTGACACTGGCAGTAATTTAACTGTTTTTAGGATAGCAGTATTTTGTTCTGCAAACAGAATATTTTGCTACTAGACTATGAAATGCTTGATCTCTTAGCTGAGATTGCTGTTTGTTATCTAACTACAGAATGGAAGAATCTATAGAAATTTGTCTCGAATTTGTGAACAGTTTAAGTATTTTTTCCACAAATTCATCAAAATCTTGTTATTTATAGATACGAATAATCTCGATGAATATGTAGAATATTTGGGCTTTATAAATAGTGATAGGGATTATACTCATCGCATATGAAAAACAAATTTTACAACGTTGAGATTCTTCAAAAGAATGACTTTATGGAAGAGGTTCCTTCGAAATGTTAAGGATGCTCCTGTTGGGGCCTCCCAGTGTTCCTTGTCCTGACGGCTTTCTGTGTTATTATCTGACACTGCTTGGTCGAAAATTCACTATGGTAGAATCTGTATAATAGAGACACATCAGCCATTTTAATCGATAGCTAAAACTCTAAGGTGCTTTTGAAGTCAGATACGTCAACTAGACGTATTTCTCTTTTCTTGATCGAGCCCAGACGCTTCAGGGAGAGTTTTGGAGTGCATCCCCATACATAGAATCTATCTAAGTCTCGTAGAATAGAATGTTGTGATGAATACATTTCCTGAAGCGAAGGATATTAACCTGCAGCTTCTGGGACGCCAACCCAATGGAGCTGACAACATGCTCAGGCCTTGTTATTGCTGATGTTAACCCCAGAGGTATGATGGAAGGTTACTCAAATATTGAGCGTATGATTTCATTGTCAGGAAAGTTGCCTGAGTCTTCTGTGCATTGCAATGAACCCCATTCAACATTTATTTCCATATCCCCGTTGATTTGAATATTATGATGAATATTATGAATGATTATGATGAAATAATTGTGTATTTATTTGTATATATGAATCGAAACTCGTCATTAAAAGAAAGAGAATTTTATTTGTGAAACTGTGTGTTAAATACACACTTATTTCATCTGCATGTTTGAAGAGTTTCACCAATAAGAGCATCTACAATCTACATGATCTGGATAATTAGTTTGCTAAATAATTGTATGTTGAATTTTCTTGTCGTTTATGTCAGTTTCATATATAGTTCACAAGATAAAACTCAAATCTCTATCAATCATGGTTCTCCAAAGCGTTAAGCTTCGAATATTGAATTAACCGTTCGATTATCCTTCGAAAATTACGGATGAAAATTGCGTGAAACTTCTGATTGCACATAAGAGAGCGCTAATGTGATTTAAAAATGGATCTGAAACGATATTAATGATCGCTGCTGCTTCCCGGCAACCCTTGTTCGTAACGGCGAATTATCTGCAAGTGTCAGCCATTTGTAAGAATCGACTCATAATGCCATTAAATTCGAACGATTTCAACTTGTGGCTTGATGGATTTGATGACGGGTTGAATGGGAAATTTGCAGTGGTGGCGTTGATAGTACGATAGAAATAAATTGCTAGAACATAAAAAATGAGAGATATAAAATGATCTATGTTATAACCATACTCTATAGTGAAGTTATAATAATAATTGAGCTGTATTTATAAAGCTGTGGTTTGCAGATTGCTGTTCTCAGATCATCGTTGTAACTAAAACATAAACAAAGAGAGATTTAAATGTCTATACTATAAAGATTCGCCATACTGAAATTAGCATAATTGTTGAGCTACATTTTGAAAGATGTTGCTTGCAGTTTGTTGTTCGCAGTTCGTCGTTGGTGAAAGAAGAGTAAGTTTTTTTACAAGCTTTTATTTGACTTGCAATGTATGTATGTATCTATGTAACCACGTTTGTTCAGTGGAATTGTGTAATTCAATGTTGAAGCAGATATATTCAACTGATTGAGCTGAAATTTTGTATACATGTTTATGGATGACAATGCATGGTTAGCTGTGTTACGCCATTCTAAATCCAACACAGCGGAACAACCAAGATGGTGGACTAGTTATATTTAATGCACTCCCATAATACGGGTACCAAATTAACGGGCTTGCTGATTATATCTTGAAAAATAAAGTGATGTTACTCTAAATCTAATATGGCGGAACATCCAGAATGGCGGACTAGATATTTTTAATGCACTCCCACAATATGGGTTTCAAATCGAAGGGCTTGCTGAGAATAGATCGAAAAATTAAGTGACGTCACTCTAAATCCAATACGGCGGACCAACCAAGATGGCGGACTTGTTATTTTTAATGCACTTCTACGATATGGGTAACAAATCAAAGGGCTTGCTGAGGATAACTCGAAAAATCAAGTGACGTCCCTCGAAATCCAATATGGCGGAACACCCAAGATGGCGGACTTGTTATTTTTAATGCTATCCTACAATATGGGTATCAAATGAAAGGACTTGCTGGGAATACGAATAAGAGCAAAAAAATCATGGTGATGATTAACTTCGTTGCACCAATCCGTCTGAAATTTTGGTGTACTGGGGTTTTTGCAGATCTGTCCAGCGATAACTAAAAAGTAAAAAATAGAATAAACTTTCCCTTTGCAACTTTTAATATCAACGTATAACGCCATTACATAACTTATATGATATAAAAGCTTGTCGCTAGATTTACCTGTGTAGATAAACACAGCATAGCTTGATCTGATTTTAATTTTTAAAATTTTCGAATTAGGTAAATAAGAGTACTTGAATTTCGCGATAAGCTTTCATATAAATTATGTATAGACGTTATAAGTTGGTAGTAAAAGTTTCAAAGGAAGAGCTGCTGGGTAAATTTTTTCTGTACTTCTTATTTATGAGGTAGCGTGTTTCCTACTGGATCTTTCATCCATCATCAACTTTTAGAAAAACTGTCAGATAAATTAAAAGAAACAAATACAGCATTATCAGAACGGCTGAAATTGCAAATAACTCTTTGGGTCTTAGTCAATGATAACACTGCGCCACTCAAAACCTTGTATTAGTTACTATGAGCATGAACATGTTGTTTATGATCGCTTTTTTGCTGGAAGTTTCTGCTCGTACATTACAATAAAGGTCGATTTGTGGATTTCATAATACAACGTCCTATTAATAAGGATTTAAAATTTTCGCCATATCCGCATCTCACCATTTTTCAGACATATCTGTGCAAAATTAACTCGTGATGGCCTGGACGAAAAATGTTATACCATTAGTATTCGGTATTCGGCACATTTGTTTGTGTACGACGAGGTGTTTACACATTCCCTCGCAGTTAGGGTTGCCAGATGGACATGTCCTCCTTTTTCATATTTTGTCCTCCCGTCCTCCATTATCTCTTGAATATCCTCCTTTTGATATACTTCTTTGAAGCGTGCTGAAAATGTAGCGCGCTAGTGGGCATCACTGGCTCTTCATCTCATTCTTTTATGTCTGTTTATCAAGCGAATTAGGTGAAAGTCGAAGAAAAATATAATTCCCTTTTGGAAAATTCAAAGATACTTCAATTTATACTGAATATGCTTCGAAATCGAAGAAATCACAATTCTTTGCCACTAACCGTAAGACAGCTGCTCCGTAATAATGAAGAGGCCGAGTCCATTTCCAGCGAATTTTCCAGCGTTTACATAGCTTGTGAAGAGTATTTGATGGAATGAATAAAACCCTTGGAAGATTTCAAATGTATTGAGTGGATGACGTTGCTGAAAGATAACGGAAACCTCAAATGTGACGATTTAGTTCCATGCATTGAGTTCTTGAGCGCCAGAGGTGTAGAGATCGACGATGTTAACCTACATGATCAGTTTTGTAACCTGATTTCATTCCTCAAATCGAAATCACCCGATGACGAATATTATGATTTAAAGTTGCACGAACAGTGGACAATATACTTTAAACATGCTAAAAACATTGAATGTTTCTCAGAACTTCTCAAGATTTGCATTTTTATTTTTGGATAAGCGCACATAACGCGAATGTGGAACGAGTGTTTTCGCTGATTAATACTCAGTGGAGCAAAGAGAGAAACAGACTAAGTGTGGAGTCAGTCAAATCTTTAATTCTTGTACAATACAACTTCAAAAACATGTCATCTGAAGATTTTTATAATTATCTGTTAAAATAAAGTAAATTATATATTGCTGCTGCAAGAAATACTACAAGGAAAAATTCCAGGACGGCGAGGACCTGGAAGAAGGAGGATCTCATGGCTAAATAACCTGAGAACATGGTTCTCCGGACCGGATAGGCATTAGAAAAAGAAGAAATTATATAAAAAATCGTTTATTGTGGATGTCCTCCATTAAGAATAAAAGTCCTCCTTTTTGGACTCATTCGTCCTCCTCTATCAAATTATTATCTGGCAACCCTACTCGCAGTCCACTATTTCTGTTCGATTCGATTCGATAATCTACCCAAATCGTTCAACTCAGATCTCACCATGAAAACGCGCCTTTAAATTGCAGTACAAAATCGGATGTTTTTAAGTGCTCCACTCGAGGTTCTTCAACTAACTCTAGAAATACTACAGTGTGCTAGCTCAAGGCATTTCCGGGTAACGAACCGCCAGATAACTCCATCACTGCAAAATTGCATGCATTTTGAGTCGCGGGCAACAGACGACGACCTGCCTTGCGTGGACACAAAACCGTTCGTTTTATCAGATTAAGCGTTATGGTAATTCGCGGAGAGTGCAATTCGCAATTATTGTGATTGTCAGCGAAAGGTTTCGGGCTGCCAACGGCAGGCGGTCCATGGGGATTGTTTCTGGGGGTATGCAAGTGCGAGGGTTTGGGCCACAAATTAAGAACAGCATGGCGTGAACCCTCTATGGATTAGTATGATTGAAACGATTTTATTTTTATTTTTACTAGACCGGGCGGTTCTGTTTTAAAGAAGAATGCAATTGGATGTTTTCCATATTATCGTGAATTTTTGTTTTAATTAGTCGAACATATTATTTATTTTTGTTAAATAAATTATAAAAAAATCGAGAACAAGGTGTTTTCCCGTTTTTTTATTAAACTGATATCATCGCACGTGAAGTACAGAGTCAACCTACTTGGCGGTTTTGTTGAGAACGTATAGTGTCATAATCATAATCCAATTTAAATGCATTAATCTGGAGTAGTTTTAGGAAAACAAATTCTAAGAAAAATTGAACGGTTTTCATTTGTTTGAAACATTCGAAATCCATCGACAATATATTATTATGTTCCTGAGTCAGACTTAAAATTCCAAACCCGCAAATATTAAAAAATGACAAGGTATTTCGTGATGTATCTATTATAAAGAAAACATAATATATCGTAATTTTTCTTCTTTTTGCGATTACTATACTTTCCCCGCCTATTGACATGGGAAATATAAATCTATCAATTGTAATTTGAAGGCAGACATGTGAACAATTATCTATGCCTAAGTAGGGAGGAGTAACTACTAGGGTCAAGGTTTATAGGTGATAGAACGTCTTTAAACAACGCCAAATAGATTAAAGTTTCTCCATCCCTGAGCTCCTCCACTTGGAATTTCATTAATTTTCGATCAATTGTTTTAATTCAATTTATTATGATTCCGCCGATACTTTAACGATTTTCAGAAATTACAAACCTGTGAAAATTTGATCAAAATTAGATTGGCAGTTTCAAAGTTATAGAAAGACCAAGGATTATTATAGATGACAGACTACATTGAGTGACATGGTTATTAAGGATCTATATGATAAACATCAATCAAAAACATAATATCTCAAATTCAAACATTTTTGTCATCACATACTACTACAGCTTAAAAAATACACGGAAGTTGGATCACGTTTCTTCAACTTTCATGAGCGGTGGACATACAATAAAAGGACCGAGCTAAACACTTGTTAGACCAGCTAGTGCGTTAACTTGTATTCAATCTATGAACTTGGGTCGTATGTTGTATTTATAGACGTTCTGAGAAACTTTGTTGAACCACAAGGAACCCATATGAATGAAGCGCAATTATAGTCCGTCCTTAAAGCTTGGCTGCTACATTAAGGTGAACTTAACATTGATTTATTTGAGTCTATGCTCTCCACTATGTATCAGACCTGCTATAAACAAGCATGTTTCGTCTTTAGCCTAGACTTGTCAGTATAGCCTGTTGGTCTAACTATCCAGGTGTTAGGATCTTTGATTTCGTAAGATGCCGATGGGCGTCCCCATAGAGGGCGACACTTAGATGAGTTGATTAATTTATTTGTCATTAGGGTAGATTGTTGTTAGTTGCAATCTCGGTAAGTTACAAAATGTTCTAAAATTTTGTTATTATTAGGTATAGTATTTCACATCAATTGATTCATTAATATTATGGGTACTAATAATAATTATTTTTCGACATTCTCACTAATTTATTTCAGGATAAATTGACATGGTTACAAATGAGCTTGATGAATATACTATAGAGTGTGAGGATTCTATAAATCGTGTTAGTGATTCCTATCGCATCCAAAAATATATGGCAAATCCTTTCAATGAATTCGGGGACAGTTAATTCCGTCGATATAGATGCTCTAAGGCTTAGCTTGGAGTCTAAGCTAAGCATATAGTCCCTATCAGTTGCCTCTTCGAAAATCGACAGCTAGAAGTTTTCTTATGGTTGCACCAATAACACAATTTCGCCAATTATTATTTATTCAAAGATTCACGAAAAAACAACGTGCAGTAAAACGGAAAAACAGCGGAAAGCATTTTGACAGCTACAGCGAATTCCAAGCTTTCTTTCATGTATTCACTTTGTAAGGCTTCCTTGTATAAGGTGACCTCAAGGTGAGGACTATCAATACAGCCCTTTGATACCTTCAACTTCCCTCGCTCATGAGTGAGAAGTAATAAAAACGGTCTGTACCGCGAGCATTGAGTTAGGTAAAGAAGAACTCAGAACCCCGTCAGCCACACATCCAATCGTTTGAATCGCCATCACAGTCGCAAACACTTTTTCTTCCCTTTTCCTCGCTCATGTTTACCATCAGTAAACATAGTGGCCGGACGTGTAAACAAACGCGCTGGCGATGCTCGACACCTTGCGTTTGTTACTAGCCACGCCATTGGTCCACCGGTACCGCGGAGCTGTCACCGTATTGGAGGACGCCGCGGTTTTTAATTCGCACGGTCGTTTCGGGCTTCCGTCGCGTCGCCTGCCTCGCACTGAGCGTACCTGAAAAGCTGGCAGGGGCGGCGTGGCGCGGGTACACTGTCCTATTAACATTTTTATGTATCAGAACCAGCAGCAGCCAGAGGCTAATTTGCCAGTAGTAGGCGACACCTCACCAGGCAAAACAATGAAAAATACAATCGAAAATATGTTATGAAATATTTAGCATTATTTTCACTCATACCTACGTAAAATTTAAAATTTATTATTCATTTGCGAGTAAATGATAACAATCTCCGAGATTGATGGATGCAACGGAAACATCGGCGAGTCTAAATTAATATGTGGTGAGCTATTCATCTCGATCACCTCAATATTAAAATCTATTAATGCAAATATCCTAAATATGACATTAAACTTTGTTTAGAAGAAATTTTATTTTTCCAGCGAAATGAAGTTGAAAAATGGCAAATTCTTTTAACCGGAGCGCCTCAACCAGTATAAAGTATTTTCAAAGAAGACAAGAGATCGGGTTAGTAAGCTGAATGATATATTTTTTTTTAATTTAAACTTAATTGGTTATTTTAATGATAGTCGGTTTGAGTTTTACGTTTATCCATTTTGATGTTCCGAGGTTATAAATATGCCAAATTCGACGTTGTTTCGTAAGCGGCTAACCCAATTTTGGGATTTATATCAGGTTTTAGCACTAAGTAAGGTTTCATACGACTTCTTTTTTTATTAAAAAACGTCATCTGCCATTTTGATAGTTTTGACATATTGTCGACTGTTACTGCTTAAAGATGGTTTCAGTACTTAGTAAGGCCTCAGACTGTCCAATGAAAAAGATATTGTGTGTCGTTTTAAGATATCGAAAATATCGAATTTTTACGGTTTAAACATGAGTTTAATACTACTCGTCTCACAAGAAATATGAAAGTCATTTTGACAAATTAACTTTTTAAAAGTGGGTTTATTACTAATAAAGGTAAAATTATATTTCATCATTATTGTTTCAATTTCGAATTATTTACGATTCTTCCAATCATCATATGTGACAAGAAGTAGTATTTTCTCCGGTGGAATCATCCAATAATGAATGATCAAACTCTCAGATGATGGTATTAGCCCTGAAGGAAGACCAGCAGTTGCTACACAGTAAGTGACATATTTGTGCTATGAAGAAGTTGTGTACAATATAATTGGGTTTCAGCTATTTTTTCTAAGAATAAGCCTAAGAACAATTGCCAAGGAACGTATGGGCCATTCTATTGTAGCTCACGAAATTCGTCAAATGTGGATACGTGACGCTTCCTTTTTTGAAATTGGTGCGTTAGGTATCGGAGAAATAAGCGAAAAATAAAAAAATGCCAGAACCTTTCTGACAAATCCGCATTTATAGAAATACGGAATGAACCCTGACATACTGTAATGTGGAATTCGAACCACACACCTTCTGATTGCCAGTCAGATCCTCTAGCCAACTGAGCTGAGCAGCCACTCGGAATTAGGAGTTAGTAGGATGATAAATGGCTCCCTCCTGGAATCCCCTTACGCAAAATCTCTGGAGACAATTACCGACCCCTTGCCTCACTATACGTACGCTCATGAAAAAAATTATGTCTGTTCCTCCCAAAAAATGTTTACTCCTACGCTAGTGCATCTCTCTTTAATCCACTCCCTGCCTCGTCAGTTTCCCCCTTCCTCATTTCCCCTCTCTTCCGCAACTTCCATTTATCGTGATTTCTGACGACAGTGGAATAGGCGGGCTCTTTTCATATTCTAATGCGAGCCTGGCCGTACAGTCCGGCGAAAAATGTTCAATAAAAAATTAGGGTTAGCTGTGGAACAGCTGCACGGATGAGGTGATTTGTAAGTGAAGTGAAGATTAAAGCAATATTCTATAATTACCGAGGTATCTCTCAAGTACTCAAGTAGTACTTGATTTTATTCGCGGATGTTTGTGTTATGTACCGTACTTCAGAAAGTTAGTACCCATTAATAATTTTGTTATTTCTCACGTAAAAGAAAACGAGGTATTTTAATTAATGTAACCTATGAAACTTATAATAATAATAATATACCATGTAAAAAAAGACAACATTAATAAAAAACAGTCATACACCTGGTTACAGGATGACCAACTTTTCCCTAACCAGAGGGTTTCATGCTTGCTATTCAAGATCAAGTAATTGCGACCCGAAAGTACAAGAAGTATATAATTAAAGACCTTCACCATAACCGATACCAACTGCAGAAAATGCTACCAAACGAAGGACACGATATAATATATTACCAGCGCATGCAAAACTCTATTTGGAACTGAATACACGAGGCACAACTCTGCAGCAAAAGTCATACACCAAGCACTAGCCACAACATACAGACTAATACCAAACACAGATCCATATGACAGATATACACCAACATCAGTATTTAAAAACAATCAATATAGACTATACTGGGACATCCAAAAAACAAGAAAATGTCATTATCATTCCCCTCATTTGTCAGTCTCGAGCCTCACACAACCACATTCACACAACACAGCAACTGGAGCTGGACGAAAAGTTACACGAAACCTTCCAACAGTCTGTGATTCTCAAGAACTGTAGTATTGTACGAAACGTCCTCAACGCAGAGCGTAGCTCGGGTATTGACTTGGTACAGCCCGTCAGTTACCTGATTAAGTAAGTTGGCATCCTAACTGCTCAGTTTTGCGTAACATAAGAGACTTGCACCTGAGACATCAAAATGGAGTTCTGCATGAGAAAGTTTTTTACCTTAGTAAAGGTCGATGGAAGAACCATCTTGAACAGAAAACAGTACATGATGCAACGCTAGCCAACTTGAACAGAGGCGGAAAAGTACGAGTATCTGGGATTTTATCAAATCACCAACAGTTATATAGATTTGATAGCAATGTAGAGTCGCATAGTTACTACATTCCAAATAGAAACAACTAAGTCATACTTCACCACAACTTGACACTATATGAGAAAAACCCGGACTATATCGGTATTAAAATATGTAATTGGATGGACTCGAATATTTCTCAAAACCCAATAGCATTTCGTGAAGCAGTGACACATATCTTTGCAGAGCAAACTTATCATAGTGTAGCGGACAACATTCATACCCTTATCCGAACAAAATCAACGAAACGCAGAACGTTACACCCGAACAAAGTCAACAACGATCATTACACACAAAACAAATACGAACACTCAGGGATTTCTTCCAAAGCAAGCAAATTTACTTACATTGAGTGATAGTGAAAGGAGACAAGAACTATTTTGCATGAACAGAGGGTTTCATGCTTGCTATCCAAGACCAAGTTGTCGCGACCCGAAACTACAACAATTACATAATCAAAGGCCAATCCATAGTTGAAACCCACAGAAAATGTCACCAACAAAAGGAAACAATAGAACATACAGGTATTACAATTGCAAAATTCTAGCAGGAACTGAATATACAGCCAGGCATAACTCTGCAAGCAAAAGTTAAAGACCTAGTACTATCCACAATATACTGATTGATAGATCGTTATTACAAATATTAGCCAAGGTCAGCACTAGAAAAAAATAAATATTAACTGTACTGCGACATCCAAATACACCCGGACAAGACAGTCCCAGCTAATACGCTGATATCGTTTTTCAATCGCTATCCGCAATGGTAACGATGTTCAAAGAACCTCTTCTGTGAAGATATCTAAATATACAGATCTTGCTATAGAAATTAAACGATTCTGGAAACAGGAAAAAGTTCATATCATCGTACTCATTATACCTATGCCACTCTCGGGTCTCACGCCAACCACATTCACATCACACATACAGCAATTAGGACTAAACGAAAATTTACACAAAATCTTCATCCTTAAGGCCTGTATTAATGTGAGGTCATTCTCGGCTGAACATCTATTTCCTTTTCTATAAAAAAAGGTTAGGTTATTCTACCGCTTAGCCCTCAAAAATGATTTGTATTGGAATGTTGCTATAAGGAAAATAAAATAATTGTATAACAGTAATAATGCTAGTGAACCTTTTAAGGTATCTTCATTGAAAATAGAGGTATTGATGTGATTAGAATTATAAGAACATAACATAAATAATGAAATTTGAATAATGTTTTCATATTTAACCAGTTCAGTTGCTCTAAACTGCTATGATCATACTTTCTAACATCAAAAAAATTAATTTACAACCTGAATCTTTTTGTAGACGCTTCCTCGATATTTTGTCTAAACACACACTATGTAAATTTGGACATTAATCAGCGGTTGAAAAAGTATTTTATCAATAAAGTGTATACTTCTACTTGAATGACATCACCATTTAATATAATACACAATATTTTTTCCTGTGACTTCACAATGATTTAAAGGAAAGCATAATTACTTCTGATTTAGAAGGATTCAACTGAAGGATAAGTTTAAATGGATCTTTTGTTATCTGATATGAACAACTTTTTGATTACTGTGATTGAATATAGCAAAATAATCGGAAATCGTCAGTATATTATTGAATATTGTAATGATTTATGATTTTATTCATACCAGAGAAGTATAAAACAAACAGAAGTGGTAGGTGACTTCTGAAGAAATCAGATTCGCAGAAAACCATTGAACTTTCAACTTATCTGGTTAATTAAGAACTTCTATTCTGGTAGATTTTATCTAGCTGTATCGGGTTATCATAAATAGTTTTTTTTATTGTGTTGGGTATTCTATTGCACATGCTTCCAAAATATGTAACTGTTGCTTATCATTTTGTCCTCCATGAGTATTCTCTAGATATAAAATCCTAATTGACTTTTTGTGTTGTTTTTTATTCACTAAATTGTCTAATATTTGATCTATAGTATAGAACTATATATTTACAGGAAAGGGAGATTAAAGAGATTTGTGTTCAATCACACAATGAAAAATTATCATAATGACGGAAGTACCTAAAATCTATCCCTTAAATAATCCCTTGTCTATCTTTATTTTATGAAAGAATTATCAGCCAATTCTAACCGACCACATCAAACTTGTCGGTTTGCTTGTACCCTTGTCATAAGAATTTTATATACCGCGTGACATTTTCATCAATTTTTTCAACAGATCCCTTCCAACAAAATCGTATGTGTGCATTCGTTACCCTTTATGTTTCTCTCCACAATTTCAAAATGTTTCCACATCCCTCTCCGGATTTTCTATTCAAGCTAGACGGTGTGTGCAGACGAACAAATTAATGATGAGCATGCCTTGCACTGATGTACTACACAATCACACACATGTACTTTCACCTTTGTTCCCATTTTTCTATGCGTACATGGAGCTTTTGTATTTCAGTGTATTCCAGTGGAATTGGATAGCACAAGCCTTGTTTATGGATAATTTCTAAGACTACCACTACTGGAATTACTTAAATATTACGTGTACAACCAGGAAATTGATTTACATTATAGTTTGAGAGTTGTTTAGTATGTTAAAATGAAAGTAGGTGTATTTTATTCCAACGCGAATCTGCGACGAAGTATTGTAATCACGAACATATATGAGATTTTACGTTTTCTTGGTGTTTGATCATGTCACTTGTTTCAGTCGGTCTGTCTGTCTACCCGGTAATCCTTGATTCCTATATTATTCTGAAAGTTACTACACCAGAACACTAGTATGGCAAGGACAAAAATCAGTTCAATGACGGTAAAGTAATCGCAAAAAACGAGAAAAATAGAAAATGCTCAAACTTTACTTCTGGAGCTCCTAATAATTTCTCATTTTTTTTGGGAAAAGTTGAAGATTGGAGTTAGACGTTTTGGGAGAGCTGATCTTGAAAATTTCCTGACGTTATGTATACATTTTTGATCACGATAGTGTTCTTTTAAAGGCGGTGGAATTTTCTAATATATCCTACGTACGAATATAGTAGATTTTCGATGTACTCCGAATTTTGCAATCAAATTCAAATGGCCTCAAATTTTCCAACGTTGACATTTTTGGGCTTTTATAGAAGCCTAATTCGTTGAGTTTATGTTTTAGCAACTTTTACTAAGATTAGTTGATTTCAAAGGAATAGGGATTCTGGATAATGACGAAAGTGCTATTCAACATTTCGAGAAATGGCGTTACCCCTGTTAAAAAATGTTGGAGGACCTTGTATTCCACCCAAGAAGTAAGTTATGGAAATTTTTGAATACTTGGATATTTTTCTAACTTTTTAGATTAAAAAAATTGAGTTTCTCAATATCTTTCACATATAATTGCGAATAATAACAGTTACAAAATGTGGTCTAAATAATTCAATCAATTCATCTTATTCTACTGTTCTTAAAAAATTCATTAATTAACTCAAAGTATCTGACAAAATATCCAATAAAACGATATCAAACGACAAAATACTTCTCGACAACCCCCACACCTGGCATATTGATTCCATTACAGACAAAAAATAAGCGAAAATAACGAGTGCAATTTTCAGCGCTCAGCGCTATATAGGTACCTGTAATACGCGGTTTTTCATGGCCATAGATTTAAAACTGCCGAGTAATGACATATAATATATTCCCTTTGAAGGCGGATTAAGTTCCGTACCCCTTGAAGCAGGGCTTGGAATTCATTATTTTTCGACCTATCACATATCGCTTACCTCGCTATCTCTCACACCCTCATAATTATTTACTTTTTACTTTAAAATATTATCATATTGCATTCTTAGCGATAATCGAGGCGAACGTATCGTGCCGTTTTTTTTAATGACGGAAAATGTGAATATGATACTTTTTAAGTGCTTCCTATATATGAGGGTGCAGAATAATGATACAGCTCGCCTGCTCGAAAGGAAATTGTCTGTAGGATTGTGTTTCTCAAAAAGTTTGCGTGCGGTGATTTATTTATTTTCTTTATTTTCATTTCACAGTCTTCATAGTCTTGATGGTAGGCGCGAACGGCCTTTGTCCTAATCCCTGCAAAAATCACGATTATATTACTGATATGTTTAAAAAGAAATTAAATCATGTAAATGCTCTTACTTGGTGGAACTCTTTCATCAGTGTGTGTAATTCAAGTTGAAGGTTTCACAAATAATACTTTGTATAAATTACGATCAGTACAACGTAGATTTAAATATTAAATCTATAAGAGATCTATATTTTATTTGTGAAGCCTTATGTTTAAATTACACACTTCAAAAAACAGTGTAGTAGTCTGCAGAAACTTAAATGAAGACTCAAGTAATAAACCAAAGACTGCAAGAAATAAGATTGAATTAAACAAAAAAGGTAAGAAGTATAATTATGAAGCTAATGAAAACGAGAATCAAATGTTCATGTTATTTCTGCAAAGATGGAGGATACTCGAATCATCTTCTGTCAAGTTAATGAGGGTTAACATCAACAATAACATGTCCTTGCGCGACTGGGTTAATGGCTTTGTTATGTCGGTGCCCCAGAAGCTGTGAGCTCTCTTCCATTGCAGAAAATTATAATCATACAAGTACTAGTCGCATATATGGAGATGAGTTCCGAAGTAATCCTCAAAGCACCTGGACACAATCCAGAATTCGCTTCATCTTACAAAGGATCACAACAGGCTGGAATATTGCATAAAATCGCCTAGAGGAGCAACATGAATTATGACGTATTAACATATGAAAAGTCCTCTTGACAACAATTATAAACTAAATGTGATTTTGAGTCATTAACATTTAATTACCGTATCTATATATGGAGTTGAAATCTCTATACGATCAATGTAAAACGTGTTATCAACAGTTTAGCGGTAAAATGACTTTGAAAGGATAAGTAATTTTCTGGATTTTTTTGGATCGTAGCCCATTCACTCTCTAGAGCGTTCCAGATTCACTGACAAACGACAAAAAGAGTATTTTATAGAGTTGTCCTATGGAGGATTGAACATGTAATTTGCCAAGGTAGGGGTTGCCGAATTTTTAGTGATTCTTAATTTGGGAAATCTGTGAATCATAAATATAATTCTTCCAATAGTTCCATATTGTTCATTGAAATTTAAAAGATCAACAATTCCAAAAAATTCAAATACTTATCTCCAAAGTATGTAGTATCAATGAAGTACAATGTCGACCTACTTGACGCAATTTTATCTATTTCGAGCTAAGCTTTTGATCCACATTACACTTGAAGGGTACTAGAAAAAAGTTTCAGAAGCGCTGCATTAGGTAAAAACACATGCAGCGAAGCATATCAATTCCCGGAAAGTACCAAGTCAATCTACTTGCATCTAGTTTCTTACCCAGATGATCTCCTTCCGACAGTATCCGTTTGGGAAATGAGTCGGTTCGTGCTTCGCGTCTCGCTAAGCTTGTTTCGTCCTTCCGGCCGCTTGCGACTCTCCATCCAGGAATCTTGGCAAATTCGTTATCTTGTCACGATTCATGGGTTTGATTTGGGTAATATCGGAAATGTCAGATATGCCGAATAGATGTGCTGATGAATGTTCGTTCCAACAGAGCTGGAGTCACTTCAGAACCAGTTCGGACTACAGGTATGCGCATACCGAAACCGTCGTTCCAATCAATGTGAAATGGGGCAGGATTCAATGCTACAGAAACAAAATTAGTTTTGAACCGATTGGTTCTGAGTGAGAACGAAATATCAAAACAGTTTTGTATTTCGGGTTAGGTTGTTTTCCGGTCAAACTACTTCAGACTCAAATAGAAAAAGTGGGAGACCTGCTACCTCGCTCTATCACAGTTCCATACAATGCTGCTATCATGTACAGCTCAGACGCCAGTATAAGAAGATAACATTCAATAGTTTTCGTCAAGATGCAAAACATTCAATCTTTATCTAGTAATAATCAATGCTCTTCACAGCAAATTTGATTAGCCTACTCTGTTTTCTTGTATTGTATACTGATTATGTAATTATTTCATTCAGATTATTCAATTTTTGATACATGTTATTCATCGTGTATGCACATTACTGTATAGGTTGATACAATAATCTGCTCTCGTGCACCGTTTTCCGATAAGGCTAACAAGCCTACCGCGATTTCATCACGATCTACTTCATTTCCGAAACAAATGATTGTAATTTAATATTCGCCAGGCAGCTGCGATCGACACTCATCGGCTAAATATAGCAAATTATCGCTGGTTCCTAACTCCTGCACCCCAGATACACACCACCAGGCTAGCGGACGATCGTGAAAACTGACACAGTGGTGGAGTATATTGCAATAAGAGCAATAGTGGTATACGTACAAGTAACGACCAGAGCAGCATTGCTCAATCTGTGAATCAACTAACCTCAGTATGGCTCCTTAAGACATCTACATCGCACATATCTGGATCAGAACATCAGAACTTCATTCAGAATCTCAATGGGTTTATCGCAATCGTTAAATAGCTTCCTCAGGAACTGATTCATGGTAGTGGATGCACTACTGTTAGAAATAACAATACCATTCCAAGAGACTTTATATTGGCGACAGTAAAATGCTATCCAGAAAGACGAAGACAATAAAACATTGTTATGCAGAATACCAGCTAGCTTCAGGAATGAAGATGACGCCGTCCATTTTAATCTTCAAGGCATCGCGTGACTGTCAAAATTTACGGAGGTTCCAAAATATAATTTTCCTTCAATTCGAAAACCAATCGTATTTTTTATGCAATTTGAGCATTGTTATATGTAGTAAATGTACTCTATTGGCGACTAATCATTTACATGGAGTGAGACATGTACTTGATGAATTCCGGCTTTCTGGAGGGGAAGTGAGAACAGCCTTCGCATATTTAAGGTACTTGAAGCATTACCTTTAGGATTAGTTATAAAAAAGCCGTTTTGCCTATAGGTTGCTCTTTTCAGAAAAAGGTTACCCTTTTGGTTTCCGAAATTTTTTGAATGCCTCTTGGAAGGAAAATTGCATTCATCAATTTTCCTCTGAAGCTTTGAAAATGGATGGTAGTCGTAGAATATTTGTTGTCGTGGATTTTCCTCTTCTTCCCACAACACGGTTGTTCCATCTTAATGGTATATCCAACCGCTCCTGCTTCCCGGATGCATGCGAGTATTTAAAGCATCCAGATGAATTATGAAAAAGGAGACTAGCTGCGATTCCCTATCTGTAGAAAAATCTTGAGATCAACAATATCTGCGTACATGTGAGGATGGTGCATTTCAATGCTTCTAAGACTCAATACTGTCGAACAAGGGTAAGTCATGCAAGTATCCAGCACGCTCTACCACAAGCATTCAAGCTTATTATAAACTTAAAAAGCTGTAATTTGAAACCATTGTAACCATTCACTCTTGTAAGTGGCTCGTTCAAGGTGTTGAAAGCTCATGCCTGGTGTAGAGGCAGCGTTGGACTCTTCTAGTATTTTATGTATTGATGACTCTTCGTGTTATTATCGGTCGAACATTTTACCGTGGTAGAAGATATAGAAGAGCGACAAATCTTCCAATGTTCTTCAACGTTCCAGACTGTGAAGATCAGGCGCGTCCACCTTCCTGGATTATTGCAGAAGCTTCAGAGAGTGTTTTGGTACGCATCCCCATACATGCAACAGTTATGCTGATCTTTGTAGAGTAATAGTAGTTAAAATCAACAAATGAAACTACTATTGATGCTGGGAATAAGCTATGGTATTCATCCAGAGCAACGAGATACATCTCAGCATCTTATATCCTTATATTATATGTCTGAGAAGATATTGCCTACCCTGTCCTTACTTGATGCAGTTTAGACAGATGCCTTTCCAGAATCAATGAGAGTTGAGCAGTTGGA
The DNA here is from genome assembly GCA_949316355.1 of Bruchidius siliquastri. Classification (NCBI taxonomy): domain Eukaryota; kingdom Metazoa; phylum Arthropoda; class Insecta; order Coleoptera; family Chrysomelidae; genus Bruchidius; species Bruchidius siliquastri. The sequence continues at coordinate 28,437,684 of OX438534.1, read as the reverse complement.
AACTTGGATTATCCAACTCTCTTCGACTGCTGTATAGCAGTTACGATACAGTAGTATTTAAGCTACGCCATCCTGACTGCTTAGGTACATAAATATAGGTTTTAAAAGAAGGTTAAAATAAGAATAAGACCAGCTAGTGTCAGGTCAGGGCTGCCTTTGATAGTGCTGTCAGCAGCTGGTTCGTAGTGACTTGACGGCATCTCTTTCAGATGGCTCGACATGTAAGAATTTGAGGGAGTCGATTATACATTGACATGTATGAATTTCACAAACTTTGCCAACGACGAGTAGTAACTTCATGAAGTAGATGACAATCTAGGTTGGTGGCGCTTATGAATCTAGTGATGGACTTGGGTGATCTCATTACTCGACTTGTTATGCGATGCGTCGGTGACAGGACGCCGTTTTCTGTCACGTGCCATCCGGCGGCAGCCCGGATTCGTTAATTGGCGCTCCGGGCTGCTAATGAGGCCTGTTGTGAAGGCGAGCAACGTCCTGTTTCGACTGCCCCGTCACATCACTTCCAGCGACAATTTGCAATTGTTACGTAGTTGACTTTAATTCTGTAATTAAACCAATATACTTGTGAGGGGTAAGCATATATTTTGGAGCCCCCCATGGAGATTCACGTCAGGAGTTCTGACTTTTTAACGATGGTATATGATAAATGATCCGGTAGCATGGGTTAAAATTCAATGGCGGATTTGAGGGTGGATGTTATCAACAATTTGAAGATAGTTAGATTGAACGGATCATCAAGCTGCACCAATGGCATTTCAGAAATTTAAGATCTTGTAAGAGGTCCAATGGTAGATTCACCATTCAAAAGGAAATCAAAATTTGGCGAGATGATAGGTTGACATTGAAATTTCATTTGCTTATCAAATATTTAATAAATTAAAAGAAATTTAAAAAAAAGCTTTTATTTAAATGCGCTGCAAAGAATAAAATAAACTTTCACTTCAAAACTTTTTGAGCTGAAGATATCTGCTTCAAAATTGAGTTGGAGATTCCACCGAACAAACATAGCTAGTTACATACATACATTGCAAGTTAAATAAAAGCTTCTAGAAAAATGGCGTCCAGCAGGTTGACTCTTTACTTTCCACACAATGGAATCACTTTTGGAATTGAAATTTGAATCGGATTTTGGAGCTGTTGATCTTTTAAATGTCAATAAAAAGAATATTGAATTCACCATATTCACAAAAAACACTTTAACTAAATTCTGATAAAAATATTTATAAGCTACTGATATCACTGCACGTAAAATACAATTTCAACCTGCTTGTAAAGGCAAAGATTAGCCTGCACTTATATGCAATTTTGAAACATCCTGTGAATCATAACTATACACCTGAGAATTACCAGCCAACTTTTCTTGACGTTGGACACGAGAAAAAAGAAATAAATATCTTTAGTAGGAATCATGTGGTAGTTAGCAACGAGCTTCATCCGCGGCAATTAGAGCTCTGCGAGTCTGTAACTTGTAACTGTGAGCGTCTAATGATGTAACGAACTTAACAACAAGAAATGTCCTACGACACGTAACATCGCCTGAATCGGGCCTCACTAGGTAACATAGGAATTCTAATGCTGACGCTGTATAGTAGTAATAGTTCCAACTGCTACAAAAATAAAGTCATTGCAATCTTAAATCCTTGTTTAAGCAAATCCGGAATATACAAAATCCAAAAAAATCGTACACCAGGCTTCTTTCTTTCAGCGCCCGCATGTTACTCGCTTATATAAGCAATATCAAATTCTTTCTTTTGAAAAGCATGAATCTTACGTCTACACATTCCAGGACACAAGTGTCATTAATAAAAAATCTATTTCTAAAATTTATTTTTACTATTACAATGAAATACCACCAAATATTAAGCGTTCAAGTCTTCAAGAGCAAAGTCACAAATGTGCTAAATGATTTAATTGAGTAGTTCTGTGTGCACTATGTATCATATTTACCGTGTTTCCAGCGCAATTATTTATAAATTTGGATTTTTTTGGATTTATACCTGCTTCCGCCACCACCAGTATAAATTATAATTGTCTAAAAAATGAGTAAGGTGGATTGGCTCACTCTGAAATATCACTTCCGATAAAAGCAGTGGCAGATTTAGAGGGAACTATAGTCGCTATAGTTCAGGGTGGTAGATTTCGAGGGGCGTCTGATTTTTTGTTTGAAATTTAACTTACAGTTTATAAATAATTTTTTTGATAATTTTGGATGTTTATCATTTGATACGAAGCAAAATGTATCGATTCCAAATAAAAATCGCACCTAAAAGAAGGGAACGTATAGTACCTGCACATCCATCATATTCTTTAGAGATTGTAAGTGTTAAATTATCAGGTAATTCAAATAACCACTGTTTATAAAAAAGAACCATTGAGGAATACCAAAATTCAATATACCCTCCAGAAGAAGAATAAAGTTAACGTTGGTGCAAGAAAAACGAAACGTCCCTTCACTACCGCTCGTTCATAAGCACTCACACTTCGCATGAAAAGTTACAAGGAACATAAAAAACCTGAGTTATAATCTCAAATTTCTATTGTAAACATATTATTTCAAGTTCTACATAAAATTATTTTCCGGCGACTTACCAATGAGTATCTATTTTCTTCTGTATCCGTTAATCAATTATTGTAGTACCTACCCGATTTCAATTTAGCGTATTTTACAGGCTAGAGATATTTCATTTTTCCAATATATTCTTCCAGCAAAATAAGCAAAAATAGGAAATAAATCTCTTATGCGATTTTTCTCAGATTGGCTCAACTTGTGATCCAATTTCACCGTTTTCTGTAGGGTACATTGTGCTGACATTTATACTTTGCTGGGAAATGTGGAAAATAGGTATATCTGACGATGACTGTCTAAATATATGAACGCCGTTCTCTTGCTGCTGAGCCTGGTAAAATTAGATTTACAAAGAAACATAAATAATTGTGTGGTTAACACAGAGGATTTACAAGTAAAACTATCTTTATTCACGTTTCGATTTACATAAATTATCAGCGGACTTAAGATTTGACTATTTACAAGGCTACCCATGAATACCAAATTAGACTTCTCAAATCTAACATATTTTTTTCTCTGCATAGCTATTGTTTCATCAAATTCTTCCACCAATTAAGAGCATCTACAATCTATATTACAAAGAAACATTAATTATAATTTCACAAAGTTTTCTCCTCCACCCGCGGAAAATAAGAGGAAGTCATATAAACACCTCATTTTTTCTAGGATCAATGTGAATCATAGCCTCATATTGATGCAAGATGATCCTACCACTTGAACGTTTCTTCGCGAAGCTTTTGAAGGACGTGAGTAGTAGTTCACCATTTTGAATTAACAGTATGTTTTTTCTCCAGTACTACACTGGACACATGTCTGATAATTCCACAAAAAGTAACGACCATCTTTTTTCACGAACACCTTTTGCTGGGGCTGATTCATACTCAAAGATTCAAATGGACGATTTTTGCGTTTTTCTGGATAATATCAGTATATTCATGTTTTATCCCTAGTTTTGATCTGAAGTTGTGAGACATCCACCGAGAACAAAGTTTGCGGTATTTGAAATATTGGTATAAAATACTGTAAATTGCTGTCACACCAATCTTTAAAGTTGCTTGATTATTTCAGACAGTAATGTGCCGGTTTTCTTTAATCATGTTCCAAATTATATCTAGTCAACGTTCTCTAAACCTACCATATTATTTTCTACAGGTTTCCTAACGGTTTATTCTCTAATCTAAAATTTGTCGAAATGTGTTGCTGTCTTTGAATCGCACTATTGTATATTTCGTATCATCTAATAGGATAGGCAGCTTTCCCTTTCTTATGTGGCGGTAAATTACATCCCTTATTTTGAATTTAACAACAATACAAATGCATCATATGTATTCTGGCCTTTCATAACAGTTCGACTTTATTTAAAAAGAAAAAATCAAATCATACTTTCAAAATAATTTATTTTCATTCTGTTTTGTACTTTGATGAAGGCTGCCGAGGCAGCTGAAACGTTAGTAAAATATTCATATTCATAAGATATTGGAAAATATAATAAATCAGAGAAAGAACCACAGGATATAAGTTTTAGGAGTATAGTCACTAACTAAAGTTATATTTTAATCTAGTTAGATTCAAATGTCAAAAAAATGATTGCCAAAATATCATCTACTGAGATAGGCTCAGCCGAAAGAGAACAGCTCTTGTATAAAATGTGTGTGTATGTGGCAAACGTTATATTGTTGATCTATTACGTGTTAAACACAAAAATATTTACTAATGTGTAGACGTTAAAATCAATGATTCAATGAAACGTGTCACTGAGTAAAATGTGAGCAAGTTTCTATGTTATACAAGAAGGTAACAATTTCAAGATAAAGTCAAAGAAGCTGCCTTAATTGAGTTGAATCATCATTTTCTCTCCGATATTTTTCTGACTGTGACTGCGTTCGGCTCAGTTTGTTTCATGAGAAATCTGATCCAAGTTCTCTAAACCTACAGATGGGCATGAGTTCCACCGCACTGACATATCAAGCTAAGGTGACAGCACGGAATGCTGGGAAGACGGGTTCAAGTCCCGTCGACACCTAACCTTTTTATGGGTTTTCCTCAATCCATAATTCCTCTTTCCTGTAGTTAACAGTTACGAGTATTGATTGAACTGGCTTGTCTTCTAAACAGATTATTTCTTACACATACATTTCACAATTCTCCATTTTATCGTACCATCAGCACTTTAAAGCAACTAGAAAATTTTCTATTAGACGAAAATCCCTGTTTCAGATGTTCTGTATTTTGAATGCCCCGCCATAAACGGAAGAGGATATCAGGCCAACAGCGACGCTATGCGGCGAGTATTGATCGCTCGCGTTGGAAAGAACCTCAGCGTGATGCCGCAAAGCCTTTTCAAAAAGGTGCAGATCCCCTTTTTCAATGCCCTTTATCCCGACCGGAGGAAGGGAGCTTCACAAACGAGAACTGTAAATTCAAACGGCGGTGGATAGATGGGGCTTCTGGAAGTTCAAAGCAGCATTACCTATGCTATACCACCAAATCTCAAATGAACTACTGCAATTTATTTATATTTTTACTTACTGAGTGGATTACTTTCGGATTGTGGGCTGTCAACTTGCTTTAATTGTCGAAAAAGAACCTGTTCTGTTGTTTTTGCACTGTTTAGCGACTAATGTTGTTCATACCCATCATCATAAATCGACCCGATGTATGACACAACACAAGTAGTTATATAAATAAATCCTACCTAAACAAGAGGCATCACGATGATGATAAGAGCTACTATACTTAAAAAGGATCGATACTGATTTCAGTGTTGAAAATCTAACAACATTGCGATGAACGTTTTCATTTAAATCACAATGCGTAGTAACTGGCCGTAAGAATTTGATTTCATGTGTTGATAACAATGAAGCAAGTAGGGCTGAAGTTTTGTGACTGACAATGCCTGTTTTGGTTTATTGTTTCATACGTCTGTTCTGAATCTCATTTATTTGTAAAAAATAGCAGTTAAGTATTGTTTATTCAACTTTTCATCTGAAATGTTGAGATGGCAAATTTACGTAATATTTGATCCCTGTCATAAGTTTGTAGCAGTAATTGGCCATGTTGGCTTTCCCGTTTGTAACCTTTTCCCACTTTGACAAAAAGAAGAATTTATGAATAATTCAATATTTTTTTATCGTACTTGTTTGAACCTTAGGGGAAGGTTTCATCTATTTGCAATTGAAATTTGATTATGAAAATTTACTTCTTCGGAAAATGATGAAGTGGTGAAATGATAATAAACTTTAATTGTCGCAAACACACTTTAAACTATGGAATTTATGGTATTTACAAGATTTTACGTGCCTTCTGTAATGCTAGAGCATGTACAACAAGGCACAGAGAACATATAAGTGTGTTCGAAAACCAACATCCAGAATGATCAAATTTTGTCAAACACATGTGCGATAGTGTGCTTCATACTTCTAATAAAATAAATGATCTGAACTTCATGGAAAGAGCTCAGTGGTTTTGACGAGAGAGGAAAACAGATATGTAGTTGTACTCTGCTTTCACTATCGCTCTATGTCAATTGGTTTGGTTCCATTGAAAGAAATATCGAGTATGCTTGTAGGTATTAGTTTTCTGCTAAGTGATTGTTTGTCTATAATTTATCTGCCTCCTTGTTTTCTGTCTATGGTAAGCCTTTCTTTGCATGAGCTTGGGTGTAACGTCTTGCGTGAGTTCTGTTCGACTGAGGATATGGATGTTGTCTTCATATCAGTGAAATTTGATTATGGCAAATGACTATGTGAGGATCTGTTTTGAAAATGTGTTTATAGCTCTGAAGGACTTCTAAAGTTAATGTTTCTTTTCAGAAGTTTTAGAAGAAGTTTATCTAATTCGCTTCTCAGTTTTGCTTTGACGTGTGTCTGGTTTATGTTGGCTTTTTGATAGAAGCCCAGAATACTTGTACCCTTCGTCTTTGTCCATGTTGAATAGAGTTTGATCATTTACTGTTGTCTTTTTAGGATAGTGTTTCCATTGTCCTTCATCGATGTAAAGTACCATGCATTTGCTAATTCCTAACTCCTTTGTGTAGCCTTGAGTGTTAGTTTATGTTATTTTGAGTAATTCTTCTGGTTGCATCTCGGTAACCGCGTATAGTATCATATTTCCTATGTAAAGGAAAATATTGATATTGTGCTGGTTTATTTTCTGATATCTAATCTTGAAACCATAGCCGGTGTACGTTCGATAGTGGGTTCAGGCAAAGGCAATACCAGAGGTAGCTAAGCGAAACTTCCTGGAAGTTCCCAAGTTGTCTGTGTAAATTTTCTGTTTGGATTTGATCCCTTTCCATTTTCATGTTTAAGTTGGTTCGCAATGTTTGCATGGAAAATTAATGTTATAGATTTATAGAAATTTTATTAGTCAGCTATGGGGTACAGAGTCAAATGATTTTTTTATAATTATTAAATGATGAATAGCTTAAAATGACATATATATTAAAATCACACAGAGTTATGCTTAGTATCTTAAATTATTATTATCAAACGTCAAAAAGGCATATCGTCTCAAATTGTTAATGTTATTTAATGTCTACTTAAGAGGCTTGTTGTTCGGTATGAAAATTTAATCGGGCCTACAATCAAGTAAAATTGTGCCACATTCACCAAGATTCAATGTCGTGTGCTCATGCACAGCTGACTCAATGATTGCGAAAATACTTCTCGGAGCTGAAAGATCACGTTACACACATGCACTTATTAAACGCCTGTTAAGCTTACCATTAGAAGGTACGGCACTGCTAAATTAAATGATCTAAAAAAAGTTTTGTCGTTGTATTTTATTATCATTTTATGGCTCGATCATGACATCTGTATTGCGTTTTGAACTTCCGACAGATGAGTTAATGTAGCCCTATTCCTAAAATGTGTAGGTACACATGCAACAGTATGTAAAAGAAACAGTAGCCATATTGAACATATTTTTTTATTTATTTGGAAAAATAGAGCGAAACTTTGCTGAGAAAATCAAAACTTTTACATTGATTTATTTTTTCGCAACAGTATCCAGAGCTCTTGAGGGAGGAAGGGAGTTAATTACCCTCATTACTGCCCTACATTGACGCGCTTATCAACTACTCCATGAAACCAGCAGCTTACAACCAGTTCACTGTACTTAACGACAAAAAGCTTTCACATTGAAATCTGAAAATATTAAGTGTATGCTCTCCACTATGGATCAGACTCGCTATAGACATGAATGTTTCGTCTTTAGCCTAGACTCGTCAGTATAGCCTGACGGTCTAACTGTTGAGAGCAATCGGCTGGTATTTACGTAACCCAGTCAAGGGTGTGATAGCAACATCATCAGATGTTAGAACCTTTGATTTTATAAGTTGCCAATGGGCGTCCCCATACATAGCGATACTTGAAGATGGTTAAAATATGATTACTGTAGTAAAATAAGTTAATATCTATATTTAAACCGATCTCTTAACCTAATGTTATGAACAAATCATGGGGAGTAGGAAGAAATCCGTTTTATCTGTCTGTGAAATAAAATAAAAAATACACCTGCGATATAGTACATATATTCGCCGTTTAGCAACTGTTCTCTGGATTTAATTTTTTTTTTTTTGATATTGTGAGCAGTTTGAGACTGCATTCAAAGAAGAATGGTTAGACAGGTATAAAAATTAGTACAATTAGACCTCTACGTATAAAAAAAAATCTTTAAACCATTAACTTTAGATGTGTCAGTTTTGATTTTATTATGGTATTCAAATAAAGGGCACACACTTGATTCTACGACACATTTTGAGGACGCTGTTAAAGCTGTTTATCATAACAATTGAACAATATGATACTGTATGTAGATAAAACAAGAAACAAACAAATACAGTTCAAAGTCTGTACAATACATGATTTGCAATTAATGGGAACATTGGGACTCAAAAGTATCCAAGAAATATTGATCATACTATAGTATATGTAAATCTTTTGGCGCAGCAACCACAAACATTGCTACACTATACACTACTGTAAATAAACGGAAGTAAAAACAAAATAATGTTAGGTTAATCAAAACCAAATTGACAAACCACTGCAAGAGGTAGTTTGTGCAGTTTGTTTTCTGCGACTTCATGGTTTGGACCAATGTTTGAGGAAAATTGGTTGGTTAGATGTTGTTTGTCTAGCTAGGGTGAAAAATACCTAAAATAACTGCAGTAATAAGACATCTACAAAAATACCAGTTTCCGCCCTTTTCTTACAAGTCCGCCGCACCGATATATTTTCGTCTGATTCTTCTACCGTAAAAAGCGGGTTCAATTTCCTCAAATTGCATTCACCCCAGCATCTGTCAATCTGCAGTTCTGACGGGTCAATCGAATTGCGAAACTTTCTCTCATTGTACCGTTGTTGGGTAAATTATTGCGGATGGTGTTGGGTTTCCATTGATTGCGGGCGATTGGCATGCCGCAAGTTGTATGAGGCATTAAATAAGCATTGTCTATGTGTCTGAATTTCAACTGGTATTTGTCTCTTTCCGCCTTGTTCAAGCTGTGGTAAGAGCGCATACAACACTTGGAAACAAGGCTAGCCTACTTAGCAGACGTGTTTAATTGACGATTTGAACTTAAGGTTGAAAGGCAAAACAGTTCGATTTTTGATACCTACATGGCAAACAAGAGATTTTATCATGAAGTGTCAAATCATAAATGACATGTGTCTAATAAAAATTTGCAAATATCAGATCCAAAAAATGTACAGGTCTTTGAAAATTTATATTTTTTGCAAATTTAGTTCAAGTATCAGTAACTTTAAAATTAGATCACAATATTCACTAAGCATGTGGGATACAGAGTCGACTTACTTGACGCAATTTTTCAAATACTAGACTGCACTTTTCTCATTATTCGATTTCCCTATTTAGTTATGATGCATTAATCTGTTAAGCTGCTTAAATCCAAACATAGCAAATGAGCCTCCTTAAGAAAAGACTTTGGTTCCTTTAGCTTAGCATACTGCTATTACTAGCTGGCAAATCTAAAACTGAAGCAAAATGAATTATTTCACCTTGTTCATTTCCCCATATGTGTCCAATCCAAGCAACACTAAAGAATGTTCCATCATTAATGAGACCTGGCATCATTGTATGTCAGCGTTATGACTTGCCCGTCTCTGCCGAAAGACAAGTGAAGTTTGCTCTCACCTATCGATGTATTTAGGAGGCGAATAAGTGACCAATGACCTATTTTTAAAAAGTACTAAAAATTACCGGAGTCGAATATTTACAGGCGTTGCAATGTTTTTTAATTAAAGGCAAATAAATGGATAAATCCTCTCCTGTCCCATAAATTGTCATCCACCCCCCAAAAAAAATTTGAAATATGACCTTGGACTCCAAAGTCAACTTTTCTTTACGGCAAACGCTAATGCTGTATTTGATCATGTCCAAAATGTCAGAACTTTCAAGTCAAACAGGGGAAACACTGGGATTGCATTGGACTCTCCATACTATGGAGGATAGAGTTAAGTACAACTGCCTCTATGTATCCAAAAGTATCCGTTGGAAGTAGTTGAATTATGGGGCGCTAGTGTAGCACGTGGGTAAAATTTAAACGAAGCGATTTTTTCAAGTTATATTTACGAAATTATTTTAGACTATGTATTAAGTTGAGGTTCTGTAGTTCTATTAACTACTCTAGTCACCCGAATTATTAAAAATTTTAACAGTGCACTTCACTCCGTCTTCTGTATCTACTGATAAATTCATATCATACTTCTTTGCTACTCTAGCACTATTCTGGAGGGAACTATTAAAATAGAAACAGGCTCTGAAATGTTATTTTTTCCATCTGTTAGTAATTTGTCATCCTTAACGATAAAATTAAAGCCAAAATTTGCTATACCTCAATTCTCTTATGCCTAAATTTCAATGATAGAATTAATGCTAACGCTAAAATTACGACAAAAGAAAAGTTATAAGAATGAGCCTTGAGCAAAAATTTTTTGACGAATTAATTTTTTCGGTATATATCTATGCTCCATTGGGAAACGATGTGCGTTCTCACAAAGCACCATGTATGGAATACCAACCGCAGACGCAATGCATTCATGTGAACAAATCTCCACCTCATTGCCAAAGCGTTAGAAAGAGATGACATCTTTGCGGAAAAAAATGTGGGCGTTCGCCAATGGGATCGCGCCTCGGCCTACCACGACCGCCACCCGCGAGAATTCTTAATTACGCCACGGCCCACGTTCTATTGTTTTTGGTGGTCGCGTAGCGGGAAGGGTTTGACGCAGATCAAAGATGGCCTGATCCCAGTGCTGTCGGTTTTAGGTGGGGGTCGTTCAGGCAAAGGACCAAGATTTACCTGATTTTTTACAGATTATTCCAAATAAGAGGAACGTCATCTAATGGTATTCTTACTACGAACAGAATTAGGTACCTATAGCTTGCTGGGAGCAATATTTACCTCTGGATTATTCCTGAGGGTAAACAGCATCATGCAACATTTTTACTTGCGACGCATAAGCAAGGTAAGAATTATACTAAATAGTTTATACTTGAGAAAAGTATAGTTTTCCCAAATTTCTAGATGTCTGTGCAGGTTAGATTGTTGGAAGGAAAAATTGCGCGGTGGAGATACCTTTCGTAAGGTATTTGCCGTTCTGTTTGGTGGTCTTTCCATAGCTGAACGGGAATGCATCTACCTAGAATGTAGGAGGTTGTGAGCTCAATCTCCACTAACTACTAATTCTAAACAGGCACAAAAAATAGTTGTTGGGGATTAATAATAAATGAACTGTTAAAGTTTCGCAATTACGAATTCGGATTCCTATATACACAATAGATCTCATATATGTTATGACAAAAATAAATGAAGTTAGCAATCAGCATGATCTCACAATTTATCATCGCCTAGACTAAACATATGGTAATGTGCAAGTCCCCAGATCCAAATATATTTTTCACCATTAACAAGCTATGGAATGAATAGTAGCGCCATTCACAAGAAATTCGACCTGTTTGATCTCGTATTGAAAAAGCCAGAGCTTCTTTATAATGTCACTGATTTTTAAAAGCACAACAGTTACATTACTTCCAAAGATCAAGTTTTCTCCGTGCTATGTATTGTTTAGAGTCGTGTGCGTGGACTGAAGCCACTACCACAAACATGAGCCGTTTGAGTACTTGTTATCTCGCTGAAGGCTGAAAATTTCGTGAACAGACCATTTACCAATCCGACCATTTCACATCGAATGAACAAGAATTTGGAAATAATTAAAACTATTAAAATGAGAAAACTGGAGAATTTCGGACACACCATGAGCAACCCAAACACATATGGACGAACATCATACTATAGCAAATACTACAAGGCAAAGTCTCAGGAAAAAGAGGACTAGGGGCCAAGACGTACACGTATGTCATGGTTGAAAAATCTGTGGACTTAGTTTTCAACAACGAACGAGATGAAGGAAATTCAATAATTATAGCAAGCATGATTGTTAACTTTTGAACTGAATAGGCACTTAAATAAGAATATACACACCCTCCAAATATTGTACGCCTCCCCTTGGCAAAAATCTTAGAACTGCCACTGCTTTAGAGCGTTTTCTGATGCCAGTGATTGAAGGCTCGGTAGGTATATGCGCCTCAGAGTTGAGTATGGATGCCTTCCGTATAAAAGGTAAGAAGGGTGAGCTGAGGAAGGGTAAGCGGACTTTTAATTACGACACGAAGGGGTAATTTTTATGCGAAAAAGAAGTGGGGGTACGTGAAAGAGGGTGGAATTTCTGCGGCTGCCATCATGGGAAGTCTCTCAGGAGTTGAACGGCGGTGAGATTAGTGTAGGTAGTAATTAACTGAGGTATTACGATTGTGGAAGTTCAATTCTAGTAGTAGTTTTAGAATCGATACTATATTTATTTAGTGGAAAGCTTTGGTTAACAAACTCTTTCCTCAATTATAATCCATTTATAGGTTCACAAAATTGTAGAGTCGATGCCCGATAAAGACTATTTACTCCACGGACTTACGAGTTTCACTGGTACTTTTAGAATAGCGTTGTTCAGAGACCTTCCACCAAAATGCATATATTTTTTAAGATTAATGAAAATCCCGATTCCAAATAATGACAACCATGCCTTGAAAAAGAAGGAAACATATAGTCCTAGGTTGCAACGTCCAAAAAAACATTGTAATTACATGAATCAAATGATTGTAAAGTTCCAACAAAGTGATTATCTATTTTCTCTTTCTTGACGTATAATGACAGATAGTATCGAACTTCAATAAATGAGTTTATAAGTGCGATATGAAAAACATTATAAAATGATTGTCATGTGGTCGATTGCAACAACCACTGGCACAGGTACAATTTTGTATTGAGGAGGTTTGGCAAAAAATACTACAGTATTATATTAAAAAAGCAATATATTAAACAAAAAATGTAACGTTACTATGAAGTGCACAACGTACATTTGAAATACATTTGAATCATAGAAAGAAAAAATACCGGGGCATGAGTGTAATTGTGATTTACTTGGTAATTATAATAAAATACAAATTCGTCAAATATGGAGAGCTGAGAGCAAGAACTTCCATAATAGGAATATCTGGATGTAAGTAGATCAAAGCTTGGCACTTTGAGGGGGGAGGGGGTTGAAGAACGTAGTGACTGGTATAGTTGCCATTATAATAAATAGTTTATTATGTGTGGAAAATAAACTTTTATTGTATCTTTCCAAAGCCAAAATCGGATGTTGTGGTTTTTCCGTTTCATAAAAAGTTCATAAAATTCCAAAAGCTGTTGGGCGGACAGCAAATTCCTTCAATTTCTAATCGATTATTATTGATCTAAAGACACTACACAGTTTCAATACTCGTCAAACCACTTTATTTAAATGGAAACCTGTTTGTTTAGCATCTTCTGTTAGCATCTTCCGGAGAAGATTAAAACTGAAATAATACAGCTATTTGTGTTATATGCCGCTCGTGTGTTGCGAATTATAACACTCCAACATTCATTACCTGTGGAAAATACACGTTGGATGGACATCATCATTGAGCAGCAGGCTGTTGGAGATGAGACCCTTGTACTTAATATTCATTACATTGTTCATTTTATTTGCTATCTCTGGGCTTTTCTTATCTACGGATTAATTCTATATTGCTGATACATCTTATGTACGTATACGCTATTTATATGTATATCATTGGCCTCACTAACCTTTTCTATTCTGCCGTATTTCAAATGCACTAAGTGCTTCTTGATATAGTTCTAGAAGATCTATTAGAACGTCTAATTTTTTTGAGATCATCCCTCTCTACCTCGCCCCTCTCCCCGAATGACAACATTTGATCTCATCTCAAACATTTTTTGAAGATGATCAGGGTCTCGGAAAGGCTCAAAAGCGAAGTTAGAGCATTGTCACATCTAGTTATAGGGTTATAGAGTATTCGAGGATTATTGGACAGAATATAGATAAACATATCGACGGATCTGTTGGATGTTTCTCGTGATGTAATATGTCATGAAATATTCAGAAAACACAGTATCTCGAATTCGATTTTTTTCTCTCTCTATTACAATACTACAACTGCGCTGGTGAAGTTTAGGCTCGTACATAAAAAAGAACTTTCCATTTTGAGTCCCAAATCCCAGCACTGAGAAATTTAGCAATCTCAAAGGGTCTGCCCCCACCTGCCGATTGAACCTAATACCATCGCTGTATCTATACAAAATAAATGATGAATACGTTGGCCCAACTGAATATTAAGAATATCCCTTAATTGAAAACCATCTCGGAAAAGCGTAATATTAATTTAGATTTTCTTAGCAAGCCGAACGCAAGAAATTTGCTGATGGCGGTTATACAAAATTTGATTACGTATAAGAAAACGGATACAAAAGGACGATTGCTGTTTCTGTGATAGTCTACATTGAAGTGTATTCAGATACGCAGTGGAATTATCAGAGGTGACTCGTCATAGAGCAAGGTTGCTTCGTATTCTGATAAGGGTGAAAATAAGCGGATATAACCCAATGTATCTTTACCTGTCCTTAGAGCTTAGCTTATGGTTCATCTCTAGGTTTATAAAACGTGGATTAAATTTTCACTTGAAGCACTAGGTCACAATGATAGAAAGAAAATCATCATTCAACTCCAAAGGAAGATTATTTGACTAAATCTGACACATTTTCGGTGTATCATTCTATACGCGAAAACGTTGAGCTAAATGATATGGAAATCAAAGGTTGATCGCTGTACTCCTGAGCCTGGTAAAGTAAAACACAAGAAGTCATTAGGTCTGGATTATACAGCGAAAGTCTTACTATTTCTTTGTTTTGGGCATTCAAATACTGTTTTGTTCGAGTACAAGTGTTAGCCCGAGCGTTATCTTGACGCATGATGATCCTATGTAGTATACTCAAGCTTCATCAGCTGTAGTGATGTTGTACCTACACCAAAGCGATCGGTACAATCTTACACAGTGTTCTTCTTGAGCTGAAGTCAAGTTATGGGAAATTCACCGCTTGGTTGTTTCGGACAGTGTTGTGCCATATAGGATTAATATTTCTATAACCGTCGTTTTAGATTAGGCAGCTCGAAAAATATAATTTTGGGATAGACGACCACGTCGAAATTGCTTTCGAAATACTAGTTTTTAAAACTTTACTCACAATGTTCTTTATAATTTAAGCCGCTCTTGCAATTGTAAATACTCACAGCACGATAATTCGCCTTGTTCAATTTCATCACTTATTGGCGAAAGGAACTTCTGTATGTTAATTAGAAACAATGAGTATATTTGGAATCTGTCACTAAGTAAATTTGTAAAAAACTGAAATATCAGACATTTGCTGCAAAAATATCATCACTTGAGAGATAGGCTAACTAGAAAGAGAATATTGTAATATTCATCCTTTTAACGAGTCGCCTTTGTACATAAATTGAGGAATATTTGCTGGTATATAAATGAAGACGTATTTACATCTTGGCCATTCAGATTTTCCAGGAACATCTTATGCAGCAGCAATCGGCTTATCCCTTTTTGAATTGAAAGATTCACATTTGTCCATAAGGAATTTAATTTACTTAGTACTTATTTTTTTAATAAAAGCCGAGCAGACCTGTAATTTACTTTTAAGATCTTGAATATACTGCGGGCCAAACAAGGATGTTTTAAAACCGTTTAAATTCTCGCACTTGGTTGTGCACAAAGGTGTATCTTGGTACAATAAATTGACGATTTACTTCATTAGACAATTTATAATAGAATTAAAAAACCTTACCTATATTATCGGAAAGAGACAAATCTAATGAACTTTTTAGTATAAAATATGTTATCTTTCCCTCTATGTTGTTCTTTGATAGAGCTGTATAAGACATCATTTTTTGTTGTCCTAGAAGACCTGTTGATTTTTCTGTTCTAGTAATAGGTGCATCAATGTCAAAGAGTGAATTGAACTCGACTGCCTGCAAAACTTCATCGCAGACTAAACCATTAAAAACATTCTCTAAGTCATCAGTTGTCCTATCATTAATAATTTTATCCTCACTGTCCTCCATCGCGTCATAATCTCAGGAAATTATGAATGACGTCAGAAGGAAAAAATTATACTTATCTTATACTATTACACTATCTCTGCTTATCTATTGTATATGATTACTTCCCATACATACTTCGATATGAGCTAATAATTTATTTCCATGAATTTCGAAATCATTCTCATATTCCTGTGCCTTTTGGTATATGAGAGCGAAATAAATTTTTCTGCCGACATTTTCGTACAAGAATGACGAAAGCGAGACCAAATTATATGGTATTTATACCTGAGAATTCATTGTTTGACGTATAAAGTATGTTGGATATTCAATATGGCTAAGCTAAACATGCAGTAACAGCAGATCACATTACACTGAATCAGCAATTTGATGTAGACATGTAGGGAGATCTGAAAGTAACAGGGAAAACCCTCTAGAAATTCAAATGCGGATGAACCGAAAGGGTGAGTGAATATACAGTGTGGTAGGTTGAGTACTTTCGTTCAGTGTTATAAGACAGCTGTTCTTTTCACAAGCTTTTATTGAACTTGCAATGTATGTATGTATCTATGTAACTTATCATTATAGCTTCATCATAATTGATAAAAGAGTGTAACTACGTCCAATTCGAAATATTGCAGTCTAAGTATAGTGAATGAAAATAGCTGATCAATAGTAATGAAGTATATCTAGATTTATACTGCATTTCACGTTTAATAACGTAATGTTTTGATTAGATAATATAACCAATTATGCAGCATTTTAAACCAATTTATTTTGAATTTATGGAAGGAAAATAGGGAATACTACCAATTTTTTGTATGAATAATGTATAATGAGAATTTCATACCATCACATATCAATCTGTATCTATACTGGTAAATAGTGTGTATTAAATTTATATCGAAAATTAATCTGTGATAATGGAATTAGCGAAAACAACGCTATAATGACGAATAATAACGTTTATCTTCATCCGGTGTACAGTAGTGACAAAAAGTATGTTCCATGCATTGTGATTTTCATGTTTATGTATTTCATATTTAAGTATATCTGAAGCTGCATCTTGCAGTTCAAACTTATTAAGAGTCAGAGAATGTATGAATATGTATCTCAAGTAAAGTTTTCATAGCTCAAGCGTTTCGGCAGGCTTTGAATAGGTTTAAAGCTCCAGCGATATGATATTCACATTGACCTTCAAACGCTGAAAATTGTAATCATGGAGAACTAATTCCCCTACTTCACAACTCTGAGGTTGTCCAACAGAATTATTTTTGGAATTTCGACCTGGTTAATTACGTGCGTTGGGCCCTTCCAGTGTTTTTGTTTTACTAATGACTATTCTGTTATGCAAGACAATTGGGTCGAATATTTACCGTGGTAGAATCTATGAAGTAGGAATAGGTCAGCCACCTTTCTCAATGTTCCAGACTTTGGAGGTCCTTTGTAAGATCAAGGGCATTCAATACACTCTTTTCTGGATTGTTTCCAGAAGGTTCATGAAGTGCTTTGGAGTGCATCTTCACACATGAGGGGAGAGCAAGGTGTGGGGGTTGGGCCATTGGAGTAGATAGCTTTATGCGATGGGGAGGGATATCACTCTAATTGAGTTTTATTATAAAAGTGTATTTTCCGCTATGACATTCATTTCCTATGTAGTATATAGTAATGTGCGTAAATGTTTTACAGTCTTAACATTTATGTACCAATACATTATTAGAAACATGCTTGTACTAGTATTATCAAATACAAAATTATTTTTTTTCGTAGATTCATTCAGGAATTGCTTCCCGTGATCTTCCTCATATATATTGAAATGGGTACGTGCTTATGAAGGGGACCTACAGAAGGAAGAATCTATCAAAATGTTTTCTACTGTGATCTGTTTATTATCAGTTTATTTGAAGCCCTCAGTAGCATTTGATCTTTTGCCGATTCGTATGAGTAATTGTAGGAGTAGAACTGCCAGCTTCTGACACTACGGACAATAAATATGTGAATAAGCATTATTTTGAACAACATACAATGTAATTATTGAACGCCCTGGGGCGCAGTTTTTTTCCACAGGACTGCTTGGGGATACCTAAGTTTTAGCGGAAATTTATCAATCCAAATATTTGTTCAAATTCTAAAAATAATTTTTTTTTGCCTGCACAATTTTTACAATTATTAGCTAACATCATTACATTTATAACTAATGATGACAATAATCCACATACTAAAACTTTCTTACAATACTACCCTCATCTGTCAAACATCGCGCATCCCCTCCCAAAAAAATCTACCTCCCCCAATCACCCGTTCGTCGTATAGCGCCATCTGGCCAATTAATAGCCGCCCAATTATCATAATTGAAGGCATCATCCCCAATTACCACGGCAAACTGACAATGATTACAGGAAATCGTGCCTCATTCACACGCGGAACCTCCCACTCGGCACGCCTATGGCTGGGTTTACCGCCATTGCCTGCCTCATGCTACCAGCACATAAGGGTCACAATCCACTGTAGAGAGCCAAGCCGCGTGATTGGTCGCAGTCAGACCGCGCCCCCTGTAAAAGCCTCTTTTCATTAAGGGTGTACATTTCGGGGCCCCTAATAGTCAGTTTCAATCCGGGTTTTGCCATGCGAGGTAGTCCGACGCGATACCTCCATCACACTCAAACCACAACTATTTGATTTGAAAAAAATTGTTGTAACGTTTCCCATCTGTTTGCACGTCAGGATGACGTGGTGATGTCGTCCTGAAGGGAAAATGCGGTGTTGCAGCGTTTGCGAGTGTCGTCGTGGTGTTGTCGGTATCCGACGGTAAGTGACTTGAGGCCGCCGGGAAGATGAACAATGAAGGTTTAGAAGCGACTATCCATGTTACGGCGCCCAGTATCCTGAATAAACCGTCGCAGACGATGCCACAGAGGTCACCGTTCGCCATCCAGGAGTTGCTGGGCCTGGGGGATAGCCAGCACAGGTACAACGACATCAAAGGGTCAGCAGCTTTTTCTTCAGTACTATTATTACTATAACTTTGTTTTGTGAATGATATCCGCAATCTCGTGTAAAATATCATGAGAGCTTAAGACAAAAAAATGAATCCCTTGCTTCATCAAAGCTTTTGGTAGTATTGATTTCAAAATGATATGTGCTAAGCGTAAATTTTACACTTTTGACAAAACAGTGGTAGGTACAGTTTTTCCAGTATAACCTACCCATCAGATAGGTAGATCAGTGTGTTTTTACTGACTGAATCATGTCAAATTACCTCCGGTTTTCCTCAAGGCTCTATACTGGGAACCATGTTATTTATTATTTATTTATATATAGCGGAATTCGCGAAATGTATACAAAATTCACTTTCACTGTCATACGCGTATGACACACAAATGCTCTAAGTATTTTTTACCCTGATAATCTCCCTAAAGCGACTATAGAAATAAACAAGTAGATACGTTGATTCATTCAGTCAAAAAAACCTAATCATTAACACCAATAAATCTTCAGCTATCCTGTTTTGTCCAAATGTAAGAAATAATATTGTCAAGCTGGCTGGAATCTAAAAATTAATAATGACATTTTTAATAATTCTTGGGGAGATATTAGATAAAAATTTCGCGAGCATTTGAACTACCTTTTTTAAAAAACGTATATCCGTTTGTCGATCTTGAACGTGAAGCGAATATTAGTTGAATTGCAAATATCGTAAAAGGGTATCCGAATCTTTTATGTCTTTTTGTATAGATATCTGTTTTCAAGTAGTGTAATGCCTGTATAGATGTAGTCCATCGTAATAAATTATCAAAATAATTGCATACGATTCATACCTACTTAATTTACCAAAAATTTATCATATTTCTGACCATTACGTCCTATAGAATTCCGTTAAACATGTTTGACTTAGCGAAATATAATTTCCTCTACCATAAATTATTTATCCCCTAAATTCCTGTGTTTCGGAATTGGTTTCTAGATACAATGTTGATCAAAGATCTGTATAAAGTACATTATTATATAACAATTTCCCTCCACACATCTATTTTGGTCTGTATTTTGTACAACAGCATAGAGCTCAAAACGTCCAATGACCAGAACTAGTAGACTAGTAGACATAGTAGACTTAACACATATTGTATTATACACACTCTATAATGACATTTCTTGACTACTTTGCTGAGGTTCCCTGAACTAGTATTTTTTGGGCGATCGCTAGGAACAAATATTCCCTCTATCTTTTAATTAAAAAGTGATAGGACAACATTGATGAGAAAACATAATTTCTTGTAATAAATGAAAATAAATCTCATAATCACAAATATTAATTTATTCTCTGATTTTTCGGATAATCTATCTTTCTAACTAATCCAGGCCACCTTTTGCATCTCTGATTTTCTAGAAAGACCCTCATAATTGATAAATTATTACTCCAAGACTGTGACACAGCTGCTTGGAAGAACTCAATTTTTATCGATACTTCTATGTTACCTTATTCTTGAAATATCTTAGCTCATGTAATTTATCGAGAAGAATGAAATAGCTCAAGGAATTACATATCATAAAACCGGAAATATCTCAAGAAACAAAATAATTATGAAATATCTTAAGGACATAATCACGCCGATGGTTAAGGTTTTCTAGGGGTTTTCCTTAACGCTAGTTTAAATGCACTCGCCAAAAAAATTTTTATCTCAAGACAGACAACAGACAAAATGATTTGATAGAAAAATAGCTAGATAGGATAAATAGTATGCTAGATTTGAGAGCTCTAGTTTTGTATTCATGATAGGATCTAGTTAGCTAGTTGGCATGTAACCTGAGTAACCTTTGTAAATAGTCAAATCTGACAGTCCGACAGTGATTTATATATAAATCTAAGGCGTCGCTATGAGAAACATAGTTTTATTTATGAAACTGTGTGTTACATACACAATTGTCACTGTAACTTTCACACTTCAACTAATTTTATACTTCATGTGGTTTGAATTAACCAATACAATAAGTAGAATAAATCGTAATACCTATAGAAAATATTTCATTTCTAGCTGGAGTCTTTACTTGTAGAAGAAACTGCTTCTGGTTGTTTGGAATGCATAAAAAAAAAGATAGAATACAGCGAAAACATACACAAAACTAATATATAATTGATTTTATTTTTTTGACCACTACATGCTTGAACTCATTGTAGATGTATTCAAAAAATTCTGGTCTTGGCAAAAAATTTGGGAAATTAAATCTCATCCACAAGGAAGGATAAGATGCTCAAAATGATGATATTGTTCAATCACTAAAGTAGTAGATTAATTTAACTACTATGTCCTCTTGTTATATTTATCACATCGTCCTCTTCTGACAATAACTTGATCCAACCATTTTGGATTTCAAGTCTTCCTATGTCATTATATAATCAGCAATGATGACTGCAAAGATCTCGTCTCGGGCCTTACTTTTGTAAATGATATCCTCACTTCATCATCCAAATTCCCTACTTTGCTAATAAACAACAAAGATAAGATTGTATCAAAATAAATATTCATATCACTGGTACTGATTAGAATTACGTTAAGAACGTCATTCTCCTTTATTTTACTTATTTACTTCTCATTCCACTTTCACCCTCCCTGAGTACTATAGGTTCAAGCCAACAATAATTTCACTTTTTTCTCAAAACTATTGGTCTGCCAGCAGTGGAGATTGCGAGGCGCCCAATAACCAAGTCACTTTCCATCAATTTTACTTATCAAAAATAACATGTCCTGCCACAACTATGTAGCTGAGATCGTTAGGTCGGTGTCCCAAAAACTGGGAGTCCCTTTTTGGTGCAGAGTGTTAAATTCACAGGAACAACTACTACTTTGCAAGACTTAGATTATAGACCACCATTGTAATACTGTTATGTGAGTTTGCCTTCTCAAGTACTCCCTGAGGCTTCTAGATGCAACAAATAAGAGCAATACGGAACTTGGACGGGCTTGACATCAAATATCATCGTTATACGAAGGATGTAGATCATTGGTGCTCAGCCTCATTTTGCCGACTATCCACATTGTGAATATTTTTTTCACTTAATTTTTTCTGTCGCGATTCTGGATAAGCCACGATTATATCTAAACGTACAACGCGGCTCCCAAACTTTTCGACTGAATCATCTCCCACTTTTTAGGACATTCACCTTCTCCAAATAATCTAAAACCAAAAACTTCTCCACTCGCCCGTAATAATTTTGCTTAATTTGGCTTTCTTTTTTCATTATCATGTAGATTGTAGACGATTCAAACATAAGAATTAAACAGTTTAAATAAATTTAAATTTAATGTTTAAGACTACCATAAGTTTCCATATATATATATACTCCTAAATGTTAACTTAATCTTGTAATACCTGGTCATAAAATATATTAAAAGAATGAAGTAGGTTGAGGTACAGAATATCTAAAGCCAGAAAGTATCTTGACTGATATAATATTTTATGGTATGAAATATCTTAAGGACATATTGGCGGCGATGGTTAAGGTTTTTTAGGCGTTTTCCTCAAAGCCTTTTGTGTAAATGAAGTCGCAAAAAATCAAAGACCCACAAAAGAAAAAATAATTAATAGAGGATAAATTGAATACTAGATTTTTGTTTTATAGATTTCTATTCACGATAAGACATAATTAGCTAGTTGACATGTAAACTGGGTAGCCTTTTATACAGTCAATTTTGACAGCCTGACGATGGTTTAAATATTGAATCGAAACCAGTCACAGCTAAATAGTTTTATTTGTGAAAATTCATGTTGTTTATATTACATAGTTCGAATATCGGTGCCTACTTTATAGATTCTACCATGGTAAATGTTCCACCGAGGTGTTTTGGATAATAACACCGAGAGTCATCAGACTTACAACAGCTCAAAGGACTCCTCAGCAGCTCTAACCTTAGATTGAGCGTCCAACATTAGAGACCTCTTTCAAAAGTCATTTTTTGCAGACATTCAGCATTATGAAACTAGTTGCCGAGAAATGAATCTCCGATAGAGTCTACAGAGTTTTAACGTAAATGTGACATTTGTAAATTTGTTCCTGCCGTAGTAAGCGACTCAAATTAGACCTTTATTTCCCAAAAAACTGTACTGTAGAAACATTTGAGATTTTGCGGATTTGACTATCAGGTTTTCGTCATGATAACAAATTTGATGCAAATTCACTAAGCATGGGTTTCGCAGAACAACCATCTTATTAACCAGAATACGTGAAATATAGCAAATACTCAGCGCTTCACGAGTATAAATAATTTCTGTTGCTGCAGATCCCCAACGGCCGGCGTGTCAGCTATCACGCCCAACGTGTACTCCTCCGCCTCCCCCGTGACGTCATCGGCGCACCACCACCATCACCAGCTGAGTCACCATCACCGCCCCCACCACCCGGGGGGCGGTCCTGGCGGGTTCGGGGCGCCCGTGTCCGGCGACTCGCCCTTCGGCGCTCATCATGCTGCCGCCCACATGACCATGGCGGCCAGTCGCATGGCCTACTTCAACGCGCAGGCGGCAGTCGCAGCCGCCGCCTTCCTGCCTCACGCTGGTCTTGCCGGAATGGGCGCCGCCCACCAGGCGGCCGCCCTTGGGCTCGCTGCCGCCGCCCAGCAACAACATGCTGCCGGGCAACCCACGTCGCAGGGGGTTACTGCTGCTGGTAAGTTTCGTTGAGTCGTAGACCAGGTGGTATCTGTTTTGGATCGGGTATTTCTATATGATAGAAAAATGTTTCTTTAATGAGTCCAAAGCATTACCTGAAAAAATTATTTCACTATGCGCTGGTTCCAAAACGTTTGCTGAAAATTTGAACAAATTATTTAAAAAATTCCAAATTGTTAGTACTCTTTCCTCCAACTAAAAAAATACAAAACAAGAAAGATTACGTTATTAAATTTTACACACGAACTACTTCGTTTAAAATCTAAAAAAAAACATTTTCAAGTATAAAAACTATGTGAAAAATCAAGTTAGTTTGACATTATTTTTCGAGTTCTGGTTTCGTTACTATTTTCCCATTTAAGTTCGTTTTAAGGCTAAAAAATGAATTATAATTCAAAAAACAAAAAAATCGTTGTAAAAGTGAACCGCATTAAAAAGTCAAAATAATGTTTAATTATCAAGTTTTGATGTTTGGTTTTATTGTAAATAAGCTATGGAGTTTTTTATAGTAACTTTGTTATGAATATTAGTAGCTGTATGTGACATAATAATAAAATCAACAATAACAAAACTATATTTCCTACTTTTTAGTAAGGTTAGCTCGAGCGTGTTTTTAGTTCGGTTTTTAAACTACAATTTATTTTGTGAAATGTTTAATTTTTGGTTGAACAGGCGGTATTTGTTTTGTTTGGATGTACATTTATGCGTCCAAAATAATATCAGAAATTTTCTTTCTTTTGTATATTATTATTTTTTTGTAAAATCTATATATCCTGCCTATTATATGGGTACCTACTTGAAATGGAAATATTGAATAAATACTTGATTTTTTCACATACTTTTTTGTTCTTTTAAACATGTTTTTAATTTTAATCAGCTAACTCTTGTATGAACTTGAGTTGTGAATTTTTCTCTAAAATAAACAGTATTTTAGATCGATCAGCTGAAATAGATTTACGATTTCAAAATGAACAAAAAATAAACAAAAATTCTAGCACACGGTTTTGAACCCGCGCATAGTGAATTATCATATTTGGCAACATTTTCGATCATACACCTCATACAGAAATATGACAAATTATTCTGAAAGAAATGAATAATACAGTTGAAAAGTTATTAAATACGTATAATATTAGCAAAATTATTATGCAATGCAATTATAATATTAGAAGTGTAACACAAAATAATATAACAAAAATGAACCCTCAACCGCTACTATGGGTAGCATATAGTCGAATGAGGCTCTTTGAATGAATGTGAAATGCCTGACAGGTTTTCGGTATTCTATTGCAGAAATTGTATAAAATTTACACAACTCAGCCTTAATGAACAGCTATTAGCTAGAAATCACACATATAAATTCTAGGATACAACACATAACATATCAGTCTGGGAATAACACAAATGCAGTGGAAAAGAAGAATAGAAACTCATATTCCTAACTGACAGAATCAGAACACAGAACGATTTTGCCAATCGGCTAACGGTATTTTTTAAAATATACAATAAGATATTTGGGTTTTTTTTGTTTGCCTTTGCAGCGACATTTCTACAGAAATATCTGTTCTACGTCACATTTTACACACATTCTATGGAAATAGGAGGATTCCACGCCGACAGACAACGCTACATGGGATGCACAGTATAAAAGTAACCTAATTTTGATCACACTGACCTGTGTATTTGATGGTTGGATCATTGGGCGTATATTTTTGGAAAGTTATTAATTTCATTTCATTTCATTGATTACGCACAATCAATACTAAAAAACAACAAGCACTGCATGAAAACAGCAGGATCCGTGAATCAGATCATTCCACAACGCTCCAGAAGGTTGACTTTCTGAAGAGGCTCTTTCGAGGTGTTCAATATTCGATTTGGTGAGGATGCGCGGTTGGGCTCCTGTGAGGTTTGTTGTGTGTTGATCCTTGGAGACAGCTCGGTCGAACATGCACAATGGAAGAATCTATAGAATAGAAACGCCACTTGCCTTCGATGTTCCAGACTGTGCACGTCTTTTCTGGGTTGAGCCCAGAAGATTCAAATAGTCTCTGAGCTTTGTAGACTAGCAATAGATTTCCGAGTATCGAGTGTGCGCCCGTCTCTGCGACTGTCAGAACAACATATGATTAACTTGTCAGAGTTGTTGTCTGAGTGTTCTGTGCGTTGAACTATTATACTCAATTTATAGATTTTCATTCGATGTATTCGTTGTTTTGGATAAGATGTTGCCCTCTCCGATGCGTGGTTCCATGCAGGAGAATGCTGTCATCTGCGAAGCCGCAGATTAGATTAGATATTATTTACAACAAACAGTTCATTCTTGCAAGAAGGACATTGAGGAGAAAGAGCATATCTCTTTGCAAGACCGGCGTTGATGGTAAAAGATTTTATAAAAATATTTACACCCGTATAACAACTCAACGGTGCCGTCTCTGGCAAGGCATCGGCGAACATCAAATTACCAATTAAGAGTCCGACGGTCCGGCATATCCAGATATCCAGAATCCGGAATACCGAGCCGTGGCGAGCTATCTAATGAGCTATTGATCCTCATTAAACAGCTCCGTGGCTGTATTGGCGAAAGGCGAATATCTGACTGATACCTGATCGGTCTGCCCAAGGAAATTGGATAATGCCGACGGAAAGCCGTAGCTGATAGATGGGCACGACCAGCGTATGGTCGCTGGTAATATGGGAATACACATTACGCACATTCCAGATTTCACAGTATCTTCTATCGTATCGTTTCTGTAGCCATTATTGTAGTACATAAGCAAACTGCTGGCAATAACATGTAATACAATCTTTAGCTTTGTGGACGACGGAACCTTTATATCCTGCATGGAACCAGGTTAATAATTACCTTTGCGAAATATACGCTGAAAGTTTTTAGATACAGGAAAACTACAAGGTTTTTTTAAAAAACTTTAAAACTCTTTATCGGTGGAAAAATGGCGACCTTGTAAGTTTTCTTTGATCATAGGGAATAAGAAGAAGTCGCACGGAGCTAGGTCCTAAGAATAAGGTGGGTGAGGCAACAGTTGGACACCCTTTTCAGCAAAAAAATCGGGTGTTCTAGCGGCGCTGTGGGCGGGTGCGTTTGTCATGGTGTCATTGAATACCCCGCAGACCAGTCTTTGGACGGATCTTGCATAGTTATTGGATGACTACAGTAACACATTTGGTTATATACCATTCAAAAGTAACTGTCCTTTGATTTTCCAAGGCTACCGTTGTAATATATCCACTTTTAGAAAAAAAATATGCGACCATTTTCTTTCCAACACAATTGGAATGACGAATTTTAGTTGAAGGCTGCTCACTTTCAAAGCACCAAACCAATGACTGCTGTTTAGTTTCGGGATCATAATGATATAACCATGTTTAATCTCCGGTTACAATATTAAAAGTGCTTTTACTGAGCCCATTATCAAATTTTTCAAGCATAAACTTAGCTCAATCAACTGTTGTTGCTTTTTGCTCACTGGTCAACAAATGTGGCACCCATCTGGAACACCGCTTCCTTAGGCAAAGGTGATCGTGAATGATTGTTCAAACCGCTGCCGATCCAATCCCCAATCTCGGTGTAGGTTATATGTCGATCTTTTTTATCATATTTTGCACAGCTTCTAGAGTTTCCGGAGTAACAGCAGTGGGCGGTCGACCTGTGCGAGGGTCATCATCGAGTTTGACCCGGCCCCTCTCAAACTCAGCAAACCAATTAAAAACTGTAGCTCTTAAAGAGGCAAAGCAACTCACTAAACTTTCGTGACATTCCGCTTGTTTTAGTCCTTTTTTATAGTCATACAAAATCATGGCTCGAAAATCAGGACTACCGGGTTCCATCTACACGTTCAATTTCGGCTAACACTTAGATGCATTCGAGACTGTGGCAAGGCACCTACTGAACGATTCAAACGCTGTCTTTGCGTGTAAACACTTACAACTTCAGACAAAATAGCTGCGTGCTCAAACTTGTTTAAACTTGTATAAATTGGGATTATCTAAAGACTTGCAGCGTAACCCTCGTACATCGGCAGCAGAACATGTCATTGATAACAACGAAGACATCGAGAAGCATTTTGAATGGCGATCTACAAAAAAATAAAATCACACGTTGGTCTGCCATTCGATGAGACGGAGGAATTGTCAATCCTAGAGACATCTACGGTGTCCTGGAAGCTGGGGGTTCCCTTACGGTGCAGAAAATTATATCCACCGCAGCAACTACTACTACCTCACAATGCTTATATCAGAGCATCAATTAAATCTTTTGCACCTAATCAAGAAAAGTAATGGTATTAAGTTGATGCGCCTGACATTACAAAGTACCCCTACAGTCTCGAAACTGCCCTGGGTTATTACCAGTTCAGTCCCTGTATTATTACACAAGGAGTCAACGAACACTAGCAAAGCATAATCGGCTAATCCTGAGCAGGTTGAAATTCCTTCACCACAAACGAATGTCGTTTCAGTCATTGTTCCAGAGAATTTCAGGAAAAATGAACCTGAGGAATGTCTGTATAACCAAAACAAGCCCAAAATGAGGTTGATATGACCTCACCTTGCATCTGCGCATGTCATTTGAGTTTTCTCAGATCGGAAAATTAATTTCATTACTCATCAGACTGGTTCTATTAATTATTGACGAATTTTACAATAATTTTTGCCTGACAAACAAAAATAAATATGATATGAGCATTTTCAACTAAACTATAGATACGATATAAAGATAGTCATCTCGGAAACATTTGAGTATAGTATCCTGATATAGTTATTCATAATCCAAATCATTTGTGCTCAAACAACATGTCCACACAACATCTACAGAAAAAACCTTGACATTTCCCTGAACAGTTTGCCTAATTTCCGGGATAAAAAATGCTTCTGTAGGTAATCACCTCATAAAAATATTTCAAATACCTCTTATTTTTGTTGCAAACTTGTGATAATATAAACACCCCTAATGTAGATCATGATATTTTATTTACATCTTGCTCTGTTGGACATTATATTCACACTGTATATATGTGTGTTATGGGTCAATAGAGATGCCCTCAACACTAGTGAAACTAATAGCCCATTCCTTTCTTGCAATTCAGGATAGGTGAGATCGCACCTTCATATAAAAAGAATCAATTATTAGACCTGCCATAAGTCGTTGATATCCTCATTAGGTTCTTTAGCACGCACTACGTAAGACAGTGGCAGTCCGGAGTTTTATTTATTCCGATAAGGGACGTAGTAAGGGTTATTTAATAAAAGAGCATACGATTTTTCCAAATGTTTTTTATTAGGCACTCGCAATGGTTGTCTAAAATGGTAATTGGTTCCTGATACTATATCCATCAGTTCGAATCGACCGAATTGGGATCAACAAATGGACAATTTAAGGCACTAAAGACTCACACAATTACACAAATATTGACATGCTGGTATGCCAGCCATTTATCAACATGTCATGACACAATCATGTTGCCGATGTTGCTAGATCGGATTTCCAGAACTAGAGGCTTTATTTCGCTCCAAAACTCACCGAAGCAGATAATCCACAATGTAATGCAGATCAGACCATCTCTAGACTAGTGCTCGCATGTGTGTAGAAGAGCTACGAAGCACTCCCTGAATTTTATGGTTTCAATTCAATTGAGATAAGTACTTCTAGTAGATAAAATTGATATTGAAAAGGACCTCCACAGAAGCTACTATGGTAAATGTTCGGCCAAGCAGTCTCACATAATAACACCAAGTGACGTCAGTAAAACAATCTCTATAGAAGCCTGATGGGCGAAGCCTTCAACACCTCAAACGAGCCTCTTTCATGGGTAATTAATTTGGAGAACCTTAGCGTTGTGGAATGGGCTAACGGAGAGTTTGTTCCCCAATGGTTACAATTCACAGAATTTAAGGTTAAAGGGGAATAGACATTTATCTTTTCTCAGCGCTTTTGGAGCGCGATAGCCTTTCTGTCTTAGCGAAAGGTATTTAAAAAGGAGTTTGAACATATTTGAGCTGTTACTGATAATTAAAGATGTTGACTGCTTCGATTTGTGAGCGCAGGTCCTTCCTTATACGAGGATCGTTCTCTTTCTTTTGAGCATAGCAAAGGTATCTATTTAGAAAAATATATTAATAATTTATTCTCATCCACGATTAATGCATGGTTGCATCCGCGAAAACCACTATTGAAAACATTTTCCCCAATGTTCCAGTAGCAGTTTACTTAATTTTTAAATGCGTCAACTGCTACTTCAGCGGTTATAAAACTCAAACCCCTTAATTCATTATTTACTGCGGAAAGAAGAAGTGATTAGGTGTTAGGTCTGGACGATAAGGCGAATGACTCATTATTTCTATGTGCATTCAAACATCATCACAAACTATACGATAACATGAATCATGCATGGAAACATGATCAGTAAATGCAAAAATGTGGCGAATGTCATTACGGCTTTTTTCACGCAGAACTTTTGTAGGAGACTCATTCTCAAAGAACTGACGATTGTTGTTTTTTTCTCGAAATCATTGTACAAAAGGATATAATGCAGATCTGCACCAAGTCAAACAGTGTTAATTGCTTTTTTTTTGTAAGTTACTTTTTTGACATTAAAGTACCATTCCTCTTTAATCATGTTCCAAATAAGATCAGTATTTTTGGTTTTTGGCATAGGAGCTGTAAAACTGTCATTTAAGGAAGTCGACTTTGTTGAAATTCATTGTAGTACCGTTTTTTGGTAGCGGAAGAACACGTCCTTTCACCGAGCATGGTCTATTGATTTTCTCAAACCATTCTTTGATCTACGCTTGAGATATTCAGAAATCAGAGCCCGATAATACTGCTCATTTCCATCATATATCAAAGAAAGGATTACTTTGAACTTCAGTAACTTACAAACCAGGTATATTTGATAACTGTCATATACTAAACAACTAGATTAAAATGTCAGACAAGACATCATCGCCTACTAGGTAGGCTCAGCGGAAAGAGAACAGCCCTCGCAAGCCTCTGATGTGAGGACAATTAACATCGACACCCTGCATAAATAAGCGAAATTCTCTACGGATTAGTAACGCGTTATAGACCACGACGACTTTTCGCTGAAAGAGGGGGGTGGCCTGGTGCTTGCTGAAGGCATACAATAAAATAAAGGCAACCTCTGCATGATGCATATAGAGAGGTGATATGTTCGATTAATTCACAGGGTGTGACAAAAAGAACGCGGTCTGGATGCAGTACTACTAATTTAGTAGTGAATCATATGTGGTCTTATCCACTTTTTCGGATGTCTCGCCTATGGGGATTGTCTTCAGCCCTCAACATTACCCTCCATTATGACTCTTAGGAGCTTGTATCTGTTGCCCCTGTGAATGTGCTCTAGTTTCGTCGTCTTTTGATAATACTGAGAACTTATCTGCCTACATCCATTCTTCTTTGGACCTTTTCATTGGTAAGGTGTTCCGTCCACGATTTTCTAATCATTCTGCGCATTAAATACCTTTCAAAGGCTTCCAGGCTTCGCGTCGTCTCCAGGATCATGTTACATACAGGAGATTTGAGTAAATATAAGCAATCATATTCAACGATAGTTCAATGCTTGTTATCAAGTTCATTTAGATAAATGCACGCCATACATTTTCCATACGACCCCTGTTTCCGGGTTCAAAGGCTGTTGCACCAACGTTACAGTAATATATTTGTGAAAAGTTTGATTTCGGACTTCCATTGTCTATAAAATTTTGAGTATCACGACGTTTCGATTGATGTGCTATCTTCAATCGTCTTCAGGTGAACTGGGGAACACGTTCCTTTCATGCCTATTTATACCCCGTCCGGTGACGTGTCGTTGTGCTCGGTCTGTTCTGATTGGTTCCCGATGCGCGGTATTCCGGTCTGCTGACGTGGCTGTTTGTCGGTCATTGTTTGTTGTCTGGTCCAGTTGTAGTCTATTGATCTTTTTATGAGTGGCTGCCAGATTGGTTTAATGTCTACGCTGGGTTTGCTGTACACTTTGCTGTTGTTGGTGATGAATGCCGCCTCCTTGAATTTCCTTCGATACCAATGCGGTTCCTTGGCAATAACCTTAGCGTCGTCCCAAGCTATTTTATGGTGCTCCGTCCATGCGTGGTCAGCTTTTCCAGATTTTCCTGTCTCTGCTCGATGGGTGTTGAGATGATGTTCTTTGATTCTTACTTCCAGTGGCCTTTTTGTTTCTCCGACATAGATTTTACCACATTGACATGGTATCTGGTAGATGCAGTCCTTTGTCTCTTGAGATTCATTCCTGGGCTTAGTTTTTGTTAGGATACTTCTGAGGGTGGCAGTCCTAGAGAATCTCGTTTGGATCTTGTATCGCTGACCTATTCTTTTGATTCCATCTGATGTTCCTTTGACGTAAGGCAGAATGAGTAAATGCTGCGATTCTTCGTGTTTAATTCTTCTACTGTTGGTATTTTCCTGTATTGTTACTTCCACTAGCTTCATTGGGTATCCGTTGTTCAATAGGTCTTGTTTAATGATATTGAGCTCTCTTTGTAGTCCCTCTTGTGTGTTACAAATATTCCTAGCTCGACCGACTAAAGTCCGGATGACGCCTTTCTTCGTGGCTGTTGGGTGGTTTGAAGTGTAATGTAAGTATTGACCTGTGTGAGTTGGTTTCCTGTGTACTGTTGTTTCTATTTCGGTGTTTCTTCTCGTTACTAAAACATCTAAAAATGGAAGGCAGTTGTTGCTCTCTTCTTCTTTCGTGAAGTTTATCGAAGGTCGCATGTTGTTCAGATGACTGAAGAATGTTTTTAGTTGGCTCTCTCCATGGTTCCAGATGATGAAAGTGTCATCTACATAGCGGAGCCATAACTTCGGTTTAATATCTGACCTTTCGATGGCAGTTGACTCAAACCATTTCATGTACAAGTTGGCTACAACCGGAGACAACGGTGATCCCATAGGCAGGCCTTCTTCTTGTTTGTAGAAGTCTTCCTTCTCTTGGAAATAGTTGTTCTTCAGACAGAATGTGAGCAACTCCATTATTCCATCCAGTGGAAGATCTGTCCTTTTCTTCAGTTGTTCGTCTTTTTGTAACTTCTCCTGAATTACCTGCAATGCTTCTTCAACTGGAACGTTAGTATAAATTTTATAGACAATGGCAGTCCGAAATCAAACTTTTCATAAATCCACCTTGTCTACAAGTTTCAAACACCAGTAATATATTAGTGATTCTAAGATAGACCAGCTGCATTTTTTTAGAAAAGTATTCTAAATATCCTGTGGTATTACACACCTCCAAGTATGCTCCAAATAAATAAAGGTGCGGTTCCATGAAAAAAAGGGCTTCCGATCTTTGCACAAACAGCAAATAAAGAAATAAATCGAGAGAAAGAGATAACGATCACCTGGCACAATGGGGGCCACTTTTCGGATTGCTCGCTTCTATTTTGCGAGGTGCTGGCGTACGGACACCTGACCCCGACGTCTCTCATCCCGCTCTTGAAAGCTCCCCTTTTTGTCGACCGAGACGCTCCTTGAGGGCCAAACATGAGATATACCAGCACGGCGGAGCAAGGGCCTAGAGCTCGTTTATAGTTCGAGGAAATTAGAGGAAATCAACATAAACGTCATTTTTCATAGTATAAAAAAAGATGGTCATCGTTGTAGCATCTATATGTTCTGGGTTAGATAGCAAGTTGACATGTAATCGAGGTACTGACCATCTTTACGAGAAGTATAAGGATGCTGTGGTGCGGTCGGATAGAACCTATGGAATCATCTCAAAGGGCTAACGCTGGTTATATAGAACGCTGGTTAGAACAAGACTGTGGTTTCTCTCTTATAGCTCAGCATAGGGAAGATTATTCTTGTTCACAAGCTGGCCAAGGTTCAAGTGCTGGCAGCGTTGGGATAACAGATGATATGAGGACAAAACCATCTGCGGCTCTTCTACTCTTTCGTTTTCAACCAGTGGGTTTAAAAAATACAAGACGAGGGTAGGTGGAGGATAGCATCTAGTGGTTTGGGAATAAGACTGGATGACAAGAATACTTCTCGCTGATGGCCTGCCAGGTGGTCTTCCAGGTCTGGAGATATTTGCTATATTGATGGTAGCGTACTCAGCAGGAATACATACATATACGAACAAATATTGAAAGTTAGAACTAGAGCTGTTAATCTTTAAGGTTTTTAGTGATCTTCGAGCTTAACGAAACTTTGGGAATTCGATACGATTACATGGGAAGTACATTGACATCATTTTTCATGGAGGTGCAAGAACAATGAGCTTTACATTTTTGTAAGCACTGTTTAACTAACTAACCAGTAGACGAGATTCAAGTTGGTCTTCTAAAGTTAAAAAAGTTACATATGAATTCCTGGCCTATTATAAGAGTGCTTCTTCTATTTTTTATTTTTTGGAAGTCTACACCTTGTCGTGAAAAGCTTCAACTTTTTTGCTTTTTGCTGCAGGTTTTCACGATGAGGCAAATAATGTACCGACGTTGACATGGTTACAGCAAAATGATAATTAAGCAGACTGTATATAAGTATGTCTCACTTTGGCACCAAATATTATACATGCATCTTACTCAGTGATGATTTTTTTGTTTAACTTTTTACGCCATGGGAAAAGAAAGTATTTACAACAACGTTATAGAATGATAGGTATGTTTTTCTGCAGCTTATGTTTCTGTCGATGTTGGTCTGGGAGTCTATTGGCGTTTTTAACATCATATAATCTCAGTAACCACTACACCGATTTTGATGAACTTTTTGAAAAGACAATGTGGGTGACGAAGTATGTAATTGGCAAACAAACAAAAATCTTCTACATAGTATTTTATTACGTTTCTTAAAACCTGATCTTATTTGATGTAGTTTTTTTTGGAAACTTAACACTTCAAAAATGATCAAAAGTTCTTTGCAATGTGGTATGACAAGAACTTTTTGATAGGGCGATTCAAGAGAGAGTAAACCAGAACGTCGGAATTTTTATGTTGTTTTATCTGAGAACATACATATAAGTAGATAGAGCTCCTTATTATTTTTCCTTTGCAGTAGTATTTGATAAAAGACTATTTTCACAATTATTGAATAATTTCATTCCAGCCTTATCAGTCCATGTCATATAAATGAACTAATTAACCAATTTAAATTAACTTTCTGTTCCGTGAGTTAACAAATATTCAAGCAGATATAATACGAATTATTGCAACTCAATCAGTAGTTTCTGGGCAATTTGTAGACATATATGCATATGTACAGACGTATACTTGATAAATTTTTATCGGAATCCATCCGTAAGCGAGACAACTAAATGCCTACTGCATTGTAGACAGGCAACAAATACATTCTGGAAGAAATTTTGTAGGCTTCTTTGGGCGCCCTCATCGACCAACGCATGCACATTGTCAATTTCTAACATTATTACATCAACCTCCTTTTTCGGTGATCGATAAGAAGCTCAATAATGAAGGCGATTGGACTAATAATCGTTCTTGTTGTAGAAATTGTCTGTTCATATGGAGTACATTTTGGAGCTCTTCGGTTCCTAAGGCATGTCCATTTTCAAGGAGGTGAGAGGTGGTTGCAACCCTCAGGATTATTTAAGAAAATATTTTATATTATATTCTTCCGACCTGCCCAAATAATTAACATTTAGTTTTACATCGAATATATAATATTTTTGCATAGCTAGTGCTAGAATAATTTTTTGCATTTCATCACAGTAAAATTCTAGACAATTATCAATAGCCGTGTTAATTGATTTTTCTATCGGATAAAAAAATCATGGACTGTCTTATCAATCGTACCATAAAGTAGTACCTCTCAAACACTCCATGAGACTCACAGGTACCGTTCAAAGTATGTGGTTGTTACACACCTCCTGAATTGGCGCGTTGCCTGGCGATGAATAGCACAGGAAGTGTTCCCCTGTTCACCCCCGTTCCTCTCGAAAGCGCGGTTTTCACACCGCGCTAGAATGCGAAGCCGTCACCTGATGAAAGGGCCCCAGTTGAGGCGCGGTTGCGGATCAATGTTGCCAAACCTTTTTCGGACAAGCAATACCTATAGCTTAAAAGCCCAGAATTCTCCTCGACAGTCAATGCTTTTTTGCATACGCGGAAATCTTTCTTGAAGCCATGTTATCCAATCTAAGCTTCTTAGGCCGATAGACTCCTTAATCCTCATGTATGTCTTAAGTCCGGATTATATAGCGATTGATTATTATTTCTATGTTTTGGGCATTCCAATACTCATTAATTCGAGCAACAGTGTGAGCCCAGGCGATATCTTGAAGAAATATCGTCCTTCCTCTTGGACGTTTTTCCTGAACCTTTTGGAGAATCTTAGACAAAAAAACTATAGTAATATAGTTGAAACATGCCCAGAAATTCCGAAAAAAGTCTTTCTGTTTCAGCTTCCTTTATGAACAACATTTGTTAGAGTCTCATTCTCAAAGACCCGAACTGAAGATTGTTGCTTTTTCCAGGATCATAGCAGTATACCCATGTTCTGTGATAATGTTTTACATCAAATTAGATGATCCACTATCAAAGCAATTTGGTGTAGATCTACACCGTATCACATCGCCTTATTGTTGAGCTGGAGTCGAGTTGTGGGGAATAATATTAGTTGGTTTCACTCCACTGTTCAAAGTTGCTGGAATGTTTCTGACAGTAACGTGTTCCGATCAAAAGCAACATTTTTTCTGTAACTGCCGTTTTTGGGTAAGGAGTTCGAAAACTCGTTTAACGAAAGTCTACCACGTTGAAATCCATTGTATCTCCGCTTTACGGTAGCGAAGAAACACGTCTTGTCAACATACACTTGATTGGTTTCATCGAAATATTCTTTACGGTTTAAACTACGTTTAAAATTGTGGAAAATCCGATAATGCTCCTTGTTCATTTTAATGATTTGTTGGATTACTTTGAACTACTGTAAGTTACAAACAATGAGGTGTATTTAACAACTACCACTAACGAAATTTGTAAAAAAACTAAATTTAATTGTGTGACAAAATTACTAAATACTAAATAGGCTCAGCGGAAAAAGACCAGCCCTCGTTATTTTCAACAGCAGTAATTTTTTCTGATAGATTGACTTCGTACTGAAATTTTTTCCTTCTGATTCCTCGGTATAATGAAACCAGAATCTAACTAGGTTTCTTCGTATATCCTCAATCTGCGTCTGCTCACTTTTTGCACTTTTTTTCTATGATCGAGTGTAATACCGTTTTATCAATGTCACCATCATGTTTGTTTTTCCGTATTGATACATACTTTATTTTCATTTTTATTAGGTTAATCGTAACCGGTCCAAACGCCTCGAAATATTTTTATTCGCCCGATGAATGTAATGTGTAAGCCTTCATTTATATCACTAGTTCGGATATGACTTCTATGAAATACTCTCAATAACAATGGTAATCTTCAGAAACATATGAAATGAGATTATAATTTCAATGTAAAATGATTCCATAGTTTGTATTTTGATAGAGGCTGATGAGGCAATTAAAACATGAGTAAATCTGTTTAATATAAAGTATATGGCTTTAATTAGCGACCAGACAAAAATATAAAATCAAGCACGAGAACCATAGTATAGGTTCCAGAAGTTACATTGACATCAATATAAAATGAAGTTTGGAGAAGTTTTGATAGTTTTATGTTTTCTGCTTATTACTTCGTCGCTGGAGCACAGATTGCAGATAAAGCTTGGCCTGTAACATATGCATGCATTAAATTTTTTTATAAAAAATTGAATAGATGATGAAATGTCTTCTATCAACACCTAATTTTTTAACACGCTTTTTATTAGCTCCACGTGTATGTCTGTATATTTGTAACAAAATCTTCGAACGCTATTTTCACCCATTTTAAAACGTCAGATTAATTTTTAATTTTGCACACTTATCAAGGACCGATGACAATACAATAGTTTAATAAGTTATTTATTTGAGTGATGATACGCATGAGCATTATAATTGAACTGTTCACTAGTTATTGAAGCAATACGTTTATTAATATCTTTCTTTTATCATAATCTTTGAGAATATAACAATGAAATAAATGAACGATGAGTTCAAAAAAGCTAAAAAATCCGCTTTCATAGTAATTGAAATACAAAGTAAAAAATAATTATTAATTTAAGAATAAATGAAGAATGGTTAAAGAGAAAATTAATGTCATTGTGATAAAAGCGTGAGGTGCTCGATATAAAATATTATAATTTCTGACTAGTTGTATTTCAAACAACTCCACGCTTGCATCACAATGGAAATAAGTTTCTCGTTAATCATTTTATTATTATATTAAGATTTTTTTACATTTTGGATCAATTAATCAATCAAGTTTGAGCGTTTTCCATTTTTGAACAACCCCGATACTGAACCGATTCCCAAAAACTACATATGCTTTCGTCCTTGTCATACTAATACCCTAGTGTCGAAGTTTCTTCAAAATCCAAAAAGTACTTTTCGAGCTATAATGGAGCCAAGGATTAACTTACAGACAGCCCGACGAAAATCGGTGACATGATTTTTCGTGATGAAAACACCAAGAAAATACCTTATCATGAATCCGCGATTACCATATTTCCCGACTAGTTCACAATACTCGAACTCGTGTGTATAAAATTGGCTACTTAGCAGACAGACACGAATGAGTGTTCATAAAAACACCAAAAATCGATGGAAGTACACACGTTCCGAAACATTACTTGCTCCACCGCAGCCCAAATTGATAATTTTCCCCTTGTCACCCTAGCATACTTTCCGCCTTCCCCAAAATAATGATCTGCCGTTCTCAGAGTTATTACGAGATATAAAAGTGCCACAGGGACAGAAATTTTGGTAGATTCTAATCAAGTCGAGCACGGTCTTTATACATGCAACTTATTCGGGGCCCTTTTAAACGACGTACAGGACCGGACTTGGAATGCAATCGTCGTGTTTGCAAAAAACTCACGGCATCCTGATCTAACGGTCTTTTAATGGAAATATGTACCCGCGCTAATTAAGGCGGTGCATCATCTATATATAATATATATATTTGATTTCTTGCTTTTTATGCATGTCGATACTAGTGTATTCTAATTTTGACTCCCAGAAAAGCTCATACATATATATTCCTTCAGCTTATTATTTTTGCACGATGATTTGACTGATTCTAGTTACATTATAGTTTTGTTATATTTCATAATACAGGCATGCATCATGGGTAATCTATCGAACCAAGAAAACAATTTCCTATAGACGCAATATTTAGCGCCATACCACTGAAAAACAACAAAAATTTTTCTTCTGTCATATATCCCACAAACCCAGCCCATTAAGCGCGGACCACCACATCTAACCAGTTGTGGGGCAGTAACAACTCCCATTCAATCATGCTCTTCAAACTGTTTATGTCATTGCGTTACCCACCATGACTAAATACAGGAAGCACATATACCACGTAGTGAAGTAAGTATTATGAAACTTTTTCGAATCCGATAGAATACATGTTTTAAATATCTTATAATATCTACATAAAGAAAATCCGCGTCTCCCATTTTCTTAGGTCTTTCCTTTGGTGTTTTTGTCACTGCATAATCTCAGTAACCGCAGCACCCATTTTGTTATTTCGGGAGCAATATTCTGTTAGGTCATGATAAATAATAGTCGATACGTTTCTCTTTGATGTCTTATGATGTCTATCGATTTCGAAAAAATATTGCGCCAATTATATAAAACCACTCTCAAACCTCATATTTTACGGTTTTTGGGTTTCCAATAACTTTTGGGCGTAGTCAAAAATTTTTTCCGAAACTTAGCTCTGAAATGTCAAACTTTCAGGTTACACAATATAGTGTTGGTCCAATAATTATAACGATATTCTACCTCATATAACATGATGATTATAAGAATTGACCAGACGAAGAGAACAGAATCGTACTACCAAATATTAATAGAAAAATCTCAGCGACCCCTAACTATTAAGCGAATTTCATTTAGGTCATATAATCAAAAAAAAGTTATACCACTCTACATAGTACCCAAACGTGCTCCGCCAACTACGTTAGCCTCTTGAGGGGAAGATTAAACCGCAATGATGATTGTCTTATATACTGGTTGTGTCCTATTGACTCTAACACTTTTCACTATTCTGGTAGGTCAACGCTTATATTGGTTTCAATCAACAGGCAGTTTTATGCCCCTATGATGCAGCCTCTCTGGCGTCACAAACGTTTCTAGTCCAGCCCTGGTGGGTAATGAATGTCGTGTAGCGGAGCGCTCGGAACCCCCGGCGGGCAGGCAGAGGGCTTTTGTACGGCTGTCTACTTGTCGCGTCACCAACGGATCAGCCAGGGCCAGCGACACAGCTTTTTTGCCAGCTCCAACGCAGTGCTGCTGTTGAATATGCCAAGCTCGACCACGATCCGTTCTCATAACCATATTATTTTTGGCTGTGCAGAAAATTATTGGACACATCAGAAACAAAAAAGTATTTTTTCAGTTTTGCCAATAACTCTGTGGCCAATGGACCGATTTTAGCATTACAATGGCTCCATAATACTCTAACCGTCTTTCAAAATCACTGATATTCAAATACTCATATGTTCAGCAGCAGTGTGAGTCCAAGTTTCATTTTGATGCA
Organism: Bruchidius siliquastri; assembly: GCA_949316355.1. Lineage (NCBI taxonomy): Eukaryota > Metazoa > Arthropoda > Insecta > Coleoptera > Chrysomelidae > Bruchidius > Bruchidius siliquastri. Next base: position 28,397,295 of record OX438534.1, on the reverse strand, counting down.
AGAGGATCCTGACTCATCAATATTTTTTTGAGAACCTTTTCGGGAACTTGAAGCAAACCAACTGTAATGTACCATTCTAAATGAACAGTGCATTCTCCAATGTTACAGTGCCTAGTAATTCCAAAAAAAAGTATCGACAATTTTTTTGTTCGGCGTTCTTTTCAAGAACAAATTCTGTTTGATTACCTATGATGATTTTATACACCAAAATCGACAATCCAAGGTCAAATTGTACTAGTGTAAACCTGCATCATCTCACATGGTCTTATTTTTTAATTGTTTAAGTGAAGTGTGGAGAATTCACCTAGAAAAAAGTTTACATGCTTTCTAATGTGTGAAAGTGTTAATTGCTTTCATATTAATCGTTAAAGTTGTTTGAATGTTTCTAAAAGTAATGTGTCGGTACTCTTCAAACATGTTCTGATACTGTCGATCGAAATTCATTGTACTACCGATTTACTGTAGTGAAGGAACAAGACTCATCGCCATGTACTCGATTGATTTTCTTAAAACATTTTCACATTTTAACCAGCGTTTGAAGTAAATAAAAATGACAGCCTGACACTACACCTCGTTAGTTTCCATCACTCATTGGCGTAAAAATTACTTAACTTACAAATAACCGGGTGTATTTGACAACTGGCACTTACTAAACTTGTAAACAACTAGATAAAATAAATTATAGTTTAAAAAACTGAAATACAAGCTTTTATAGTTAATCGAATTAAAAATTAAATAATCATTATTATAAGAATAAACTGATTAACGAGAAAACTCATGTCATTGTAATAAAAGCGTGGAGTGCTCGATATACACTTTTACCACAATTACATTGATTTTCTCGTTTTATCTTACATTAAGAATTATTTTTTAATTTTTAGTTCAATTAGCTATAAAACCGTGTTTTTTGTTTTTTAAACTTTAATTTATTAATTGATAAATGTATCCTTGTACTTTGATATTTGGAGCTGCAATTACGTGGCTGTTGGGATTAGACTTGTCCTTCAATGGATCTTAATTAACCGGTCTGAAGGGTTGTTATCTCCATTTACGGGGCCTTGGATGTGTCCCGTATCGTTTTATTCCAAAGATTCTGTCTCAATAGCTACAAGTCAAACTAATGTGTTGAGAAGAAATACTAAATATCATTCGTATTATCTTTTTTTAAACGTATTGCTTCAAGAATTGGTAGAAATGTAGTTATAATGTCAATTTGTGCCATGACTTCTAAACAGATTTCTTGATAAAAATAAATAATGGGACAAACTCATTAAACTATTAATTGTATTATCATCGGATCTTGATAAGTGTGCATAGTTCAAAATTAATCCAACGTTTTCAAGTGAGTGAAGATTTATTTACAAACATACATGAATACATACATGCATACATACATGCATACATACATACATACATACATACATACATACATACATACATACACGTGCAGCTAAGAAAAGCGTGTTAATAAAATATTATGGTCTACAAGCTAGGTTTAGCGGAGAGAGAACAGCCCTCGTATGATTGATGTCAATAGATTTTTCAAATCTATGTCCATACATGGTTCTTAAACAGTCATTTAGATCATTCGGTATGATGACACATCTGAAAACCTACCACAATTATCTTTTCCATGGGTTGGTTGTGCCTTCATAGTAACGCTATACGGCGCGGCGACGGAGGCAACCGAGCGTTTCCTGTTTATTTTAACGGCCCTAACACAGCGAAGCGCCAAGCGTTCACAAATTAACGCTGCTGCCTCGCCCGACCTGTCACTTATTGTATTAATTTGACATAATTAAAGACGAATTTCGCCAGTCACGCCGTTAAAAGGCCGCCTTCAGACACCTGAAAACACACCTATCCCGACCACCGCCTACTCGGCTATTATTACTGTTATTATTTTACAGGGAATTTACTTTCCGTCGTCGCACTGCTGCCTCTTCAGTTTTTTTCCTCCTGGTCGCTGGCTCTTCACGCACTGCTACAAGTTAATTTGACGTTTCCTGTATGCCGGATGCAAGCGGGCGGTTTCAGCGCACCTCTCGGAGATGGCAATGATGATATACGAGTACAGCTCGGTTTTGCACATACAGACAGACGATTAGTTGAATGGAACGAATTATGTACATTCAGTTATTGTTATTTACTTTCTAATCCGCAGGGTGGAGACGATACACAAACTCGCAATTAGAATCTTCGAAAAATATGGCAAGTAGGTTGAAGCTTTATTCCCAATGGTATCACTTTGGAAACCAATATTTGAATCGGATTTTGGTGCTGTGGAACTTTTGAATTTCGATAAAAAAATATTGGAGCTACTGAATGACTTTCAATCGTTAAAGATTAAAATATTTCTCAAAATTATAAGAGTTTATGAAATTTATAAGATTTTTGAAACTTAATCCAACTAGATTAACAGTTTTGAAATCTAATGAGTTATTTAGTATACTGCACGTAAAATACCTACTTGACGCAATTTTCTTAAATACTAATCGTCACTTTTGTAGTTATTCATTATCCTTATTCGGATAGGTAGGATTAGAGTATAAGAGTAAACCTGGCAAACTGACAAAAGCTGTGAGCTTATATTTATACTTACTTCAAATGTGAACGTGAGACAGTATCGCTTAAAAGATAAAATACGAAGCACAACCGTGATCAATTTTTCATAGATCATAACACGCTTTCTCCGAAAATCAAATTTGTGTTCTGTAAAAAATAAATTTAAGCGTTTTTTTTATTTTTTTTTTCGTTTTGGCGACAATAACTCAGCAAGAAACACAAAGCTGCCTGTCCTATGAGATAAAAAGAAACACACATCAATGCGATTCCAAGGCAGTCATACAATATCCCTATATTTGGAATCCAAGAACAAACCATAAGGAAACTTAGAGAAAAACATGATCCACCTTCAGGCTTAGAGAAGATTGATTAAATATTTTCCTGAAGCATACTCAACCAAATTGGATCACAGTCAACTGAGAAATTAGCAATACAATTATTGTTCAACTTTATAAAGGCCGATTCCTTGACCTGCCTATTGAAATTGTTAGATATCCCCTCTGTGTGGTACAGAAATTTGCTCCTATTTTACTTTATACCCGGTATCCAAAAAGTGTTTGCTGGGTGCTGACTTGGACGATTGTTTTGTATCTACATCATGTTAACTGGTTGATCTGTAGTAAAACTCGGTAAAAAAGAATTGGCCAATTCACCCTCATTTAGAAAGATCGTACAACATGAAATAAGCTTGAAAGCTTTAAATTTTTTTTGAACTTTGGGAATACATCTAAAATCGACTATAAAGATCGATTTATTGCAGTGTAAGCATGCATATTTTTATGCTAACTCTACTAGGAACGCACAAATAGCTATCCACGAAATATTTATTCCTGTTGGTATCAAGCAACCCACGCTTTTTTACAATAAAAGCAACAACAAAATCTTGACAATTAAAAATGAAGTCGGTGGAAATTACGTTGAAAAATTGTGTTACATTGTTAGAAATATACAAGTATGTGTCAAGTAGGTTGACTCTGTAATTCAACGCAATTAGATATATCAATTCAGAAATTATAACTTTAATATAATTTTGTAACTAACTGTTTTTTTTAAATTGAATTTTAAAAACGATGAAAAACTAAATCAATGGATTCTAAAGAATTGAAAAAAAATAGGTTTTTGAAAATTTCCATAAATTCAAATATTTTCAAAATTTTGTAGATTACTAGCTCTAAAGTCTGATCATATTCTTTCATGAAGTGATAGTTGACTATACGTGAAATACGTATAGTAAACTTGCCTGACGCTATTCTCTACCACTCATTATATTTTTCGAAGCCATTATTAAATTTCAAAATATGATGAAAAAAATATTTATTTTTTTGTTTTCTGAGGCTAGCGACGTCGCTAGTGCGCCGAATCTCAAAAGCTACAAATAAATGTTCATCCTTGCCAAAATAGTAACTGCTGTCAAAATCTGAATTGCGCTTTTCTAGTTAGACAGACAGAGCCACGGAAATGAGTGACCAGGATTATCGTGATGTACTTACTGACATGTATATCATGAAGCATCAAAAAACATGTCTCCATTACAATACTTCCTACGTCTATTGAACTGGGAAATTAAACTGCAGGAAATGTTCACTGTCTCCTGGACTACATTTCATAGGCGAGCATCGGCAGCACAATAAGCCATTTCTTCCGGTGACTTAATTGCTCCAGACTCCGGGCTTAATTTGGAATTTCATTTGGTCGTTGGGCGTGTGGCAGGTCGCAAATCAGAAAAGAACATCGGGCAATTGCGCGCTTCTTAGGAATGCGGGTAAAGAAGTGAGGGCTGCAATAAAATGCGGAAAGGGACCCGGAATTAGGATGTTTGCGAGGTTCCTTTATAACAGCCTTTAAAGGAGTTGCGCGTTAAAATATGTGCGTGAGCCCTTCCAGCAATTTGTTGTTTGGGTAGCATTCCCTACGAAATACCCAGAGAAGTTGGTTACACGCAGTCAACGATGCCACCGCGGCGCCGGCTCGGTTAGAAATAATCGGATAAGATCGTCAAATGAGTTTGTGCGAAAGGTAAACACCGATCATTAACAGAATGAGATCAATTTATTTAGATTTTTATTCGGGGCGTAGATTATTTTCGGTTTTCACTTTTAACTTCTTTAATTGTCTAAAAACAGTGTGCTTTTTTGATTTTGCACTATCTAGTGGCTATTTTGTCAGATCATGATTATCAAACCAACACTACCTGAACTAGAAGCGTAAAGATGAGAATAAGACAGACTATACTAAACTAAGGCTAAATACTGATTTTCTTGTTCAAAATCTGACAACTTCGCCACAACCCTTTTCTTAAATATAGTTTTAAGTATGGGTGATGAAACTACGATCCGAGGTCAAGTATGGTATTGTATTCATCATGATTTTTGCACAGACAAATATTTATTATCGATGAAGTCTTTTCTGTGCGTTTTAGCGCATAGGACATGCAAGAACGCGGGAAAGAACCCAGTGTTCCATTAGAGAAGTGGAGCTTAAGGCGGTTCCACACGCAACGGTAAAACCGAAGGTCAACCTTGAGGCACCAGACCTCGAGGCGAACTTAAAAAGAAGGGGGTCCCCACACACTGCGGAAAATGTGAGAGGCAGCCTTAAGGCGCTTCAATTTGATCATGTTTTCGGGTGTGATGGCGTCGACAGATGATGCTCTTGCTGTTGTTGGTTTATTATTAGCTGTGGAAAGTCCAAAAAGAAAAGTAAATCGAACGTTTTAGACTAATGAGTGGCTCCAGAAAAGAAAAGTTTCCCTTTTAACCCGGTCACGATAATCTTTTGATGTAGTTTGCCACACGCACGGCAAATCTCTGAACAGAGCTATAAATTTTGTTTTGCACGGGCCATGACCATATACACTTTAACATAAACAACTGTCAAAATAAAACTAAACAACGGCCAAAATAAAACTAGATTTAATCAAACACGTGGTGTGACAATAACCAGATTGGACGGAAACACAACTGCACTGAATCGCCTCAAGGCCTATCTCCAGACACCCCCCCACACATTCGGATCGGCGATCGGTGACCTCGGCACGACAGGCATACCTTGACGGAAATCTCAATACACACGTTGGGATTTTCCTCAAGGTCTGGCGCCTCAAGGTTGGCCTTCGGTTTTACCGTTGCGTGTGGAGCCGCCTTTACTCGACGCATGCGCTTAAAATAAGTCAATTGGTTCTGAAACTGTTGGAACCGAGCTAGCGCCTTTCTTATAGTACGCATGATAACATCCCGCTCGGTGTCATCCCGTATCGTGCGTGACGTGGTATGCGGAACGCTGGTGCAGCATCCCAGAGACAATAAAACACCCTGTGCCGTTTTAATTAAACTTATTCATCGTCGCCCAAAGTGGAACGACGCGGCGCGGCACCAGCTATGGGGATAGAGCAGTTTAATTAAGAACTTGGAATTCTTCGCGTTTTTGACATAATTAAGTTTGCCGTGGGAAGCCGTTGATGGCCCGATGGTGTCGTTCCATGTACGGCTCAATTCGGTCACGGTAGCCACTTTGGGCCAAACGCCCGGAACTGTTGGGCTAGTTTAGTTTATCGACAGCAGGTCCTTGTTTCTAGACCGTAATATGAATAATGGTTCCTCAAGGAAGGAGGCGGACTTTTCAACGGACTTCAAGAAAGGAGGTTGGAAGTATAAAATATACAGAGTTATATGTATAGCTTTGTTCCAACACATGATCCTAACACCACTTAACCAGTTATGAATTATTTTGAGCGCATGGGTCACGAAAGCACTTGTTCAGAATTGATTATCTGATGGATCATTGGATTCTTCTCTCAATCACGATTTCGACACGTAAATATCACCTAGAAAATTTTGGAGGTTGATCCATAATATGCTATGCTCTAAGGATTCTACGAATAAGCATAACATAACGATATTACCACCGATATTAATTATGAATAAGATATGGAACTAAGGGTCATTTTTATGCAAATTACAGTACTCTGTAGCTCAATTCTTTTTTCCTCTGTAAAAAAGGGAGATGTATAGGACTCCCAAAAAAAATCCAGTCTTTTGTTTCAAAGCTCCACAATCTTTGACGGAATAAAAGAGGTGTTTCATGCACATATTTGGGACATAGCCTAGGTGACGTAGATACTTTGATAAAATGAAGCCATTTCTCCAATACCATTTCGCAAATAAGCATCAATTTTTTTGTCGGTTATTGGTATAACGTGGGGCTCACAAAATATTTTTAATTCAAGATGATACTTTTTGTTTTTCTAATGTTTTATGATGCCTAACTCGTAAAAATATTTGTCATACAATTTCTGCTTATCTATCTGCTACTCTGTCTATCGGTGAATCTGTTTGTCTGTCGGCCTGGCTGTCGAGCTATCCATCTATCGGTGATCAGTCTGTCGGCGCTTAGTCTTTCGGCGTAATCTCAGTAATCACTACATACATTTATATACTAATTAAATATTTTATGATAATAATAATTATAATAATAATAATGTTATTTCACACAATATTACACAGAAGTTGATCATTCAGCGGCAGACATCAAGAATTCACAATTTTTATAGGGAAAGGAAATAGATGTTTATTTCCGCCTGCACAATGACAAAAAAATGTAGAACGTGGGAACTACTGAATTAATATACTTTTTCTTTCAACCATGCACCATTTTAGTACCGTACTATAACGTTTCACCACCAACGACTCAAAACGTCGATTAATCACAGTCGAGGCCGTCTACGATGAGATGCACGCGACAGCGGAAACAAAAGGCGTCAGCCCGGAAGAAGATACCTCCCCACTCCCCCCTTACACACCCGATCGCCCACGCTTCCCACCTTCTACGGTGCCTTTCAAAAACAGCATCACCAGGCGTAAAAGTAATTGAAACAAATTTGCCGCAAACCGTGTTGCGAACATTTGTATGGGGTGCTACGCTGACATAACTCTACCCTGGTCTGGTGCATGTCGTACAAGGGCGCACGCCCTTTTCGTTGATGACGATTTCAGCTCATGTGGACAAAGCCGGAGATAGAATGAACTACCGACTATGGCAGGGGCGGCTTCTTATAAGGAGCCAGGAGTTACGGCTCTACTTAAAAAAATACAAATACCGCCCGGTTCAAATATTTCAGTTAATATGTTTTCATATATATTTAACAATATAATATAGCCAATTTTTTTCCTGTAGCCAATAACTTCCTTTAAGAAGCCAAATTGGCTACAGGTAAAAAATCTGACACTGCTTGTGCTGGAGTGGTGCCATAATGGAGCAAATATCTGCTCGGTTCGGAGAGAGTAGTGGGGTTTAAGGCATGACAACATAGCCCTTGAGACAAAGCGGTTCTGGCTGGGCAGTCGGCGTATGTCTTCTGATAGGTGTTTCTAGCGTACGTGCGTCCATTTTTGTTCGGTTTATGTAAATGTTGAAGGAGCGTGTGTGGTTGTCCATTTGTATGGTGCTGTTTAAACTGTTAAAAAATTATACAATTCTTTTTATTTTGTCCTCTTTCGTTGCAACAATATTTCCCTTTAATTTTGATGTCCTTCTATTATATACTTTATACGAGATAATATTAATACGTGGAAGAACATGGTTCATGAGAGGCAAGGCAGCATAATTGTGAAAACTTGGGGCATGTAGATTGTAGATTCTCCTACTTGGTGAAACTCTTCCATCATAAAAAGATTCGTGATTAGTGCCATTGAACTACATAGGAAACGAATTTTTCTCTTCAGACACAACTATTTTTCCCCCTCCAAAAGAGCACTCGATTTTATAATGACTTTACTCAGCCACAACCTTCCCGAATACAAGTGCACTAAGCTGAGAAATAACATATTTTATGCCGTGAAGAACATTTTGACAATAATAATGATGTTGCTTAGGGTTTTTTTTCTCTTCTTAACCCTAGTGCAAATTTTGTCGCCAAAAAACTACTTCCTCTAAGACACAGGTATAATAAAGGAATTTAATAGAGCACCATCTAAATAGAGAATACTATCTGAGAACTTAATTTTATATTTGTCATAGGTCTTAGCTACAGGACACGAGTATCCTGAGTAGGTTTTGTGGATTTTGACAGTTTGAACATGCTTCAAAGATGATGCAAAAACTAACTTTTATTTGTGAATCCTTGTTTATAGATGTCATCATGTTATATTAATACGAATATTTTACAGTAGCAAAGGTCACATGTTTGTCAAATTTCTTTGGGTATGTATTTACTCAATTTCTGACTACCTAGACACAATGTTTCCTTCTCAATTCCCCCCCACACCTACCCGCTCCTGTTTGCACCGGTCGCTTGTTGGAACTAATTAATTATCGGCGGCCGAGTCGCAGTTAATTACCGCCGTAACGAACGCGCCCTCCCACCTCCCGAACCCCTTTCACGTCACCCCCCCCCCACTTCTCGCAAACCCCCCGGCTTTCAGTACGCCGCTGCCGCTCCAACGCCTGCCCTTTGTTCGAGCGTAATTTCGTTTGGGAGCCGCCGCGCCGAATGGGTTGGAGGGGTAGGGTGAAGGGGTGAGTGTGGGGGAAGAGAGGTATAGCTGTCCCTGATCTAATCGAGCTGTCAACCAGCGTTCGTTTGTTTCTATTTGCGAACGGGAGTATGTGTTTGCCAGGTTGGATTCGTTACTATATTATTTGTGGTCAATACAACCAAAATTGCACGGCAGTTTTTCTTTTAGATAGCATTACAGTAGCGGATTGGCAGCAAAATACATGCGCGGATTTAAAGGGTGTAATGGGGGTAATTGCCCCCACCCTCCACATGAACTAAAATAAAATGAAAAACCGAAATATTATATATTTCTATTCTTTATTTTGAATGTCTTACCAACAAGATTTTCTAAACGGCATCATGATAAACTCTAATGTCAAAAAATATTAGGAAAATATCTAGTATTTGTGGAGTACGATGATTACGATGAAGCTATGACCGATATGAAAATAAGATGTTAATTCTTTGAGGCAGTGGTGGCTTGGGGTGTTTCATTACAATCCATAATTTCAAAATTAGTAGGTATACCATAAAAACGCTTACCGAATCATTACATTTTTACAAGTTTCATCGGCACACTCTATAGTCTTTTTTGAACAAATTGCAAATATTGCACTTTACATTTTGATATCACCTAACGATAAATTAAGATAACTTTATGTGTCTGACTCCACAAAAAATCTATCACTTTTTCATTAAATTTCAGAAGTCATGGATTATTTTTCGCACGACAATATGGTGAGGGGATTCAATTTATCTTGTTTCATTATATTTCTGAGGAATGGTTTTATTCTTCTCAGCCTAGAAAGCTAGGGTTTCGCTTCGGACATTGTCACAACAGGTCTCACCTATCCCATCTAGTAGAAGATTTCAGTTCAGAATTAATTCAGTTCGTAGTCTGCTTTCATTCAGGCATGATATTTTACTGCTTCTTTGAATAAGTCTCATGCGAGTTCTGGTTCGAATGAATAGAACTAGGTTTGAAAATATCAAGTGCCATGTAACCAAGAAACTAGTTCTTATTTCTAAATAAGTAATATAGCAGATTTTGAATTTATATAAAAGCTTACTAGGCCGTCATTGCCGCTGCAATCTTGACCCATTATGAGGTATTTGGTGACATTAAAGAGGTTAGAAATATAGCCATCCCCATCTTCAATGTGATATTAACGCCTGAACGGCGTAACGATTTGATTATCTGCTCATCTGAGCCGCGGAAGTCAATGATATCGGTCGATCTAACCACGGTGGGCAAACCATAAGTATACCTTATACCTACTCTGATGTCATATCATGCTACGGACCTTCTAGCTTATGTCAAACATTTATGAAGTAATCCAATTCAGTTATTTGTTAATCGAAACGTTTTGATACACATGTTCTCTAGACAATGACACAGACACTCGACAGACGGATAGACAGATCAATAAACAGGCAGGAAGACGGACGGGCACAGCGTCCAGGACAGACAGACTGGCCGTCCGACAGATATGTAGAGAGACAGATAAACAAACAGATCTATAGGTAGACAAAATTGGATATGGATTAATATAATGTATGTACCATGAAACGTCAAAAAAATGAGCTCGGATATAAAAATTCTTGCGGTCACAACAATTTTTTTGGAGAATGGAAAATGATCCATATGTACCAATCTTCTTTTAGGGCGATCCTGTTTGACTCTATTTATTATAAACAACATGCATTTTCACCAGTAATTACGAGTGGTAATTATACTAAATGCTTGTCAATTCTGAGACTGTAAGAATAAGTATAACTTCAAATGCAAAACATCATAATTTTCAGACCGGACTACTATATCTAGGTAATACCATTAGTCGAAGATGTTCGCACAATAAAATCCCGAAAAATGTTGTGACTGGTCGTCATTGTATGGCGACGACAAAAGGCGTACCACGAGGATCCCCAAGAACGCCGTTAAGAAATATAGGATTACATTTATTCGAACATAAAGACTTGAATATGGTCCATTATCTGAAAAATCCGTGCGGGCACAAAAGAGCGATCATCTTGCGGTCAAAACATTTTTAAATCGATCCGAATGCCAGTTTTGAGGGAAACTGGTCCTTGTGAAGAGAGGATATAGAGTCTGAATAGGCACGAGAGGGATTAGATACGGTTCATTTTCCTAAATCAGGACCGGATTAAGTGACTTCTTGGGTGTAGTGATCCTTACCACAAGATGCTGCAGGGCAATTCAGCACGCTGTTTTCTTTCCATGTTCTTCTAGAATGCAGAAATCTCACTAGACTCCAGAAACAGTGTGAGAAGTTGAGAACATTTACATTCACTGTAAATTTTAACATTAGCGAGTAAACTTCCGAACAGCCAAAGACTCATGAAGTCTTGATTTCCTAGTACATCGAGTTCCATTTGAGGGTCACATTTTTGCACTGGAATGAGCATTGCCCCCATAGAGCTGCCGATTTGAGCATATATGGTCGAATATTAAATATATGCAAATCTTTTGAATAAGAACATCATCGATGTTCTTTATGAGGTCAGGTGTATCCACTATGCGCAATGTTCCTTTTCGGATTGAGACCAAACATTAGAAGTTCTGGTATGTTTGACATTGAGGGATTACCATGTTAGTTTGTTTTTTTCTATACTAGTTTCATTTTGAATCCAACTCTGTATACGCATACATAGGCTTTCATTGTGTCTCCAAAAGAGATGTGTGTTATTTGACAGCCACTTAACATAAGTTGTGTACGTAGGTATAAACCCGCGAACTATGCGGAAACGATTCATTCTACTATTTATTGGCCCTTTTTGTTCACAGTTCCGGACGCGATACCTGATACTTTCATTGGATTTTGCCAGCGTGGTTTATGGTTGTTATACATGTGATATGTTTATTTCTTGTACGAGTGAGTTAGACTTTATATATTATTTATCAAACTCAAGAAGTCATTAGCAAAACAAGTCAGTTATGAGGCCAAACATTCATTGGGGGTCATTAATTGAGGTTTCGCGGAATGGGAATTCTGAGACTTTTTTTGGACGTTGATAAAAGACGTTCTATTCTGTTTAAAGTTCTGACCCTGGTGATTTTCCATTTACCAAAAATTGTAGAATTATTCCGAATAGCTGTCAACTTACTATGTCTCCCACTTATGAACAAACCATTGATACCGTTTCATGTAAATAATTAAATAAACATTTAGGGCATTGTAGAGCGTAGATATATATTTTTTTAAGTGGGCAATTTTTCTTACCTTAGTTAATACTACATTATTACTATTATTATAATAAATAATTACAAAAGTGCTATTTAGCCTCTTGAATTTCATTGCCAAATTGTGTCAAGTAGCTTGACTATCTATTCCACTTGCTGTGGTATGAATATATTGAGCAACCTGGTTGAATTTTGGAACTGTTGATATGCTTGAAGTAATTTTGGAAATGTTTGAAAAATGAAAAATTCTTGTGATATTAAGTAAAACTTTATTCCAAAATACTACTTTAAAATCTACTTTTCTGTTTACATAGTTTATAATAAGAATTTATGAGTGACTGTTACTTTTTTGACACCAGCAACTTGTTTAAGAAAATCCAGAATGATCTTTGCTCTTCTGTGACGAAAAATTGCAAAAATGCATCAAGCATTAAATTCCTTTATATCTAAGTCTATATGCATTTAAATTCTTCACGGAAACACTGTAACTAATAATATTTTTCGTTTGGTTGCAGGCTTAGCTCAATTCAAGAACTCATTTAGTTCCTCTGGACCTGGTTCATGTTTGTCAGGTATGTATATGCAAATATGTGTATATTCACAAGACCCGAATGATATATTCGTACTTTATCATATATCATATTTTTTGCTTGAAATTGATAAAAAAATATGAAATTTTCAATAACACTGAGTTCTATTGTCTGTTTCCATTCATGTAGTGAAATTTGACCTGAAGACGATTGAAATACATCATTTTTCACGTTGTTCCCTTCCGTTGGAACGATATCTAGAAAAATCGTTTTTTGCATGGCGACCAGACTAGTAATCCTCCTGTTATTGAAGCGATATGTAACTCCCCAGTGCATTACCGCATGTGATGACTTAGTGGCTACCGTGTCTGCACGAAACACTGTAGACACTAGTTCTAGTCCCATCCCCAGAAAATATTTTTTTGGATACTTCTCACTCCATTTTGTGTATTGAATCTGCAAGTGAAGGATTCAAATAAAGTTGATGTTTACCTGTTATAAATGTGTTGTTAAAAATACCCAATAAGTAAAAACTGATACATAATTTTGATATTAAAATTAAGATCTGATTGGTTCTTCCTACATATGGTCATCTGGGACAAAAACTAGCATGAAGGAGGTTGACGCTGTACTTTTCACGCAATGGTACGTTTAGATGATAGTTTATATAGTATTTTGGGACTAACTGTTTGAATTGTATCAATAAATAATTAAAAAAACTAAATATTGCAACGAGATCAGCGGCCAGCAGCCAAGAAAAGATCACCCAGTATGCAAATCATCCAGAACATGTGTGTAGCTGTCAACAGACATCTCGAATATGTCAGATTGTTCTAGATTTGGTTATGGAACATTTAAGATGGGCGTTTTCTGTATACATACAAGCATCTAGCAGTGTAAGGAGTCAGTCAGTGATCAGACGTCAAATTGTGAAGAACTTGAAATCGTTGATATAAATTAGGGTATAAGTTGTTGTTGCTACCAGTGGAAATAAATTAGTGTTTAAGAACGTTACAATATCATTGGAATTCTAAACATTTTTTATTTTTGTAAATTCCCGTAAATTCCAAAATTCTCTTTGTGAATCAGCAGCTACATACTCAGAATTTTAATAAAGTGATATAACTGGACACGAAATAGAAAGTATTTAAATGACGTCATTTTTTAAGAGATATCTCATTATTCGAGATCCGTATTTAGTTGATATGCACCAATCTGTAGTAAAAGCCGCTAGATCACTAAAAAACTAGTCATCATATCATATTATTCTACATTTAACTACTATCGTATTAAAACACTTTTGAAATATTCTTGTTGCTTCGACAAAAGCAACCAACGTGGCAACCTGACAAAGGCCGGGCGTGTCTACATATATTGATCTAATGGTACCGTTTCTCAGGCCTCAGTGCCGCTTAAATGATAGTTGTTTACCAATATATCGCGCGTTGTTATATGGATACGTATTACTCTGCTGCCATGAGATCTCAAGAGCAGGAGTATTGCCGTGACCAAAATTCTATAGGCGATAGAACGTATTATACCAGCACTAAACATTTTTTTGAGATCTCTCCTAACCCCACTCTACCACCAATTTTTAAGCCCCTGCCCTCAAAACACTTGACCCAGTAATACCGGACGGAGTACATACAGACTGACAGACTGATGTATGAAACATGAAGAAAAAATAATATCGCGAATTCGATTACAATACAAACTTTTAACGTGAGAAATAAAAACTATTCAAATTATTTGTATCTGAATTTGTAAGTAGCTTGAATTATATTATCAATTATTTGAACTTAAAATCATATCAAGTCGTGATCTAAATAGATGTTTTAGCCCTGTCAGTTTAGCTTCGTATCCAATATGAATCATACTGATTCCGCCGTACCGCTGACACTCTAGCATAATCAAATAAAAATTTTAAAGTACTAAGGCTGAAACTATTAATCAACTGGTTGATAATAAACGTTCTGAGACGCATTAGCCTAATCTAATAACGCATCGAGCGTGTCATTCGCTACAACCATCAACCAGGATAGCAGGGGGAGCTTTCAACATTGGCGTAGATTACGGGCGGCCAATCATTTCAAGAATTAATAAAAAATAGTAAGTGGACGATTTGTCTAATCAACATTGGTTGTAAAGAGTGCGGTTTTGAAGTACCTTGACGAGTGTAGACAGTTGAATGTAGTCATTTCAACGCTATATCAGGTGTTAAAGCGTGTAAAAAATCAACACTCTGAATTTTGGTTACTAAGATAGGAAAATACTGATACTACTATTGAGATTTCGCTCATTAGAAATGAAATAAGTCTAACTGCTGGTTCAAGTGAAATCAGAAAAATTATCAGCAAAATCTGAAAGATGAATATTGATTCAGTCTTCATAAAACATTCTCATTAAGGGTTAGGAGTTGTGGTTTAATGAAAAAGGAAAATAAAATATTCATTAATTATTCTTGAAACATCAAAATTTTAAAATCGAATAGGCTATATGTAAATATAATAATAAGATGACATATTATTATTACGAAAACGTGTTTTAACGAAATAATTATTTACGTGATAGAATTGAATAAAATTCCTGTGCTTAACAACTGGTTGAGGGTCAAAAATAAGGGTTGAAATAGGTGAAATCATAGTATTTAAGGTCAATTAGTTTAAGTAAAGTGGTAATTTTTATTCTATTGGTTTAATACCTTTAATCAAAATGTTTTATAATGGCTTTAAAGTTTGACTAGATTTAAATAATTTGTTTTGGTATGTTTTCCACTTTAAACTGCATTATTTCATCTGATTTGATGGTTTGTCCTGAATCGGAAATTTTAGCATCTGAAATTTGAAGGCGTTTAGAATGACTTAAAATATGAAAAACTATACAATAGGAAATTAACTATATGAGGCTGTAATTCTCCTAGCTAGGCATATTATTGGGTATAGATGGGCAAAAAGATCATCAACAGTGATTGAAATCTGAAAGACGACCTATTAAAAATAATTTCACGAAACGACTTAAGGTACTACGTGGAAGTTTAACCTAAAAATATAATAGTTACATCTCTAAGTGATTTATAATTGAGATATTAGGGGTATTGTGGAGCTGATTATTCATTGTATGTAACCAATTTTGATCTTTCTGACTTACGTCACTTCATGGTATTTTGGACGAAATATGATAACAGATAAACCGACAGACAGATAGACATAAATGTCGCGATCACAATACTTTTATCGCGTATGGGTTAGAAGTAAAATCTACGCATATGGCTACATACAATATACGGTGGTGTATGTAAAACAAGGATGTATATACTTCAAGGGGTTAACGATGTATCTCATAGCGCTCGTGCGCACTGGAAATTTCATCAATTCAAAGGGGGTAATGGAAGCTAATAGCCCGTGACATGATCTAATTAAGGCTATAGATAATCTTCGGAATCTCCATTCTGACACGATTACAGTCAATTTTGCAGAACAGCAGCCTGGCGGAAAATGTGGGATGAATAATAATATAATAATATACTAATTCTGTAGATTGTAGATGCTGTAACTTGGTATGAATATTGTATAGAAGATTATTCGGATGTATCAGCATGCGTAATTATGAATATACGCGAAAAATAGACTGACGACACAATTTTGAAGTGCGCAAAATCCAGGAAAAGTTTGAGTGATGACGGGACTCGAACCCGTGTCTCCTTAATTCCGCTACGCCATCACACTGTGGTTCGAGACTGTTCAAGTTGTCTTGTTAAGGTACGTCCCCGGTCGCGCTATTATCTCTCTGTTTCTCTCACTCCCAAACGCGCACGATCTGGAGAACATACTACCCAGGTCATCGGATCGGTATCAGTAGAGCATGATAAGTGCCGATACAATCTAATTGAGTCTGTCTTGAACCACGATGTCTAACTAGGCAACGTTGTATTTCTTAAAAAAATGCATTTCAATTGATTGCAACATTTCATTGAACTCTGTATTCTAAATTATATATATCATTCACCACAAATACCAACAAAGGTACATTATTTTCTAATTATCTCCAGCAACCGAACAACAGCTAAGAATTGCTGCTTCACCCTCTTAACTATAAAAACCCAGCATCGTCGAAAATTTGATTACCCCAAAAACCCCAACTACATATATTGTACATATACACTCAAATTGTAATACAATGTAATACTATCCCTGAACATCCCTCTCAACAGTTTCAACCCCAACAACAACGAAAACTATCAGTGAAACGCTTAATTCTACAACACCCGCGGGACGGGGGACCCTAACACACCCCTACGAGCAAACAGCGGCGTACGAATAATAATATTCAAGTACCCAGAAATGAGGAAAGTGTTGGGATATCGAAAATTTTAGATATCAAATTGATATTTTTTAAACACAGTTTTATTAGCTTCTCTTGTATGTATCTATGTAAATGGAGCCTTTCAACGTAATTTCCACCGAATTCAAGACGGTCAAATTCCAAAATTTGCACACATATTAAGGGCCGATTAAGATAGATTAATTTAATTTTTCTTAATATATTTTTTTAATGTTAACAAAATCATTTAGAACAAATTTTACTTTTCAAAATAGAGGTTTTTGGCTGTTTGCTAACCAAAAAAATCGAGTCATCTGGCAGTAGCCAATAGTATATTTTACCAATAGTTTGTTTTAAGTCTAAAAAATAAACACTGAATAAAGATGCTTTAATAGCAAACCGCACTAAAATGCCAAAAACAATTTCAGTCATTACAATTTTGTTGATTTTATTGTAAAAAGCACGCTTGATATAAACTGGTATAAGTGCTTCATTAGTAACTAATTGTAAAAGTATAATTAGTTAAGAAAGTAAAACACCTCAGAATATTACGGACCTGTAGGTTTGCAGAGCATTGATGAGTTCCTTCTCGGAAGCATAACCAACCAGACTGGGTCACAGTTCACTGAGAAATTATAAATTAATTCGTTCTTCAGCTTTACAAAGGCAGTTTCTTTGATATTCCTCCCATTCTTTGGTATAGAAACTTGCTTTCAAACGTGTTCACCGGGTGCTGGTTTGGACGTTATCCCTTTCATAACTTTGAACTTTAAGAAAGGCTGCTGAGGCAGCCGAAACGTTAGTAAATGGGTGTGAGGTAGTAGTTGTTTCAGAAGTTACATTTTTGGATGAATCTAGCTACGCCTATGACCTTACATCTATCTCCCTCTTTCCCTAAGTGAATTAAAACTCGGATCCTGCGCGTGTTTTACAAACCATTAAATGGTTAGCGCTCAGCAAAGAGGGTGTTACTGGTCGAAACGTCGTCTGCTTATATATCGAATTAGCAGCGCATAATTCATGTGAGAAACGCGGTCGATGGACCTTAATTCAATAAATTATTCAGATGTTTTTGGTGTAATTGGGGTCGTTTATCATCGTTTTGGCGGAATGGGATGACTAGAGACTTCAAGAAGCAGTACAGTGCATGCTAAGATATAGTAGAGTTTTGGAGTTGCAAACTAACTTCTCTGTAAAACAAGGTTCTCCCTTTGTAAGCGATGAGAAGAACGCTTTTCAGTGTTCGTGCATAACAGAGTAATGTGTAATGTGTCACGTCTTTTGTGATCACAAAATGAGGTTTTGTTTTGTGGAAAAAAATAGAGTTAAGAAGGTTAGGGCTTCACTTACCATGTATCAATTCAGAAATAATGATTGGAATTCCATTTTCCTACCGTTTAAAACATTGATAATATTGATTTAATCCTCAAAGTCAGCTTTTTCGCTGACCGGTATTCCACATACGTATGAATTATTATCTTTATGTGTGTTTCCAGGGTAACCGTTTTGTTTTCAAACAAGACCTCAGTATTATGAAACGCTAAAATAGAGATGTCCTAGCATTGTTGATAAATCCATAATAAGAGAAACATTCACACATATTAATATTTTCAAAATCAATTTTTTTCATTCTCTTTTGTACCTTACTTTGATGAAGACTGCCAAGACAGCCGAAACGTCAACAACAATTTTAAAATTTATATTAGAGTTATTTTTTAATAGGCTGAGTAGCACTTTTGGTAACATATGATCGACCTGTTTCAGCTAAAATGCAGTGAAACCAGATTTGAAGCTAATTAGCTCTCACAAAAATAACCGACGCGGACGCTCAAAACCACTTCAAAAAAATTCTTTTAATATATTAGGCACCTTCAAAATATATCCACAATTTATTTAGCTCATGAGTAGAGTGTGTCCTGAAATTAGTCCATGGCTATTGAAAGTGAATCAATCTTTTAGTCATAGGAATGAAAATGTGCTAGCAATCAACTAATACAGAGGTTTACCAAAGCTGAAAGCTTCTACATGATGTAATGTCTCATACCATCATACCAGCGCCAAAAAAATACCCGTTTCTCTCAACCCTTTCCCCAACATCAATTCTCAATCACCTTTAAGAAAGTTTTTGAATTAGTATCTTCGAAAATAATCAGGAATGATTTTTTTCGGTGTTTTTCACCGCCACTGTACTGATTTGAAAATATTCTCCTCTGCAGTCAATGCATTTTTGTACGAAGGCCATTTTATTAAATACAGGGTGGGCCATGACCATTTATATTTGAATTCACGCGCAAACAAAAGAACTATGGGGTGGTGGGAGGGTTCTACCGTTAGCTTGTTACTCTGAAATTTATTCTGGTGCTTTTTGAGTTAACCACTTTTATATAAACAGTGGATTACTCATTATTGTGAGAAGGTTTTTTCGCGTAGAGTTCTACGCCTTAATAAGAGAATTGGTAGAAAAAATTGAAGAGGAGTAGATATTTACTAAATGTGAAGCAAACTGGCGGCTCACGGACCTCTCGTAGTGAAGAGAACATGCAAATAGTTTCCCCGTCTGTTCGTCGTGTTCCATATTTATCGATGACCAAACATTCGACAGTATGACGAATAACACGAACATCTTTATGAGGTATTTTGAAATTAGACTTGAAATGACATCCATATGAGATCCAGATAGTGCAGGAACTCAAGTCAAGTGACGTAAATTTAAGGATGTGTTGTGCCGAAACTTGTTTTTTGACGAGGCCCATTTCCACCTTAATGGACATGTTAATAAACAAAAGTGCAGATACTGTAGCAGAAAAAATCCTAAAGCAAATCATCACCATCTGGTCATCTAGATACTTAGAGAACAAAAGTTCCCGTTAATTAGTTGTATTTTTCAAATAAGTCAAATAGTTTTTTTTATACAATTTTTATGGATGTTTACAAATCAATGGCCCATCTTGTATTTTCTCGACTTTTTTGGGCGTATTTTGTTTATTCCATCTTTAAACGCATCAAACGACCGCATTTTTGGTCAATATAAAATGTAAATCACGTGATTTAACCTTTACTCGCAGAAATCAGAAGTCATTAGATGCTAAATCTGGACTGTACGGCAAATGACGCATTATTTACACGTTTTATGCATTCAGATACTCATTTATTCGAGTATGTGCTCCAACTTTATCTTGATGTACCTAAGATGATTCTTTCTCTTTGACGCTTTTCGAGAACTTTTTGGAGAACCTGAGGCAAACAAACTGTACTGTGCCATTCTGAATCAACAGTACGTCTATCTTCCAGTGCTGCAGTGGAAAAATGTCCAGTTATTCCACCATCTTTTTGTATTTCGGGATCATAGCAGTATACCCATGATTCTCAACCTGTGATGTTGTACAGAAATTAGATGATCCACATTTAATAATCGTTTTTGGCTAATATCTCGAAACCTGTCATTTAAGGAAAGTCGTCAGCTTTGACATTCATAATACCACCGCTTTATGGTTTGAGCCACGCTTGAGATTACAGCCTACAAACAATAAGGTATATTTGACAACTGTCACTAACTAAACTTCTGAACTACTAGACTGAAATGTGTTGCAAAAATATCATTGCCTACTTGATAGGCTTAGCGGAAATAGAACGGGCCTCAGATTTCAAGTTTTACTTACACTAAGGCCCTTTCGGGATATACGAAGAGTATAGAGTCGATAATTATCATTGGATTTTTCAGTACAGTACTTATTAAGGAGTGTTATTAGTATTTTCAGCTCAAATGTATTTTATTAACGTGGACAGTAAAACGTACCAAATGTTGCCGTCTTTGAAAACAACAATGTACTTCTGATAGATCTATTTCACAATTCTCCATTTTACCGTTCGACCAGAATCTCCAAGCAACTGAAAGTTTTCTTGCCAAAGAAAAGAAAATCCCCAATTTCTTTGAAGCGTAGAAAAGAAAATCTCCTGAAAATAAACCCCGCCTAACAGGGAATTTTCTCCTTACGCTTCGTTAATTTTTTTCTCCTACAAAGGCTGGCCGACAAATCAGCCTTCGGGTAGTTATCGGGTGGTAATATCCAATTTAGAAGATGTCATTATATATTTCCGCTCCGTTTGACGCAAGTCTAAGCCTTGCGCGCCGCGCCGCCCACCCTTTGGAGCTAAATAATTATTTTTCTCGAGAATGTAGGAAAATAACAGCTCCAGTTGTGAAGCTTCGGGTGGAGAACGCTTGCAAAAAGTTGGTTTTCAGTTCCCATGCCATGAACGCTCTATGAGTCTATCTGTCTGTCATCCTTCTTTCTATTTGTCGGTCTGTCTATCTGCCAGTCCGTCTATCTATTGGTTGGTCTGTATGTCGGTCTGTCTGTATGTCGATAGGTATGTCACTCTATAGGTCGATATGCAATTTCTTGTCGGAACTAATCAAAAAAATGTGTCAGCTGTTATTGTGACAAAAATGGGCAATAAATGATGCTATTTTGCCTTATTCATGTTAAACCTTCCATTGTTCATGTCATGTCTGCCTACGCTAGAATTAAATGCCAATTTTCAAAGTTGCGTAAACGAAGCAATTCGTTTGCCACGCTTTGGTCCCCGGAGGAACCGTCCACGTCCGGATCAATACTCGGTTAGTTCATGCCTTCTTCTGGCTGTTGTTCCAACGCAGCAGCGGCAACGGTTGCTTTGCTGCTAGTTATTGCTTGCTAATTCTGCGCTGCCGGTTGCCCGCCCGCCCGGCTCGTGCCGCCAAAAGGCCGGCGCTGTGTCGCCACAGCGACGAGTGGCCAATAAGACGCCGCCATCAGAAAAGCTCGATCTTGATACATGCAAACAGGGTTAGCACGTTAGCAGTATCAGTTATGGAAATTTTACGCTGCCTGTGGAAAGGTTCTGCGATTTACTGCACACTTCTACGCCACTGCCACCGTCCAGCTGTCATAAACACAATCGTACGTCATTGTCATGTCATGTTTGACAATGATTACATTTGAATCATTGATCTGAAACAGACAGATAACACAAATGAACTCTTAGCCGGTACTATAACTGGCATACAGTATCATGACGCATTTGAATGAAAGAGAAAAACGTTGTAATATTTACACAACTCAGTCTTGCACAGCTATTAACTAGACATGGTAGAAATCACAAAATTATAGAATATAGCATACAGCCATAAGCAATCTAAGGATCACAGAAATGCAGATACTCAGTGAACAGTACAACCGAAACACAGAAACGCATATCCCCCGATTGACAGAATCCGAACCAGGCAACACAGAACAACGTAGGTTTTTGAAATGTTCCAATCTTACAAACTTTAATGGGTCAACGGTTGTGTGAAATTCGATCGCATTCTTCAATCAAGTCATACAATTGCACTTGAAATACAGTCAACTCAGTTGACTTTTTACAAGCTTTCATTTAACTTGCAATGCATGCATTTATGTAACTAAGTAACTATGTAACTATGTTTGTTCGGTGAAATCTTGCAACTCATTTTTAAAGCAGATAACTTCAGCCTATTGTGACGTCACGTTGAATTCAATATGGCGGAATACCCAAGATGCCGGACTAGTTATTTTTAATTCACTTCTACAATACGGGTATCAAATAAAAGAGCTTGTTGAGAAGAACTCAAAAAATTAAGTGACGTTACTCCAACTCCAATATGGCGAATTTCTAAAGATGGTGGACTAAGTTTTTTATGCTTTCCTACAATATGGGTACAATGAAAGGACTTGTTGAGAATATGCATGACAGCATAAAAAAGATGGCTCCGTTGCTCCAATGTATTTAAATTTTTGGTGTACTGGTGTTTTTGCAGACCTGTCAAGCGATCACTAAAAAGTAAAAAATAAATTAAAAGTAAAAAAACTCTCAAAAACAAGCCTTTATTTGAATGCCCCCAAATGATACAATAAACTTTTCTTTTAAAACTTTTACTATGAACTTATAACGGCATTAAACAATTTATATTATATAAAAGCCTGTCGCGCGATTTATCTGTGGAGATAAACAATAAACAATTAAATAACTTGATCTGATTGATTTAAATTTTTAAAATTATCAAACTAAGTAAATACGAGTTCTTAAATCTGACGTAAAGACGTTATAGGTTTATCTTATTCTTTTTTGCGCATTTAAATTAAAGCTTGTTTTTGGAAAAGTTTATGACTATTAGTTTATTTAAGAGATTAAATAGCAGTTTTCTCACTTATTCGAAAAAAATGTAATGTAAAAGATTTAGCTGTTTCACTTAACTGTTTATACTGGTTTTCACCTTATACAATTATTGTACATTAGATATTATCGTGCATGCATCGTACGAAAATGATAGTTATTAAACGTCTGGCAACTCTGATAGCAGAGTTTTTGATTCTCTAACGCCGATTCCTGGCGGCAGGATCATTCGTCCATGATTTATTCCGCCCGTTCCTTTCAGTCCTCCAGTATCACGAGTATCATTAGAAGGAGCTTATATATCCCGCATTGTTATATGGATACGCCAGTGTCTCTGTCGCCACTGGTCCGATACCTGTAAAAGTACGAAGTAATACCGGGATCAAAATTCTATTTATGACAGAACGTCCTCTACGGACAGCAATTTTTTCTTTTCCCCCTCACCACCCCCGATTCCAACTCCAATTCTTTGAAAATGTTCAGAGGCCTCGAAAACGAAGTTTCATTGTTTTCAGCTTTTTTTGTATTTTGGCGATAATTGACCGCTCCTGACCCGGTTTTCAAGCTAAAAGCTTTTCCAACCATGTCGCACTAGTAATCTGGTGCAGAGTAACCAAGGATTACCGGACAGAGTGCAGGCAGATAAATCAACAGACAGTCTGGCGAAGATGAGTGACTTGGTTTTGTGATATCATCAAGAAAACACAATATCTTGAATTCGGATCTTTAAGTTATTATTTTCAGTCTCATGAAATGCCTACTACACTTTTAAAAATAGTTTTATTTGTACGTAGCTTTAGATATCATTTTTATTGGTAATCCACAAAAATGAGTTTCAGGGCGGAACTGAGATTTATTTGGAGGAGGAACTGTTATAAAGCATAATCTGTGACACTTCAGAAACTACCATCCAGTCAAAAACCGGATACTTTTCTTGCACTATCTTACTACAAAATCCTTTGGGAGGCAGACACCTCTCCAGAATCCCCTCTCCCGCGTGGATAGAACTGATTAGCTTGCACATCTTTAATACACTGTTTGCATGCAATATGCAAATAATTTCATATTAATGGAATATAACCCCAATGTTCTTAAAATTTCCTTATTAGCATTGTTAAGGCAAGCTGTACCCGACAAGCCAGGCGCCAATCTCTCTGCCCTGAACAGTATCAAGTTACTCATGTAACAAACTGACGCCTGGTTTTATTTTTCTCCGAAGAAATGTCACAACAGGACGTCAAATAGAAGATTCCACACATGCTGCTGTGGGAATGTATGTTTTTGTTACATTACACAAACATTAAATAC
Source organism: Bruchidius siliquastri (assembly GCA_949316355.1). Classification (NCBI taxonomy): domain Eukaryota; kingdom Metazoa; phylum Arthropoda; class Insecta; order Coleoptera; family Chrysomelidae; genus Bruchidius; species Bruchidius siliquastri. The sequence goes on along the minus strand of OX438534.1, from coordinate 28,372,700 downwards.
CAGTTCCATAGGATATTCTGAATCTAAATTGAATCATCAGTACCTGAAGATAATTAGATGATTACAGAACTTACGATACGATCAACACGAATGAACAGGAAACTTTATCTTTATCAAAATTAATGTCTAATAGAATAAATATTTTATCTGCAAGATCTTACTGCCGCAAAAATCGTACATTAAACTTATTTTCAATACTAACGTTGCTCAAGGAAATAAAGCATAGCTTCAGAAGAGCTGTGATAGGATAGATGTATATTCATTTACCTTGTGATTATCAGGGAATATAATTCCGGAAGAGGCTTGTTTGAGGTATTGGAAATACAACCAAGCAGGAATTCGAGACAGTTCGGACGAACACTATCCAAGGTAGAATAATATAGAATAATAGGGTTACAACACTCAGTTTTCTTCGATGTCTCTGACTGAGGAGGTGTTTTTAAGTAAATCAGTGGTGCATTCATGTAGCTTCTGAAGCCTATACTGCCCGCTAAGTAAAACGACATATTACTGATCAAAAAATTTTAATTACGTTTCGTATGTTTTCAGGAAAACAGTGTTGTTTTCAGATAGTAACTCTAATACAGTCATGAAAGACAGAGAGGGAGAAATCTGACTTTTTTGGTGTTGGTAAAAGACGTTCTATCACCAATAAACATTTGTAGTGATCCACTGTACTTGTTGGAGATTGTTCACGCATTACTTTAGGATGACGCGTCCTTCACTGTTTTGAGGAGGCTAATTTAAATTCTGGAAAACTTGATTATTTTGGAAACTTTTAGTCAAAAAAGATTTAATGTTTTCAATATTAAGATAAAATTATGCACTTTAAATAAAAGCTTTTACAAATATTATTTTATGCCGCGAATAAATTTGAGGTTTAAATCATCGACAGGCCATCAAAATTAACTGTTGGCTACCCAGGTTACTTGTCTTTCTTTCATTCTAGGGGAAATATTTTTACTACTACTAAAAAGCTTTGACCGATGCCGTCAAAATATTCTTAAGGTATTTCATGTTAAAATAGTTATCAAGATATTTCTTTCCCTAAGATATACTATATTCCTTAAGCTATTTGATTATTCCAATATATTTAGTGATTTGAGATATCTCAAGAGTAAGACAATATATACAAATAAACTCAGTATATGTATATATATATCATCAACCTGTCTGTCCATTTACTGTCAGAACAGTCAGGCTTTTGTAAATATTTTTTGACATCTAATGTTTCTATGAAATTCAAATCATATATTGCAAGAAACATAAAAGAATTTAATAGAACAATATAGCTAGACAGAATAAATAGCATGATATATATATTTGAGAACTCTACTTTCAAACTCAGGTAAGAGCTCAACTATGTAGTTGACCAGTAACAAGGGTAGTCTTTGCAAGCAGTCAATTTTGACAGTCAGGCGATGCCTCAAAGACTAGTCAAAACCTGCACAAAAAACAAATTTGTGAAGCCTTGTGTTTAAATCACTCAATTTTATCTTAACGTTGAAGGAGTTTCGCCAAATAACAACACCAATAATCTACATGATTTTTAAAAGTTTACAATATTTTCCAGCTTCAGTTCCAAAAGATCAACAGTTCCATAATCACAGAAATAACGCTCTTGACGCCATTTTTCCAAGTTAGCCAAAAAAACGTCCGACGCTGCCATTTGTTTCATATGGGTAACTTGATACGGTTTCAGGGTTGTGCGGAGCGCAGAGTGTGGCTCCTCGTTACATGACGTGCCTGCGGCTTGTCATAACATTGCTAATGAACGGCGGCAACATCGTCGTCATCAAGTTGGTTGGCTGTCAGCTGCGTTTTGTCACGACCGCTAATTATTCGGTAATTGCTCCAAAATGGCCGCGGTTCAACTGGCAGAGTGGTACTCGCCGCAATAATAGAAGCTACTCGTCAAAATGCCTGTTTCGTATACGTCAAGCAGTCGGCTGTATTATATTTAGTGAGATTGTCTATATGGTCCATCTGAAGAACTTTCTTTGAAGCATATTCAACCCAACACAGTGTAACGAAGAATTAGAAATACAATCATTGGTCAACTTTATAGAATCAGATTCTTCGATCATCCTATTTAAATTGTTATCCTATAGAAACTTGCTCCCATTTTACTCTATGCTCGTTTCACGCCGTGCTGATGTGGACGTATTTGTTCTAATTATATAAGTTGTGTGTTCTTTAATTAACTTGATAAGTCGAGAAGACGAATATAATATTCGCCACCAACACATACACACACACTATTCTATATATTGAATTTTTTATATCTATATTTTAATTTTTTGGCTTTGTAAGAGAGATGTTTGTGTATCGATTGTCTCGGAAGCTATTTCCATAACATTTTTTGATATTGCTTCTACATATAATGATGTATCATGAAACTTTGACACTAGGTTGATAGTGTGACGCTATTTATTGTTTCTGTTCTACCAACTTTTAATACAGTTTATTGCATTTCTTCTGAATAGGGATCTCGAATAATAAGTAGAATCGAATGAGTAGTCCTATTTAGTCTTTTAGTAAAAATAATGGCGCCAAGTGAGTTGACACGTTCAATTGTATCACTTCATTGAAGATTGTTATTGAATCTCAGAGCTGCTGATCCTTTCGAACTAAATTTTCCTAAATAATGAAAATGACTGAAATTTTAAAAAACTTTTTTTTCTACACAGTTTCAAAATCCGATTCAAATTTTTATTTCTAGACCGATATAATTGCATGAAGATATACAACGTCAACCTATGCTACTTTTTTTTAAATGATTTTTCCCGATTTTCGACTAACAGAGGAAAGTGGTTGAAAATAGTTGAGGATCACCATGTATCAGCGTATCTCACTCCATAAGATCTAAACAAGGTATTCCGATGCAGATAATGAGGATCGAGAACGTAGAAGGTTAGCGTTACTGCGTTACCCTCTTTTCTTTCAATACCTCACCAGGCGACGCTAACGCCCTCTTCACACCTTCTTTCGCGTCAGCGTCAGCGACCCTGCGAAGTCGCCATTCAAATTAACCACAAACACTCTCAGCACTCTGATGCTTACTAATTGTGTATATATGAAATAGAAACGGGAGGAGTCAAAGCTATATATCATTGGCGTAGCAGTTCAAAATGTCAATGACAGACATTTATCGCATTCCACTGTAGTCCGTAAGCGAGGCTAGTATACAGTAAAATTAGAAATAAAAATGTTACTCCGGTAAGAATTGAAGCCACAACCTCTTGCATTCTAGGCAGACAACTTTCTAACCTGTACAGCTCGATCTTACACCATAGGATAACTATGGGTATAAGTAGTGAGATTCACTATTCAAATTTCAGCTTATCTTTTATCGTGCAAGTGTACCATGAATTAAGTCATGGTGATGAACGAGCTGAGTTTGCATGCAAGTCGTTTGAGTTTAGTGAACTAATTCAGCTTTTGAAAAAGGTTTTATGAAGGAATTCATGTTGGGGCTTGACCTCTGAAATGTGTGGATGCTCTCTCAATGAAAGTACCCATTCAGTTTCTGTTAACAGAATGCTTTCCCTTAATTTCGGATTGAGTGTTAGCCTTTCCGAATTAAAATTATATTAAATATCCAAAACCACGGTGTTCTGGCTAAACATGGATCTGTTTTAAGGCATTATCAAGCTTTTAATGGAATTCCCAGGATATGATTTTGGTGTTACCATGTTGGTCGGTTAAACTTATATTTATTAATGTTGTGTTTTGAAAGAAATTGGATGGACTATAAACAGGTTTCAAAAGAAAAAATTCATAATTATAATGATAATTTCATTTCCGTTAATTTTGTTTTTATTTTAGAAATAACTTTTTGGAAAGAAGTACAAAGCAGTACCTATGTATTGCCTTGCATTCGCTTGATCCTATCCATTGCCTTATTGTGCGCTCTTATTTAGAAGCTACGATTCGCTACTTTGAAAACGCATTCACAAAGTAGGGTGCTACAGAACAACTTTTAGTTTATCCTACATTTAGGAACTTATAACCTTTTCGTTTTTTGAGTACTAGTTTTACTCTAGAAAATCGTGCAGTTATTTCAGTTTTTATGCCATTAGCACATTTTTGGTATTTTCAAATTGACCACCCTATATATTTTAGTTGGGGTGATGTAGGTCCTTTTCTGATATCAAATATACTATAAATATTGATGTTTGGATTAACAATTAGAGCGTCTCCCAAAGTAATTGTTATAAAAACACTTGAAGTTTCCTAGTATGAACATTTTTAGAGTTAAACATAAAATTCAAATCCTAATCCACATTATTTTGAGCCACCTGTATACATTTGAATATGATTTATAAAATTGTATACTGCTAATAATTCAATCAAGAATTGACTTGTTCGAGCGTTTTCAAACTCCCTTAATTTTAATTGGATTTGTAGCATAATTCAAAATTGAACTGTAATAGTTTGACCAAAAACCAAAACAACTCGAGATGATACAAAAAAACCTTATCTAGTCTCGTCTCGTCTCGCAGCAAAAGTATGCGGAATACTTTAGAATTACCCTGTATAAATTTGGATGATGATTGGCTCAACTCGAAGAATATAGTATGAACCAGAAGGTGGAGGAACGCCTCCGCCAGGCATTTTCATCTGGTTTGCATTAACCGTCGGTGGCCTAAGGGACCGTGGATGGAAATATTCGGAATATCTCCGGAAGGCTGAGCTCCCGTTCCATTAGCAATTACTCCGGCAAAGAGGGAAACGATCCAGCAGTAATGATCCGGCTGCTGTGACGGCACAACAGAGGTGAACTCGGTGACGCCAATTACAGGAATTTTTGTAGTATCGTAGAACAACATAAATACTGTTGAAAAGTGACGTGATAACAATTTTCGTATTTTACAGCAGGTTGTTTTGTTCCCAAAGTCGGTTAAAATCAAAGAACATGTTAATAGATTAACTTTAAAAACGCAAATTTTCTGGTCATTTTATCTTTTTTGTCCTTCTTCTTTGAAGTTAGATCATTATTATATATGTATTCCATTTTTTGAAACTACAACTTGTTGCAAAACTAGATGACGCAGATCGTACTAGAATGGCCTTCGAAATGATGTAGATACACTCTCCATACGTCCACCGTACAAAAATCTTGAAAGGTCATCCTTAAAAGGTTTTTGAAACTGCCTTCCGCTCTTGATTCTCCTGCAAATAAATAATACTCATTAGGACGAACGTCATGAAGATCACTGTCGCAATATTTGCTTCTCGCTTGCAAGGAGAGGCGAACCCAACAAACGAGGAAGACCTCTTCGTTCGTACTATTGTGACGTGACTCGCACACGGCATATTGAATACTGAGCCTATTTTCGAGTTTGTCAACAAATGTTCAACTATATCTTTATTGTCGCCTATTGCTTCAAAACAATTGTTGCTTTCCTACATGTCTTGAAACACTATGTTGTAATAAAGTTATTTTTTATAATGAATTTTCATATTTTCATCATCAATAGCCGCGTTCCTCACGAAGCGCTTCTTTCTCCAAAAGTCTTATTGCTGTATATCAACGGACTTTCGGAAATCTCATCTAATCCAATCTCCAGTTTCGGAGATGACAGCAACCTTTATATCCTGGATGGAATTAAGCAAACCACTACCATCTCGACAGACCTCACATTGGCGGCGGTACCATATAATAATCCATGCAAATGATTGGATGAATATCTACAAATACAGTGCAGTTCAGTGCAGAGGATATTGAGACAACGACCCTAACATGAAGTGAAACGCTTGCCTGTCAGCTGTGGAGAAACTCCCAAGACTCAAGTAATGTGTCACCCTTCTTCAAGATTTTGGGGTTTAACAACAACTATATTATATCATAGCACTTCGGTAGATGGACGTTCCAGAAGTTGGGAGGGAACACGCTCCAGAAAATCGTATTCCAGGAGGCCCTCAGACATCTTTTGGAAAAATGTTCCTGCATCCGTGGGAAGGCGCTTTCCCTTCTGTGACGGTTCTGGACTCAATGCAGAAAAGTGCCATACTTACAGTGCATCCACCTTACATCGCAAAGGATCTTCACAGTCTGTAACATTGAAGAAAAGTGGCTGATATGACCCAATTCTATAAACTATATCATGATGACTGCTCAATCGAGCTGTCTCGGATAATTACACCAGGTCGAACTTCCAACTTGCTGCCACCTCGTACAATATTCATCAGGGCGTTATGTACCGTAGAAAATCGCGAGATATGTTGTTTTTATTTATAATCGCATTATAGGTTATGAACATCAAAAATAACCCAATATTTGAAAATTATAGAAAAAGATGTTTAGAAAATTTAAAAATTTGAAAGTAATTTCTTTCTACGCCATCCAGTGATCTGTAACCGAACAGATTTTACAAAACACTATCTCCAAAAAATGTTTGTTTAAGCTCAAATATGATCTGAGACTCGAAAATCATATAAAAACAGAGATTTCGGATGATTCAAAATTATTTTTTTGCTGATAACTGTCGTCACAGCATAGACTTTCTGGAATATAGCAGCTTTATCTGCCATAACCCAACATCAATACTCACCCTAAATTCGATGCAGCGTGTACTAAGATTACGCGGTGACAAAAACGTCAACAGATTGATGACTGGCCAACGGAAATGAGTGACAGATTTTCTTGACAAAACATCTAAAAAACGTCTATATTCGAAATTTTCCCACAACTTGCTTCCGAGTCGGAAGTAAAATATGGCGTTTTGTAGGTTGATGCTGTACTTCTCTAGCCATTGTATCACTTTTGCTTTTTATTGAATTTGGAGCTAGCTTTGATCTTTTGAATTTCAGTAATAATAATGTTGGAACTACGAAGAGATCTTAAATCTTACTTGATTAATTTGAAAAAAACCCAAAATTTCAAAAATTCTTAAAACTTCAAAAACTAACTTCATCTGGATTAGCAGTAAACTAATATCATTGCACGTAAAAAACAGAGCTTTTCTACTTAAGATGTTGTTTTTAAAGGTTAAACATCACTTTTGTAGCATTAACAGTTGTTAAAACAGAAGCAGGTTATACTTCAGTCTTAGAGTAAACGTAACAACCAAAAAGCTGGATGCGTTTATCTATACTATATTTATATACTTCTAATACGACCGTTCATCAGTATCTGTTGGACAGTAAACTAGGAATGCTCACCGAATATATCGCACGTTGTTATATGCATGCGTAGCTTCAGTATTACTATGCTGCCACTGAATTGATATATCAAAGAGTTACATTACTGCCGTGGTCAAAATTGTATTGATAATAGAACGTCTTCTAGCATCGACTTCTTTTAAGATCTCTTCCTCACCATTTCCCACGCTTCAGCTGCAATTTTTGGTCTCATTCAATTCTCCATCATAGAATGATGGGAATTCATCAAAATCCTTTCTATATACTTTCGGAGCTATAGAGATGCCAAGGATTGCAGCATAAAGTTCAGACAGACAGAAAGACCGACAGAAAAGAATGGTATAATTTTTCGTGATGAATATGTCATGAAACATCAAGAAAACACAATATCATGAAATCTAAATTTTCCACGATCACAATACCTTCCTAGTTTATGTATAGGAGGTAAAAAATCTACAGACCAAATATATGTTCTGTTCATACCTTAAAATGCATAGACCCTGAATTCCTCACTGTGCATTTTGGTGGGGATTAGGGGGACCTACAGCTTCCAGTTATTCATCATCCCCCTTTTTTCCTCCACTCTCCCCCGCACCTTGTTGAGGTGGTGCGAGCATACAGATATCCTGGAAACCAAACAGTATAGGTCGCGCACCCTATTCATCCACATTCACGACGACCATCTTGAATTTAATATGGTGCCTGCTGCCGTCTGAATTGAATGCTTCACAATATTCGAGCTGGATATACAAACATCGCTTGTATGAAAGCGAACTCATATTTTTGGGGGTGGACTGGAGGAGAGCGAAAATAGGGAGAAGGGAGGCAGAAAAAACACGGTTCTGTGGAGACTTTGATATTTGAATCGTAATAATTTCCAGAGAATCTCTATTCAAGGATCTTATGTAACAGCGATGGAAAAACATAGACTAATCAACTCATTTGTATATTCTTTGGGAAGTGGGAACGTGCGGGGACGCCATTATGGCCGACATTGTCGGAAGAGTGTTACAAACATGGACAATGATGAAATATTTGGTAATCCTATTAACTCATCATTTTAACTAAAACATTGAATATACACTGTACTGTTATTTTGTTTTCTTAATAATTTAAATTTCAAGGGACACATATGTTTCCAAAGGCTACCCAGATAACAAGTGAACTAACAGTTGTCTCCGAGCACTCTCAAAAACAAGTGGTTACCTTGAACCTTTGAACCCGACAAGTGTTTTTTAATCAGGTATTTGAGCAATTTTAAATATTTTATGTATATGAAATCTTCTCATAACTATATCCAATAGATGGTTTCATGTAGGTTGACGCTGTAATTCCCACGGATTCACTTTGAGGCTAAAGATTCGAATCAAATTTTTTAGTTGTACATCTTTCAAATTTCAATGAAATAATAATATAACAATAACAACAGCAGATATTCAGATATAAATTTAAAAAATTCACAAGATGCCCTAAACATACTTCGCCTGAGTTAACAGCTCTGAACTTAAACGATAAGAATACCTAGTAAACCGATACCAGTGCACGTTAAATGCAAAGTCAACCTACTTGATGGTACTTTTCAAAGGCTAAATATCACTTCTATAATTATATTCAGTATTATTCACATCTCTCAAGTTTTCACATAATCTAGGGATTATAATTGAAATTGTTTCCCCATAGATCGCTGCCACCCAATTCCTAACGATTCTATTCAATCCTGTAACATTGCCCATCTGTTGAAGTGGCCGGTGCTGAAAGAAATATTTTGGATGGTCTCGCGGGAAGGACTTAACGGTCGATTTGTCCTCCCACGGGAGAATCGCTTTAACGAATTGATAGGAGGGGGAGTGAAAGTTTATTAACTAACAGGACGGGTGTATTTTATTAGGTTTAATCCCAGATGACCACCAAGTTTCACCCTTGAGGTATTACTAATCGATGTAAAACGGAAAGCTTTAGTTTTTTAATTTAATTTGCCGAAATTACGGCACGATGGGACGGGACGAAAAAGAAGGGATTTCGCTGTAAGTCAGTTCACACTTGTTGACAGATGTCGTAAGGGGTATCTTCAAGGCAGTCCACTTGTCAGGACCTTGACTTGGAGATGGGGGCTAATGTTACTAGTACACCCTTGATTGGAAAACATATATACCATCATTAGTATGTTGTTATAGTAGTGTTTATTAATATTTTTACTCATTACTGTTAGAGAATAAAAATACCGAATATTTCGCCCTTCTTGTTTGACCTGTACCCTGCTCCTCCCTTTTTCCACGCTGCTCTTGTCTAGAAGTAATGTTATCACACAGGCTGGAAATAACATTACCTACTTTCTTCATTGTCGCTTTTGTTGGTAGTACCTATCATTTAGATACAATCTGATTACTCTTCGCACTCATCATTTCTAATGACCACCTTGTAAAATTCCACACCATAGGTAACCCCAAAAACCACCCATAAGAACATTTATCGCCTCGCAAGAAAAGAATTCCATTGAAAGCGCTCTGAACTGGAATCCTTCCCGAGAACGCGTGTTTGTTTTATTCGTACTCTTTTTCTGTGCAGCCATCAAAAAGATATCGAATGTCCCATTTACCCTAGCTGAATGAAGGTGTCGACCGAAAAAGAAGAAAAAATCCATCAGCGACTCGAAAGCTTTTCTTCTCCGCCATGTGCTGACCCATATACACAATCATAATCCTTTTATGATTACGGTTTGTACCTTTCGGCTGTGTGTGTTCTTGTCCATGTGGCTTTATAGTGCGAAAACGGAGCTAAACGGCGCGAAAGAAACGGGCAAATTAGCCAGGCAAAGCCATCGGCGCCATCTAGGGGAACATCGTCGAACTATATTTGAACAGGGTGGTCTAACGACGATAAAAAATATATAATTGATTGTTATATTATTTCCCGCCTGGGTGACAATCAGAACAAGGTTACAATATTTGGTAATTTTACTATTTCAAGTGGAAGGTTTATAAACCTACTGATATTTTCAAAAGTGAATTCTTTGAATTTCCAATTTTTATTCATTTCTTCTAGAAACTGCCTGTGTATCTGTTTGTATGTTAGTAGAGTCGGTGGCGGTTCAGCGGCGTACAACAATGAGGTTCGCAATTCAAATAAAATATGCGAGACCAATTTCCAACTAAAATTCACATTTAAATTACTAGAGAATACTTTAGTGTTATATAACTTACTCTTAAAATAAAGTAAAAGACTGAAATATTTTAACCAATAAAATATTTTTAGGCATGGAATATCTCTAGAAAATTTTGACGGCGATGGTTGAGGTTTTCTAGGTTTTCCTTCCCTTCACCCTCATGTCTCCCAACATGCAGAAAAAAATGAACATTGGCTGGACAAGATAAATATATTGCGAGATTTGAGAAGTTTAGCTTTATATTCATGGAACAACATTGTTAGCTAGTTGATAGGAACCTGAAGTATTGAATTTTCAAGATTTATAATAGTATTTCCTCAAACATCAAGTTCTATCACCATTATCATATTTATCATTCAAGCAGAAATTCAAAGATATTATGTTGTATGTTTCGCCTAATGTTCGGATTATCTGCTGAATATGTAAAGTATTACAGTGCATTTTAGACATATGATCAGATACTGTCAGGCTTGAAAAAACTTTATGGTCTCCTGTCATTCAATTTTGATTGTTGGTCGCTTGAATTATTGTGTACATGATGATGATTTAGACTTAAATAAATGAATTTTGTCCTAATCTCAAATTATGTAAGATCATCAGTTTTTGTGTAATATTAAGACTGGCAGTTTGATCAGTTATTCTCTATTCCTGTTTGACAGTTTATATATATTTGATATGCGTACTGTTGATGCTCAACAGCAAATTAATCTGTTTAGTATCATAATTGCTGTACGCAAACGCCCCTAATCTCCTCTCGGTAAAAACGCCACTGACAATAACCCTTCCACAGCGCCATAGTTCCCATCCTTTGCCGCTCTCATCTCTTATGTACACATGAAACGGCGTGCTGGAAACACATCTGTCAACATACCGCCCATTCGTAACCTGTCATTACCGAGTTGCGATTGTGGATCCGTGATGGGGCCTAATAGTGGGCTTTGTATAGACCGGTTACACCTATACTTATGTATAAATGTGGGCGGTCATGGCCCTGGAACATGCATGCGAAAGGGTTATTGCGGAAGTGCAGTCGAATGGGGGAAAGAAGATGGCTGAATGCAGCTGGCGTAAAGGACAAAGGAGGGGGGGGGGGGTAGATTGAATTGGCGGTATTTTCAAGGTGACATGTCCAGTTTTATGAATCAGGAGACCGTATATCACATTTAAAAATGTGACGCAGTGGTATCAGTTTAGAAATAAGTATATGGATCGAATTTTGGGTGTGATGGCACGAAAATATACACGTGAGATGTAAAAACACACCCATTCCTTCTTTATGATAAATCGTTCCTCGCGGGATTAATGGACAGCGTCTAACTCGGTTTGTAAAATTTCCATTCCACAGCTATTGAAAAAGTTATATCATTTATCATGTTGATTGTAGATGCTCTTACTTAGTAAAACTCTTCCATCATTTAGATGAAAAGTTGTATATCATTTATGTTATACATTCAAATGTGTGAATGATCATCCATTGAGGATTACCGAATGTCCTTTACAGAATTTAAAAATATTAGTTTTTTCACTCCCACAACCCCCTACCGCCAATTTTTGACCCTTCGAAGACAATTAATGATTACGTTTATGAAACGTCCCAGAACGAGGGATGGGCGTTTTTATACTTCGTTGATTTTTTAAAGATAACTGAGTCGCACAGGCGTATACCAAAAATTTAATTTAATGCTTTTACCCAAGGCATGAATCGTTCATATCTAAATTTGAGTAACGTACCTAATCTTTATAAAAACTTATATACTGATTCGGTATCTATTCCTATAAATTGGTTTGCAAATAAAAGTAACAATCCATGATGTATTTTCATTTCAGCCTATTTTGTACAGTAATTTCCGTTCACTTCGTATTTTTGAACAACTCTGATTTCCAAAATAAATAATAGGAGTCTGGTATCATTGAAATCAAAATAAAATTTCGCAATCCTTGCGCTTACTCAAAATCAGCTACATATATTTTGTACGATTTTCTAAATACCGTGGCGCGACATGAACTAAAATTCAGCAAGATAATCCTGCATTTGTACGTATCAGAGAGACAGAAAGGACGAAAATGTTTCTTTAACCTCTATGGAATGCGCTAAAGCACATAGTAGTATTCATCTTGTAGATTGTAAATGCTCTTACTTCGTGAAGCTCTTCCATCATGTAGATAAAAAGTTGTGTAGTTATCACACAGTCTCACAAATAACTACACAACTTTTTATCTAGTATTCATCTGTTTGATCACATTGGAAAAAAACATCACGATGCCTCCTTTGTGACTCAGAGCTCAAAGACTCCACTTTACTTATTGTTAGCTTCTTCTTCTTTATTATAATTTCTATTAACATATGCCTTTTTCTGTTGCCTCAACTATCTCGACGAAGGTAAAATAACCTCCCTCCCCCCAAGATTGGTACGCGCTTGCTAGGTCGGTACACCTCTGCAAAATCCGAATGGTACTTTCGATTTATAGAGGAGCCAAGGTCAGTGTAAGACAGACGTTAGATCGACGGAACACAAAAACAAGAAAATGCAATCACGGTTTAGATTCTTTATTCGCATCTATGAACTAAAACATACTCTTCGATTGATCCTACTTATTTATTATTATTGAACGTTTTGGCTGTCTTTTTCAAAGAACAGAAAGATATAAATCAATTTTGAATGTTTTAATGCTGTTAACCGTAAAGGCGAGCCAGGTCAAAGAATGCGCTGGGCGTAAAGATTCTCCAGTGTTTGACTCGCCAACTGTATTTTTATGTAAACAGCATGGACGTATACATGTATGGTATCAGGATTGTTCAGCGCAACACATAGAGAAGAATTTCATCAGATTGCACTGCTGAACTCAACGTTTTTGAGTGCTCCCTTTAAATCCTGTCAATTTGAGGTTTTTCATTGAATTTAAAAATGCTATACGATTAATTGGGGTTGCGGAGTAGAAAGACACCAAGTTTTGCCCATATTATCCAATCCTTAAATAAATTCGCATTATTTGATATTATCTATTTATGTATATTTTCAAACTTGATGGATGACGGAATTTTTGTACTTTGATGAAACTCCTATGTCTTTTAGTTCGTTCATTATGATGTTCAGTATAATGGAACTCCAATTTTCTCCAGAGACTTGGTGTTCCATGAGTACCAGTCATATATTTTCAATTAAAAACATTATCGTCAATCCCCTACCAGCGAAAACGGTTGCAAATATCAATGATTGATATTTTCATTCCAAAAGAAAATTACAGCATCATTGCACCCATACTATACAAAAACTACACACTCCCCCAATCTAATCTCTCCATCTGGAGATGATGTCTGAAAATGCCTTTTCATACTAGCACACAACACCCCAACTTGCGCGGGCAGGCAGCTGAAGCATTTTCCATTTAATTTAATATACTTTTACCCCAATTCTGAGACGTTCATTTCAGCTTAACAAGTTAATTCGGCGATGTTGGTGCCTCGTCTCCTCCTGGCATTCTTAGAAGCATAGTCGCCCAAAAAAGGGTATTGGAAAGGGTCCCCTCTGTAGGAAGGGTTTCCTGAGATATGCATATCAACAAAACACATCTCTGTCAGTCTGTCTGTTGGTATGTCGGCCTGTCTGCCTACCTACCTGTCTTTCTTTCTGTCTGTCTATCAATCTAGCGTCGGTCTGTCTGTTGAAAAGTGACAACATATAAATAAAGAATAGGTTATGTCGCTGATTAATAATGTTCAAAATGTATAAAAAGCATTTTCCAAATTGCGGTTGAGGTTAAACATAGCCACCCATGCAATGTGATCGTCGAATACGTTTTGAATACTAAAATGTAAATCGGTCATGGTATTCTGATGTTCTACTGATCACTAAATATCTAACCAAGATCGAGCTGTTCAAGTTAGAAAGTTGGAAGGAAGAATTGCGAGGAAGGAGGCACTTTTCATCCTGTTTAGCGGTTTCGCCATAGTTGAATGATGAAGCAAGGTTTGCCGTTCTTAATTCGGAACTGTATTGGACTGAAAACGTATTCAATGTCGCATGAAGACATAATAAATTTTGAGAATCCGATCATGGCGGCCCTTGTGAAAATTCTAGCGTACACTCATGCGTGCAGCATTCTTAGAAACAGCGCCAGCCAGCGTTGGCGTCGTTATGCGAATTTCCTCGGATAACTTTTCAAGAGGAATGAGCCGCCAGCGGAAAATTCTGATGTCGATCTGAGAACTTACAGGACTGGAGTCTGGAAAATAATATTATTATCATTCTTGCTTAATCTCATTTCACCTAGTCGTCAACTAAAAGTACACATGACTGCCTCGGCTGCCTTTATAGTACTTTCGCTTCTTCACAATTTGGTGTGAATGGCTTAATCGAACTTTTCGAGTGTTTGTATGCCGTGATGCCTCTCAATGTTTTTTCTTAGCTCCATCGTACAATTACCAAGAATATTTAGAATAAGCACAGATCAGCATATTCATAATATATAAACAGCTCTTATCTGACTTCTCGAATGGTAAAATAAGACATTTTTCAAAGTATAAGCTGTACTCTAGCTGTCTCGGTGTGTGAATAGTGGAAAAATGTCCTGTAATAAGAATATATAGCAGCATCCCCATAGTTCCTATTTTGCAAATAACATGTACTCTAAAAGAAAATTGAACGAGTCCAAGGTAGAATACCGATAGTATAAGACAAACTACATCCATCTCGAACTTGAGTTGTATCATACAGTGCTTCATAGTGCATCGTATGATTCGATGTTTTCGTTGAACTGAATGGAGGTTGCTGCCGTTTATGTAAGGTCTGTCTCGTTTGTCTTGCTTCCATGTAAAATATAATGATGCTGTCATCTGCGAAACTGTAAAGATATGTAACTGTTCACCTAATCAACAGTTACATACTTACATCTACTATAAATCGAAGTCAGTTCCTGAGAATATTTATCTAAATATCACCATTGATCCATTGGCGCCCATAAACAGTATTATTTGACCAGAACACCCTGATGCCACACCCTGTGGAACGCGTTCGATACATCAAGTGCAACGACTCTTAAAATCAACGCTTTTCAATCCAAATCTGCAGATGCGGCCCTGTAGTAAGTAGAAGAGGAAAATGAGGTAGTAATCGTATGTTGTAGAATTCTTCGGATTTATTCTCACTATAAAAGCTTTAATAAAACTTTCGACGTGAAATCTGACTTGTTATTATGCAGTGTGGAAAAGTAATATTAGAAGTAGAACGGAATGTATATTTATATAATGTTTCAAGAAATGCCCATCATTGACATAAGAAATAAGATCTATTTTATATATGAGCCTTTTAACATCTCTGATATGAACATTAGATCTTTATTTATTTCTTCGGCTCAATGGATAGATAATAAATTATAGGCAATATAATGTACAATAAAATGTTGATGCTTTTATATCCTGGATACCCTCTCGCAAAGGCAGAAACGCTGTCGCACCCCCTAGAAGCGCTACTAGAGGATAAATGCTGACCTTGAAGTGCTGTAAATTGTAATCTTCGGGAAACAAATACCCGAACGTTAAGGTTCTTCAAAAGAAGAAGTTTTATTTGATGTTATTTATCAATCCATTAATAAATGCAGAAGCACTTCAGCTGCAAAACAACCACAATGATGGCCGATGATCAGTGGGGATTCCAGAATGAATATATTCATGTTGGTGGGAGCTGTAATGTTAAAGTCTATGGTTGAGCATCTGGGGAGGCTAAACAATATATCTTGAACAAAAAACAGTCATTTTCTTACTATCTGCTTTCGCCAACTGTGGGGCGTATATGGCCTCCATAGCCTCTTTGGTCAACTACTGCCAACGATTGAAGATGAAACCAAGCTACACAACTACCATTAATAGTGTAGAACAGAGCAAGTGTGCGAATTCTCAGTGATAGTGTTTATACGTTAAGGTTACTTCCTAAATGACATCATTAAATTTACTATTGCGATGATTATTTGTTTGTGAGATTCAATATAATATACTCAAATTGACAGCAATCTCTATCTAAAACTCACCGTATCAAAACTCAATACTCACTGTAAATGACCAAAAGCCCTCCAAGGCGGAAAAGAGTCACTAAATCACCCAGTAGCTAATAGGCAATAAATCGGGATGTTGTGTATGCAAAATGTATCGTATCTTATAGCGCGCGGTACGGTGGCTGCCGTAATATCGGTAATGCGCGGCCATAACGTCCAATCAGCCGGGATTTATGCCTCGCCGGGGCAGTAAACATCGCAGCAGGCGGTCAGTCAATTGTCGTTGCTGCCCGCCCCATCGCAACCGAACTAAGAAATACCGGAGCCATCGGAAAGTATTTTCAAAGTGAATTCAAGAAGTTCAGATTATTCAGGTTCTACAATACTCTGGAGGATTTAGTATTTTCAAGGGACTGGGACAAGGATGGTGCTTGGTCTCAATACTCTTCCAGATATGTATCGAAGAATCTCTAAAAAAATGGAGAAGAAGAGAGGAGAAGAATGGGATTATCGATCGGAGATTTCATGCTATATACACCGAACATCGCCGAGTTCTGTAAGAATAGTAATAAGAGATCGAGATGATGCTAGCTACATGTTAAGGGTGCTTAGGAAAGAAAATCTTGGATTTTGGTTCATGGTAAATACGAAAAAGACTGAACACATGCCTCTAGGAAACGACAATCGTAGTGATCTGAATATTTATATGAACACAATAACAAAGCACTGCACCAAATGGAAATACCTTTGAGTAACTCTTTCCTCAAACGTCAAAAGTATTGAAGATATATCTCGCACAATCGGGCAAACCAAAAGAATAATTAAATAATTAAACTTCATTCTTTGGAGTGATATAATGTCAAGAAAAATAAAACACATGCTATTTGAGGGTATAAGGCTTGGGGACTGACAAAGATAAACAAAGTTACCTTAGTTTCTTAGGCACAGATGAAATTATTTTTATGCTTCTCAGTAGTTGCTAAAACAATCTATTTAAATTTAATTACCTGAAAAAACGATTTTACTGCAAAACCTAGCAAATTAATGAAACAGATGTTAGAAAAATGAAGTCATGAAATGGCATCAGTTTAGAAATAAGATATTGGATCGGATTTTTTTAACTTTTGACAGTTGTAATTGAATTTAAAAAATATTGAATCGACTCAATTTTGAAATTACCTTTCATCAGCTCTAAAATCCAATCAAGATACAGAAGCAATCTACATGATGCAATTTTTTATTATCACTATTCAGTTAAAAACAGTAATCTATAACAAAAATCGTTAAACCAGAAACGGAACAAATTTACTTGCTTTGGAGAATTAAGTTAACTACACCTTAAAATGCCGTAAAGTTGTATAAGAAATGTATAGATATGGTTTACATTTGTTTGGAATATTCACAACATTCACATTGAAAATGTATCGAAAGCATATCATTTTTGTCATTTGAATGCTACGGAGTATTGTTAGAGTAAAAATATAAAGAAAAATATCTATATTTTCTTGTCAGAAACGTTTGAGACAGTTTGAGCTTTTTTATATTTTTCATTTTTTGACGACAGCGCTGCCCCCACTAAACCAATCATAGAAAACTACAAAGAATTCACACTACCAACCTAATGTCGAAGTTTCATCAACCTCCGTGTTCAAGGATTACTGTACAGAATACATTCGGATAAAATCGTAATCATGTAATTTAAACACCAGATTTCACAAACAAAACAATGTGTCTGTGACGCCCTTCGATTTAATATTTAAACCCGTCAGCCTACCAAAATTTAAATATTAAATCGAACGCGTCACAAAAACAGAGTTTCAAAGGTGAAACCTTGTATTTGAGTTGCAGATTTTTATCTGAATGATGAATACAGATACACAGAACGACGGAAATAAGTAACATGATTGTGTCATCAATAAAACACAATATATTTCTGTCGAAACTTTTCGCAATAACAGTAGGTACTTCCCTACCCATTGGAGTGGTAATTGAAAATGTAGCTACTGACAATTGAACACCCTGTACATATAATTTCAAAATATACACGACGAGGCAGCCGTTCCCCTCATCCGGACTGATTCGGAAACCAATTCCAACTCAGGCAGCAGAATATAAGAAACGGCGGGGCGCGGGGAGAAGCCGAAAATTGCCCGTGTATGTCGTGCAACGCGAAAATAACTAATCGCCGTGTCGGCCAATCAAATCGCTCGATCCTTCGAAATTCGATTATGGCAGGTGAAGGGGGCCAAGCGAAGAACACCGGGGGGCTTTCGCGACTCCGTGGGGGCCCTATGGCCGACGCAGATGTAATTTGAAGTTGATGGAAAAATAAAATGAGGGATAAGTTCATGTGCGTGTCGCTGAATGAAGTTTTAGTGCATTATAAAATGAATATCTATATTTGTGAATCACGTAAAGATAGTCTATAAGGAGCCGTCTTTGTAGACTGCTGGAGGTCAATTGCAATTGGTTTCGATCATGGAATTTATCATGCCTGAGTTGAACAAGTCGATCTATAGTACGATGTGTTAAAGTTAAACACGTTCAAAGGATTCGTTTTGTCAATAAGTGATGGAATTGAACAAGGACCATCATTGGGTGATTTTTTGCCAAGTGTGGCTTAAACGGTGTTCCTCCACTATCGTAAAGCGGTGATACAATCAACTTCAACGTGGCCAACTTTTTTGAATGACAGTTTCAGGCTCCTACGCCAAAAACAGAAGTTAATGAAACAAATATTGATTTTATCTAGTACATGATTAAAGAGAACCGCCACATTACGTTCAAGCCACTTAAAAATTCATTTGACACCAACTAACAATATTTTACATAAACATTTGTAAGCTGGTAAGCTTTGTTCTCGGCGGATTTTCCACAACTGGACAGTTGAATAAGAAGGCCTGTGACGATGGTGATGGTGTAGATCTACATTGGATCTCTTTGACCGCGGGCTGTCTAATAAGGTATACAAAATCATCATAGGTGATGAAACATGGATATACTGCTATGATCTCTGAAGGAAAGCAACAATCGTCAGTTTAGATCTAGAATGACTCGAACAAATGAGTATTTGAATACTCTGACCGAAGAAGCGGTTGATGCTCATAAAATGAAACAATCACACTACTGCTACAAGCTTGGAGAAATTATTTTCAAGAATGGTGAATGCAAAAGTGAAATGACTGTGGAAGAGCATACTTTGAAAAAATAAAAATAAATAATTTGTGGAAATAAAATATGTTTTCCTCTTAAGAGCTCATCAGAAAGAGAACATTCCTAGTATGATGTCATACCTTGGCGATGATTTCGACTTCACCAGCCTGGTGAAATTATTTACACTTTTATTATCGATATTTGACTGATTTTTCCATCAAATATTAAGGCCAATTATTTTATTTGAAAAATCTGGGTGTAGCGCGACGTGGAACAACAGCCCGCTTCCGATACAATTCCACAAATCAAAAATCCGATTATACGAGAATTAAATACTATTTATGTACTAATTTGTGTTTTCCATAAAAATGTTTATGCATAGATATACATATATTGTGAAATTTTTTTATTTGTTATAGTAGAGTGTACCTCAAAAATTAAGTGCTATTTATATGCTAGTTTGATAAACTATATGAAATCATTGGAAAGAAGTAATAACTTTAATGAAAATAATATTAATGCGAAAATTTGATCAATACGAGTTGTAACTCCAGCGCCACAAAAGCAAAAGACCAAAATGGGGTCAATTAGATTGCCATGAACTCCTGCAGCATAAGTATAAATCCATCAACAAATCACCCACAACGAAATCCTAATATTTTTCAAATGTCAAAATTCAGTAATGACTATGCACTTGAGAAACGACAAAAAATATTTTTTCAATTTTTTGAAAACGAATAAAAGGATGAGCGTTTCGAAAAACATTGAAAACGGGCTTTGCAATATTCCAATTTTTTGGCTTCCATAATTAACGCTTTGATAATTGGTAATAAAGGTTATTTAAAAAAATATCACGTTTTTCTCTGACTACGCCTTCACATTTTTTGCTTCTCTATCATTTCCCTGACTTTAATAATTTTTCAGTACGTGATCATCCTGATAATGCCATAATTTAAATTGATCAAATTCTGATATCGATGCTTCGAAACCAATTCGCATAGATGAGCTTTTCATTCAAGCCAATAGCAATTTCAAAGTTCTTTTGTTGGATCAGGTGAATATTATCGTCAAATTGCTATACAGTTTCATAAGCACCTAAAAAGTTAAATCCCCCAATTTTTAGCGTTCCCCGCACGCATATTTTCCATTGCTGATAATTCCCCCATTAATCTAGAAAGCAATTTAGACCGTATGCAGGGAAATAAGAAATCCAAAAGTGTATCATCGGGCTCTAAAATTGCCCATATGTTGTAGTGGAGTCTATATATTTATAAGAGGATATGCTTGTGTCAGTGGCGTAACAAGACCTGCAGTACAATAATATTTGGCCTTCTATAGATTTGAATATTTGTAGTTTCTGCTCGTCATCACAGCTCGACAGTCTGACAGCGGAGAGGGATTGTATTTATATATACACCTAACCCAGGTAAAGGGTGTGATAGCAACATTTTTCTGGAACGCTCCGTTAACCTTTCAGGGGCTGCAGGGTCAGAACTGTATATGGCTGGTAAAAACGTTGAAGAACTTTTATGAATCCTGGAGAACAAAGTCGACAAACTTGTGTAGAGTATACGAAATCAATTGTAGTCACTGCATCAAATGCTATATAGGACAAATTAGAAGATATAATAGGACTAGATTTAAGGAGCACTTTAAAGATACGGTATAATAAAAACATCTGGTGTGGGAGAACACACGTTCAATAGTCAACATGAGATATATATTATATGCAATTTAAAATTAATTCATAGTACTGTAAACTTTAAGAAGCTGGAAGTTCACGAAAGCCAAGGATCCTATCCCAAACAGCTTGCTGGTTTCGTTAGCTTCTTCAAGATGGCGCCTGTACCTGACATGTCTTTCTCACAAGTAGCAAACGTTGACCCACTAATGAGATGAAAATGTTATGGTAATTTCGCTGCTAAGCTGAAGCAAAGGATGCTTAAATGTAGCAGTGGGGGTGGGGGGTATACGCAATATTTGAAACAACCGAAATGTAATGTTGACAATTTTACTTGAATCATTTTTGTGGTTTCACTAATAAACTTCTTTGCGTTAGAAACACGATTTATATTCACGTCCCCTAATGGTCCAATAATAAAGAAATAGAATGTCTAGTACCCCCTCGGAATTCGGTAGGTAGCGAGTCATAACTACTTCGTCGTCACTGTGAACGTCTTAACTTTCTAAGAGGCGCCCTTCCTTCTAGGGCACCCCTCGCCTTCGTTAAAACTCCTGAAAGAAGTATTAATTTCGCCCCAAACGTCTTTATTCTTGTTTCTCCCCGTTTCGGTATTTTGATAGCCCCCTTTTTTGTGCAGCGGTAATTGACGCCGAAGCGTTTTCTCGTCAGGTTCTCTGCAATCGCCCCACTAGCGCCCTCTAGTAAACAGACATATCAAGTTGCGGAGGTCCTTCCGTATAATTTTTTTTCGAAAATTTAACAATATACATGGAAAAATTCACCACAAACATCTAACTATTTTTTTTAGACTGCTACATAAGCGACTCAAACGACCTTATGATACTTATCAATTGAAGTGAAACTGGACATTTTCAGAATGTTCAGGTTATGACTTTTTTTAAATTATTTTTTTGCGTTTTTCAAATGACCTCGTAAAATGAGATTATATATTCGATACGTCAAAAGTTTGATTTCGGACTTCCATTGTCTATAAAATTTTGAGGTTCACGACGTTTCGATTGATGTGCTATCTTCAATCGTCGTCAGGTGAACTGAAGACCTGAAGACGATTGAAGATAGCACATCAATCGAAACGTCGTGAATCTCAAAATTTTATAGACAATGGAAGTCCGAAAGCAAACTTTTGATAAATCCACCTTGTCTACAAGTTTCAAACAACAATATTCGGTACGTATGTATGTGATATTATTGGAAGTGCAAAATGTTCATATCTCGCGACGATTTAAATATTAAATCGAAACGCCTCATGAAATAATGATTTCATTTGTAAAACCATGTGTTTGAATTACACAAATAAGACATCTGCAATGATAAACCAGTGAGCAAGCACAAGATAAGTTTCAGAACTTTACTAACATTCGAAAATGTCAATAAGCAAAGGATACTTTATTTTGTCTGGCGCTCCTTTTTGTTTGTTGAAATACTTTTCACTAATCATTACTAATTCGTAATATCCTACATTGTTTTATCTCACATTCAACAATACATCCAACAATAAAGAGTTTGCTTACCTCCACCTTTTGGATTAAGAAAAACCTATAAAGCCACTATCTACCTTTCCTATATACACCTACACATATCCCACCAATATCACGAAAACTGTCGCAGTGCAGTGGCCGAACATAAAATGCAAGGAAAGCCAAGAAAACGGGCTGAAAGAAGTCGTAAACACATGAGCGGCCAAAGAGAAGTTATGATCAGGCATATTTCGTTTGCAATGCAGCAGAGAGAGTTTGGTACACAGACGCCTCAAAGACAGGACAAGGTGATGAAGCAGGGATTTACAGCACAATATCAAGAACTGAGTCCTAGGAAATATAGTTTCACAGTTTTACAGGCAGATGTAGGTTTCAAAGAGGTCTGCACGAAACGGCCCTTTAGACAGTAGACCAATTGAGATTTGCTCTTATGGCTAGGCACGACATTCCGCAGAGATACCAACCGAAGTGGTTGGGTACTGCGTGAATACTCTAAGGAACTAATGTAACTGAAGGTTGACACAGTGGTATGAGCAGTGTCAGTGGGAGGTTAGAATAGATCCATACTAGTGGTAACTTCCGAGTATTTTGTTACTGTAACTCTTATCTAACGTATTGGTAACTGAATCTAAAAATACCAAATCGGACTAATAATGACAAGTTTTACATTTTTATATAATATTGGCGGATTAGCAGACATGTAATGTTACGAGAAATCGATAGATGACTTGATATACTCACAGATCCATTTCGATATTTTTTGCTCAAATTAATTAAACAATGCTTCATTGACTGATATTTATCGGATTACACTGCAATCCGTATTCGAGACTAATAATTATAAAGCTTAAAGGTAATGCATCTACTAGAATGCTATAGGTTGTGGGTTCGAGCCCCAGTGGCGGCATTTTTTGCCATTCTGCTATAGCTAAACGGCAAATAGTCAGCATAGAATGCACGAGGTTGTGGGTTTGAGCCCCACTGGCGACAAATGTTCTTTCTAATTTTTTGGTAATACTTCATTGATTTTGCTAGGAAGACCTTCCCTATAAAACACGTTGCACCCTCCACCTCTGGTTGTAGCATCACTAATTTAGCGTGTCGGGTGCAGGAGAACAGGCGATCAAGTGAAATATACATACTCTTAATACGTCTAGACATTTGAGCGTCTTCCATATTTAATACGAGCGAGGTGTATAAAGGAAACGCCATACTGGTAGGAAAATACGACACACGGCATTTTTACACTCCTCAACCGTGGGAAATCGTTATTGCTTGAAATGTGGTAGGTTTGCATTCAAGTATCAGAGAAACGATTTTCAAGTGAATATTGTATAAAAATGAAAGATCAAGGATGTGCTAGGATTAGATGTTGAAAAGCACAGAATAGGTAAAGCCGCATTTAGACTATGCAACAAGTTTCATGAAGTATAGTATGGCTGTGATATTAAAGCTTTTCGCGAAATTTACATGTGTAGATAGTAAATTGAATGACTTGATCTCTGACTGATTTCAATTTTTAAAATGTTCAAACTAAGTAAATACGAGCATTCAAATCTGGCAACAAGCTTTTATATTATATAAATTGCGTGATCACGTTATAAGCTGATAGTAAAATTTAAAAAAAAAATGTTCATTTTATTCTTTTTAGCGCATTTGAATAAAAAAATTTAAAAAGTTTTTTCACTTTTAATTTATTTGATACCCATATTGTAGGAGTGCTTAAAAAATATATAGTCCGCCATATAGAATTTAGAATGATGTCACATAGCTAATCATGCATTGTCATCCAAACTGAACGTGTATACAAAATTTCAAATGTTTCAAGATATCTCCTTCAAAATTGAGTTGCAAGATTCCACCGGACAAACATAGTTACATAGTTACATACATACATTACAAGTCAAATAAAATCTTGTAATATATAGACGGCTTATTCACCTCCAGTCCGGAATTTAGCTACGAGTTACTACGTTGATTTTACTGACAACTTTCAGAGTTGCGAATTTCAAAATATGATTTTTTTCTCTAGATATCTGATATTATTCGGAACATAACATGAAAAAATTTTAAAATTTATACCCTTCACAGTAAATTGTTTCCACCCTATATTCAACACTTGTCCGTTTTTTTGTATCCTCAAAATTAAAAATTCACGTTTATCATATAAAGATCACCTAATAATAAGCAATAGAAAATCATCCGAGTTCAAAGTATTTAGAACATCCAAATCAACTGTATACTTTCAAAACTAATGCAAATATTTGAATAACTTACTAACTTGTATGTATTGCGCTTGTTTGCTAGGCTGTGCAAACGTCATTCCGTCAGTATAATACTAACATCTCAGTGTTTTAATCTGATTTCTCGACAAAACAAATTATGCCTTTTCAATTTCTTTCGCGCTAATCTCCTTAACAGCACGGAAATGGTAGAAAGGTGAATACAATCATACAGATCTCAGCTCTTTAGTGATTAGGATGCGCATTCCGATGCTCATTGTGCTACCATCTATTGAAAACACAGAGAGACCTTCTTGAAGATTTCACACATTCATGCCCTTCACACATACATAGGCACAGGGCGTTCAGCAAGGTGTGAAACCATCGTAGCCGTCTTTTGTTTTTCAAGGCGACACGATGGCGTGATCAGATTTCGGGAGCTGCTAGCATACCGCTTTTGTTTTTACAACTGAGGTATGTCAAATTTTGTACTACGTGGTAACTAGTATCAAAAGTATGATGATAAATTTGTGAAAATATCAGATTATGCTTTTATTATAACTTTTTTTTATTCTAATTTTTTGCTTGAAATTGTGAAAAGGTAAAATTACCAAATAGTTTTCTACTAAAGGCAACGTTATCACCCAGACGGGAAATGATGTTCGAATGCGTAGAACAATATTCTTTTATAGTCGTTGGCGTCAACCTAGGTGAAGCGTTCTTTTCCAAAAGACATGTCAAATGATCTGCAGTGATTTACGATGATATATGGCGACCAATTACACGAACATAGCGCAAACGTTCAGCAAGCGATAAATTCTGCTAATGGCGAGCGATGGTATTTCATAAGCGCGGGTTGAACGCCGAACGCGCCTCGGTTTCGACCCTTATTTGCCGAACTGAGGTTAAATTGCGCAGCAGCCGCGTGATGGATAGTCAGCTAAATTAACCCGGAGGGGACACTGGACTAACGCAATGGGTTTAAATACTAATCGTCGACAATGGTATGCTGAATATTTGGGTCGAATCCATTGACTTATTAGCCATAACAGATACGGTAGAGAATGAAAACGTTTTGGGTACAGTTTTTCTATCTTTATCCTTCTTATTATTATTTTTATAGATAACCTCTCATAGAGGCATAGATCTCATCACATTCTAGAAATGCTACGAGACGATAAAATGTCCTGTTCACAACGTCGAGCTTTTCCATAAGAATTACTTCTGGAAGAGGCTGGCTCGTTAAATGTTTTACTTGTTGAGGATGATCTTCCAATGTTTCTTGTACTGATTACTCCTCGTATTACTATGCAATACAGATTGTATATTTACCATGGTAGAATCTGGAATTGGAGCAAATCAGCGACTATTCCTCGATGTTCTAGACTGTGGAGGTCCTTTGTAGGTTCAGGCGCATGGATCAGACTTCTCTTCTCTGGATAGTGTCCAGAAGCTTCAAGTGGTGGAAGTGCATCCCTACAGATGCGAGTACATTTCAAAGATGATCTGATCTGAGCCATGTAGAGATGAAATCAGCTTCTGGAACTCCGACCTAGCAAGACCAGTAGGTAATCCCCAGAAGCTTAGTTGAAGATGACTCGAGTATCTTCTCCATAACCACGGCTGGCAGACCAGCATGAGCTTTCCTTTCAGTTTATAAAAGCAATCCATCAAATACGTACAGTAGTGCAACTCAATACGCTCCATATACAAACCTTTTTTCGGCTTGGGTATAGAAAGATGACATTAATAGATGGCCGTCGCACGACAACCATGTTTTTCCCATCATGGTACACCTTCCCTCTGTTTCGCACCTTGCTATATGCCTCCGAACACGGACACGATTCATGGACGCTGCTAACTGAATGCATCGCGAAATCTGGGAGGGGCGTTCACACCTTCCGCAGCCGATGAAGGGCCCTCCATAAATTCAAGGGCGGTACATTGAAGAACAGGCCAGTATATATACAGTATGTTCACTAGGAGAAAATGACAGCATTTGAAGCACCTTCATATCGAGCATGGAAGAAGGCAAACCAATACCATTACCACACTACTTTCGTGAGAAGTTATCTGTAAAGAATCCCCAATGGCTGAACCTCAACCATAAAGCTAACTGTTCACCCTATAATCGCACTTATCATTGACATACTAAGTTCCTGATGTACTTTAAGCTTCATTGAGATGTTTTTAGGGTATAATAGGAGACCGTCTTCCACACAATACGGGACAAAAGGAGATAATTATTATAGTATGTTCTCTTTCTTTCTATTTCC
Organism: Bruchidius siliquastri; assembly: GCA_949316355.1. Classification (NCBI taxonomy): domain Eukaryota; kingdom Metazoa; phylum Arthropoda; class Insecta; order Coleoptera; family Chrysomelidae; genus Bruchidius; species Bruchidius siliquastri. Next base: position 28,345,569 of record OX438534.1, on the reverse strand, counting down.
AGCATGCCTCATGTCATACTTGACACACTCATCTCCATTTTCTGTAGGAGCCCGCTCATTGAGTAGTGGCAAATCAAAGATCATACCAGTCTTGGAAGCTTTCTTCAACACAGTCTGAAAGCATCTGCTGTTTTGAAACATGAAAGTCCCTTCTTGGGTTAAAAATTTCCTGTTACCCTGTCTCATCGCCTCTCCATATGTTGGTTAGATAAGATGACGCAAGAAGGTTGCTGTCCATTCAAGAAAATATCAACTCCTTTCTTGGCACACTGATCAAATTTCTCATAAATGAAAATTAATAAAAATGTTATGCAAAATACAAAGTATTAATGATCTCTGTTTTGTTTCAGGTCAACTAGATAATTCCAAAGACTTCTCGGTATCAGATGGTTTAGGATCTTTTAATAAAAAGAAAAAGAAGAAACGGAGACATAGGTAACTACCATATTTACATCATACAATAAGCATTATATAAGTCAATTTTATTGACAGACCCATAAAAAAGTATAGTTTGATGAATGTTGATTATACTTTTCCGGAATATTAGTACCGAGTACATTGAAACTCTTGACAATATGAGTTGGATTACTTGCAGCTTAAACAGGCATTTGAGTAATGGCTACCCAGTTTACGTATACAGTAGCGACATTCTAGGATTGAAATTAAATCTAAAATGTTCAATTCGAGCAATCTGATTACAGTTTCTAGCTATCTAACTGAAAAACTCAACGTCAAAATATCATCAAGATATTTTAAAAGTTGATTAATTTATAGAAATATATCCAAAACTAGATGAGAAGTTATAGTAGTGTAGTTGAATTTCGATCCTCACTCAAATAGAAAGACTTAATTCCGGAAAAGTATAATCATCAACCCCCTTTTTGAAATCCTAAACTACCCTTCGGGTTGTCATGCGGCAGGACGATTTTCACTTCGTATCAACTGGAGGAGCTAGAAAAGGCATTCAAAGACGCCCACTACCCAGACGTCTACGCCAGAGAGATGCTCAGTCTAAAGACGGATTTGCCTGAGGATAGGATACAGGTAAGCGCCATCTTCATTATCAAAATCAATTATGAATATACTATACCGCATAATTTTGTTGAAAAATCTTCAAAAATTGATGTTTAAGTGACAAAAATCAACATGCAATTTGATAAGACCAAACATGAAATGAAATCAAACAAGACATTGAGCAATTGTCACTTCCACTACATTTGTTGAGTGGTATGAACAATGAAGATTGGAAAACCTGTACCTGTGAGAGGTAAGTCCATAATATCGCAACGGTTCCAGGATGGCTCTTGCACAAAGATAATACGTACCGGGTGACAATGAAAGTACTATCATTTCAAAATAACTACAGATAAAAATATACACCGTGATCTATAGTAAGGGTTGAAAAAGGTAAACATTTTTTGTACTTTCTAAACAATATTGAAAAGCATTTGTATAAAACATCCGAAGTCAATAGTTTTTTAAACAGAGCCACTCGAAAATATACAATTCTAATCAGATGTATTTTATCAAAAAACAGAGTACTCCATGAGAAAAACAATCATTGTATTTACTCCTCATTCAATGCGCTGTTCAACAGAATGTCCTAAGCATTTACGTAATTTAAAAAATATTTTGTTCCTGAAACTCAAATTTCAGTGTTCCTGTACCAAGACGGTGATCATTCCGGGAGTGAAACCACTGTTCGATCTTACTTTTTACCCTATAAATTATATAAAGTCTATAAAATTTAAAATTAAATGATTGCTAATAGTAGCTATGGATTTTAGCTTAAGATACAGCGTCAACAACTTGAAAATACAGTATCATTTTTCAAATGTCCAGAAATTTTACTTTTTATGTTCTAATGAACGGTGCTTCGGATGAGAAGTATGTAAATGCCCATATATTTTTTTGTACAGACCTACTCCATTTTTCTATAAAATACAAATGGGAATTATAGTTATTGTTGAAAACTTTTGCTTAAAAAACTATCAATTTTAGAGACGGGTTACAGAAGTGGTTAATGAGTTTTCAGAATATCAAAAAAGCCAAATATACAGGGTATCCCATTTAAAATAACAAAGTCATAGTTAGTCATTTCCGGTGCCACAATATTTGAATGTTTTTATGCTACATGTTTACTATTTTCAACCTCAACAACAAATTAAATTATATATTTTTATCTCTAACCACTTTGAAAAGCAGCCGTGGGTAGTACTTTCACTGTAGCCCGGCATACATACGAGGGTCACGCTGAAAGTCTTTAGATATTCCTAATCTATACAAGTTTAAACAAGTTTAAACACGCAGCTATTTTGTGTGAAGTTGTAAGTGTTTACACGCAATGGCAGCGTTTGAATCGTTCAGTAGTTGCCACGGTCTTGAATGCATCTAAGTGTTGGCCGAATTTTAACGTGAAAATGGAACCGGGTATTCGCGATTTTCGAGCCATGATTTTGTATAACTATAAAAAGGGACTAAAACAAGCGGAATTTCACGAAAGTTTAGTGAGTTCCTTTGGAGACTCTGCCTCTCCAAGAGCTACAGTTTTAATTGGTTTGCTGAGTTTAAAAGAGGCCGGGAATCACTCGATGATGAACCTTGCACAGGTCGACCGGCCACTGCTGTTACTCCGGAAACTGTAGAAGCTGTGAAAAATATGTTAAAAAAGGATCGACATATAATCTATACCGAGATTGAGGCTTCTCTGGGGATTGGATCGGCAGCGGTCCGAACAATCATTCATGATCACCTTCGCCAAAGGAAGCGGGGTTCCAGATGGGTGCCACATTTGTTGACCAGTGAGCAAAAAACAACAAAAGTTGATTGGGCTACGTTTATGCTTGAAATATTGATAATCGGCACAGTAAACACACTTTTAATATCATAACCGCAGACGAAACATGGTTATATCATTATGATCGTGAAACTAAACAGCAGTCATTAGTTTCGTGCTTTGAAAGTGAGCAGCCTCCAACGAAAATTCGTCCTTGCAAGAGTGTTGGAAAGAAAATAGTGGCATCTTTTTTTCTAAAAGTAGATACATCACAACGGTAGCCTTGGAAAATTGAAGGACAGGTACTCCTTGGTATATAACCAAATGTGTTCCTGTAGTCTTCCAAGAGCTGTCCAAAGACTGGTCTGCGGGGTATTCAATGGCACCATGACAACGCACTCGCCCACAGCGCCGCTAGAACACTAGAATTTTTTGCTGAACAGGGTGTCAAACTGTTGCCTCACCCACCTTATTCTCTGGACCTAGCTCCGTGCGACATCTTCTCATTCCCTAAGATCAAAGAAAAGTTACGAGGTAGCCATTTTTCCACCGATGAAGAGGCAATCGCTGCATTTGAGGAGGGAAATAGCAACCTTTCAAAAGAATGTTTGTCACAAGAATTTGACAAGTGATTTTACCGAATGCGTAAATGTATTGAGGTATGGGGAGAATATGTTGAAAAAACAGAATAAAGATTTTTAAATAAACCTTGTAGTTTTTCTGTATCTAAAAACCTTCAGCGTGACCCTCGTATAATGTATGTGAGACAAGTCGGATAAGTCATCATCCCTAACTGTGTAAACACAAAGAAATATTTTTCAATATTACTCTCGCTTTAAAATTGGTTCTTAAATTTGCATTTACATCGTTAAGAATGGTGACTTCCACACTATTTCCCCTGTAATTAAACCACGCGATATCGTACAACGAAAAACCATATGCTCGCTTTATTAGAGGATTACTGGATTAGGTTACGTGATCTTCAGAATGTACCTCACAATATTCCGTCACCAAGATCAAGAGCAGTGTGAGATACGGGTTCAAGTCCAATCCGCACCAAAAGAAACCTGGTGTTCTCTCATTTTAATTGTGTATTAAATTTGCGAGAACATTGCTTGAGAAGTAAAGGGTCAACCTATTTGACACCATTTTCATTGCACGTATTTTGATAATAAATGTGCGGAAAGTACTTTGTCAACCAACTTTTATCTTATCTCTAATCAACCCATCATCATCATCAATCCATTCAAGGATTATAAATATGTAAGGTTCCAAAGTGGATCCAAGAATATGTAAATGGTCGTGATACCCGAGCCAGTTATTCATCTGTTAAGCCATGTAAGCCGATGCCAATTAGAAACTCCCGTAATAATTAAAGTACCTCTATATACAGAACAAGGCAGCTTAGTTAGTAGGGAAATATCACACGGCAGTAGTTTTCCCGTGCTTCCATGGGTAATTCTACCTTAAGCTGGCAAAGAGTGAACTCAGAAGGCTTTGTTCAACACATGAGAGTGACTTTTATTTTTTAAGGAAAATGATATTATGCTTGCTGCTGGGAATACGTACATTTAGACCGTAGATCCGTCAAGTAGATGGGCTCATTGTTTTTCATATTATTTATATTATATTTAATTATAATTTAAAAAGGATTGGTTTTTTCCATATCTGTAATCTTTTTGGAATTTGATTCCTAATAAAAAAAAATTAAAAAATTTGATTTGCTTTCTAAACTGATTTCATTGCTGGGAATTACAGCGTTAATCTACTTGATGCCATTTTCATGTTGGGTTTCTTGCCTGATTGAGGTTCCTTTTTGTTAAAAAAAAATAAATTGTGGTATGATTTCTATGATTCTTCACTTGCGTTTCTATAATTCTTCGACCTGTTTCGGAAATGTAGACAATGAACATATCTCAGTTTGCAAAAGCGAGGTTCTATCGCGGTACAGTCCAAGGTTCCTCCTTACCTATACTGCATGTTCCTTGTTAAGATCCAAGAAAAATTTGAAGACGATTCTATTAACTAAAATATCAAGGAGTCCGTATCCCAATAAAGAAACACCTGTGATGAGCTACCGTCGAAACGTTGCCGACTACGTTTTTTGATATATAGCTTCATTCTAGTCAACCAATAAAAATTTCCTTGATAATTTTAAATTATATTTTGACTTCTAATTTCAAGCGATATCAAGTCATACATTTTAGGAAGATTCAATAAATTGCATATCCATATTTATGTGGTGCGTTAAAACTTTTGAATTTCGATTATTGTATTCGAATATTAATCTCTAAGCTGATGTCATAGCATCGGAAGTACAGCGTTGATCTAACTGACGCCATTTTTATTCCTGCACCTGTCATGGGGATTATTAACATATTTTTTTAAAGTTATATTTTTTTGAAAAGTAGAGGAGTTTATATAAATTACCTATGCTTGTTTTTATTGAATTTGACTGATTTCACAAATCAAATACATGAATATATAGAGGCAAGGAAATCTCGTTACAGGATTCTATCAGCAGAAACATCGAGGAGTCGCTATCCGTACAAAGCAACTCCAATTACAAGCTACTTTCGTCGGGACATTGTCAACAACATTTCCTAATTTCCAATTCGATTCAAATCAGTCGGCGGGTTTCGAAATTACCCGCGGTAACCGGGGTAGCGTAAATCCTTAAATTGGAGCCCAGTCTCGGCGGTATGTCCCTTTACCAGCGTTGCCCGTTCCCGAATAGGCACTTTTCCAATTACCAGTCTGCCATAGTTTCGTTAATCGGTTTAGCCGATGGCACCGGGACTTGAAATTAATTAAATTGACAGCAGCAGTGAACACGAGCGCCGTAAAAAGCATTCCAGTGAGGTAGTGGATTTCCACCGTCCACACAGTACTATGATCTTCTGGCCATTTCCTAAACAGTTAAAAATTATTATAAGCGCATTAGCCACGAAGCAGTAGCTTAGAATTAATAAATTAAATAAATTTAGATATCTGATGGAACCACAAATTCTTTCTTACCTTACACTTTTTACATGTAAATATAATTTAGGAAAATTTGGAATGTCTTTGTATGTAAAGATAACTCAAAATGTTGCAATAGCGTGATCAATATCATACAATGCCATAATTTGTTCGCATATAGTATCTTAATATGGGTGATTAAACTACTCTTTCAGCCCACGATTTTGCCCCCATGCAACCTGCGCCCCTATCACGAGCCCTGGTTACCCTACCCTAGCTACTATACTGCTTTGAGTTCTCACTTAGAACCAAAGTGGGTCTGAACTGATTCCAGTTTTGTCGGAAGTAACTATAAAACTAAATAATGATTGTTGTTCAACTTATTCAGTAGATTGTGATGCAGTGTGGTTAAGTAAACTTCAAGAAAAAAATCTAAAAATTGTTCCATAAATTAACATATGAATTTTCTCCAGGTTTTCTTAAAATTTGTCCTTGAATTTCTAATGGGAGATTTTATGTCGTTATTTTGGGGTTGCACTATCGTATGCAGCGTTATCTCCCATAAGGATATCAGCGCTGTGCTTTGGATGTTTACGATGTATTATGTTTCTCATTTTGGGCAATGGAAATGCACCAGTCTGCATTTAAGCACTTATTAATGGTCCATACTATGTACAAGTTATTATTCAAAGATGACACTGTTTTCCTGGAGATAGTTAAACAATATATCACTACAATTCCAAAACATAATTTCTGTCTTTTTAGTTTTAATAAAAGCTAACGAGGTAGTCAAAATGTTAAAATAATGTGATTCTCCATGTGCTGTTCCAATTAACGGCCAGGACAAGTAAAGATAAACCAACGTGACAACAGAAGATAAGAAATTACATTACAAAAAAATCTTCAGCTACCACTCGTATCTAACGCGCGTTCAGCACGTTCCGTATTAAACAACTTTTAGCAGCGCATCCTATGAAGCCGCTAGAAATGCCTCAGTCGAAATCAAATGTCATACGTCAAATAAATAAAATTAAATAAATTTATATGGATAATGGCTTTTGTGTTTGCAAGATGTTTTACTGAGAAGTTTTTGTTATGCTACCGTTTTACGTCCATTTAGTGTCTTTTATCAAATATTCGGACATGTTTTGGTGTTAAGGAATGAAATACATTAGGAGTGGAAAATACAGTACAGCTCTTGAGTGATGTGATAATAGAGATTATTTGGAAAGTGATGTATACTGCCATGTATCCAACAATGTATCAACAAATTTTTTGTAAATAGTAAGGTGTTAAAACGATGAGTAATAAAAACTGACTAGTATTGATAACAATAGTAACGACAGGTACAGGAAAAACGTTATGATCGTGCTGAGGCACATAGCGGCAACCGGAAGCTGATAGATATAAGAAATATAACTGAAAACGGCTATAAGAATATCCCACTCGCCTGAATAATAAATCATAAAGTTTACATCCACTGATTAAATTAGGCGGTATCGGTTGCAAAAAAGTTTGTATTATTGGGTCCAAAATATTATTTGAGATTATGCGTTGTGTTGGTTCAAAAAGATATGTTATTTTTTTGAATCTCCAAATAGCTGTCTTTCTTTCTGGTGAATTTTAGAGAAAATTGTAGAAGAAAAATGTTTCATAACTCAGTTTTACGCAAGATGTAGCCTTGAAATAGAAACAATCATTTAATATTGCAAAAATAGTGAAAAGTATTTATGAAACAGATCTTTAAAAAATTACCAACCCAATCAATTTCAATATTTCAAAGTATACATTGCAAAATTGAGCGCCCTTTAATGCGTGATTAAATTTTCAAGGGTCTTAGTTTAAATTTCAATATTAACGACATTTCCATATATCCGCAAAAACAATGCAACCGTTTTGATTGAACTTGATATGATAATTTCTTATACCAAAAAAAGTTTTTGGTTCATTATAAGAAAATGCCAAGAAAATTTTAAATTTTTAATATTTTTGCATATTAGAAATGTGTAAAATTTACGAAAATGATTAAATAAATTAAATAATTTAGGGTACATCAATATTTAATTCAAAGAGACTTTATCTGGTGTTTCCAACAAATGCCGAACCGATACAGTTCTTAACTAACCGATAGGTTACAGTTTTTAAATTTTTGTGATTTTTTCAACTGCAATATCATGTTCGCTTCTCGTTTACAGAGAAGAGCATGAATTGTTCTACAAATAGGTCGATGTTTTGGTTTGAAAAAACTTAATATAATAAAAATATAAATCAATATATTCAAGCTAAAAGGATTTTAGCTGTGATAATTTCATATAATTGACAATATAATACATTTTTTTAATAGCACCTATATCTAAAATAGCTCGACCGTGAGATAAACAATTCGTACATCTTTTTTTTCCTATTCAGAATCACTGAGGGTAGAGAGAAATTCAGTATTAGCTTTTGAAATATTTGATTAACATTTGGCTGCATCTACTTTCATATACTTAGTTTCATTCCAAAGAGCTTGAGAACGTGAAATGGTAGCCTATCCCTTTCAGAAGTTTCCATCTTATCTAGGGCTTTCCAATAATTTTCTGATGGGCGAAAACAGTAACTTCCAAACAAAATGCATAGTGTATATAGAGACACTTTCCAAGTTTAGACGTTTTTCAACCTCTTTGGCGACTTACAGGCCAAAGCTTGGCGATCAGCACCAAACATAATTACTTCGTTAACGAAATTCCATTCGCCAGGGGGCGCTGTGCGTTCAGGGAGACGGAGTCGCTCCATCCAAGGCTTTCGATTAATTAAGACACAAGGTAAAATGCAAATCGGTCTTCCCTGTACCCCCTGCACCCTCCTTCCTTTGGACACAGGGAACTCCTGATGTAAAATCGTTATGGGGCGCGAGGCAGGCACCGCTACGCCGAATTGTTCTTTGTCGGTGGCGTAACGCGGGAACACGCACAGGTGCGGAATCAGGAAGGATGTAACCTATATACCAAAGCATCCAGAAACAAATTCTAACGGAGAGAGAGAGAGAGAGAGAGAGAGAGAGAGAGAGAGAGGGAGGGGAGTCACGATATACTATAATAAACATTTGCGCAGCTATGCGTTTTCAAAAGTAGAAACATTTGTATCGTTGATGCTATAATTCATTAAGCCCGAATGCGAGGGGGCGGTGAATCATTCCGGTCCGTGCACTTGCCTTGCATTGGAATTCCTCGAAAAAATGTTCAATCCTTTTCAAAAACATTGTTACCTCTTGCTGCGAGGGGCGACAACGTTTAGACTCATCCATATTTCTCCCACTCATACGGTGTATGTGCTCTTTAAATATTATTTACTTCTGCGTTTTGTATGTATGCGGCTTGCACGGTTGCCACGTTTACTCTAACACTACTTTGTTCTGCTTAATTTAATATTGGGATAAATAATTATAAAAGTGTTATTTAGCCATAAAAGAACGTCGAGTAGGTTGATTCTGTATTGCACGTGCATCAGTGTACCAAATATAGATTAAGAAATCTTAAAAAAATGAAAAACACGAAAATGTTGATATTTTCTAAATCACAACATATGTAAGGTCTTTGAGTAAATTCAATATTTTTGGTATTGCAATCCAAAAGATCTAAGATTCCGTTCAAATCTTCATTTGATAAGTGATGCGATTGCGTGGAAGGTATAGCGTCAAACAACTTGACACCATTCAAGGTCTTCAGGGGCTTTCCTTTTTTTGCTCTTCAGGTCTTCATATAAAGAAAGATAATATAAGTCTTAAAATGAATCCAGGGATCCTTCAAAAAATGAACACATGACACATGTAAAAAGTAAACAGTATAATGTTGTTCGGGACTGTTATGCAGCGTGAATGATGTTTACAATACGAGTACGACTTACATAGACAGTAAAAATGTCTGGAAAGGCTCTGATATTTTATGTGTTTTTATTATTGGACCATAGTATATGCTTCCCAAGGTTCCATCAATCTCAATTAAGCGCTTAAGAAGATTATGCGGTAACAAAAATGGCAAGACAAAAACCGTATTGTTACGCTTCCATTTTTTTTTAGTTTGCCTCAGAAGTGTAGACATTAAAGGATTTCAATTGAATTAAACACAGGAAAAAGAAGAAGAAGAAAGAGGAAATTCTGACGTAGCAAGAGCAGGAAAAGGTCCGTAGCGTTGAATTAAAATATTTCCATGATCAGACTACGACCCTGCATGGTATTTTTTCACACTCCCACCTCACTCCCCAATGTTCCTACCCTTGCCGGGAGCCACATCTGAACATCTTCTTTTTATTCAAATCCACGCTTTTCGTTTTGACTACGAGTATCATTATACCTCCGATGGCTTTTCATCTGCGTGAATTGCATGAACGCCTTCCATTTGGAGGTATAATTGGTCATGAACGAAGACGGCCAACGTCGACGCCGCCATCTTGATTTCGTTATCGAGCACCCGTCGGGAAGCGGGGGCGCATTGTTTTTGCCAAGGGGCGTACGACACGGGAAGGGGGACTCGCTGGTGATTAGAGGATAGTTAAGGGTTGAATGATGATGGATATAGGAATGCGACGCAGATGAAAGGAATGCTTTTGCTGAATTGGATGCACCACCGGCTTTGTCTTCTAAACAGGCTGTCTGCTTGAGTACAATGCGAACGCTGGTATGACGATGGTAGAGGTAATCGGGATATTACCGGGGAGAACTTCATACGGTTCTACCATGGCTGTAGGATGAAGCCGTAAATTTTCAAAATAGAACGCGTCATCATCTTCAACTCCCGTCATCAGGAAGGTGGTGGGTAAAAGACATTCTAGTATCAAAAGTAGCACTTCGTCCGGAAATCTCGATCTAGTGGCAGCAGAGTAATACCACGTGTCATATTACAACGCGCGATATATCTAGTGTACATTCTCAGTCTATCGTTCAAGCGATACTGATGAACAGTCGGATCAGAAGTCCATGATAGATAGACGCTCCCGGATGGTACTGCCAATTACTGCATTCAATCTGAACAAAGATAATGAATTATTTCAAAAGTAATATTTATATTAATAGGTTGATCCTGTATTTAATTTGGTATCAGTTTACAAAATATTCTTATTGGATTTCAAAACTGTCAATCCGGTTTACCTACGTATTTGAAATTTTGTAAATTAAAAAAAAATAAATTCAGGGAGTTATTCAAGTGTTTTAGCAGTTTTTGTAACAATTTAATAGATCAGCAGCATCAAAATCTGTGTTTTCAAAGTAACAGTACAGCGTCAACCTACTTAACGCCATTCTTTAGGCTTCCAACAGGCACAGACAAAAAATATTTTAGAACTGTTCATATGCAGGCGTTATTTGAAAATGAATTTATATTAATCCGAACGACGCGACGTACCGAGTCAATTTAGTTTATTTCAACGTAATCTATTTTCACACAAATTAGTTGATGAACTAGACTAACAGCCAAGTTCATTAAGTATTTCTGTGGAAGTTTTAGATACTCCTCGTTAGGCTTATGTATGAAAGTAGAACTTTCCATCTGATTTGAAGGACAGGCAACCGCGACGGCGTCATCCTTGAACCAACTGTTCCCAACTCATAATGAAGCCAGCTAAATTAATTAAAGAGGAAGCAGCGATCGGAACTCCTCTTACAGCATGATCGGCGTACCTTCTATTCCGTTGGTGGTGGTGGAGTTAATTGGAAAAGTGCCTAGTGGCGAGCAGTTAACGCGACGAGTCGAACGGGTCCCGGTAGTCAACTGTTACTTTCATGTAGATTGTAGATGCACTTACTCGCTGAAACTCTTCCATCATGCAGATAAAATGATTAATACACGGTTTCACAAATAAACTCTTTTTCTTTCAGTGACGCCTTTCGATTTATATTTCATTGCAAAAACTCTTTCATATATAAAAAATGGAGCTATATCGCCTCTATAAGCAGCCCCTCATGAAGAAGACAGAATGTCTACCGCACTATAACCCCCATCCAATTTCTAAAAGAATGGTATACCCATATGTGGAGCAGAGAAATTGAGCTCCATGGTTGGGTAGAGCGTGGCATAAAAAGCTTCCGATCAAACCTGCTGCCAATGGACTGTCTATGCCAATAGTTGGATAGTTTTCTCAAGGCTTACTTGTGGTAGTGGATGGAAATGCTTCCGATGTATTCACCATCAACGCAGGCGTTCCTCAGGAATCTGATCTCCAACATTCTTCTTGTCAACGAAGAAATAACATCTGATCCAATCCTCAGCTTCGCAGATGACAGCACTCTTATTTCCTGCATGGAACCAGTCAATGGCCACGTTGTCCAGATTAATTAGGACACCAGAAAAATTGTCGAATGGAGATCTAAAGATTGAGTCAGTTTAACACGCAGGAGACTCAGGCAACAACCCTAACAAGAAACTCTGCTAGCGGTGGAGATGGAGGAAATCCTAATACACGAGTGACTTTGCAGCTCACATGTATATGGATGCACTCCGAAGCACTACCAAGGACCTACACAGTTTGTAACATCGGAAAAGGGTTGCTGATCTGTCCGTACTCTATATATATCATGATAAATGTTCAACCGAGCTGTCTCACATAACACCAAGAGTCGTCAGAACAGAAAATAAAAAAGGAACCCAATCAACACATCTTCATCAGGTCGAACTTCCAACGCATCGAACAAGCTCTTCGAAAAATCTTTTTTTTTGTAGAAATTCCGTTGAACGATCTGACAGGGATTTTTTTTCGCTCCAAGTATTTGCAATTTACAGCATTGGAAGTTCAATCTCATTAAGAGATTATCTCGCAGCGCTACTGGGGCTTACTTAAGAGTGAACTTGGAGCTTTCAGCTACCAACTCAAGTATGATAGGTATGATTGAACCCCTGGGTTCAGGTGGAATTTTTCGATCTAGAACCATTATTTGTCTTCACAATTTGGTTTTTAAAATTGTAGATTTCAGTATATCTCCGTGAAGGAATGCAACTCGGCAACACTTTGCACTCGCAGAAAATAGCGAAAGGTAATTGATTAGACTAGTCTACCGTATTTATTGAACATGTTTCTATTTTATGTTGTGTGTGTGTGTGTAGTAGTAGAATGGCATTGAATGCTGATGTCCATTTGCCACAAAATGTTATAAAATTATCATCATATCCTAGACAAATATGGAGTAATACTATGTATTTGAAAAGGAGTGCTACATGCACTAAATAGGGCTTAAATATTTATTTTTGCTGTTTTGAGAAATTTAATTATCGCATTATAGACTTCCCTGTCAAAAGAAAATAGAACGGTGGTTATATTTAATGGCAACTGGAATCCAAATTGGATCATTTCGTGGATGAATCTGTCGCTAATATTAGTGTGGAGTCTGCAGGCAAAAAAGATGTGATTAAGATCGGCTATAGAATTATTGTCGCAACTGCAGAAGGGGGAATCTGTTACCCCTATCCGATGAAGATGTGCAGGAAAGCATCCGTGGTTCAGTTCAAGTCTAGTTATTATGGTAGAGTATTCCCTATTGGAATAAAAGTTATCTATGTGAGGAACATTTTGAGGAAGACTTGGGTGTAGAAGTGTGTAATGGTTATGTGATTTCGATACAAAATCAGACCAAATCAAGTCCCATGTTTTCCTAACCGTTTTTTTGATTTCTATGAAAAAGTCTGAGAAAACTGGAACTTCTGTGATATTATTTAAGTTAACTGCTTCTTTTGCAGCTCTATCTACAATTTCATTGCCGCCAATACCAGCATGCCCTTTTACCCACACAAATTTTATATTAGTATTTTGGGCTTGGCAGTCTACGAGGAAATTTCTGATCTTGCACAGTAAAAAATTGTTATAGGATTTTGAAGGATTATTTTTTATTGCTTCTAATACCGATTTGGAATCTTTTATGTTGTAATTAATTTTATGAGAAAGAAATCACTATTACCAAAAATATTTATCTCATTTGTATATATTAAAGTTGAAATTATAGCACCGCAGAATTAATAAAAAAACACATTTTTTTGTAATGCCCCTCAGAAGATTATACATTAATCGAAACGTCCTCGATTCAGTGAATAAATTCAAATGAGTCAAAAAGTACCTGTAATAAGCGGTCATTTGGAAGGAACACTACACCTCAAGAATGAATAAAAACATGATTCGCCAATTTTCTTTAATTAAAATGTCGCCTGGTTCCAATTCTCTTTTCATTAAAATGCATATACTCACAATTTTTTTCCGTCTTATAAACACGCCCGACATTCATGTCAGGATTCCAACAAAAAAAAGAAATAATCAGCCAATGGTGTTGTGTTCCAGCCATTCACGCGTACCTTCAAATCCCTCATTAGTAGCAAATCACCCCCTCATATTGCGTTCAACGCATGTATTCTACGTACTTCTCTAGCGCGATTGCCAAGTCTACAGAAATTTAAGGCAATATTAGTAGTAACGTAAATGATACCATGGATTATCATAGCGTAACGTAGCTGGAGCTGGCTGGCGTGAAATTATGTGACTAATAACGAGATGAACATTGGACTGCCAGTTGAGGGTGTCTCTACCAACAACACCATAACTGATGGTTGGATAAAAGATCACTCACTTTACACAGCAAATATTACAGCTGAACGACTAGTAAAGAGGGCTGCTGGATACAAATATATGAGAATAAACCTCTGCCTACTTATTTACTAAAGACATTCTTGGATATCCTAGTGAACGAAGTAGCTGAATGATAACCTGTCATCGCAGGGGACACTATCAGCTAAGCAAACAACGCTTTAATATGAGGATGATCGAAGCGCTCCTGTGCAGAGGATGTGACTCAGAACATGAGACAGTAAAGGTTCTGCTTTGCTATTGCTTAGCTGTCCTATAATTTATTTTAGCGGAGCGCTAGCCCTCTATGGACAGTGTAAGGGATGCTCTGCTGGGTAGTGTCACCACCTTCTTCACCCGTTTGGGTTAGCTGATTACCCAGTTCTGAGTAATTACTGGGGAGGACGTACTAGAAGCCCAATGGGGCATAACTGTTGTGATTGAAATTACCATTCCTGCAACAGCAGTTGTTATATGAACATTATTTGACAATTTTGACATTTAGACAAATACGGATTTAGATTTTGCCTAGTTTCTAATAGGCCATTTTACGGGGTAATAAGTAATTGTCACAGGGTGTTATTTGCTGTGTTAATTCATGGTCTCTCCTGATTTACTGTTTGTTAGTGACATCATTTAATCTGATTAAGAAAAGAATGGACTCACGATTCTCATACTGTAAGAATGCCATTTTTTGTCGAAATTACTCGATTATTTTGACTGCTGAGGGTATATACTGTTTTTGCTTCCCACGCATGAGCAAGGAAACTATTATGATTTTTCAAACTTGAGAATAGTTTTTTGACATTATATGATATCTACATCAGTAAAATCCAAGCTATACTACTAATTGCCGTCGGTCAGTGGTCGCCGATTTTTCACCGCATATTTAAGTAGACGCTGTAGGTACCTATTTTTATAAATTTGTGAATTCATAGTATCTAACTCTGCCATCTATTTAAATTGTCATTGGCAGCGGAGTGATGAGCAAAATGACAAACAGTATTTCTCCTCCTGTCACCATTGGACTGTCAAGATAATCGAAAATTTAGGTTTGTGAGGTCAAATCTGTTCATTTACCAAAACATACTGCGGATTTCACGATACTCTTGAATTGTTACTGCTTCCATGAAAATTCTTTCTTATTTCATTACAGTCACACTCCTGTAATTTTTGCCAGAAAATTAAATAATAATGGACTGAACTCTTAATTTGCAAAACCCTAATCGTCTGCATTATAGGCAGACGCTTTTTCAAATAATCCACTGCTCTGCAATTCATCTTTCAAGATTTTTAACTTGTAAATAAGATCTAGTTGTCAGTGATTGATCAACAATCACCTCCAGCTCATACCAATACCATCTCGGTGGCCGTTCGGCAACCGCGCGCTTCTTCTGCGTTTCCCGCTACGGCTTTCGCCCTTTTCGTCCCCTCCTCACACCACTGTAATCCCTACGCAGCTCCCCTCGCGGCAGCCATTGGAAGGCGGCGCGTCCGACGGCCTATCGCCTGGCCAAACGCCAGCGTCCTCTGACGGCCAGAATGGAGAACCAGCCGCTAGCAGTAATTAGCGCAACGAGACCGGTGGGATGTGACATCTGCATGTCGTGTTGACTTCACTCAACGAACCCTGAGGAATATAAACTTTCTGTCTACAGATTTGGCTTGGATTCTTGGAAGAGAACATCAAAAATGCTACTAAATTCTGCGAAAAAAGAGTGCTCACTAAAATCTTCTAAAACCCTCCAAAAAGTTATAATTATTCGAGGGTTGTTGTCTTTCTGCTGAGCCTGGTGAACTAAAACTCATTTTATTCACCAAAAAAACGTTTATTCAAAATGTTTCAATGTATTCTCCTCCATAGTCAATCCATTTTGGCATCCTCGAAAACCATTATTGAAAACATTTTGCTCCAATCTTCGGGCCGTAATTTATTTTACTTTTGAAGGCATCAACCACCGTAACGTACCCTTTACCCGCGGAAACAAGAGGACATTAGGTGCTAAGCCTAGACTATACGGCGAATGTTTCGTTATTTCTATTTTTGAGCATTCAAATACTCATTTGTTCGAGCAGAAATGTGAGTTAGAGCATTCGTTATCTTGATGATCCTTCCTCTTGGACGTTTTTCGCAAACCTGTCGGAGAACCAGAGGAAAATTTCAGTTCTACAGGGGAAACACAGTTTAAGAATATTGGCATAATCTTTTTGGTTCGGATTTTTTCACGAACAACTTCTGTTAGAGCCAACTCATTCTATCTATTATGCTTTCTTGTGATAATTTTCTACACCATATAAGACGATTCATGCTCAAAGCGATCCAATGTAGATTTGCACCATCTCGCACGGATATTTTTTTGAGTCAGTTGCGGGAAATTCACCAAGAAAATGGCTTACGGACATACAAACGTTTGATCAAAATATTTATTTAAAGATGCTTCTTTAATCATGTTCAGAATAAAATCAATATTCATTTGTTCCCACGGTTTTTGGCATAGTTTGCTTTTATGAGTTTAATTTCAGAGAAAACTCATTCCATATACCTATTTGTATGTGAATCAAGCCTACATTTGACCACTTAACCTAGCGATTCCTAATCTACCATCTCTTCTGTATCAAAGAAATACAAATCGATGTAACTTCTCAATCTTATCCCGTGGTTCTCTTTCTCATTCATTTCATATCATATTTTCAACTGGCTGCTAATTAAAACCACACGCGAAAGTTTGAAATATCTTTACTAACGTTTCGGCAGTTTTCAAGTATTTATCTATGTACAAAATATGAAACATTAAGTTTTGGAATTCTCCTTGGGAACAGTTTTATTTTTAAACAAAACCTTATTGTCTATGACATAAATGGCTGGAATATAGATAATGCAATTACGCTGTTGATAAATCCAAAATAAGAGACACAATCCACTGTCACACCATAAGTACAATGCTGTCTGTCTTGTGAGATAAAACAAAATAAAACATCAGTGTGATCCCAAGGTAGCAGTACAATATTCTCCCATATTGGACCAAAAATAAACCATAAGGAAACGTGGAGAAAAACTCATAGTCCTTCTGTAGGTTTGGAGAACATTGATCAGATCTTTGCCCTGAAGCATACTCGACCAAACTGAATCACGGGCTACCGAGGAATCAGAAATACAATCATCATTCAACTTTACAACGAAAGATTTTATGGCCTCTTGAAATTATTATCTTTATGTGTAGTATGAAAAATAGGAGATAGATTAAGATGTTAAAAAGTTTATAGCAAGGTCTTGTTTGATAACAAATTTTTAGTAGTAGTAAAAATATCAGTCTTTTTTACAAGCTTTTATTCACCTTGAACTGTATGTATGTATCTATGTAACTATGTATCTATGTATGTAACTATGTTTGCTCGGTGGAATCTTGTAACTCAATTTTGAAGCAGATATGAAAAAACAAAACAAGCTCCATTTAAATGCACTAAAAAGAGTGATATGAAAATTTTCTTTGAAACCTTCACTATCAACTTACAACATCATTTCACAATTTATAATTATGATATAATCGCTTATCGCAAGATTTACCTGTGTAGATAAATAAGTGAATTGAATAACTTGAACTGATTGATTTTAAAATTGAAAATTTTTCAAACTAGTACTTGAATCTGGCGACAAGCAATATGAATTGTGTAATAACGTTATAAGTGGATAGTAAAAGATTTAAAGGAAAAGTTTGTTTTATTATTTTTAGCGCATTTGAATAAAAGCTAATTTTTGTAGTTTTTTCACTTTTAATTTATAATTCCAAAACCAAATTTTTCATAAGTTGCACTTTGTTAAGGGCCACACAAGTGAAATGCTTGTAAAGATATTTCAGGTAGTCTCATGTGATTTCAATATAAGCGGCCGATAGAAAATATACAGATGTACCTATACAAAAAACGCTTGAAGCATTGCATATCCTGAGGCTCTAGAGTATGACGTTCGTCATTTTTATACTGGACAAAGGCTCAAGATACATGGGTGAAATTTGCACATTCGCTTTCGTGTAATTACTCAACAGTCATATAGCGGAGAGCGACATCTATTATTCAATTTTGCGTTCAAAAACAATGTTAGTACTTAAGGCATGATGCCTCCAGACTTAAAAGGGTTATTTGAGATTCTGCGTACAATTATATATAGCATCATTGAGAATATAAAAGAGTAAACATAAATTTAATGAGAACATGACACTTCTGAAAGAATAACAGAACTTTACAATTATGGAACATTCAAAATTTAATAATGCCTGGTAGATATTTCATTATCTAGGGAACAAAGCTGCAAATGACTTTTGCAGCTAAATAGCAAATACTCTTATAGAAGGCCATTTCAACCGAAGAAGTAGGTACATAATCTTCATAACGTAGCAATATTTGAAATTTGTTTATTATTTTATTACATTGAATTACATTATACATTATATAAATATGCATATTATTTATTTTAAACAACAATTGACATTGAATGAATTTCAAAGAATATTGTAAATAATGTAAAAAATGTGTCGTAATTTTAAAATACTTCTGTATTTTCCAACACTTATATGATTTGTACAACAACAATTAACACATACAAAATCTGATTCAGTTTGAATTTAGTATTAGTAGTACCTAGTAGTTGCTGAAACAGTAGTGGAACCAATTAGTCCTGTTTGGGAAGAAAAGCTAGCGTTGCCTTGAAATGCCATTAAACTCGCAAAAAAAAATGTTTGAGGCATTCAAAATTCATTGGAAATTTCCTACGTGTATAATTCGTATGTATCGTAAATGCCACACTCCGAAGAATAAATGAGATTTTTGACCGCAACTATGGTTCACGATGCATTACGTATAATTGAAACAAAATTAAAACCATGTCTTATTTGATATTTTATGGTTTCACTTTTGCGAATTTTACTACAAAGTGATGCATTCTTATTGAAAAGAAACCATGACGAAAGTGCTATTCAACCTCTTAAAAAGTAGCGTCGTGTAAGCTAACTTTATATTTCTTTATTGAGCGAATTTTAGAGCTACTGATCCACCTGAAGAAAGTTCTGGCAATATTGAAAATTATGTGAATTTTTTAAATTACCAAATCTTAGGATTTGTTGATCATAAAAGATTTAAAACATCAATTTCAAACAAATTCATTACCAACTATCAACAGTTCAAAAATCCTATCCGAATCTCATATTCTTTCAAAGATTTTCACAATTTAATTTCAACAGGATTAGTTATAAAATCGGATTCAAGCAAACACTATAACGTGGAAAGTACAGCTTCAACGTACTTAACGTTTAGCAGTAAAAGCGAAATGATTTAGGCTTTATTTCTGTACGGCGCGAGCGAGAACACGTGCGGCAACATCGTTAACACGGAATGTCGGAGACACAGGTTCGAGTCCCTTCTGCCTAAAAATATTCTAGATTTTTCTCACTCCTAAATTGATTATGATAAATAGAAAAAGCGCAAGACGTCACATAGCAGAACCTGTTACAGATATAATCCACTTTCTCAGCCGAATAACCCTGGATCGGCATCTTCGCCAATGACATATGCACTGCGGTTCCAATTTATATAATCGACGTTCACCCCAAAATCCCCTAATTCGTCCGTTTCTGGCTGCGAAGTCAATCCGGCGTGTCCTCACCCCCCAGAGCAAGCTCGCCAGTATATCCGAAACCAATTTTCTAAACGCACATTCTACCCTCGACAACATCCCCGCATTTACACGTATATGCGTCCAAAGGGCTTGTAATGTCTTCTTGGAAACAAACCGAAACATACGGAGATACGGACGTAGCTTTTCAAATTCCAGGACCGAACTTGGAAATAAGCTATTTCCTACGCATACGAACGATCTCAAACATTTTTGAAATGGAGATAATCCCCCGTTTCCTATGTGACTAACAGCCTCTTGCAGTTCAACACCGTCTTAAGTGTGATGTGAGTGGATTCAGGTGCTTCAAGCAAGGCCTGATAAAAAAATTACTAAAGTTTAATCTAATGCCCAAAATATGCCTGAATAGAACCCTTTTAAAGCAGAAAGAAAATTATGATTAATATTGGGTAATATAATGTCATTCATACTTGTTACATTGATATAACATAAAATTCATACTGAAGCGCCGTTCATATTCCAACATGGTTTAACGTCACATCTCATCCGACCACGCTCAGAAGTGGGCGAGTAAGTTTACATATTTACATATATTAACAATCTACAGAAAATATCAGGCTTTTCATTAAAATTCTGGCCAAATTACTGAAGAACCAAACAATAGAATACAGTATAAGGACTTTTAATAACTGACCAATTAGTCTGACAAATGCACTACTATACACTGGATGAAAGTATAAGGTAGACAAATTACAACAGTGAACATAAATTATAAATATTCAATTATGACTTAGTTAACTATGAAGCGAAATGAATCATATATCAATGTAGGGAAGTATATATTATTATTATAACACCACCACAATCCGCTGCACACAACCCAGCTACGGAGGTTTAGCCAGTACAGTCGACAACCACCAGAGCTGGTAAACAAAACCAGCGCTTACAATGGACAATGAAATGGAAAAGTCTGTAATGTGCTTTCTTTACACCGCTAAAAAACTTGAAACTATCTCTACAGGCTACAGACATGAACTTCACAGGCTCTCTATATCCTAACATTCGTAATAGAACAAAGGCTAGTTGGAGAAAAACGAGTAATTGTAAAGAATATCCGTCTCACACCTCTGGAACTACAAACCATAAGAAATCTTGTAACTACCGAAATAAATACAATTTAACACAGTTACCTATCCGCTAATGAACTAATCACGGACAGCCAAACAACTGACATGCAAAACACAGTATAGTCAGGACACTTAACCACAGCACACAAACACAGAACATAAAGACATATACCACGCCCACCGACCCACATTCCTCAACCGTACCGGAGAAAAACCATATTCAACCTCCTTCCATGACATGGAGGATCGAGGAAATAATGAATAGACAATCCATTAAATGGTTGGGCAGTGACCTTACACTGAGAGATCCGCTTTGCAAATTAATCTTAAATCACAATACACAACACATATTAGACACAATTGTCATATCACGATTCATAACAAGCGATAGCAGCATAGAAGACTTACATACCCTAATATATGTTGATGCATGTACCACACGCATAATGAACAATTAGAAATTACCAAGAAGAACTAGAAATCGCATAAATGAGATACCAAAACCTACATTCGCAACTAGAATTGAGAATAAGATTAACACCACCAGAAAGGATCTTGCATATCTCATGCAATATACCAAGAATAATAACACCTCAAAACACATTGAAACAACGATAAATATACTCAAATCCATATCATCACAAACACCAACAGAAATATACGATTCACTCAGACAGAAACTATCAGTCTATGCAGCCAGACTCCGTAGATATAAAAAACCTAAAGGAAGAAAGGACAATAACCATCTCTTCCGGATGAGTCCGAAAGAGTTTTACCAAAAAATAACATCAAAAGATCAGATAACAACAATAAAATCCCCAAGCAAACATGAACTAGCCGAGTTCTAGAGACGTCTATGGTACGAACCAAAACCACACAAAGGAAATGGATCGGAGAAGAAGAACAACAACATCAACATATCACAGAACAGGGAGAAATCATACTTACACCAGAAGAAATAACAGACACAATCCTACAAACACACTATTGAGAGTCAAATCAACACAGCTATACTCCAACTCAAAAGGCTTCCCAAATTCCTCACACAAGGCATAACGTACATAGAACCCAAAAAATGCTGATACCAAAAACCCAGCAAATTATCGCCCAATCACCTGACTCCCCACTTTGTACAGGATCATTACTGCAACCATATCCAAAAGAATAGAACGCAGCCTATAATATCATAAATATAAATTGTACTGGGACATCCAAATACTCGTACGTATCGGCAAGACAATCCCAGCCAATCGGCCTGATATCGCTTTTCAATCGGAGGCAGAAAGAGTTATCTATTTAATTGATATCGCTATTCCCAATGATAACAACGTTCAAAGCACCTATTCAGGAAAGATATCCAAATAGACAGATCTCGCAATTGAAATTAAACAACTCTGGAAACAAGAAATGATCAATATCATCCCACTCATTATGTCAGTCTCGGGTCTCACACCAACGCCATTCACACCACACATACAACAATTAGGACTGAACGAAGAGTTACACAAGACCTTCTAAAAGTCTGTGATTCTCAAAACCTGTAGCATTGTAAGGTCCTTCCTGAACGCACAGCAATAGCTCGGGCCAATACCAATGTTGTTGTTGATATCACAGCCATAATAATAATAATAGCATTTATAGCCCAACAGCATTCAAAACATATGAACAAAACCTGAAAATATATTAAAAAAAATATTAAAAAAAAGAAAAAATATCCATTACTACTGTAACTGTAATCAACAGCATAATAGAAATAATATGAGAGAAATTAAATGTTTTGGAGTTACCAAATATTTAAATCTTAAAAACATTGTACAGCTATATCCAGGATTTGACTCAATGTGATTCCTGTCACAAAAACATTAATTGGTCTTAACTCTATCTCAATGAAAGGTTCTGGTAGTACGAGTCCTCAGTGATGGTATATGAAGTGCTAAGATGCCAATAGCGTCAATGATATTGTGAAGTATTTTGTATACGGATATAATTGTTGCACATTTTCTCCTTAAATCTGAAGACTGCACATTAAACCTAGATAATATAATACGAGTACTATGAGAATACCCTTGTTGTGAATATATACCATTAATCATGTAAAATACATATTCAAAAAATTCCTTTTGTACTTACTCAATTGAATGCTTGTGGCACTCATAGAATGGATACCAGAATACAGATGCATACTCTAACTTACATTGGACATATGCATGATATAAAGTGAACAGCACCTTCGTGCTAGTAAAAAGCTACAGTTACGAACTATAAAACCATATGCCTTCAATGCTCCATTCAGTTTCACGCTTATATGATAATAAAACGACAACTTGGAGTCAAAAATGACTTCAAAGTCCTTCATCGTCACTGATCTTGTTATCAATGTAGTTTTAGCCATATAGTCAAAGGTGATGTCGTTCTTTCGCCCAGTGAAGCTCACAACTATACACTTAGGAACATTGAGATGGAGTTGTTCAAAAGACACCAATCGTTAATAAGAAGAAGAATTCTCCGAATGCAAATTGTTAGAATGGTCGATAATTTGCCTAATAATCCGATAAACAGCATAACAGGTTTGTAACTGTTATGTTATTGCAGTCAGTGAAGCAATTTCAGCCCGCCCCACCCAAAAGACGTATCTATAATAATAACATCATAATGTATGTACCTTGAATATAATTCAGATTTGGGAGCGGGTTTCAGATTTTTAATTTAAAACATTCCTAACTTCAAAACATGGATAATTCATGAGCCATACTGTTTCTCAGAGTAAATATAAATTATAATTCATGAATATGTTAGTATCAATATGGCTACCCATAAAAATTGATCGGCGGAAGGTTCTCAGCTTTATGGGTCAAAATCAAAATTGAGCTAACCTACTGATGGAATGTTCCAGAGACCTACAATTAACACAATATGTTATTTTTTATGCATTTCAGATCTTTCCAACAAAAATATTCATTGACAAATTAGGTTAGACTATTTAAACAGAAATCTAAATGCATACAAATGACTTTCTGGTAATATTTTACTTCAAAGAAAAGATGGATAGTAATTTTCATCGCAGTGAAGTCCATTTTCTTTATAGGGGCAATTGTATGTATAATGGACTTCTTTAGACAAAAGGAGGTTGAGTGAAACATCAAATTCCAAAACTGAGTATATGGGATAGAGTGAGCGGAATATAAGTAATACGTATACTATTTTAATCCCAGAATTTTACTCCTCATTGTATTAAGAATTAGGCATATTCATAGCTTTCATTGTCATTGCCTCAAAAGTCGATACTTAAAAATTGTATGTATTTTTCCTTTATGACTTCTTTAGACGAAAGGAGGTTGAGTTAAACATGAAATTCCAAAATTGAGCATGTGGGGTAGAGTAAGTGGAATATAAATAATAAGTATACTATTTTAAGCCCAGCATTTTACTCCTCATTGTATTAAGAATTAGGCATATTCATAGCTTTCATTGTCATTGCCTCAAAAGTCGATACTTGAAAATTGTATGTATTTTTCCTTTATCACTTCTTTAGACGAAAGGAGGTTGAGTTAAACATGAAATTCCAAAATTGAGCATGTGGGGTACAGTAAGTGGAATATAAGTAATAAGTATACTATTTTAAGCCCAGCATTTCACTCCTCATTGTATTAAGAATTAGGCATATTCATAGCTTTCATTGTCATTGCCTCAAAAGTCGATACTTGAAAATTGCTAATTTTAGAGAAACCAAAATACATTGTGTACACTTTCACTGTCAAATGTATTTTCGTGAGCGGAAAATGGATGATTCTTTACATCAGTTGATTTTCTATAAAAAAGTTGCGACTTAATTCATCGTTGTGCTGGTTTAGTAGTGAAATCCAATCGAATTGACGTTTCGGAGACCAAAGCCTAATTCCTAAAAGATCTACATGCGGAATAGGAGACCTAGCTCCAGCCCTGACGATTCCATCAACGACGTCAAGGGTAGGATGAGTCGTGAGGGAGAGCAGGGTGAGGGGTGGTCGAAGCACCCTCGGGGGATTGACTGGTCGTTAGGGCATCTACAACGAAATTAATTTACAACAGTTACCAGTTTGCCGAGTAATGAATGGATTATAACTCGGGGGTAATCGATGATGAAAGATTTATTTGGAACTCAATCTGACAAACGGGATGGATGCCGCCACCGCTCCCGTTGAGGGTGTTTGTTCTCGGGAATCATGAGATTAGATACAGTCTGTGTTTTGTTTGCTTCATATTTTCCCACTAGGCAGATCTTATGGGGAACTGAACAGCATTTTCGTAACATGTATCTCCAGGTGCCGCGCAAAGTGGCGCTGTCCATATCATAAATAATTACCAAACCGAACAATTTAGTGAAGCTGAACATTTTGAGATTATAAATGTTTTAATGATTCCCAAAATGTTTTCAATTTATTCACAAAAATTGAAAAGGTCCAAAATCCTTGTGGGGATTACAGGATCAACTTACTAGACGCCTTTTATCACAACCTAATAAGCGACATTCAAGAACCCCAAACAAAATGGAACCTTTTTCCTTCAGGGCCATAACAACTCCTTGCTTCCCGACATATTTTCCGCTGTTGCTATGGAATTGTCGGCGACAGCCCAATCATCTAGCTCCTTTATTGCAGAAAACGTTCATTTTTCCGATCCATCTCTAAGGCTGTCAGCGACAGTTGTCCGGATTGATCGTCAAGTTGTGGGAAACGTAACCGGATTTAGCCGGAAAATCGCGTTACCTGACTACGTCAAGAAATTGAGCATCGCTGGTAAAATTGGCCAATGCGAAGTGGAGGAATTTAAAATGGAGGTTCGAAAGGGAGTCTGATTTTTCTAGGAGTCGTATTGAAGATAACAATAAGAATATCTTATTCAAGAGACCTTGCATGTTCGTTTATTGTCGAATTTTAAGCTAAAAAGTCTGTCAACATAGGAAGAAGCTTGTGGAATAGCAAAATTCGCTGTCTCTGTCGAAACAGTTTTCGTTCATGCAAATTATAAATGCTCTTACTTGGTGAAACTCTTCCATCATGTAGATAAAAATTTGTCTAATTATCACACAGTTTCACAAATAAGACTTTCGTTTAGTGACGCGTTTCGATTTTTATTATAATCATCATCGGACTGCCAGATTTGACTGTTAACCAGGCTATCCAGATTACTTGCCAAATAACTAACTAGTCCTATCATGGAAACAAAACTAGAGCTCTCAAAACTAGCATACTATCTACTTTGTCTAGTTGTTTCTATTAAATTATGTTTTCATTTGTTGTGACTGTCTTAGGGGACATATTTTTTTGGCGACTGCATTTACACTAGTGTTAAGGGAAACCCCTACAAAACCATAACCATCGCCGTCAAAATGTCCTTAAGATATTTCATGAGATAAACAATTTTATTTCTTAAGATATTTCACGTTTTAAGATATTTTATTCCTTAAGATATTCCATAACTTGGTATATTTCAGTAGTAAGTTAACCTAGAATGCAAATAGATGGAAATTTATAGTAGTGTATCTATAAAAATTGAGTTTAAAAGATCAGTCTGTTCATTTACTGCAATGAAGTCAGGGTTTCACAGATATTTCTGTATCTCTAATGTTTCCATACGTGTAAGTTATTCCGTGAATTTTGGATTGACAAAACAACAAGCAAACTTCTCGCTGTCGATTCTCGGAGACTTATCTGCAAATAGCAACGATCGACAGTGTGGCTTCCGAAAGCATATTTCACGGGAGCATGTCTGGGGAGTATCTTTTGCTGAAGAAAATTATATCCACCAGAACAGCTACTGCTACCTTATAGGGCTCAGAGTACTGCTCGCATGTATGGGAAACTCCATAGCTATGCACCTTGTGGACGCACCTGATATTACAAAGGATCTCTACAATCGTTCACTATTCTATGGTGAAAGTTCCTTCAGCCTTCAGCACCACAAACACTAGAGTGGCTCAACTGCGCATCATCACCATGTCGAACTTCCAACACCTCAAATAAGCCTCTTCCGGGAAGTTTATTCCCAATAAGCATGTATCCTCTTGCAACGTGAGAAAAGCGATAGGCTTTCTACCTCTGTGGGAGGTATTCTATAAAAATGCTGATGGGAGAAGATTAATTTCAACTATAAAGTTATATGAAGTACGGATGGAGAAGTGATTATTATAAAAGTTAGTAAAGCTGAGAAGTACCAAAAATATCTCTGTTATGGGGCATTGGGCATTTCCAGATAATTCCAATCAACTTGACCGTCTAATCCTCAGAAATTTTATTTTATTATCCATCTATATTCTCAAGATATTCTTAGAAATGGCGAATGCTCGCATTTTTTTTAGTTTTCTGAAGCGAGAACTTATTCTACCATAAAATTATTGGAAGATAAATTGTTCTCCCATTATAAGCTAATGAGATGTTATATCCTCCCATAATAGATAACTGCCGACACTGCAAACAATATCATGGTTACACATTGTTAACAGCGTTCTTGAAACACGATATTCGCAAACTGATATCTTCGAGAAGCTAAGTGTCTATTAGTAACAGCTACTTTTAACAACAAGTGTATTGGTTTCACACGTATCAAATATGCGCCCTGTTGTGTCTTTTTGATGGAGTGTCTGCAATCGAATTTCAATACACTACCTAATATTACGCATATTTGGTTACCGGATAGTTTGTGATTGGTAGATTGGTTTGTCTCTCGGTGAAATATGGACCAATAATTTGATAAAATTCATTCATGCTGAAAGTATACTAATGATACTTATTTTATTAATATTACCACTTAAATGTTATCGCTAAATTTGAGAATTTTAGGTAATAATTTGTTTTGATGATTTCCGTCGGTCTGTCTGTCCGTAATTTTTTTTCAGCGCTTAACCCCAACAACCGCTGCAACGAGGTATATCTACACAAAAGATATGAAGCCAGAGCTTGGCTAATGACTCCAATATTCGTCTAATTAAATAATTTGCTTCATGAGCTCTTGTTAATTTGTTTGGAAAACAGATATTATTTTAGGGGTTAAAACAGGTCAGATTGCATTTATACACAACTAAATTTAAACCAAGTATTCGTCTATACGCAAATTTTGAATTTTGTTGTTTGAAATTGTAGACAATGTAGATGTTTCGACAACACTGCTCCGGATGGGGAGAAGGAATGAAAATCTCTTTGAAGTCATTCCTCACGAAAACGATTGAAGATACGATATCAATCGAAACGTTATGAAACGCAAACTTCTCAAGACAATAAGTCCTAAGAATATTATTCCGGTATTTTTTGCATGACATAAAAACCACGATCAACATCACAGGAGCTAATTAGTAACTGAGACATCAGTACTACCAAATAATAAAAATGTATTTCACTCGACCACGAACTCACAAATAATTGCAAAAGTTACGCAAGTTTTGTCTGCGGATCTACTAGGGATACTTACCTATATCCTTCCGTTATATTGAGAAATCTTCATTTCAAGCGAATGACAGCGTGGAAAGTACCGAATCAATCTACTTGACTTGCACTACTTTTGTATTCCTCAGCAGAGTACAGTTGCTACGTGCTCTAATGAAGTATTGGAATGCCATCTGGATCATCTTTATGATAAAAATTCCAAATCCGGCAAACATATAACTTGATCTCAATTTGTTATTTTGGGCCCACGTAAATTGTTAAAAAGTAAATAATGTTGTTAATGTTGATAAGCTGTCATTTTGATGATTTTGTTCTACGTCTAAGTTGCTTAAGTATAGATGATCAATTCAATACAAGTTTGATTTAGGTTCGCTCATATAGAAGACTTTTGCATATCATTAAACTCTGGCTAAGTATTTTTTTATCAATAATTGCTTCTATGGATTATAGTCACTATATAATTATACATATAGATATACCTCATCGTTAAGTATCAAAGTCGAATCTGTCATCACCTATACAGAGTTCAGGGCATTTTTTTGATGATTATTGAGCAAATATCGATTAATCCAACAATAAAAAAATATCCCAATCATAATGAAATTATGTATAGTTATGCCCAGTTCGGCCTTATTAACTATTTCCAACGGAATGTCAGATGGGCGCTATTGAATGGTAATTACCGATACTGAGATGTTATTTTTGTATTTTCAAAGTCATTGTGGCAACTCAGACATAGACGTAGACGATTTCTACCATTGTATTGATAGGGCATTTTAAGTGTCACAATATATTATACATACGAGTATATGTTTGTGGTATATTGTTCAAATGGTAGTCGTTTGTTTGGGCAGCTCCACAACACCTCTAGGTCTTGTTGTACTGGTAACCAGTGGTTTTACTGTGCGAGGCAGCCAATATATACCATAGTAGAATCTATAGAATAGAAGATGAATCAGCCACTTTTTTAGGATGCTTCAGACTATCGAACTTTGTAGGATGAGACCACCATAGCTTCTGAAACACCGCCCTAGCAACTATCGTCGTAAGTTGGTCTGTCTGGCGTCTGTCCGATAGTACTTGGCCACTTTATCAGTCTGAAATTACCACTCTGC
This sequence comes from Bruchidius siliquastri, assembly GCA_949316355.1. Taxonomy (NCBI): domain Eukaryota; kingdom Metazoa; phylum Arthropoda; class Insecta; order Coleoptera; family Chrysomelidae; genus Bruchidius; species Bruchidius siliquastri. Next base: position 28,315,969 of record OX438534.1, on the reverse strand, counting down.
CATTCCAACGATATTGACGAATGGTCAGATTAGAATTAGAAGAGTACACTATAGATAGATGCTCTTGGGTTGTCACGTTTACTATAATGTTCTTGTTTGTCGCGATGGTTTCAGCAACTACTACTATTACAGATACACGAATAATTATGAAAGTTCTAGTAAACCTTTAAAAATAGTACAAGTAGACTAACTCTGTATTTCATTGAAGATTTTGATCGCATTCCACAATGTTTATTCCACTCAAAGCAAATTTTTGGAAATAGAAAATAAAAAACAGATTGTAAAAGTCGAAGATTTAGGGAATTTTTGAAGTCGTACAGAATTGTTGAAGTATTTTCCAAGGTATCTTCAATATTCTTTTAAATTTAATTCTACATCCGACTCAAATCTTTGTTACATTTAAGTGGGAAGTACAGCATCAAACTACTTGACGCGATATTTGTAATTTGAAAAAGGCTGCCGATGCAGTCGAAACATTAGTAAATTCGTTTAGTGCGACACGTAAGATGATTGTGTCAGATATCATTCTCGACGCCAATGGAGTTATTTGGGAGATCTTCGAAAAGGCGAAAAATAACAACTAACGACCGAAGGCCTCTCTGACAAGCGTTAACAAAGGCTCCTCTGTCCATTCAGCGTCGACGTTTATTTATTTTAACTTATCATAATAAAAATAATTGGGCAACTATGCCATATACACCTAATTCAAGTGGTGATGAAGCCATTTACAAGAGCTTACAGACCTGAAACATCCTTTGTTTGATTTTCGGGTTTCAGATAGTACCTATAAGATGAGAAATACAAAATATTCAAAGCTCATGCATAAACTAAAGCAGCCATTATAGCAAAGACTGTCTTCTCATCCGCCTTACTGACAATCATATTTTACTTCTCAGAAATAAAGGAGGGAACTATCCTCATTTTTTACATATTCCATAGTTTAAATCACAGTATTTAATGTGACATATTTCTATCGGTCTGCCAGTTGCAGTTTTAGTCGCCATGAAATAATAGTAACCACAGCATCTATTATGATGAAATTACAATACAGTATTGTAGATAGGATTAAATGTTATTTCCAACAAATCCTTGGTATACAGCAAAAAGAGCTTTGGAGAAAGGAGCAGAGGATAGGCGTAAGATCTACAGCGCAAAGTTTTAGGAGAATTGCTTGGTCTGGACCAGTAGCTTTCCTCGAGTTCAGTTTTTCTAGAATGTGTTTCATATCTCGGTGGTGAAATCTAATCTCAGGCATTTATGAGTCTACACTGGTGGTAGTTGGTGGAATGCCTGTTTGGAAGTTTACGAATTGTGCAGCAAAAAGGTGTCTGTTGTATCTTTTGAGGTGGATGTGTAGAGTTAAGGATACGCACATGCCAAACAGGTACTTAAACTAGTGAAAATTTGAATATTTCTAGAGAATGTAATCGAAAAATAATAGTGGTCATTAATGGTTATTAAAACACATTGTTGGTGTGTGGCATCTTGTGCTACGAATTACGTTATTTTTTATAATCTTATCTATTTGCCTTGTATTTTGGATTGTTCATAGAAATACCTCATAAATCCTTAACCTTTAAATAGTGATAATTTTTTCATACACATGTTGATCCGGTACGGTAAATCTTGTAATAGCTATTTGAAGAGCGTTTTTATAGGTAGCCAGTCTTTTATCATTCGAAACGAGCCATCAATTTGGTATACATCGTGTTAGATATAAAAAATATATCTAATACAAACTCACAATATTATTTCCATCCAATGGATCTACTTTAGATACATACGACAGAACTGGAGAATCGACTAATACGTCTTTAAATTTTATCAATTTTTTTGCTGGCTGGCACTGACATCGGAAATGAGCGGTGAGGTTAAAGACAGTGGTAATAAGTGAATGGGTGCTGTGCGAGTCCTAATTAATCTAGTTCATTTTTTCACTAGAACAGGAATTTTATCAACTTAATTTCTTCAGGGAAATCACCAGTTGTCATTTTATCATATTCCTTAGGGATTTGATCAGATCTGCATTTTCATCATTACCCTACGATTATGATCTGCCTGTTGAAAATAGCTTGAAGCCAAAACTTCAACCCCTGGCCATCCCTTATATCCCGGATATCTGTATCATTTTTTGGCACCGCGGGAGTCCGCACACGACCCGACAAATGAGGTGCGTTCTCATGTGAACCCTCACAAACAACGCGCTACACTATTTTTTCACAAAGCCGTAAGTGAAACTGACTGATTTGGCAATTAAAAATAATTGGAAGATTGCTTTCGCTCATTATTAGAAAACCATTATCATGCGTGGATAGAAAGATAAGGGGCTTAACGGGATTGTTATTTCAAATCAAGTTGATCAAATCAAAACTGTTTTATGATTTATCCCATGTACAAGGATTTTCGTATTGTTTCAGTTTCAATATCAAATCAGACGTTTAGTGATGGATTTTCGTTGAGCTGTTAGACTTTCTGGTTTGACTCCCATATCACTCGGAAGCAATCTAGAAAATTTCAATTTGAGATATTATGTTTCCTTGATATTTCCTGACATAGAGGGCACAAAAAAATATGTCATTTATATCTGTCGGTCTATCTGTCTGGTAATCATTGGCCCTTCTATCATTCGAATTTTAATACAAATTTGACACTAGATTACCAGCAGGGACAAAAAACCTGATTAGTTTTTGAAAATGGAATCGGTGGCCGCGGCGTTAATGTCAAAAAACGAAAAAATATATCAATAAAAATGGTGACTCCATTTTTATTAAGCAAATAACAATTTGGATGGTATTTTGGAATTAAGTGTTGATAAAAACTAAATCTTATAAACTCAAGAACTCTCAAGAAATATATGTTTTTTATTTCCGTATTTTCCAATGAATCCAAAATTCAGTTCAAGTGAATCTCTCTCAAGTGGAGCTTAAAAATCCAGTCACCATCTTCAATAGAGTGATACAATTGCACGTGAAATATCAAGGCAAATTACTTGACGCCATCACTTAAGAAGGGACTCTGCCTAGAACGAAAGGCGTTTCGCATGGGTTTCCAATATTTCGTTTTCAGGGCTCATATTTTAAGATGATGGAACGATTTTTTGTGCGGGTGATAGAGAAAGGTTATTCTATGCTCGAGCGAGGCCCTCTGCAATTTTTTATACAAAATTTTCGAAATTGTCACAAAAATATTGACATTTTTTTACTCATTTCGCGGATGATTTTTAACCTTTAGGTAACCAAAGAAACCAAACTATCATGTATGGGGCTGGGCACGGTCTCTATAGAGCCGTGCTTTCTGTATGATCTGCATAACAAATATTTTCAGTATGTTCAAAATCAAGTGCTTCAAATGAAATATTGCGACACCATACATGAACATGTTTTTACCTTGGGTGTCATGAAAATTCGATTGAAGTTGGCGGGCATCATTTTGAACATGTGGTATAAAAAATGTAAAAGTTTTCCATATGAAAATTACATTATTTATGCTTTTGTCAGAAGAAAATCATTTATAATAAACCATGTAGTTATTGGAAAATTTATTAAAATAAGTTATTGTATTTTTTATCTACTGAAGTTTCAGTCGGAATAAAAAATGTTTTGAACTAAATATATCTGTTTTTCCTACCAGAGTAAGATTTTGCAATAAAAAACATATATTACATCAAAAATATGGTTGACCTTGAAAAACCTTGAAAGCTTTGAAAACTATGGCAATGTCGAAAATGAAAGTCATCATTAACATTGAAAAGGGTAGGGGTCTCAAAAATGTTTAATAACAAAGCTTGAGCGTATTTTTTTTATTTTGACAATTAACTTCGCCACCACTGAACCGATTTTCGTTAACTACACAGCTCGTTCCTCATTGTCGTAGTACTAACCTAGAGTCAGTTCCATCAAAAATCCAAAAATACCTTCCGATTTATAGAGGGTGCAAGAATTATCGTTAACACAGATATACAGAGAGATCGACGGTAATGAGTGTCATAGTTTTTCGTGAAATCACCTCCCACTTATGAACCAAGTAAACGCTGACTGCATTTGGAATATTCCAAACAAATTAAAACCATTTTAATGTTAGCTACAAATTGTACTGCATTATAGGGAGAGATTATTACCATTTCTTCCGCTTCTGCTTTTGCAACTACTACTATAGATGGTTACATGTTAACTAGAAAAGGATCATAAGTACTGATGAAACTGTTATGTTGCCTCATAAAAAATGAGGGTCATCCAGCAGGTTGGTTCTGAAATATTGAAAATTTTCAAATTATGAAAGAACTAGTTTTACAGTACATATTTTCAATATTGCTTTTGATTCAATTCCTGAAGATCAACAGTTCCAAAAATCCAATCCAAATCTACATTTCTGAATTGATTCCATTGCCTGAATAGTACAAGAATCAACCTACTTGACGAGATCTTTTGTAAAATTTAGTACTCCACAAAAATATATTTTCTAAACAAACCAGCTGAAATGCGAATATCTGAATCATCTTTCAACGTAATTTTGCAAGAAAATCCTCCAACATCGCTCCCAGCGTCAAAGGGGGAGATGATAACAAGTGAGAGAGGGTTAATCCTAGCTGGCCCTGCAAGCGGATCAGCACGCGACTGGCGCTGCTGAGATGTCGCTAATCTCCGGACCTGTTCCGCAAATTGCTGCCGGATTTACCGAGCACGACAGACCGCGTGATTCGATTTGTGCACTTCTCCATGTTCAATGCTGCGCTGCATAACCCGGAAAGCTGCATTTTCCGGGTTTTCCTCTGGACGTGTTTTTGAGTAAGACGAAGTCGAGGATAAAATTTCTCGTGAGATGAGTGTAACTTCTGGAACTCATCTTGTGGTTGTCTCTTATTCGATTGACTAAAATATCTTCACTAATGTATCAGCTATCGAATCGAAGATCGAAACTTTTTAAACCTGCAGCTTGTTGATATAATTGATCAATCCAAAGGAAGTCATTATTTTTCAGCATAAACATTGTTAAGTGAGGCACAAATTAGCACATACGAGTAAACATCACTCGATTTTTTTATATGAAAGAAATGGGGTCTTTATAAATCGACTAAACGTCCGTTATTGGTTCAGCGACCATCGGGTAAGATCAGTTGCTGATTAGTTGAATTTTGTTTAATATCTAATATGCATAGGGCATAATTTGTGACACGCTAGCCACTCAGAACTTAATTTTAAAATTGAAGCTCATAGCCGCTAAAAACGTTATAGCAAAATTACCTTATGTGGGAATTGTATCGAGAATTTTCTGTGAACACACAGGCAACCCGGCCAAATTATTTAATTTTCCCCCAACAAACGCATTAAATAATTGCGCATCACCCATGCCACGCAAGGCTCACTAGATGCGGCAGTCGTTGCAATGGAAATTGGAAACAAACGAATGTCGATAACAGGTTGATCGGTGCAGAGTAGGCGGCTGTGACGCTGTGATGGAGCTTTTGTTCTCGGCAAACTGGAGTTTTTTATGTTTGTTAATGGATGTTATGTAACGCAAAACAGTTTAATTATGCCACGTGAATTGAAACTGTTCCATTTTCACTATCCGCGCCTAAGTGCGGATCACATGGTATCATGGTGTATATGTCGCAGGAAATGATAAAAATGGAGGTTTGACAAATCCCTAAGATATCAATCACGGAAGACCTATAGATAACAACTCTGTTAGATAATTGTTAAAATCACATAGGGTAGCAGCATTCATTTGTACTTTTTACTTCCCACGCCTTGTAAGCGCGCAAAAATGTAATTCGAGATATTCTGTTTTCTTGATGTTTCATGACATATACATCACGAAAAACTATGTCACTCATTTCCGTCGGACTGTCTGTCTGTTTGCCTGCCTTTACTCTTTCTTGTTATTATCGACCCAGCTATTACTCGAAAATTACTTTTTGGATTTTGATTAAACTTTGACACTAGGTACTACTGTGGCGGCAGACTTGTCGTCAGAAAACGAAAAATAAAAAACATTGCCGATGCCCCTGATTGATTGAAAAAAATTGAAGCGTAAAAAGGGTTAGGGACAAGAGTTAGTGAGGGAGAGATCTCCAAAAAATCTTAGTAGAAGACGTTCTATCAACTATAAAATGTTAACCCCGGTAGTACTTCGTACTTTTCGAGATATCGATTTAATGGAAGCAGAGTTACTGAGACTACGTATCTAAACAACAACGCACAATACATCCCGGTCTACCGTTTCAGCGATACTGAACGGTCGCATTAGACATTACAAATGAGTATACATATAAACTCCCAGCTTTTGACAGGTTGCTACGTTTGCTCAAACACTCCATTTTGTCCTGCTCCTGTTTAAACAACTGCTAATACTGCAAAATGCTGCATTCTACCTGCACAAGGAGAATAAATAGTTAGAAAAGTGATATTCAGCCTTTAATTTTTTTGTCAAAATTCAAAAGATCAACAGCAAAATGCGATTCCAAAGTACAGAGTTAACCTACTTGATGCCATTTTTTTCTCTGAAACGATCCAGCTTCCCAGCCTAGCGAGAACTCAGATGTTATTAAACTAACTTTTCAGAATATTGACTTGTGGATTAAAATGGCCTAACCGAATTTTGGTCAATTCCTATCTCTTCTAATCATGACAAAATGCACTAATCGTGATTAGAACGAAAATAATCGCCAAAGACTTAATCCACGATGCATGATGAAAGTTCAGCATCATTTGGTAACGTTTACATAACATGATAACCAACCTTAAGCAACCATCTAACAATACAAACTAATTGAGGCAATTACACTACACAACCATAACAACTATTCAACATCAAATTATTAAGTTGGAGTGTCTCGAAATCGTCGAAGTGTGCCTTGCCCGAAGCAGGGCGACAAACCAGAAACGCGATTACCAATTATTATAATCAATAGCAATCACACACTTATTGGTCGTAATTCCTCTAATAAGGACGGCTTAACGAGGCTGGATTGGCCGGGGTTATTTTTAAAAACTGTAATTCAGGCGGCTACTGAAATTTCTTATTTCGGGTTGCTGAAAATTGGAAAATTATAGGGAGAATCTGAAGTGATTACTATGTTTGAGATGAGGAGCTAACAAGGTGACGATGTGTGATGCCAACAAGCTCGTTGCGCAGATAAAAATTAACTCGGTGATTCTTGCATTGGCAGTCATGTAAATGCTAAAGTCGCTCACCGCGCCAACATACCAGTTAAGTCACAATCCCTAATCCATTGTAGAAAATAAGTATCGCCTTTGACAACAATGGCCCTCCATGATATGATATTTAGTTATATTCGACCTACTCTTGACTTAATCTATACCCTTGTTAGCTAGAAGGATACTAATTGAACAGCTTCATTGAAATTTGTCTTCATAGTAACATCAAAAATTCCTTAAAAGTACGTTCTAAGGAATAATTCAGTTGAATAATAGGTAAAGTTTCACCCAATTTTTTGTTTAATACATGGTTAAAACAGCGAGAAGGAAAATCCTAAGCTTGATATCGTATACTCATTACTTATCTCTGTCTCTGTTCCTCATGGTCAATGTTGGAATTTGGTGCTTGATTCAACCTCCGTTCACCTAAGAAAGCCATTATATGAAGGAAAAAACTGAAAGGACATTGTCCTTTTCCTAATAAAATATATTATTCCAACCAAAAAAGTTATCGCCAAATGTGTGCTGGAGAAAACTTCATGCAAACTTAAACATACAGTATGTAGTCTTTATGGATTGCAAAAGGTTTTACTGACTTCTCGTAACACTTGAATTCACCTTGTCATTCCAGTATTCCCATAAGCCTGGAACAATAATATACATACATTTAGGTTATTTTGTAGTATATTTTGATATATAACAATGTCCTACATTCAATATTTTTTGACATTTCCCGCACATTTCATCGTTTACATATTGGTTAGGCCTGGCAGTTAAAGTCAAAATGAGATTAATATGGTCCTGTCAGTAAAAAAGATCCTTGCTTTTTGCACCATAGTAACCAGCAGCGTGAAAACATTGCTGATCTAACAGCCATGGAGATGGAGAGACCCCAATACTCGATTCAGCTTCCATCAGGCTTCTGTTGCACCCAAGAAAATGGGCTGATCTACCATAGACAATATTTGACCGAGCTGTCTCTTCCAAAAGTCATTATTTTGGGGAACCTCGGCGTTGTGGACTGGGCTGTTAGTAAGCTTGTTCTCCGATGTAAACATCAAGAAACATTCTTGAATTCATATCTTTCGCAGTAACCCTACTTCCGCCAATTTTCCTAAGAAAACTGGGTGAACAGTGCTAAATAGCAACCGATAGCTCAAAGAGAGATAAGATTCTAAGGAGGGAGGGAGTGAGGCGGAAAAGATAAACACGTACAAGTTTAAATGTGAAAAATTAACATAAAGCAATTAAGTAAACGACAAAATGTCTCTATATAGCCATAGATGGACATTACAAATGAAGTTATCTTGGCCTGGGGATATTCTGGCTTTCCCATGTCTCCATGGTGAAGCTGGTAAGCCTCGACAACTGGAGGGCAGCATGGAGGAAGCCACTCCAGGGCAATGGAGACATTTAGGAGAACCAGTTGCCATCAAGTGTCATTGTTAAGTTTTCGCACCCGCGAAGAAGGGCTGCGGGTGAAAGGCTGCACCAAAGAAAAGCTCAGAAGAAAAAGCTCCATAGAAAAAAGCTCCGGAGAAAAAGGGATGTTCTTCTAAGAAGAGAGATAAGAGCTCAAGTGCGAGACAAGGGATGGGATTGTAAATCGTGATTACAACACAAATGTGAGAAAGACGACAAAATAACACATTGATTTCCTGCTAATTAGAATAATAGAGATGGGGTATTGAATTTTGCGATAATGAAAACTAGGTGAAGATCGGAAAAACATAAATGAGTAGGGAATTATTCCTAAAAATACAATAGCATACAAGTCGGTTGAACCGTTACATCGCGTAATACTCCACCTATTGACTTGGGAAATAAAACGTCTTCATGTCAGAAAAGAAAAATCGCTTGTTTTCCGTCACGGTTCGATGATAAATTTGCTGCACTATATGTATCGCAGTATAAGTTACGCGAAATGATAAATGTATAAGGGAGACAATACAAATAGTTCCTGGTACCAAATACAATCACATTACCCATTAGAGCTATTCATTTGTGAGCCGCATAAATATTTAATATGAATTTATGAGCCAAGTGGGAGTTCAAAAAAGTAACAAATAACTCGACTAATCAAATCGGCGCACAAGTTGGCGCCGAGTCTGAGAATGCTTGATGGTGCAGTCAATTCCATCCTTACAAGCGGATAAATGACGTCAACTTTGACGCTGTACTTTCCACGTAATGGTATGAGTTTAGAAATAAGGATTTGGTCTGGATTCAAGAACTGTTGATATTTGTAATTCCAGTAATATTTGGTAAAACCCGGTAAAACAGAAACACCCCCAATTTGATCGTCTGTAAATATTTTAAATTCAAATTTTATTTTATTTATTATCCATTACACAGTATATATCATATATTGAATCCATTGGTGTGCCCAGATTTGCACTACAGTTTTCCATTCTCTGGAAACAAACATTTCAAGAAAGAATGCAAATCCGTGGAGAGCCAAATATTTCTGTAAACACAACAAAAACCCGTTACCTAGGTAATTTGGACGTGCTGATAAAAAACCTAAGAAAAAATA